>OY728131.1:1710567818-1711892920 GCA_963277665.1 Viscum album
ACCCGACTGTGGTTGGAGGAGCCCTGCACATCTACGGGGCAAGCAGGAAGATGAACGCGGTCGATTGTCACGTCCCAGGAGTACCCCACCGGCCACCCACACGGTCAGTCTTCAGGCTGGCGAGCCGTGCCCCCAGCCACCAGGTCGGGCCAGACCTGTGCCAGTGGGCCTAACCCATGCTGGCGGGCCGAACCCACACCTAGCGGGCTAGACTCATGCTCTTCAGGCTGGGCCGGACTAGACCGGGTTGTCGGGTGACCTGGTGAGCTGGACCTCAGCCAAATCGGGCCAGATCCAGTGAGGCCCATTGGGCCTGACCCACTGACCAGGCCATACCGGACCAACCCAGACCCGAACTGGGCTAGGTCGAGTTGGTCTAATTAAACCGGGGTATGTGGGACCCTCGGGTCGGGTCGGTCGAGTCGGTCCGACCGGGTCGAACCGGGTCCAGACATAACCGACCCCTGTTTTACTAAAACACTCGTATGTTGAAAAATGAGCATCTTATTGATGAGATGTTTGTGGTTTTGGGACCCTATATATGAGGCATATCTTTTGGAATTCTCTATGGTGACTTTAATGGAATTTGAGATGAGACGAATGGATTGAGGATTGGTTCTCCCAAGCACACTATGTACGGAACCCTATGGTTGGCTGAGACCTGAAAACTGCTGACTATTGACACTGTGTGACTCAAAAATGGCATAGTGGTAAGAGAATCTATGTGACCCAGCAGAACAATGGTGGGGAGTGACTCTATGTGACCTAGAAGACCCACAATACTCAACATGAGGAGTATCTCAGTTTGACCAGGGTGGGAAGCAGCTCTATGTGACCCGGTAGGCCCACGGTGCGGAGCGGCTCTGTGTGACCCAACATACCCATGGTACTCATGATGGATGAGTACCACAATAGTCCAAGTTTAGTGGGAAGTGACTTCTATGTGACCCGACATGCTCATTGTACTTGATAGAGGAGGAGTTCTCTAGTAGCTGAGGTGTTTGATGATGCGACTGATGTTTCTACTATCACTACCCTAAATGCATACCTGGTGTGAGCTATCTTGTGCTTCATGCTTTACATTGAAGATTGTTGTGTGGTATTTCCTTTTTGTTTTGGGGTCCCCACTGAGTATCGCGTTACTCACCCCTATACGGGCTCCGCCCACTTTTGTCATGTATCGTGTAAGAGATTAGGGTTTTGACAGAGACTTTGGTGGACTGGGACCTAGAGGTGCTCAGGGAGACGGGACCAACAGACTCTATGATGGTGGACTTGGTGGCCTACGACTGGGTAGGACCCAGTAGGACCAGGTGGACATGACGTACTACTTCAGCTTCCAGCAGCTACACTAGTCTTACGATTAAGTGGGGATTTCCATGGATGGCCATCATAGTTCCTTTTTTACTTTTCAATTTTCAGTTCTAATGTTGGGTTTGTATTTTGGACCACTTTTATTAGTTGTACTATTACTCATATTTGTTTTAGTGATACTTGTTTCCTTTTTAGTGTGTGGGACTTGGTTTGGCGTGTGTGTGCATACAAGTACTCAGAAAAATGCCTCCCACTTGCAAGTTGATGCCTTCGGGGCTAGTCGCCAGCCCTTGGCCTTCAGGAGGCGGGCTTGGGGTAGTCACAACATGGGCCCCGAGGGACGGGTCTTGACAAAGTGGTATTAAAGGGTGGTCAGTCCTACCACAAAGACCAGGAGTATGTGTTTTGTTTTGGGGTAATATTTTTAAGTTTTTTGAGTTTGAATTCCAGATTCAGGGAGTCTAGTGTTGGTGTGGCAGCCGACGTATCCATACACCACAACCCTAAATTATATTTTTTTGGCTCTATACATGAAAACACTGATTTCATAAGTGCATCCTTATTTTCTTTTAAATAAAAGTCAGCTCACCATGTATAAACTTCTGACAGTGGTACATCTTGATCTATCTCAGGATGCCTCTATGTGGATGACCAGTCAGGATCCCAATACGAGGTTGTGAGGACAGTCCACCTAGAGATGAGGAATTCATTCAAGGACCAGTTCTAGAGATGGACCCACTGGGTGGTGCACCAGTGCTACCACCACCTAATGGTCAGCATCTACTGCATGTGGTTCCAGTAGAGGATGTGCGTATACTCAGTGCCCTGCATGAGTTTTCGAGATAGAGACCTCATGGGTTTAGGGGAGAGATAGATCCTTAGGTCACTGAGGACTGGATAGAGCCAGCGACACAAGTATTTCATTTAGTGAGGAAACTGCCTAATAAGATGACGATCTTGGCAGTGAGCCTTCTGCAGGGCTCGATAGGGAGATAGTGGAGCTTGAACACCCAGACTCACGATGAGGCAACACTCACTTGGGCAGGCTTCGAGCGAATTTTTCGGGAGGCATTTTTCCCCACAACCTTGTACTCTATGTGCATTCAGGAGATGCTTCACCTACAGTAGGGCATCATGATTGTGGCTGATTACTCAGCAAGGTTCTTCGAGATTTCTTGCTACTTGACAGATATAGTTCAAGACTCTTTCTTTAGGGCTCAATCCTTTGAACATGAACTCTAGAGGGAGATCATGGCGTCGGTGTTGTCTCTCACCATCTATACTCATGCTGGGGTGTTGGACCAAGCCCTTCTGGTAGAGAGCTTCTTGGTGGAGTAGGTGCCCGCAGCTAGAGCTACCAAGATACCCCAAGTGGTGGAGTCTTTGGAAGGTAGAAGACAACAAACACAAAGGCCCAAGTAGGATATGTATTTTAGAGAATGACCCTAGGACTCAGGGTTGGCAGTGCAGGGCTCCTAGTCCAAAGGGAGTCAGTAAGGAGCTAGGCAGTGCTTCACGTGTGGCGGACAGGGACACATGTCACATGATTTCCCGACTGACCGTTCAGATGATCAGCAGACGGTCAAGGGGCCTCCAAGATCGAGGCAACGGTTCAAGCGAGGAGGTCCACAGGGTGGCAGACGTAGCAGTGGAGTAGGCCGAGTAGTAGGTGGTGGGCGATGATTTGAGGTGTTACCACCACCACCCCCAGGTGGTCCACCCTGACCTTAGGGATCAGGAGGATAGGGGTGAGCACAACTTCATGAAATGAAGGATTATGAAAACAACGCTGCAGAGTTGATATGAGGTGCGATCTGTGTCTTCACCACCCTAGCTGTAGTTATTATAGACACGAGTTCTAGTTACTCCTTCCTTTCCATGGATCTTGTTCAGAGATTAGAGATTCTGGTGAAGCCGTTGGCTCGATCCTTACTGCTAGAGAATCCTACAGGAGGGGATTTGATGATTACACATTGGTGTCACCAGTGTGAGCTTACTCTAGGAGGTGAGATCTTTATATGGGATCTCCTAGTAGTGGTGTCAAGGCCTTATAAAGTCATATTGGATATGAAATGGTTATCCATAGTTCATGATTAGATCAACTATTTTAGGCATACAATGCAGTGTGTCCACAGATATAGGACCATGTTTTCCTTCACCGGTGAGAAGGAAACCCTTGCAATGTAGGAAAAACTTTCTCGGAGGAGGGTATAGTCGATCACTCACCATTTGGCTAGCCTCACCCTTGGTGCAGTGAATGAGAGAAGTCCAAGTTTTCCTATAGCAGTGGATGAGCACGAGGATGTTTTTCCTGAGGATGTTCCGGGACTACCTCCTCATAGGGAGGTAGACTTCTACATCGACCTTTACCCCATGACGACACTGATATCCACATTGGAATATTGGATGGCTCCCATGGAGCATTGCGATATGAGGGTATATCTGGAGGACTTGAAGGAGAAGGGGTTAGTAAGGCCCAACATTTCACTATGGGCAGCCCCAATGCTTTTTCCCAAGAAGCCATATGAGATTTTGTGGTTGTGTGTGGACTTTTAACACCTGCACTAGGTGACCATGAAGAGCAAGTATCCACTACCAAGAATCAAGGATCTCTTCAACTAGATGAAGGGGGAAAAGTGGTTCTCAAAGATAGACCTTAGATCAGGCTATCACCAGCTTTAGGTACATGACGAGGATGTACTGAAGACATCCTTTAGGTGCCGACACGGACACTATGAGTTCTTGGTGATGCCTTTCGGCATGAAAAACACCCCAACAGTGTTTATGGGACTCATGAATAGGATATTCTAGCCTTACCTTGACTGGTTTGTTGTGGTCTTCATTGATGACATATTGGTGTACTTGGCGTCAGAGGAGGAGCACGCTACACCCCTGCGAATAGTCTTAGATACACTCCGAGAGCACCAGCTTTATGGTAAGCTCTAAAAGTGTCAGTTTTGGATACAGGAGTTCCACTTTCTGGGAAATTTCATCTTGGAGGCTGGAGCTACTGTAGATTCGGTGAAGATAGAGGAATTTCTTTCTTGGGATCCACCCAGGAGTGTGGCTGAGGTGCAGAGCTTCTTGGGGTTGGATGGTTACTATCATAGGTTCGTGCCAGACTTTTATAGTGTATCAACACCCTTATTGGATTTTACATGGAAGTGACAACCCTTGGTGTGGATAGAAAAATGTTAGCAGAGTTTCCAGGAGCTGAGGCAGAGACTGATTAGTGCCCCCATCTTAAGAATACCAGAGGAGGGCGTTGGGTATGTAGTTTACTGTGACGCATCAAGGACCAGAATAGGTTGTGTCCTGATGTAGAAGTGAGCATTGATCACCTATGGCTCACGACAGTTGAGGCAACATGAGAAGAACTACACGACCCATGACCTAGAGTTAATAGTAGTGGTCTTTGCCTTTAAGATGTGGTGACACTATTTGATGGGTGAATGATTTATGAATTACTAAGACTATAATATTCTTAGGTATATCTTCTCCCAAAAGGAAATGAACCTGAGACAACAATGATGGATAAAGTTCCTCCAGGACTATGTCTTTGATATATTCTATACTCCTAGAAAGGGGAACGTGGTGGCAGGTGCGCTCAGCAGGAGGACCGGTTTGATGCTGCTGAGTGAGGTGATATAGTAGTTAGCCATGATGCAGATATCCTTCGTGGATGATGGTGGATCTTCTTACATTTAATCGATGAATGTTACTCCCCACTCTTACTGCGAGTCAGGGAGGCACAACTGGTGGATGTTGATTGCGAGGCACGATATGATCAATTATCCTTAGGACGGGCTCCTGATGGATTTTCGATAGGTGGGGAGCACGCCATCCTTTTTAGAGGGTGCATTGTAGTGCCAGTGATGTTTCGGGAGGAGGTGTTGAGGGAGTTCCATACATCCCCTTTGGTGGTACATATTGGAGTGGTGAAAATGTACTAGGACCTCTGATGTCAGTATTGGTGGCCAGGGATAAAGAAAGCGGTGGCCGAGTTCATTTCATGATGCCTCACTTGTCAGCAAGTGAAGGTCGAGCATCAGGTTCTAGAAACCTTGGCCCAACACTCGAGGTACCATAGTGGAAATGGTATGGTATCTCAATGGAATTTGTGATGGTGTTACCACATACATCCAGGGGACATGACTCTATCTGAGTGATCGTTGACTGACTCACCAAGTCAGCTCACTTCCTACCCATCTGGGAGTAGGGATTGGTAGAGGGATTAAGATGCATCTTTGTCCAGGATATAGTGCGGATTCACAAGGTTCCTTCAACAATAGTCTCATATTGTGACACTCGATTTACATCCCGGCTGAGGAGGGAATAACAGGACGTGTTCAAGTCACAGCTGCGCTTGAGCATAACTTTTCACCCACAGAAGAATGGTCAAACGAAGTGGACCATGCAGAACTTGGAGGATATGATACGTGCTTGTGTCCTAGACTTTGGTTGCAGTTGAGAGGACCACCTGCCACTGGTGTATTTTTCATACAACAACAACTATCACTCCACCATTGGCATGAGACCGTTTGAGGCCTTGTACAGGTGGCCTTGAAGATCACCCTTATGCTGGACAGACCCAGGGGAGTCAACAATTATGGTCCAGAATTGGTATGGTCTACCACTGAGAAGGTGTAGATCATCCAGAAGTGGATGAGTATTTCATAGATCAGGCATAAATCTTATAACAAAAGGAGATGGAGACCCTTGGAGTTTAAGGAGGGTGATTATGTATTCATTCAGGTCTCACCCTGATGAGGATTACAAATATTTGGATGGGGAAGAAATCTATCTCTGAGGATCATCAAACTTTTTCAGATCCTAAGCAGAGTTGGGAAGGTGGTGTACTTCCTAGCTCTTCCCCCACAGATGCACCGAGTGCATGATGTTTTCCATGTGCCACAGCTGAGGAGGTACGTGCATGACCCATCGCACGTCATCGACTGGGCGAGCTGGACATTGATGATGGGGTGACATTTAAGGAGTTCCTGGTAAAGATATAGGATCAATAGGAGCGAGTCCTATGTGGGTGGTCGATTCCTATGATATGAGTTCGGTGGAAACATAGGAATCTCTAGGAGAGTGCATGGGAGTGGGAGGATTAGATTCGTGCTCAGTACCCCCATTTGTTTTATTAGTTTTTGTTTTGGCATTCAGGTATGTAAATCCATGAGGTGGGGATAATGCAATGTCTTGGAAATTTCATGTAATTTTCTTTTAATTATATGGAATTATTTTGAGACCACACACTTTGACGACATGTGATTCCGAGGCCCGGTGATCCTGGAATAAAATTTTGAACCTTTTTAAGTATGCTTGAGTAAACATGCAAGTGAGTTTTTATAACTTTTGAACTGGTGCTTAGATCGAAAATATGTGGGCACTGTTGAATTCAGAATTCCATGATTCACCTAAAAAGGAATTAACTTCAGCCAGTAAGGGCTGAATAGAAAATTTATTTTCAGACTTTTCATAAAATAATAAAATAACTTTAAAAAGTTATTTTATTTTATTTTTTCTTTTCTCATCCATTGAGCGGCGGACGACGATGCTGCGGTGTGACAGTGAGGCAGCAACGAGGTGCATTAATGGAGCTCATTAATGGATCAGGAACTCATAGCGTAATGATGCTTTAATGATGCATAACAGTGACACTGTTTTATAAATAAAACAACACAATAACATGACGTCACAACGTAATAGAAAAATTGTGATGCGTTTTCCTTTTATATTGGTTGATGTGTTGGTGGAATGATGAATTAAGCTATGAGGATCCTATAATGAACCTACAAAAAGATTACTCTCCAACGAAGAATGAAAAAAACTGATAAATGTCAAACATCTTTGACGCATCTCGAATAATGGAGACGAAAGAGATGAATGATGTCGACATCTTGAAACCTTGAGGATGTAATGTTGCGGCAATGAACGTCAAAGAGGTAGGGGTTATTTTATTTAAAGTTATTCCCTACTATTTTATAGAAACGATGAACTCGGATCAACCCATGAATAGTTTGATCTGCGAATTGTGCGTTTATGTAGGAGGGTAACTTTTTTTGGAATTTTCATTATCCGAGATTGAAATTATCATTTTTTTATTGAACTGAAATACCCGGACCTCCCATTTTTTTAAACCTCTAATGCGGAGGGCACGAACAGACACAAACAAGGCCCAAGCACCTCCACTATGTGCGTTCATTGTGGCTGTATCCTCAAAGTGGTGGAAAGAGTAATCTGAGGCCAAGGTAGGGATGGCGATGACCCGGGTGGCCCATAGGTGCAGACAGATCAAAAAATGGAGCACTAGAGAAATTCTGGTGGCCCGTAGAAGGGACCGACGACGCACCACATTAGCAAGAGGCTGCTGACGGCTAGCCACGACAACATGATGATGCGGCACTAGGTGGGAACCATGTGGAGGGGTGGCCCACATCCAGGCTGCCTGGGTGGCTGGCAAGCCAGGGTCGCCCGACCGCAGCTAGAGGAGCCCTGCGTGTCCGTGGGGTAAGTGGGAAGTCGAACGTGGATGGATGCTACATCCCAGGATCACCCCACCAGCCATCCATGTGACCAATCTTTGGGCTGGTGGGCTGCGCCCCCAACCACTAGGCCAGGCCAGTCCCACGCCGGTGGGCTGGACCCGTGGCCGAGCGGGCCGGTCCCGTGCCCAGCGGTCCGGACTCACGCCGGTGGGCCGAACCCACACCCAGGTGGTTGGACCCGTGATAGCAGCCTAGAACCACACCCTTTGGGTCGGGCCAGACTAGACCAGGTCATCGGGCGACCCGGCCTGCTGGACCCTCGGCCAAAGTGAGCTAGGTCCAGTGAGGCCCATTGGGCCTGACCCACTGGCCAGGCCAGACCAGACCGACCCGGACCCAAACCTGGCCAGGTCAAGTTAGTCAAATTAAACTGGGGGTATGTGGGACCCTGAGGCCAGGTTGGTCGAGTCGGTCTGACTGGGTCGGACCAGGCCCAGACGCAACGAGCCCCTATTTTACTAAAACAACTATATCTTTCAAACCTAGCATCCGATTTCTGAGCCGTTTGTGGCGTTGGGACCCTCTCGACGGGGTGGATCTTTTGGAATTCTCTATGGTGACTTTAATGGAATTTGAGATGCGACGAATGGCTTAAGGAGAGGTTCTACGAAGCGCGCTATGTATGGAACCCTAAGGTTTGATAAGACCTAAAGACTACTGACTATGAACTCTTTGTGACTCAAAAATGGCCTAATAGGAAGAAGATATGTGTGACCTGGAAGGCCCATGGTGGAGAGCGGCTCTATGTAACCCAAAAAACCCATGATACTCAACAGGAGGAGTATATTAGTATGAATAAGGTGGGAAGCGGCTCTGTGTGACTCGGTAGGCCCGCAGTGGGGAGCGGCTCTATGTGACCCAGCATACCCACGATACTCATTAGGGATGAGTACCATATCAGTCCAAGGTTAGTGGGAAGCAGCTTCTGTATGACCCAGTAGGATCACTGTACTCAATAGAGGAGGAGTTATCCAGGAGTCAAGGTGTTCGATGATGTGACTAATGTTTCTACTATCACTACCCTAAATGCAAACCTAGTGTGAGTTTTCTTATACTTCATGATTTACTTTGAGGATTGTTGTGTTTTATTTCCTTTTTGTTTTGGGGTCCCTACTGAGTATCTCATTACTCACCCCTACATGGGCTCCTCCCACTCATGTCGTGTCCTATGTAGGAGATCAGCGTTTCAACAGAGACTTTGGTGGATCAGGACCCAAAGGTGCTTAGGGAGATGGGACCAAAAGATGCTACGACAATGGACTTGGTGGCCTAGGACCAGGTAGTACCCAGTAGGACCAGGCAGACAGGACGTACTACTTTAGCTTTTAGTAGCTATACTACTCTTACGACCAGGTGGGGTTTTCCACGGATGGCCATCAAAGTTCCTTTTTTACTTTTTACTTTTTAGTTCTTTTTTTGGGTTTGTATTATGGCCCACTTGTATTAGTTGTACTTGTACTCAACTTTTTTTAGCGATAATTTTTTCCTTTTTAGTGTGTGGGACTTGGTTGGGCGTGTGTGTGCATATAGGTACTCAGTAAAATGCCTCCCACTTGCAAGTTGATGCCTTCGATGCTAGTCGCCAGCCCCTGGCCTTCGGGAGGCAGGTTTGGGGTAGTCACGACATGGGCCCCAGGGGACGGGTCATGACAAATTTAATTATGTATATATAAATAACCAATTAAATAGAATAATTATGAATAAATAATTTATTTATTTGATGAAAAATCATAAAAAAATATGATGAATAATAATTATATTTTTCATATATTAAAAAAAAATTAATAATATTGTTGAAAAAAAGTTACAAATTGAATAATCAAATATAAAAATTAATTAAATATAATTATTAGTTTACCCTTACTTAGCTTTAGTTTTACCTTTACTTAAATTTTTTTTACCCTTAATTAACTTTGTTTTACCCTTACTCAACTTTAGTTTACCCCTACTTAACATTAGCTCGCCCTTACTTAGCTTTATTTTACCCTTACTTACCTTTAGTTTTACCATTAATTAAATTTAGTTTACCCTTACTCAACTTCTTTTCACCCTTACTTAACTTTAGATTACCCTTTCTAAACTTTAGGTTACCCTTACTTAACTATAGTTTACCCTTAACTTTTTTTTACAATTACTTAACTTTGTTTTACCCCTTATCTTCTATTTAACCTTAATTTCCTTAGTTTACACTTACTTATCTTTATTTTACCCTTACTTACCTTTGTTTTACTCTTACTTAACTTTTTTTACCCTAACTTAACTTTAGTTGATCCTTACTTGAATTTAGTTTACCCTTACTTAGCTTTAATTTACCCATACCTAACTTTATTTTACCCTTTAATAACTTTAGTTTACCCTTACTTTCCTTTAGTTTACCCTTACTTAACTTTATTTTACACTTAGATTTTGTTTACCATTACTTAACTTTGTTTTTCCCTTGCTTAACTTTGTTTTTCCCTTGCCTAACTTTGTTTCACCTCTACTTAACTTTGTTTACCTTTACTTAACTTTAGTTCAACCTTAATTAACTTTAGTCCACCCTTACTTAACTTTAGTTTACCCTTATTTAACTTTGTTTTACTCTTACTAATTTTTTTTACCCTTAATTAGTGTTCTTTAATTTACACTACACTATACTTTTAATTTTTATTTGAATTTGGATATCATTGTAATTATGGTTTATATTGTTGATTGGAACATAAACTTTTCTTTCCTATAGGCCAATTGGCCAATAGGCCTATAGGATAATTGGACTATTAGTCCTATAGCCTAATTATCCATATAATGAATAATATGAAGTTCATATTATGAAATAAGTATAAACCATTCACATTCAAGATTATTGAATGTTCATAATGAGTAGCTAAAATTATAAAGTGTTGATGATTAGATTTTATATATGACTTTTTCTTTAATGTTTATCACATGTTTAAATTTATGAATTTTTCAACACTTTAAATGTTATTCCCTTTTATTATTATTTAATATTATAAAATTTTTATATTGTGAGTATGTGTATACTAATTAATTTCATTTTCATGAAGTTGTATTGGGCATCAAAGGTTATGCACCTCGAGCAAAATTATTTGGATTAAGTAAAAAGAAACAGGATGCAAGTATAATAAATGAACCAACACAAGAAAATATTATAAGTTTTTTCATTTATATTTAAAAATTTATACAAAATTTATAAATAAATATATTTTTTATATTTTCAATAGTCTTCCCTAGAGTCCCTCGATGATAAAGAAGCCGATAACTTCAGACCAAATGATCATTTGAGTTAGGTATTAGATGATGAACATTAGGGGAGAGTCTGATGTCGACCTGATAAAAACATCATCGCCACTAGGTGTTGGTCCTCATCAGGATCTGATCAAACCTCTCATACCACTGAACTACAAAGAGCTCGTGCAAAAGTATTTGAGGCCAAAAAATAGCTTTACAGGAGCATGAAAGAAGTCAAATGATCACCGAACACTTCCTGAAAGCTATGTTAGTTATAATTCAATCACTCCCATTAGAGGTTGATACTATTGTTGATTCATATATGGAATCAATGTGCTCTTTAAATAATGTCTTAAGTGATGACAATGAGGGTCCTAGTGTCAGTTGATCTGATGGTGGTGGCGATGATGATGATGATGCTACTGCTCCTCCAAATGATGTTGTTAGTGATGAGGATGTTGCTGATGGTGATGAGGATGATAATGTTGGTGAGGGGGGGGGGGACATATTGATCCCCTCCATTTTTGAATTAGCAATAAAGAGACATTTATATGTTGTTTAATGACTTAAATTGTTTGGTTATATGGATTATATGTATCTTATAGTATTTTAAATGGTTTGAAATACAGTTGGTTGAATACTAAATATAAAATATTTGTATTGAATTGAATGTATACTGTGTTCTTTATTTTATTTACAGGTTCAAGGGTTGGAAGAGCTGTTGCTACTTCCAAATGGGGAAAACTACCTACACCCATGATTTGAAGAACTGTGGGTATAGATATAGTTCTGGGAAAATCTATACTCATGGTTCTCAAAATCATGGGTATAGATCTATACTGACACATCTCAATGCCATGGTTCCTAAAACCATGGGTGTAGGCTATACCCATGGTTTTAGGAGATATACACATAGTTCTAAACCATGTGTATATGTTATGTTTTCGGTAGTGTGTATCTTGGTGTCTCACTTTTCAAAGATTTAAGGTAGAACACCATATACCTGTAGGTTTGTTGCAGCCTTTACCCATTTTGGTATAGAAGTGGGATGAGATTTCCATGGATTTATTCATTGGTTTAGCATGGAATCCTAGTGTGAAGGATTTGATTTGGGTGATTGTTAACAAAATCACTAAATTAGCGCATTTATTTATAATAAAGGAAATTATGAAAGTGGAACAACTTGGGGACTTGTATGTTTGAGAGATTGTGAAGCTTCACGAGGTTCCCTCTACAGTTGTTTCTGAAAGGGAATCAAGTTTCACATCCAGATTTTGGAAAGGTTTTCAGGAGACAATGGGTTCCCAGTTGAAATTTATCATGACTTATCATCCATAGATGGATGGAATAACAGATAGAGCTATCTATGTTCTTGAGGATATTCTATGGGCTTGTGTGCTTGATTTCTGTGGATCTTGGAAAAAACATTTATCATTGGTTAATTTTTCCTATAACAATATTTATCAGGCTTTGATTAGGATGGAACACTTTGAGGCTTTGTATGGGAGACTATGTCGATCTCCCTTGTGATGGGAAGAGTTGGGAGAGAAGTCCTTAGTTATGATGAGTGTTGTTCAAGATATGATACTGGTGGTACAGATGATCCAGAGATATTTAATCATGGCACGAAGTTGTCAGAAATCTTATGAGGAGCATCGACATCGGTTGCTGGAGTTTGAGGTTGGTGATCAGGTATTTCTTATAGTTTCACCTCTCTTGGTACATCGTTAGTTGAGTAAGAAGGTTAAGTTGGAATTGAGGTTTGTGGGTCCCTTTGAGATCATTGAGAGATCGGGGAGGGTGGCCTATTGGTTTATTTTTCTTCCTATCTTGAATTTATACATGATGTGTTTCATGTTTCCTAGTTGAGAAGGTATATACCACATCCTTCCCATGTGATTATATGGGAGGATGTTTTTCTTGAGACCAATATGTCACAAACCAACCTAGGTTGATCCTGAACCAGTCACCCAAGCTGGTCCGTGACATGTCCCAAGGGGCGTTCTCAATCCCCCTGGGATGGAAACCAGTTCCGGGCATCAAAATTTAACCACAGGGAAAGATTTTTCCCATGAACAAAAGATAAGAAGATAAATAAAATCTGACAATAAAAATAAAACTAGTAGTGGAAAGAAAATAAGCTTCACATACCTCCATGTGACCTTCTAGGTCACCACCCAACTCAGAACCGCATTCACTCTGAGAGTGATCCAGCACTACTAAAACCTAAAACTTAAAAGATAACATAGGGATGAGCATGAAAATTCTTAGTAGGAAAATACCATATAATCCAAACCTTTTCTTCCATGAAACAGTCCATTAATTTTAGTTTGAAATATAGATATAAAAATAGGGGTTTTCACATTTTAATAAAACCAAAAAATCATTTCCCCATTTTAAAATCCAACATAAAGACAAATCAATTTTCCAAATCCAACTTCCATTTGAAAATGAAAAACAAAACAGGTGATACGAAAGCTGTGCTAAAATAAAATAGGTAAACAGTGCGAGCTGGAAATAAACTAGTACAACAGAAAGTAAACAAGAAATATAAATGATCATGTAACCATGAGTGATCCTAAAAATCCCTAAAATACCCCTGGATGTACTTGGTTTGGAACCACCTACCGGCGTATGGTGAATCTCCTAAGTCTATAACCAATTGGCTGCCCTAAAACTAACCAAATCCAGTGGCAAATCCTGTCTAGACTAACAACCAATCCAGAGAGTACCAACCCATCTAATTGGGTTTGATTAGAAACCATCACTCAATCATCTAAAAGATGCCCAGGAACCCATGGTGGTAATAATACTGTGTAAGTAGGAGGCCCTCGCACGTGTGACTCAACTCACAGGTCATCACTACACTTGGCTACCCTAAACATGGATGCTTCCCATGCATTCACCCATAAAGGGTTACCCTAGATATGGGCACCCCATATACTTATATATATATATATACACACATACATGTAAAACATACAAAGTGCTAACCAGACCGTCACATAATGTTCATTTTGAAACCATTTTCTAAAAACATTTAAAACTCCGACCAGGCACACACAATTTCCAAACACAAACCATTCTAAAAGTTAATACAACTTCACCCATGAGTTAGAATATCCAAATGGGCCTTTAAGTCCAAAGTTTCCAATAACTTTTTTTTTGTAAAATTTTTTAAACTATTAAAGAAATACACACAATATTATGAAACGACCAAATGGCCCCTTGAGCCTAACATTCATCGAAACACACACTAAAGGCCAAACAAGCATACCCTTTGAGATTACATTTCAAACCTTTCATAAAAACCACACAAAGGACCAAAAATTATTTAGGAAAAAAATCTATTTAGAAACTTAAAGTTTTAAGAAAACATTATTTTTGAGATTCCATATTCATCTGAGGGCACATCCATGTGTGCACCTAGTCCACCCATGGATGTTCCAACATCCAATGTATCAACAACAACCAATATGAAATTTCAAAACCATTTTGACAAGGAATCCAATTGATTTGAAATCAAGACCAACCATTCACATCACTAGGAGAACACAAAACAATCCTCTTAAATCCATAAAACCCCTTTTCAAATCATTTTTAACAAAATTTCCAAGTTGCAACATTGTTAAACCAAACACACCAAACCAAAATACATTTGTCAAGAGTATTCCAAATTTCCCTATTTCTGAAAAACAAGCAACTAGTAAAACATACCAAACAATTTATCAACAATTATACAAATAGACCAAACAATTTATAAAAAATTATATAAACAACCCAACCAGTTTACAAACACTTTTATAAACAAGATAACAAGTTTCTAAACAATTTATATAAGAAGGACAAACAATGCATAAATAATTTTATAAGAAACCTAGAAATTTTACTAGAAATTTTATAAGAAAATCATACAATTTACAAACAATTTCATAAACAGATCAAACAAACTACCCAAACTAGAAAACACCATGATAAACTATTGAAGAGTATCATGAAGGTGTGTGTAATGTTTAAAACATTACCAATACAACTTTTGACATATAAAGAACACAATTACCACAAACACATAAAAACATAACTAGGGAGAATACTTCAAAACTATTTTTACCAAAACCAATTAACTTGGAAACACTATAGAAGATTAACCAAATATAATGAGAAGTTTCTAATCAAGTCAAAGATTTATTTAAAACACTCAAGCATTAAATGGTCTTAATTGGAAAGGAAAATGAGGATTCACCTACCTCAATAGAGTACAACTACGATGATAATTTAGTAGAATGAAGAAAAACCCCCTACGGACTAATCACACACCTAGAATAATGAGAAAAACATGTGTATTTCAATTTGCGCCATTTGGGTTTAGCCAACTTAAATAAAATCACCAAAGATAATAAAGAGACATATTATAGGTGAGGTCATCGAACCGAAGAAATTGAACTGGTGAGATGGAGGGCGTGAAAAAGGGAAGAACAGGAGAGGTTCGGCTGGATGGAACAGAGGAGAAGAAGGGGCAAGGGAAGTCGACTGGGGGTCAGGTGCACTACTATCCAGGAGTGCGGCGAGCGATGAGGGGAGAGGCCGGAGTGGTCGAGAGTTGGGGAGATGGCTGAAGCAGAGGGGTAGCGAGGGGGGTCGGCTGGTGCGATGAGGTCGGTACAAGGAGGAGGAGAACTGAGGGAGGGGGTGCCAGCTGGCCGGTGATGCGAGAGGGCAAGGCCAGAGTTGGGAAGAGGAGGGGTGAGGGCTGAGGTGGGGTGCCGCTGTGGTGCACCGGTAGGAGGGAGAGGTGTTAATCGTGTATGGAAGGAGAATATAGGGGGGATAGGGTTAACATTTTATTATATATTATAATAATAATTATTATTATAATACACTAATAATAATAATAATAATAATAATAATAGTACTAATAATAATAATAATAATAAAAAATAAAATTTCAATATTAAGTATAATAATTAAAATTATACTAATAGTAATCATTTCATTCATTTCATTTTAAATAATAAAAATATTAACAACAATTTATTAATAATTATATTAATAGAAATTTTAAATAATAATATTATTATTAAAAATTATAAATAATAATAATAATATACACAATAACATTATTATTATTATGATTTAAACATTAAAATCATTTTATTTACATAAAACTTATTTATTTTAAATGTTAGACATTTGCGTAGGCACCCAGGCTAACCGCATGGCTACCACCCATGATGCGATGACTGTGCATGGGTATAAAACCCACTAAAATTATTAAACATCAAAAAATTTAGACCTGTGATCAACCCGAGCCTTGATGAGAGAACCCAAAGCCCGAAAATAATAAAATAAAAATAAATTTAAAAGTCGGGGTGTGACAATTTTCCCCACCACAGACACTTTCTTCCCCCAGAAAGTCACCCAGCTGAGTGATATATTGAACTTGAATCCATTCTCGATTGAAACCAAAAGAAACCAAAACACAATAGAATGAGAGAACACGAGAGGGTTCTCCCCACCACAATAACTCAAGTAGCATGGAAATTTAACACCCAAACATATCACCCCAGGAAGAAGGGGGGGATGCAGGAACTCCCAACCAATCCAAACTAACTTTTATTGCACGAGCGAAGAAACACCTCTATTGAAACTTGGAACCCTCAACCCAGACCAAAAAACCCCAACACTAGAGAAAAACCACTGAGAAGAACTTAACCCAAGAAGTGAACCCGAGCATAACTATAAACATCAATTCTTCCGTAGGCACTTACATATTTAAATGAACACAGTTAAACTGAGATCAACCCATACAAGGGCCAAACACTCTTTAAAAAAAATGCACGATTTAGAAAACCATAATCAGAAAAAAAAATTTGGATTACAATAGAAAAATTTCATCACATTCCCCAATTGAATGATGAACTCACAATAATGGTAAAAATTTATCAGTAGAAGAAAAGAACAAAGAGACTTTAAATGTTCCACTACCAACATAGAACATAAAAACCAAACCAAGGACTCACACCCCCGTCAATTCCTGACTGTGCGCGAGCTTCACCCTAAGACCTATGGCTGGGGCTCTAATGGATGAAGCATCTCCTGCCTCATAGTCAGGCACTGGAATCCTCCAATCACAGTGTCTTCTTTAGGTGATGCTTCCTGCAAAACTTCTCTAGATGACCCAGACACCCGCAATGATGACACATCTTTGGAGGGGTGTGACATAATGGTTTTGTGTTCCCTAAACGTCCACACTAATGACACACCATTGAACAGTTTGATGAACTTGAATCCAGGACCACTACAGAGGACTCTTTAGAAACAGGTCCATATGGCACACCATACTTTCTAGATAGGGAACCTTCAAAAGAAACTAGATACACTGAATTTCTAACCATCTGTGCTCTGTAGACCAACTTAGCTAGGAACACCTCATCCAACAGCTTCTCAAAATGATGGTCCTTAGAAGGGAGGACCTGCTTCTTGACCTCAGGACGAAGAAACCCGATTAAGAGAGAAGTCTCCATAAAATCCTGTGAAACTACCTCCAGAGAAAAGGACACAAGTTCCTTGAAATGGTCTACATATTCATTCACCATTCGTTGGTCTTTTTGAATGTGCACAAGTTATTCTCTTTTCTTTATCTTCACCTTTTTAGTTATGAACCATCAGATGAAGATGAATTTAAATACATCCCAAGTCATCCCAAATTGCATTGATGTAAGGGTGAACAAATCCCATTCATCCAGAGCTGGACCATTGAACAAACCCAAAACAGCACGCACTCTGATAGATTTGGGAGTTCCCAATACCCTGAATATGCACTAGACATCTATAATTCACTCTGCTGCCTCTAACGGACCCTGATCACCATAAAGGATAGGCAATGTCTGATAGGGACCAAAAATTGGGAATGACTTATCAAGAACCTTGGGGACCTTTCTGGGTGGCATTTTCTAAAAAACATATAAAACATAGATCCAAAACAATATCAAGCTGAAGAAACATCACTGAAAGTGTCTTCATCCAAAAAAAATAGACTCAAAAACCAAACAAATATAAACACAACCAAAAGTATCCCTTTAAAAAACACCTTTAGAAAACAAGTTAAAGCCTTTAATTTCAAATAAACACCCATGGAATCCCATGAACTTTCACATATGCATCCATCCATTCCATTTATTCATCAATTTTTAACAATTTCCAAATTATCAATCCAAAACATTTTCCTTTAAAACAACTTTACCAATCCCAAAAACCATTTAAAAGAAAGCATTGTCATTTCCAAAAATCCATTTCATTTTCAAAAACACACTTACACCAATCGGATCCAAGACAAAACACCACTTAAACTAAACTACCAGAGAGAGGGACTAGTGTCTATTCCCAACTTGGTGACATGGTAGTGAGCCATGACCCAAGTAAGAAATAAAACTAAGAGGAACTTGAACTAGGAACTTGGATATTACACAGGTCACTACTCCATGAAAAATCACAACATGACAACGAATCACCTCCATTTTCATCCCTCAATCTAAAACAAACTAGAACAAGACAAGGACTCAATTCCCAGACTACCCCTGGTGACTCGAGGTTTGAAACGAGTGAGGGTTCATGAATCCCTTACTGTACCTACTACCGAGTCCCGACAGTCCTAATATCTATCTACTGAACACCCCAAGTAACAAGACCCTCCTCTAATATCATTTTGTCATGAACCAACCTGGGTCAACTCTGAACCAGTCACTCGAGCTGGTCCAAAACATGTCCTGAGGGGCATTCCCAATCCCCCCAAGATAGAAACCAGTGTTGGGCATTAAAATTTAACCACTAGGAATGATTTGGACCATGAACAAAAGATAAGAAGATAAATAAAATCTAACAATAAAAATAAAATTAGCAGCAGAGAGAAAATAAGCTGCACATACCTCCATGTGACCTTCTAGGTCACCACCCAAATTAGAACCACATTTGCTCCGAGAGATATCCAACACTAATAAAACCTGAAACTAAAAATATAACCTAGGGGTGAGCGCCAAAATGCTCAGTAGGAAAACACCACAGAATCCATACCTTTCCTTCCAAAAAACAAACCATTAATTCTAGTTTGAAATACAGATATAAAAATAGGCTTGTTCAGATTTTAATAAAATCAAAAAATCATTTCCCCATTTTAAAATCCGACACAAAGAAAAATCATTTTTTCCAAAAACAACTTCCATTTGAAAATGAAAACCAAAATAGGTGATACCAAAGTTTTGCTAAAATAAAACAGTTAAATAGTGCTGGTTGGAAATAAACTAGTACAACAGAAATATAAATGATAAAGTAACCATGGGTGATCCTAAACATCCCTAGAAGACCCGTGGACATACTCGGTTTGGAACCACCTGATGGCGTATGGTGAAGCTCCTAAGTCTATAACCAAATGGCCGCCCTAAAACTAATCAAATCCTGTAGAAAATCCCACCTGGCCTAACAACCAATACAGGGGGTACCAAAACGTCTAATCGAGGTTGATCAAAAACCATCACTTGATCATATAAAAGATGCCTAGGAACCCATGGTGTTAGAAATATAGTGTAAGTAGGAGGCCCTCACACGTGTGACTCAATTCATAGGTTGTTACCGCACTTGCCTACCCCAAACACGGACACTTCCCATGCATTCACCCATAAAGTGTTACCCTAGATAGGGGCATCCCATATACTTATATATATATATATACACGCATACATTTCAAACATACAAAGTGCCAACTGGGCCATCACATCATGTCCATATTGAATCCATTTTCTAAAAAAATTTAAAACTCTAACCAAACACACAATTTCCAAACACAAACCATTCTAAAAGTTAATACAACTTCACCCATGAGTTGGAAGAGCCAAATGGGCCTTTAAGTCCAAAGTCTCCAATGCCTTTTTTTGTAAAACCTTTCAAACTCTTAAAAAAAGGCACAATCTTATGAAATGGCCAAACATCCCCTTGAGCCTAACATTCATCTAAACACACACTAAAGGAAAAACGGGAACACCCTTTGAGATTAAATTTCAAATATTTCATAAAAACCACACAAAGGACAAAAAATTATTTAAGAAACAAAATTAATTTAGAAACTCAATGTTTTAAGAAAAAATTATTTTGAAGGTGCCATCTTCATTTAAGGGAACATACATGTGGGCACCTAGTGCACCCATGGATGTGCCAATATCAAATGGATTAACAAAAACCAAGATGAAATTTAAAAACCATTTCCAAAAGGACTATAATTTCTTTGAAATCAAGACCAACCATTCACATCATTAGGAGAACACAAAAAAATCCCCTTAAATATATAAACCCCTTTTCAAATCATTTTTAACACAATTTC
The DNA here is from genome assembly GCA_963277665.1 of Viscum album. Classification (NCBI taxonomy): domain Eukaryota; kingdom Viridiplantae; phylum Streptophyta; class Magnoliopsida; order Santalales; family Viscaceae; genus Viscum; species Viscum album. The sequence goes on from OY728131.1 coordinate 1,710,588,285, forward strand.
CAAGTTACAACATTGTCAAACCAAATACACCAAACCAAAATACATTTTTCAAGAGTATTCCAAATTTCCCTATTTCCAAAAGAAAAGTAACTAGTAAAACATACCAAACAATTTATCAACAATTATAAAAATTGACCAAACAATTTATAAAAAAATATATAAAAAACCCAACTAGTTTACAAACACTTTTATAAATAAGCTAACTAGTTTCTAAACAATTTCTATAAGCAGGCCAAACAATGCATAAATAATTTTATAAGAAACCCAAATAGTTTATTATTAATTTTATAATAAAATCAAAAAATTTAAAAATAATTCCATAAATAGATCAAACAAATTGAAAAAACTAGAAAACACCATGATAAACTATTGAAGAGTATCACGAAGGTGCATGTAATATTTAAAACATTACCAATACAACTTTTGACATCTAAAGAACACAATTCCCACAAACAAATAAAAACATAACCAAGGAGAATACTTCAATATTATTTTTAGAGAAAACCAATTAACTTGTAAACACTATAGAAGATTAACCAAATATAATGAGAAGGCTCTAATCAAGTCAAATATTTAATTAAAAAACTCAAGAATTAAATGGGCTTAATCAGAAAGGAAAATGTGGATTCACCTACCTTAATGGTGTGCGACCACGACGACACTTCAGCAGAAGGAAGAAAAACCCACTACAGACCAATCACACACCTAGAAAAATGAGAAAAATAAATATATTTCAATTCACGCCATTAGGTTTTAGCCAAATTAAATAAAATAACCAAAGTTGAAAAGAGACTTACCAAAGGTGAGGTCACCGGATCGGAGAACTCACGCCGGCGAGTTGGAGGGTGCCGAAAAGGGAAGAGTAGGGGAGGTTCGTCTGGATGGAATAGAGAAGAGGAAGGGATGAGGGAAGTTAGCTGGGGGTTGGGTGCACTGATTTTCGGGATTGAAGCGAGTGAGGAGGGGCGAGACTGGAGAGGTCGGGAGCTGAGGAGATGACTAGAGTGGAGGGGCGATGAGGGGGTTGGCTAGTGCGATGAGGCCGACGCAAGGAGGAGGTGAACTGAGGTAGGGGGTGTTAGTTGGATGATGATGTGGGAGGGAAAGGTTGGAGTAGCGAAGAAGAGGGGTGAGGGGTGAGGTGGGGTGCTGCTGTGGTGCACCGGTAGGAGGGTGAGGTGCTGCTCACACCTGGAAGGAGAAGAGGGGGGGGGGGATGGGTGGTGCCCCAATAGGGTTCCCATTTTTATATATCTTATAATAATAATAAAAAACTAATAATAATAATAATAATAATAATGATAATAATAATAATGATAATAATAATAATAATAAGACATACAATTTCAATATTAAGAATAATAATTACAATTATACTAATAGTAATAATTTCATGCATTTCATTTTAAATAATAAAAATATTAATAACAATTTATTAATAATTATATTAATAGAAATTTTAAATAATAATAATATTATTAACAATTCTCAATAATAAAAATATTATTATCTACACAATAACATTAATATTATTATTATTCAAACATTAAACTCATTTTATTTACATAAAACTTATTTATTTTAAACGTTAGACATTTGCGTGGGCACCAAGGATGAACGTGCGACTATCACCCACCGTGTGATGACTACACACTAGTCCGAAACCCACTAAAATTATTAAACATCAAAAAAATTAGACCTATGCTCAACCCGAGCCTTGAGGAGAGAACCTAGAGCCAAGAAATAATAAAATAAAAATATATTTAAAAGTCAGGGTGTGACAAATACCACTTTGGTTGAGAAACTAGTTCTAATTATGGATCGTTGGGATAATGTACTATGCTGTAAAATGACCCCCCTGGTCCAGGTACTATGGCAGTGTGGAAAGTATCACCACAATATGTGGGATTGGGAGTCTTTGATGAGGTAGGAATGGACTACTCTTTTTGCAAATCTAGGATCTTGAGCTCTTTTTAGGGACAAAAATATTTTATGTTGGGAAGATTGTAACACCCCATTACCTTTTTGTCAGGTATGTCCTTATCTATGTTTTTTGTTTCGCTTGTTTGTGGGGATATTATTTTAGACCATGAATTGGGAGGATACATGTAATGGTGAAGTTAGGGATTTGTTGGATTTGCATATTTTTACTCGGTCTTTTTATTATTCCCTAGGAAGTTACAAGATGTGTAATGGGGTTTCACGGCATGTAATGCTGGTCTAAATAATCATGCGAGTTGAATTCATAACATGAGAATTTACACGTCGTGTAAGGGCTACACACCATGTAATGTGAAAATATAGTTTTTAATTAAAATGGTGATTCATTTTTTATGTAACTTAAAATAAAATGGGTTCACGATGTATAAAAGATTACACACCATGTAATTCCCCAAGTTTCAGTTTTTAGGGTACTGTGTGGGTGGTTGAGGCTTCATTTGTTTTCGCAACCTTCTACTCTCAGTCAGATCTCTTACCCTAAGTGATTTTGGGTGTCTTCTTTCCATCCAGATCAATTTGTTCAGTGATTGACTAGTAGGTTTAAGCACTTCATCTCTCTGGGTAATCCTTCCTCTCAGTTTCTCTCTCATTTTTGGTTGTGATGCCATTTTTTATAGGGATTGGTAATCATATGGTGTTTTCTATCAATCCTTTACAGTCTCTAGTCGTGCCTCATCTTATAAAGGTAGATCTTGTGGTTTTCAATCTCCATTGTCAAAGGCAGTTAGGTTTTATACACTCTTGAGGTAGGTGTATCTGTTCAATTATTCTAATTTCTTGAATTTCTTATTGTTCATATTGATTTATTTATATTTATAGTGGAATTTCATGTGTTGAAATTTAAAAGGGCATGGGTTAGCATTGAAAATGGGTTTTTCTTTGGAAATGGAATGGCATTTATTTGAGATGGAAAATGGATTTTAAAACCCTAAATAATATTATCTTATCTTTGAAATTGTTTTATAAAAATGTGAGAATGGTTTTTAAAATAGAAATTGACAAACATTGCATAATAGGAACCGTGGGTACATCGAGATAGGGACACATGTAACCTTAGTGTGCGTGAAACTACTAGGAGGTAACCTCTTGTATGTTGATAGTTTATAGAAGGACTTGATGTTATTTAGATCCAAAACTATGCCTTGTTAGGATCATTAGTGTCTAATACATATTGTCCCATAGGCTAGATCCTGAATGACAAGTGCATTATCTTTCTAGTTGTTTATTGCATGATAGTTTATTTCATGGATTTTGGATCACATGTATATTTATATTTAGGTATCTTTACCTTCTTTGTTTCTGGATTTGGAAAATATGACATGCAATTTTTGAAAACTCAAGAATCATTTGAAAAAGGATTTCAAATGGTTTATTTATAAAAATTCTTATAAAACTATTTTGATTTAAAGCCTGAACTTGTGCATTCTTGTTATTATAACTTGTATAGATCACTTAGTGGTGTCTTACTGTGCTTTATTTCTCACACCCTACTTCTTCATGTGGGTGGATATAGACCTTATTTTGTAAGATTCAGATAAAGGGAAGAGAATTTTATAACATGAAGACTTCTTTTTACACTGCTGTTTCATTTTGGTATAGTTTGAAGGTAACGTTTGGTCACATAGAGACAATTTTTCTCTAGACTTGTCTTTATTTTTGGTTTAGCCCATTTGGCTCATTTGTATCTTCCATTGTTTCCACTTTTTACTCGGGTTTCATGTCTTGTTTTTCTTATATATGATACTAGTTTTTATTATCTTTCACTACCACAAAACTGGGAAAGGCAGGCGCCTACCTTTATCAACGCTAACAGAAAAGCGCTGATAAAGGGGTAGGCCTTTATCAGCGCTAAAAAAAGCACTGATAAAGGGCACATTTATCAGCGCTTTTAAATATCCCTTTATCAGTGCTTTTCTTAGCACTGATAAATGTTACATTTATCAGTGATTTTCTTAGTGCTGATAATATTTATTGTATACATTAAATAAAAAACACATGTTATAACTAAATATATATATATATATAATTAAATAATTATAAGATTAATAATAAATATATTTATTAGATTTATAAGATTTATTATATTTATTAATTCATTATATATTTATTAGATTTATTAATTCATTATATTTATTTGATTTATTAATTCATTATATTTAATATATATATTTATTATATTTCATTATATTTAATGTATTTGTTTTATTTATAAATATATAATACGTTTTAATATATATGTATAATTAAAATTATTGAATATATATGTGTTTTCCAATGAATTGGGGTCAATGAATATATCATACATGTGTATATATATGTGCATATTGAATAATTTTCATTTATAGATTATAATTCATTATATTACCCATATAATATATATGTTATAAAAAATGTACACTTATAATTAAAATTAAATTATATTTAAAAAATAAATATATATTTTATATTATTTTCAATGATATATATATAAATATACCTTTAAAATAATTTTATAAGTATAAATAGAGATATATATATTTAGAGTTAAATAAATATATAATAATATAAAGAAATTCTTAAATTTATACATTTATCAGCGCTTTTATTAGCACTGATAATCTACGTATTTATCAGCGCTACAAAAGCGCTGATAAATAGTGTCTTTATCAGCGCTAAAATGAAAAGCACTGATAAAGTCACTCTTTATCAGCGCTAAAAAAGCACTGATAAAGTCCAACCTTTATCAGCGCTAAAAAAGCACTGATAAAGGTGGTATTTATCAACAATTTTCATTTTAGCACTGATAAATACCCCCTTTATCAGCGCTTTTTACTAGCACTGATAAAGGTCCATGATGGATTTATAAAATCCACCGGGTCCTCCTCCTCCTCCCCTCACCCTGTCAAGATTTTGCGGAAGCCCTAATCTGTGCCGCTGCCTCCTCTCCGCCACTGCCACCATTGCCGCCGCCTCCTTCTCCTCCTCCTCCACCGTGGCTGTCACCTCCTCCTCCTCCTCCGGTACCTACTTCTCCTCATCCTCCTCCACCACTCCTCCTCCTCTTCCTCCTCCTCCTGCGCCGCGGCCTCCTCTCCACCGCTCCTCCTCCTCCTCCACCGCGGCCACCTCCTCCTCCTCCACCGGCGCCTCCTCCTCCTCCTCCTCCTCCTCTGCCTACTCCGCTGCCTCCTCTCCACCGCAGCTCCACCTGCTCCTCCTCCACCACCACGGCCTCCTCCTCCTCCTCCTCCTCTTCCTCCTCCTCCTCCTCCTCTGCTGCCTCCGCTGCCTCTGCTACCTCTGAGCTGCCTCCACTGCCTCCGCGTTGCCTCCACTGCCTCCACTGCCTCTGGTGCCTCCACTGTCAATGCCTCATTCTCCTCCACCACCGGGTCCTCCTCCTTAAGGTGAGTAAAATTGAATTTGCATGAATTAATTATGTTTTCATTTATTGTCAATATTGAGATTAATTATGATTTGGCGTGATTCTTGTGTGTGATGATTGTGTGTGTGACACATGTATATGTGGTTGGTTGCTTGTTTGATCTTGATTAGCTCTCCCCACTTACGGTTAGTTTACTTGTGAATTGATCTTTTTGAGTGGGTTTTGGTGCCTTTTATGCTTTATTTCATTGTGTGAACCCTTTTGGTTAATTATAATTCCCCTTGTGTTTATTTAATTAGAATTTTTTTTATTATTTTGGCCTCCATAAGTGAACTATTGGATGTAGGCATATTAATATGTGCACAGGGTGGAAATATAGATTGGTACACAAATGATAATGGATTTATAACATGATGCTCACTTTAAACCCTGGATTTCGAAACAATTTCCCTCATTTCCTCCTTATTTTACTTATCCCTCCTCCTTTCAAATGGTTCTTATAAAACCCCAATGTTTCAAAAATGGATCCTTGGTTCCCAAATTTCAAATTTAGTTTCAAATGTGTTCCCTAAATCTAGGTATGTTTGGATTCTTGAGGTATGGTTTGGTTTCTAAATGGCATAAAGGCCCGTTTGGAATCTTTTGAGCTTACATGGTGTTTTCCCCTTGGTTTTAAAAATGTAATTTGATTTTTAAATTTTAAAGATCTATTGGTATTTTGTGGTGTTTTGGAAATTGGTTTTGAAACTCATGTGATGTATAGGCCTGGTTGGAACTTGTGTGTGACTTGATATGTGATGGGAATCTCTATGATTGTCCCTCTATGGAGAGGTTTTCCACATAGTTTGTGTTGGATCTTGATAAAGGCATGTATAGAGTCATCTGTGTGTTATTGGTTTATACCATGCATGTGATGGCCTCTTCATTCTCTGGTATACTACTATAATGGAGCATCAATGTTGGTTGTTTACTATGGAGGTACACCATATGTCAGTAGGTGAGTCTGAACCTAGCAATTCTAGGGATTTCTTCTAGGTATGTTTAGGTAATTCTAATGATTACCTATCTATATGTTCTTCTTTATTTTTTTTGCACTTTGGTTATCTACTTTTCCAGTATTTTTCTACTTTTATTGTTTCAATTAATTTCATCATGGCTCTGTGATCACCTTTTTTGGATTCTTATATTGAATTTTGAATTCATTTTTTAAACTAGATATCTATTTTAAAAAGGAAAGTCATGATTTGTTTTGAAAATGGATTTTCTAAAAAATATGTGTTGGTTATTTAAATGATAAAAACCTATTTTATAAATGTATTTCAAACTAGTGTTTTTGTATTATTTCAGGAAAGGTAATGCATGGATTATGTGGTGCTTACCTACTAAGTTGTTTTATGCTCACACCCTACTTGTGACACTCAGCATCAGTAGACCCAAGTTATTTTTAGGTTTGGGTTTCTTGTTTAGGTTTCCTTTAAAGCAGGTTGGTCTTATAGTTAGTGGTAACCCAAAGGTCATGAGGATATCTGGTCGGGTTCTAATTTATTCTATCTTTGTTTTTAGTTTCTATTTTGTTCAGTTGATGCTGTATATAGATCATGTTTATGTATTATTTATGCTCTATGCTTATGGATCCCCATGGTTTTGCTGTGTGCTCTATTTGATTTATATATATCCCCATTTCTATATCTCACATCATATTATCACACCATGACTCTTATATATCCTTAAGAGGGTGTTCCTCATCATACGTGAGATATAAAACTATATGATCCATCTTCTTTAGTCCTAAGACTCTAATACCTACTCAAATAGACTTAAAAAACCTAACTAGGCTATACAAATCTCATACCAAACCTGATCCTCTCATAAACACAACTAATCCATGGAGAAATAATATTTGGATGATCACAAAATCACAAACATTCAATAGAACCCTCACTCTATCTCTTGGTGGATAAAAAACACCCTATTTATTTACCTTGGTTGCTCTTGATTTCTATCCCTTTCACTGGAACACATATACTCATGCATGAATACAAAATCATGCATAAATTGGAACATGGTTTTGTATTATAGGGTCCACCTACCTTGAAAAATGGAATAACCCCATCACCAAGATCAACTCATCCTCAACAAAGACTATACATGCCTTATCTAATCTTGTACCAATGATTGAGACCCAATCTCAAGGTACAATTCCCAAATAATTAATTATAGAAACTTATAATTAATTATTCACCTTAATATAATTAGGAATAATCTTTTAAAAACTCATTGGGAAACACAACACCACCTAAACCACACAAAACACGGCGCGTTCATCATACGAGGATAACCTCTAGCCAATACAATCAAAATCTACATCATCTGAATTGATTTGAAGATGATATAGTGAAATCATCACACAAATCCTAGTTAAAATCATCCAAAATCATAGGAAAATAAAGGATAATAGTAATGGAGTAAGTATGAGGGAAGAACTCACTAATGCACTATAAAAAACTCCCAAGAACCACCCCTCATCCGGGGAGATCTAAGAGAGGAAGAGATTGGATGAATCCCAAGAACCACCCAAGATTTTATATTAATGAGAACTCCCCCCACCATTTTTGAAGTATCTAGTTTTTTATCTAAATTATACTCATATTCCTTCTTCGCTAACCTATATACCCATCCTATGGATTTCAAATAGGATGAATATAAATAAAGAATGGATGAATGGAAATCAGTTGACAAAAGAGTATGAAGAAGGAATGAAAGAGTTTATCAAGTTTGCAAAAGATCATGCATGTGACCCTTCTCAAATCTTTTGTCTGTGTTTATGCTGTTGTTATTCAAAACAAATTAGTCCAGAGGAGTTGGAAGACCACTTGATCTATCACGGAATAGATCAAAGTTATATATGTTGGAATAAACACGAGGAAACAACGAATATAGGTAGTGGCCGGGATGACACTGCGTTTTATGGATCATCTGATATGATAACAAACATGAAGAATGAAGATGACCATATGGAGGATGTGATTACAAATGTGAATGATAATGAATATTGTATTGAGGAAATGACAAGGACCATCGAATATGAACTTCTTGATTGCCCAAAATTGTTTGAGAAGTTAAAAAGTTGTGCAAAGACACCATTGTATGCTGGTTGCACTAAATATACAACATTGTCAGCCGTACTGAAGCTGTATAATTTGAAAGTAGACAACGGGTGGAGTGACGCTAGTTTTATGAAACTACTTGCTCTCATGAATGACATACTCCCAGAAGACAATGAGCTCCAGAGTCAAACATACGATGCCAAAATAATACTATGCTCGATGGGTATGATCTCTAAAAGAATACATGCCTACCCAAATGACTGTATACTTTTTCACAAGGACCAAAAATCACTTAAATAATGCCTAAAGTGTGGTGCTTCTTGATACAAGAAAGATGAATCCAGTCCTACTAAAGTTGTATGGTACTTTCCAATCATTCCAAGGTTTAGGAACCTATATGGAAGTGAGGAGACTGTAGAACAATTAACATGGCATGCAGATACAAGAATTAAAGATGGGATACTATGTCACCCGGCAGACTCTCCTCAGTGGAAGAGAATTGATCATGAGTATCCTGAATTTGGAAACGAGTCGAGAAACCTTCATATTGTGTTATCTATAGATGGAGTGAATCATTTTGGTTTTTAAAGCAACAGTCACAGTACATGGCCGGTTATGTTGATAAATTATAACTTACCACTATGTTTATACATGAAACGAAAATAAATCATGTTATTTATGCTTATATCAGGACCAAAACAACCGGGTAATGATATTGATGTTTATTTAGCTCCATTGATCAAAGATTTGAAATTATTGTGGGATTCAGGTGTTACATTGTATGATGCTTACAGAAAGGAAGATTTCACTTTGAGAGCCATGTTGTATGAGATGATAAATGACTTTCCTTCTTATGGAAATTTTTCAGGATATAGCATTAAAGGAACTCAAGGGTGTCCCATTTGCGAACAAGGTACACAATCAATTAGGTTGAAACATTCATCGAAAATTGTGTTTCTAGGACATCGTAGATTTCTACCGCGACGACATAAGTACCGTTCTTGGACGACATCGTTCGATGGAAGTTCAGAAGAACATACAACACCGTCTCCACTAACAGGCGATAAATTGTTTGAGAAAGTTAAAAATGTGGACACTAATTTTGGTAAAACGGATTTGAAAAACCTTACGAAAATTGGTTGAAAAAAGTGATCAGTTTTTTTTTGAATTACAATACTAGAATTGTCTGTATGTCAGACATTTTCTTGATGTTATGGATGTAGAAAAAAATGTATTTGATAGTGTCATCGTCATGTTTCTAAATATATCTGGAAAAACAAAATATGGAATTAAGGCTAGGTTGGACATGGTTGAGATGGGAATATGAGAAGATTTGGCACCAGTGAAGGGTGAAAAATGAACATTTCTTTCTCCTGCTGCTTACACTCTTTCCAGGCAGGAGAGATATCAGTTTTGCAACTTCTTGAATGACGTAAAGGTTCCAGAGGGGTATTCGTCAAATATCAGTAACCTCGTGTCAATGAGAGACTTGAAGTTAAAAGGTCTGAAATCACATGACTGTCATGTTTTGATGCAAGATCTCATTCCAATTGATTTACGCTGAATTTTTCCCAAGAATTTCCACCATACATTAACGAAACTGTGTTCCTTCTTCAAAGCTATATGCAGCAAAGTTATAGACCCGGTGAAATTGCCAACTATGGAAAGAGAAATTGCCGTCATATTATGTAAATTAGAAATGTTCTTCCCACCTTCATTTTTTGATATGATGGTTCATTTTATGGTCCAATTGGTGAGAGAGATTCGACTATGTGGTCCTATACATTATAGATGGATTTACCCCATTGAACGGTATATGAAGATTTTGAAAGGGTATGTCAAAAATTGAAGTCGGCCAGAGGGTTGTATTGCAGAGCGATATATTGTTGAGGAAGCCATTGAATTATGTACCGAATACTTTTCTGGTGTGGAAAGCATTAGCCTACTGAAATATTTTCACATTGGGTGGCTTGAAGGTGAAGGAATTTCTGGAATATAGGTTGTCAAAATCAATATTATAGATCGGGAGTAGGCCCACTTTTATGTTTTTCATAACAGTTTTGACGTTAACCCATATGTTGAAATCCACAAAGAAATTATTAGGAATTTGAATCCATCTAGGGATGAAAAATGGATATCAGATACACATAATCGACAGTTTATAGGATGGTTTCGAGATCATATTTTTAAGAAGTCAGATGAAAATTCAGAGTCAATTTCAGAATGACTTCGATGGCTAGTCGGAGGACCAAGTGTGTATGCATTATATTACAATGATTATATAGTTAATGGTTATACATTTTATACTAATGAACATGATGAAGACAGTACCATGCAGAATAGTGGGGTTACACTTGTGGCTAAAGCGATGCATGTTTCCAGTGCTAAGGACAAAAATCCAATTTATGCGAATATGTCATACTTTGGCATCATCAAACAAATATGGGAGTTGGATTATACAGAATTTCAAGTTTTGATATTTCAATTCAAGTGGGTTGATAACAGGAGTTCTGTTAAAATAGATGATTTGGGATTCGTGAAAGTTGATTTCAATAAGGAAGGGGATAAAGATGAACAATTTATAATGGAATCACAGGCAGTGGAAGTATTTTATGTTTTAGATCCCGTAAACCGAAACTGGTCAATCATTTTTTTATCGACCAAAACAGCTGAAGGGTCAGATGAAAATTCAACAGAAGATGACCCTTTCATTGGGTCTTCTCAATCATTTCACAGTGGTCCCAATGTAGATGACGTTTTGTATGTCATAGGAGACCACAATGAAGGGATATGGATAGTTGATAGAGGGGTCAAATCCCTTAAGCCTTTAAAAAAAAGAGAGTTCAATAATAAGGTTATTTTTTTATTGTAATATAGATTGTGTTACATTATGTTATTATATGTTCACTACTGCTTTTATGTGATCTAAATTAAATGTTAAACCAGTTCTACAGATATTGACTTCTGCACCTGCTGACGCACCCAATCCCAAGACACAACAGGTCTCTCAACCTGTTGCAGCTGGTCCCACTGCTGAGGTACAACAGGTTTCTCAACCTGTTGCTGCTGGTCCCAATGCCAATGCTAGCACTTTGGAGAAACATAATGATGATGTAGAAATCGAGGAAATGGTAGGTGATGAAACCCCGACGACACAAAAAAAAAATAGTTGAACCGTAGTTTGATAGTTTTAACCAAAATCCTTAAAGCAAAAGAAAAAGGCATCAAATATGAGGTGGGATGGAATAAGTGAGGCCACCATGTAAAACCCAACAAAGCCATGTTTAGTAGCTACATTGGAATTGTCACTCGGAAACGCGTGCCGATTGATGTAGAGTCGTGGAACCATGTTGTCAGCGGGCTGAAAACATTAATGTGGGAAGAGATTACGGTAACATTACGATATCATTTATTTAATTTATTAAAATAAAATAAAATAAAATACTAAAATATTGACTAACTCTTCATCATCTCTTACAGAGTGCATTTATAGTAGATGTTTCACACAAAGAATATGTATTAAGACTGGCAGGAAGGGTTCATAGAGGCTTTCACACCATTTTAACGAAACATAATCTGAAAGATGCTGAAGGGAAAATCAAGCCACACCCACCTCCTCTTTATGCACACTTGATATCCCAAGGAGCAAGGGATGCATTTTGCAACCGTCGTGCGAAACAGACTTTTCAGGTACATTGTATTTGGTTACATGTTGTTTAAAATTGCTTATATTCATCAATTTGATTGATAATTTTTTATTTATGAAACAGAAACTGAGTGCTGAAAATAAAGAACAGTCAGCAAAACCAGCGTACCCCTACCGTAAAGCAAGGTTGGGGTATGCTTCAATTGAAAAACAATTGGTATGTATTTTAAAAGTACTGTAATACTTTTATGTGACATAAAACAACACTATAACCATGTTTCTATATTTATATACAGATTGATGAATCAAAATCCCAAGCCACTTCCATGCCAAGCCATGTGCTATGGAAGTGAGCTCGTGTTAATAAAGAGGAGAAACTGGTAGATGAAAACACACAAAAAGTATGGGAAACATGTGTAAGTATGACATAATATAAACATGTTTTGCTTTAAATCACAATTACATAATGATGATTACTTATTTTTCCATATTTTCTATTTGAAATAGTCACAGGAATCAACAACACCCGCACCGGATGCAGACATACTTTCAGCGGCCTTGAAACAACCGGAACAGTATGGCCGCGTCAGAGGTGTGGGTTTTGGGGTGACACCCTGGGCATATTTTCAGAAAAAAACAAGAGGATGAAAAAACTAAAGAATTGCAAGTAATTAGAGATAGAGTAGATACCATTGAATAAAAATTCCAAAGTCAGGGAGAGATGCTAGCAACTTTGATGGAGGAGAGGCAAAGAGAACAAACAACTCAAGAATAACCCACGTGAGAATATCCTGCCCCAACCCCACCATCTTTGAGGCGAGCCATTCCCCTCAAAGACCTGACTTAAACGAGGTAATCAATGTTCTAATATTAATTTCTATGAAATGTGAATCACATAGACACTGATACCTTTCTTGCAATGATATTCTACAGGGTGAAAATAACAGTGATTTATATTTGTCAACTCCCACCCATCACCTTATAGCGAGGGCTATGGTGTTCAATATGCAGAATGACATGCTACACTCCAGACCACTTCCAACCGGTCATTTCAAAGTGTCGATTAAGCTAGATCATGAGCCGAGCATCGAGCTACCCATTCCAAATGACGATGACGACATTCATACGGTGGAAAAAGATGTTGGAACATTCGTTGCATGGCCGTCGAATCTTGTAAAAAAACATGTCGACTAGGAGGTATTCATTTCCAATTAATTTTTCAAGAAGAACCTTTAACATTAAATTAGAAAATGGATAAACTGATGAATGTTATTAAAGAAGGACAAAATGGAGTATCTAAAATGAAATAGTGGCTCAAAAGGATCAACCAACCGAGAAAAACAATCTACTGAGAGCGCGTTCACCCCGCCCGTTCTATATCCACATTTAATATCATTGCAAGATCATGTGGATATGAAAATGATAGGCGAAAAGAGTCACATAATTGTTTGTGAAAAAGATATGTATGGAGAGGAAACACTAGATTTCGTTAGTGCTGACGTTGTTGATGAAATCATCACATACGACTGGCTAGGCACCTCAGTTATAAATGTATACATGAGGTATGTTTTCATGATTTGATTTTACAGAGGATGATATACTATGATAATTATGGCTAAATACATTTCATATTTTTCACAGGCGTATCTATGAAAAAAAATTGAAGGGATTTTCCCATGAATACAAATTTTGACTCGTTAGTCCTCACACAATTTCTACACAACGAGAAGAAATAGATTCTGATTTTTAGGCTGAATTAATGTCAAATCTGCTCAGAAAATTTCAAAAGCAGAATTATGACTAACAGACTCTTTTTAATACCAATGTTGCAGGGGTAAAACTCTATATTTTAATCATATCAATTATATTTCCATTTCTATCAGTACTTATTCCTTTTTGTGTTTTTAGGGAACATTGGATGCTCATTGCAGTCAATTTGGATACTCCAAAGATTTATTTTCTGGATTTACTACATGGATATCCAAAAAACCGACCACACATGATGGCAATTTTCAATTCATAATACACTAGATCCAACATTTTATAACTAAATATATAGTTATATAATTTATATTATCTTTTAATGAGGATTATGTTATGATAGGGCGGTGTATGAATATCGTCTAAAGGCTGGAATGAATCCAGGGCCTAAGGACGACAATGCGCAAACGATCTACAAATAGAGAAGTATCTGGGTATATATAATTATATTTCACTATCCAAATACATATCAAAACAAATTACTTATTTTTCTCGATGTTTCTGCAGTGTCCGAAACAAACAAACGACAAGGAATGCGATTATTATGTTTGTAAATTTATGAAAGAGATCATATTTCATGAACAAAATAGCATCCCTGAAGAGGTATTTTTGATAATAATTACTGCTTTATTTAAAATAATTATTAATCCTTAGTGTATTTATATTTTTTCAGTACTACTTTGACTGTCGCAAAAACTCCTATTCAGAAGATGATATAAATGTGTTTAGAAACGAATGGGTAGCATACCTGATGGAAGAATATAAACAAATAGTACAATGAAGGTGAATTCCTAATAATTATGTTATCTTTATATGGTCATTGATATCTCACTTTTTTACACTTATTGAGCATCTATGATCACCCTTTCTTATGTTTCATATCCTTAGATTAGTGAATTCATACTACTCAGTTTGAAATTGACATTAACTTTAGAAAACAACACAAGTGACATACGGAAAACCGAGAAAATGCGTTTGGATTGTTTTGATACTTTAAGAAAATGATCCATGAGTCATTTTTGATGTGTACGAATTGACCTCACCTCAATCCAACACACAGTGTGACCGGTATGGCTAAAAGTGTCTGATATCAGTTTGAAATTGACATAAACTTTAGAAAACAACACTACTGACATACGGAATACTGAGAAAACATGTTCGGATTGTTTTGATACTTTAGGAAAACGATCCATGAGTCATTTTTGATGTGTAAAAATCAACCACACCTCAATCCGACATACGGTGTGACCGATATGGATAAAAGTGTCTGATATCAGTTTCGAATTGACATAAACTTTAGAAAACAACACGAGTGACATACAGAAAACTGATCAAACGCATTCAGATTGTTTTGATACTTTGGGAAAATGATCCATGAGTCATTTGTGACATGTAAGAATCGACCGCACCCCAATCCGACACACAGTGTGACCGGTATGGCTAAAAGTGTCTGATATTAGTTTGAAATTGATATAAACTTTAGAAAACAACACAAGTGACATACGGAAAACCGAGAAAATGCTTTCGGATTATTTTGATACTTTAGGAAAATGATCCATGAGTCATTTGTGACGTGTATTAATTGACCGCACCTCAATTCGACACATGGTGTGACCGGAATGTCTAAAAGTGTATTATATCAGTTTTAAATTGATATTAACTTTAGAAAACAACACAAATGACATATGGAATACCAAGAAAATGCATTTGGATTATTTTGATACTTTATGAAAACGATCCATAATTCATTTTTGATGTGTAAAAATTGACTGAACCTAAATTCGACACACGGTGTGATAGGTATGGCTAAAAGTGTCTGGTATCAGTTTGAAATTGACATAAACTTTAGAAAACAACACTACTTACATACGGAATACTGAGAAAATGAGTTTGGATTGTTTTGATACTTTAGGAAAACGATCCATGAGTCATTTGTGATGTGTACGAATTGACCACACCTCAATCCGATGCACAATGTGACCAGTATGGCTAAAAGTGTCTGATATCAGTTTCAAATTGACATAAACTTTAGAAAACAACACAAGTGACATACGAAAAACCGAGAAAATGCATTCATATTATTTTTATACTTTAGGAAAACGATCTATGATTCATTTTCGATGTGTAAGAATTGACCTCACCTCAATCCGATGCACGGTGTGACCAGTATGGCGAAAAGTGTCTGATATTAGTTTCAAATTGACATAAACTTTAGAAAAAAACACAAGTGACATACGGAAAACCAAGAAAATGCATTTGGGTTGTTTTTATACTTTAGTAAAATGATCCATGAGTCATTTGTGATGTGTAATAATTGACCTCACCTTAATTCGATGCTTGGTGTGACCGTCATGGCTAAAAGTGTCTGATATCAGTTTGAAATTGACATTAACTTTAGAAAACAACACAAATGGCATACGGAATACAGAGCAAACGTGTTCGGATTATTTTTATACTTTATGAAAATGATCCATGAGTCATTTTTGACGTGAACGAATTGACCGTACCTCAATCCGATGCACATTGTGACTGGTATGGATAAAAGTGTCTGATATCAGTTTGAAATTGACATTAACTTTAGAAAACAACACAAATGACATACGAAATACCGAGCAAACACATTCGGATTGTTTTTATACTTTAGGAAAATGACCCATTATTCATTTGTGATGTGTAAGAATCGACAGAACCTCAATCCCACCCACGCTGTGACCGGTATGGCTAGAAGTGTCTAATATCAGTTTGAAATTGACATAAACTTTAGAAAACAACACAAGTGACATACGTAAAACCAAGAAAACACGTTCATATTGTTTTGATACTTTAGGAAAATGATCCATGAGTCATTTTTGAAGTTTATGAATCGACCTCACCTCAATCTGATGCACGGTGTGACCGGTATGACTAAAAGTGTCTGATACCAGTTTCAAATTGACATAAACATTAGAAAACAACACAAGTGACATACAGAAAAATGAACAAACGCGTTTGGATTATTTTGATACTTTAGGAAAACGATCCATGAGTCATTTGTGACATGTACGAATCGACCGCACCTCAATCCGACGCACGGTGTGACTGGTATGACTAAAAGTGTCTGATATCAGTTTGAAATTGACATAAACTTTAGAAAAAAACACAACTGACATACGAAAAACCAAGAAAACACGTTCGGATTGTTTTGATACTTTAAGACAATGATCCCTGAGTCATTTGTGACATGTAAGAATCAACTGCACCTCAATCCGACACACGGTGTGACCGGTATGGCTAAAAGTGTCTGATATCAGTTTCAAATTGACATAAAATTTAGAAAACAACACAAGTGACATACAGAAAACTAAGAAAACGCATTTGGATTGTTTTGATACTTTAGGACAATGATCCATTAGTCATTTTTGACGTGTATGAATTGACCTCACCTCAATCCGATGCATGGTGTGACCAGTAAAGCTTTTCATTAGATAAAGAATCAGTATTTATTAAATGAGATAAATCATCCAAAAACATATTGATTTTACATTATTCCCTTTCATTGTTATCAGAATGAAAACATTTGAGTTTAAAATTTTATATTTTAGTTTCACATTTCCATATTAATGTATTCTTTCATATTAATGTTTTAATTTATTTCATTATTGTATTACTAACATAATATTTGTTTTCTTATATAGGTGAATTTTTTTCCTTGAGTTCGGATGCTTTGTTCTGCAACAAATACCTTGGACGACAATTTTTGAGAGCAGATCACAGATATCAAAGGATGAAACATGAATGTTTATAACTGTTGTTGAATAATTGTAATTGTAACCATGTAAAAATTGTTTGAAATGTATATAGCAATGTGTTTTTTTGTATTCATGATGTTAAGTAAATGTATATACCATTGTCTGTCAAAATATTGTGTGCAGGTGATATTTTTGTGTAGGTGTGCATGTGCTATTTTGTGCAGTTATTCTGGTTTGTGCAGGTGTGCAGGTGTGCAGGTTCTGTTTTGTAGATGTAGGGGAAGGTTCCTTTATTAGTTCTTCTTTGAGCACTGATAAAGGAAACCTTTAACAGCTCTAAAAGAGCTCTGATAAAGGACCCCCTTTATCAGCGCTCCTAAAAGCACTGATATAGGCTTCCTTTATCAACGCTAAAAAAAGCGCTGATAAAGGGGGTCCTTTATCAACTCTTTTTGTAGCGATGATAAAGGACTCCTTTATCAGCGATTTTCAGAGTGCTGATAAAAGGGACCTCCCCTTTATCTACGCCGGCATTAACTGTGCTTTTCTAGCGCTGTTAATGTCAGTTTTTAGTGCTGATAAAAGGCCAAGTTGTAGTAGTGTTTGTTTTACCCGAACTTGTGATGGGATGACTTGGGAAACTATTCTGGTTGACTCAGGTTGGTTTGTTACTATACACAAGTGTCCTCTAGTCCTACATATCAACTCTCTAATAGTACACCCATATCAAATAGTCTGTTTGGAAGGTTCTAGAGTGTGCTCAGCTATAGGTGCTTATGTGATGCCCTCAACTACAGGTCTAGGTGTGATGTCCTCAGTAGTGGATCTAGTAGTAGTTCTAGAACTGGTATCCCATCCAATCAAGTGTTTTATAGAAAATTGGAAGCTATCTGGATCAGGTCAAGGAAAATAACTGAGTGAAATCCCATAACCGGTTCCCTAATCCAAGAAATGTAGCTCCACATGAGCTACAGATGGCATAATTGTCGCAATATCAATCTCAATGCCATAACCAGTGCCCCACTCTGAAGAAGGGTGTGTGGGGGAATGTCTTGAATGATGTTATGTATAATGATGAAAGTCCTATCAGTGGGTGTGGAGTGGTGCCCCAATATAAAGAAGGGTATATGGGTAATGTCTCAGATGATGCCATGTATGATGAGGAATGTGAAGTCAGTGGTCGTGCAGTGGTGTCTGGAGATGTATGAGAAGTGGAAGGATGAGAATGATGTCTACATGAAGGTCAATCCTCATCGTAGTCTGATAGATCAAGTGGAGCCTGAGGTGGAATGGGAAGATAATGAGGATCATGCTCTTCCCGCAGAGAGATACTCTCAGCACTATGTAACTCACCTTTTATCAACTGAAGAACTAAACCCAACTCATCAAAAATGAATGAATCTTGTGTATCAGGAGTGGTCATATCATGAACATGATTGATCCCATCACCCTAAAAAAATTAAATAGTATATTAACAAATTAATAATAAAGAATCCAGAAGTACGATAAAATTAAATCACCAAGGTATAATATGACCTTCCAATCTGGGTGATAAATCGTCTGGTAACTCGTACATACCAAAGCATGTATTCAGTGCAGGGTCCATAATGAAGATGTCCTCCACCATATCCAGTGACATGATGCTGCTCATGTGAATCCCACATGGATATGTATGGCTTGTGTATAATATAACAATCTCAATCCTATTTTCCTGTAAGTTGAATACTGTGCACCTCTGTAACCTGTCTCGGTGTCCCCAGAATGGGTTGTCAATATCTGAACTACCACTTGACCCTATTAGATTGGTTCCACTCAACAATATGAAAATGGATCAATGGAACCACACAGTAGAATGATATATCCCTGTTGTATAATAATTTGGAAGATGTTCCGAAACCTCATATGTATATGCCATCCAATAAATCTACACATAGAGAAATAAAATTGATTATTCATTAAACAAAGAACAAAAAATTATTTCATACCTCATCAATAGAAATATGATCAAACAATTGATAATAATATTAAATGGAATGCGTGGGGCTATATAAATATGTCTTCGAGTGGCTCCACCTATGAATTACAAGTAAAAAATCAGAAATTATATAATTAGAATATGATATTGGAATAAAAGCATGTATTAAACTTTTAAATTACTTGTAAGAAAAAAGACTTATATGAAATGTGTCAAATGGTACATCATATAAAAATTGATGTGTAAGTGTAGGGAACTATATCCATGCCCACACCTATAATAACAAACAATAACCACCTATCTCCTTTACCTCTGTGCGTGATTCCCTGCATAACTCTCTATATAGATATGAAAGACATGTCGAACCCCAACTATACCACCCAACATGCTAAAAATATCCAAGAAGAGGTAGGTGAATCATATGATCATATGATACAGAGTGATATGAAAATAAATTACCTTCAATTTATCACAAAATATATGCTCATGCACATATCTACAATGTCACCTCATCCACATATGAATCAATGGGGCCAAAATGGGTGTCCTACCAGGGTATCTATAACCTACCACCTCTAAGGGTCCCTGGTGCATCTGGTAATAGTAAGACTAAATATCGATGTAAAATTTAATCCCAACTGTATATCTTCAGAACTGCATTAGCATCCCCATTGATAGGAAGAACCAATAATATAGAGACATCCTGTAATGAAATCATCGCCTCCCCTTAAGGAATATGAAATTTATGCATCTCTAGTCTTCATCGCTCAACCAAAGCAAAAATTAGTAAATGATCAATGGTTATATATCCACACATGCTCAACCCATAGAACCCAGAATGACATAAATAAGGGATGCTAGGATTTAGTGGGCTCTCATGGGGAAAGTGACGGGGCCTGTGGACTTTCAATATCTACTCTTCACCATTGTCCCATAAATGTTGTGATATGTGCTCACTCTATGTGGTAAGAATATATGGATCCTTAGGGCCTGGATGTAGCTGTGTGGATTACATCAATGTAAAAGGATAAATAAATAGAAAACACATACATATTTTAAATAATATATATGTTGATTGGAATGAAAATTAAGATAACAAAATTTTTCATTCAGTAAACCTTCATGCGTGGAAAGTAAATCAATTACAATAATCAACTCATAATAAAACAAAATAAAGTAGGACGTGATGATGAACCCTCCATGATATCATTATGAGGTCACTATTTGCGATTATTCCCCTCTTCCCTACACCTTCCACATCACCGATGTATCCATTTCTCTTGATGACAATCCATTTCATTTCTCATACATGTTTATTTCGGACAACCTTCTCCACACAACCATGATGGATTCAGAATAGAAATTGGAAGATGCATATGAGCATTTAATATTAATACATATCCCATTGGGATCCACTCTAAATTGTATAAATTATACAACATGTCAAGTCTATACACTGGATTGACATTAATCTCCCATGAGAGGTGGATATAAGCACATGCTGCAAGTATATGTAAACAAGGCATCTTTTACTCTTGAAAGTAACCTCATTCATAGGTGCAGTTCTCAAGAATAATGGTCCTCACCTGACCAAAAACATTGATTAGTGGATCCTAACCCTCTTCAACTTCAAATAGACTTTCTATCCTGTGAAAATGGTGCACCTATTATGATGTGGTACGAGTTTGATTAACCTCAATATCCTTTATAAAACTTTTTGAGTATAGATGAATCTGTAGTAGTTCTTTCTCCACACATTCTGATCTGTCAACAAAGTATTTGATGCATCAATAAAATGCATGATAAAAAATACCCATGATGAGTAATTTTCTAACCCTTTTGATGATTCCATTTATTAATTCAACAATGTTTGTAGTCATGTGTCCATATCTCTTCTGGTCACAAACCAGTCTAGGTCGACCCTAAACAGGTCACCTGGGCCACTCCGCGAAAAGTCCTTAAAGGCATTCTCAATCTTACCAGGATAGATACAAGCACTGATGGAATCATTTAGAGTGAAAAGGGAATGTTTTCACCCAAAAATAAACAATAAGGAAAATAGTCGAAAGAATGGACAACCCAATACACATTTATATAAAATTTGAACCGACGCCATTTATATGATAAAACTGAAAGTACAATGGAATGATATATCTAAACGGAATAGAACTAATGACCAAATAACTCCACGTGACCTCTCTAGTCACTCTCCAACACAATGATCCCATGTCACTCAAGGCGACCAAACTCAAGCTGAAACTTGCACAAGGGCTAAAAATAGAATAAGACTATAGACATGAGTATTAAAACTTAGTAGGTTAGCCCGATATTATATTCCCAATTAAATTCCTTTCAAATAAAAGAAACATAAATTTCATGTTTGAAATACTATATATAAAAGTATGTTTTTCAAACAAGGTTCCATGCTATGGAAGTTATCAGACAAAAGCTTGCAAGTTTTGTAAACAACAATGCTAGAACAGTTTCCAAAGATATGCAACTTCAAAATGAAAACAATTTTCAAGAGGGATACTTTAAAAGAAAGTGAAATTTTAAATAAAACATACATGCTATGGAATTTTCCATCCAAATACACCGTATCTCAACGATGAATACAATATATCCAATGAGCACTAGTCATGGGAACATCCCTAGGCACTAGCTAGTTGTGGGCCTTAGGTACCTCATATCTCAGTGAAAAGTAACCATAACAAATATCTTTTCTCATGCACGAGACACTAGTAGGGAAAAATACCCATAACCTAGTGTTCTCCAACATCATCACCATAGTTTAGTTAGTTTTTTCATCATCAAACTTGCTACGTGAAACAAGTATGAAACCACTCTGGATCACTAGCATACTAGTACACATCTACCCACCTAGATACTCAGGTTTCCCTCTTTGTGCTCAATAAAGTTCAACATGTTATCAAATACACTTTTCACATGAAAATTATTTTTTAAAAATCATACACACACTAAATATCCTGCAAACATATTTCAAATTTCGTTCACGGATCAATAAACCACTTAAAATTTTCATAAAACAATTCCAAGAAGTATAACAAGGCTTTGCACATAAAATCCATTCAAAAATACTTTTTTAATGAAAAAATCCCACCAATACCATATAAAAATAGAATTATAATCCCAAAAACTATTTAATAAATCAATTTCATGAATCCTAAAATGACCCCACATGGTGCAACATGGAACACACATGAAAACCCTTTTCTTAAGAAAAATATGAAACAAGCCTTTAAGCATTTTACCAAACCAATGTATAACAAAGGTAAAAATTTCAAATTTCATAAATAGGTTTACAAAAACCATTATCAAAAGAAAAAAATTTACATAAACCCTTTAAAAAATTTTAGTTACACATTCAAAGTTCAACCATTTTCATAAAAATAACGAACGAGCCACTTATCGGTAACTCATGCCAAAACATATCAAAAACCAATACCCATATCTTTATAAAACCAAAATCACTTTGTAAATCAATAAAAGGACCATAAAATATCACTTTTAATGCTACCCATACTTTAATAACTTCAAAAAATTCATTTTATATCACATTTAGCACACAAAATCCAACCAGACACTTCCAAAAACTAGGCATGCAACATTTAACAAAACAAATTCTATTTAACATCCAAAGGGGTAAAAACTCAAATTTTCATTCCAAATATTTATTATAGTTGTTAAAATAGGTCATGAACATCACAATCCATTTGAAAAAAACCATTGGAACATTTATTTGAACAAGCGGTGTGCACTTTTATAACGAAAAAACTCCATTTTACACAAAACAAGGCATAAATAACCATTTTCCACACCAAATAGATTATAAAAATGTTGCACAGAAATACTAAACATTTATATAATGTGATAAAAGAAATAAAAATATTAAAATTAAATAATAAAGGCATGTTCTTGGGAAAACCTACCTCAAAACCATAGTGGAATGGAGACACACACCCGAAAACACCCGCTGCGGGTTCCAAAACCCTAAATCTATAAAGAAAAGACCTAAACAAAAAAAACCCATAAAAATGATGGTAAAAAATAACCTTAGTTTTATAATGACCATGGGAGAAGATAAATACAATAAAAAAATGAAAGAATAAGAAATAGGAAAGAGAAAGGAGAAAGATTTGATAAATAAATTAAGAAGAAACACTGACCTTTGGTGAGAAATAACCTAAAAAGAGGCCTAAAACGAAGGATAATGTTGGGGGAGGTACCTCGGGTTGATATAAAACAGTTATATCTCCGTTTGGGATATGGAATCACCTAAAAATATTAAAAAATTACTAATATATAAAAGAAACAAAGTATTTTTTTTAAAACTGAAAATGGGCTCACAGGCTGGCCCAATACCTGAATAAATAACCCAAATACACAATTCTTATGAGTTCCTAAGGGGTAAAAATGGATATGGTGATTTGAATAGGTCAGGGGAGGCTAAGTGGGAAGTGGAATGGGTGAAAAATATTGAAAAAATAAGGATTTATAAAAGAAAAAAATTTTGTTTTTAAATCTCGAAATGGACTCACAGCTTGGCCCAAATCTTGAAGTAACCACCTTTTTCTCCAAAAAACTCCCAAATAAGCAATGTGGAACCTATGTTAGGATTATTATAAATAGATGGGACTTCAAAAATCAACATTCATCTCACCCAAATCCCAATAAATGGATCAGTATTTCCAAGGAACCAGATCAAAACCAAGACATGAAAAACTGAGTGTGACAATTCTCCCCACCATTAAAACTTTCCGCCCCTGGAAAGCCATAACACTTTCCAACTAAAATATCAAAACCTAATTATTCCTTATCAACATGTTCCATACTATCAATAAAATTAAATATCATCCACCATAAATGGAACTTAAGCCTCTTGCTCAAACAAAACACTAACTCACAACCACTTCCTGAGAATCAACCGAAAGATCAAGCCACCACCTCCACAACCAAGCCCAGAACCAAATTGTTGGGCCATCTCCTAATGAACCCAACGATCACCCAAACTATAGTTCACTCAAAAAATCCAATTACTAGGGGGAGTTTGGAATGGTCTTCCCACTATTAAATCACAACTACCATCTGAAAAATCCTTAAAGGAAAGATCTTGAAGACCCACAGTGGGTCTCCCCACCATTAGAGACCAAGTAGAAATGAACAAAAAAGAATTAAACATAAACTATAATCGGTCCTCACATGCACATGCCCACCAAAACTCTCCCATAAAAACCTACAAACCTATGTTATGAGGGTTACTACATGAACATTTAAACCACCCACTCCTGAATGGAGGGGACAAGAACTGGGCCAACACTTTCAGCACGATTCAAAACCCCCACCACTTGGGGTGAGGAGGGAAGGGGACTCAATCACTGGGCCACTGAAACCACAAAAGAAATAGAGGAATCACCCAACACTCTCCACTTATGAATAGGTAAAACCAAGACTACACCTGATTCACATTGGCGGTCCACACAAGGACATTGATCGAAAACCCACATCTGAGAAGGCATAACCATAGACACTGCGTGAGGGGTAATTCCATCACACTCTTTGAAAAAAAAGAAAAATCACAGTGATTAGAAACCATAATAAAAACATAGAAACTTCCTTAACACAACGGTGAAGGTAGGATCTTAGTTGAGCTCCCCACACCTCTAGCAATTTCCTGACTACATGAAAAGCTTCACTTTGTGGCCTATGGTTGGAGACCTGATGTTTGAAGCATCTGTTGCACTATAGCTAGGAGCTAAGGATCACAACACCCCACGAAACTCACTTTCTCAACAACACACCTTCATCTAAATAGGAACTCAAAGATACATAGCACCATTCTCTCTCACACTGAACAAGGAGTAGAATGGACAAGGAATATAGAGAAACACATCAACATCACCAAAAACAACTACTATATCCAAAAAAAATTATCACAATAGGGAAAAACTTTAAATCAAGCCCAAACAGATCTCTATTTCATCAAATGAGTTGAGGCATCATCTAAAGAGGCAAATTTAATGTTTTAAATAAATCCCTAGGATGATCAACTGAAAGTCTTTCCAACGGAGAACCATCCATGGTCACATCAAAACATCCAACATATCCTTAGAAACCCACTGAACATTGCTCCAAAATCAAGCCACCAAAAATATCTCATCTCAAGACACACCAAGAGTATCAATTCCAGCTCATGAGGAAGCATACAAAAAAACCATACTTCTAAAGAATGAAAAAATAACCCACATAAACATCGGTTTACAAAAACACAAAAAATATGCTTAAAATACTTTTGAAAAAAAAACTAACTTGGTAGATTTTCACATTCACCAATGGTGTTTCATCAAGTCTCACTCACATGAACATTCATGTGCCACCCCAGACACCCAACCACTATTCCATACCAGGAATCCATCAACATATCTATACAAAAACATGCATGTGAGCACCCATGAAAACACAAAAGGCTAAAAAAACATCCTAATTTTACTAGCCAAAAAAATTCAACCCATTTCAAAAATAATGTACCTTATATAAGAGCACTAACCACCAATTCAAAAACCATTTTCATATTTCCACACAACAAACCATTTTACCAATATTGAAAAATAATCCATGTAGGTATTCATCAAAATCCCCTCCCTTTACTCAAAATATTTTCCAACATCTAAAAAAAACACACTTTTTCAAGAACCATTTGATTTAGAACCCATTTAATTTATTTTAAAACAACTATCAAAACAAGCATGCCATTCAAACATCCCTTTACCATTTTCAAAAATTCAGTAAGGTCTCTTTTCTTAATCTGATAGCCATAAAGGCCAAAACCCATTTTAGGAAAACACCAACTGCTCAAAAACCAATTCCAAAAACCAATTCATCAGATTCAAACACTCTTCAACATCCCAAAATATCACATTTAAAAAAAATTAGAATCATATTAAAATAATTCTTTTCTTCAAACCATTTTATTTCAATAAACTATAAGTTTAGATTGAAGAAATTTGATCCTATTAAATCATTCCATTTTCTCCCCCAAAAATTTATTTCAAAAAAACCCAAAATTCTCAAAACTATCTTATATTAAGCATTGAAAACCCACTTCCACAATTATCACACAAGTATTCTCACAATAAAAATCAGAATTAAAGAAAGGTCTAAGAGACCCACAAAAAGGAACTAGTGTTAGTTGGTTACTTGACCATATGGTTGATGACCATATGTCAAACACACCACCAAAACAAAGAGCCTTCTTAGGACCATGCTCCAAATCCACATGGCTTTCCAGGCCCTGCGAGCTCATGAAGGCCATTAGTCCAACTCCCCTTGTCATATCCCAATCACCAAACAATCCTTAATAACCAAAGAAACTAATAAAACTGAACTTTCCATGGGCACCCAAGGATCATGATGAGCAAGAGTTCATGACACTCTTCCCAAATCTACCCCTAAAGTTCCAAAAATCCTACTCCATATACTTTGACATCCCCCAAATAACAAGGTTACTCTAAAAAGCATGGTTCACTAAGATCTAACCTCCTCTGATACCATTTTGTCGTGAACCAGTCTGAGTCGACCCTAAACCGATCACTCAGGACGCTCTGTGACAAGTCCCGAGAGGAATTCCCGATCCTCTCGGGATGGAGACAAGTGCTGAGGGCATCAGTTAGAGTGAAAAGGGAATTTTTTATCCTAAAAAATAAACAATAAGGCAAACAGTGGAAATAATGGACAACCCAATACACATTTATATAAAAATTGAACTGACATCATTTATACGACAAAACAGAAAGTACAACTAAATGATACATCTAAATCGACCCGACCTGATGACCAATTAACTCCATGTGACCTCTCTAGTCACTATCCAACATAATGATCCTATGTCTCTTAAGGTGACCGAACTCAAGCTGAAACCTGCACAAGGTCTAAAAATAGAAGAAGACTATAGGCATGAGTATTAAAATTCAGTAGGTTAGCCCGATATTCTATTCCTGATGCACTTCCTTTAAAATAAAAGAAACATAAATTTCATGTTTGAAATACTATATATAAAAGTATGTTTTTCAAACAAGGTTCCATGCTATGGAAGTTATCAGACAAAATCTTGCAAGTTTTATACACAATAATGCTAAAACAATTTCCAAAGATATGCAACTTCAAAATGAAAACAATTTTCACGAGGGATAATTTAAAGAAAGTACACTTTTAAAAAACACATGTGCTATAGAATTTTCTAGCCAAACACATTGTATTTCAATGGTGAAAACAATATACCCAATGAGAACTAGTCACAGAAACATCCCTAGGCACTAACTAGCTGTGGGCCCCAGGTACCTCGTATCTTGGTGAAAAGTAACCATAAAAAAATATTTGTTCTCATGCATGAGACACTAGTATGGAACAATAACCATAACCTAGTAGTCTCCAACATCATCATCAAAGTTTAGTTAGTTTTTCTATCATCAAAATTTCTATGTGAAATAGGGACAAAACCACTCCGGATCACTGGCATACTAGTACACGTCTACCCACCTAGATACCCGGGTTTCCCTCTTTGTGGTCAATCAAGTTCTACATGTTATCAAATACACTTTTCACATAAAAATTCATTTTTTAAAATCATAAACACACCAAAAAACCCACAAACATGTTTCAAATTTCTTTCACAGATCAATAAACCACTTAAAATTTTCATAAAACAATTTCAAGAAGTTTAATAAGGCTTTGCACATAAAATCCATTCAAAAATACTTTTTTAAGGACAAACTCCCACCAATACCACATCAAACTAGAATTGGAATTCACAAAACCATTTAATAAATCAATTTCATGAATCATAAAATGACCCCACATGGTGCAATATGGAACACACATGAAAACCCTTTTCTTAAGAAAAATATCAAATATGCCTTTAAGCATTTTACCAAACCAACGTATAACAAAGGTTCAAATTTCACCTTTAATAAAGAGGTGTACACACACCATTATCAGCATAAAATCATTTACATAAACCCTTTAAAACATTTAGGTTACACATTCAAAGCTCAACCATTTTCATAAAATTGCCGAACAAACCATTTACCAGAAACTCGTGCCAAAACGTGTCAAAAATCAATAACCATATCTTTATAAAACCAAAACCACTTTGGAAAGCCTTAAAAGGACCCTAAAATATCACTTCACATGCTGAACATACTTTAATAAATTCAAAAAAGTCAGTTTATATTACATTTAGCACATGAAATCCAACCAGGCACTTTTCCAAAAACTAGGCATGCAACATTTAGCAAAACAACTTCTATTTGACATACAAAGGGGTAAAAACCCAATTTTTCATTCCAAATATTTATTATAATAGTTAAAACAGGTAATAAACATCACAATACATATGTGAAAACTAGTGGAACATTTATTTGAACAAGCAGTGTGCACTTTTATAACGAAACAACTCCATTTTACACAAACCAAGGCATAAATAACAATTTTGCACACCAAATAGATTATCCAAAGGTTGAAAAGAAATACTAAACATGTATATAAAGTGATAAAAAAAATAAAAATATTAAACTTAAATAATAAAGGCAAGTTCTTTGGAGAACCTACCTCAAAACCATGGCAGAATGGAGACGCACACCTGAAAACACCCACCGCTGGTTCTAAAACCCTAGATCTATGAAGACCATCCCTAAAGAAAACCCATAAAAATTATGGGAAAACAGAACCCTAGTTTGATCATGAATAGGGGAGAAGATAAATTCAAGAAAAAATGAAATAATAAGGAAGATGGAGGAGAAATGAGAAATATTTGATGAAGAAATTAAGAAGAACCACTAACCTTTGGTGAGAAATCACCTAAAAAGAGACACAAAACGAAAGATAATGATGGGGGAGGTGCCTTTGGTCGATATCAAATAGTTAGGAATCTGTTTTGAGGTGGAATAATTGAAAAATATTAAAAAATTAATAATATATAAAATAAAAAAAATAATTTTTTTAAACTAGAAATGGGCTCACAGGTTGGCCCAATAATTGAATAAATAACCCAAATCCTCCATGATTATGAGTTCATAAGGGGTAAAAATGGATATGGAGGTTTTAATAGGTCAGGAGAGGCTAAGTGGGAAGTGGAATGGGTGAAAAATGTTGAAAAATGAGTTATAAAAGAAACAAAATTTGTTTTTAAATCTGGAAATGGGCTCACAGTTTGGACCAAATCTTGAAGTAACCACCCTTTTCTCAAACCCACCAAACAAGTTATAGGGAACCAATGGTAGGATGATTAGAAATAGATATAACTTCAAAAATCAACATTCATATCACCCAAAACCAAAAAAAAGATTATGATTTTCAATGAACTTGATCAAAACCAAGACATGAAAAATCAAGTGTGACACTTCCGTTCATCAAATGTCAATGACCATTTTTTCTTTGGAACTCACATCATGTACTTGTAGAAATCCATATTTATTCATCTTATTTACTCCAGTATTTGAAGGAAAACCTTTTAGTCGGTTTATATACTATAAATGCATGTAATAAACATTAAAAAAGTTACAATCGATATAAAGTAAGCATAGTTACCGTATTTTGTAGAAAATGTAATCCAATACCTAATTTGATGATTTCTTTTTTCACATTTCCATCATGAAATGTTGTCCCTATATTTCTGGAAATATGTCTCACATAGTAATAATGTTAAAAATGGTAGGGTAAGCTAACCAACATCTTAAATATTCATTGCTTCTTTGATAGTGTGATGACGATATGAAATAGGGCATATTCCAGCCTATTGGTGACATGAACCCATAGAAAAGATAGAAACCAACTCCATGATTCTAGATTATCCTTCTATACTATTGAAAATGTTAGTGGAATGGGATATTTATTTACATCTTGAGTGGAAAAAAATCAAGATAACTACACTATACTTTTCATATATAAAATTATCATCCACTTGTATGAATTTTTTTCAGTGAGGGGATGTTGTGATTCATAGAAGGAATGCCCATAATATTCAATGAAATTGGACTTTGTCTTTAGAGAGGAAATTTTTCACCATATGATCCAATATTTATAATTGATAAACAACCTGACTAGTTTGAACCAATCATTAAATACAACAAGGAAACACTTGAAATTATGTTTCTCAATCACCATAAACCTTCTCGATAACTTTCTACTTTGCATGACACACCTTATTGTATAACATTTTATATTCACACTTACTCACCATGGGTTCTTGTATTAACTCGACACAAACATACTGATTAACTCTGATCATAACAATAATAATAGTGCATATGGATGTCGAGTCGAGATGGTTTATGACATTGAGACAGCCTTGGATTCAAACAAGTGCGGTCTTGAAGATTTTGTAATTTTCTAAAATGTTTAATTTCTGACAAGGGTAGCTCACAACTGCTTATTTCATGTGTCACCAAACAGTTGAAATTTTAATGAAAATATCGATCTCATAGACTTATCTATGTGATAAATATAATTCCTCTTCACATGGTAATGATTTATAATTGTTTGTAATGACTATTTTCTCTCAAATTTTCTTAAAATAGACAATTCATCATCAATCCTTCCAACATTGATTTGTTGGAAAATATTTGGGAACTTGGTTATTGGTGTCACTGCATCCCAATCAAACTCAGGAATCACCGGTGTAATATAATGTGATGTTTACGCCGACTGTGCATGTTGTATTTATAGATCATTGGTTGGAATCATCTCATCTGCTTTGTCATATACTTCCTTATCCTCCAAATGATTGTCATAGGAATCATTAATCACACCCATATGTAGATCAGCTACAACAACATACATTGTTGGAACATCTACATGTACTGTCATCTGAAATCTTTGCTCTACTCTATATTTATTTTCTCCACCCAATCCACCTTGAAAAACTGGCTTAGATGTAAACATATACCCCTTAGTAAATCCACCATCATCTGACATGTTTTGTTCAATTTGAGTGGTATTTTCAATTGTACTAACATAAATATACAATTTCATCACACTAAGCCTTCTATGCTCTTAATATGTACCATAAGCAAGACCCAAATTTTTATCATTGACCAAATGATGATGCATGTAATATAGATTATCCCGAGTTTGAAAATATCTATAAAAAACAGATGATATACATTGATTCCCATCAAGCTTTAATTGATCATGAATTTTACTGTTAACTACATTCATCGTATCACTTCCAGTAAGATTTACTAATCTTATAGGACCACCAATATACGACATCCCATGTCTATCATCTATTAATTCACCTATATGATATATAAATGCACACAACTGTTTGTTCATATTTCTGAAACTGTTAATTGAAATTAAATTTTAGGTTCAATATATACATTGACATTTCTTCAGATAAATCTAAAACCATCAAACTTTAAATATTAATATTTTGATTATAATTCCTCTAATGAGTAGAGAACGGATTAAACTAACAGTGACAATGGGAAGTCATGATTTAGTAGAAAATGGTATAATAATATATTAAATACAAAGCAATAATATATTAATATATTACTTACAAAGCAACACTATTTTATTTAAAATTTAATTATATATATATTATACAATAGAATAATATATATATACATATATACATATACACACTTATATATACTATATAATGAAATAGTTAACAAATGAAAGTTACTTATAAATAACAAAATTACTAATTAATATTTAAATTAAATTTCAATTTTCTTTTTAAAAAAATTTAATTTATTATCAACTATCAAATTGAATTATTTGATCTATTGTTTTTATTAAATTAAAATAATTACAAATCATTTAATTTAGATTACTTAAAAAATTAACTTATTATTAGCATATTAATTAAAATTAATTCTTTAGAGTGAAATAATACATTAATTACAAAATTAATAATAAATTGACAATAATATATGTTATACAATGAAATAATATATATATATCTATATTATAATGCAATGATATATTAATAATATATTAATTTAAAGGAAATAATATATTAATATATTGATATAGATACATATGTTTATTTTATTCAATGTAGTAATATATATACACAGACACACTAGTATAATGCAATAATTAACTAATGAAAGGTATATATAAATAAGAAAATTATTTATTAATATTTAAATTAACTTTAAATATAAATTTTATTTTAAAAAATATTTGATTTATTATCATATATCAAATTGAATTATTAGATATCGTGTTTTTTTTTGAATTTAATTAATTATAAAAAAATTAATTTAGATAACTTAAAGTATTAGCTTATTATAAAATTACTAATTAATATATGTTTTTTAAGACAACTCCTTCATAAAAAAAAATATGAAAATAAATTCCCATATGCAGGATTTATATATTTTGTTTTTAAATTATTATTATATATGGATAACTACCAAAAAATTTTAAAGAAACAAAACTAAAAAATAACACATAAATTTTTGAAAAAGTTTTAATCAATAAAACTTTGATAATTTTTTTTAAATTCCTAGTATTAAATGAAAATAAACAATATAACCCATAAATATTAATAAAAACTAATATCAAAATTATACTAAATATTAAATAGAAAACAAGATTAAAATTAAAGAGAAACCAAACCTTCCTGCCTTTGTGAACTGCAGGGACTTTGCCAACTCAGAGGGTCTTCATGAAGGATCTTCTTTGTGAAATAGAACAGGCTTCATGAACAAGAAAAATAGGGGGCTTCACAAAATTGGACGGTTTCATGAAATTGGATAGATTTTTTGAATAACTAGACTTCGCGAACTATATGAGGTGGTTCACAAATAGCGGGTGGCTTTGCGAGTCCTGGAACTGGATGAACCTTGTGGGGGAAGGATTTAAAAAACCAGATCTATGATTTTCGAGGGAGGATTTGTGGAACACGATTCTGAATCAGTGGTGAGAATTAATAAAACAGGGATAAAATCAAGGGTGAGGATTCATGGAATATAAATAATCGGGGGCCAAATTAGGGGTGAGGATTCATATATGGGAGAGATTTGGAATTGGGGGTGAGGAATCGACTGCATGATAGGAGGGACCTAGTGCAGAGAAGATGGTTTATACGAATCCAATTGGAAATAAATTTCTTGGAAAGTGTCTTCTTTGTAAATTTATTGAAGAAGGTGATTTTCATGAAAGCACCTTCTTCAACTTCAAATAAATGAAGGTGATTTCTAATAAAGTGACCTCTTTTAATTATCCATAAAGTAGAAATTTTCTTAAAAAGCACCCTCTATTCAATAAAAACACCCACTGGTAGATCGAGAATAAGTTTCCCATTTACAGTATTTTCAGATTTTTTTAAAAAAAATTATTATATGTGGAATTTTTCCACGAGGGATCAGTTTTATTTTTGCAATCCTAGTTCCACATTCAAATTCCTTCAAAAACTCAATTCTTAATTCATATTCTTTGACTGGAGACTTGTTTATCCGAATCAAGCATGTGATTCATCATTTTCACCTTTAACCTTCATAGGCTTGGGGGGTTTCAATGGTATCATAGTTCATATCATATCTAGGCATGAAAGTAGATGTTCCTTGGTTTCTCCGTCATCTTCTCAAATTCAACATTGAAGCTTCATTAACTAGCTTTGGAAACCCAGCTTTAACCAACTTCATTTATAGTCCCTTAAATAGTGTGGGGGCCACTCCCATTTTGGGAGTTATCTTTGTCAGCAATAGCCTGGTACGAGTTTTCCTTGGTGGGGCCATGGACGTGCAGCAACATGGTGGACAATAGCCGGCGACCAGGGAGAAAGTTCTCAAGGGTAGATGAGCTACCCCAAACACCAGAGTAATGTTTGGTTTTTAATTCCTCTATAAAATGGGACGTAATACCATGATTTGAAAGAAGAGTGTATTTGTGTGATTCTATGGTGAGTTTGAGTCAGAGAGAATAAAAGTGACGACCCCTCGTTTCTCCCATGGATGTAGATCATTCGACTGAACCATGTTAAATTTGTGTTTTCATCTGTTTTTCTCTGTTTTTGTATGATTTGTCTTTCCATGCACCTTCACTGCGCCCTTACAAGTAGTATCAGAGGGAGACGAAGTGAGGGAGTTCGAAATGACGGAGCGATAATGAGTTTTCTGGAGACCCAAAAATTGAATGTTGTCAGAAATTTTTTCCAAGGTTAGATATGTGAAGAGGACGACGATACAATTCCAACAGCGCAAGCGGGGTTGAAAAATAGAGTTGAAACAAGCCCTATAGATACAGTCAAAGTTTAGGTCAAACTGTGGGTGAACAGTAACCCCATGCTGGAGAAGACAGTACTGTTCACCCTTCCAGTGAAATTTCCAGTAGCTAATCTGGCATGCCATGTCATCACCACATCATCTCTACGTAAGCAATCTATCTGGACTGTTGAATTTGTTTTGTCGGTATCTCGACCAATTGGACTCCGTTTTCGCCTATCCAAGAGTTTATTCCCATTATTTCAACTGTTCCGAACGCATCCTTATGATTAGTTTTTCAAAATTATCACTCCATAAGGTGGTTTTAGAAGGGTGTGACATCAACGGTGGTAATCACGATTTGTGACATCGACGATGGCCGATGGAAGAGCACTACCAAAATTTGATATTGAGAAGTTCGATGGTTGGAACAATTTCGGTTTGTGAAAAAGCATGGTGAAAGATATTCTTGTGAATCAGGGCATGATCAGACCATTGATCGGAGAAAATCCCAAGAGAACCAGCAATGATGAGTGGTAAGATCTCAAGATGCGGGTCATCAGCACAATTCGACTATGTCTGGTGAACGATGTAAAATACTCGGTGTTGGATGAGTCCTCATAGAAGGAGATCTGAAAAAAGTTAGAGTAGTGTTATATGGTGAATTAGCTCACCAACAAATTATTCCTGAAGAATAAATTGTACCAATTATGTATGGACGAAGGAATAAATTTGTTGGATCACACCAAAAAATTCAAAAAGATCCTGATGCAATTATTGGGGCTTGATGTGAAGGTTGGAGAGGAAGACAAAACACTTTTTCTTTTGTCATATCTACCAAGTTCATTTGATGGAATCGTGACTACATTGCTCATGGGAAAGTAAACATTGAAGCTAGATGAGGTGATGGCGTCACTTTAAGATTCAGAGGTATTTTGAAGATTCATGAAACATTTAGGCGAAAAAATCATGGTGATGCGAGATGATCAACATGTGAAGAGCCGATATTGGAAGTCAGAAGGTAAAGAATGATGACTAAAATCGAGGGGATGTGAACCTAGAGAAATCAAATGTTTCTGTTCCAAGAAAAAGGGACACTATAAAAGTGACTATGAATAGTGCAAATAGTATGTTGTTGGGAAAGAGAAAGACAAAGAGAAGGTTGTGAATATCATAGAATTTTCAGTAGATGATGAAGTCTTTCTAACAATGGGAAGCTCACAATCAAACATGATAATTGAATGGGGATAAGTGTAGTGTCATTACTGCAAAAGATATGAGCACATGAAGCGGGAATGTCAATTTTTAAAAAGGAAGAATGAGCATACTAAAAATCCAAAGGAAGGAGGATGGGTTTTGGATTCGGGGAGCTTGAAACACATATGTATGACGAAAGGTGTGTTTCATACCTTTCAGAAGGTATGAGATTTGGCGATACTTGGTGATGGGTCAACATGTGAGGTTCGAGGAGTTGGGATGGTGAAATTGAATACACCCAATATAGGAGTACATAAATTGGCTGATGTGAAATTCATTCTAAAGATAAGACAGAACATGGTATCATTAAGTAGTCTCGATGAAAATGAGTATAAGATTTCCATAGTAGGTGGAGTGTTGTAAGTATCACATGAGGATGCAGTGATGATTACTGGGAAAAAGTCACTAGGGTTGTATCATTTAATGAGGACCATAGTCAGCCCAAGATCAATTGAAGATATTGGAAGTTCCACATAATCTGGTGTGAAGAAACACATTCGATTTGCTGATAAAGTTATCAACACCTTCAAGGATACTGTAGGTCTGGTTTCTATCACAAATTAATCATGATGGGGAGATTTGTGGGGGTCACTCCCATTTTGGGAGTCATCTTAATCGACAGAATCCTGTTATGGATTTTCCTTGTTGGGTAGCCGACCATGGACATGCATCAACATAGTGGACATCAACCAACAACCATAGATAAAGTTATCAAGGGTATATGAGCTACCCCAACCACCAGAGGAATGTTTGGTTTTTTCTTCCTCTATAAAATGGGACGTAATCTCATGATTTGTAAGAAGATTGTATTTGTGCGATCCTATGATGAGTTTGAGCTAGAGAGAATAAAAGAGACGACCCCCCGTTTCACCCGTGGATGTAGGACATCTGACCGAACAACATTAAATTTGTGGGTTCATCTATTTTCTCTATTTTTGTATGATTTGTGTTGTCACGCAACTCCGTTTCTCCCTTAAAAATAGGAGTTATAAAAAAATCTATAGTCTATATTCATCATTGAACCCTAAATTCATAATCGAACTCATATTCAAATCATTACTGGGTTTGTTGGCATTGTGGTTGAATCTTCAGTAGCGAATTGTCCTCAAATACACAGTCAATTGAAATACGTCATGTGACCGATTACAAATATGTCTTGGGCTTGATTAAATTCTACATGTTTGATTGAATTTTCACATATGGTCGATAGGTTCCTTATGTAGAAGATCATTTTTTTACATTTCCATATTTTCATCTCCAGTCAAGGCATGATCACTTTCATTTTAAAAATGCAGTAACTGCCATCATTTTCCAATTTTTCACAAAACTCATGGTCGCTGCCTGGTGCCTTTCTGGTGGTCTTTTTTCTTAATTAATCAAAAATTTTCAGCAAAATTTATTTGGGTGTGCATTCAATGCAGAATCCATGATCACTACAGGTCTTTGCCAAAAATTTCCATGCACTGCTTGCTAAAAAAAATAATCTTAAAAAAAATATTTAAATTTATAAAAATTAAACCATTTAAAATTTAAAAACTATAAAATAATTATGAACTATTTAATTAAATACACATTATAAATCTAATAATTATAGAACTGATAAAATTAAAGATGAAAATTTTAAATTCAAAATATCAAATTAATTAATTATTTAAATCAATCAAATGATAAACATAAAAAAATATTAAAAAGTAAATTATAATTATAATTAATTAAAACATTTAAGCATGATATTTTCAATTAAATTAAACTTCTTATTAATCAATTAATAATTTAATTTCAAAATCAAAAGAATTAAATATCTAATTCAAAGAATACATAAGTTAACTAAATATAATAAGAATTAAAATTTAAAAATAAAATACAAAACTAAAATAAATAAGTAATCTGAAGACTTAGCAAAGGATATTTTAAAATTAAAAACAAACGAAATAAAAATAATTTTAATTAATTACTATTTACACTATAAAATAACAATTAAGTTATAAAAAACCATTTTAAAGTCTAATTTAAGAATATAATCACATAAAATACACTGAAAACGATGTGGTGAAACCAAGAAATTAAATACCACATCAAAGGGAAAACCCCAATGATGTCATCTCCCTCGGAATATCTCATAAATGGGCTTCATAGGGTAAAATCCTACTAATCAAGACCATATCATTTTTCCTTTTGTGCCAATTAGATATTATTATACCCTTTATGTAACATCCCGAAACTTTAATAGTGTATAACAATAATTTTATGCTTTTATTTTTGTTTGAATTTCTTTTAACCAAACAAAAATTTAAAAGATTAACATAAGAATATTTATTTAATTAGGAACACCGTAGTGTTTAAAATACACTGAGATGAAAATAGTAAACATACTAACCAAAAATACCTATTAAAACCCCTATTTGAACTACCGTAAGACCCCCAATCACCACAATGAGGCCCGGTAAGTAAAGGAGATCCTTCGAGTCAACTAAAGCAAAAAAAATCACTACTATGATCATAAAAACCATGATAAGAATCAAAGGAATGAGAAGCACCATCTTCTTCCTTTTGAGTTTTAGGACACTGTAAGGTTTGGTTTTATAGGACACTTTTTCGACCATTGCTCTAGTGACCGTTAGAAGCCAACGTTATAATTATAGCCATTGGACCTCGTTAGGATAATTGAACTTATTTAAATATTAATTAGATTTTGAATAATTGAGTTATTATTAAGGTTATAATTAAACCATATTTTATGAACTCTAAAAGGATACGGTTTAAAACTTCATTTCACCCTTAAGTGATTTGAAAAGAATTAAGGCATTCAAAACGTTGCGAATATTTCAAATACAATGCAACAATTTTAATTTCATAAATAATGTTATAAACTATGTTTAAATTTCTACAAATTAAATTATGTTTTGATTAAATTAAGTTTTCTATTATACTATCACAAAAGTTATCATATAGGTTTATTAAAATCATTTTATAACTTTTTCATATAAAAAAGGTTTAGTGTTTGTAATTTTAGAAATATTTTAAACTAAGACCTAGTTTAGTTTGTATTCATTATTGTTTAATAATATAAATTCTATATAGTTTTAATGAATGGTTTGTTTCCTCTTTAAAACTTTTTTTTAGTGTAGCTTTTACAAAAAAATTGGCCCACTCAGGTCAGCCCTTTTTGCTAGGGCCGAGGGAGGCAGATCACATTAAGTGGCTAAGCCTGAACCTCATCCCTAAGCCAAGGTCGGCCTGAGCTCAGGTAGAGGTTCCCTGAAGGGAGATCTGGAACCAGCAGGAGTGCATAGGCGTACCAGTGTGGGCGTGAGGCCGCGGATGGGTCTGGGTAGGTCGAGGCCTGCGGGCAGGAGCCCGTGTATAGGGACTCCTTAGTGGGTGCTGTGTATTTTCTGAGCACTTTTTGGGAGGCCTGGGGTTATAAGGGAGGCAAAAACCACTCTCCGTTTTGATGTGGGAAGCATTTTTTTAGGCAAAACGTGATGTAGACCATTGGATCGCGTCGCGCATGATCTAAGCTGCCCGTTTCCTTTTAAAAAACACGGACATGTCTCAGCCCTTGGATTGATGTTGGGATCGATATGGGCCGTCCATTTTTCCCCAACATTTCGACTAGCCGCATCGTCTTCTTCCTCCGTGCATGGGTTACACCTGTAACCCTACTCCATGTTTCTTGCTACACCTATGACTACCGAGGACCCCCATGTCTCCTCTTTTTCGTCAAGAATGACACCCCCATTGAATGCAATGCAAGTGGGTATGTTTTTCATGGTATGTGGTGTGTGAGATTTTGTATATAAATAACCAGGACCTCTCAGTTATTCTTCCCCGTTCAAGTCTCCAGCGAACCTCGACCAATCTCCCTCAAGTCCTCTTTCTCTGAGTTTTGAAAGTAAGGGTTTAGTTTTGCCTTGTCTTGCTTCTTTAGGAGTATATACACTTATATTTTCATAAAGTATATACTTATAACCTTACGGTTCAGTCCAAACATTCTTCAATGTTGAACCTAGGCCTTCGGGTTCTCTTGTGCTCAAATGGAATAAAGAACATAAGGATTATACCTTGCCTCATTTTATTGTTTTGAAAATACATATATACTTTTTGTTATATGTATATATGTCGGTTATAAGTATGAATGGGAATGGCCTTTCTACTTTGGTTATATGTATGAAGTTTTTGTATAAATGTTCCTGCGTCGCACATGTTCACATATGCATGTTTTCAAAAAAAATAAATACAAATATATTTGGAAAATGTTATATATTTGTTCGAGTTTTGGGTGTTCAAATGGTGTAATAGATGTAAGGAGTATTATGCATTAATGCGCAGTGTTGAGTTATATATATCTATACACATATATATATATGTTCATAAAACCTTGTATTTTAAATATCTCTAAGGGTTAGTTGAGACTCTTCTTATAACCGAACCTAAATCCTTAAATTTGGTAATTTTGGTATATTTATAATTTATTAAATGTTTATGAAACCTTAAGACATGCTATATATTTATATATGTACATATTTGGTCATGTGTACTTCGGATATATATATATATAGGAGTGGACTTACCCTCTCTATTTTTGTGTATAGGCCAACGAACACCCCATCCATTATGTTGAATATATATATATATATATATATATATATGGGAAATGTTATATGTGTTCGGTTTTAATAGAATTATATGGGAAGATTTTTATAAACAAAAATTTCACGACTAAAGACATTACCTACCCTATATAATACCTTGTTAACTTATACCTTTAGGGGGTTAATGCACATGGATGTGCCACTCCTCTAGTATGAATGCAGTTATATACATATACGTTGTATGATTCATGAACCTTTATTATACCCTGTTCTGAGGTCTTTACACATTAAGTCTCGAGTTTGGGTGTAGTGTTAAAACATAAGAAATAGGATGTGAAACAAAACTTAAATCCACATTTAAGAGTAACTTATTTGTTTTCCCATGTTTTAAATGATGTTGCTTATGGTGATGATTCATGCTTTCTATCATGGACATTTCTGTTGTATGCAAGGGCTTATCAATATTGAATGTTTTAGCATGTGCAAGCTCAAAACCCTACTTGGTATTCTTGGTTCACCTTTGTAATTAATTGGATGATAAAATTTTATAATTTCAAGAAAAAAATTGCATGAATAAATTCTAGTTTTCTGTTCTTTCAGTACCTTATATGTCAATGTATGTTCCATAATATGCCTTTCTTCTTTCCTTTTAATAACAGTCATATGATTGTTAGCTTGGTTTTTAATCATCTAGATGCATGTCTCACTTATAAGATATGTAAATTTAACTACTATGACCAACTATGAATGAATTATTCAAGATGGTTTAGGATATCTTGAATATACAACTCCATTTAAGTAAAGTATTGATTTATATGGCTCACATGAAAGTAAAGACATATTTAAAGGTGGGCCTTGATAGCGCTCCAATGCATTGGGTAAAGAATTAATCTCAAGAGATGACAAGTTTTACGATACCTTGGTGAATAACCATGGTAATTTTTATGACACCTTGGGGATGGACCTTGGTGATATGT
Organism: Viscum album; assembly: GCA_963277665.1. Taxonomy (NCBI): domain Eukaryota; kingdom Viridiplantae; phylum Streptophyta; class Magnoliopsida; order Santalales; family Viscaceae; genus Viscum; species Viscum album. Next base: position 1,710,629,932 of record OY728131.1, read on the forward strand.
TTATGAATGTCTAAATGAAATGTTGAAGCCACATATTCAAGTCATGTTACAAGTTCTTTTAAAGATGATATGACTATTATTTCACTACTCATGTACTTATGTTTTTATCAAGTTCACATTGATGTCACAAGTAAAAGTTTGGGGCATGATTCATGTAAAATAGTGACCAACATATGAAATTGAATTTATTTCCTTCACGCGCAACTCTGATTAAGTATTACTCTGAACAGTTTAATTTGTGCTTAAACATTCATACATCATACTTGTTCAGGATATCCTTTATTGCCCTTTTTTTTAAAATGTCCTAATTGATTCATGTATTCCTGGAAAATCTTAGTTGAGCAATTTTATGTTATGTTACATGTGTTACAGTTTTCTATAAGAGAATGTTCTTTGGATAAATTTTTAAAGAATGATTTCAAAAGTTTCATTGGTTTATTTTAAACCCCTTACTGGGCATTCTTATGCTCACCCTTCATTTTTAATTTTCAGGTAACAACTTTTATCAGATGAAACATGTCTGAAGTTACTGGTTTCCCAGAGCCCGAACCGAACTCGATCCTCTATATGGTACGTGATGTGTGGTTATCAGCACATGTTTTTGTTTCAAAATGACACATCATGTTCAGAAGGCACTGGCTCCTGGTTTTTTCGGGTCGGGTCCTCACAGTTGGTATCAGAGGATTCAGTTTGGATAATTCTGAAAATCCAGAACTGAAACAAAGAAAAATATACTTCATCATTACTAAAAATGAGTTTACTTAATTTTCAGATGAAAAATGAAGGTACTAATATTTTTTCTCTCCCCACTGAGTCTCTAGAGACCATTGTGTCTTTAGCTAGCTGAGAGAATTTTCTTAACTATGCCCATATCCGCATGACATGAAAACACCTGTACGATGTGTCAAACTCACTGCGGGTGCTTCGGCTACACCGGGGTTAGGATTGGATTAACTCCTTATGATGATGACCCAATTCCCCTCCTATGTACTTCGGGGAAGGTACCATGAGGGACTTTTCAGGGTGTTCATGGAAGGTGATTACTTTGGCTATATGACCCTCGACACTTTTCAAGAAGCTGATACTTCCAGTGACCTCCGAGCAGCCTATCTTTTTCAAATATTGAACTACGGATTTTGGGGCGAGTTATTGGACCTTGGAATGTTAGAAGATGATCCCACCTAACTATCTTGCAGGCAACAAGTATATTTTGATGTCTCCCAACTTTATACCCCTCATGCTATACTCAGGAGATGTCACCGGTGCCCCCATGAGTTTAACCCTGAATGCTCAGCCTGTGTTTGGTTTGAGGAGATAGGGAGTTTTGCTTCTCTGTGTGGAGTTCGTGTAGTAGGTCATTAAGGGAAACTCAAGCACCAATGTTTATTAATAAACTTATGTTTGTTGAAATATTTTCTTTACCATTCACGTCTTTACTTTTTTTATACTTTTGGATAGATTTAAAGTGATTGAACTCTCATATTAAACGTTCAGATGAAAGGAAAAACCCACATGTTATCACTTCCTACTGAGATACTGGAGATTATTGCAATCAAAACCTATGAAGATGAGTATCATCCCTTCGCAAACCTGTGAGGAGCATGAAAGAAATTTTTTGGTGACAAACGGTCTGGAGATTATCCACACCTATCAAGGGAATGCTTCCATCTACTACCGCATAGGCTCAGCACAATTGGCAGAGCATAATCGGAGTGGAAAATACCATGAAGGGCTCTTCCTGTGTTTCACCCTAGGCTAGAACTACAGAGCCATAGTAAATTTTCAAGAGGGTTCTTTAGAGGGAAACATTTTTGAGACCTACATGTACCAACTCCTCAGCGTTAGCCTGTACAAAAACATCTATAACTTAGATGTTCTCAAGTGAGACATAATTCTGTGAGTTCTTCGTACGTTGGTCCATATGAACATTTCCAAACTTTGTATCGTTTGAGCCTACCTCTGGAAGCCCAAGTGTTCTATGCATGAGTTCAACCCCTTCTGCCTGAAGTGTATCTGGATCAGAGAAATAGAGGAGTTGAGCAACAATGTGGGTTTTTCACTGGACGCACCTGATGATTATTCATGATGTGGGATGTGGTAGGAACATAAGTGAATTTTTCTCTCAGTGAGGTTGTATGAAAGGAATTGCAGGGACGCAATTCTTAAAGGGGGGGTATTGTAACATCCCAAAACTTTGATATCATATAACAATAATTTTATACTTTTATTTTTGTTTAAATTTCTTTTAACCAAAAAAAATTTAAAATATTAACATAAGGATATTTATTTAATTAAGAACACCGTAGTGTTTACAATATACTGAGATGAAAAGAGTAAACATACTAACCAAAAATACCTATTAAAAACCCTATTAGAACTACTAGAAGACCCCCAATCACTACAATGAGGCCCGGTAAGTAAAGGAGATCCTTAGAGTCAACTAAAGAAAAAAACATCACCACTGTGATCATAACACCATGCTAAGCATAAACGGAATGGGAATCACCATCTTCTTCCTTTTGAGTTTTAGGACACTGTAAGGTTTGGTTTTATAGGACACTTTTTTGACCGTTTCTCTAGTGACCATTAGAATCCAACGATTATAATTATAGTCGTTGGACCTTGTTAGGATAATTGAACTTATTTAAATATTAATTAGTTTCCAAATAATTGATTTATGATTAAGGTTATAATTAAACCATCTTTTATGAACTCTAAAAGGATATGGTTTAAAAATTCGTTTCACCCTTAAGTGATTTGAAAAGAATTAAGGAATTCAAAACGTTCTGAATATTTCAAATACAATGCAAAAATTTTAATTTCTTAAATAATGTTATAAACTATGTTTAAATTTATTCAAATTAAATTATGTTTTGATTAAATTAAGTTTTCTATTATACTAGCACAAAAGTTATCATATAGGTTTATTAAAATGTTTTTATAAATTTTTCCTATAAAAAAGGTTTAGTGTTTTTAATTTTAGAAATACTTTTAACTAAGACATAGTTTAGTTTGTATTCATTAATGTTTAAGAATATAAATTCTATATAGTTTTAATGAATGGTTTGTTTCCTCTTCTTTAAATTTTTTTTGTGTAGCTTTTACAAAAAAAGTTGGCCCACTAGGGCCAGCCCTTTTGGATAGGTCCGAGGGAGGTAGCTCACACGAACTGGATGAGCCTGACCCTCATCCCCAAGCCAAGGTCGTCCCGATCTCGGGTAGAGGTTCCCCGAACGGTGCTCGGGAGCCAGCAAGAGCGCGTAGGCTCACCAGTGCGGGCGTGAGGCCGCGGCGGGGTCTGGGTAGGCCGAGGCCTGTGGGCAGGAGCCCATGTATAGGGCCCCCATCATGGGTGCTGTGTGTTTTCTGATCACTCATTGAGAGGCTCAGGGTTATAAGGGAGGTGAAAACTGCTCTCTGTTTCGATGTGGGAAGCATTTTTTCGGAAAAAACATGATCTGGACTGTTGGATCGCATCGCGCATGATCTATGCCACCCGTTTCCTTTTAAAAAACATGGACATGTCTCATCCCTTGGATCGACGTTGGGATTGATCTGGGCCATCCATTTTTCCTTGGCATTTCCCTTAGCTGCGTCGTCTTCTTCCTCCGTGCATGGGTTACACCAGTAACCCTACTCCATGTTTCTTGCTGCACCTATGACTGCCGGGGACCCCCATGTATCCTCTTTTTCTTCAAGCACGAAACCCCCATTGAATGAAATGCAAGTGGGTACGTTTTGCATGGGAGGTGGTGTGTGAGATTTTGTATATAAATAACTGGGACCTCTCGGTTCTTCTTCCCCGTTCAAGTCTCTAGCGAACCCCAGCCAATCTCCCTCAAGTCCTCTTTCTCTGAGTTTTAAAAGTAAGGGTTTAGTTTTTCCTTGTCTTGCTTCTTTGGGAGTATATACACTTATATTTTCATAAAGTATATACTTATAACCTTACGGTTCAGTCCAAACGTTCTTCAATGTTGAACCTAGGCCTTCGGGTTCTCTTGCGCTCAAATGGAATAAAGAACGTAAAGATTATACCTTGCCTCATTTTATTGTTTTGAAAATACATATATACTTTTGGTTATATTTATATATTTCGGTTATAAGTATGAATGGGCATGGAATTTCTACTTTGGTTATATGTACGAAGTTTGTGTATAAATGTTCCTGCGTCGCACATGTTCACATATGCATGCTTTCAAAAAAAATAAATACAAATATATTTGGAAAATGTTATATATTTGTTCGGGTTTTAGGTGTTCAAATGGTGTAATGGACGTAAGGAGTATTATGCATTGATGCTTGGTGTTGAGTTATATATATATATACACACACACACACACATATATATATATGTTCATAAAACATTATATTTTAAATATCTCTAAGGGTTAGTTGAGACTCTTCTTATAAACGAACCTAAATCCTTAAATTTGTTAATTTCGGTATATTTATAATTTATTAAATGTTTATCAAACCTTAAGACATGCTATATATTTATATATGTACATATTTGGTCATGTGTACTTCGGTTATATATATATATATATAGGAGTGGACTTACCCTCTCTATTTTTTTGTATAGGCCCACGAACACCCCATCCATTATGTTGAAAAAAATAATATATATATATATATGGGAAATGTTATATGTGTTTGGTTTTAATAGAATTATATGGGAATATTTTTATAAACAAAAATTTCATGACTAAAGACATTACCTACCCTATATAATACCTTGTTAACTTATACCTTTAGGGGGTTAATGCACATGGATGTGCCACTCCTCTAGTATGAATGCAGTTATATACATATACCTTGTATGATGCATGAACCTTTATTATACCCAACTCTGAGGTCTTTACACATTAAGTCTCGATTTTGGGTGGAGTGTTAAAACATAAGAAATAGGATGTGAAACAAAACTTACATCCACATTTAAGAGTAACTTATTTGTTTTCCCATGTTTTAAATGATGTTGCTTATGGTGATGATTCATGCTTTCTATCATGGACATTTCTGTTGTATGCAAGGGCTTATCAATATTGAATGTTTTAGAATGTGCAAGCTCAAAACCCTACTTGGTATTCTTGGTTCACCTTTGTAATTAATTGGATGATAAAATTTTATAATTTCAAGAAAAAAATTGCATGAATAAATTCTAGTTTTCTTTTCTTTCAGTACCTTATATGTCAATGTATGTGCCATAATATGCCTTTCTTCTTTCCTTTTAATAATGGTCATATGATTGTTAGCTTGGTTTTTAATCATCTAGATGCATGTCTCACTTATAAGATATGTAAATTTAAGTACTATGACCAACTATGAATGAATTATTCAAGATTGTTTGGGATATCTTGAATATACAACTCCATTTAAGTAAAGTACTGATTTATATGGCTCACATGAAAGTAAAGACATATTTAAAGGTGGGCCCTGATAGCGCTCCAATGCATTGGGTAAAGAATTAATCTCTAGAGATGAAAAGTTTTACAATAACTTGGTGAATAACCTTGGTAATTTTTATGACACATTGGGGATGGACCTTGGTGATATGTTCATGAATGTCTAATTGAAATGTTGAAGCCACATATTCAAGTCATGTTACAAGTTCTTTTCAAGATGATATGTCAATTCTTTCACTACTCATGTCCTTATGTTTTTATCAAGTTCATATTGATGTTACAAGTAAAATTTTGGGGCATGATTCATGTAAAATAGTGACCAACATATGAAATTGAAGTTATTTACTTCACACGCAACTCTGATTAAGTATTACTCTTAATGGTTTAATCTGTTCTTAAACATTCATATGTCATACTTGTTCAGGATGTCATTTACTACATTTTTTTTAAAATGTCCTAATTGATTCATGTATTCTTGGAAAATCTTAGTTGAGAACTTTTTGTTATGTTACATGTGTTATAGTTTTCTATAAGAGAATTTTATTTGGATAAGTTTTTAAAGAATGTTTTCAAAAGTTTCATTGGTTTATTTTAAAACCCTCACTCGGCATTCTTATGCTCACCCTTCGTTTTGAATTTTTAGGTAATAGCTTTTATTAGATGAAACATGTCTGAAGTTACTAGTTTCCCAATCCCTGAACCGAACTCGATCCTCTGTATGGGACATGATGTGTGGTTATCAGCACATGTTTTTTTTCAAAACAACACATCATGTTCAGAAGGCCTCGACTCCTGGTTTTCTGGGGTCGGGTCCTCAAAATTTAATATATACTAATCTTAATTTTCACTATAGAATGACTATATTGGAAATGAATATGATGATTAATGATATTTTAATCCCATTGGACAATTATGACTATATTTTATAATGGTCCTAAATAAAAAATGAAATATAGTTCATGTGTTTTCTATAACTACATTACTTAATAAGAAATTTATTCATTTAAAAGGTAATTCATTTATAAAAGTTTGGTTCATTAAATTTTTTATCTTAAATATAGAGAAAAATATTTAAACTTTAAGAAATTGTGTGGGCCCCTCTGCCCAATTTTTAAAGGATATTTCCCATTCATCTTTTCCATACTTGAGGTTTCTCTGAAAATTTCTCACAAAATAGCTTCTCCTACACACTTTATTTCAACTATGATCATACATTAGCTTCTAGAGCTGGGTGGTATGGAATTTTTTATCATGTAATGTGGCTAACTAAAAAAGATGTTTATATATACCATGGGATAATTCAAGATTATAAGATAAGGTAGACTAAAATACAAATTTATTTCAAAAATTTATTTTCATGAAAATATTGCCTCAATCATTTTCAAAAAAGGTTTCTAAATATATAAGTTTTTAACTAAGAATTCATAAAAGATTATGGTTATTCAAGAATAGATTAGGTCTCCCAAGAAATGAGAGTATTGTGAAGAAGATATAAAAAATGATTTATAATCCTCTTAGTTAAGTGATTTTGACATTTCAAAGTATGTCATGGCATGAGATTAAAAAATAAGTGTCCTTTTCATGAATTTCATAAGATTTGAATATGAATAAAGTTCATTTCAACATTAATTTATATTTATTTTCCTATAATTAAATTAGTTTATCATAATTTCGTAGGTCTCTAAATTATAGAGGTAATCAATTAAGCTAAAAAAATTTCAAAATAAAAATAAAAAGTAAATAAAAACACACAAAATTGAAAAAAAACATAAAACATTCCTAAAATGTGTAAAAGGTTTCCCTATTACCTATGATTAAATCATATTGTGACCTTGGTGTATTCTAATAAACATGAAAAGATTAAACAATTTTGAGACAATGACAATAATTAACAAGGATAAGAAGATCTACAACATGGTGGTTTTCTTTGTAGATGGTTTGGAGGAGTGTGATCTCCTCCAAAGGAGTCTATGGTAGATATCCATAATATTCATTCAATATTTGAACATTAACATAGATTCGATTCTTCTCCATTGACCATTTGAATAGAATTTTATTAAAACAGGGGGGATCTAGTCCTGAAATCCTATACAAGGAATGCAAAGAAATGGTTTACAGGGGTCTAAAATAGTGAAGCTCAAGAGAGTCACCATTCCTAAAGAAGGAAGTGAAAGCTATGATGACAGAGACTTTTTAGTCGCTCCCAATACCACTGCTCTATATTACTCCCATGCTACATGAACCATTGGTGTTCATCTTGATCATAGTGCTGTAGGGATGCTATTAGATCTAATTTCCATGGGAAGGCTTTAGAGAAGAAGGGAAATCCTAGTGGCCTTAAGGGATATGAGGGGAGGGGGGTGTAGCATCCCAATTCTTGAACAAACAATCCAGGTCAATCATCTGTCTTATGGTTATGAAAACGATGGCCATCATCGAGATAGTGATCCCCTCGATCTGAGATTTATTCATTGGATTCCAAATGAACCTAAATACTTCTACAAGAATGAGAACTCTCTCTGTTTTCTCATAGTTGTTGTTTCATGCTCTTTGAAACCAAATATCAAGGAAGTTTTTACCCATGGTATTCAAGGAAGATACATCAATGAAAATGCCAAAAGAGTGCCACACACTTCTTTCCCATTAGAACTTGAAAAACATATTCCACGAGGTCTTGATGCTGGGTTTTCTACAACAAAAGCACCTTGAAGAAAGATTAATACCTATGCAATTGAAATTATCATCTGTGGACATTGCATGGTTCCTGACCCTCCATACAAGGAAATTGAACTTGGTAGGGATATCCTTGTACCAGAGAAACTCACCCCAGCTATCCATATCAACTGACATTTGCGACACCCTGTTATAGTCTAGATGAAAAAACACTCGATGAGAAACCAATAAAAACATATTTATTAGGATTAGAAGAAATCACAATAAAATCAATGATTCCATGCTGATCCTTGTACAAGATGGATTGGATGAAGTCTGGGTACTTGCTATCTTGCTTGAAAATAATATCCGGGGTATGAAACCCTGTAAAACCAAGCTTATTACTAGATAAATTATAATGATAGAAGTTGATATCACCCCTACTGATTATCCCTCATGCTTGGTTATTGAGAAATAGGATGTGAGATTGGATCGTGTTCCATAAAGAAGAATTTTTTCCATATTGATACCTTGGATCAGTCTTGTAATTTTTGTTGATGAAAGTTCCCCATAATTTCCATCCCTCAACAACCTCCCATGCAAGTTTTTCTTGTAGGGCATGCATCGTACGAGAGATTCTACTAACGTTGTTGCCACTATCCCTATCCATCCTATCCATCCTTTCCCACAAGGCCAAATGATGTATACCCTTGAAGTGATCATCCCAAATGAAGGATTCTATAGTGTTTTCAATACTCGATATGATAGAATTCATCACATTGAGGTCTGGTAAAACGTGCTTGGTAATAGAGGAGAGGACGTTGTTAACCAGGGTAATTCCTCCTCCGAATGATAAGAAGTGGCTCTTCTAATTAGTGATGCAGATAGAAATCCTATTGACCACCTTTTCAAAATGGTGAATACGAAGCCTATTTATGGAGATCAGATCCCCAAGGTATTCCATGGGAAATATCCCTCTGTGGATACCCATAATGGATTCCAAATCACTCAACCTCCTTTCCAGACATCGCTGAGAAATAAGGATACTTCTCTTATCCTGATTCATGAGTTGTCTGCTCCATTTATAGTATTATTCTATAACCTTGTTGATTCTGCAGATTGAACACAATATTTCATTGAGAAAAATGATCATGTTATCCACAAACATGAGGTGATATATGCCATGAAAATGAGGCCTGCACCTAAACAGAAAGACACTTCCATCATTGATGATTTTTGTAATATATTTACCGAGAGTATCCTTCGTCAAGATAAACAAGATAAAAGATAGAGGGTTTCCTTACCTTATCCCCAAGACATATTTGAAGAAACCAATATTATTTACCATGAAATAAATGAACAACCATAGAGAGCTAAAGCACCTGAATCAAATATGAGTGATACCATAGGAGAAACCATGTAATAGAGGACCTTTAAGATGAAGGACCATTTAAGCCAATCATAGGCTTTGTCCATGTACAACATGATGGAAACATTAGAGCCTAACACCCTTTGGTTGAAGTTTCCAATCATCTCTTGAGCCAAACTAATGGTGCCCTAGATCGATATACCCTTGAAAAAACCATGTTGTTAGTTCAAGATCTATATGTGAAGGTGTTGGTAAAATTGCCTATTGATAATGGTGGAAAAAACTGTATATGGGAAATTACACAAGCTTATAGGTCTGTAATGTTTCAAATAAGAAGAGTATTTATGTTTAGGGATGATAACCAGGGAAGTGGTGCTTGTCACATGAGGGATATTTTTTCCATGAAATATTTTCTATAGCACTTCCACTAGATGATTCTTAACCATCTCCTAGGAGGCGGAATAAAAAAAACCAGGAAAACCATTTGGACTGGGCAAGATAGAAGGGTTGAGCGTGAACATTACCTCGCAAATCTCTTATTCCTCCAGAACCAATTTCAAGCTAGAATTATCAATAGAAAACACCACATGAGGGATGGCATCGAAGAGAACTACATGTCCACTCAGATATCCTCCTTGCATGTAAAGGTTCTTACCTGCAAGAAGATAATTGAAATGTAATTCTTCCATACCTCCCACCTAGACACGATCATTAGTGAAGGTACCATCCTTCCATAGAATATTATTCTTGTTGATCTGCTAATTTTACTTAATTCAGGTGTGGAAATATTACATGTTTTTATATCCTTATCTATTCTATTTAACCCTAGATTTCTTGAGAGCTATACATTCCTGGTCTAGGAGATGTTCCCCTAAGGTGTTATTTATTTGAACAAGATCACTGAAGAGATCCTCATCCCAACCAATCTTGATCTAGGAATCTATACATTCAATCTTTTCTTTTAACTTCTCTAGGTCTTGGAAGTGAGGATCTTGATTTCTAATCCAAGTTTGGAGATCACATTTGATATGCCTCAATTTTTTGTGAAGATGAATCCATAGACCTCCCTGAACAAGTTTGTTCCATGATGATTTTACAACCTAATGACAACCTGGGTCAGAGGACCATCTTTGGGAGAAGATGAAGTGACCGCATCTTTCTTGTCTAGGAGACAAATCAACAAGAATCAGAGAGTGGTAAAAAATATCCAAAACAAGATGGGTTTCCTTAGCATTTGGGAAGAAGGAAATGAAATGGATGTTATCATGGATCTGATTGAGATAACACCAAGTGCGACTTCTTCCTTTCTGATTATTTCACCAGGTAAAACATAATCCTATGTATCCTATATCAAGAAGCCCATCACAAGATATAAACATGGATAAATCCTAGACCTCCTTCCATAAATAATCACCTCCTCCCTTATTTTCCTTTGGATCCATCATAACATTGAGATCACCTCCCAAGATCAATGACAAGACCCCTAGATCAAAGGATGAGAGATACTTCCATAGGTATTGTCTATCTCGATCATCACATTTGGCCTAGATGAACATGATGAGGAGACATTCGGATCGTATGATAATTTTTTTAGTAACGTACTGGTCAGAAGCACCCACGTAATCCACTAAAATGCTAGGTTTCCAAAATAGCCATATGTGATGGTTTTGAGGATTAACATGCATGAAATTGCACAGTTTTATTATGTGGGTGAAGTTCGAAATCTTTGAGGTTTGTTTCTCTGGTTCCAGCACTGCCAAAATCGAGGAGATGCTATTGTGAATCTCGTGAGATAAGAAGTCCATTTTTACTCAGGAACCTAGACCACTAGAATTCCATATAAGAAAGGATTTCATTGATAGTGGGAGAAGTTGGGTTTAGAAACTTCTAGGGAGGATGAATCTAGGAAGACAACCACTGATACTAGACACTTTGATTGGTACCTAGTTTAGACACCACTTTTGGGGTGGATGGGGTGAAGTAAGGATGGGCTAGAGTTTCTGATTCCAGGAGAAATTGGGGGGGGGTATTAAGATTAGATAAATCTATTGGATGGAAGGAGGGCGTAGGACCCAGAAGGCCTAGGTGCATCCGATGAGGGGGAAATAAGGGAAAAAGGAATTTCCACTGGCTTTCCATTCCTTTACAAGGGTATGAAAATGGGGGAGGATGATGTAATCAAGGGTATTAGCAGTGTCCTTTATAGAACTAGGGAAATGTGAGATAGATCCCTTGGGTTAGGGGGAGAGGGTGGGGAGGGAGATGAGCAGGGAGGAAAAACTAGTGGTCCAACGAGATCGACCCTGGGGAGAGGACCCAACATTGATTGTGAAGGACCACTAGGGGCCGGAGGTAAAGAGAGGGGGAGAAAGAGGGGGAGACGGTATGACCTGAGAGGCCTCCTTCGAGGAAGGGAAAGAGACAAAGAATGAACTATTGTTGGTGAAGGAGGCACCACCGGAGACTCTTAGACAATTGAGAAGGGATCAATAGTCGGGAAATTTTGAAACGCATGCGACATGTGATTCACATTCTTTGAGGTAATCTCAAATTTTTATTTTTATTGGCTTCTTTTATCATTATTTAGTTATCTATAAAACAATAGATGAAAAAACATTAGCAAAATTAAATGGTTCTTCCCACCAAGAATAAAAATTACCTAAAATCTATTTCACTATGAATTATAGAGTATAACTTGTTCCCATGGGTGAAAATATATCTGTTGAATCCAATGGTCCCGCCCCACTCTTATCTTTTCCTTAAAAATTTAGAATTTTCAAATGATTATATTATAATTTCTTCTAGAACTTATATATGAAATTTCCATTGCTTCCCAACATTTTCCAAGACCATTTTTATATCATCGACTGCCAATAAAAATTATGTTCAAGCCCTAAATGAATATGAAACCTTTTTCTATAGATCAACTGGAAGGGGATCATTAAAATTGGGGTATTGTAAGCCATTATGTATCTTATATGATATTATATTTCCTTTTATAAAATATATTATTAATGAAAAATGTTTTGGATGAATTTTCTTCCATCCATTTTGAAACATAATGCATAGCCAACATGATTCAAGAATATCCTAAAGACACGGGAAATCGTCCAAAAAATCCATGCATCCTAATTCATTGATTTAACAGATACTCATTGGCCTTTGAGTCATTTATTTTCTCTATGATAAGTCTCTTGTAAATTTTTATTGGTCACATTTTTTATATAACCCATAGGCATCTTTAATTAATATTTTCCAATATATTCCATATTTTAAGACTAATCTAGAAGTTCATTGAGGTCAAAAATGTCCCCCAAAATCTAATGTATGAAAAAAGGTTAGTATATATGATACTTTAATTTCAGGTATACATCGACTTATTACTTGTTCACTATATATTTTATAGATTTATCAATCACCACATATATAAAATTTTGATTCAACTTTGAGTATTTCAATTTAGTGATAGTTAAGGTGTGATTGAACATTAGATGTCACTAAAATATTTTCCCTATCTACATAACATAAAACCTCTACTTCAACCAGATAAAGTTTTTCACCTGGGTAAATTCATTGAATTGATATTTATCAAGAATTTCAACCTCAATTGTGAGAGTCAACCTACTCATATGATCTTCCACTTGATTCATAGTTTATATTTTTTCCTTTGATTTTCACATGAAACTCTTATAGAAACAACATAAATTTCACCAAATTTGTCTTTGATTTTGAATTATTCATTAGGTATAAAAGGCCTACATGATCATATAAAATAGTAACTTTATTACAAAGAAGATAAGATCTTAATTTTTAAAAGGCACAAAAAACTGCTAAAAAATATTTTTATTGGCAGTATAATGGATTTGTTTAGAGTCTAATGCTTCAGAGGCATAATAAATGGCTTGGTTTATGAAGTAAATTATATGGGATAAAAAATAACAAAAAACATGGTTTGAACCATCACACAAATAGTTAAAATAGATGTTCCCAATTATATGGGTGAGTCATTGTAAGTGTGGTTAATTTATATTTCAATTAATCAAAAGTTTACCTATAAGGATCATTAAAAATGAATTAAAAAACTTTTAAAAGAAATTTTTGTTGAGTGGATACATGAACAACATTATGTTTTGATAATTATAAAGTATTATGTGTTTTATTTCCTTTTAAATTATTACTACTTTGAATGGTGCATTAATTAAAGCATTATTAATCTTGATTATATCATTTTATTCATTGCTTAATTTATCTTCAGATTTCATGTTTTGATTTGTCATATCATGTTTTACATGTTTTATTCTGAGTTTCTAGGATAAATATGTCATTAGTGTCACGACCCGTCCTCGGGGCCCGTTCCGTGACTACCCCAAGCCCGCCTTCCATAGGCCAGGGGCTGGCGACTAGCACCAAGGCGTAAATCCCGGAAAAAGGGAAGGCATTGCCTTTGAAAAGTAAACAAGCACCACAGAGTAAGCAAGCGGAAAAGTAAACACTAAGTAAAAACTGTACAAGCTGTGCTGAAAGTAAAAGGGGGCCGGAAATACAAGCCCAACTGTAAAGTAAAACTGAAAGGAAAAACTGCAACTGAAAGGAAAAGCCGCAGCGTCGAGCCGTCCTCTGAAAGTCCCACCTGAAGGGTGGGTACAGATAGCCTCCACAGCACCTCGGTCCAGCCGTCCGCTCCGAGTGCGTCCTGCCCAGTGGTCCACCTCCAGGTACCGTCCTGCTCCGCACGCCTCCACCACGATCAGCACTGTCCATCGTCTGCAACCAACACAACGAAGTGCGGGCATAGCCCGTGCAGGGATGAGTATAAGCTACTCATTAGGGACCCCGAGACCCTCGAAGGTCTCCAGAAATCCACAAAGGATAATCCACAAATGAAATATACAATCACGAAGTAACAACCGACACTGCTTAGGTATATGCCCATACATATACCTAAGTCATCAATTCCCGTTCGGCTCCAACGTCCGAGCCCAAGCACAACCCAGTCCACACAGGAAAGCAAGCGTATACCCACACAGGATAGCTCAACGCAATCCACAAAAGAAGAGTAAACAGTAAATCCACACAGGATAGCTCAACACAATCCACAAAGGAGAGTAAACAGTAAATCCACACAGGATAGCTCAACACAATCCACAAAGGAGAGTAAACAGAAGATTCAGCTCACACAGGTATACTTCTTCGGATGACGATAAAGATGATCACTGATCCATCTAAGTCATCGGACCCACAAAGGATCGATAAGTAACTAACCCCTGCAATGAACCACATAGGATCAGGCCCACACAGGACCTGTAGGCGCTGGCTCACACAGAACCGCTGAGCGCTGACCCACACAAGATCGGACCCACACAGGATCGGGCCCACACAGGACCTGTATCACTGATCCACGTAGGATCGCTGAGTGCAGTAGTCATCGCAGTCCACTGAGGATCTCTGCATAGTCGTCGTCGTAGTCCACTGAGGATCTCTGCACGGTCGTCGCCGCAGTCCACTGAGGATCTTTGCACGGTCGTCGCTGTCGAAGTAGCAGTCGCAGCCAGCACTAGGGTTCCCGCATACAGCAAGGTCGTTCGGGAGGGTCCGCTCCACGAGCCGAGAGGCCGATACATCAACTGACACAAAGTCCGAAGTTGATGTATCCAAAAGTTCCGTATCGTCAACAGGAACTCAACGTCGTAGACGGCGCGTCAATCGGACGCCCGGTCTGAGAGTTATTGGCTTTTTCGTTCCAGGGGCCCGGTTGGTTTTTAAGGCAAAACCGACCCGACTGTACTCCACCTGCGTCCAAACCTTGGGCGGAGTATGTCAAAATATTCGTCTCACATAGAGGAAAACAACGAAGCTGATGGCACGTCAATCGGACGTCCGTAGCTCAAGATATGAGCGTTTCCGCTCCGAAGGCCCGGTTGGTTTCGTGTACGAACCAACCCGGCCGAACACAAAGTATTCCGAAACCTTGAGTGCGATATACCGAAACGACCATCTCGATCCAAGGATCGTGTTTCCGCTGACAGCGAGTCATTTGGAGGCCGGTAACTCAAGTTACGAGCATTTGACCGAAAATAGTCCGAAGACGGGGGGTCCGGGCCCGGGCCGAGCCGGCCCGACCCCCCCTTGTGTCGGCCGAACCGGGTCGACCCGGTCCGACCTGGTCGGACCTGGTCCGGCCCGGCCGGTCGGACCGGCCTGGCTCGGCCAGCCCGGCTCGGCTCGGTCGAGCGACGCGGGGGGGGAGCCGCCACCCCCGCGTGACACCACCGCGGCACCCGCGGGGTGTCGCCCTGGTCAGCCGAGCGACGCGGGGGGGGGGGGGGGGGAGTCGTTGCCCCCGTGTGACAACCCCGCGGCACCCGTGGGGTGTCTCTCGGACAACCGTATGAGGCTTCAGCCGCGTCCCGCGCGCGCCGGACCCGCGTGCGCCGGACCCGCGCGCGCCGGACCCGCGCGGCCGCGGGTCCGCGAGTGCCGCCGCCGCGGCTTCTGCCGCAGCGGCCTTGTCCGGTGGCGTGCCGGGGCGCCGCCGCTCCCGGCTGCCGGCGCCACCGCGCTAGTGACCCGCGCCGCCGGCGGCTTCCGCGGGCCACCGGAGTCGCTCCGGTGGTCCGATTCTGTTCCCGTCTGCGCCGCTGCTCCTTCCGAGACTCACTCTTCATTGCGGAACCATCACACTACCGTTGCGGCACATTCCGTCGTCGCCCGTCAAATCCGCACAACAACGAAGAACGACGGAGGGTCGTCGGGCCGTGTTCGTTTGGCCCGCACCCTCCGTGTTAGTGATAAACAATGGGAGAAACAATATTCAACATATTAATCAACAATTTTTAATGGAATAAAAAAATTATTCATGAATCGGGTTCTTCATTCTTGAACGGAAACAACACGGGAAAGAGGAAAAGTTCACAACAACCCCTACCTCGTTGGTCGTCGTCGTACGCACGTTCTTCGCGGAATTGCTCGTCGCGGAAGGAGGGGATCGTCGCGTCGTCGCGGAAAGGCGTCGCGTCGTCGCGGAAACCGGCGTTGAGTCGGCGAACTCAACGGACCAAGAAACAGCAGATTTAATTTAATTATAAATAATTTAATCCGTGTTTTGGTAAAAACCACAAAGGAGATTAAAAAGAAAGTCCGAGACTCTTACCTCAAGAAGCTGATCGAAGATTCGTTGCGGAGGAAGAGACATCGCAGAAGATCGTTGCAGGAAGGGAACGTCGGCGTCACGGAACACGGCTTTGCGTCATCGACTTCCACGGGTTCGGAGTTCTTCGTCGGAGGCCGGCGTTCTTCGCGTTCTTCGCGTTCTTCGCGTTCTTCGCGAAGGAGGATGAAGGTTCAAGAACTCTGACAAACCTCTCAACGAGTAATCCTCCAAAAAGACTAGTTGGTCTTATTTTATTATTACGCCAACAAATGAAAAAGGGTAAGTAACGACCCATCAATTCGTTGTATTAATTCAACGAAAGTAACAGCTCATTTAATTCATGAAATAAACCGCCCAATTAAATGTTCTGTTAAGAATTTAAGAAAACACGTCAGTTGACTTTCATAATGACGGGTTTTCGCGGGTGCGTTACTTAGCGGAAAGAAATGGCGGGGCTTGTGCGGGCCCCACCTCACAAATATCCTACCAAGGGGGTAGGATATTTCCGGATAGCATCCTATCCGGATCAACTCATCTTAAGCCGCCTTTAAGTGGCTTCAAGTGGCTTCCAAGTGGCTTAAGTGAAATAAAATAAAGTTGTCGTAAAATTATTTTATTTCTTAAATTTAAGCCCGAAAATTAAAAACCACACCTGAGCAAACGCAACTCCAGAAGAGGCGTTTCTAAGAAAATACCGGTGCTGCAATTTCATCGGTGCCCTCAGAATTTGATTCCAGGCACCGGTTCAAAAGTTAGAAAAACCCGCTCGTCCGTTCATTGAACGTACCCGAGCCAAACTTCAGAAAATGATTCCGGGCACACCGGGCCTCAGAATCAGGTGCCTTCAGAAACTGCGTTCTTGTAAAATTCCAAAGAAAATTAACAAAAAAAATTTCCTTGAAATTTATGGGTCTTTACATTACTCCCACCTCAGGGATTTACGTCCCCGTAAAGATACATAATAAACTAGGGAAACAAATGTGGGTACTGAGCACGCATCTGAGCCTCCTGCTCCCATGTGCTCTCCTGGAGGTTCCCGTGCTGCCATCTGATGCGCACAAGAGGAATCGATCGCCCACGTAGGACCTGCTCCTGTCGATCCTCGATCTCCACTGGGACCTCCGCAAAAGTTGCCCCATCATCCACGTCTAGCTCCCCATAGTCAATGATGTGTGTCGAGTCGTGCACGTATCTTCTCAGCTGAGATACGTGGAAGACGTCGTGCACCCGGTGCAACTGAGGTGGCAGAGCCAGGAGATAAGACACCTCGCCAATTCTGCTGAGGACCTGGCAAGGCCTGATGAAGCATGGAGACAACTTGCCGCCTCGGCCAAATCTCCGCAAACCACGTCGAGGTGAGACACGCAAGAAGACGTGGTCGCCATCCTCGAACTCTAATGGCCTCCACCTCCTGTCAGCAAATGACTTTTGCTGGATCTGAGCTGTCCTCATCCTCTCCTGGATGACCTGGACCTTCTCTGTCGTGGCCCGGACCATCTCTGGTCCCACAAGTGCTGACTCCCCAGGGTCTGTCCAGCACAAAGGAGATCTGCAAGGCCTTCCATACAATGCCTCGTATGGTGCCATCCCGATGTTGGAGTGGTATCTGTTGTTGTACGTGAACTCCACCAAGGGTAGGTGGTCCTCCCAGCTGCGACCAAAGTCGAGGACACATGCGCGGAGCATGTCCTCGAGAGTCTGAATGGTCCTCTCCGTCTGACCATCCGTCTGAGGGTGAAAGGCGGTGCTCAGACGTAGCCGCGTCCCGAATGCCTCCTGCAACCTCTTCCAAAGCTGGGAAGTAAAGCGAGCGTCCCGATCGAAGACGATAGTCGATGGCACACCATGAAGCCGTACAATCTCCTGAACGTAGAGACGCCCCAAGCTCTCCACTGAGCCCTGCTCTCGGATGGGTAAGAAGTGTGCCGACTTGGTGATTCGGTCAACAATCACCCAAATGGAATCGTGACCTCTGGAAGTGCGTGGAAGTCCAGTCACGAAGTCTATAGATATCCCATCCCACTTCCACTCTGGGACCTCCAAGGGCTGTACCAAGCCTTCTGGTACCTGATGCTCTGCCTTCACCTGCTGGCAGGTGAGGCACCGTGAAACGAACTCTGCCACGACCTTCTTCATGCCTGACCACCAGTGCTGTCGTCTGAGATCCTGGTACATCTTCGCCACTCCAGGATGTACCGCCAAAGGAGAAGTGTGAAACTCTCTTAGCACCTCCTCTCATAAAGTGACTGGTACCAAGGTACGTCCTCTGAAAAGGATGTCGTGCTCTGCTCCAAAGGAGAAGCCATCAGGTGCCTGTCCCGAGGATATCTGTGCACGCCGTGTCTCACAGTCAGCATCCTCACGCTGTGCCTCTCTGACCCGCTGCAGTAGTGGAGGGGTGACTGTGAGAGACTGAAGGAAGGCTACTCCATCTCTATCCACAAAGGATATCTGCAAGGAGGCTAGCTGCTCTGTCGCCTCCTCAAGTAGCTGGATGCCCGTCCTCCTGCTGAGGGCATCAGCTACCACGTTCCCCTTCCCAGGAGTATAGACTATCTCAAAGTCATAGTCCTGGAGGAACTCGAGCCATCTCCACTGTCTCAGGTTCAGGTCCTTCTGAGAGAAGATGTACCTGAGACTCTGGTGGTCAGAAAAGACTGTAAAGCGCTCGCCCATCAGATAGTGCTGCCATGTCTTCAGAGCGAAGACCACTGCTGCTAACTCCAGGTTATGGGTAGCGTAGTTCTGCTCATGCGGCCTCAAATGACGTGATCCATAGGAAATCACGGCCCACTCCTGCATTAGGACACACCCGAGTCCGGTCCTTGATGCATCGCAGTAGACTACGTATCCAACTCCCTCCTCAGGAAACCTCAAGATAGGTGTGCTGGTCAATCTCTGCCTCAGCTCCTGGAAGCTCTACTGACATCTGTCTGACCACACAAAGGGTTTCCCCTTCTTCTTCAAAGCTGAGAGTGGCGCTGAAACTCTAGATAAGTCCAGCACAAATCTCCGATATTATCTGGCTAGGCCCAAGAAACTCCGCACCTCCGTCACGCTCCTGGGTGGCTCCCAAGCTAGCACTGCCTCGATCTTCGCGGGATCCACTGTAACTCCTGCCTCAGAAATGACGTGCCCCAAGAAGTGGACCTCACGTAACCAGAACTGGCACTTAGAGAGCTTTCCATAAAGCTGGTGCTCTCGGAGTGTGTCTAGTACAACCCGCAAGTGGTAGGCGTGCTCCTCCTACGTGGTCGAGTACACCAAAATGTCGTCGATGAAGACCACGACAAACCGATCGAGGTATGGCTAGAAGATCCTGTTCATGAGGCTCATGAACACTGCTAGAGCGTTGGTTATGCTGAAAGGCATAACCAAGAACTCATAGTGGCCATACCGACATCTGAAGGCCGTCTTCTGCACGTCCTCGTCTCGAAATCTAAGCTGATGATAGCCTGACCTGAGTTCTATCTTCGAGAACCACCGTGCTCCCTTGAGCTGATTGAAGAGGTCATCAATCCTCGGTAGCAGATACTTGTTCCTCACTGTCACCTGGTTCAGGCGACGATAGTCGACACACAGTCGCAATCTCCCGTCCGCCTTCTTGGCGAAAAAAATCAGGGAAGCCCAGGGTGAAACACTGGGTCGGATGAACCCCTTGCCCTGCAAGTCCTCCAACTGTACCCGTAGCTCTCGAAGCTCAGCGGGGTCCATCCGATACGCTGGAGTGGATATCGGGGCTGTCCCAGGTACATATCAATATAAAAGTCTACCTCTCTGCGAGGAGGTAGCCCTGGAACGTCGTCGGGGAAGACGTCCGCATACTGATCCACCACTGCAGGAAAACTAGGACTCCGCACGTCAACTGCTCCAAGGATGAGGCTAGCCAACTGATGAGTGATGGGATGCCCTCTCCTCTGCGAGAGTCCCTCCTGTGCTGCGAAGGCTCCCTTCTCGCTGGTGAAGGTGAACCTGATCCCGTCGGTGCGCACACATCGCACCTTGCGCCTAATGCAGTCAATCTGTGCATGGACCGTAGATAACCAATCCATTCCCAAGATGATGTCGTAAGGCCTCAACGCCGCTACAAGAAGATCCCAGCCGAAGCTCTTGCCTCCTAGAGTAAGCTCACACTATCGGCACCAGTGCGTAATCATCGAGTCTGCTCCCATAGGGGTCTCTAGCCGTAAGGATCGAGCCAACGACTCTTTCGAAATCTCCGAGCTCCGAACAAGGGCAGCGGCTATGAAAGAGTGAATTGCTCATGTGTCTATAAGAACTGCAGCAAGGGTGGAATAGACACAGATCGTACCTCGAATCATCTCTGGTGCGCCGTAGTCATAGGCCTCCACTGCCTGGAGCTGTGCCTGTCTCTTCCCGCCAGCTCCCGGTGGTCGGGGCGGACCTCCTGGTGGTGGTGGTGGCAGAGCCTCAAAGCGTCTCCCACCACTTGCTGCTCATCCAGCTCCTCTGCCTCATACGCCTCCTCCCTGCGGACCGCCACAGTCGAGCCTCTGCCTCTGCCTGGGTGGCCCCTCCACCGTCTTCTGCTCCTCGGTACGGCGGGTCGGGCAGTCACGAGCCATGTGGCCCTTCCCACCGCACGAGTAGCACTGCCTGCCTCTCGGAAGACTGGCTCCGCGCTGTGTGCCCCGCACTGCTGAGCCAGTGTCCCGAGGTCGTCTGCCGGAAGGCGTGGTCTTCCTGGAACCCTGAGTCATCCGTCAGCTACCAGCTACCGAAGACTCTGCTACCTGCCGCCCGGCGGTAGATCTCGCTGTGGACTCATCCAAAAAGCTCTCGATCAGAAGGGCTCGTTCTAGCACTCCTGCATGGGTCGGGATGCTGAGGGAGATCAGCGATGCCCTGATCTCGTGTCTCAATCCCTGATCGAAGGTCCGAGCCTGGAAGAAGGGGTCTCGTACCATGTCGGTCAAGTAGTGAGAAAGATCGGTGAACCTCGCCGTGTACTGGGCGACCGTCAAGCTGCCCTGCCGCAGCTGAAGAAGCTCCTGAATGCGCACCGCACGAAGGGTTCCTGGGATGAACTCTGAGCGGAAGAGGCTATCGAAGTCCGTCCAGATGAGGGAGGCCTCATCGTGTACCTGGAGCATCAGGCTCCACCATCGTCCTGCTGCTGCATGCAGTAGGCTCGCCGCGAGGATCACCATGAGGTCTGCTAGTGTCCTCACTAGCCTGAAAACTTGGACGACCGCCTCCAGCCAGTCCTCGGCTGCCTGGGGGTCCGTCTCCCCACGGAACCTGGGTGGTCGCTGGCGCTGGAACTCGTGCAGAGCTCCGAGGCGTCGTGCATCGTCAGCGATCGGCGCTGGAAGCATCGGGGGCTCGACGGGAAAAGGTACCGCCGGTGCCTCCGCTGTCAACGGGCCCTGTACCGAGGCCTCGTCGCTCGGAGGGTTGTTGTCACGCTCTACTCTCAGAAACCTAGCTGGCTGCCGTCGTGGGGCCATCCTGAAAAGGAAACAAGTGCGCCACGGTCAGAACAGTATACCTGGTGAGCTGACACAAGTAATCACAAAGAAAACTTGAAACACACACGCAATCAATTTTTTCGTGCATTAAGTCAGAAATCAGAAGTCAGGGTCCTGGTGTATGGATACGTCGGCCGCCGCACCAACACTGGACTCCCTGGACTGATAACCACACTCAATATGCTAAACACTATTGCTTCACATAGAAGAAAGATCAGATTCTGTGGTAGAACCGACAAACTCTGATACCAATTTGTCACGACCCGTCCCCGGGGCCCGTGCCGTGACTACCCCAAGCCCGCCTTCCATAGGCCAGGGGCTGGCGACTAGCACCAAGGCATAAATCCCAGAAAAAGGGAAGGCATTGCCTTTCAAAAGTAAACAAGCACCACAGAGTAAGCAAGAGGAAAAGTAAACACTAAGTAAAAACTGTACAAGCTGTGCTGAAAGTAAAAGGGGGCCAGAAATACAAGCCCAACTGTAAAGTACAACTGAAAGGAAAAACAAAAACTGAAAGGAAAAGACGCAGCGTCGAGCCGTCCTCTGGAAGTCCCACCTGAAGGGTGGGTACAGATAGCCTCCAAAGCACCTCGGTCCAGCCGTCCGCTCCGAGTGCGTCCCGCCCAGTGGTCCACCTCGAGTTACCGTCCTGCTCCGCACGCCTCCACCACGATCAGCGCTGTCCGTCGTCTGCAACCAACACAACGATGTGCGGGCATAACCCGTACAGGGGTGATTATAAGCTACTCAGTAGGGACCCCGAGACCCCCGAAGGTCTCCCGAAATCCACAAAGGATAATCCACAAGGGAAAGTTACAATCACAAAGTAACAACCGACACTGCTTAGGTATATGCCCATACATATACCTAAGTCATCAATTCTCGTTCGGCTCCAACGTCCAAGACCAAGTACAACCCAGTCCACACAGGAAAGAAAACGTATACCCACACAGGATAGCTCAACGCAATCCAAAAAGGAGAGTAAATAGTAAATCCACACAGGATAGCTCAACACAATCCCCAAAGGAGAGTAAACAGTAAATCCACACAGGATAGCTCAACACAATCCACAAAGGAGAGTAAACAGTAAACCCACACAGGATAGTTCAACACAATCCACAAAGGAGAGTAAACAGAAGATTCAGCTCACACAGGTATACTTCTTCGGATGATGATAAAGATGATCACTGATCCATCTAAGTCGTCGTACCCACAAAGGATCGATAGGTAACTAACCCCCGCAATGACCCACACAGGATCAGACCCACACAGGATCGGGCCCACAAAGGACCTGTAGCACTGATCCACGTAGGATCGCTGAGTGCAGTAGTCGTCGCAGTCCACTGAGGATCTCTGCACAGTCGTCGTCGCAGTCCACTGAGGATCTCTGCACGGTCGTCGCCGCAGTCCACTGAGGATCTCTGCACGGTCGTCGCTGTTGAAGTAGCAGTCGCAGCCAGCACTAGGGTTCCAGCACACAGTAAGCTCGTTCGGGAGGGTCCGCTCCACGAGCCGAGAGGCCAATACATCAACTGAGACAAAGTCCGAAGTTGATGTATCCAAAAGTTCCGTATCGTCAACAGGAACTCAACGTCACAGGCGGCGCGTCAATCGGACGCTCGGTCTGAGAGTTATTGGCTTTTTCGTCCCAGGGGCCCGGTTGGTTTTTAAGGCAAAACCAACCCGACCGTACTCCACCTACGTCCAAACCTCGGGTGGAGTATGCCAAAAGATCCGTCTCACATAGAGAAAAACAACAAAGCTGACGGCACGTCATTCGGACGTCCGTAGCTCAAGATATGAGCGTTTCCGCTCCGAAGGCCCGGTTGGTTTCGTGTACGAACCAATCCGGCCGAACTCAAAGTATTCCGAAACCATGAGTGCAATATACTGAAATGACCGTCTCGATCCAAGGATCGTATTTCCACTGACGGCGAGTCGTTTGGAGGCCCGTAGCTCAAGTTACGGGCATTTGACGGAAAACAGTCCGAAGACGGGGGGTCCGGGCCTGGGCCGAGCCGGCCTGACCCCCCCCCCCCCCCTTGGGTCGGCCGAACCGGGTCAACCCGGTCGGACCGGCCCGGCTCGGCGCGGCCGGGCGACGCGGGGGGGAGCCGCCACCCCCGCGTGACACCCCCGCGGCACCCGCGGGGTGTCACCCTGGTCAGCCGAGCGACGCGGGGAGCCGCCGCCCCCGCGTGACAACCCCGCGGCACTCGCGGGGTGTCGCTCGGACAACCAGACGTGGCTTCAGCCGCATCCCGCGCGCGCCGGACCCGCGCGGCCGCGGGTCCGCGAGTGCCACCGTCGCGGCTTCTGCCATGGCGGCCTTGTCCGCTGGCACGCCGGGGCGCCGCCGCTCCTGGCTGCCGGCGCCGCCGCGCCGACGACCCGCGCCGCTGGCGGCTTCCGCGGGCCCCCAGAGTCGCTTCGGTGGTCTGATTCTGTTCCCGTTTGTGCCGCTGCTCCTCCTGGGACTCGCTCTTCACTGCGGAACCATCACACTTCCGTTGCGGCACGTTCCGTCGTCGCCCATCAAATCCGTACAACAACAAAGAACGACGGAGGGTCATCGGGCCGTGTTTGTTTGGCCCGCACCCTCCGCGTTAGTGATAAACAACGAGAGAAACAATATTCAACATATGAATCAACAATTTTTAATGGAATAATTTTTTTTTCATGAATCGGGTTCTTCATTCTTGAATGGAAACAACACGGGAAAGAGGAAAAGTTCACAACAACCCCTACCTCGTTGGTCGTCGTCGTACGCACGTTCTTCGTGGAATTGCTCGTCGCGGAAGGGGGGGATCGTCGCGTCGTCACAGAAAGGCGTCGCGTCGTCGCGGAAACCGACGTTGAGTCGGCGAACTCAACGGACCAAGAAACAGCAAATTTAATTTAATTATAAATAATTAAATCCGTGTTTTGGTAAAAACCACAAAGGAGATTAGAAAGAAACTCCGAGACTCTTACCTCAAGTAGCTGATCGAAGATTCGTTGCGGAGGAAGAGACGTCGCAGAAGAACGTTGCAGGAATGGAACGTCGGCATCGCGGAACACGGCTTCGCGTCGTCGACTTCCACGGGTTCAACGTTCTTCGTCGGAGGCCGGCGTTCTTCGCGTTCTTCGCGAAGGAGGATGAAGGTTCAAGAACTCTGACAAACCTCTCAACGAGTAATCCTCCAAAAAGACTAGTTGGTCTTATTTTATTATTACGCCAACAAACGAAAAAGGGTAAGTAACGACCCATCAATTCGTTGTATTAATTCAACGAAAGTAACAACTCATTTAATTCACGAAATAAACCGCCCAATTAAATGTTCTGTTAATAATTTAAGAAAACGCGTCAGTTGACTTTCATAATGAAGGGTTTTCGCGGGTGCGTTACTTAGCGGAAAGAAATAGCGGGGCTCGTGCGGGCCCCACCTCACAAATATCCTACCAAGGGGGTAGGATATTTCTGTATAGCATCCTATTCGGATCAACTCAGCTTAAGCCTCCTTTAAGTGGCTTCAAGTGGCTTCCAAGTGGCTTAAGTGAAATAAAATAAAGTTGTCATAAAATTATTTTATTTCTTAACTTTAAGCCCAAAAATTAAAAACCACACCCGAGCAAACGCAACTCCGGAAGAGGCGTTTCTAAGAAAATACCGGCGCTGCGATTTCATCGGTGCCCTCAGAATTCGATTCCGGGCACCAGTTCAAAAGTTAGAAAAACCCGCTTTTCTGTTCACTGAACGTACCCAAGCCAAACTTCAGAAAATGATTCTGGGCACACCGGGCCTCGGAATCAGGTGCCGTCAGAAACTGCGTTCTTGTAAAATTCCAAAGAAAATTAAGAAAAAAAAATGCTCTTGAAATTTACAGGTATTTACAATTAGGACCTTAAAATATCATTTAAACATGTCTTTTATATTCCCATATAGAAAATTTATTGTTCCCACATATCCATTTTGGAAATCCATGTAGCCAAATGAAATTCACGTAGTGGATTTGTGAACCACAAAAACAATTTTCTAGAATCGGTTACCTTATGTGTTTCAACCATATCATGAGCTATAGAACTAAAAAATGAGTGATTATTTTTTTTATTGGAAAGATAAGAAGATTATATACATTTAATTAGTAGACATCAAATGTTTATTTGATATCTATCATTTTTTAAATTATTTTTTAAGTAATTGTATATTTTGAATAAAAAATATCTTATTTTTCAGATCTATTTTGCTTATGATTTTTAATCATAAAATGAGTTTTATAAATCCAATTAAGGTGATTTTTTATTATTTAGACATATAATTAAATTTTCTAAATACAAGTCATAAGAACCAATTATTATTCCTTAATAAATTTCGTTTTTTTTCTGTGAAATTAGATAAGTCAATCTGTATACAATTTTCAGAAATTCAGATACACAAATCCCTTATGTGATGAATTTAGATACGTGAATATCTTACATAAATTTACTACATTTATTTTTATACTTGATTCACCCATGTGGTCAATTCTATTACATAGAGTAAAATTACTATGTGAAATTCAATTATATGAATTTTTCTGTGTAGTTCAGTGAAAATTCTACATGAAATTATACTCTGTTTTTCATTGTGTTTTATATATCTATTTACTAAATGTTTATTTATAATATTTAAATTATTTAAATGAATTTATAATTTTATAATAATTATTTAGAACCTATATGAAGTGATTTTTATTATTTTTAACATGTTTTTCTAAAGATAAAAGATTATTTTAGCTTCATGCGTGAAACGTACAACTTTAAAACTCAAAAATCATTTCTAATATTTTATATTGTTTTCTTTAATTTTATTGTTTCTAAATTATTATTCTATGATAATAAACTCAGTCAATTTTTTTAATATTTTTAATGCAATGTTATTGATTTTTGTATTTCTCAACATATTTACTTCTTGTTTTAAACAGAATGCTTTTGAATTTCATATTTCAAAGTTAAAATTTCTATTTTAATGGGATCTTTCATTGACCTATTATTCTAGATACTGTTTAAAGTATTCAATGGATTATTTCAAATTGGTTTGAATAATTATTTATTGTTTTAAACTTCATTCGTGAGTTAAGTGATTATTATGTAACAATATATATATATATATATATATATATATATATATGATATTATAGTATTATTCTGTTTGAATTTTAAAATGTATAACTACTGCTCGGCTATGTTAAGCATATTTTTTTTAAGTGAGCACCGATATCTACTAATATAAAGAAGTGTGCATCGGTGAAATAATTATAATATAATACATATATAACACACACTTTCATATTTCAATTAATATAATGAGAAGAGTTTGGTGGGGGAGAGGCCTCAGAGCGGCGGTTTCTTCCCTCTCCTCGCGTATCTAGGGTTTCTCTGCCCGGTCTTCCCCTCCCCTCCTCCAGCATGGGCCGACTTCGTCGATGTCTTCCTCGCTTAGGCACGACGTCGATTGGTGATGGATCTATTTGGATCGGCTTCAGTTTTGGTTCGTCAGTGGCTGCTTCGAGCCCTTTAGCTTCAGGATCTCTCTTTGGATCTGGTATGTTCGACGACAGATCTGTTTTGCTTGTGGCTTTGAGTTTTCAAATCTGCGTCGACGTGCGACGACCTCGGTGTTCCTGGCTTCGAGGTTTCAGTTCAGTGTTGAGTTCTATCTTCTTGGATTTGGTTCTCACCGTGGCTTCGGAGTGCTCGTATTCGATTCTGGTGTGCTCACCGTCGGCCTCGATGGTTGATGCCATTCTGTTGCAGCTTCTGGCATCGGCTCTAGTGTGCGCAGCGTCCGCCACATCGACCTTCCAGCTCCGATTCTTCTGCTTGGCTTCATCCCGTCTCGTCATCGGCTTGGGGTGCACCGGGGTGTTCGAGGTCGGATCCAGGGACTCAGAGGGAGGGGGCCTTGTGTTTTGATTCTCTTGAGTTGTTTTGGTTTAGTGGAATTTTTTGGTGTATTGAAATGGTTTGGTTTAATCTTCTTGGGTCAGAATTTGATGCTAGTGTTGCTGTTGGTGAGACTGGTGTGACTGGATTCTGCGGAGTTGGGTGTGGCGCACTGCCTGGACTACCTTGATCTAGATTCTTTGTTTCCTTTTATGGATGTGTTCTTGAACCATCTCACGTCGCTGGAAGGTTTGGGTGAACTATGATCGGAGTTCCCCGCTGGGTTGGTGGTTTTGGGGCTGATGTCGATGGTCGCATCAACGACATTCAAGGAGTCCAGTTCTAAGGTTTGTTCAAGCTCTTCTGATGTTCATGCACCCATGTTCATGATTTGAATGACTGTGTGGTTTTATTTGGTATGTGGAATGAGTTTATTTGTTTTCTAATGTTTGAACGTTGTAATTCGTGAAGTTATGTAGGGTTTACCACTTTTCCTCAAAAGTGTTTGTTGTTTTCTCACTTTTTCCTCAAAAGTGTTTGGATAATAAAAAATTAATTTTCAGTCAGAAGAGTTTGGTGGTGTTAATACTATGAACTACTACTATAAATTCTACCTATGCTAAACATTTCTCACTGTTGCAGAACGATCTCACAAGGGATGAACAAAAACTTCTTCGACTTCTACTGCCATAATGAGACAAGATATTAAAGAACCCAAGAACCTATACCTATGTTTTTATTCTTCGTCTATCTATTTCATTCTAGTATGTTGATTCTGTAACAATTCTTCCCATATTTCATGTACTTTCACTTTCTCTTTATGTTTTTACAAACAAAATCATTTTCTATCTTCAGGTTGTGACTCCAAGATTCTAAAGTTAAGACCATTAATATTGTGACTCCTTGTATCTAATTTTAGGGTTGAAATTGGGTTGTGACCCCCCATAAAAAAGTTATAAGTCTGGTTATTCATCCACTAGAAAAAGTAGTTTGTAATCAGGTTATGGTTACCCTTTAAAATTCAAGTAGTGAACAATGTATCTCGTGCAAAGTAGAGAGGTGTAAGAGTATAGTAGATCCAATTTGGACCAAACTACTTTAAAAAATATCCTTATGTTCTTTCTCTTATTTCTTATGCTAATTTATTCTACAAATTAACATTGAAATTTAACCAGTCTCCTTAAAATTTTAATTTGGTATATTCACCCCTATAGACCTTCTATAATCATCCTATCAAACCTAAAAATTAGTATTAGGTTAGGACCTTGATTTTGGATAATTTATCTCTATCATTCTTTTTCTTAATTCCAAACAATGGGTATCAGAGGGATGTTGCTTTTAGAATTATCCAATCCTTCTATAGAGTATGTTGTTTTTATTTTATTGTGATAAAATTTTCCTAGACATCACAGTATGAGGAAAATATCTATAATATGTAAATAATTAATATAGACGATGTATAGATTCCTCAGAAACTACCTCACCTTAATGATAATGACTATGGTTACTAGCGATATATAATAGAGTCGTACCTCAAATAACTAAGAATTGAACACTGGTTCATCATGGAAAAACCATACCAAATACCAAAAGATGACCCAAATACTCTTATAAGAAACTATGCTACAAAATATATTTTTATTTAAAAAGCC
This sequence comes from Viscum album, assembly GCA_963277665.1. NCBI lineage: Eukaryota > Viridiplantae > Streptophyta > Magnoliopsida > Santalales > Viscaceae > Viscum > Viscum album. The sequence continues at coordinate 1,710,659,553 of OY728131.1, forward strand.
ATAAATATATTATACTGTGATATTAACAGAAGTGTGTTTAGTCATGTGTCTCCATGTATGAAAACACATGAAGTATGGAATATTTTACAAGTTACTCACCTTGTCTCAGACAAGATGATTAGAACTAAACTCAGAATTCCTTGAGTGGAGTACCGAGACATTAATATGGGTGAAAATGAAAGTGTAAAACAAATGTTCCACTGATTCACAATAATTGTGAATAGAATTAACTTCCTTAGAGAAGATTTTGATAACCCAATACTTGTTGAAAGTGTATTAAGAGATCTACCCAATAAGTGACATGTAAATAATTTTTCAATTAGTAAATTAATAATTTTAAAGAGTAAAAATTAGATGAACTCATCTGATCACTTATTCAATACAAACTTGATTTGATGAATATTTTGGAAGAAGATACTGCAAAGAAGACATGTATTTTGTTCAAATCTCATATAAATGTTATTACCAACTCTTCTAAATCCAAGGAATAATAAATTGATAGAGGATAAATCAAAAATATAATAAAAGGTAATTATCATTTGATGAAGAGAAAGAAAAAGTTCAAGAAGTGACCAAGTAAAGATCAAAATAATGATAAAAAATAAAATAAGGGCACCACATATGGATTAGATGTAACATGTTATGAATATATAAAAAAGGGACATATCAATGCTACTTTTCAAAAGATGAATCAATAAAGTAGATATAAAGAATTTAAGAAAGGATTAAAACATGCTTATCATGATGGATGTAGTTTCACTAAAGAATCTGATTCAAGTGATGCACCCAGAAGCAAAAAAGTGTTAGCTAACCTATGCTTGATGATAATAAATATAAACGAGGTATGTATTAATTTTTATTCTAGTTATTATTTTGATAGTGATGGTTATAGCTTTGATGAGTTGTATGAATAAAATGAAAAACGTGAAAAAGATGTTTTATGATTTATTGAATTATATAAATAATTGAACAAAGAAAATAAAAGGCATATCAAGGATAACAAGATATTCAATAAGGATAATGATGCTCTAAAAGAATAAATAATAAATTGTGCTTCATGTTCTAAAAGTAAGAACTATGATGATTATGAGTCTATTCAGAAGGAAAATGATAATCTTAGAAAGGAAGTTGTAAGCTTAAAAGATACGATATCTACCTTTGTTCAAGGAAAAGAAAAATATAAAAATATTACAATTATGATGAAACAAAATGATAATAAATTTTTTTTGGTTATAATCCATAGATTCCTAAGTTATACAAGAAAACTTTTATTAAAATTTCTGATGGAAAAGTTTCTTTTGTTACATGTTTTAAATGTTGTATGTAAGGAAATTATGTCGATGAATGTTCAATTATATATCTGCAATCTCTTGGTTATACCAAGAGTTTTATTTCAAAGAATTTATCTTCTAGAGTACCATATAATAATTATTGTAAATCTGTATGGGTACCTAAGAACTCTATTACTGACCCAGTAGGACCCAAAATAGTATGGGTACCTAAAATGTCAAGTAATTTATTTTTATAGGAAAAAATTCCTTGGATGTCTCAAGAACAACACATGGTACATGAACATTGGTTATTCTCAGCACGTGATTGGTGACCTATCAAATTTCCTCTCTTACACCAAATGTGATGGAGGATTTGTTACATTTAGAGATAAATCTAAAGGCAAGGTTAATGGATTTAGTGAAGTAGGTATTTCAATTTTTTTTTAAATTTCTAATTTTTTATATGTTGAAGGTTTAAAATATAACTTAATTAGTATTTCACAATTATGTGATGATGGTATGTATGTTAAATTTAAAGCTAAGAAATTTTTAGTTTTTTAAAATTAAAATATTTTATTTTATGTAGTTAGAAAAGATAATATTTATTTTATTAATTTCATTGATTTATTTAATCAAAATGTTAAGTGTATTAATTATATAGAAACAGATGATGTTCCCTAGCACAGAAGGCTTTGACATTCTCATTTTTGAATGATACACATTTTATTAAAGAATTGATATGTTTTAAATTTACCCAATTTAAAGGTAAGAAAAAATTTTGTTTGTTATTTATGCTCAAAAGGCAATCAATACAAAGAATATTTTAAATATATCAATAATTTTTCTACTTCTAGACCAATTGAATTAATAGATATTGATTTATTTGGTCCAATTAAAACTTCTAGTTTAAATGGAAACAAATATGATTTTTTTAATTTTTGATGATTTTAGTAGATTTACATGGGTTAATTTTATATCTCATAAGCAAGAAACCTTAGATATATTTATTTATTTTTGTAAGGTAGTTCAAAATACAAAAGGTTGTTTAATTGTTTCTATAATAAGTGTTAATGGAGTTAAAATTGTTAATTTTAATTTTTAATTTTTTTGAAGAAAATGGTCTTCCTCATAATTTTTTTATCCCAGAACACCACAAAAAATGGTGTTGTAGAATGGAAAAAAAGAACACTTCAAGTTATGGATTGAACTATGATTAATGAATATATTTTACCAAAATACTTTTGATATGAATCTATTAATACCACTTTCTATGTTTTGAATAGAGTTTATGTTATAACATTGTTGAATAAAACACCTTATGAATGGTTTAATGATAGAAAACCAAAGGATGGTTATTTTAATGATTTTGGCTATAAAGATTTTATCTTGAAAACAAAAGATGATTTAAGTAATTTGATACTAAAAGTGAAGAATTCATATTTCTTGGTTATTATTCTAATAACAAATCTTATAGATTTTATAAAATGCTTAGCATTACTATTTAAGAATTTATCCATATAAAGTTTGATGAATATTGTGATTTTCAAAAATAGTTTTTGGAAAATATTGAAGATGATTTCAGGTATTTCAATTTTTGTAAAGAAAAATCTCTAGATAATGTATCTATTTATGGGGAAAAAATGATTCTCAATCTAATCATAGATCTTGGAGGATTCATAATCATCATCCCATTGAAAATGTGATTAGTAATGTTAGTTTTGGTATGAAAACCATAAGCTCTACTTTAAAATTATTTTCTAACTTTTTTTTGTCATGTTCCTAATAATGTTATCGAGGCTTTAAATGATTCAAATTGGATTATTTATTTGTAAGATGAGATTAATCAATTTGTTAGAAATAAGGTTTGGTATTTAGTTGAATTTTTTGACGATATGTGGGTAATAAGAATTAAATGGATCATTAGAAACAAACTAGATGAAACTGGAAATATTATCAAAAATAAATTCAGACATGTTTCCCAAGGATACTCTCAAGGAGAAGGTATAGACTTTAAAGATTAATTTTCACCAGTTGTATGGTTATTGGATATAAAAATCCTATTATCTTTTTCTTGTTTTCAATGTTTGAAGTTATATCAAATGGGTGTTAAAATTTATTTCTTAAATGGTTTTATAACTGAAGAAGTTTGTTTTTCTCAACCCTCTAGTTTTTAAAATGAAAAATTTCTTAATCATGTTTTTAAATTATCTAAAGCTTTATATGGTCTCAAACAAGCACATCATGCTTGGTATGAGAGGATTTATTTATTTCTATTAAATAATGGTTTTAATAAGTTCAATGTTAATACTACTATTTTTATTAAAATAATTTCTAATGATATTTTAATTATGAAAATTTATTTTGATGATATAGCTTTTGGTTCCTCTAGTGAGTTTCTTTGTAATGATTTTTCTACTTTGACGTCATCTGAGTTTGAAACAAGTTTAATGGGAGAATTAGAGCCCTTTCTTAGAATGCATATTTCTTAGAGGAAATATTGGATCATTCTTAACCAATCTATGTATTCTAAATATTTGGTTAAAAGGTTTGGTCTCGATTCTTATAAATCTATGAAAACTCCTTTGATTACTAGTTGTAAATTAGATGTTGATACATCTAGTAAATATATTGATATTAAAGTTTATAGGGGTATGATCGGTAGCCTAATTTATTTAACTGCATATAGACCTGATATCATGTTTATTTTTTATTTATGTGTAATATTTTAATCTGATCATAAAGAGAGTTATATTAAAGGTGTGAAATGAATAATTGTATATGTTAAAGGGACTGTTAATTATGGTTTGTTTTATTATAAGTATAATTATTTTTATTTAATATCGTAATATGACTCTAATTTTGGAGGCTATAAAATTGAAATTAAAAGAACATAAGATATATGTCACTTCCTAAGAAAATGTTTAATTAAATGGTCTTATAAGATGTAATTATCCATTTCTCTATCTACTACAGAAGCTGAGTATATCTATGATACTAGTTCCTGTGCTCAAAATTATGTATTAGGAAAATGTTATGTGTAATGGCCCAGGGTCTTAGGGTCCACTACTTGGTGAAAATGTGATGTTTAGGTGTTCGAGGTAGTCTGGGAAGCTATCACAGCTTCTCGGTGAAGCTTAACGGTAGCCTTGGACTGCTGGTAGCTCGGATTACCGGTAGCTCGGTCTATCGGTAGCAGGCCTACCGGTAGCTCGGCCTACCGGTAGCTCGGCCTACCGATAGCGCGGCCTACCGGTAGCCGCAGCCTACCGGTAGCTCGGCCTACTAGTAGCTCGGCCTACCAGTAGCTTGTCCTACCAGTAGCTCGGCCTACTGGTAGCCGCGGATTACCGGTGGCCTCGGCCTACCGGTAGCTCGGCCTACCGGTAGCCGCGGCCTACCGGTAGCTCGGCCTACTGGTAGCTCGGCCTACTGGTAGCTCGGCCTACCGGTAGCTCGGCCTGCCGGTAGCTCGGCCTACCGGTAGCTCAGCCTGCTGGTAGCCGCGGCTTACCGGTGGCTTGGTCTACCAGTAGCTTTGGACAACCGGTAGCTTGGCCTACCGGTAGCCTTGGCTTATCGGTGGCTCGGTCTACCGGTAGACCCATCCTACTGGTGACCACGGGTTTTTCCAGTAGCGCCTCATTTTTGCGCAAATTGGGTTTTAAACCCTTTTTGACCACTTTAAACTTGTTTTAAATCCCATTAACACCCATTAATGGCATTTAATTAAGTTTTTGATGAGGTACCCTAGTGTGCGTCGGTTTAAACTGCTCCTAAAGGAGGGGACCCTTTAATGACGTGTGGGGCCGCGTGGTCAACCCACGACCCCAATCCTTATGCAGTTTCACGTTCTTATCTCAGTATCTCAACCATCCCCGACCCTTATAAACTAAAGGGTCCTCCCTAGGTTTCTTTTTCTCGATCACCCTATGATCGATTCGTCTGCTCGTCCTTGAGTTCCCGAGGTCACACCCCTGCAATTTGCGCATCCGCTATTCCTCACGCGTGAAGAGAAGCTTCGATCATTGATCAATCAGGTAGGGGTTTCACCTTCGTATCTCCTTTCTGTGTATCTTTCTGGGTGAGTACACTACTGCTTCTGTAGAACTGGGTGAACAAACTTTAATGAAGATAATAAACGGACTCCAAATAAAGGGTAGGGGTGTAATTGATGATGCTGCTCTGTTTTTATCCTCTTTCATGATTGACAATTTCTGAATTGTGCGGGATTACGCCAACTAAAAATCATGGCCGCTGGTGGTCGTTATCTATGCACTAATAAACCCTTACCCCTTTTGATGTTTAAATGGATTGTAATTTGGTTGTGAAACCTTTGCTGTGTAAAGGAAATTGTTTAATTACTTATATTCAGCTAAATAACTTAGAAGCACCAGGATCAAATCCTTTTCTATGATAACCTCGGTTTAAGCCCAGTGGAATTGAAATCATGGAGTGTGTTAAATCTTTTAAATCTAAAAATACATGTTCTGCCTTGTGTTGGTAGTATTGGTTTGGTTGTTTACTCCACGGGCCATTTGCGGGTGACCGTATGGTTTTCTTGGAGGGGGTGATGTGGGTGAGGATGGGATCCTATATTTGTATCATGAATTGGGGTGGGATCCTCTGTTGTTGAGAAACCATTGGCTCCTGGATATTGGGGGACATGGATACTTGTCTTGGGGTTTTCTTTGGTTCCAGTACTTCGAGGGATCTCCCTTATCCCTTTGTTATTATGACTTTGCAATAGAACCGGGTGTGAATGCTTAAATTGCTGTTGGCTGTAAATTTTTCCCTTGGTTTGTGCTTATGCTGTTAGTTGCCCAGTAGTGCAGAAACTTATCTAAGCATTATTACTTAACATGAAATCAAGGATGGTACAAATGGGGATTTGGTTTGATGTGAGTTGTGACTTGGCATGGGTGATGTTCTCTTCTATTATAAACGGATAGTAAGGATAGTGTTCTTTAGCCTGGCTGAAGAAAAACCTAGATTGGGTGAGTGCTTGTTACCCATACATATACTTGTAGTTTTGTGTTTTTTATTCACACCCACCCAAGTTGAGCACTTAGTTCTGAACACCCCCATTTCATGGGGGAGGGTGTTTTTCCCAACACTCCTATGAGTGGCTGGTTATTAGCTCCTTTTCTTCTCCTTTTTCCGAATAGCCCAAGACACTATGGGCAGGCTATGATGGCCTGAAGTCCATTATTAGACCAAGAATCTTCAGGCGGGGTAGTGTGGTGGTTAGCCCAGGTGTGTGCGGGCAGGTGGTTTCCCAAGTATATTCGGGATGAGGGCCAGGTGTCTTCAGGCATGGCAGTGGTTGTTCTGGCCTAGGTGTTTGCAGGCGTGGTTACGTGTGACAGTTGTGGCCCAGGTGTCTGCGGGTGGGTTAGAGGTTGTGGCCCAGGTGTTTGCGGGTGGGATGTGTGGTTTTGGACCGGGTGTGTGTGGGTGGGGTATGGCAGTGGGACTACGATGAGAATGGAGGGATTGGTTCGATGCATAGGATGTTTTCAATAACCAGTGGGAAAGTGGCGTGGGGTACCCAAACATCGATGTTCTATTACTATACATTACTTGACTTGTGTTATTTGGGGAGTGTGACTTGGTGAGGCTTGGGTTGTTAGTTTCCTTGCTAGGTGCTTGGTTATCTCTTTTCTCGCAGGTCATTAGTATGCCTCCCCACTTGTGCACGAGAGTCTTTGGTTTTTCCCTACTGAGTATACTTGTATGCTCACCCTACGTATATAAAACTGCTTTTAGGTTTCCATGAGGACTTCGGGGATCGTGCTGGACTGTACTAGTTCAGACCTTGTGACAGATCATTGTAGTTGCTGTTGTTATTTCTTTTGGTATTTTTCTTTGTAGTCTCCTTACACATTGTGGATTTTACTTTTGTAACATGCATTGGGAATGGTTCTTGGCTTTACTTTTACTTTTAGTTTGGTGTTGTAGGATTCACTATCTTATCACATGATCCTATTAAAAGAAAAAAAGGGTAATGCCTTCCATTTAGTGTGTGATTTCATGACCTTGGTTTTGGTCGCCACTCGGGACCTATTGAAGGCGGGTTTTGGGTGTCATTATCTCTCCTTCAACTTAAAGAAGGAAGGGCCTGGCAATCTGCTGACCCTTCCCTCCTTTTGGTGAAGGCGGGTCATGACATAATGGTATCAGAGGTGATGGTTGAGGGATAGGATGAAGTCTAGAGTTATGCACATTGAGGATTGCATGGGATGGTAGGCCAACAGTTTTCGGTGACCTTGGTGCGTGAATTAGGCCAGGGAAGACTGGCTAGGACACGGGATTTTAGGCCCCCCCGTGATCCGATGCAAGGACTATGGACCTACCGAACGGCCAAGTGAGGCCGCGCTGATTGTAGGGTAGAGACCCTAGGAAAGGTACATGCATCATAATGACTTGTGTTCTTGTGTTTCTGGGTGTTTCGGGGATTAAAAAAGAAATAAATAAGTCAAATAAAATGTAAGGACAATATTCTGCACTACTTGGGCTTAGGCATTCCTTGTTTACCTTGCAACTATGGCACCCGGGAGATGACCACGAGTTGTACGGGCAATCGAGGCCCAAGAGGTTGACTTGGCCGATCGGCAGAGGGCTGATCAAGAGGAGGAGGACGACCAGTGGAAGAAGACACTTCGAGCCTTCTAGCGACAGAACCTCGAAAAGTACGAGGGCAATACCTCTAACATGAAGACAGAGGGCTAGCTAGAGGATCTAGTGATAGCCTTCGGACTGATCCGGGCTCCGAACGAGTACTGGGTTCCTCTGGCCGTCAGCTAGATTTGGGGAGTGGCGCGTCAGTGGTGGACGGTCTACCTGGGGGAGAGGATAGAGGCTGAGGTGGCATGTGCTGATTTCGAGAAGGAGTTACGAGTGGAATTCCTCTCTTCTACGATGAAGGTAGAAAAGAGGTAGGAGCTACTCTCCCTCCAGCAGGGGAGCATGTCGGTAAGGGAGATGAGGATCAAGTTCAAGGACCTCCTCCTCTTTGATCTGGACCTCTTTCCAGATGAGGAGTCTCGAGTGAGATGTTTAGAGGAGGCGCTCCGACCTTCCCTCCAGTATGCCGTTACCCCCTTCACCTTGCTGACATACTTGGAGGTCCAGAAAAAGGCAGAGGTGGTAGAGAGGATTCAAACACTGGGTGGTGTGTCATGAGAGGGGATTTAACTAGGCCCGTCAAATGGAAAGGCCGTCAGCACCAGACCTCCAGCATCGGGACCCTCTATGTTCCGACCAGCAGGGAGCAGGCCGCAGTAGTTCTAGTTTCGGTCCCCTGGTCCTCGCCCCTTCCCTTTGGGCCCAGGACTGAGGTGCTTCATATGTGGGAGCCATGGAAATATCCATAATCAGTTCCCTAACTGAGTTCAGTATGGTAGTGGCGGACATGCCCAACACCCGCACCAGCAGCAGCTTCTAGCTAGGCCCTTTCAGCAGCAGCAACAGGGGCAGCGATCTCCCGCTCCTCTGAGGGAAGACGTTGCAGGGGGAGGTTGACCTCAGGGCACTCCTCAGGGACCTCGACCAGGGCGTGGTTGGGGAGGAGGCCGATAGCCGAGGGGCAGAGGAGCTGGGCGTGGACAGTTGCATGCTATGGAGGCAGCAGTTCCAGCAGGACTGGAGATTGTTCGAGGTACGATTAGTTTATTCAGTACCCTTTCTTACGCCTTGTTCGATACCGGAGCCTCGAACTCCTTTGTTGCACCCTGTCTGGCCCGTGCTCTGGGTCTAGATGCCGAGAGACTTCCAGTTCCCCTGGTGCTAAGCACACCAGTCAGAGGTCAGACCGACTTGTTATATGTTTGTCGAGGATGCAGACTGATGATAGGGCCACATCAGTCAGTTAGGGATTTACTACTGGTAAAGATACAACCATATGATGTCATTATAGGCATCGACTGGCTGTTCTCTGTGGGTGCCATGATCGACTGATTCTTAGGAAGGGTTGTGTTCTCAGACGTGGGTGGCCAGTGTGTTACTTTCACCGGTGAGCGGAGCAGTCAGAGGGGCAGCAAGCAAGAGGAACCCCTCCTCTTCTTGTTAGCCGAGATGTTAGTAGAGTCAGTAGATTCTGAGATGGTGGATGTTCCAGGAATCATTAGTGAGTTTATGGACATCTTTCCTGAGGAGGTAACACCTCTACACCCTCGATGTGATATCGAGTTTGGGATAGACTTGCAAGCTGGTGCTCGTCCGATTTCGATGGATCCCTACCGGATGGCACCTTCGGAGCTACGGGAGTTGAGGATTCAGATTGAAGATCTGATGAAGATGGGTTATGTTCAACCAAGTGCATCACTGTGGGGTTCTCCAGTCTTGTTCTCAAAGAAGGCAGATGGTGGTCTCAGGTTGTGCATAGACTACAGGAGGCTGAATTAGGTAACGATCAAGAATCGCTACCCTCTTCTGAGGATAGACGATCTCTTTGACCAGTTGAAAGGGGTAGGATGGTTCTCAAAGATTGACCTACAATATGTATATCACTAGTTGATGGTGAAGGAGGGAGATATCTCGAAGATGGCCTTCAGGTGCAGATATGGGCACTTTGAGTTTGTAGTCATGCCTTTCGGTGTTACGAACGCCCCAACTATGTTCATGGGACTTATGAACTCCGTCTTCCGGGAGTACCTAGATTGGTTCGTAGTTATGTTCATCGATGACATCCTAATCTATTTGAGATCATAGGAGGACCACGCGGAGCACCTGAGGACGGTTTTGGAGGTCCTCCGACAGCACCAGCTTTGTGGGAAGTTGTCAAAATGCAAGTTCTGAACGTGAGAAGTGCACTTCCTTGGGCACGTAGTGTCCGAGCAGGGGGTAGCAGTGGACCCATCAAAGGTTGAGGTAGTTGTTTATTGGGAAGCACCCAAGAATGTGGTAGAGGTTTGTAGTTTCCTCGGGCTGGCGGGTTACTATCGAAGGTTCGTACCCAACTTCTCCTGAGTTGCAACCCCTTTGATAGCCTTGACCAAGAAGGACCAGGTTTTCGTGTGGAGTGAGCAGTGTGAGACCGCCTTCAGCTATCTGAAGGATAAGATGGTTAGTGCCCCAGTGCTGAGACTACCATAATAAGGGGCGACGTATGAGGTGTTTTGTGATTCTTCAGGGAAAGGCCTCTGATGTTTGTTGATGCAGCGACAAGGGGCGATCTCTTATGGGTCGAGGAAACTACGCCCTCATGAGCGTAATTATTCCACCCATGACCTAGAGCTCACAGCGGTCGTTTTTGCACTAAAATTATGGCGGCATTACCTCATCGGAGAATGATTTGTGGTCTTCACAAATCAAAAAAGTTTGAGGTATATCTTCTCCCAGGAGGACCTAAACTTGCGACAGCGAAGGTGGATGGAGTTCCTCCAGAATTACAACTTCGAGATTTCCTACACTTTGGGAAAAGGGAATGTTGTGGCCGATACTTTGAGCAGGAGGTCGTAGAAGGATGTAGTCCAAGAGTCAGCAGATGCCTGGGAGGCAATGGAGGAGTTTTCTACCTTGCACCTGAATGCGAGGATGGATAGTGGTAGAGGTTGCCTGTATCAGATGATAGTGCAATCTTCTCTTTTGCGGCAAGTGGAGGAGTCTTAGTTGGGAGACCCAGAGTGCGAAGTGATGTGTGACCGAGTTGACCAGAGCAATGATCCGGAAGGATGGACGGAGGATGGTCAGAACTAGATGCTTTTCCGAGGAAAGTTGTTTGTTCCAGAGGCGATGCACGACTAGGTTCTTAGTGAGTTCCACAACTCACCCCTAGCAGTACACCTAGGAGTTTCCAAGATGTACGAGGGTCTGAAGAGACCGTTCTAGTGGCCCGAAGTAAAGGGAGCAGTGGCAAAGTTTATGGTCAAGTGCCTAGTGTGTCAGCATGTGAAGACTGAACACTGAGTTCTAGGTGGCCTACTGCAGTCTATAGATGTCCCTGAGTAGAAGTGGGAGGAATTCTCGATGGATTTCGTCATGGGACTACCCAAGGTCTAAGGGGGGTACAATGCCATCTGGGTAGTAGTGGACTGGTTAAAAAAATCGGCTTACTTTCTGGTGATTAAGGAGTCGAGTGCAGTGGATGCTTTGGCACGAAGGTACGTGGATGAGGTGGTGCAGTTTCATGGAGATCCTAGGTCCATAGTCTCGGACAGGGATGCACATTTTACCTCACGAGTCTGGAGGGGATTGCAACATGCTTTTTGCACCTAGCTACGTCTTAGCACTGCTTTCCACCCCCAAACAGATGGGCAGACAGAGCGCACCATCCAGACCTTGGAGGACATGTTGCGGGCATGTATTCTGGACTTTGGGGGATCATGGGTGCGACACTTTCCTCTGGTAGAGTTCACCTACAATAATATCCATCACTCTACCATTGGCATGGATCCATTCAAAGCCCTATATGGAAGGCCGTGTCGCTCACCCGTGTGCTGGACTGAGGTTGTAGAAGCAGGTGTTCTTGGCCCGGAGGTGGTGCAGAGCATGACAAATAAGGTTTAGCTTATACGAGAAAGGATGAAGGTGAATCAAGACCGGAAGAAGTCGTATACCGATAGTAGGAGAAGGCCCTTAGAGTTTGAGGTAGGGGACCACGTGTTCTTGAAGGTCTCCCCTCAGTGTGGACAACAGAGGTTCGGCAGGGGAAGTAAGATTTCTCCCAGGTTCATCAGACCCTTCGAAGTGTTGCGGCAGGTTGGTGAAGTGGCTTATCAGCTAGCGCTACCACCACCGCTACTGAGGATACACAATGTATTCCATGTGTCCCAGCTTCATCGATATCTACACGATGACTCCCATGTCATCGATTAGGGAGAGTTAGATGTCGAAGACGATGCGACTTTCGTAGAATGACCAATCAAGATCGAGGATCGCAAGGAGAAAGTGCTTCATGGACAAACCATCCCCTTGGTTCATGTGTTGTGGAGGCATGGTGGCCTGGAAGAGTGCACATGGGAGCGGGAGACCCAATTACGCGTTCAATACCCAAAGCTGTTTTGACCTGTTGTTTTTGTTCTGATCCTTGAGATATTTTACCTTGTGATTTAATATATGGAATGATTATTTTGATTAGATATTAGATAATCTATTCCCTGTTCTCTGTGTGTGTGTATGAATGTGTGATGATGGGAAAACCTAACTGCTAATCAGGATGCATTAATGTGGATGCGATTAAACCCGTGCGGGTGAGTCAGTGACGCCCAAAGCGGATAATATCCTGACATGTAGAAGGGGACTCCCTAACCCATGTGTTGGATAGTGTGATCCTTGTGCTTGTTGTGAACGTTGTGGTTGATGACTTTTGGGCGAGTGTTCCTGGATGAATGAGGGGTTCTGTTCTGGCTTTGGAACAACTCAGGGGTTTTCCCCTGAGAAGTATCTTTAGAGGGTGGTTGTTCGGACCCCACTTTTCTCCTTCTGGTTTGTTCTTATATTCTCGGGGACAAGAATAGTTTGAGAAGTATCTGATGTAATGGCTTGGGGTCTTGGGGTCCACTACTTGGTGAAAATGTGATGTTTAGGTATTCAGGGTAGTATGGGAAGCTATCACAGCTTCTCGGTGAAGCTTAACGGTAGCCATGGCCTTCCGGTAGCTCGGCCTACCGGTAGCTCGGCCTACCAGTAGCTCGGTCTACCCGTATCTCGTTCTACTGGTAGCTTGGTCTACCGGTAGCAGGCCTACTGGTAGCTCGGACTACCGGTAGCTCGGACTACCGGTAGCTTGGTCTACCAGTAGCTTAGACTACCGGTAGCTCGGCGTACTAGTAGCTCGGCCTACTAGTAGCCGCGACCTACCGGTAGCTCGGCCCACCAGTATCTCGGCCTACCAGTAGCTCGGCCTACTGGTAGCCGCGGCTTACCGGTGGCTCGGTCTACCTGTAGATTTGGCCAACCGGTAGCTTGGCCTACCGGTAGCCTCAACTTACTAGTGGCTCGGCCTACCGGTAGACCTAGCCTACTGGTGACCACATGTTTTTCCAGTAGCGCCTCCTTTTCGTGCAAATTGGGTTTTAAACCCTGTTTTGACCCCTTTAAGCTTGTTTTAAAGCCCATTAATTCCCATTAATGGCGTTTAATTAAGTGTTTGATGAGGTACCCTGGTGTGCGTCGGTTTAAAATGCCCCTAAAGGCAGGTACCCTTTAATGACGTGTGGGGCCGTGTGGTCAACCCACGACCCCACTCCTTACGCGGTTTCATGTTCTTATCTCAGTATCTCAACCGTCCTCGACCCTTATAAACTAAAGGGTTCTCCTTGAGTTTCTTTTTCTCGATCACCCTGTGATTGATTTGTCTGCTCGTCCTTGAGTTCCCGAGGTCACACCCCTACAATTTGCGCATCCGCTGTTCCTTGCGTGTGAAGAGAAGCTTCGATTGTTGATCAATCAAGTAAAGGTTTCACCTTCGTCTCTCCTTTTTGTGTATCTTGTGGGGTGGGTACGCTACTGCTTCTGTAGAATTTGGTGAACCAACTTTAATGAAGATAATAAATGGACTCTAAATTAAGGGGAGTGGCGTAATCGATGATGCTGCTTTGTTTTTATCCTCTTTCATGATTGAGGATTTCTGAATTGTGTAGGCTTACACCCACTGAAAATCATGGCTGTTGGTGGTCTTTCTCTGTGCACTAATAAACCCTCACCCGTTGTGATGTTTAAATGGATTGTAATTTGGTTTTGAAACCTTTGCTGTGTAAAAGAAATTGGTTAATTAATTATATTCAGCTAAATAACTTGGAAGCACCAGGATCAACTCTTTTTCTATGATAACCCTGATTTAAGCCCAGTGGAATTGAAATCATAGAGTGTGTTAAATCTTTTAAATCTGAAAATACTTGTTCTGCCTTATGTTGGTAGTATTGGATTGGTTGTTTACTCCATGGGCCGTTTGCGGGTGACCTTATGATTTTCTTGGATGGGGGATTAGATTGATGGGGGGTGATGTGGGCGAGGATGGGATCCTCTATTTGTATCATGAATTGGGGTGGGATCCTCTATTGTTGAGAAACTGTTGGATCCTAGATATTGGGGGACATGGGGATGTTTCTTGGGGTTTTCTTTGGTTCCAGTACTTCGAGGGATCTCCCTTATCCCTTTTTTGTTGTGACTTTGTAATAGAACCAGGTGTGAATGCTTAAATTGCTGTTGGCTGTAACTTTTTCCCTTGGTTTGTGCTTATGCTGTTAGTTGCCCAGTAGTGTAGAAACTTATCTAAACATTATTACTGAATATGAAAGCAAGGATGGGACAAATGGGGATTTGGTTTGATGTGATTTGTGACTTGGAATGGGTGTTGTTCTCTTCTCTTATGAACAAATAGTAAGGATAGTGTTCTTTAGGCTGGCTGAAGAAAAAACTAGATTGGGTGAGTGCTTGTTACCCATACATATACTTGTAGTTTTGTGTTTCTTATTCGCGCGCCACCCAAGTAGAGCACTTAGTGCCGAACACCCCCATTTCATGGGGGAGGGTGTTTTTCCCAACACTCCTATGAGTGGATGGTTATTAGCTCCTTTTCTGCTCCCTTTCCTGAATAACCCAAGACTCTACAGGTAGGCTGTGATGGCCTGAAGTCCATTATTAGCCCAAGAATCTTCGGGTGGGGTAGTTTGGTGTTTGTCCTAGGTGTGTGCGGGCAGGTGGTTTCCCAAGTATCTTTGGGATGAGGCCCCGGTGTCTTCGGGCGTGGCAGTGGTTGTTCTGGACTAGGTGTTTTCAGGCGTAGTTACGTGTGACAGTTGTGGCCTAGGTGTCTGTGGGCAGGTTAGAGGTTGTGGCCCAGGTGTTTGTGGGCGGGATGTGTGGTTGTGGCCCAAGTGTGTGCGAACAGGGTATGGAAGTGTGACTGTGATGAGAATGGCGGGATTGGTTCGATGCATAGGATGTCTTCAATAACCAGTGGGAAAGTGGCGCGGGGTACCCAAACATCGATGTACTATTACTATACATTACTTGACTTGTGTTATTTGGGGAGTGTGCCTTGGTGAGGCTTGGGTGGTTAGTTTACTTTCTAAGTGCTTGGTTATCTCTTTTCTCACATGGCATTAGTATGCCTCCCCACTTGTGCACGAGAGTCTTTGGTTTTTCCCTACTGAGTATACTTGTATGCTCACCCTACGTATATAAAACTACTTTCAGGTTTCCAGGAGGACTTTGGGGATCGTGCTGGACCGTACTAGTTAAGAACTTGTGAAAGATCATCGCAGTTTCTGTTGTTCTTTCTTTTGGTATTTTTCTTTGTAGTCTCCTTACACATTGTGGATTTTACTTTTGTGACATGCATTAGGAATGGTTCTTGGCTTTACTTTTACTTTCAGTTTGGTGTTGTGGGATTCACTATCTTATCTCCCGATCCTATTAAAAGAAAAAAAGGGTAATGCCTTCCATTTAGTGTGTGATTTCATGCCCTTGGTGCTGGTCACCACTCCAGGACCTATTGAAGGTGGGTTTTAGGAGTCATTATCTCTCCTTCAACTTAAAGAAGGAAGGGCCAGGCAATCTGCTGACCCTTCCCTCCTTTTGGTGAAGGCGGGTTGTGACATTATGTGATTTTGGTATTTATCAAGAGAAATTTCCTATTTATCATGATAATAAATATACAATTTCTATTTCTATGAATCCTTTATATTATTCTAGAACAATTCATATTAATGTTATATTTCATTTTATTTGAGATCATACGAACAAGGGAGATATTTTCATAGAGTTTATCCTAACTGAAAATTAACTTGTAGATATCTTTACCAATCCTTTAGATTTTAATCACATTTAAAGACTTAAATTTGATCTTGTCATTTTCTAATATTAATAGTTTTACGTTTTCATGTGTTTATGGGGGGTTTGAATATATTTTTATGCTGAAATTTTCAGATTTACATGCAATCTGTAAAGCCTGGAATCTATTTTTCATATAATTTTTGTTTAATTTCTCTATATATTTGTTTTATATATAACTATTTAAAACTTCTCATACATCCTATGTGATTTTAACTTACTATTTAAACCGTTATTTTGTATAAAATATTATTTTGTAAATGATTTATTATTTTTTTCTCGAACAACATTAAAAAATTATACTCAATGTATTTCATTCTAAGCTTTAAAAGTGGATGAATTTACAGTGGATCCTTTATATTTTTTTTAAAATATTAATGTTTAAGAAAATTATATATACTATTTACATTCTATTTATATAAATAATTTTTCTATTGAAACCTTATCTTTTTCATAATTTCAAAACGGGGGAGATGTTTTTTAAATTATTTTTTGTTTTAATTATCAAAAAGGGGGTGAATGTTGAGTGGATCCTTTAACCTCTTTATGTTTTTTTAATTTCAAATTACTATGTGTTTTATTTCCTTTTAGAGTATTAATACTTTGAATGGTTCATCAATTAAATTATTATTAATCTTGATCATATCATTTTATTAATTGATTAATTTATCTTTATGCTTCATGTTTTTATTTTTCATAACATATTATATAAGTTTTATTTTGATTTTATATGCTAAATAAGTCATTTGGGACCTTAAAATATCATTTATATATGTTTTATACTGTACTCGTATATCAAATCTATTCTTTCCACATATCTATTTTGGAAATATACATATAAATGAAAAAAAATCACTCTGGAATTTTTCACTGGTATTCCAAATAAATTCATAGGAAATAATGTCGTATAGGCTATAGTGGATCTAATTACAAATTCTTCGCACTTTATTTCCTTTTTAGAGGACGTCTCACTCAATTAAATTGTAAGTATATACATCAAGGAATTTGTGTGTCTGTATGGAACACCATTATCAATTGTATTTGATCAAGATCCAAGGTTTGACTTTATGTTCTAGAAAAGTCTCCAACATTATCTAAATAATGATTTGAACTTCAATACATATTTTCATCCCAAAACAAGTGGAAAATACGAAAATACTATATAGAAACTTTAAGAAATTTTGAGATCAAGCTCGATGGACTTCAAAGGTGGATGGGATCAATATCTTCCTCTGGTAAAGTTCTCATACAATAATAACTCCCACATTATCATATAAATATATTTATATTAATCCCTTTATGGAAAGAGATATTAAACACCTATGTGCTAGGATGATGCTGGTGAACGTAGACCGTAGGGACCTGAAATGGTTAAAGAAATTGTAAAAAATGTCAAGATCATTTAGTAGCACATCAGAAAAACCTAGATTCAAAAAAAGGTATGCTAATAACTATTGAAGATACAAGGAGTTTGAGTTTGGAGATAAAATTTCCCTCTACATATATCTATGAAATAGAGTCAATATATTTGGGAAGAACATAGAGTTATGTCTCAGATACATTAGCTCCTTTGAGATTCTTAATCCCATCAGAGCTATGTCCTATAAAATATTAGTCCCACCAACCCTCTATCAAGTACATGAAGTGTTATATGTATCCCTATTGAGTAATTACATACTAGATATCTCACATGTACTAAATTTGGATACGGTATAGATAGATAATGATATATATTAAGCGGAGTAACCAGTGATGATTTTGGACCATAGAGGAAAATTTCTATGAAACAAGACTCCTTACGTAGTCAAAGTACTATGGAAGAACCATAAGTATGTGGTGATGACATGAGAACCAGAGGAAGTAATCAAATAGAAGTAATATAATCTTTTTTATCATAGTTTTTCAAATGAAATCTTTTGGGAGATATTTACTAAGGGGGAAAGGATGTAATGACTCGAACTTTTATAAATTAAAAGCCCCGTATGAATTTATTCATGTGTTACACATGGTATTATAGTATAATATAAAACACATTCACCAAATAATGAAAATAAATAACACTTTATTATATTAATTGAAACATTACATTTAGAGAATAAATATATAAATAAGAATTTAAAGTGTTACATATGAAAAAAATAGAAAATAAGATAGCTATAATATGAAAATTTTGATCCACTTAATCCCCTAGAATGATATCACTCTTGAACTATAATATAGAAATAAAACAAAAAAATTAGCAGTTTAATATTTATTTTGAAAATGATAATATATATAACCTTAATATAAAGTTTAATTGAATGATTAATTAATGAAATATGAGGTATTTATAGAAGGTAGGGAACCCATTTGATCATTAACCTTACTGTTGGAATACTAATATAATCATAGAATAGTAATCTGACCATTAGGAATAGTAACATGACTGTTAAAATTTTATCCACACCTATTTAATTGTAAAATAATATTTATTTATCTTATAAAATGAAAATATGTAAAATATATCTCATGATGAAAATAAATATTTTTTTAAATGATAATATATGCGTTTGGATTTTTATAAAACACATATGTTCTATTTAAAATTTTATGATAAATATAACAATTTAAAAGAAAGTTTTTTTCATAAAATTTATTTATTAAATAATATTATGTTTCATTTTAATGATAATATAATTTTATGATACCATAAGTAATTTTTCAATGAGTTAGAAAATTTATCATAATATTTAAATTGGTATTTTTCAAGTAAATAAGGATTTTAAAAAAAAAAATTAATTTTATAATATGTTCTAAATTTTTTTATAAAATGGATTTCATATTTTTAATCTACATGTCAAAAAATTATATGGGTGATTTTTTTGTTTTTTTCTAAAATAGTTGATTTTTTAGTGAATAGTTAAATATGAAAAAAATACAACAATTAACATTATAATATAAATATATGAATTAAAGAGTCATGGATGATATAATAAACCATTATTTTAAAATCACATTAAAAAATTTCTATATATAGTCACAATATTAATCACTATTGGTAGTCTTGATCCAAAATAATAAACTAATGAATATTATCTTAAAAAACACTTCTCTCCTCCCTTATAAATACCACCCCTACTCCTCAAACCTTCTAATCCTTGGAGCCTAAAAATTTTCTAAAAAATTATATTCCCAAAAATCTCCCACATTTCCTCATAGTGATGGTTTTGCAAAAATAAAAAACCAAGGTGCCTTAATGTGTATTTCAAGAGAATACATTGAAAGAGGTAATATTCTCAATCTATCTATTTTAAATTCTATTATACTTATAACTCTTACCTAATTACACCATAAAAAGATGAAATAATAGATTTAGTATAATAAAAATACTATAATTTTTTGTGTCAATGGAATATCCATTATTCAACCTCTTCTCATGTCATTCTAAATTGGAAATGATTGTTCATATTAGGGTGGGTTCATCGCCTCCATAAACAACATACTTTGTTTTTCTCCACCACCTTTATGGATGATTATATAAATAATATCATTATTAAATATGATTAAAATAAGTATATTATAAATTTTTTCTTATTTTGTAATGTATTAATAATCATTTAATTAAATAAAATGAATCTAGTTCCTGATGGTCTGTAAAACCACCTAATTTAACTAACCATATAATGATAACATTTATACTAAATGAACCATCCATACGTCTAATAACATATGGATATTTAGGAGAATTTAATATTTTTAAGTACATGAATACCATTTCATTTCACTTTTGGTTTTTTATTCCCATTTTAAAAAGAACTTCAATAATTATCCACAAACTAAATCAACCTTAGAACCATGAAATAAATGTCCTTGAGATAGTGATTTTTGACATAGTATATCAATTAAATGACTCTAAAATAACATAAAATATTAATAAAAAATAAAAATATATAAATAATTCTCTCAATAACGTATTTAATAAATCTAATTTTGATATTTATGATGTTAAGAGAAAGTGAAGAGTGAATCCAGACTTGAGGTAAGGGAACTCTATGAACTGTCCTTTTTCTTTAGGTTATGATTTTTTCTCTATACCTCAATTTATATATCTATTTAATGTTATGTAATTATTATAAATTCTATACATATTTTTCTTATTTATATATCTTTATTATTCTCCCTTTCTTTTCTAGGGTTATACATGCCAAACATTTATTTCTCAATACCCTCTTTAAAGTCAAACCTGATTAAAGGGAACTTTTCTATCCCTCTATCCATTCATGAAACAATCTCTTAAATACTTTTAACCATTGGAAATTTCATAAAATAAGAAACATTTTAGGTTTAAATATTTTTTTACCTCTAGTATCAAACAAAATTCTATTATATTGCTTTCACTAAAATTGTTTTATAGATTTCTTACAAACCTAGTTTTAAAAGGCTCATTTTTATTCCCAATTCTCTACCCTTTATCATGAATTTTTTTTCAAATAAACTCTTTATTTTAGGCCCATTATTATTGATTCAAATATAAAAATCCAAAATATTTATTTCATATATCTCTTTGGAATACTTATGATATAAACTTTGATTATGATTTGTGGAAATATTATATAACCCATTTCATTCCATGGGATTTTCTTATAATTATGACTTACGTTTGAATTCCTTATATGGAACACATATTAATGGACATGTTATTATGGGTTCACCCTGATATCACTCTAATTCACTGGATAATGTTTCTATCTCATGAGATAAAATGTATAGGATTAGGGATTAAACCTAATCCATTATGGAACTCTGTCCACCATGTTCTAATGTCTTGAAAGTGAGCCATGGACTATGCTTATTATTTAATATATTATGGTTTTTATATACTACTATGATTCCTTCTTCTTTATGTCATTATTAAATATGATTATTCATGATCAATTACTCTATGATATCATGTTCTTCTATTTGAATCACATGATATGATTTTTATCATGACCATTACCTTACTAGGATTTACTGATCACCCATTTTTTATGTGTTACCTAGGCTATCCAATGTAGTTTTAGAATCTCAAAGGGATATATGATAAGAATACAATATATTTTTTATTATTTTAGTTCAATTTTGAAGTAATATGAACCTAGACTCCCAAAGACACCAGGACTCTTGATCCTTAGGTTTTAATTATTGAATATTTATATTAAAAATCATATAATAATATTTGTATGAGGCTTGGGTTTCTATAGAGTATTATGAATAGGATTTGAAAAAATGTTTACTATTCTCTTAGATAAATTACTTTAACATTGTATTATATTTCACATTATTAATTCAAAAATTAGTGTCCTTTTCCGGAATTTATAAATCTTTGAATATAGAATTAAGTTTATTTGAAAATTAATTTATGTTGAGTTACCTATAGTTAAATCCATTTATTTAAAATTATTATGTACTAAATATAAAAATATTTTCAATTGATATAAAAAAGTTTTAAAAAACTCAAAAAATTAAAAAAAACACAGAATAAGAAAAAAACATTCATAAAAGTTATAAGGTTATCCCTCCCCGCACACTTAAATCATATAGTGTCCATAGTTAATTCTTATAGACATGAAAAAACTATTAAAACTTGAAATAATGATAGAAATTATTAATCTTGAGGAGAGGTATAATCTATAAGTTTTATTAGTAGAAGGGTTGGATGAGTGTGAACTCCTCTAACAGTACATATGGTTGTTGACCATAACATTTTTTCAATATTTTTCCATTAATAGTAAATATATTATTATCTAATTCTTTAGTTATCTTTATAGAACCAAATATATAACCATTAGAAATAATAAATGGTAATTCCCATCTACAATGAAATTTATCGAGCATCAATTTTAGTCTTAAATCATAGAGCATCACTTATTCCTCTAGGTAAATATATATTTATTGAATCAATTAGTCATGTACAAACATTTTCCTTTCCTTGTAAATTCTTGTGGGTATTTAATTTTTTAGTGTTTGTTTTTTTATTGTTGGTTTTAATTTTTTCCCACTTAACCATAAATTGGATTTCTTGAAAAGAAAAAAAAAGATATTGGATGGATTCAATTTTAAAATTATTATATATAGATTTATTCCATATATTTCATTTGAAATTTATATTACTTCCCATAATTTTCCAAGTTCATATTATTCTCTTAAACTTCTTAATAAGATTTATGTTCAAGATCCACAAGTATACGAAATATTTTATCATCGATCAACTAGTACGAGATCATTCCAATTAAGGTTTTGTAAGTTATTTTGTAAGCCTAAAAGGTATCATATTTTCTTTAGATATAGTCCTTTATGTTTGGCTTCATATTATTTTAAAAATTTACATTAATCTCTCTGATTAAAACTTTATCTTGACCATTGATCTATATATGACATGGGTTGATATTTTTGTGGTTACACCACATCTTCTCATCAGTTTCTCCATGCTGATACTGTTGGATTTTCTACCCTAGAACAACTCATTTGTAATGTAGATTAAATTTATATTCAAATAAGTTAATATTAATTAAAACATCTTGTTATATATCATTCATAGTTCTATATGAATTTAATGTAATAATTTCTAATAGAATCTATTACATTAAAAATGGCATACTAGTTCCTCGCTATGATAAGAACCTTGAAATTAAATAATGATATTATTAAACCATATTATATGTCTAGATAACATTATATGATGGGTCACGTAATATATTTACTATAATGCGTGATTACTCATAAAAATATGATACTTCATCTCATGAATTTTTCACTTGGTAATCTCCAAGGTGAGAGATTATGAGAACAAAACTTCCTATAAAAAATCCACATATTTACATGTCATTGTATTTTTATATCTACCATAATGTGTAATCATCCTTATAATTTATTATTATTAGTATTTCATTTCATTACTCATGTAATTTTATGTATTTCCATAAACTATGATGAGATATATCATGGATAATTTGGGTACATTGGGTGTGTCACAAATGATGGGTTAATAATGAATAAGTCGAGAAAGGATTTGTTGCTTCCATATTTGTAGGAGTTTATATCTTATCCCTTTGATTTAAATTGAACCATTACATTAAATTCTATGGTCATCATGTACAAATTAGTTTATTTCATATATTCAAAGAAATACATATAAATCATATCGGTTGATGACAAAGGTGTGCAACCTACTTGATGATATTTGAAAAAGGGATTATATTACATAATGATAATTCATACGTGGTTTTTGTCATTCTGACATATCCTTTTACTCTATGGGTGTATTGATCCATTTATTGATAGTAATCTAGGAATTTAGGCTATCATTCCTATTGTTATTGAGGAAGAGGAATATGGGGTCTCAAAAAAAGTGTTTTACCTTGATCTCAATTGAATATTTTCTATATCTACCAATTGGAATAAATATTATTATCTAGATCTAGAGTTAATATTTATTCAAGATTTTTTTGGTGAAGATTAATTTACTCAAGAGTTACTAAATGATTGAAAATATTAAATAAATATTTTTTTCAAGATATTTTTTTTTAATTATGTGAATATATAATATTTATTTATCTCTTATTATATGAATCATAATAAAAAATGATTTATTTATTAAACAATTTATTTAGTTATGTGAAAATTAACTAAATATTTATTTGGGGTCTTGTGAATAAAATATTTATTTATTTATTGAATGAAAAAATTATTATTAACAATATTTATTTGGGTGTTTGATAAATGTTTAAGAGGATGAGCTAACCAAGATTTGGATTGATGATCAATATTAATTTTTAATATTGTAAAATAATATTTATCATTGTGCTAGTTAGTTTATTCCATAAAATAAAATAATAATAATATTTTATTACATGGAATGGAGTTTCTAGGGGTTTGATATTTTATTAAAGGGCCCTTGTGAAGTTAATTAAATTTTAAACCCAAAGCCTAGGTTTATAAATCCACTGTTATCACATTATAGACAAGGTTAATCATTTTGACCAATGGATTCTACTCAAGGTCTTCCTCTTATTATCCTTTTAAGAATGAGAATAAAAAGTGAGATTCCTTTAAGCCTTTATAAACATGAAGTGATCAAAGGTGAATAGTAAAATATGATCAATCGGTCATGATAGAACCCAACTATTCATCAGAGTTGTTCAGAGATCGAAGGAGTATGTGTGGATCAGCACTATAGGGGCCCTACTCTAGGTACTCGCAATGAAATGACACTACACCGATCGAGTTAGAAGGATTAACATCCTCAATAAAGAAAGATCTCAAGATCAAGGTAAAATTTATTATTGTGATTAAATTAATTATATAATGGATGTGAAAGAAAATTATCTTGGTTTTTATGTTTTATTAGTCAATATTCTTCAGAAAAATTTCTATTGGTCATGATTCTTACATCTTGTACATTGTGAAAGATCTATCGAATCTGAAAAAAATGAGTTTTCTATTGACCCAATAGGCCCTTACCCTGTGCCTATAACCACCAAGTGTTATCAAAGTGTTCATGTTCAAATTTATAATTATTTAGTTTATTGTTTATCATTATTCATTTAAAGTTAAATTTTATTTCATGTTTTATTCATTATTTATATGATCATCAAGATCTCTTATTATCCTCTTTATTTCTTGATTTCATAACTAAGATCGGTTAATAATTAATGATGATCAAATCTAAAGATCCCATACTAAGGTTCCAAAAACTATAGCCAAATAACATAGGGTTACATGGTGTGTACTCATTTGTTACATGCTATGTACCCCAGTTAATTTCACATGTACACTCGGGTGGACTTCAAGTCATCATGTGATGAATACATGACACATACATTAAATACACTACATTTCAAACGACCAAAGTATCAAAATTATTTTACAGACTACAAAAAATATATATTTCATACAATTCATGATGTCCATGTGTTTTCATGGATGAAACATGGGGTTAATATGTGTCGTGTAATTAATACACAATTGTATTTAATACATGACACATATAGGCTGTCAGCTATGAAACTTGAAGTGCATGATGTGTATCCTTCCTACACATCATCTACATAACAAATTTCTGTGAGAAGTACATATAGAGTCCCTAGGGGTGCATTAAAGACATCCAGTGAAGCAAAGTACATGTCATGTGACCAACCTGTACATGTTGTGTACTTTAACTATTTATACTGAAATATTAAATTTAAATTACTTACTCTATTAAACCACATCAATGTAATTTCCATTTTCATTAAATTGATATTGAAAACTAATTTTTAGGTTTTATATTATATTAAATGATTAATTAATTCTGTGAAATATTTGATATAATAAGTCATGAATTGTCATTGCTTATTAAAGACTCGACATGATTTAAATCAAATAGGCATCATAATTTTCATGTATTATCTGTGTCATTAATTTGACAGTGTAGACCATGAAATTATGAAACATTTCATGTATTCAATATTCCATGTGAGTGCGTTGACTACAACAAGGACCACACCGAGTAGTTTAGATAGGTACTCATCAAGTTGCTTCCAAGTGAAGGTTCTAGGCATAGAAGAAGCATGCGATGGGTTGTGCCCAACTTTAATTTTTTGTCATGATTGATCATTAATATGAGATATACAAAATGATGAATTCTGTGATTAATATAATTGAATCAAATAAAATAGAAAAAGGATAAAATTCCAGATCCAAGCAAAGGATCATCACATATTATTTATAATTAATTTAAGTAATTAAAGAATTACCTTATGTGAAATTATTTCTTTGTTGATGGATCTGACAACAGATCCACATCATAACCTTTTCTACATTGTAGGAATCAAGTGAAGATACCATCTAGTAGTGATCCACACATGTTTCACAAATCTATGAACATCACTATAAGCATATCCAAGTGCTAGTGTGGCAAATCCTAATGCTTGTGTCGTTAGCTTTTGATCTCCTCAAGAATTGATTCCAAAGGATTCTCCTTGATATATCTAGAATTAAGAGTGGATGGTGGAGGAATATCACTCTCTGTTCTTAAGGGCATTCTTTGAGAGATCTCTCTCTAGGGATTGAGAGGATTCTCTTCAGGTGTCATTGTACATAACACAAATGAATTTGGATCTCTTAAAAAATAAAATATTTGGGTTTATATACCACTAGGGTTGAAAATAAATAATTTCAAAAGTGACCCTTATTATTTATTTAATCCCTATGGAACCCCATATCAATAAAAAAAAATAAAAATATAATTTCATGACATGTGCTAAACTCGCAAATTAAAATTAAATATTATTTAATCAAATAATATCCAATATATATTATTTCTCACTAGACCTATAAAATCTGTCCACAATTCCTCCACAATATTTATTTACCCTTTAATAATGACTATTTATTTAATAAATAAATATCACTACATTATTTTCAATTAAATAAATAAATAATATATTCACTAAATAGAAAATAAATATTTATTAAATATTCTGCTCACATAATAATCTTGAATAACTGGTGACAAAATATATGTGATCAAGAAAACATAAATAATTATTAAACCACATACAAGAATAATATTTATTCAACTTGTAAAATAATAAATAATAATATATTATTTAACCGAGATTCTTGATACACTTAGTGTGTGACCCTCTAGGTCTCTTTTCTCAGTGGCATTATGTGAACCAGCCTAAAGTCCAAGGTTAGCATATAGAAACATGCCAAGGCATCCATATAGAAATTAGTTAATTCCACAAAGAAATAATACCTCATACAGATACTCACCGTGTACTATAATGCCTTAATCATGATATCTCTAATCTAGCAGGTTTCATGTTGGTGTCATCAACCTATGTGCTAGATGTCTCTTTCTTTGAATTTCTAGAAATCAAACTTTCCTTTAGAACACCATACACATGGATTTATTTAGGATATATCATTTACATCAAAGGGCCTAGGACATCAAATTTCATTAAAGAAGATAATGGAAAACTCCTTTCCCACATTATTCATTAATGAAATATTACTCATAATGCATCGAACGTGTCCTAACTCGCTGTGAACATATGTCATCATGGTTTTATTCAATGCATAAAATTAAGTGAATTATAATACTCATTAATAATAATCTTAAATTCTAAGGATCAGTACAAGCATTTGTAGATATGGACATCCAATGACACATATAAATGTGGATTTCCTACTAATGGGTCTTGTTCTCATAATATCCTAACCTGGATATTACCAAGGGAATACACCATGAGAAAGTGACACATATATTTAAGAATACCATCATGGAACTTCTGGGTTCTCATCATAGTGAAGAATTTCTATGACCATTCAGTGTGACGACTACTCTTAGGACATTATCACATACTATATAATGTAGAAGAATAATCATGATATGATAAAGAGTTTATTAATATTAAAAAATATGAATACATGTTATAATAAATTATACATAAGTTTGATCTAAGGTACCAACTCTAAAAATATCCCACTTTCACTAAATCTAACTACTAACAACCTTTAATCTAATAGCTCTCACATGATACCCATGATTCTACAAAGACATTCATTTAGTCATGGGGTCTACCATGTTTTCTTATGTGGGAACTATTATTACTCTAACTTAAACCCTTTGATAAAAATACCTAAATAGGTGATACTTATAGAGTATATGATTTGTCCATTGGTGTGACCTTGGATATTTTCCAAGATCCACCACTGTAGTATTATCACAATAAAATGTGATAGGTTCTTTACTGGTAGGTACCACATCAATCTCCTGAAAAAAAGTTTTATATCCAAATGACTTACTTGGATGCATAAAAATCCACTATATACTCATACTCCATTATTGAATCTGTGACAACCAGATACTTTGAACTCTTATAGACCACAAATCCTCTATTGAGATAGAAAAAATATCCTAACTGCAACTTTAGACCATTCAGATCTATTTGAAAACTAGCATCAATATAACCCCTAATGTCAAGATCCTCATCTCCTTAATACACTAGGAAAATATCCTTAGTTCTTATTAGATACTTGAGGATAACCTTAAAAAAAGACCAATTTTGTTTTATTGGATCTTTTTGATATATATATACCTACCATGATCAATGCATATATAAAATCAAGTATTGTATATAACATGAAATACATGATTGATCCAATCATTTAATCTTATAAGATCTTACTCATTATATATTTCTACTATTGTTTCTAAGGACACATTTTATTTGAAATATGTATTCTATGTGAAACTGGAACTAATACATTCTTGTATTGTTCCATAAAAATTATCTTTAGTATCTAGTCAATGTATGTACTTTGAATTAGTCTATGTTACCTCTTGGATCTATCATGAATGATATTGATCCCCTGAATATAGGTCACTTCACCTAAGTACTTCATGGAGAAACACTTGTTCAACCAGTCCTTAATAGATTGGAAGATTGGTATGCTATTTTCAATAAGTAATATGTCATCAAAATATACTACTAGGATAAGGACTACATTTCCACAAAACCTTTGATAAACACATGTCTCACATTCGTTCTTAATGAAACCAAATTCTTTTATAGCTTCATCGAATTGAATTTTATATGACATGGATTCTTTATGCAATCCATAAATGGATATATGAAACTTGAAAAAAAATTTAGAATCATCTGGAGCCAAAAACCATTCTAGTTGTGTCATATAGACATCTTCCTAAACCCCCTCTTAAAGAAAGTAGTTTTGACGTCCATTTTCCAAATTTTATAGTCACTATAAGATACTATATAAAGTAGAATTATTATGGATTTAAACATGTAAAATGGTGAAATGTTTTCATTTTATTCAATTACCTGATTCTATTCAAAAACTTTAGCAACTATCCTTAATTTATAGGTATTTACTTTACCTTACTTTTCCAGTTTTCTCTTGAATATCATTTTCAACCTATGGAATTTATATTAACTAGCGCATCAACTAGAAACTAAACTTGGTTCTGATACATGGTATCCATTTTAGAATTCACGGCTTCTTCACATCTTACATATCTTAAGCTCTCTACTGCCTCTTTATAAGAGAGAGGTTCATCCTTATCAAACAATATTGAGTCACTATCTTCAGTGACTAGAAAACCATATCTCTCTGGCTCTCTTACCTCTCTTGTGCTCCTATGCAGTACTTATGTTTCACAAACTACTTATTACATGGGGACCTATAGAATCTATTACTCTACCAACTCTTGTGTATCTTGAGCATCAACTTCATCGAATTCAATCCTACTCCCACTATCCTTTTTGAGGATGTGATACCTCTCAAGAAAGATGGATTGTATGGAGATAATAACTTTCTTATCTAGGAGTTGTATAGGTAGTATCCCTTTGTTTCCTTAAGATACCCTATCCCTATAAAGATACACTTTGTGACACGAGGTTCTAGTTTTTTCCTAATAAGTCCTTAACAAATGACTCACAACCCCATACATGTGTATGTGACAAAAAGAGTTTCTTTCGAATCCATAACTCAAAGTGATTTTTTGAACCAAAAGACATACCAGGAGAATAGTTGAGTAGTCGCAAAGTACATGACTCTTTTTGAAGAAATATAAGAAAATATTCCCCACAAAACCATCCTAAGGGTCTGCATTGTGAAGTCCATTTACAAAGATTCCCTTAAGGAATGTGTGAGGTCTTTAAGGTACTCTCTACGAGTCTGACACAACTTCACTGTAGCGCAAACCTATGAAGGTGTGCTTTATGAGTCTGATGAAGTCATAGATGATCGTAAAGACCATGTTTTATTTGAGGACTAATTTTTTTCTTCATGAAACCCCATGCCTATAAATATCCTGATCATACCAACCTTCAGAGGACTATTCCCCAACCATTCAACTTCTGAATTACTGCCAATTCATGAAGCACTTGAGAATTTCAAGATAGACCTAAAATGGATCACCCAAGGTACTAGAGCTTTAAGAAACCCCATTTTGTGTGTTCTTTAATGCCTCCACCTCCAATGGAGATTCCTTTTCCGAAGGTTGACGCCCTTTGCGAAGGAAAAAGTCCCTCTGGGGCACTTGAGGCTTCACAAAGCATTAATCCTTCATGAAGCACTCCATTCGTAATCCAGGACTTCATCCTAAGGAAGGGTCACCATGTTTCATGAAGAATACCCCTTCATGAATCCCCTAACCTCCATAAAGCACCTGATATTTTCAAATCACCTCTCTGTGAGGCTCTATGATTCGTGAATCCCCTATCTTAGGCCTCACCTAGCTACCTCACTTCTACTAACACCTCTTTGTGAAGGTTGAGTGCTCAAAGCCTCCATACTCACCTAGGATCAGTTTAACTACACCCTAAGTCCTCATATGACATGTGCCACCCTTTCTTGTGGACTACTCCATTACAAGTGTGGCCCAAGACTCCCATTTTCCTTTTGCTTCTCAACATAGGTACACTAGCTCATTTTTCTTCTCATCAGGGCATACTGACATGGACCTCATGATCGACCACTCCTCTACACTGTTACACCTCAACATTCACTACAATAAAACACACCTTTAACAACACTGGAATTTATCAGTGCTAGAAAAATGTGCTGATAAAGTCCATCTTTATCAACACTTAAATAAGTACTAATAAAGTGAACCCTTTATCAGTGCTAAAAAAGTGCTCATAAAGACCACCCTTTATCAGTGCTTTATTTTTAACACTCATAACGGGTACCATTTACTAGAACTTTATTTTTAGCACTGATAAAGGTCCATAATAAATTGAAAAATTAAACAAATAAAAATAAAAATTTAACAATTTCATTAATTAAATAAATATTATTAAAAATGAATAAACTGAATATACTTATATATAAATTTTAAAAAATAATAAATAGTATATATTAAATATATAGATATGTAAAATGAATAAAATGAATTAATTAAACAAATAAATATTTAAAATGAGTAAATTAAGAAAAATATTAAAAAATTTATTAATTAAATAATTATTGATAAAAATAAATAATTTTAACATACATATATATAGATTATAAATATTAATAAATATTATATATTAAATATAGATATATAAAATGAATAAATTGTAATAATTAAACAAAAAACTTGAAAATGAATAAATTACTAAATTATTTAAAAATTTATTAATGAAACAATTATTAATATAAATGAATAAGTGTAATATATATGTAATAAATAGTAATAAATAATATATATTATATATAAAAATATATAAAATGGATAAAATTTTAATTAAAAACATATTAATGTCTTATAAATTTTTAATGTTTTTTTTATTTTTCAATTTAACATATATCAAACATCGTGTGTCACATTTATTTCACGTACATATATATATGTAATTAATTCATTTGTATATATAAACCCACACAAAAATATATTTACACAATATATAGAAACACATACACCTAATATTTCTATAATTTATTCAAATTTTAGTATATTTTAGAATTCCATTATAATGTGATATATTTAATATATTAAATTTTTAATCAGTCAATTTTATTTATTTATTTTTAATACTAGAGTTAGGGTATTGATTTTTAATATTTTTTTATTTTTGAATTCGATCATTTTCTATTATTTATTTATATATATTTATTTACTATGTTTTAGTATTTTAAATATGTATTCATCCAATTCAATATATATATATATATATCCATATTTTTTTTAATAATTTATATTTAATTAATAAAACTTATCCATTTTTCATTATTTTTAAAGTGTACTCATTTTTTTAAATTTCACTCATTTTTAAAATGCATGTATTTAAGATTATATATCCACTAATAATGTTATAAATATATTTATAAATAAATATATCTATAAATATATATTTATTAAATATATATATATATAATTATTATAAATAAATAATTATTATTTTTTAAATAAGTATTTATATAATTATAAATAAATAATTATATATTTTTAAATAATTATAAAATTATAATAAATAATTATAATTATAAAACCTTTATCCGTGATAAAATTTTAGCACTGATAAAAAGAATATTTATCAGCGTTTTTTAGCACCGATAAAGATCAATCTTTATCAGTACTAAAAGATCATTGTTAAAATAAATATTTATAAGTGCTAAGATGTTATCACTGATAAATATGTATTTTATCATCTCTCTTTTAGCTTTGATAAATCTCGAACATTAACAACACTAAAAAAGTGCTGATAAATATCTCTTTTACTAGAACTTATCAATTTAGCACTGATAAAAGGCATCTTTATCAGTGCTTTTCTGAAAGCACTTTTAAAACTATCCCCGATCTATTTTAAAGAACTCTAACAATGATTTAGTCAATTGCGATTCTCAAGATATTGCAGAACTCCTCTACTTCCGGCGTGACTCCACTATGTTCCCTTAGATTAATCAAGGCCAGAATCCAATGTATGTTATTTTATACTTTTCCTCTATAATCTTTTGATGTTTTGGGTTCTTTGTTTTGCATTTTTGCATTGTTCTTAACAATGAAGAACCCTACATCTCATCTCCTCACTAACGAAATAAAACGAGTGGTTCTATTTTATCTTTTTTCCTTCATAGAAAATGGTTTTGAAGAAAGATAATGACGTTTTCATATGGTAAGGTTAGTTAACTTATGTGTATGAGCCTGTATGGATAAATAAAATAGATTTTACACCACATGCTTCTGAAAGGGTAATGATGATTTATAACAAGATAAAATTGAGTTTAATTAAACATTTAAGAGGTTGACCCATTTCTCAAACATGTTATCTACATTCCTTAGCATTGACATAAGAATTTAGTTATCGAGAAGTGTGTATGAGGTGATGTGCTGACCTGAATTGGGAACTATTTTGGTATACTAGGTCAAAAATGAATCAAAATGGAATCATATTGAGTCTAGGGATATTAGTATTTTTTTAAAATGAAATGATTCTTTTATTAAAAGCAAGAGAATAAGAAAACAAAGAATGATTCTGGGAAAGAAATAGCGAAACCCCAATACAAGAAAGACTATTTTCTAACCTTTTTCACCAGATGTTCAGTTAGCTTTCATTATTCTTCTCTAAAAGCATCAAGCTCCGCTCTTCCACATCCTCATCCCTGGCCTTCTGATCTCCATCTTCAAGCACTTTCCATGCTCACAAGTTCTTGAAGCCTTTTATGCCGTGTCTCCGCATCAGTACTATCAGAACCCAAGCTATCCCCTGTTTCTTCCTCATCAGAAGGAGAATTTTTTGTCATTGGCATCTTCATTTATTCTGTAGTAGTCCTCTCAACTACCATTGCGGAAGCACATGAAGGTGATGTATTCTTGTAGGGAACAAGTTGAAATCCTTCAGGATCTACAATTGGATTTGTAGAAGAGTGACAAGCCTTAGAGATTACTGGAGAGTCATACTCTAAAGTTTGATTACCTTTGTGATTCACAGAGGGAACCAATTTTTCTTGAATAAGTAATCCATAAATATGGTAATATATCATAAATATGTATGGATAGAAAAATTATGTTGGATACTTAAGTTAATATATGAAGACTAGTTTTTTTTTATTTTTTCCTTGACCTATCTTCTTTAGTCTCATGCCTCTTATTTAGGAGTTGATAAGTAGGAATCAGTAAGAATATATAAAATTTTATTTTATTATGTTTCTTTGTTTAATTTTTTTTCTTGAATCAATTATAAATTTATATTAATAGAAACATGAATAATAAATAAATACTGCATTCTTATTTACTTATTAGTGATTATTAGGTTTATATAACTTATTAATTGATTGAGTTTATTTAGTAACCTCCTTTATCGATACTATTAGTTTGTTTTTTCATACTTATATTTAAAATAATGATTTTAACATCTTATAAATTATATATAAAGTATGAAAATACTTATTAAAAAGAAAATGAATGAGAGAGAGAGGGTAAGGGGGTTCATATTTAATATAGATTATTTTGTGCCTATTTTGAAAAGATTATTGTTTTTTGGAAGGGGAAAATTATGTGATTATCTACATTAATATAGAATAGGTCACCACTCTGAACACTATATCTTCATAGGAAGGATCCAATTAACATTAATTGTATGGTAGAACACATATTTATCCTCATATCCTTGAGGTAATTGTATATCTACTTCAAGCTATGTGGTATAATTTTAATGATGGGAAGTATATATGGTTACTCTAAGATTTTATGGTAATATATCATAATAATAAATTTAGGATTTCATTGAATAGATTCATTTCTTTTATAATAGTAAAAAAATTCTAGATTAATATTGATAATAAGTTGAAAAATTCACCCTTTAAAGAGATGTATGTTATTAGAGGGATCTTATGGTGGATTAAAAAAATATCCAAAATTGGAAGGTGAGGAATCCTTGAGTAGATATAAGTGATTTAAAATGTAGGTGGGGTGAGATTAATTTCTTCAAGAATATTAGAGTAGAGGTATTCCAATTCCTCTTCAATTGAAGATACTTTTTGAGTGATTCCATCAGTGTAGGTTCCTAGGAAACTTTAATCCTTATTACCACTTTGATGCATAACATTTCTATAAATGTGGTTAGTTAGGGAACCTCTAATGGTCCTTTTGAGATATTCCTTCCAGGAAGGGTCATTTGATATGACTAGTAGATTATTTATGGATGAGTTGTCTATAGATGATGTTTGACATGGTTATTATATAGTGATAGTTACAATCCTAGTATATTATAGTCTTATTGATGGTCTTAGGACACAAAAGCTTCCTATTATTTATTTTTGAGTTTCTTATATCCATATGGGATCGGGATTATAACTTATTCATGATTTTATTAACCTCAATATTCTCTATAAGTAAACATATAGAAAAATAGAAATCAATGTCAATTTTATACAATAGTGGTAGGCACAAGTGGGTATATATTCCTAAATTGAAAGCAAAAGTTTTCTAAATGTTTATGAGTATTGATACACCTATATAAGATGGATGTAATATGTGGTAGATTTATAAATTGAAATATTATAATGGGTATATATTGTCATTTTAAATATTTTTATGTCATTATTATGATGTATTTTGATTTTATTTTTCATACGACACCACTGCGAACTACATCTCCATCCGCTATTGTGAAAGAAGCATACAAAACATAATAGTCATAAGCAATATAAATAAGTTTTCATAAAAAATTTCCATGGGTTTCAAAAATAAGGTTGTGTAAATAAGAATTAATTTTGGTAAGAAAGATATAGAATACAATAAACTCCATTAAAAAAAAGTCCACTATTGCATGCCTCTTTCATGAAAATTGTTACTATCTTGAATATAGATATAATACTTCAATACTATATTACAAACAACCATAACTACCCTTATTTAATCCATCATCATATTCTTGATTTCCTTCCATATATTGATGATGGATTGGACTCCCTATTTCAAACTAGCCTTCCTCCCATCATTGTGGTTCCAAAGTTCCTTGATGACATACCTCCTTCTTGGATTGTATTCATTAATCTCCATCAAAGCTGCTACCATGGCATTGAATACTGTATCTTGAAAATCATTCTTCAAATATTTAAGCCTTTCATCCTCCTCATTTACTACTTCCTGAGAACAAAAAAAGGACATAGATAAATTAATCAAAACATAATGAATGATTTTTTGGTTTCTTGATATGAATTTTATTATTCGACTCACTAAGTTACTTTTGAAAACACTTCATCCTCATCATTTTATTAATATATTAGAAACAATAATTAAAATTTCATTTATGTTGTTTTTGAACCTTAGTGGAAACTTGAATTTCATCTCCCAAATAGTTATTATTTCATTTTGTTGCTTGTGACTCGTCCCCCGTCTCTTCTATGTTTTTTGAACTACTCTGAGTAGTAGTCATCCAAAATGACCACCAGTACATGGTATGATATGAATTTTGGTTATAGTATTTCAAGAAACATAAGTGTATATCCAAAAATATGGGAGATAAATATAAAATAAAGAAAATACAATAATAACTATTCGGGAGGTATGCCATCAATGAACTTTGGAACCACAATGATGGGAGGAAGGATATTTTGAAATAGAGAGTCCAATCCATCATTAAGAGATGGAAGACAATAAAGAATTTGAAGATGGATTAAATAAGGGTAATGAAGGTTAGTTTTACTATAGTATTGAAGTATTATATCTCTATTCAAGAGAGTAACAATTTTTATAAAAGATTCATGCAATTGTGGACTTTTATTCATAGATTGTATTGTATTGTTGTTATTCAAGAAATATTAAATGTTTAACTACTCATGCAGACAATGTCTTCTAAACAAGATGATGTTACCAATCCCAAGGAATAATAAACTGTTGATGATGGAACTGTAGAATTATTAGGGGATCACCAACATGATGATAAAAAACAAAAAATGATGCAACATCATAGTTTTGAATAAAATTATCAGGTAAAGAAGTCAGGGTATAAAATTTTAGGTTGGTTGGAATCAACACACCAACCTGTTGAAAATCCAATGCTCATTAGTTATCTTGGGGTCACAATGAGGATGAATGTGATGATTTATATTGACTCATGGAACTACATATAACATGTAATGAAGGAAATCCTTTGGAAATATATAATGGTAATGGTACAATATACTTTCTATATTTTAAGGAAAAATTATATAATGAAACATTGATTTAATTTTCATTATTCCACAAAGAATTCATTTATTTTAGAAGATTTATGTAATAAATTTGTCTTAATGGCTACTAGAAAATCCCATAGGGTATTCTAAACTATTTTGACAAAGGTACATCTTTGGGATGTTGAGGGGAAAATAAATCCACACCCACCACTTAATTATGCACACATTATAAAGCAGGAAAGATGGAATTATTTCCTTAATTGTTGTAATGAGAAATCATTTTAAGTTCATTATAGTCCATAATATATTATTTGAAATTTTTTATTTTATCCAACTTGATTAAAATTTTTTAATTTATGAAACAACAAAAGAGTTATGAAAATAATCAACGTGCATCAAAACCAACATACCCCTATTAAAAAGGAAGTATGGTGTATGATTCATTAGAGAAGAAATACGTATTTATTTTAAATAAAAAATACATATTTAATCATGTGATATGAAACAACATGTGTTACTTTTTTTATATTCATATTGATGAATCAAAATTTGAATCCACTTACATCCCACGTCATGTGCTATGGAAGGAGGCTCATGTAAATAAAGAGGGAAGATTAGTTGATGAAAACACAAAATCAGTATGGGAAGCATGTGTAAGTATGAAATAATTGTAATTAATTATGATTTATAACAATATTATATAAAAATATGTGTTTATGTTCATATTTTTTATATGTTTTATACATAACAATCTATAATGACCGTACCAGAAGAAAATATACTTTCAGTAGATTTTATGTGGCATTAACAATATGGTCGAGTTAGAGGATTAGGTTTTGGAGTCTCTACTTGAATATATTTTGAGAATATAAAACCACATGAAGATATATAAATTTTATGAGATGATTTCAGAGACAAATATAATCATTTCAAGATATTATTTTGTGGTCTGGTTTGACAGACCAATGTATAAGAAAGGATAAAAGCAAACTGGTGGTGGAGAAAAGATTCACACATGAACCAAATGACCCCACCATATTTGAGGCTAGTCATTCCCACCAACCACATACCTCACCTAGGGTAATCAATTTTTTCATTAATATTTATCCTAAATGTGAATCAAATAACTTCTGATAACTTTATATTACTAGAATTCTACAGGGCACAATTTTATGTGATTTTTATCTATCAATACCCATGTATCACCTTGTTGCGATGGGTACAATTTATAATATCTCAGGAGACCAAATTTATAGTCAAACCCTCCTAAAATATCACATTAGAGTGGGGATTGAGGTATGTTATGAGTCAACTATTGAGTTTCTTGTTCCACTTGATGGTTTATATATTACAATCGTCAAATATGATAGTAGAGATTTTATATCATAGCCATATACTATTATAAAGATACATGAGGTACATATTTAACAAAAATTTTCATATGAAAAAACATATAAAATTTGATGATAAAAGGTCTGAAGTGAGATATGATATTATAGATGAGTAAAGCGATGGAGAAATGGAAGTTCAAATCAAGAAAATATATTAAATCGATCAATAAAACAAAACAGCCTTCCAAGAGTACCTTCTCGCCACAAGTTCCAGAGAAGCATTTATTATCATTAAAACTTCATGTAGATACCACATTTAAAGATAAAACTATGTCTTACATTGAATATCAATAAGAAATATATGGATTTTCCATGACATACGTAATTGGTATCGAGATTCTAAATGAGATTCTAAAGCTTGAATGACTGGGAGTCTCAATTGTGAATAGAAACATAAGGTACATTTTCATAAAACACCTGTCCAAATAGTGAGATAATATGTTTATTAAAGTTAATAACTATTCATATGTTATACATGTGTTTATATCATAACTATATTAAGGGAAGATTGTGTGAGGGATGATTTGGATTTATTAATCCCTGTATCATTTCTATGCTAGAACTTACTTTGGAGAACAATGAAATTGAGAAGAAAAAAGAGAAGTTACTCCAAGGGGTTAAAAAAAATCATTAGACAATAGACTCATTTTGATGTACACAATGCAAAGGTAAAACTCTATAATCTAATCACATAAAATATATTTTTTAATTTTTGTATTACTTAATTTTTTTTGTGTTTTTAGGGTGAATTGGGTGTTGATAGTAGTCAATATGGACACCCCAACTATTTATTTTTTGGATCCAATGCTTATAAATTCAACCAATAGACCACACATGATGTGTATTATGAATATTTAATACATTGAAATCAATATTTTATAGAAAAAATTAGAATTACATGTTCATTATATGTTTTAATAAGAATTTTTTTATGATAGTACGACTGGTCAATACAGGCTAGATCATGACATGAATTCA
The DNA here is from genome assembly GCA_963277665.1 of Viscum album. Taxonomy (NCBI): domain Eukaryota; kingdom Viridiplantae; phylum Streptophyta; class Magnoliopsida; order Santalales; family Viscaceae; genus Viscum; species Viscum album. The sequence goes on from OY728131.1 coordinate 1,710,698,602, forward strand.
GTGTCTGAAGGGATAAAGCCTATGAATTACTAAAAATGGAAAAAATTAGGGTATGTATAGAAAGAATTAACTATCAAAACATTTCAAAACAATTTACTTATTTTGGTCAATGTTTCTACAGTGTCTGAAACAAGATAATGACATTCATTGTGGATATTATGTTTGAAAGTTTATGAGAGAAATGATAAATCATGAAAACACCAACATACCCCAATAGGTAATTTCTAAAGATAATTAAAATTTCATTAAATATATTTCATAATAATTTTTTTAAAATTTCTCAAAACTATTAAGATTTTTGACAACATAGTAACTCAAAAGGAGAAATCAATTTGTTTAGAGATGAGTGGGAAACGTAATTTTTATCATAATGTATTTAAAAAACAAATTTAGGTGATTACATGCTATATTTGTTATCTAGTATGAGTTATGACCTTCGAAATATATCTGAGGTTTGAAGAACTAGTGTCAGATTGCTTATATATTATTTTTTATCTCTTTATCAAGGAGAAGAATAATGGAGGAAATAAACTTATTTAGATGCACTGACCTGTAAAAAATAATTTTTTTGGGAAATCATGGAGGAATAGGTGGAGGTGGAGGAGGAGGTGAAGGAAGAGGTAGAGGCAAAGGTGGAGGTAGAGTCAAAGTCAGAGAATGACGTGGAGGAGGAGGCAGAGGTGAAGACCGAGGTTGAGACTGAGGTAAAGAAGGATAAGAATAACTGGCTTGAAAATAATAAAATTATTGGTAAATGAAGTATAATGAGGATAATACCATGATTGCATTTGAGAAAAATTGTTTAAAATTTCACACAACACTTGTAACTTAAGATAAGATCCATTATGCAATCGTTTCTAGTGACTTATTGAAATAATGTTTTTCAACACTTGTTTAAGTGATTTTATATAGGGTAGTGATCCACCTATAAGATCATTCTATTATGGAAGATTAAATTTCTTTGCTAGTTTTATTGAATAAAAATCTGTACAACTCCCAATAATCAAACATGTATATAATCCTACTTAAATGTTAGAGTAAAAATGTTTGTAAATTGAAATTTTAATACAAAAATGTATCACCCACTAAAAAATGATAAAACACACTCAATTGTCTTGATAATTTTGGAAAATTATTATTAATTAATTTAAAATGAGTATGAATCAGTCTCATGTGAAACCCACACACGATTCCACATGTATGGTTCAAAGTACATATTTCTAGTTTAAAATGAAATTTTAGTAAAAAACACAAGTGGCATACTCAAAAAAAGGAAACACATTCTTATTATCTTTATACTTTAGTAAAATGATCCATGATTCCTTTGGGATGTTAATCAATTAGCTATACCTCAATCCAATGCACAGTTTTACTAGCATGATTCCAAGTGCATCTTTTTATTCAAAATTGACATTAATTTTAGTGAAAAACAATTGAAACACTCAAAACCAATTAAACACATTATAATTATTTTTTTTAATTTAGTAAAATGACCCAAAAATTCATTTTTGATGTGTAGGAATCATCCTCACCTCAATCCGACGCATGATGTGTCTGATATGGTGTCAAAGTGTCCATTATCAGTTTAAAATTGACATTTTAATAAAAAATGACACTCAATGAAAATTGAGAAAACACACTTGTATTTTCTTGATAATTTGGGATAGTGATTCATAATTTATTTTTGATGAGTATGAATTATTCTCATGAAAAACCCACACACGATTCCACCTGTATGCCTCAAAGTGCGTGCTTCCAGTTTAAAATGACATTTTAGTAAAAAATACAAGTGGCATACTCAAAACTAGGGAACACATTCTGATTAATTTGATACCTTAGGAAAATTATCCATGAGTAATTTGGAATGTGTATAAATCAATAACACCTCAATCCGAGGCATGGTGTGACTGATATGACTCAAAGTACATCTTTTTATTCAAAATTGAAATTAATTTTAGTGAAAAAAACAACTGACATACTCAAAATCGAGAAAACATATTCAGAATGTTTTTCAAATTTATAAAAGAAATCCATATATCATTTGTGATGTGTGGGAATAAATTTCACCTCAATCTAAGACATGGCGTGATCGGTATGACTCCAAGTGCATCTTTTTATTCAAAACCAACATTAATTTTAATAAAAAAACAACCAACATACTCAAAACTGAGTAAAATCATTCTGATTATTTTCAATACTTTTGGAAAATGATCCAAAATTCATTTTTGACATGCATGAATTAGTTACACCTAAACTTGACTCATGGTGCGACCGGTATGACTCAAAGTGTGCCTTTTTATTCAAAATTTACATTAATTTTAGTAAAAAAACCAACATACTCTATAATAGTGTTTTCTTTTACTTTTATTTGTGTTAGAAATTTTATTCTATTTAAATTAAGTATTTGTATCTTATTTTGGTAATTTATGTTGTTTTTTCTGGTGATGCAGTGTATTGTAGCTTCACACTGCAATTTTCACCTCTATCAACACTACTAAATATTCTAAAAAAGATAGCCTTTTTTAGCACCTGTATAAGAACTGATAAAGTAATCCTTTATCAGAACTTTTTAAAGCGCTGATAAAGGTATCTTTATCTATGATAATAAAAGCATGGATAAAGTGTACCTTTATTATCACTTTTTAAAGCACTGATAAAGATACCTTTATTGGTGATTTTATAAGCATTGAAAAAGGGGATATTTATAAGCACTTCTAGAGGCATAGATAAACCATAATTTTATCTGCACCAAATAAAAGTACCTATAAATGGGGTTTTTATTAGCGCTTTTATTTTCATTGATAAAGTTACACTTTATCAACACTTTTCTAACACTGATAAAAGCCTTGACCTTTTAACCACACTATGGTAGTCAACACTTTTCTAGCACCGATAAAGGGTGATTCTAGCATTATTAAAGGTGTGTTTTTTAGTAGTGATTGCTGAATCCATGTCCCACCTAGGGTTGCATGAGTGGTGGTTATGTTAGACCAAGGGGTAAGGAGTGAGTCTCCTACATCTGAATTGCATGATGTAAAATTTCCTAGTACCAACGTCTTCAACACATGACATTACTGTATGACTTTTCCCTACACAAAAGGAGTAGGATGCTCCATGTGTGACTGGAAAGGGATGGTATTCACACCACCCATCCTCACAGAGAATGACATCCTTCTCACATGGAATGAGGTCCTTCCAATATAGAATGACATCCTCCCTACATGGAATGACATCCTCCTAGGCATCCCTCCTAGAGTAAGCTCATAGCCTTTATTATGGGAGGTAGCACCTTTTCCCCTCCTCATATCACCTGGATACCAAAACAAGTGAGGGGATGGTTACTTCAAAACCCCCCATGTCTCTTACTTTGGGTTTCAGAATTTATCCACTAGTGGACAATGCAAGTTATGCGGTCTTCTAGTATACTGTTACCTCTTGATTCTCACACTAAGCATGAATCATGTGGGATTATCGATTAGCGATGATCATGAAATCCACATGATCCCAAACCTCAATTGGGACACTTCCACATGTAATCCCCAAAAATATTCTCCATGGTAAACTTCTATGCATAAGCCCCAACTACATTGTATCTTCCCAACATGAAGCTTCCAATATGCCCAACCACATGCTCCATTTCCATGGGACTCCTCATGTGTAATCCCCAGTGCCACATTCCAAACTTCATGGAATTTGATTCCCAAAAAATTGGGATACATAGGAATTGTACTTAATGTTCAATCCCAACATTTCATCCATTTTGTTAATTTCATCCATTCCATCCATTTCATACACTCTATCCACATCCAACCTAATTTTCCCTGGGCTTCCACATCTCAGAAAGATCATTCCATCCACTCAAGAAGATTTCATGAATATTTCCCACACCTTCTCAAACTATGGGGGTTTTGATACTTTCTTCCTAATTAGGGTACATAGGATGCCTCTCTGAGTTTCAATCCCAACCAACGGTAAACCATGGTGCACCCCTCCTAGGGGTGAACCTCCTTGATCCGCCTACAAGGGTGTTATAATCAATCAAACCTTCATGGTGTGATGTATCCCATTTATGGGAAGTACCTCCTAGATCTGCCTCCATAGGGTGTTTTGATCCATCCATTAGTAAACATTCTAGGTACTTCCTCCTAGTGATTCACCTCATTGATCTACTTCTGCGGGGTGTTCTGATCAGTCTCATTCCATCTCCTCTAGATGCTAAACTTAAGACCTATCTCATACTGCTACCTCATGATAAACATGGGATGTTTGAGGTGAAATCATTGGAAGATATGAACTTATGAAATCAACCACCTCATGATAAACATGGTATTATTAAGGTGAAAGCCTTAGAAGATATGAATTTGAAATAAGATACCTCATGATAAACACAAGATGCCTTGGGTTCTAAGCCCAAGACATATTCATGAGATTCCCTCCTATGAGGAAGATTACATGTGACCAATGTTCCCAGTGGCTAGAAATTATAGCGATGAACAACGTGACTAATTCTTTAACCAAAAGTTTCTACCCTATTAAGAACTATTTGAATGTTGAGACAAAAGCATCATAATTAACTGGTGTCCACAAAGAGTTTACAATATGAATGATTTTCATGAACATGACTCAAATATACAAGGCATACTTGAACTGGGTGATGAATTCTGAGTAGGAATCCAAGGAAGGAGAATCCAATATCCCATCATCCCATTTAAATAAAGGATCATACATCACTATTTAAAGTGATAAAAGTTTCCTACCTTTGGAAAGAAGGAACACGGGGAAACAATTACGACGCTAGCGCATGTTCAAATGCATGGAAACCACACCCCGATGATAGCATCAGAAATAGAAATAGTGAAATTGATGTAAAAATTTTCTCCTTAAACCATGGGGATTATCCATTTTGGTCAATAGATCAGTTTTTGTACTCAAAAACTTCTAACGTTGGTCTACCAACAGAAATGGTGAACCTGATATAAATATATTCTCCTCAAAATGGGGACTAGTAGCATTTGAGACATCAGTTGATTAACATGTCACTGGATTCTAGTATTTGGTGATAAGACCAACTAAGAAAATAGTGGGACTAGCATTGAAGTCACCAGATATTGGGGCATTTAAATGTTGGGAATTCTAGTCTACGACATTGTTAGTGTGGATCTCTCTATCCAATTATAGAGGATTGGATGATGCTAGGGAATTTGGAATTTCTTTCCTTGTATCCTTACTGATGGATTAATCTTCCTGCTTTGTAGGACCCAAACCACAAGAAACCAATCAACCAATTCCTATAGGCATAGGGGCAGGAGAAATTTCAACATGTAAATCCTAGATGACTCAAACTCTTGCATGACATCTACTATGCCATCAGATACTAGTCACCCATGCCCTATTTCACCTTCTGAAATCATCCAAAGGAGGGTGATGGACACAATAATACATCAGTATGAGTAGAAGGGAGTCATTCCCACAAGGGACATGGATTGACAATACATAAAGGATTCTATACCTCACTGACACTGCCACCCCAAGGGTCATGTAGGGATCCACTACTCCCCACTCTAACAACGAACCATTTTGGGCACCTCTCCCTAGAATGATACTAAGACTCGCTTCCCAATACTGAGGAGGTGGGGGAGGTCCGAGTCACCCCAACTATTACTACTTTTCGGAAGATGTCGAGGAGGGATCTCACTAGGCCTCGTCAGTGCCAATAGTGACCGGTACTTTAGGCTGAGGAATATATGAATTATACCCCTGCTCTGTCGGCCCTGATCTATACCACCTAGTACCAATGTCAAGCACAAGCTTTGGAGGATTCCCTTTAAGGGGTATCATCTTACATAGCTCAAGTGGATCCTTCCACCCCTAGTGCATTCCACTAAATCCCTTCCACTCTAGAATAAGGACCCATTAACACTTGGTTGGTATCGAGACCCCAACCACCCCATAGGCAGGCTGGGTTGACTGTGTCTATCATCGACACCTCCAGCAGTTGCCACGGGCTGACTCATGATAATGAGATCTAGTATAGAGTCCCTCCCCATACTATCACCAATCAGAGTGGAGGTCCTCCCTACTCTCACACTCAACATGGAGGTCCTCCCCTTGTCCCTAGTAGCGATCAAAGTGGAGGTCCTCCCCGCTTAATTGAAAGAAAGAGTAGAGGTCCTCCTGTACTTATGGTTTTTGGTACGGATGCCCTCCCCATTCCAAATATCATTATCATGAAGATCCTTCTCATGCCATTCCCAATTCAAGTGGAGGACCTCCTCTCTCCAACACTGATAAAAGTTTAGGTCCACCCTAATTCATCAATGATCAGTATAGAAGTATCCACCATGATATCACCACCATCCAACACAGATGTCCTCCTTACACCACAACTGATCAGAGTGGAGATCCTACCCACTCCTTCAGTAGAAAACATGGAGTCCCTCTCTATGTATCCACCAACTGTAGCATATGTCCTCCCCACATGTTCAGCAACCAATAGAGAGTTCCTCCTTGTATTTCATCTCCTTAACATAGATTCCCTCCCTGTTTTTAGTTTGACCAATGTGAAGGACCTACTCACACTTCAAAAAACCAATCAGATGTCTTCCCTACTCTCACAGTCAACATGGAGGTCTTACCCATGTTCCCACCGACCAAAGAAGAGGTCCTCCATACTATTATAATACCTAGAGTGGAGTTCCTTATCTCTCTAATGAAAACCAGTAATGGGGCCCACCCTGTACCTCAACTTACTAAAGTATAGGTCCTCCTCACGACATCACCCACTTGTATAAAAGTCTTACCCTTGATGAATAACTTCCCTTCCCTGATGAACCATCCCGAGGTATAAGGGTGAACCACCACCATCGAAGGAAAAATCATGGGAAGCACCAAGTCATTTTCAATACCATTCACTTCTCGGATTCTTGAGGTAGAATGTGATTCAATGATGGATCCTTCACCCTAATCATTTTCATTAGAGTCTGGGGAAGGAACCCGGTAGGTGAGATTCATCATCTAAGAGGGTGAGATGCACCAAATACATGAATCCATTTGTAGGTACATGTTGGTTGATGAATATTTGGATCCATTACAGAGTCTCATGGTGTAGTCATCTTTGTTATCATCAGTTTCATTATCTACCTCAAATAGAGATCATAGAGATTTATTATGAAGTTTTATAGATGATGAGAATCCACTAGGACCATAGATGGATAATTCTTCACTTTCACATGAGGTAGCGACTAGTGCCTCATCCTATAGGGATGTAATGATGCAGTTGATACCACCCTCAAGAGACGAACCAACATGTAGCACCTAGTAAACTCATGCAACAACTCCTCCACTAGCTGGACTGATACTATACTGATCCAAATCAGCGACAACACCGGTCTCTTGGATAGAGTCAAATGAATATTGGGCCAACCAAGAGACTAAACCCACTTTTGAACAATAAATCCTATGGTTCACTTTATCCAATGATCAATTATCCATTGTATTCTGGCTGAATGTGATCTCCGAATTAGATATCCTAGAGTCCCTAACTAATGACCATGCCACCTAATTCCTTTATAATTTATAGAAAATTAATTTTCAACTCTGTGAAATCAGTTGGTTTATCTTGGGATCCAAGAGCATTTCGATGACATCGATCAGCAGTGCCACATGGTTGAGTTAGTGTCACTCCCGTTTGCTTAGCACCTTTCATCTCCTAGCTACCACTAGGCCCTCTAACAAAGATGTGTCTATATCTTTATAGTTTTCCATAGAATATTTGAATAGGTGTCTCCACATGAATAGATTTTAGGTTTGAGACAATAAACTACTCTCTATTTCAACCCTATTCTAAGCCATCTAGATTTACCTAGTGATATTGAGGGTATGCCAACGGGTTGTAGTGAACATGGTTTTCCCCAAAATAAACAAGGAAGGGGACATAGACGGAGGGTCAGCTAGATAGAACCCACCTCTGGAGTGGTGAAGTATCATGTGGACCCTCACACATGTGTTTGCACTTGCCCGAAAAGGTAGGCACTTGGGATCAGGGAGCCCTCTGCATCATTACCCATCAGTCAGAATCCCAATAAAAAAGGTACCAATTGAGCTCTCTGGTCCATTTGATGTTACAAATAAGACAAAGAAAAATCCCACAATCATTGATGTACATAAAAAAAATAACCAATCAGAATAGGATCATTGAAGAGCGCCTCGATGACCAATGCTCAGATTATAGTGATCTTCAATAGGATCATGTTCCTCATCCACTGGGAAAGTAAGGGAAACCACAAGTCCTCCTTGGTCAGATTCTACCAATTGATCTCAGTTATCTTACATCACCAAACAGATCATAGAAAGAAATTTATAGTAAATGACCATGGTATGCATCGCCAAATCTGCTCGAGCAGTGCGATAACCTACCTCAAGACCTAGATCGGGCTATTCTTCTAGCCACTTCTCAAGCCGCTCCATGAGATGATGAACCTACTTTTTGTATTGTGGATCCTATCAACACACTATTAGTTAGGGATCCTCATCAAGATAGGAACCCCCACAAATATGATCTAAAAGGTGCTCTCACTAATCACCTATAATCCCTTGAGGAAAAATAGGTGGAAATCCCACCTGATGGAAATCCATATCTAACATGGTTGGATGACATGAGATAACCCCCATATTTTAGAAACTCTACATTATCCCCCTTCAATGGGATGGGTGACCCACTAAAAAATCTATCCCACTTCATATAAAGGTGTACAACCATATTGGGAACCCCAAAGTAGTAGGAATCCACCAAGATCTAATGTTTTTTAGACATTGGAAGGCCCTACATTCATCTGGTACAACCAACTACCCATAGGGTTCATCACTAGTTGGGAAGACCTCCACATGCAGTTTCTTTACTAGTTAAATTCCACCATGTTCAAGACAAGTATTGAAAACCTCTTCAAGTGTATGAAACTACCATATGAGCACATCACAAACTTCTTCAGCTGATGGAAGGGCCTCACATATTCACTCAATATGTCACTGACCTAAGAGAAGCTACTAACGATATGCGTGGGAAATGTCAATACAGAAATGGTCCCTTATCTTATCACTTAGAACCTCCCAAATGGATTTTGGGATTTTTTTAACAAGGATAAATGCCTAGAAAAATCAATTCATAAAGTCAAGAAGGAACACACATTGCCTCTTCTAGCTCCTGTAAGAAGAATCACCAAAGTAGAGACTATCACTGAAGTATAGCTGGAGGCCCCAACGCTGTAACAACCCAAAGTTTTCAATGGAGATTTCCTTCTTATAATTATGTAATATAATCACATGAAATCACAAAATAATGAAATAATAAGTTCTATGTGACCTTTAAACATAAAATTTTCATTTCTGTGTTTTGAATTTCGAAAATCTGACATACACAGTTGCGATCGGTAAGTTATTTTGAGTTTGATAAGAAAAACATAATTTTTGGTGAATAGTAACTTACCCTTATGAATAGTAACATACCATTATGAATAGTGATATAAACTAATGAATATTAATCTTACTTATTATATTATATAAATAATATTCAAGTGGAAGTATGATATACCTATATCTTGGAATAAGAAAATAAATGTTTTAAAATTGTTATTTTCGAGTAAATTGTGATTTTAATTAAATATTAAATTAATTATATTTATAAAATTATTTTTGAAAAATGGATTTCATTTTTTCATTATTCACATTGAAAAATGGTTAGGGTTAATTTTTGGGATTTTTCTAAAATACATGAATTTTTGATGAATAGTAAAATACGATAATCCATAATAAATGCTAAAACTTGTATTTATGCATCATTATTGAGTCATGGATGATGTAAATAGACATTGGTTAGAACTAAAATTTATTTATTACTATTATTGGTCATGTAATCATCACTATTTCTGGTCTTGAGGGAAAATAATAAACTAATGATTAAAAAATTATGAAAAACCGTCCTCTCCTCCACTATAAAACCCCCCTCACTCCCTCTTCTCTCCACTCCTCTCAAACCTTATAACTTGAAAATATTATGCCCAAATATCTCCCCAAGATCCTCCATCATGTCAAAAGTTTTCTATTCTCTTAAAAATACCAAAACCTCTCCCCTTAAGAGGTTCTCAAAGGAGGTGACTCAAGAGGTAAATTCCTATTTTCCAATTATTTTATTTCTTTTAAGTTCTTCTCTTTTCTTGTTTCTTTCCTTACATCCCTTCAACAAAATTGTATAATAAATCCAGTAACATAAATTTAATTGAATTATATTATTCTAATGGGATAATTCATTATCTTTTCACCTTTCCCCATATTTTATTTGAATGAAATGAAAATACCGTTTGAGATGTGTTAATTTAGCACATTCAAGGACAACAGTTTATAAATTTATATTATCATATTTAATTCTGGTCATGAAACCATTTGTATTATGGTTTAAGCAGATTATTATATATTTAATATATCCTAGTTAAGGTTCTGTAATCCTTTTGTACAAATGGGATTATGTTATAAAGCAAAACATGTTCATTGTAATCAAACCCACCGATTAACCAAAACAGTTATCACTAAGGTTTAATATAATGAATCATCTTCACTCCTAATAACCGAATGATTTTTTATAACCATGTAATATCCTGTATGTTCACTAATAACATACAACTTCAATTATGGACATCTAATTTCATCTTACATGTTTATCCGAACATGAATATAAGTGAACCGGTCATTAAAACAAAGTAAGCAAACATAGCCAAAAAATGAAATTGAACCACATAACCAATCAAAATGGTTATAAATGAACTCAAAATTATTATAATAAATAAATTACATATATAAGAGGTTATTTAATTATTAATAAGCCTAATTTTTTTATTCAGGTCATTAATAACAAGTGGAGAACACCACCAGACTTAAGGTAAGGGATCCTCTCCATTTCACTCTTTATCAAGATGTCCACTATGATATTAAATTTTTTGTGTAATATAAAATGACTAGGTATTATTTTTCACCTTTCCCATAATTCCCTCATGATTTATAAGTGATTAAAAATACCCTTTCACTCTCATAAATACCTCTTAGGTACACCTGGCACTGTGCTGATAAATCGTAACGAATTCTACCCGAACCTCCTTTGTTCTTTCGAGTTGCCTTATATTTATTTATATCAAAATGGATTTATCTTATATATTTATTTAAATATTATAAATTATTTTTAGTTGTAAAAAATTCATTTATCAAGATCATTTCATCACTCACTTTTTGGGACATACATGTTTTTAAAAGATTCTATTCTTAGTACTTTCTGATAAGCAAACCTGTTTTAAGGGAACTTCCCGAATTTGTAACCAATTTCAAGTGCACTCTATCCTATTATTTAAGATACCATTGTATTTATAAAATCAGTATGATTATTATGAAAACCTTCTTGGTTCAATTTTGGTTTTATATAAAATATTTTCCTCTTTTCTATTTTAAAATCTCTATAGTATTTTCCTTAAAATGACACAAATATATTTTAATGCTAAAATTTCTATAATAAATTTCCTAAATTTTTTCACTTATGTTTGACACAACATGCCATTATATATTACTATATTTACCTATTAAAGTACATGTATGTTCTAATTCATTTCTTTCATGGACACTTTCATAATACACCCATTGGTTATGCTTTATGTCATGATTGTGGTACCCAATTCTTTCCATGGGTAACACTTATGTTTATGTAAGACTGATTATGTATGATTATTTATGTGGAAAAAATATTCATGAAATGTTAGATGGGTGTGACTAGATTTAACTCCAATTAATTGAGTAAATTTAAGTCTCATGAGATGCTTTGTAAAACAGGATTAACAGTTAGCCTTGACCCGTACTACTATGGGAAATAAGATTGGAAGCTAGCCTTGACCTGTACTAGTATGGGAAATGGGATTAGCGGTTAGCCTTGAATCATACTAAATACATGTTTTATGTTTCTTCCACATTTATATGTTTCCATGTTTATATGATCCCATGCTTATATGTTATGATTTCATATGTTACTTACTTTCAATATCACTTTGTCATGCCTCCTAACTCATGTGGTTAAGATTTATTCTTATGTTCATTCCTTTACTTGGCTTGTTATCTCATCCCTTTGTTCATGTGTTCCATAGGGTACCCTATGCAGATGTAAGGGCTCAAATGAAGTTAGGATATTTTTTGGAGATTAAATAAAGAAGTGTTTTTAGCCCCATGTTTTATGTTTTATGTACCTAGTCTTAAAAGATGCTAGACTTCACGATACTTGGCTTGTACTATGATGAATAATTATTATTAAAAACATGTAATTTTATATGTAAAAGGAAAGGGTCTCTATAGTTGGTATCATAGGATGGTCTAGTTATTCTTGGATATTATGAATAGATCACTTTTAAAAAAAATTAAGGATGAGACGAAGTATAAAAAAACACCCCTAAGTTTTGGTAAGTATAGAGTAAGTGGTTTATCAATAAAATAAATCCCTAACTAGATACAAATAGGTAGAGGTATATTTGGAACAGATGTACCATGGAGTGAAAAATCTGACAAGGAGTTTCGGGCTTGACCTGAGGTATCCTAACAACGGGCCTTACTGCACTCTTTATTTGACACTCCCAGGGGACATGCTTTGGTAAATTCATAATCTTTGTAGGAACCATTATTACGAAAAAAAAGGATCCCATAAGAATATATGTTAAAATATTTATCATGAATAACATTGACTGTGTCCTAGAAACACATAAGTTAAGGAGATAAGTGTAATTTTTAAGTTATCCATTTAATTTCATTGGTTTCCCCATTATATCATACTCATCCCCAAATTTTCTTTTTATTCTAGCCAATGGATGGTAATAAGATGAATCAGGTTATCAACATATGTGAAGGGAAATGTGATGACTACAAAAACAAGATCCCCGATCAGATGGGTGCTCAAGAAGGATATATCGTGATTATGGAAAACCAGTTATCAAAAATCATGATTAAAAAATGGTACTTGGTTGAATTCCCAATGGATTCAAGGAAGTGGAAGATGAAATCTCATGAAGTTACATCTGATAAAGGTGATAATGGAAAGAAGACCCAATTTCCATTGTGCAACAACTGTGGAAAGAGGCACCAAGGGAAATGTCACAAAGGGACTGAGATATGTTTTAAGTGTGAAAAGATTGGGCACAAAGTATCAAATTTCCATGATGAAATGAATAATCTAGTGCATGGAAACAAAGTTCCATTTAAGGCATTGCACATAGTTCTATGTCATAATAGTGGAGAAGTTGGTCATTATCCAACACGATTATCTATCGCAAGGGCTGAGAAGCATGATGAGAATCAACAATCTCCATGATCAAGGGAGCACTTAAGGACCTATGCTAAGGTGGAAGATGGTGATTAAATTACATGTAACCACTACTTTAAAGTAGTGTATTTCATAATGTATTTTAATTCATGTTATATTAGTATATATTTTATGTTTTTTAAGTACATTGAGTCCCCACCTGAAATGATATTATATCATTAGGGAAAAAATCTACGAGTATTGTATCGAATGTTGATGTTTATGGGAATTTTGTTTTTGAAAATATTATAAGTCTCCCTTTGGTGTAATATGAGGAAAAATGACAAATTTATAGCCTATTCCTCAAGGTATCTGAAAATCCATGAGCAAAACTATCCCACGCATGATCTAGAGATGGAAGCTGTGATCTTTGCATTAAAAATATGGTGACATTATCTCTATGGGTAGAAGTGTGAGATGTATACTAAACACAAGAGTCTCAAATATAAATTAAAAAAGAGCTTAACATGTTCCAATAAAGATGGATAGATCTCATCAAGGATTATGGCTTCTTAATCCACTACTATCCTAGTAAGGCAAACAAGGTGGAAGATAATCTAAGTAGAAAAGATCCAACATATTTATCAATGATGAGAATTGAAAAGGATCCAATCTTATTATATTTTTAGAGGATGAACATGAGAATAATTAAGTTAGGAACATCATCAATCCTTTATCAAATTATTTCTCAACCATCTCTCATAGAGAGAATAAAGGATGATTAAATAAAAGATGTGAAAATTCTAAAAAAGGTGGAATCTATCAGAAATGGGAAATCCTTAGAGTTTATGGTTGACAAGGATGGATTTGTAAAATTTGGGACATGATTATGTGTACCATCTTATCCATAGGTAAAGAAGGATCTTTTGAATTATTCACATAACTTGACCTTCTCTATTCACCCAGGGAGCAAAAAAATGTGTCAAGATCTCTGAGAGAACTTTTGGTGGGACAATATGAAAAGAGAGATTGCTGAATATAAATCAAAGTTCCTGGTATGTCAGCAAGTGAAGGATGAGAGGAAAAGGTCTAATGGGATGATGCAACCACTACCTATACCAACATGGAAGTTTTAGAACATTACCATGGACTTTATCACTAGACGTCCAAGGGAATCTATAGGAAACAATGCTATATGGGTCATATTGGACCATCTTACGAAGACAAATCACTTTATCACAATTCAAGAGTACTTCTCATTGGATCAAATTTCATGGATATACATCAAAGAGGTGGTAAGTATGCATGGATTAATACTATCTATTCTATCGAACCATGATCCAAGATTCACCTCAAAGTTATGGAAGTCTCCAACATGATAAAAGAACTGAACTGAACTTTAGTATGACCTATCATCCCCAATCTAATGGAAAATTTGAGTGAACTATTCAGACACTAGAAGATATGTTGAGAGAATGTTCTATGGACTTGAAACGAGGATGGGACCAACATCTACCACTGGTTGAATTCTTCTACAAAAATAGTTTCCACTTGAGCATTAAAATGGTACCATATGAATCCCTTTATGGGAAAAGGTGCAGAACACTGGAGTGTTGGGATGAATTCGTTGATCGTAAGGTACTAGGACCTGAAATGGTCGAATAAATGGTGGGGAAGGTGAAAACCATTCAGAAACATATCAAGGAATCCCAAAGTTGACAGAAGAGTTATACAAACAATAATCGACGAGACCTCGAGTTCAATGTTGGATACATGGTATTTCTCCATATATCTCTATGGAAGAAGTTCGTGAGATTTGGGAAGAAAGGAAAGCTAAGTCCCAGGTATATTGGCCCCTTCGAGATCCTTGATCGAGTCAGATCTTTGGCCTATTGACCGGTACTTCCACATACCATGTTGAAAGTACACAATGTCTTCCATGTATGCCTCTTAAGGAAGTACACACCAGAACCTTCACATGTACTCTCTTCAGAGGTGGTATAGTTGGAGGATGATCTTTCTTAGGAGAAGTAGCCAGTGAAGTTCTTGGATTGTAGAGACAAAGTTCTACACAACAAGAATACTCATCTGGTCAAGGTACTATGGCAAAACCATAAGTACAAAGAGAAAACATGGGAACTAGAGGAGGCAATAAAGTAAAATTACCCACACCTATTTATGGCCAAGAATGTAAAACGAAATTTCAAGGGTGAAATTTCTTAAGGGGGGAATATTGTAACAACCCAAAGTTTTCAATGTAAATTTTCTTCTTATAATTATGTCATATAATCACATGAAATCACAACATAATGAACTACTTAGTTTTATGTGACCTTTAAACATAATTTTTTCATTTTTGTGTTTTGAATTTCTAAAATCTGATATACACAGTTGCAATCAGTAAGTTATTTAGAGTATGATAAGGAAAACTTATTTTTTTGATAAATATTAACTTACCCGTATGAATAGTAACATACCCTTATGAATAGTGATATACCCTAATGATTAGTAACCTTACCTATAATATTATATAAATAATATTCAAGTGGAAGTATGATATACCTATATCTTGGAATAAGAAAATAAATGTTTTAAAATTATTATTTTTGAGTAAATTATGATTTTAATTAAATTTTAAATTAATCATATTTAGAAAATTATTTTTGAAAAATGGATTTAATTTTTGGATTCTACACGTCAAAAAATGGTTAGGTTGAGTTTTTTGGATTTTTCTAAAATACTTGAATTTTTGATGAATAGTAAAATACGATAGTCGACAAAAAATGCTAAAACTTGAATTTATGCATCATTCTGGACTCATGGATGATGTAAATGGACATTGTTTAGAAATTACATGCATTTATTACTATTCTTGTTCATGTAATCATCACTATTCTGGTATTGAGGGAAATTAATAAACTAATGATTAAAAAATTTTGAAAAACCCTCCTCTCCTCCACTATAAACCCCCCTCACTCCCTCTTCTCTCCACTCCTCTCAAGCCTTGTTCCTTGCCAATATTCTACCCAAATATATCCCCAATATCCTACCCCAAGTCCAAAGGCCCCTATTATCTTCAAAATTCCAAAACCTCTCCCCTTAAGAGGTTCTCAAAGGAGGTAGACTCAAGAGGTAAATTCCTCTTTCTAATTATTTTATTTATTTTAAGTTCTTCTCTTTTCTTGTTTCTTTACACACATCCACTAAACCAAATGGTATGATAAATACATTAAAAAAAATGTACTAGAATTATATTATTATAATGGGATACTTCATTTATATTCTCTCATTTCCCCATCTTTTATTTTAAAGAAATGAAAATACCGTTTGAGATGTGTTAATTTAGCACATTCAAGGACAACGGTTTATCAATTTCTATTATCATATTTAATTATGGTCATGAAACCATTTATGTTATGGTTGAACCATATTATTATATATTTAATATATCCTAGTTA
The DNA here is from genome assembly GCA_963277665.1 of Viscum album. Taxonomy (NCBI): domain Eukaryota; kingdom Viridiplantae; phylum Streptophyta; class Magnoliopsida; order Santalales; family Viscaceae; genus Viscum; species Viscum album. Next base: position 1,710,715,372 of record OY728131.1, read on the forward strand.
AGGTTTTGTAATCCTTTTGTACAAATGGTATTATGTTATAAATCCAAACATGTTCTTTATAATCAAACCCATCGATTAACCAAAACGGTTGTCACTGAGGTTTTATATAATAACTCATCTTCACTCCTAATAACCGAATGATTTTTTATAACCATGTAATCTTCTATATGTTCACTAATAACATACAACATAAATTCTGGACATCCAATTTCATCTTACATGTTTATCTGAACATGAATATAAGTGAACCGACCATTAAAACAAAGTAAGAAAACATACCTGAAAAATGAAATAGAACCTCATAACCAATAAAAATGGTTATAAATAAACTAAAAATTATTATAATAAATCAATTAAATATATAATAGGTTCTATAATTATTAATAATCCTAATTTTTTTATTCAGGTCATTAATAACAAGTGGAGAACACCACCATACTTAAGGTAAGAGATCCTATCCATTCCACTCTTAATCAAGATTTCCTCTATGCTATTCCATTTTATGTGTAATAACAAATGAAAGGGTATGATTTTTCACCTTACCCATACTTACCTCATGATGTATAAGTGATTAGAAACCCATTTTCACTCCTATCAATCCCTCTTAAGTACACCCGGCACCATGCCGATAAACCGTAACGAATTCTACCTGAACCTCATTTGTTATTTCGGGTTGCCTTATCTTTATTTATATCAAAATGGAGTTATATTATCTGTTTATGTACATATTCTAAATTATATTTATTTTTTAAAAATTCTTTTATCAATACCCTTTCATCACTCTCTTTTTGCGATATACATGTTTTTAAAAGATTCCCTCCTTAGTACTTTCCGATAAGAAAACCTGTTTTAAGGGAACTTTCCGATTTTTTACCAAATTTCAAGTGAAATATATCCTCTATTTTAATCCACCATTGTATTTATAAATTAGTATTTTTTATTATTAAAACCTTCTTGGTTCTATTCTGGTTTTATATAAAATATTTTCCTCTTTTCTATTTTAAAATCTCTATAGTATTTTCCTTAAAACCGCACAAAAATGTTTTAATGATAAAATTTATCAAATACATTTCCTAAATGTTGTCACTCCTATTTGAAATAACTTTCCATGATATATGACTATTGTTTCCATATAAACTTCCATGTATGTTCTGATTCCTTTCTTTAATGGACACTTTCATAATACACCCATTGGTTATGATTCATGTCATGATTATGGTACCCAATTCTTTCCATGGGTAATACTTATGTTTATGTAATATTTATTATGTATGATTATTTATGTGGAAAAAATATTTATGAAATGTAAGATGGGTGAAACTAGATAAGGCTTCAATGAATTGGGTAAATTTAAGTCTCATGAGATGCTATGTGAGACGGGATTGGTGGTTAGCCTTGACCCGTACTACTATGGGAAACATGATTGGTAGTTAGCCTTGACCCATAATACTATGGGAAACAGGATTGGCGGTTAGCCTTGACTCGTAATAAATAAATTTTTTATGTTTCTTCCACATTTATATGATTCCATGTTTATGTTATCCCATGTTTATATATTATGATTTCATATGTTCCTTGCTTTTGATATCATTGTGTCATGCCTCCAAACTCACGTGCTTAAGCTTTATTCTTATGTTCATTACCTTAATGGGCTTTTTAGCTCATACATTTGTTCATGTGTTCCCTAGGGTACCCTATTAATTTTTAAGGGCTCAAAGGAAGTTAGGATCTTTTTATAGAGATTAAATAAAGGATTTTTTCCCCATGTTTTATGTTTTATGTACCTAGTCTTCAAAGATGCTAGACTTCACAATCCCTGGCTTGTACTCTGATGAATTTTTTTAAAAGGTAATTCTTTGGTCAAAGACCAAAGAACAATTTATTGATAAACAAAAAAGGATTACAAGAGGCAAAAGGATGGAATTTTTTTACAATCTCTATCAAAAATATATAGTAAATCAGAAGGAATAGAGTCCAGCCAAGTCATGCTCTGATGAACTCCTTTGTTGGAAAGAGCATCAACAACGAAATTCGGTTCATGGTAGGCATGAGTAGCTATATAATCGATCCCATGGAGCAAGTTCAAACAATTCATCCAACGAGTGGTAAGTGTCTAGGCCAGATGGATGTTGCCATTCCAGAAGGTATGAATGATAGTGGTTGAATCACTTTCAATCCACAGTTTTCTCTAACCTCTTTGAAGTGAAAATTCAATAGCATGAATGACCACCAGCATTTCCGCCTCCAGAGATGAAGAGTGACCACATCCAATATTGAAGCAGCCCTGACACTGGCCAGCTGAGTCTCTGAAGATAGCACCAAAACTGGAAGGGCCTGGGTTTCCTTTGGAAGCACCATCAACGTTCAATTTGATCCATCCTAGAATTGGTGATTTCTAGAACACTTCAAAGGAGCGTTTGGGCTTTGGGTAGATGCCAGGAACACAGAGATGATGAAGGATCTCAAAGTCACCAACCGAATTGTTGCAACAGTCTTTTTGAATTAAGGCATCTTCATGAATCCCAAAAAGAATCTGAGATTTCCCTTCATTAAGATTGAGAGAGTGATTATTGTGAATGAGATAATTTATAACATACCAAATATCATGAAGGAGTTCCGCCACTACCGCAAGAAAAAGATTTTTAACTTGCAGAGAAACTTCATGTCTAGTGCATGTTTTTAATAACAAGTAAATTGAGTTAGTAAAGAACTGTATGCAATTACATAATTCAAAAATACAATTCCATAGGGAATATTCCGTCACATAAGATAGAAAAAGATGATTGGAATCCTCCCTATGTTGATTACATAGGTTACATTTAGAACAGAGTTGAACACCAAAAGTGTGTAAACCAGTTTCCGTTGGTAATCTATTATGGGCAATGCACTAAATAAGGGTGAGCCTAGAAGGTTTAATCCAGGGTTTGTTAAAATTATTCACCCATAGAAAACTAGATTCATTTTTAGAGAAATTATTCTTATAATAGTTTTTAGAATCTAGAATTCCATTTGTAGAAGGTTCCCAAACATGGAAATCACCATCAGAAGAAAATAGATGATTATCAATAATTTGCGCAATATTATCAGGGAGATCATGTTGATGAGATTGTAAGACCTCCTTTATAGTTTTATTAGTATCTTCAGGAAGATTATTAGAGCCTCACTATAATGTTATATATAAAAGTTAAGGGTCACTATAAACGCCACTAGAGCTATTACTGGAAGATCCTCACCAAGTGCATCCTTTTCAAGTGAAGCAGCCTCATCCATCTTAACCTCTCCCAATATAGAATCAAAAGGCACCCCCTTACCAGGCACAACCGCATAGAAAAGAGAATGCAGCCCCAACCCCTCATTAGGCTACAAAACCTCATCAAGACCAATCTACCATATCTCTTTTATCTGATAGGAGAAACCAGACCAATTCCTTTGACAAAGAAAAGGTTCCTAGTACTTTCTATAGAACTTTGAAGTAGGGGGTTCTAAAGCTTCCAGAGTGTAGGAATCCATAAGAATCCAAGATCACCAATCACCTTGACCATTTCCCCTACCAAAAGATCCTCTGAAATACAATTAATAAATTTTATCTATTCAAGTATTGTCTTTATTATCAATTGGACAATGTTGTGGTCAAATTAGGCCTTGTATCATCATAGGTTTCACATGTCTCTACTGAACTCGAAAATGATAACGAAGGTCCCGGAGAATGGAAATAGGTTTACAACTATTGGAATTAGAATTAAGATGACTAATTGGCCTACAAGAAATTATCTCACCCTCATGGTGTCATCCAGGCTTGTTTAATCCATCCCAAATCTCCCAAGGTTGTTGCACCATCTCTGGATACGACTTAGGTATCCTCTTCACAACATACTTTATATCATAAGAATAGGCACCAACGGTGCAAGGGAAGGAATAATTCCCCCCCAATGTATAATACATCCCACACACTTGGTGAATTCATGACTTCAGAGTTAGACATTACTATCAGGGTCTGCCCAGTGTTGGAATATTCCTCTAACAATGAGCCAGATTATGCCTCTGTGAATGTTGTTGAATTGGTGGATCCCTTTATGGCCCACGATGATGAAGAATGTCAGGAATTTCCTATGAGTGCCTCCAGTTGATGTTATCACTAAATAAGATGAGGATATGCAAACCTCCAGAATGCTCATGATAGTTCTTCAAGCCAAGTTGTGTATGCTACTGAAACCATGCAATAGGTTTGATGCTGAGCTCAACGGGCATAGTATTCTCAGACTGCTCCATCAGAAATGCTACTGCAGCTGACCATTCTAGTTAAATAAGGAAAGCATCCATAACTACATCATGATTGACCATGTCCCACTAAAGCCTACCCTTAGATTGTTGAGAGTCAACCAGTACTGAATCTGGGTGAGTTGTATAATGAGTAATAAGATCTTTCTAGTACCAACCAGAATCTAGTGGTTTAGGCAGCAGTGCCTGGCATGCCACCAGCCAAATAGAAACCCCCTATGGGAAGAAATGTGTATCTGGAATGGAAGTATGGTGCACTGAAGAACCTCACCAGTATACCTATAAATATATCAATCTTCGAGTCTATCTACATGTCAAAAGAGATGTGTAATAGTCTTAAACAAGCCTTGAAGATCCCCCTCCAGTTTAAGAAAGAGGTATAAGTCATAGATACCTTCTATACTGAGGAAGTTGAGCAAGAATAATGAAAAGAAATCATTTCTTTCTCAAGATAAGATGAGGGATACCTTGTGTATGGAAACCTTTTCCCACTATACATCACCTTCCAGTTCAATGGCATGGAATTTCATTGCTATCCAGTCATTACAGGTTCCAAGATCAATCTTATCCTGACCTGGATGCTCTTCATTCTTGGACTCACTGAATCAGATCTGATCCCCTCTGACCTAAAAATTTAGGGTTATGATAGGACCGATCAGAGACCATGTGGAATAATACGGTTGAAGACATAGTTCAGTGGATTGGTAGAAAATGTTGAGTTCATGGTTGTCTCATAGGATACCAACTACAATATGTTTATGGGTAGTCCATGGCTCAATCTACATGCATTAGTTTCATCATCGTATCACTAATTCCCCAAGTAATCCCTTAATGTTCTATAGGTGTACTCCAAGGTAATGCATATCCCTTCGACTCCTATGAATCCCACTACCTAGATTCCAGTTATTACAAGATCAAGCACAAGAAGGTCCAAACTAATGAGGTTAAACACACCACCATTACGGCCTTCATGTGGATAGATTTGGCTAATTCCTTCATCCTCCCAATTCACCAGTTGGTGGCCATGATGCCAGACTTGGGAAATTACTTTGTTATTTTTTAGAGGAAAGGATGTTGTGTCCCTAGGAACAAGGAACATCAAAAGATTACCTAATACTCTTACACAGAACATGATTGGGTGATACCAGATGATCCTACCCCTGTGAGGTATCGAGATGTCCATCCCATGAAAACAACTATATGCCATACCCACTTGTTCCACTGAGCAGGGTTGAAATGAAGAAAATAAACCCAACCCCATTACTTTGACATCAAGAACGGAACCCATGGTTGAAGGCTTTATGATATTGGTATGATATCCTTTATCTCAATGGTATGAGTAGAGTAGGATTCCCCTAGCCAATATTCCACATCCGCCCAAGTAGGCACCAATGTTACCACATAATCAATCATCCCGGATGAACCGTCTCCTCCCACTAAATCCCTTACCTTAGATGATGAAGAGGATTTGGAAGATGCTCCTCCCGTGTTTGAAGAGGGAATCTCTACCACCATTGATGAGTTGGTTTAGATGAACCTTGATAGTGAGGTAGATCCAAGGCCAATGATGATTAGTACATCCATGCCTCCATAGAAATAACAGTTGTACGTGGATTTCCTGAAGCAGCATTGTGATGTGTTTTCCAAGAGTTATGATAAAATTATAAGACTATACACTCAAGTATTCATCCATTGTCTTGGTATCCCACTGACTCATCGCGAGTTCAAGCAACCTCCCAAAAATGCACCCTTATCATGGTTCCATGTTCAAGGCCAAAGTTGACAAGATTATCCAAGCCAACATCATCAAGGAAGTTCAGTACCCCAAGTGGATACCCAACATCATCCTATCTAGAAGAAGAATGGGTATATCATAGTCTTTATCAACTTTTAGGACCTTAACCAACATTTCCAAAAGGATTATTTTCCCCTTCCAATGACATAGCTATTGATCGATGCCATGGATGGGTTATAGGATCTCTCATTTATGGATGGATAATCTAGATATAATTAGATCCAGATGGTCCCTAAAGATAAAGATTATAACATCTTCATATTTACCCAATGAAATTTCAACTTTCAGGTAATTCCCTTTAGTTTGAAGAATACAAGAGCCACTTATTAGTAGTCCATTCACTACATCTTTAAGATGATCCTTAGGACACTAGTGGAATGCTATGTGGATAATTTGGTGGTCAAATACCACCAACACCAAAAACATATCATAGATATTGAGAAAGTTTTTATCTTACTCAACTCATAGAATAAGAATATGAACCCCATGGAGTGAAAATTTGAGGTTACCTCTGTGAAGTTTCTTAGTTTTGTTGTCAGATATAGAGACATTGATATTAAACTAGAGAAGATAAAGTCCATCAGTCAGATGCCTCCTATAAGAAACTTTAATGATCTATGAGGCCATCAAGGAAACTTATAATACATACATCGATTCATCAAGAATCTATATGGAAAGTGTAATCCCTTTTACAAGATCATGAATAAAGGAACCATCTACTAGTGGGATGAAGAGTTCCATGCCACCTTTAAGGAAATCAACTAGTATCTGATATAACCTCTGGTTCTGATGCCACCCATCTTTGGGAAGAATCTAGTCCTCTATGTGATCACCTTTTAAGTGACCTTATCACTCAGAAAAACAATAAAGGGATAGAGAAAATTTTATGCTTTCTCAGTCGTATGCTCCTCGAAACGGAGTCTAGATACTCTCCCATTGATAAGATCTACCTCACACTGGTTTTCTCAGTGAAGAAGGTGAAAAATTATTTGTAGCATCATGAGATACATCTGGTTCCCCATGTAGACCAAATAAATTATATCTTGAACCACCCCATATTTAAAATAAGGCAAGCACGCTTGGAAGTGATCCTTCAGTAGTTCGACATCAAATTCATCCTGCAAAAAACCATCAAGGGTCAAGAGTTAGAAGAATTTCTAGCCTCCCATATATATCCTGAAGAGTTGCCTATGTATGTTTATTTCCTAGATGAATTTTTCCTCTCATTGGACCAAAATATATTGTGATGGAAAATGAATTTTGATGGTGCCTTCCAAAGCCCAACCAGTAGACATCTCAATGACCCTAAGATCAAAAGGGTAGGCTTTGGAATCATCTTCATCACTCCGAAGAAGGATATTCTACCATAATAATTCCTAATTCCAGAAGTCTTCAACAAAAATGATGTGGAATATTAGTCTTCATTATGGGTCTCAAGATATCCCTTTATATTGGCGTTCCCCACTTGCACATGAATGGAGACTCTAAATTAGTCATCAAACTAATTCAATGGATATTACATCATCAGGAAGCCTGAGCTTGTTCCCTTGGTAGAGTGCACTCTCTAGTTAATATCCTAGTTCCAGTTTTATCTAGAGGTGAATCATATTCCTTGATCATAGAATGGTTGAGCCGATTCCTTGGAAAGTCCGACTACTTCTCTTATAGAGCCTAACTAGGATGATTTGTTCATTCATGTGGCACATCGGAGAGTCATCGCTTCTGTCATTATGAATGATGATGAAAGCCAATAGATAAACCACATGACTACCAGTGCTTCCACATCAGGACCTCTAGATCCCCAACAACAGAATAAGTATCTGATTGGATGAATCCTTTTGTCCAGTAACTCTAGTATGGTACCCTCCCACCATACATAGCTGAAAGTGAGTAAATCTGATGGTACACAACATAGTTCACCCTCTAGAATGGGCCCAACTCCGAGAAGACTCTATAAAGACATGGGTTTGATGGAATTATCCTCCATTTCATTCAAGGATATGATATTCCCCATGTTATTTATGAATTTCATGAAGGGTCTTATGGGGCTCATTAGGCAGGGTTGAATCTCTCACACCATATTTGAAGGTTGAGATACTTCTAGCCCACAATGGTCCATAACTACATTGAGTTATCTTAGAGGTACCATTAATGTTAGTTACATGCCAAATTTGTGCACCTACATTTGGAATCCCTCTATATGACCAAGTATTCTTATCTATTTGCAGTTTGGGGACTCGATGTCATGTGACCGTATCCACCAGAAACAACTTTCTAATATAGGTTCATTCTAACTACGATGGAATTATTTTCCAATGGGAAGAAGCAATCCTCCTCAAGGAAGTCAATGTATGATCAGTTTCTAATTTCATGAGCTTCAATATCATCCATTGATTTGGAGTTCATCATGCCATTATCACCAAAAAGGAACCAACTTATGATCACGTGAGCTAAATAAGTTGTATGCCAAGTATAACATCCATTCCAACTATACTTCTCGCTACCATGCATAGAAGAATGGAAATATTGAGGTGTTCAAGAAGAACCTCTCAAACATTAAGTAGAAAATGTTGGGATAGAATAAGAAAATGTGGCTAGAAAATCTCCCCAACACTCTATGGGATTATTATATGATGACCTGTAATTCCACCTAGGTGACTCCATATTCACTGGTGTACATAAAAGAGGCAGTACTACCAATTGATATTCAGTTTCCATCGATCCAAATATCTATCTACGATCAACAGGTGCCAGACAGAATGACATAATTTCATCTAGCTAAGTTGGAATCTCTCAAAGATAATAGGATCCGAGTGTTGTATAATCTAGAGAGGTACTATAACAAGATAGAAAGGGCGTTCAATAATAAGGTTCACCTCCACTCCTTCCTCCAAGGTGATACACTATTGGTTCTCATAATGCCAATGATACCTTTTAGGAAGCCTCCAAAGTTAGATCCCAAATGGGAATACCCATACATTATTCACAAGGTCTATCCCAATGTATAATACTCTTTGATCACCATGGATAGAGATCACATCAATCCTCCAACCAATTCCAAGTTCTTTAAGTAGTACTTCGTGTGAGGAGGAATTATCTTCCCACAACATGACGTTAAACTGTGATACTATTTTCCAAGTATCATGGATTTAAACTATGTTAATCCCTTCTTGTAAATATGAAGCATATCATTGGGTCTTTTAGGCCCTCATTAATGTCAATTTTGTCACTCCTCCATGACACCTTACCCATTTTGAGAAGCCCTTAGTCAGGGTCCGAACTCTATGACCTTAAACTAAGATCCCTATGTCCAAACACCACAACTTTAAACTATGTGTGGACTCCCTCTGGACTATGTTATATAGTTTCAGACCTCCATGGACCTTATTCATATTGGTTTTTTCATGAAACTTCACTACACATGTCCATTTGAGGCATTTCATCCATTTTATTCCAAGCTCTACAACCTTAAAATAGAAGTTTAAGTCCATACATCACGACTTTAAATTGTGTGGAAGTCTTCCTTGGCAGTGTATTGTTCATTATAGGCCTCCTTGGTCCTTACTCACATTGATTTTTAATTTTCACACTATGTACATATCCCTTAGATTGCTTTCTCCCCATTACCCTTGTAACATGATGTTAAACGCTGCTTCCAACATCCTAGTAGCATGATGATAAAATGTATTGCACAAACATCATAGTTTCATAATAATAAAATGCATTATAACTAGTGTCCTGGATGCATGATGATAAATTGTGTAGAAACCAATGTTCTTAATATATGATGATAAACTGCATGGACCGACCCTGTCACATGACCTTAAACTACAAATTCACTCTCCTAGCTACACGATGATGAACTGCACAACACCATGATGTTATCATCCTATAAGATTTCACTTTTTTCATAAGTCATCTACCATGACATCTTCCAGAACTACATACAACTTGATTCCTAGCTACTCAAGATACATAGTGACGCATGTAATTTCTATCCCGGTCTAACCACCCAAAGAAAGAGATACACAACAAATAAAAAAATAAAAAGAAAAAAATATCCACAGTGTGTACGGGTTATACCTACACAGGGATATCTCCATCTTCTAGAACAAAATGTGGCTTGATTATTATCCTCATGGGATATATAAAGACACCCATACATTTTTTCTTTAGGCCCAACTACAAATTATTCAAACTTTCAGCCCTTTGGTCTTGATTATGGTGTAGTTAAATGACCTTAAACTGAACAAAGTCTATTTAAAGATATATGGGTGGTACTAGGGTCTCCTTGGACACATTCACATCAGAATATACCTCTCCCATGACACATATATACCCTAGAAATTGACCCCTTCCTAATCCATATGTCCTGAATTTAAACTAACTTCCCCTTTGGTCTAGACTGTATGACTTTAAACTATGAATAACTGGCATTAGGATTGTTTCAAATGTTACAGGGACTCTTTGGCTCATTCACATTAGGTTTTAACTCTCACACTGTCTGAAATCATTTGAACACCCCTTTTGTTAATGGTCCAGACTATATGACCTTAAATTGTGTGCATCCGTGTTCTATAACTACACATGTTTTGATTACCATCTTCATGTGATATGTATTAATCCCTAGACACTTCATGTTTGGGCCCAACCACACATTCTTCAAACTTTGGCCCCTTGGCCTCAGTTTCGATCCAACCATTACAACCATAAAACTATTTGCAGATGGTCTATGTATTATGAATTTAAACTATTTGGAGCCCCTAGAGTCTAAGTTGTACGACTTTAAACCACATAGCCTAACATCCTCATCACATGATGTTAAATTATAGTTTTATCCAATATAAAATTGGGATTCCCTATATGATAAGTATGGGATGGTTAATAAATGTTACCCTGTGCTCTGAATATGTGATGCTTCAAGATAACTATGAGATGCCTCAATTTTATCTTCAAAGAGGATCACCCTTACCAGTGTTGGTCTCTCACCACACTATGTTCTAGAACTATGTGTGTCTTGATTCTCATCCTTATAGGATACATAGTGATTCCCAGACACTTTGTATTTGGAAGAGCCACAAAATTCTTCAAAATTACACCCCTTGGCCATGGTTTATGTTCAAACATTACAACCTTAAACTAAATGCATTTAATATTAAGGTGTTTAGGTAGTATGAAATCCTCCTTGGAATCATTCATATTAGGTTTTACCTATAATGTTCCCTATATATACCCTAAGACTCAACATTTATCATGATAGTCTAGAAAACACAACTTTAAACTATTTTCTGTAGTTCAAACAACATAATTTTAAAACTATTTTCACTATTCGGGTTTGAATCCCACTTTATGATACATTCCTTTATACACTTTGAGACTTTCCTAATTTGGGATTAAATAACCTTCCAAATCTAGAAATACCCCCTAACGACTTTGTATCATGCCATTTTTGGCTCACCTCCCATCCTGGGACAATGCCTCGATGGATATTTGGTAACAAATTGAAGATCTTGTGTTTTTGAACAAGGTCGAAAATTGAACTTGCATTTGCTCACCCCATCCTTGGTTGACACACTCATGGTCCCTATGTTTCAAACATGGTCAAAAGTTGGTCCCTACATGTCAGGCACCCCTGATCTAGATCTTGAAAGTCTCGACTCACCTCCTTTACATTTCCCTACATATGAGTGGTATTCTATTACCCTTGGCATCACCCTTATTGTGCACTTCCACATACCCAGAGATCCCCTTACAATTCCTTGTTTCCCACATCAAGCATGAATCGCATGGGGTTTGGAGTTTTGGTAAGGTGTGAACCAACCTGGTCAATATTCCTAGAGGAATCCATGTTCTAAGATCTATAAAGTTAAACTAAAATACCATGTCCAAGAAATTATGACTTTAAACTACATGAAAATTCCCATAGGAATGTGTAATGTGGTGTTGGGATTCCATGACCCTCATTCACATTGAGTTTTCCAATCTATCAAACTAAAAATGTCTATTTGGGATATCATCACCTTGGTCCAAACTCCATGATCTTTAAACTAATAGAAGAACCTAATTCCATGCATCATGGCTTTAAACTTCATTCTAAGTTCTAAGTGATACAACCTTAAACTACGTGCAACATCCTAGTCACACGATGCTAAACTGTACCATGCATCATCCTCACTATATGATGATAAAATATGTGTCTATCATCCTCATTTTATGATGTAAAAATGAAATATATCTTAGAACCTCACTCGTGAGTCCTTCTCCCTCATCTCTAGTCATCGTTTGCATTGTTTACATTCTCCATTATTGATCGAAATCCAAGATAGCACCTCCCTGGAACATGGTTAATCTTTGTTCAGACCAATTCACCTATATCAATATGATTTAAGTCATGGTGGAATAATCCTGAGAGTGTTGGAATCCATTTGAACATATCTTCACACTATTCTCATGATTAATGTTCCTCTTATTTGGACCCTCATCCCCTTCCACATATGAAGGAACCACCTAGCGATCTAGTCACATGTCATTTTGGATCACCTGTCATTCTGGGAAATGTTCCGAAAGACACTGGATGACATTATGAGATATGTTATGTGTTTTTAACATGGTATTTGGTCAACCCTAATTTGTTTTTTCCTTTCTAGGATAACGATATAGATGCTATGTTTCAAACATGGTAAATAGTTATCTTATATCACCATGAAACCCTCCTTGTGTTTTGAATTCTAAGAAATATGATTCACCTTTATCATTTCCCTTTGTTTTTCTAACACCATGACCCTAGAATCCTAGAGCCAGTGCATTATTTTATTACATTGACATGATTACAAGGATTTAAATCCTGAAGGATTGATTACTTTAGCAATGTTGGAAAACCAAATTATATACATGATACACATAATACATTGGAAAAAAGAAAACAAAGCATGATACATGGTAAAACTATGTAAAATTCATCCTTGAAAGCTTATTCAAAGATTTATTCTTCATAACCTGGGGAAAGTAAACATAATAAGGGTGAGCCCAGATGCTCATTAAGGTAATGTAAAGCAGAAGAAATAATGAATCATAAGAATAAATCAACATGGAAAGGTGGATAAATGATAACAAATTCCATTCAAATAACTAGATAATTCATAATAAATATGGAAAGGTAAGAAAATTAAAGCATGTTTCATTTAATCAATAAAATGAGAATGAGATGAATCCATAGATTTTATCAAATGAAAACGTCATGGATAATAACAATGATAAATTAAATATCTATGAAGGAAATGATTATTTATTGGATGTCATATCTCAGGCACAAAAAAACTATACCTTCATGATCTATTCTCTAGATAGTTTAAACTATTCTGATTTGGCCTATTGATTTGTCTCATGATAACTTATCGATGCATCGAGGGGCTATGTAAAGTCCTAGCCCCACCCATCATTGCATGCCCAAAGCATTCCTCATATCGAGTAATTGATTTTAAAAATATACCTTATCAAATATCTATATTGAATAAATAATATGGATTTATAAATAATTCCATAGTGAAGGATAAGTAACAACAAGGATTTTTTACATTGTTGATTAGATATACTATTGAAAGATCATTAAAACATTCTTGAGGAAAAATAATCTTTAAACATTCCAAAGTGCCCCATGCCACTTAGAAAAATTTGAATCACATTTCAATGTGAAATAAATGAAACTTAAAATATCATTATAATAAGGATATTCATGATATAACATGTAAACATTTATCATATATACCATATAAAAGTTAATTGATTCATAACAAAAAATAAGTCTCAATAGAATATAAATTGAGATGAAATCCCTTACCTTGAGTCCGACTTGTCACGTGTGTCTTTATATTACTAAATAATAAACTTATGTTAATTATTTACTTACATCATAAAATTTTTCATGTTTATAATTATTTTTATTTCACTTATAAAAATTTAGTAAACAACTACTTAAACAATTAAGTTTATGTCAGGTGTTTTGACCAGATTTGGTTCATGTGTTAAAACGACTTTGGTAGGCTAACTATGGTCAAAGGGGTCATTATATAAACATATAAAGAATAATAATAATGAAATAATTATCATATTTATAAATAAATTATACTTTTAAAACCAATCATTAATTATCATTGTGAAAAATGAACCAACGTTACAATCATGAAGATGGTAGGCCGTACATACACTTGAGTAATGTCCCCAATTTTCAATGATTATTGTGGAATGCAGGTAAGTAAAACTATATATTTATATAATGATAATTAATTCATAAATAAAATTTTATTTAATCATATATACTTATATATATAATTCTTGTTATGTAAAAGGAATCACATCTTGTTTAGGAGGTGGTAGTCCACACATCCACGACCGATATTACCACTTTTTAGTGTGTGAAAATGGGTAAAAAAGAAAATGATATATTATATTTAAATAAAGGCAATTATTTCAAAAATATCATATATATTCCATTTATTTCATGTATTTTTAATTGAAACCTTACTTTATATATTCCATGTATCATGTGAACGAATCACATCGTTTTTTAGAGGTAGCAGTTCACACTTCCACAAACAATGTTATCATATTCCCAAAAAATGGAAAGCATAAAGGTATGTTCTATATAAAAATTATAGAATCATAAAGTCATAATAAACATCTTATGTATCATATATAAATATTTCTTCCATCATAATTACCAACCATGAAATTTTGTAAAGTAAAAATGAACAACTTCGTTTCATGAGGTGGTAGTTCACCGTACATAAGAACGCTAAGTTCGTTACCCATTATATTGAAGTGTGTGTAAGTGTAAGTAGAAACCTTAATTTAAAAACATGTCAGTATATTTAGGATACTGGTTTTTTTGTATAATCATGAAATAAGGATAATTTAAGGAACATAGAAAGAAATAAAACTAAATATCTAGAGTAAGGATGTTACCTCTTAATCGGGTAACTCCTTTTGGTTTGCACCAAAGGGATTCCTTGGATGGATTTTTATTGATGGTTTGGATTATAGGTTTAGGGGAGGTATTTTTAGGAGATATTTGGTTAGATCTTTTTTAACCCATAATTTCTTGATAGGTGTGAGTTAGGGGGAGGGGTGAGTGCCTTTTTACGGTGGAGGAGGAGTGACATTATTGTAAATGTTTGGAAAGGGAATTCCAACCATGTTTTTACTATGAAAAGTGGCTCCCATAATGGTCAAAATTATATAAAAGGAAGGATAGGGTCTAAATATTTCCATAAAATGGATTTTAGACAAGTTTATATTTCATTTTGACTCTTACATTTAAGGTTTAGTCCTTTGTTAAGTTGATTTTTTCATTTAATCGTAGTAATTAATTTTAATTACATTAATTAATATTTTTGGTAAAAAACTATGTTAAATTTATTATATATTATAAATTATTCTGATTACAAATATAGAATCCATTTTTCTAAATTATAACCACATAAGTGTAATAAATTAATTTAAATTTAATCCAGCTGATGGGAAAACAAAGTAGGGTTTTAAAGTAAAAATGTTCAAAAGTTTGAGATGTTTTTATATCCAATATCAAAGTGAAATATAATCTAATTACCTAAATTGGTTTAAATAATATAAAATTGATATAATTAATCTTTAAAACTAAAAAAATATAATTTAACCTTATAAATAAATTAGATGAAAAAGAAACATTGAATTGAAATTTAGTATTTTTTCACCAGTCATTAAAAAAATAAAACTTCACAGAAAAATAAAAAAAATTCACCCTAACCAAAATTTTATGTTTTAATTTAAAAATTGAAGTTTATTTTTTCATATTAAATTTATAAAATTTCAAAAATTTATATTTAAAATAGGTTCTCCGTTAAAAGGTAGTAAAAATTATTTTAAAAAAATATAGGTTTTTATGTGTAATATTGGGTTTGTTCTTATCTTATGTTTATCAAATCAATTGGATAAATTTCAAAAATATTTTATTGAATATTATATATATATATATTACATTAATATCACTCACTAATTGTAATTAATTTAATTTATTATGAAAAAATGACTTTGTGAGCATAAAAATAGTTTTTTTTATAAAAACATTCCCTTTATATTCAATTGTTTATTATATTAATTTCTAATTAATTTGTAACCAATGAATTCAACCATATATTTTCATAAGTTAGTTAATATTATTCATAACCATAAATTTAATGACTATTTTTTATCTTATTATATTAAATAATAAAAATTTTAATAATATATTATTGTTTGGTAAAACTTGGTCTTATGTGTTATGCAATCCATTGAGGAAATTTAGTCTTGTATGTAACGTAAGCTAACCTCGATGTTCCATGTAGAGAAATCTAAACATTATGTTTCGCGTAATATAAGCTTAACTTGGTGTTTCATATAAAGTAATCTAGGAACAAAAATTAAATTTATTCTAAAAGGGAAATACTGTAATGTCTTGGGGTGTTACATTCTCCCACCTTAAATAAATTGTGTCCTTGAAATTCAAAATTGATCCCAATAAACAAGGGATTGATATTTTAAAATAAAATATTATTGAAAAACCCACATCGTGAATAAGATTAATAACAAATATTCTTAATAAAATATAAAGGGAAGTACAATGTTCATGTAACTCGGTTCCCTAGTAGGAGAACATATGTGGGAAATAAAAACATGGATATAGAATAAAAATATAAGAATCAAGTTATGATGGAGAGTGATAGAGAATATGTTAGCTAAAAGTTGATGACCACAAATCCTTAAACCACTATTATGAAAAAGGTCATTAATATCATAAAAAATGATGATAATAGAACAACATTTTTGTTTCAAGACCATTTTTCCTATATTTTAGGAATTATTTCACTCTATAATAATATAAGTAAATATATGTTTATATTTCAAAAACAAAATATTATAATTTGGTAATATATTTAACTATTTATTCTTCTTTTAATAGAATAGGGTGCATCATATGGTGAAGTAATTCATTGACCCCTAAAACCTCATCCAAAGATAAACTTAAACCATTTCATAAATGGATAACTTTTCCAAAATATTATGATCCAACACTTTATAAGGATGGTCATAAAATTTCCAAAATGAACTTTTAAATAACATGAAGTGGATTTTAATCTTCACATACCAAACATGTGAATATGGTAACAACTTAAATTACCGTAAAACATTATTGTAAACATTAATGATTCTTATTAATTAAATAGAATATAGTTTAGTGGATATATTAATTAAATCAAAAAATGATATAAACTCCACTAATGATAGCATTAACCACTTTTATAATAAATCATTACTCAGTTTCAAGGTAGTTAGCACTTATCTGATTTACGTTATCCAAACTAATAATTTATTTATCCCAACATCATTACCTTAATATTAATAACATATTAATGGTTATCTTTCCCTACACTATGTTTTTTTTAAATATTTTTATTTCTAATGAATAACTTTTCTTGGTACCATTCAACATATGATCTCAAATCCTTAGTGAAAAAGTATTGTAGTAAAATCCTTATATATTTCATAAATTTTATGATGAGAAAATCAAAAATAAAATACTTTTACAATACATTTCATAGATCCAAATACAATAGTAAATTAATTATTCCACTTTAGTTGTGTCAATAACATATACTTGATCTTGATCCCTTTGATTCTTCTGAGGTATATTCTCATGAAACTTGGGGCATTCGTTTTAATAGTTACCAATATCCTTGTAGTTATAACAATGAATAGAATCATTTTCCTTCTTCCCTTTGCATTATGTTTCTTGATGAATATTATCTTCACACATATAACAAACTCCCAGCCCCTTTAAACATTTACCAAGGTGATTCTTTCCACATTTATCACATATGGGAAGTTTCTTATTTCCCTTCTTTATTTTATCTATAATTTCCTCTTCCTTTATCTTATTCTCTTTATTATATTATAATCCATAGGAAATTTAGAATTATTTATCTATCTTTATATCACATAAAACTATTTCATCATATGAAGAAATGGTTTGAGACACCAGCGCCATTTTGAGACTTGTCTTAAGTCCTTAAATTAAATGATCAATATTATATTCTATGTTGTGTTTGAAATCCTTATAATACCTTGATAAACTAGTAAAGGTAGATTCATACTCCATAATTTCTTCCTCATTTTTCATTAATCTAAGTAACCTTCTCTTTATCTCAGTTTTCTACTCATGAGGGATGTGTTTATCAATGAATGTCTCCTTAAAAGTTATCCATTCCATGAGTTCTATTTTTTTCTTTCTCCTTAGTATTCTAAATCAATGGCCACCATTGATCCACATCACCATTGAGACAATACACTAAAAGTGTAACCTTTTCCTTTTCACTACATCCCAAGGCCAAAAATATATTCTCTAATGACTTAATCCATTACTTAGCTTCCATTGGGTCAGTAGTCCCCCTAAATGATGAGGGCCTCTATCTCATAAAGTGATCCAACATCAGAGAATCTCATTTTGGATAAGGTTTCTCCATCTGGGAAAGGTTCTGTGTCATAACCTGATTAATCTGCCGTAATATATATCGATTACTTTCTATGTTCCAATACCAACCATATAGTATTTATTAGTAGGGAAACCTCTACACTATCCATGAGTATTGATACAATTCTTCCTTCCAAGATCCATTTATAAACAATGGAACATACTATATTAGTTCATAAAACCATAATATATAATTCCAAATATGTTATAGAACATAACATAAATTTATGCATCATAAATCTTATAATCATAAACTTTATTTTCTTTGGATAAATCTTTACTTTTAATTCATTCATAATGGTGTGTAAATAAAATGTGAATTATCTTAAGCGTATCCCCCGAGAGTGTCAAACTAGGTGCGTAGTAAGGCCCATTGTCATGTATCAGGTTACATTAAGTTAGGTCCAACAAACCTTTTTTAGAGTTTTTACCCCTAGGTATATCTATTTTATAACCATGTGTACTTGTAGTATCCATCCAAGTGTGTATTGGTAGAAATACCCATATAATCTCTACCTTACCAAAATTCTAGAATGTTATTCTATACTTATCCACAAATTCTATCTTAGGGTTATGTTACCTAATCAAAGTTCTCTAAATTTAGTTTCTAAGGTTCCTTCTTAACATTATTTAATACCAAATATAATGCCCTAACCCTAGAAACATGGAACTGGTACATTATTTTATTACATTGGCATGAATAAAAGGTATCAAATCCCAAAGGACATATGAATTTAGTAGTATTAGAAAACAATATTACATACATGATACCCATAATACATTTGGAAAAGAAAATAAATCATGATACATAGTAAAATTATATAAACATCATCCTTTAAAACTTATTAAAATATTTCTTCTTCATAACATCGATAAAGGAAACATAATAAGGGTGATTTCAAATGCTCATTTAGGGTAAGTAAAGCATAAGAAATAATGAATCAATAATAATAAATAAATATGGAAAGGTGAATAATTGATAACACATGAAATTCAAATAATAAGATAATTAATAATCAACATAGAAAGGTATGAAATTAAAAACATGTTACCTTTAATCAATAAACTGATAATGAAATGCATATATAGATTTTATCATATGAAAACCTCATGGATAATAATAATGATAAGTGAAATATCTATGAAGGAAATTATTAATTATTGGATGTTATGTCTTAGGAACATGAAAAAATCTTCTATCAAGATCCATCCTCTATACAGTTTAAAATATTTTGATTTGGACTAATGACTTGTCTCATGAGAATCTGTTGATGCATCAAGGTCTATATCAAGTCTGGGCGCCACCCATCATTGCATGTCCAAATTATTCCTCATACTGAGTAATAAATTTAAGATATATTTCATAAATAATATATGTATTTAATAAATAATACATATTTATGAATAATTCCTTAGAGTCAGATAAGTAATAATAAGTATCATTGACATTTTTTAATAGAAATACTATTGAAAGATAATTAAAACATTCTTGTAGAAAAATAATCTTTAAAAATTCCAACATGTACCATACCACTTTGAAAAATTTGAATCATAATTACCCTTAGATTAAATGAAACCTAAAATATCCTATTAATAAGGATATTCTTGATATAATATGTCAAAATGAATTATATACACCATATAAAAGTGAATTGGTTCATAATAACAAATAAGTCTCAATGGAATGTAAATTGAGATGAAATCCCTTACCTTGAGTTAGACTTGTCAGATGTGTCTTTATATTCCTGAATAATAAAATTATTTTAATTATTTACTTGATTTAAAACCTTTCCATGTTTATAATTACTTTTATTTCACTTATTACATTATTTTAAACAACTACTTAAACAATTAAATTTACATCAGTTTTTTTGATGAGATTTGGTTCATTTGTTAAAATGACTTTGGTAGATCAACTATGGTCAAAAGGGTCAATATATGAACATATAAAAAATAATAATCATGAAATAATTATAATATTTTATACATAATTTATACTTTTAAAACCAATCATGAAAGATTTTTATGATAAATGAACCAATGTTACAATCATGGAGAAGGTAGGTCGTATGTACGCATGAGTAATGTTCCCATTTTTAATAATCATTATGTAAAGAAGGTAAGTAACACTATATATTTACATAATTATAATTATATCATAAATTACATGTTATTTTACAAAATTTACTTATATATATAATTATTATAATGTAAAATGAATCAGATCATGTCGAGGAGGCGGTGGTCCACACATCCACGACCGACATTATCACTTTTTAGTACATGAAAAGGGGTAACAAAGAAAATGATATATTATATTTATAGAAAGGTAATTATTTCATGAATTTCATATATATTTTATTTATGTCACATATTTTTAATTAAAATCATACTTTATACAATCCATGTATCACATGAATGAATCACATCGCTTTTAGGAGGTAGTAGTCCACACTTCCATAAACGATGTTATCTTATTCCCACAAAATGGAAAGTATAAAGGTATGCTCTATATAAAAAATAAATAATAAAAAATAAATAATAAATATCATATATTATATAAATAAATATCATTTACATCATAATTTACAACCATGAAATGTGGTAAAGGAAAAATGAACAACTTCATTTCATGAGATGGTAGTTCACCGTACGCAAGAATGGTATATTTGTTACTGATTAGATCAATGTGTGTATAAATATTGTATGAAACCTTAAAATAAAAAAATATAAGTATATTTAGGATAATTGTTTTGTTATATAATCATGAAATAAGAATAATTGAACTATTGTATAAATAAAAAAACTATAGATCTTGAGGAAGGATGTCACCTCTTATTCAAGTAACTTATTTTTTTTGCACCAAAGGGATTCCTTGGATTGATTTATGAACAATGTGGGGATTATAGGTTTAAAGGAGGTATTTTTATAATATTTTTGGGTATTTATTGGTTGATACTTTTTTTTATAGAGGTGTGAGTAAGGGGGAGGGGTGAGTGATTTTTTATAGTGGAGGAGGAGTGACATTATTGTAAATTTTTGGAAAGGGAATTTCACCCTTGTTTTTCCTATGAAAAGTGGATCCAATAATGGTAAAATGTATATAAAAGGTATAATTGGTTCTAAATATTTAAATCCAACGTATTTTTTACAATTTTCTAGGTCATTTTGTCTTTTAAGTTTAAGGTTTATTCCCTTATTGAGCTGATTTTTCTCGTAATCGTTGTAATTAATTTTAATCACTTTCACTAATAATTTTGGTAAAAAAATAATTTTACCTTATTATAAATTATAAATTATTATGATTCCAAATATTTAATCCATTTTTTTAAATCCTAGTCATATAAGTGGAATAAATTAATTTAAATTTAATCCCGCAGACGGGATGACAAAGCATAGTTTTAATGTAAAAATGTTCAAAATTTTGAGATGTTTTTATATCCAATATCAAAGTGAAATTGATTGAAATGAAATAAATTAGTTTAAGTGATATAAAATTTATCTAATTAAGCTTTTAAACCAACAAATAATATAATTTAACCTTATAAATCAATTATATTAAAAGGTAATTTTGAATTTAAATTTAGTATTTTTTCACAATTCATAAAAAAAAAATGAAAATTCATAGAAAAATACAAAAAATTCACCCTAAAATAATTTTAATGTTTTAATTTTTAAAATGAATTTTATTTTTTAAAATTATATTTATAAAATTTCCAAATTTTATATTTAAAATAGGTTCAACATTAAAAGGTGGTAAAAAAACTTTTATAAAAATATAGGTTTTTATGTGTAATATTGAGTTTGTTTTTATCTTATGATTATAAAATCTATTGGATGAATGTAAAAAATATTTTATTGAATATAATATATATATATATATATATATTAAATTAATATCAATCATTAATTTTAATTAATTTTACTTGTTAGGATAAAATGACTTCATGACCATACAAATAGTTTTTTTATAAAAACATTCCCTTTATATACAATTGGTTCTTATATTTTTCCAATTAATTTGTAAACAATAAATTCAACCATATATTTTCAGAAGTTATTTAATCCTATTCATAACCATCAATTTAATTTCTAGGCTGTATCTTATTATATTAAATAATAATATTTTTAATAATATATTATTATTTTTTAAAACTCAGTCTTGTGTGTTACGCAAGCCATCGAGGAAAGTTAGTATTACATGTAAGACAAGATAACCTTGGGGTTCTGTGTAGAGAAAGCTAAACTTTTTATTTTTTGTAACATAAGATTAACTTTTTGTTTCATATAAAGAAATATAGAAACAAAAATTAAATTAATTCTGAAAGGAAAATATTGTAAAGTCTTAGGGTGTTACAGTTTGGATATAATTCAATGCCCCCGACATTATCCTGTTAATGCAATAGAGAACATTAGGAAAGGAAAGTCTACTTCTCTAAGAGATATAATTTTCAACCAGAATCACTCTCATACCAAACACTCCCTATGGTTAGGCAATAATGGTTGACCGTGGGTGTTCTATGATTATCTAGTACTCTCATATGAAGAGAAATCACATGGCCGTCCCTTGTTTCTCACATCGGGCTTGAACCACATGATTTTAGGGACAATTTATTGGTTTTCTTAGAATTATAATTTATATAAGTCAATAAAAGTGAGGAAATATGTTTTATAATTAAAAAAAAACAAAACCAGAGTTGTAGGGTGTCACACACATCATGGAGCCTCCCCTTATTGGAATGTGACTCTACAGTTCCGCCATGACGATTGAGCACTTGAGCTCAGCCAACTTCTGTTGAGTGATTTCAAAGGCCTATTGCTAGACTACCAGGTCTTATTTCTCCTCATTAGTCTGGAGAGAATTTTTTTGGCCTTGATCCATTGCTGACATTGCTATACCCATCACTCAACATATGTCTTTTTGATCTCATCTTTCATGGCCTTGGACACTGCCATTTAAATCCTAAGACAATTAGTAACTTCAGCCTAAGTAAAAGTGGTCATTTCAAGATCTTGTTCCATTCCAACTAGATTGGATATCTTTTTCTTATCCTTTTGAATTTAATGGGATCCCCCAAACTTATGTCTCATCTAGTCCAGATTGAGCTCCTACCATTCCGCATGTACCCACTGGATGATTTAGTCCCGGAAAAGTGAATGGAAAGTGCTGGAATCCATCCCACCAATCCTCGGGTTGACTAACCAATGTCAGAGATATCCCAACCATTATGGAAGTTCAACTATCCTAATGTGGGTGATGAAGTTCTAAACATTCCTTTACACCTTTAAATGTATGTCCCGATTATCTTCGGTGACTTCTGGGCCGACGTCCTCAAAGTCTTCAGGTGGAACTGACTCATTAGGAGGAAAGACCATTAATATGTTTTCATCTGTGTC
Source organism: Viscum album (assembly GCA_963277665.1). Taxonomy (NCBI): domain Eukaryota; kingdom Viridiplantae; phylum Streptophyta; class Magnoliopsida; order Santalales; family Viscaceae; genus Viscum; species Viscum album. The sequence continues at coordinate 1,710,739,383 of OY728131.1, forward strand.
CTCCAGATGAATATCATGAAATATGATTGGATCAATGAACATCCCCAAGAATAGATCCTCACCAGCTTCTATGCCCATGATAGAGACTTACGCTACATTTTTGTGGTACCATAGAGGTGGATTTCATCATTTCAGCTCTCTTGTCCACTCCCACCTATAGTGAAACTTCAGCTTCAGCTCCTACAACTACCACTAGTGGAAATTAATAATAAAGTGCACCTGATACAACCTCCTTAGACTCCCTAGTCTCTAAAACCATGGAAACTTCTTTTATTTCACTTTCATCCCCAATAACTACTTATGGTGGCTCTGCTACCACAGGATCATCCACCACAATTATTTTAGCCAGCCTCATTATGGGATCTATCTAAACCCCCTCCATTAAGGGTAATGTTTTGATATTTACCTCCTTTGGATAATCTACATCTAGCCCAACCACCTTGACCTCTCCATCTTTTTCCACTGTGAGAATGATATCTACCATCACCACCTCAGTCTCAAGTTTAGATAATGTGAGTGTTGCTTCTACTGGTTGATTTTCAAAAACTGTATGAACCACCATTACAAAATATGTTAGTCAATCTTAGGAAATAAGATCAAAGAACCAAGGAAGTAGAGGAGGAAGTAACTTACGTGAATTGTACACCCCAGTTAGGAGTTCATGAATATTCATTGATATCTCCTTGGGTAGGGTACCTCCCATAGCTGTTGCCTCATCTGCAGACACCGATGTTTGGCTTCCCTTAGACACAACGTCCGGACAAGACCTCACAATTTCCCCTAATGGGTTGAGGTCCCATCACCTTCTTTTTGAGGTATATCTTAGAACTCTCCTTCCTGTATTTTTGATTCTTGAGAAAGTGGAAAATAGGTCTAGACAACAATTCTAAGGAACATGTTAAATTAAATATATGTAAGATCCAAATATTTATCTAGTTGGAAGAAACATCTTACCTTATTGGGGAACCTTGATCAGTATCTTCTCTCTAGGATACATCCAAATCCTCAAGAAAAGGAGTATTCACAACCAGCTCAGCTATCAAAAATCATGGGGGATAGGTACTGTTCAACAACACCCTCACCTAGTCAGTCAGCAGATGCGCAATGACCTGGGAATGCACCAAGTCCACCAGCTCCACCATACATTGTTCCCCCATTTCCCAAGGTAAGAGGAAACTGGCCTTGGAATGAAAAATCATAGTGAGGTACATCCTATTCCTATTAGGGCATTTCCACATTCCTTGAGGATTGATGAACTGTAATTAAACGTCCCAGTTTTCCCAAGCCTCAGGAAAGAATTTATCATTGATAATGTCCACATGATGTAACCACTTCTTGAGAACTCAGATTTTTCTACAGACCACCCAGATGGATCCCCTTTCTCCCTGTGTTGTCCTACCCAAATTTTTTGGGCCAAGTGCTCATACTTCTCACCCTTTATCTCTTGGATGTTCGGGCCCATGACCTATTGTTAATTATATCGTTTCCCTACACACCATATTAGCTTTTCCACTATGATGCTCCCTAGCTACCATTCATCCCCGACCTTGGGGTGGAAAGATCACTCCTTCATTAGCCCATATGGTCTGTTGTTTCAATGTGAATCCGAGGTATGTGCTCACCCAACTCATCATATAGTTGTGAGTAAACACATTCTTAGTAGTGAGTGATGGTAGCTTATTCCTCATATTTCTATCTTCATGTGTGAACATGAGCCAGAGATGACTTATCACCAATGGTTGGATCACATGAAGAACCTATGAGTACACCTTCAGAGTTAATATCTACACATGCATGAATTTCCTTGAAAAGCAGTGTGGATCATATGGTTCTTAGAATGGCTCACAGTAAACCCTCACCACCAGCACTCCACCTCAGAAGGTAATAAGATACAATCAATTCTACTCAATCCCTAAACTATAATCGTTTACCACCCCCATTGGTAGGGGGAATGGGTGGAATGTGAATTGATCCTCCAAAAAAACCTTTTTCAGCAATTCTGTCAAGCCCAAATTGAGTGGACAACTCCCTATGATTTTTAGAATTATAGGCCAAAATTTTGTTAAGGGAGGGGAAATGGGGTTCAGATACTCATATCCCCCCATGTGCATGGATACCATGCTATACAGGAAATGAAAAGGCCACCCCACACACAACGAGTTATTCCCTTCACTTATGTCATGAAGTACCTTGTATAACTTAGCCAACACTAGGATCTCAAGGTTGAAACATTACCATATCACCAACATCACCACCACGATGAAGGTTCTTGGACACACCCACATGTGTGCATCCCTAACTAGGAGCATCCACTCACAGATGAGTACCATGATGAATCTTTCCAATCTGACTATGGGTTGGAGATCGATATTGATACTATATCCCCATAGTTTCCACTAGGTTTTTTCAATAACCCAGTAGTAGGATCCATTCTTACCCTGCTGGTATCCCCTCAGGCATGTGCATGGCCTTGTCAACCACTTCCTTACTGGATCCTCCCCATTAGCGGTCTCTTCTTCTAGTACGTTCAAAAAATATTTAAACCACTACTTGAAGGGGACATCTCCTGTCCCCAACTTTTCCTCACTAGTTCCCTACACAATGTACCACAATAAATTAACTAGAGCCAAAAATATATCATGGTCATCCCATATATTCTCCATGGGGAGAAATTCTTTAAACATTTCCTCTAGGATCAGGATACTGGAGATTTGTTGAAGCACTACTACAACTTGGGCCTTTATCAGCGCTAAAAACTGTCATTAACAACGCTAGAAAAGCGCTGTTAATGCCGGCGTAGATAAAGGGGGGGGGGGGGGGGTCCCCTTTATCAGCGCTTCTCTTAGCGCTGGTAAAGGTCCCCTATATCAGCGCTTCTTTTAGCGCTTATAAAGGTCTCCTATATCGGCGCTTGACAAAGCGCTGATAAAGGGTTCCTTTATCAGCGCTCCTTTAGAACTATTAAAGGTGTCCTTTATCAGTGCTAAAAAAGCGCTGATAAAGGCCCCATCACCTGCACCAAAAAAACAGTACCTGCACACCTGCACACCTGAATACCTGCACAAAGTTGCACATGCACACATGCACACCTGCACACCATAGCACCCGCACCCAATATTTTGACCGACAACGGTATATACATTTACTTAACATCATGAATACAAAAAAACGCATTGCTATATACATTTCAAACATTGTTTTACATGGTTACATTTATAATTATTCAACAATAGTTATAAACATTCATGTTTCATCCTTTGATATCCGTGATCCGCTATCGACGGTATTTTTTTCCAAACAAAGCATCCGAACTCAAGGCAAAAAATTCACCTATATAAGAAAACAAATATTATGTTAGTAATGCAATAATGAAATAAATTAAAATAGTAATATGAAAGAATACATTAATATGAAAATGTGAAACTAAAATATGAAATTTTAAACTCAAAAGTTTTCATTTTCATAACAATGAAAGGGAATAATGTAAAATCAATATGTTTTTGATTGATTTGTCTCATTTAATAAATACTGATTCTTTATATAATGAAAAGCTTTACCGGTCACACCGTGAGTTGGTCAAATTGAGGTGCAGTCGATTCATACACGTCACAAATGAATCATGGATCATTGTCCTAAAGTATCAAAACAATCCGAATGCATTTGCTCGGTTTGGCGTATGTCATTGGTGTTGTTTTCCAAAGTCAATCTCAATTTGAAACTGATATTAGACACTTTTAGTCATACCGGTCATGTCGTTCATTGGATTGAGGTACAATCGATTTGTACACGTCAAAAATGACTCGTGGATCGTTTTCCTAAAGTATCAAAACAATCTGAATGCGTTTGCTCGGTTTGGCGTATGTCATTGGTGTTGTTTTCCAAAGTTTATCTCAATTTGAAACTGATATCAGACACTTTTAGCCATACTGGTCACCCCGTGCGTCGGATTGAGGTGCGGTTGATTCTTACACGTCACAAATGAATCGTGGATCATTGTCCTAAAGTATCAAAACAATCTGAACGTGTTTGCTCGGTTTGGCGTATGTCATTGGTGTTGTTTTCCAAAGTTTATCTCAATTTGAAACTGATATCAGACACTTTTAGCCATACCGGTCATGCTGTGCATCGGATTGAGGTGCGGTCGATTCGTACACATCACAAATGACTCATGGATCGTTTTCCTAAAGTATCAAAACAATCCGAACGTGTTTGATCAGTTTGGCGTATGTCATTGGTGTTGTTTTCCAAAGTTTATCTCAATTTGAAACTGATATCAGACACTTTTAGCCATACCGGTCACACCGTGCGTCGTATTGAGGTGCAGCCGATTTGTACAAGTCACAAATGACTCTTGGATCGTTGTCCAAAAGTATCAAAACAATCCAAATGTTTTTTCTCGGTTTGACGTATGTCATTGGTGTTGTTTTCCAAAGTTTATCTCAAATTAAAACTGATATCAGACACTTTTAGCCATACCGGTCACACCGTGCGTCGGATTGAGGTGCGGTCGATTCGTACACGTCAAAAATGACTTGAGGATCTTTTTCCTAAAGTATCAAAACAATAAGAATGCGTTTTCTTGGTTTGGAGTATGTCATTGGTGTTGTTTTCCAAAGTTTATCTCAATTTGAAACTGATATCAGACACTTTTAGCCATACTGGTCACATAGTGTGTCGGATTGAGGTGCGATCGATTCTTACACATCAAAAATGAATCTTGGATCATTGTACTAAAGTATCAAAACAATTCGAATGCGTTTGCTCGGTTTGGCGTATGTCATTGGTGTTGTTTTCCAAAGTTTATCTCAATTTGAAACTGATATCAGACACTTTTAGCCATACTGGTCACACCGTGCGTCGGATTGAGGTGCGGTTGATTCTTACACATCACAAATGACTCTTGGATAGTTTTCCTAAAGTATCAAAGCAATCCGAACGCATTTTCTCAGTTTGGAGTATGTCATTGGTGTTGTTTTCCAAAGTCTATCTCAATTTGAAACTGATATCAGACACTTTTAGCCATATCGGTCACACCGTGTGTCGGATTGAGGTGAGGTCAATTCGTACACATCACAAATGACTCGTGGGTCGTTTTCCTAAAGTATCAAAACAATCCGAAGGTTTTTTCTCAGTTTGGCGTATGTCATTGGTGTTGTTTTCCAAAGTCTATCTCAATTTGAAACTGATATCAGACACTTTTAGTCATACCGGTCATGTCGTGCGTCGGATTGAGGTGCGGTCGATTAGTACATGTCACAAATGACTCGTGGATCGTTGTCCTAAACTATCAAAACAATCCGAACACGTTTTCTTGGTTTGGCGTATGTCATTGGTGTTGTTTTCCAAAGTTTATCTCAATTTGAAACTGATATCAGACACTTTTAGCCATACCGGTCACACCGTGTGTCGGATTGAGGTGCAGTCGATTCGTACACGTCAAAAATGACTTGTAGATCGTTTTCCTAGAGTATCAAAACAATTCGAATGCGTTTTATCGGTTTGGCGTATGTCATTGTTGTTGTTTTCCAATGTTTATCTCAATTTGAAACTGATATCAGACACTTTTAGCCATACCGGTCACGTTGTGCATCAGATTGAGGTGCGGTCAATTCTTACAAGTCACAAATGACACGTGGATAATTTTACTAAAGTATCAAAACAATCTGAATGTGTTTACTCGGTTTGGCATATGTCATTGGTGTTGTTTTGCAAAGTTTATCTCAATTTGAAACTGATATCAGACACTTTTAGCCATACCGGTCACACCGTGCGTCAGATTGAGGTGCGGTCGATTCGTACACGTCACAAATGACTCGTGGATCGTTTTTCTAAAGTATCAAAACAATCCGAACGTGTTTGCTCGGTTTGGCGTATGTCATTGGTGTTGTTTTCCAAAGTCTATCTCAATTTGAAACTAATATCAGACACTTTTATCCATACCGGTCACACCGTGCGTCAGATTGAGATGAGGTCGATTCGTACACGTCACAAATGACTTTCGGATCGTTTTCCTAAAGTATAAAAACAATCCGAATGAATTTGCTCAGTTTGACGTATGTCATTGGTGTTGTTTTCCAAAGTTTATTTCATTTTCAAACTAAGTAGTAGGAATTCACTAATCTAAGGATATGAAACATAAGAAAGGGAGATCATAGATTCTCAATAAGTGTAAAGGGAGATATAAATGACCATATAAAGATAACATAAGTATTAGGAATTCACCTTCATTGTCCTATTTGTTTACATTCTTCCACCAGGTACGATGCCCATTCGTTTCTAAAGACATTTATATCATCTTCTGAATAGGAGTTTTTGCGACAGTCATAGTAGTACTGAAAAAATATAAATACACAAAAGATTAATAATTATTTTAAATAAAGTAATAATTATTTTCAAAAATACCTCTTCAGGGATGCTAGTTTGTTCATGAAATACGATCTCTTTCATAAATTTACAAACATAATAACCGCAGTCCTTGTCATTTGTTTATTTCGGACACTACAGAAACATCAAGAAAAATAAGTAATTTGTTTTGATATGTATTTGGATAGTGAAATATAATTATATATACCCAGATACTTCTCCATTTGTAGATCTTGTGGGCATTGTCGTCCTTACACCCTAGATTCATTCCAGCCTTTAGATGATATTCATACACCGCCATATCATAACAAAATCCTCATTAAAAGATAATATAAATTATATAACTAGATATTTAGTTCTAAAATGTTGGATCTAGTGTACTAAAAATTGAAAATCGCCATCATATGTGGTTGGTTAGTTGGATATCCATGCAGTGAATCCAGAAAATAAATCTTTGGAGTATCCAAATTGACTGCAATGAGCATCCAATGTTCCCTAAAAACACAAAAAGAAATAAGTACTGATAGAAATGAAAATATAATTGATATGATTAAAATGTAGAGTTTTACCCTTGCATCGTTGGTATTAAAAAGAGCCTGTCAGTCGTAATTCTTCTTTGAAACATTCTGAGTAGATTTGACATCAATTCAACCTGAAAATTAGAATCTATTTCTGTTCGTTGTGTAGAAATGGTGTGAGGACTAACGAGTCCAAATTTGTATTCATGGGAAAATCCCTTAAATTGTTTTTCATATATATTCTTGTGAAAAAAATGAGATGTATTTATCCATAATTATCAAAGTATATCAACTTCTGTAAAATCAAATCATGAAAACATACCTCATGTATACATTTATAACTGAGGCGCCTAGCCAGTCGTATGTGATGATCTCAGAAACAGCGTCTGCACTAACGAAATCTATTGTTTCCTCTCCGTACATATCTTTTTCACAATCAATTGTATGACTCTTGCTGTCTTTCATTTTCGTATCCACATGAGCTTGCAATGATATTAAATGTGGATATAGAACGGGCGGGGTGAACGCGCTCTCAGTAGATCGTTTTGATCGGTTGGTTGATCCAATGTTGGAGCTGCTCTTTTGTTTTAGCTTCTCCATTTTATCCTTCTGTAATAACATTCATCAGTTCAACCATTTTCTAATTTAATGTTAAAGGTTATGCTTGAAAAATGAACTAGAAATGAATACCTCCTGCTTGACATGTTTTTTTACAAGATTCGACGGCCATGTAATGAATGTTCCAACATCTTTTTCCATCGTATGAATGTCATCATTGTCATTTGTAATGGGTAGCTTGGCGCTCGGCTCATGAGATACGTTAATCGACACTTTTACATGATCGGTTGGAAGTGGTCTGGAGTGTAGCGTGTCATTCTGCATATTGAACGCTGTAGCCCTCGCTACATGGCGATGGGTGGGAGTTGACAAATATAAATCACAGTCATTTTCACCCTGCAGAATATCATTACATGAAAGGTATCAGTGTCTATGTGATTCACATCTCACAAAAACGAATATTATAACATTGATTACCTCAGTTAATTCAGGTCTTTGAGGGGAATGGCTCGCCTCAAAGCTGGTGAGGGGTGGATCTTCTCGCGGGGGTTGTTCTTGAGTTGTTTGTTCTCTTCGCCTCTCCTCCATCAAACTCGTTAGAATCTTTCCCTGAGTTTGGATTAGTTCTTCAAGGGTAGCTACTTTATCTCTCATTACATGCAATTCTTTAGTTTGTTCATCCTCTTGTTTTTTTTCTGAAAATATGTCCGAGGTGACACCCCAAAACCCACACCTCTGACGCGGCCATACTGTTATGGATGTTTCAAGGCCGTTGAAAGTATGTATGCATCTGGTGCAGGTGTTGTTGATTCCTATGACTATTTCAAATAGAAAATATGAAAAAATAAGTAAGCATCGTTATGTAATAGTGATTTAAAGCAAAACAAGTTTATATTATGTCATACTTACACATGTTTCCCACACTTTTTGTGTGTTTTCATCTATCAGTTTCTCCTCTTTATTAACACGAGCCTCCTTCCATAACACATGGCGTGGAATGGAAGTGACATGAGATTTTGCTTCATCAATCTGCATATAAATAGAGAAACATGGTTACAGTGTTGTTTTATGTCACATAAAATTATTACAGTACTTTTAAAATACATACCAATTGTTTTTCAATTGAAGCGTACCCCAACATTTCTTTACAGTAGGGGTACGCTGGTTTTGCTGCCCGTTCTTTATTTTCAGCACTCAGTTGCTATTTCATAAATAAAAACCTATCAATCAACGTGATGAATACAAGCAACGTTACACAATGTGTAACCAAACACAATGTACCTGGAAATTCTGTTCCGCACGACGGTTGAAAAACGCATCCCACGTTCCTTGGGATATCAAGTGTGCATAAAGAGGAGGCGGGTGCGGCTTGATTTTCTCTTCGGCATCTTTCAGATGATGTTTCGTTAAAATGCTGCGAAAGCCTCTATGAATCCTTCCTGCCAGTCTGAAAACATATTCTTTGTGCGAAACATCTACTATAAATGAACTCTATAAGATATGATGAAGGGTTAGTCAATATTTCAATATGTTATTTTATTTTAATAAATTAAATAGATGATATCGTAATGTTACTGTAATATCTTCCCACATTAATGTTTTCAACCCGCTGACAACATGGTGCCACGACTCTACGTCAATCGGCATGCATTTTCGAGTGACGATTCCAATGTAGCTACTAAACATGGCTTTGTTGGGGTTTACATGCTGGCCTAGCTTATTCCATCCCACCTCATATTTGATGCCTTTTGCTTTTGCCTTAAGGATTTTTGCTAAAACTGTCAAACTACTGCGCACCTTTTTTTTTTGTTTTGCTGGGGTTTCATCGCCTACCATTTCCTCAGTTTCTGCATCATCATTATGTTTCTCCGAAGCGCTAGCATAGACACTGACACCAGCTGTAACAGGTTGAGAGACCTGTTGTACGTCAGTAGTGGGACCAGCTGCAACAGGTTGAGAGACCTGTTGTCTCTCAGTAGTGGGACAAGCTGCAATAGGTTGAGAGACGTGTTGTGTCTCGGGATTGGGTGAATCAGCAGGTGAAGAAGTCATTATCTGCAGAACTAGTTTAAAATTTAATTTAGATCACATAAAAGCAGCAGTGAACAAATAATAACATAATGTAACACAATCTATATTACAATGAAAATCAATAACCTGATTATTGAACTCCCTTTTTTTTAAAGGCTGAAGGGATTTGACCCCTCTATCAACTATCCATATCCCTTCATTGTGGTCTCCTATGACATACAAAATATCGTCTACATTGGGACCACTGTGAAATGATTGCGAAGTCCCAATGAAAGGGTCATCTTCCGTTGAATTTTCATCTGACCCTTCAGCTGTTTTGGTCGATAACAGAACAATTGACCAGTTTCGGTGTGCGGGATCTAGAACATAAAATACTTGCACTGCCTGTGATGCCATTATAAATGGTTCGTCTTTCTCCCCTTCCTTACTGAAATCAACTTTCACGAATCCCAAATCATCTATTTTAACAGCACTCCTGTTATCAACCCACTTTCATTGAAATATCAGAACTTGAAATTCCGTATAATCCAACTCCCATATTTGTTTGATGATGCCAAAGTTTGACATATTCGCATAAATTGGATTTCTATCCTTAGCACCGGAAACATGCATGACTTCAGCCACAAGTGTAACCCCACTATTCTGCATGGTACTGTCTTCATCATGTTCATTAGTATAAAATGTATAACCATTAACTACATAAGCATTGTAAGATAATGCATACACACTTGGTCCTCCGGCTAGCCATCGAAGTCGTTCCAAAATTGACTTTGTATTTTCATCTGACTTATTAAAAATATGATCTCGAAACCATCCTATAAACTGTCGATTATGTGTATCTGATATCCATTTTTCATCCCTTGATGGATTCAAATGCCTAAGAATTTCTTTGTGGATTTCAACATATGGGTCAACGTCGAAACTGTTATGCAAAACATAAAGGTGGGCCTGCTCCTGATCTGTAATATTGATTGTGACAACCTTTCTTCCAGAAAATCCTTCACCCTCAAGCTGCCCAGTGTGACGAGATTTCGGTAAGCCAATGCTTTCCACACCAGACAAATATTCGGTACAGAATTCAACGGCTTCCTCAATAATATATCTCTCTGCAATACAAACCTCTGGCCGACTTCGATTTTTGACATACCCTTTCAAAATCTTCATATACCGTTCAATGGGGTACATCCATCTGTAATGTACAGGACCACATAGTCGAATCTCTCTCACCAAGTGGACCATCAAATGAACCATCATATCAAAAAATGAAGGCGGGAAGAACATTTCTAATTCACATAATATGATGGCAATTTCTTTTTCCATAGCTGGAAATTTTGCTGGTTCTATAACTTTGCTGCATATAGCTTTGAAGAAGAAACACAGTTTCATTAATGTATGGCAGAAATTCTTGGTCAAAATGCAACGTAAAGCAATTTGAATGAGATTTTTCATCAAAACATGACAGTCATGTGATTTCATACCTTTTATCTTCAAGTCGCTCATTGACACAAGGTTACTGATATTTGACGAATACCCCTCTGGAACCTTTACGTCATTCAAGAAGTTGAAAAACTGATATCTCTCCTACCTTGAAAGAGTGTAAGTAGCAGGAGGAAGAAATGTTCGTTTTTCACCCTTCACTGGTGCCAACTCTTCTCGTATTCTCATCTCAACCATGTCCAACCTAGCCTTAACTCTATCTTTTGTTTTGCCATATGTATTTATCAATGTGCCGATAACACTTTCAAATACATTTTTTTTCTATATTCATAACATCAATAAAATGTCTTACATACAGACAATTCCAGTATTGTTAATTCAAAAAAAATTGATCTATTTTTACAACCTATTTTCGTAAGTTTCTTTGAAGCCGGTTTACCAAAAATAGTGTCCACATTTTTAACTTTCTCAAACAATTGATCGCCTGTTAGTGGAGACGATGCTGTACGTTCTTCTGAACTTCCATCGAATGATGTCTTCCAAGAACGGTACTTATGTTGTTGCGGTAGAAATCTGCGATGTCCTAGAAACACGGTTTTCAATGAATGTTTCAACCTAATTGATTGTGTACCTTTTTCGCAAATGGGACAGCCTTGAGTTCCTTTAATGCTATATCCTGACAAATTTCCATAAGCAGGGAAGTCATTTATCATTCCATACAATATGACTCTCAAAGTGAAATCTTCCTTTCTGTAAGCATCATACAATGTAACACCTGAATCCCACAATAATTTCAAATCTTTGATCAATGGAGCTAAATAAAAATCAATATCATTACCCGGTTGTTTTGGTCCTGATATAAGCATAGATAACATGATGTATTTTTGTTTCATGCATAACCACGGTGGTAAATTATAATTTATCAACATAACCGGCCATGTACTGTGACTGTTGCTTTGAAAACCAAAAGGATTCACTCCATCTGTAGATAACGCAAGACGAAGGTTTCTCGACTCGTTTCCAAATTCAGGATACTCATGATCGATTCTCTTCCACTGAGGAGAGTCTACCGGGTGACATAGTATCCCATCTTTAATTCTTGTATCTGCATGCCATGTTAATTGTTCTGAAGTCTCCTCACTTCCATATAGGTGTCTAAACCTTGGAATGATTGGAAAGTACCATACAACTTTAGTATGACTAGATTCATCTTTCTTGTATCGAGAAGCACCACAATTTGGGAATTCTTTAAGTGATTTGTGGTCCTTGCGAAATAGTATACAGTCATTCGGGCAGGTGTGTATTCTTTCAGAGATCATACCCATAGAGCGTAGCATTCGTTTGGCATCGTATGTTCGGCTTAGGAGCTCATTGTCTTCTGGGAGCATGTCATTCAAGAGGGCAATTAGTTTCGTAAAACTATCGTCACTCCACCCGTTATCTGCTTTCAAATTATACAGCTTTAGTACGGCTGAAAATGCTGTATATTTAGTGCAACCAGCATACAATGGCGTCTTTGCACAACTTTTTAACTTCTCAAACAATTTTGGGCAATCACGAAGTTCATCTTTGAAGGTCCTTGTCATTTTCTCAATACGATCTTCATCATCATTCACATCTATAATCACATCCTCCATACGATCATCTTCATTGTTCATGTTTGTAATCATATCAGATGATCCATAAAACGCAGTGTCACCCTAGTCACTACTTACATTCGTTGTTTCCCCATGTTTATTCCAACATGTATAACTTTGATCTATTCCGTGACAGATCAAGTGTACTTCCAACTCATTTGGACTAATTTGTTTTGAATAAAAAAAGCGTAAACACAGACAAAGGATTTGAGAAGAGTCACATGCATGATCTTTTTCAAACTTGATAAATTTTTTCAGGCCTTCTTCATACTCTTTTTTCAACCGATTGGCATTCATCCATTCTTTATTTATATTCATCCTATTTGAAATCCATAGGATGAGTATATAGGTTAGAGGAGAAATGACTTCTCGAACCTTTTCTGGATAACCTAGAACTCCTTACAAGGAAATAACGTGACCATGAAACAATACTTCTTAAACAAAATATGGGGAATTTATAATATTGTAATAAAGACAAAGCTCTCTAAAAACACCTAAAACAACCTCCAGATTATCGGATTACTCCTCCTATATATTGTAATACACCAAGAAGTATTCTAAAAAAACAAAAATGAAGGTGTCTAGAAAGATATTAAAGATCTAGTTCATCAGTTCCATGAAATAGATAGAGCATTGGTGATCCCAAATAGAATTCATAAATACTTTAAATTTCCATATCGACTTTAAAAATCTATCTTTTGAGCATCCTCTTCCCAAACCCTCAACTGTTGGTACCCTGATCTCTAGAAAATTTTCAAAAACCAATAGAACCTTATAAGATGTTCAAACAAATCATCAATTGTTGGCAATATGTAATTATTCATTACTGTCACCTGGCTATGACTACGGTAGACTGTTAAAATTAATAGGCTATGATATGAATTCATTGAAAACAGAATTGGAAAATCTCATAGTGACATGATCATATAGATAGAACCATTTCCTTAAAGATCTTCTAGCTGATCTTTTAGCTCCTCTAAATCGGCCAGAGCCTTATGATGTGATGGAATGGAAAATGGGATCTTCCTATTAAGCAAATAGATAGAAAACGCAAACACTCATTGGGGGAGGTTATCCCATGAAGTCCTCTAGAAATGATTTTGTGTACTTTTCCATGACCACTGGAATTTCACATGTAGAACACTTCTCAACAACCCCAAGGAAAACCTTGGAAAAATGACATGATATGAACCATAACATAAAAGAAACTTGTCATACCCTCCATGGTTATAGATCACAATCTCCATAAAAGACATGGAATCTCCTGTTAAGAGTAAGTAACTGAACCCAATGGTGATAATAGTCATCTAGTGTACTAAATCCAATAAAAAAATCCAAGATGATAATGAGGTCAGAAAAGACCAGGTCCAAAACATGGAATTCCGAAATGTCCTCCATGCCAAGTACCACAACACAACTCTCAAAGAACATGAAACCATGACCATTTTTCCTACCCAAAAGGGTCAGGAAATACATGAAATAATTCATAAACTCTGCCGTCATAACCAAGTAATAAAAAAATATGTGAAATTAATGACTAGGATTCACCATTTTGAAATGAAACCAATACTATAGAAGAATTAAAAAAAATTCACCTCGAATCGTGGTTGGCCAAAATTATGAGTCCTCATGAATGACCTCTACTGCATTGATTTTTTCTGGATTAGACTCGTCTATGTATTATTTCCTTATTAAGAATCCCCCTTTCTTTTAGGATGTGATCCTCCACCATTTGAAGCCTCTTATTTTAACTAAGAGCCCTTAAAAAAGCGGAGCCTACACCACCCATTAATGGAACACCATTGAGACCAATATTTCAATTAAAATATGACTCTCACATCAATACCTTGGGAAACACCTAAAAATAGGTTGGTAGACTTAGAACAATAAGAATAAATCTGATATATTTCCTCAAACCCATCTCAAAATTAATAGCCATAAGATATTCGTTCGTGGGGAGATAAAGAGATACATGAACCAAATGAAAACACCAAAACATAAGAATAACTAAATAAATCTAATGAAGTAGTGGGAAATCATAAAAACAGCCCATAGTCAGGATAAAAACATAACCACAATCCCAAACCACCCATGGAAACTGAAGATTCAACACGAAGAATAGTTGGCCAAACATTTACCCATTCCAAACATAATTTATTCATGAAAATTAAATTTTAATCACCTTAAGGAGGAGGACCCGGTGGAGGAGGAGAAGGAGGTGTCGACAACGGAGGCACCAGAGGTAGCGCGGAGGCAGCACAGAGGCAGGGCGGAGGCAGGGCGGAGGCAGGGCGGAGGCAGCAGAGGTAGCGGAGGCAGCGGAGGAGGAGGAGGAGGAGGAGGAGGAGGAGGCCGCGGTGGAGGAGGAGGCAACGGAGTAGGCAGAGGAGGAGGAGGCGCCGGTGGAGGAGGAGGAGGATGAGGCCGCAGACTAAGAGGAGGAGGAGGAACCACTGATGGAGGAGGAGGAGGACGAGGCCGCGGTGGAGGAGGAGGAGGAGGAGGCGGTGACCGGAGGAGGAGGAGAAGGAGGAGGAGAAGGAGGAGGCGATGGCTGCGGCGAAGGAGGAGGAGGCAGCGACAGCGGTGACAGCGGTGTAGAGGAGGGCTTCCGCGAGAGCTTGACCGGGTGCAGGGAGGAGGAAGAGGACCCGCGGGTTTTTAACAAATCCGCGTGAGCCTTTATCAGCGCTAGTAAAAAGTGCTGATAAAGGGTGTATTTATCAGCGCTAAAATGAAAAGCGCTGATAAATACAACCTTTATCAACACTTTTTTAGCGCTGATAAATAAGCCCTTTATCAACGCTTGTTTTAGCGCTGATAAAGTGGACCTTTATCAGCCCTTTTGTTAGCGCTGATAAAGGCCCGACCCTTTATCAGCGCTTTACTGTTAGCGTTGATAAAGGCAGGCGCTTGCCTTGCCCAATTTTGTGGTAGTGAAGATCCCATAGGCTGATGCTGACCTCCCTGTGATGCAGATGAAATGTGTTGGTCCCCAGTGACCATATGCTCAATAGTTTGGGATTGATATTCTATGGTCAGTAAACATGAAACTGTGAAGCCCATTATGCTTCATATATTCCTATAATCTTCAACTCTGCCCCAAACTCTAAGTACGACTACATACTTAGTAGGACCAGGACCACTCATCTGTGAAGTTTCCATCCCAGTGAGGATCCTAATAATCATTCCATCCTTTTTTCAAGTGCCCAAAACCTTCCTTAAAGATAATTTGATATTATGGAAGGGATGCCTCATCCTATGAATTCTCCCGGTAAACATTATTGGCATGGTTTTAGAGGAATCCCATTACGATGGGTGCATGATATTTCTAAATCTGGCCTACAACGACCCTGTTCCATTGGTAGTTCCCTTAAACTAGTAATCTGGGTTTTCCCTACTCACCATAAGGATAAATAAATCATCTCTCAGTCTGAAACCATAGAATAATAACCACTTTCATAGAGGATATTACATTTTAGCATCCAAAAGTAGATTGAGTAATGATTTGTCGTCTGAGGTGCTTCAGACACATTCTATGATCACGATGTTGTTTACTATCTCTTAGTTTATTTTTGGAATCTAGTTCATGAAAATCGTTTGTGGAGATCATTCATGGAGCTCGATTCGTGGAGCTCTAGTTTGTAGTTATCGCTTAAAAAAAGCATTTTGTAATGTCTAGTTTTCTAAATATCATTCTCAGAGTAAGAAATATGATATTTATGGTTCACTAAGAAAGGATTCATGGATCATGTTTCATGGAGGTAAGAAGATTAACAAAAATAGATCACGGTATTTTCTTCATGCAGAAGTTTGGTACTATTGGAGGGCCCCCTTATGCTATTTATAGGCATGTGGATGACCCAAGGTTCTTGAAGAGCTTCATCCATTCATGAGGTGCTCATCACAAGTCAACATTGTGAATGATCTTCTTGAAAAATTTCATATTATCATAAAATTTGGTGATTTTACCTTAGAATTCGTCTCTCCTTTACCCATCGACTCTCATTCTGAGGGGGTAAATTTTTAGGTGCTGAAAGGAATAACGTAAAAATAGTTGATTAGTCATAAAGGAAATGACTAGTTTAGATGATATACAAGAGAAAATGGCCCCCAAAACTGTCTTAAGGGTCTTCCTCATGAAGTTCATTTGCCAATATTCTATTCGTGAACACGCAAGGACTTGATAGTAATCTCTGTGAGTCCGATGCTGCTTCATGACCATGAAAAACTCTGATGTTGTGGTTCATGAGTCCAATGAAGCCAAAACTGATCATAATGACTATATTTGGTTTGTGAACCACTTTTAGCTTCTTGAAATCCAATGCCTATAAATATCCACTCATACCAACCTTTAGAGGACTGTTCCTCGACCTTTCAACTTTCGAATTACTCCTAATTTATGAAGCACCTAAGTATTGTGAGATAGAACTAAAATAAATCACCCAAGGTGCTAGAGGTTCATGAAACCCCATGTTGTGTTTTCCTAAAAACCTCCAGCTCTGGGGGAGATGATTTTCATAAATTCCTACTCCCTTCGCAAATGAAGAAGGCCCTCTGGGGTACTTGAGGCTTCTCGAATCATTAAGCTTTCATGAATAAATCTATTCAAGATCCAGGAATTCATCATGAGGTTGGGCTAGCATGTTTAATGAATAATACCCCTTAAAGAATCCCCTAACCTCCTCAAATAACATAAAATTCATGAATTAACTCTCTGTGAGGCCTTATTCTTCTCAAATACCCTCTCCTAGGCTTCACCAAACTACCTCCATTTTGATGAAACGTCTTTGCATAGGTTGAGTGCCCCAATCCTCCATACCCATCTAGTATTGGTTCAGTTGTACCCCAAGTCCTCATGTGAATTGTACCACCCTTTCTTGTGGCCCACCCCATTCAAAGTGTTTCTTGATACTCCCATTTACCTTTTTCTTCCCAATATAGGTATGCTAATTCATTTTTATTCTCAATATTGTCATGATAATGTGGAACTCATGATCTAACACTCCTCCACACTATTACACCTTGTAATTACTAAATCCATGTACCATCTAGGGGTTCATGATTAGCTATTATATAATACTAAAGAGTAAGGAGTGATTTCCCCCCATTTCCAAAACTTCATGATGTAAAATTTCCAAGTACCAACTTCCTCAACACATGATGTTTAACTGTCACTTTTCCCCATGTGAAATGCATAGGGTGCTCTATGTGTGACTGGAAATGGATGGTCTTCACACCACCCATCCTCACATGGAATAAAATACTCTTCACAGGGAATGAGATCTTCCTAATAGGGAATATGACTATCCTTACAGAGAATGAAATCCTCCCCACATAGAGTGACATCCTCCTATGAATCCCTCATATAGTAATCTCATAGCCTTTATTGTAGGAGGAATAACATTTCCCCCTGATTTTCTCCTCTAGATACCAAAAAAATGAGGGGATGGGTACTTCAACTCCCCCTATATCTTCTATTGGGTCACAAAATATTTACACCAGTAGACAAAGAAATATGTGCAATCTTAAGGTCTACTACTACCTCTTGTTTCTCACATCGAGCATAAATCATTTGGGATTAGTGGTTAGCAATGATAATTAAATCCACATGATCCCAAACTTTAACTGGGATTCTTCCATGCGTAATACCCAACCATATGATCCATGGGCCACTTTAATGCATATTCCCTAACTACATTGTATCTTCCCAATAGGAATATTCCATGTGTAAGCCCCAACCACATGATCCATTTCCATGGGCCTCTTTAGGTTTAAGCCCCAATTCCCCACTATGAACTACATGTAATTTTATTTTTAACTAACTATGATGTGTTAGGAAGCTTCCTTGAGGTTTAATCCCAACATTTAATCCATTCTTTTCATTCCATCCATTCTATCAATTTCATCCACTCGATACACATCCACCCTAATTTTCTACAGGCCTCCACATCTCGGAATGAACATTCCATACACTTAGGAAGCTTTCATGTGTAATCCCCACAACTTCTCAAACTATGTGAGTTTTGATCCCTGCCTCCTAAGTAAGGTTTGTAGGATGCCTCTCTGAGGTTCAACACCAACCAACAGTAAACCATGATTCCCCACTCCTAGGGTTCAACCCCCCTTATCCACCTACATGGGTGTTATGATCTATCAAACCTTCATAGTGTGATGTCTCCCCTTTTTTGGACGCACCTATTGGATCCACCTCCATAGATAATCCTGATCCATCCACTGGTAAACCTTTCAGGTTCTCCCTCATAGGGACACACCACATTGATCCACCTCCATGGGGAATTATGATAAGTATCATTACATATCTGATAGATGTTAAACTTGTGACCTGTATCATTCTGCTACCTGATGCAAAATATGGGATGCTTGAGGTGAAATCCTTAGAAGATATGTGCCTACGGTGTTAGATACTTCATGATAAACATGGGATTCCAGAGGTGAAATCCATGGAAGATATTATTTTTTCATTATATACCTCATGATCGGCATGGGAAGACTTGGATTCTATACCCAAGATGCCTCTATGAGATTCCCTCCTATGAAGAATATTACAGGTGACCAATGTTCACAGTGTCCAGACATGGCAGCGATGCCCAATGTGACTACTTCCCTGATCGAAGGTTACTACCCTATTAAGACCCCTTGTAATGTCTAGATAGAATCAGTGTAATTAACTGGAGTTCCAAAATATATGGAACCCAGAATGAGTTTCATGAAAATGACTCAAATCTATGAGGGAGGCCCGGTCTAGGTGAAAAATTCTAAGG
This sequence comes from Viscum album, assembly GCA_963277665.1. Taxonomy (NCBI): domain Eukaryota; kingdom Viridiplantae; phylum Streptophyta; class Magnoliopsida; order Santalales; family Viscaceae; genus Viscum; species Viscum album. The sequence continues at coordinate 1,710,758,712 of OY728131.1, forward strand.
AGGAATACAAGGAAGGATAATCAAACATCCCATCATCCCATTTCAATCAAAGAGAATATATCACCATTGATAGTGATGAAATACATCTTCCTTTAGAAAGAGAGAATGCACGGAAACAATTGTGATGTCAGTGTATGTAGACACGCATGGAGGCTGCACCCTTGAAGAAAGTGTCAAAAATAGAATTCTATTTAGAAATTTAGTTGGTACTCAATTGAATGTATATTCCATAATTTTCAATTCATATACACAAAAGGATAATGGATGATCTTCATGAATCATCATTGAACTTACCATGTATAAAAAGTATTTGTTCCTCTATTCACTAAAACCATTACACTGTGGTGTGTAAGGTGGAGTGAGTTGAGATTGAATCCCAAAATTCTATAAAAAAGTTGATAAACTCTTTGTTAAGATATTTACCTTCTTTATCTGATCGAATCTTATTTATATTCTTTCCAAGTTGATTCTATACATCATTCTTCAATTCCATGAATTTCTTAAAGGACTCATACTTATACCTCATCAAGTAGACATATTCGCATCTACTCAATTCATCAGTAAAATTTATGAAGTAAGAATACCCACCTCTAGATTCTACTAGAAATTTTCTACACACAATAGTGTGTACCAATACTAGAATATATGTATCCTATTACCCTTTTCTACAAAATGGCAGTTTAGTCATTTTTCCTTGTAAACAAGCATGACATCTTTGAAGTGATTTTAACTCAGAGTCTAAATATCCATCTTGAAAAAGACTTATTAGAATCTTCTCATTTACATGACCAATATAGTGATACCATAGATAGGTGTTATATGAGTCATGAAAACATAACTTATTATCTATTGAAAATACATCGTTTTCATAATTTAATATGTAAAGGATGTTATTTAAATGTGTCATACCATAACATATGTTGTATTTATAAAAGAAATTTCTTTTATTTTTGAATTTGAAAATAAAACCATTTGAATCTAGGCATGATATTGAAATTATGTTCTTGGTTACCATTGGTACATAATAACAATATTTTGAAACCAATATCTTTCCCATTGGCAATGAAAAATGGTAGTCACCAATGGCTAGAGCAGCCAACCTCACACCATTGGAGGCTCGCAAATCCAACTCTCATCTAGAAATATTTTTGAATCTACTTGGTTAATATATTTGGTTACAAATTTGGGAACAAAAATCTATATATAATACACAATGTGTAGATATTGAAAGATTATACTCAATAATGAACAAACTTTAACTTCCCCTTTTTTTAGGTGAAGTTCCTCTTCTTTTGGCCATCCTTTTCACTTGTAAAACATTCTGCCTCCATTTCCTTACCCTTCCACTAGATCTTCCTCTTATTAAAAAGATAGTGATTGAGAGATTTAGACTTGTTATGAGTCTTGGGACCCTTCACCTTGTTCTTCCTTTTATTATTCACCATAAGGACTGTTGGTTTTTTAACGCTCCATGTCCTTATCTAGTTGGTGAATAAAAGTAAAAAGTTATAAAGGACTCTTATCATTATTGCTCATATTATAATTAACAATAAAACTAGATAAGGTCTTGGGTATTGAGAAAATTATGGGATCTATGTGTAAATCATATGGGAATTTAATATCTAAGATGTCTAAGCATTCAATATAGCTAATAAACTTGACTACATGAGGCACATCTGGTGCTGACTCTCCAAGCTTAGTTGTAAACAAAGAATTGAAGATCTCATATCTCTCTTATATATCCTTATCTTAATAGAGATCCCAAAGGTGATACATCATGCTATATATATCCATGTCCTCAAATTTATTCAAAAGATCATTGGTCATGGATGATAGTATAAAACACTAAACATGTATAACATCTTTCAGATGTTTTTCATAGAGAGATAACTTTTCCTCACTAGCCTCATTACCAAGTGAATCAGGAAAAGGTTCTTCCAGCACATATAATTTTATTTTATGGCATATGATAATGCATAATCAGCTTTTACACTTTTGGAAAATTGTGATAGTGAGAAGTTTATACTTATCATGTGTGGATTGTAGTGATATGTTTGATGTCATTATTATTAATATTTCTATAAATACGACAAGTAGAGATTTAATACTTTATCTGATAAAATTTAGACAAATAAATAAATAATATATATTTTAATATACCACTATATTATCAAAACCGAATATCCCTCACCATTGGATTAGGAATATCCAATTTCTTGAATATTATAATAGAAAAGATTCATATTCTCATTCTCATTACCCCAACTTTGCTTGGTCATGAAATTTAAACGGTTTTAGTTTATCATTTCAAATAACAACTGCATTAACTCATAGTTACTTGATCTATTAAGTGGACTCCCCAATCTTGAAATCTTGAAATTGGATTTCCTCAGCCCTTGCCTCTTAGTCACACAAAGTACTACTTTAATAGTCAACCCTTGATGTGAACTAAGTTAAGTGAACAAAAAAATTCATGTTAAAATTCTATGATAATTTAAATCACCCCAACTTTGGATGGTCAATCTCTATGAACTATGATTCAATTTTAAGTGAAGCAGTAGAAGGCTATACCAATGTAATATTTATAATTGATGGATTTTATCTTTTATGTATAAATTTATAATTATTATATTTATCACATGCTTGTTAATATTATGTTGATTAAATTATGTGATTAACCATGTATTATATAATATTAAGGCATAAATCAATATTCTTTTATTCTAGATTACATTCTTGTTAATTTTATTAATTCATGTGATCATAAGAAAAACATCCATAATGAAATAACCATTCAACTTGAAAAAAATAAAATAATAAAGTGGCATGGACATGATATTTTATAATGGTTAGTTTTTCTAAAGGATGATAAAATAACCATCGACCTATGGGAAAAACACATAGAACCAATTATGGTTTGTGTTACAACTTTCCACCTATTCACATATGTATCTCTCTTGGATTGGTTTATCCTCAACTTCAAACTTGAACTACCTACACTATCTTAGGAGCTCCATCCATTAAATATTATTTTACTCACATGTAGGTGAGGGGAAGGGGTTTACATAAAAGAAACCATGGGTACATAGGCCCTTACATAATAATAGGAGAGATGGAATGAAATAAAATAATTTAATTTAATAATAAATTAAATTAAACCAATAACATACAATGATCTGGTCTAGGATAATGATTATCCACATACATGTAACGAATTACAAATTTAATAAAATTAACATTCAATTCTAATCATTATTATTTAAGATAAATTGTTCTCGAATCAATTAATTATATTCTTTAATTAATTTATTCTTTTATATTAATTCTCATAAGAATTTATTTGATATTCTCATCCATCATAATTTTAAACAAATTAAATTAATTTATTTTAAATTAAATATTTACAAAAATGTACCTTGGAGGAAACATGTTGAGTACCCATTCGAACTACCCAACATGAATTATACTCATATACTATTTACTCTTGGTACATTAGGCATACATGACTTATCATGTGCTTTGAGAACATATACTATCAATTTATTGATTACAAGAATTAAATAATTTTTATGTCACGTGTTATACTTCAATGTACACAAATTAATAACTGTAATACGAATCATATATGATATGAAAATCTAAACATTATGCAGAAATTAATTAAACAATTATACATATTAAAACCCAACACATGACATTTCCTATCAACATAATGACCACACAAAATAACATGTTGATAAGGTTTTCACAATATAATAAATTAATTTTTTAATTTTGGGTAATTTGATAAAAAAGTAAAAGATGTGTACAAGCCTGCTACTCATTTGCACTATTCTCACCCTCTATTCAAGGAAAATTACTAGGGACTTTATGTGTAAACCATGATATGGAAAAAGTTGGAGTACATGGTGTGTACACGGGATACACATCGTGTGGTCTCCAAGTTACATGGTCACCAGTTAGGTAGGACATGTAAGAAGATACATGACTTTTCTGTGACTAAAAGACTATGCTATGTATGGAAGTTACAAGGCGTGTACTCCAAATGACTATGTTCCAGGCTAGACTAGTTAACACATAGTGTAAAACTAAAGGCACCACATGTAGTAAAAGAACATTCCTTGAATTAATTCCAAATTAATTCTTAGTGAATAAAACACTAGTACAAGGAATGTACCTTCGAGTTACATGGCATGTACTCTAATATTATCTGGCCAAATTCCTTATCACCTCCAGATTAGATCTTTAAATTTATATCATTCATAAAATTAATTAATTTTATTATATTTATGATAAATTAAGGAGGAAAAAGAATATATTTCAATTTGGATATATGAATGATCAAATTATAATTTAAAACTAAATTATAAAAGTGCAATTCAATCAATTATCTTTAAATAATTATAAATAATTATATGTCTCTTATGATACCACTTGAAGGTTATGGGTATAGTGTAAGCATAAGATGGGTTGTTCCTAACTTTTATTTTTGTCATGATTTATGATTAATCAGAGATATACATGATGATGAACACCATGATCAATGGAATTTAATCAATGAAAATAGATAAGGGATAAAATGATATAACTAAGAACATGATCATCACATATTATTTATAAATAATTTAAGAAATTAAAGAATTAACTTGCATGAAATTATTTCTTCATTGATGGATCTGACAAAGGATCTATATTGTATCATTATTGTGTCGTAGGAATCAAGGGAAGATTCACTTTAATTGTGATCCACAAGTGTTCTAAAAATATCTGAATGTCGCTATAGGAATCTATGGGTACTATCACAGAAGATCCTAACGCTTGCATCATTCACTTTTAATCACCTTAAGAATTTATTCCAAAGGATTCTCCTTGATATCTCTAAACTTGAGAGTGAACGGTGGAGGAATATCTCTCTCTATTATTGGGAGTATTATTGGAGAGGGATCTCCCTAGGTCTTGAGATGATTCTCTCCTACTATCATTGTGCACAACACAAATGAAATTGGATCTCTTGAAAAATAATATAATTGGGTTTATATACCACTAGGGTTATAAATAAATAATTTCACACATTCCCCTTATTATTTATTTAATCCATATGTAACCCCATGTCAATAATAATTTTAATAATAATATTATTTCTTGAAATTAGCTTAACTCTCAAATTAAAATTAAATATTATTTAATCAAATAATATTCAATATATATTATTTCTCACCAGACCTATAAAATCGGTCCTCCATTACTCCAAAATATTTATTAGGACTTGAATAATAACTATTTATTTAATAAATAAATATCACTACATTATTTTCCAATAAATTAATAAATATTATATTCATTAAATAGAAAATAAATATTTATTAAATATTCCTCTCACATCACATTCTCTCAAATAATTGGTGAAAAAATATACATGATCAAGAAAACATGAATAATTATTAAAATACATGAAGGAATAATATTTATTCAACTTATTAAATAATAAATAATAATATATTATTTAAATGATATTTTGGATACACTTAGTGTGTGACCCTCTAGGCCTCTTTCTGAGTGGCATTAGAAAAAGTTGCCTAAAGTCCATGATTAGCATCTAGAAAACCACCAAGACACCCATAGAGAAAGGAATTATTTCCATAATGATATAATACCTCATATAGAAACTCAATAAGTAATATAATACCTTTATCATGATATTTCTAATTAAGCAGGTTGCATGCTGGTGCCATCAATCTATGTTCTCGATGTATCTTTCTTTGAATTTCCAAAAATCTAAATTGCCTATAAAACACCATGTCCATGGTATTATTTAGGCTATATCATTTCCATAAAAGAGATTGAGATATCAACTTCCATTAAATAATAGAAGGGATAAATCCTTTCTCGCATTATTCATTAATGTAATATTACTCGTGTCACACTCAACATATCTTACCTCACCACAAGCATATATTATCACGATTTTCATCAATATATCAAAGTACATGACTTATAATACTCATTAACAATAATATTAAATTATAAGTACCAGTACACATATCTGTGGATAAGAACATCCAATGACACATATAAATATGTATTCCCACTGGAGGGTCTTATTCTCATAATATCCTACACTGGATATTACCAAGGGCATACACCATTTTAAGGTTCCTTAAAGTCCTATGAGTATCCACCCCAGATATCCTATATCATTTTTATCTATAAAATGATATCATCTGGCTATAAAAAATATATTTAAGAGTACCATCATGGAACTTCTGGGTTCTTATAATAGCGGGGAACTACAATGACTTTTTGGTGGAAAAACTACTCTTAGGACATCAACACATACTATGGAATGTAGAAAAAAAATCATGATGTGATAATATGTTTATTAATATTAAAAAATATGAATATAGGTTATAATAAAGTTCACATTAGTTGGTTCTAGGTCACAAAATCCGACACTGAGTAGAAATACGTGAACTATGTTATTAAATTTTAAATAAAATAAAATAATTAATTTTATTCAAAATCATAGATGATGAGAATATCCAAGATAATAGGATATAATAATTTAAAATGAATTATTTTATTGTTAATAAAATTAATCATATTAATTTTTGTGAGTTTTATCTTATTAAAAAATGAATTAAAATGAATTAAAATTAATTATAGCTAGATTATTTAAATGCGTAGTCATTTCATGTGTATAATCAATCATTAGATTTAACCATACCTATATATGTGTTAGTATTTTTTAATTTAATTTAATTTCATGGGTTTGTAATTATTTATTATTAAATAAAATATGATAGCCTGTGTTTGAGCCCTACCTCCTTTATTATGCAGGGCTTGTATGTCCAAAGTCTTTTTATTTAATTCCCCTTAACCAATCCTTTGGTTACCCACACTTACGTATGAGTTATAAAACATATGTAACAATTGGAGTATCTAAAGTCACATGGATTTAGTTCAAGGTGAAACCAAGGTAGAGGAAGTTTAAGATGGAACCGAGATGAAACCAACTCAGGTGATATATAGGTGAACATGTGGAATGCTTCAACTCATGCCTAAAATGACACAAATATCTTTTCCCTAGGGTCATAGGTTGATTTATTTTATGATAAATAAATTAACCATTGGATAATATCATGATCATGTAATTTATTTAATTATTCTTTTTTCTATCTATTCATGATTTATTTTATGGATACAAGTCCACTATCACATAAATAAATGGTTTAATATGTAAAGATGAATTAAAAAAAGGATTATGCGTAAATTTCTTTTGGTACATGGTTAATAACTTATATAAAATTTACTTAATATTAACAATACATGTAAAAGATAAAATAAGAAAATGTATTCATAAAAAAAGAATACCTTATGTAAACATTAAGTCATTACGATTTCCATTATCTGAATTAAGAAAAACAATAGTTAAAGAATCAATTTAGGATATTGTCTAGGTAAATTTTAATAATTAGAGAGTCTTAAATAAGATGATGGGTAAGTTGAGATGAATTTTTATTTAATTTAATGACCATTTTATATTTAATAAAAATTTGGAGTCAAGTTTTGAGGAAATCCAAGTACATATTTTTGGTTCGGGGAGTCCATACAATGGAATAAGGAACTAAAAGACTGTAGTTGGAAAGATCACCTACCTAAATATATTCTTATGGTTTTCATGGACCCATTATGGATCATATGGATGAAAATATGGATCATTTCCACTAGAATTTCCTTATTACAAGATATTACAAGTTCAATGGTGATGGACTTGGAGACTTGATAAAATATTTGGTGACATAATAAAATGATTTAAATTATTTCATATCACACATTTTGTAACCATATAAAGTACTAATCATATGTTTTAACTACTGTAGAAAAATTTAAATCAAAACCATAAAAGAAAATGAAATCATTCTTTAACTTAGTGTATGTACTCATAGGAAAATATTTCCTAGTAGTGGAATATATGATTTACACTGGTTTACTATAAGAGAGTTTGTATTCTATATTGGAATTCCTTAAACCTGACTATATTACCACCAAGAGGAGGTGAAAAAGGATGCCTACATAATATATATGGGCAGATAATCCTACATTATATATTATCTTTTATAAATTTAGAATAATAAAGAGTGGATTAAAGATAAATGAGATTCTAATTACATTATTTTAGTGTAAATTGGAGTGGGTTCGTTTAGCTTGCAATAATGTCTTTAAGTTTTTAAGTACATTATTTAAAGTTAAGAACACATTTTGATAAGATAATATCAATTAATCTCAAACTATCTTCCTTACCACTAAGGGTTTCCTATTTATCCATGTATGGATGAACTATATAAAGAAACTTCTCATAAATACTTTTGTATATACTTCACCAATAAAGTTAGGTTTGGTGGAAACTTATTTCCACAATATTTATGATGAAAATAATGAAAGTAAATTGGAGAGTCCCAAGGAAATTTAAATGAAATGATATCCATACAAAGTCTTTCAATGAGATTAAAGATTTAGAGGGATGTAAATGAACATGAGGCTATCTACTTCTCATGAGGAACGAAATGGTTATTAAAAGAATTAAAATAAATCAAAGTGGAAGTATTTATATACATCTGGAGTATTATTCTTTGAATATAATATTTCCATTGGAATTATTGGGGATTTAGTGAAATATATTTTATATATATTATCATTTAAGAATTAATAAAGTTCAAAAATATTATAATAAGTTGGGTGAGTTCTCTAAGAGGTCAAGGAAAGGTGATTCTTTTGTCAGTAGTGAGAAAACACAACTTCTAAATTATTTCACATTTCAAAAAAATGTTGTTATAGTAATTAATACTAAATTAATAGTTTAATAACTCTTAAATAAAAAATATCTATTATAATTAATAATGAATATAAAATATAATATTCATATCTGATTGTGGAAAGATAATTATTTTTCAAATAAGACTGAAAGTAGTTGACATGTTTGTACCTAGAAAAGTGTTTTAGTCTTTATTGAGCTATGATACTAGTAATAGTAACAAACCACTTATCATTTTTTTGATAAATAAACGTTTAGAAATAAAGGTATTATATAAAAATTTTAGAGTTAGTTCAATAAGGTCATGTGATATATTCTAAAAATTCTTGTAAATTCATATAATTCCTAAGATTCCTTTATGTTTTTTATAAATTTCCAGTGAATTAAATAAGTGAACTTAGTAAAGATAAAGAAACCTATGATATAGCTTATTAGATAAGATATTAATTAATCATTGATCATACATGTATATTAAAGGAATTACCCAACTCATATTTCATTATATACATCAATATACTGATGGTAGTAAAAAAAAGATCAAATAAAAATCTTATATATATTTTAAATCTTCCATAATTACTTCCAATAATTTTTTTTAAAATAAATTTCACCAACTAACCATATAAAAAATGTGTTTACTAATTGATATCATATCAATGACGATATAATAATGATCTATTATGACACAATCAATAGTGTTTTTTGAAAACAATTTGTTAAAAGATGGCTCTAGCTACAAACAAACATCAAACACTGTGTGCATATAAGATAATTATCCTATAGCCACTAAGGATATTAATATCAAGTAAATATGAACTATGTTTCCATAAAAGAATATGGTATATTTAAGTATAGTTTGATAATGTATAAACTTTATTGGTTAAGGATTTGGATTCACATGAGTTGCCATAGGAATGATGGAATCCACTGATCTCAGTAGGAGGAGTAGTCTCAGAGACATATATTGTTTAGGAAGTTATAAAAAAAGAGGTGTTTTATTATCACAATGGTGGGTGATAATTATATTATTATTTTATAATAAATATTCATATAAATAATAAGTAAATGAAAACATGTTATGTTTGAATTTTTTTAAGAATTCAAGTAATGGATTCCATGTATCAAGATTCGAGGACTCTATATTTTAAATATTTATAAGACATGATACTTTTGATGACCTCCAAGTCATGATAATGTTTAATGTCAATCTTGATCTATCTATTTTTAGTTTTTAGAGGATTTTGAGAGCTGATAGTTAAAAATTATCCGTTTTTGGGAAAAAAAACCAAGTTCATGGTTTAGAAGCACGGTTAGTTCTAACCATATGGTAGTCATGAAATATAACTTTGTGGATTATAGTGACGTTTTTCATGGTTTTTATAACCTTGTGAGTCATTAAAAAAATCATGTGGATGTTTTTGATTTGGTCTAAAGGTCTTCACACATCTTGAGAATAGTTTTTCAAACTATTTGTCTATTCTCAAGAAACCATGAAACTTTATTTTAAAATGATATTAGAAACCATTTGGTTGACACATCATTTGTCAAACTATGTTTCCTAACCATGTTTGTAGATCAAAGATTCTTAAAATGGAAAATTTCCTAGATTTCATTGCTCATTTTTAATCCTAATCTCTTCTTAATACCTTATTAGTTCAGGTCATCACCTTCAAGATGATATAGAGTCTTATCACCTTGGATCTTTGGTGATCCTTGATCATTCTGTGTAGATATCATTGAGGTATGTGTGTTTTTTTATGATTATTTTAATCTACTTTATCAAGATCTACCTCTGATCTCTCATATTCTCTATATAATGAAAACCTTTGTAGTGTATGATGACTATATATACGGTTTATATAGAGAATTAATAATGTTTCTCTTTGATTTAGGGTCACGGGGATTAGATCTATTTGTTTCTGAGCACTAATTTTTAATCTGATATTGTTTTCATCATTCTTGAGGTAGGTGTCTCTATCATATGATGTATAACTTATCATTCCTTATTTTCTTATGATATCCTTTGGATTTGAATTGTGAAATTGATTATTTTAAATCCATGAGAGGTGAATTGATCTTTGAGGGATATAATTTTTTTTGAAAAGGGTGGTTTTTTTGGAAACTATTTAAATAAACATGATGTGTTTGAAATTTTTTCTCAATAATGATTTTGAAAAGGGATTTTTTTCAATCATGGGAGAGGTGTGGTATTTCTATATAAATTTTATTATGAATATGTGGGCATTAAATGAATTGTACTTTACTTGTAAAATGTTTTATGAAATGTGAACTTGGTTTCTTGAATGAAATGATAATGTATTAGTAGACTAGAACAACCTTGGGGTATAGGAAAAAACTAGATATATGTGATCCCTAGTGGAGTTAGATTTCACTAGGGGAGGTACCCTAGATTCTAGGGTTTATAGGGGTATAAGTTTTGAGGGACCATGGTTCCTAAACTTTAGGAGTCACTTATATAGGCTAGTGGAAATGTTTATATGAGTTGTGTAATGTAATGTCTTGGATTTTATATATATTATTTCTAAATTTTATATGGATTATTTTTGAGACCATGTGTTGAGACAAAGTGTGATTCTAAGGCCTAAAGTGTCTAGAATAAATGTTTGAAATGTATTAAATATATTAAATATAATACAGATGTAGTTTTCCTAAAAAAGTGGAATAACTTCTAAATAGGTTCCCAAATTATAAATATGAGGGAATTATTGGGTTCAAAATGCATGATTTACCCTATGCGTTACTTAACATTAGTCATCATAGTTCATTTGTAGAAAAGTCTTCACAGGAATAGAAATGAATAAAATAATTGAATAAATTATTTTATTTCATATGCATTAATGAAGCGATTGGAAATATTTAAATATACTATAATGTCAGAATTATAGGGTTAGATGTATAATCCTGGAGACATTGGAGAAACCTTAGAGAGACTATTGGATAATTCTCTCAGGAGATCGATTAAAGGATTGTGGATCAATGATCGATGCACCTCATATTCAAAGTATCTCACCAAGACAACATCACAACACCTTTATTCATAAACGATCAATCTAAATCAAATTAGGGCATGTGTTTTTATTTGAATCTTCCCCATTCTTAATTTCTACAATGAATGTGAATCAATCAATGAAGTGATTGATCTATGGTTCAATCATCTTATAGGATCAGTTTATTTTGTGGGGTTTTGATGGGAGAATTTCTTTGTGATTTGATCTATTTCAATTTTCATTATAAAGGGAATGAACCAAGATCAATATGGACATTGATCAATATCTGTTCCTATTATTTGTTCTTGTTCTTTTCTCCCCTGATTCTGTATTCATCGCGGGCATTCTTCATTTGGCCCACAACTAGACAAATCCGGATCAATCAATTATTGCACACCTATTTATTAGCGCAATGATATTATATAAAAGATCAGGTATCATCATGACACGAAATATGTGAGATGATGGGGATGGAGTGATTTTAATGATGGTGGATTCTAGATTTCATGTTCTTTAGAGTTCTATAGTGCACAATGAATAATGATGATTTGTTTTTTTTCCGATCAAATGTGATGATGAAACTTAATTTTTGTTGATGCATAGGATTAGATGAGGCCTACCTTTGAGTTTCCTGTCATGGAACAACCAAAATAGTGGCTGGAGAGTTAGAGAATATGAACGAATATCAGATTTGGTATTCTGTAAAATCCCAAGAAACATGGTGTGTAAATCGGATCTGCACGCCTTGTAGGGAACCCTTTGTGGTGGCTAGGTTTTTTTGGATAAATTTAAGTATTACATAGTGTGTGTCTCTTTTCACATGACATGTGGTCACTCTCAAGTAACATGGTGTGTAATTGGAAACTATACGGACATGGTGTGGACTACATAGGTCAGAGCACACCATGTACTCCCCCACACAGTCACAACCTGGACCAGGTACATGAGCTAATCCATGTACTGGTACACGAGAAAACATACATAGGATAGAGACTAGTACTGGAACACTGGTAGAATATAAGGGAAACATACACATCATGTAGTACTAAACTAATAGGACTATATGACATGGGTTGTTTACATAGGCAAGACCCAGGGTCAAGGGACACAACATGTGACCCCTACTATACTTCTTGTACTCTATTAAACATGGCATGGAGCCCTTTTCCACCATATCTTGGAAAAGTTTAGTTAGGGTACATTCCCATTATACTTTCCCTAAATTGTTGTATGGAATTATCTCTTACTATTAGGACTATGATCCCTTAAGTAGGACTTCTTAGATAGATTTGCTGGAATCCCTATGAGAGGCCTATAGTGAGTTCCTCTATTCATCTTCATTCCCTTGGTGGAGTTCTTAGTATTGTTGTGATCAACATTACACAAGTGTCAATCCTCTACTTATAGGGTTAATCTAGATTGAGTTTTTAGTATCACCCCATGGCCTTGGAAGTGATCCTTATATGTGTATCATATTCTATTCAGACTATCAGCATGTTCTTTCTCATGACAAGACCTGATGAGCTGTACCTATCAGATGGGCATTATCCATGCTATCAGACTCAGGAGTATGTTTACCTAGATGAGTGCTATGTATAATATTTGTGATGGAATCCTAGGATGGTATAATATGGTTGTTACTTAACTATAGACTACGTGTCTTTTTTGATTATATCTAGATATTCTTGTTATCTGTTTTGTATACATATACCTATGTAGAGCTGAATGTATTTTCATTTGTTGTATGCCTTTTGGGTTTGAGGTGTCCTACTGAGTATTGTTATACTCACCCCTGCATTGGATTTTCCTGCACGTGTCATGTCTTGTATAGATGATCGGCCTTTTGATAATGTCCTAGGAGGACCAAGACCAGAAGGTGGTTAGTGAGACTGGACGGATTGAGGTGTGTTCCTAGGAATTTATGGCAGCAGTCCCAGTACTTAATTTTAGGTTGAACTTGTCTTTAAGACTCTTTATGGTGGGATTTTATTTGTCCATGTTTACTTTCTTTTACTTCCTGTCATACTCTGATTATGAGATTTAGATGTATGCATTCACGATTGTTCAGTTGTTTTCATATTTCAACATTTTATTGGCTTAGAGATGTGTGTGTGTGTGTAGGTACTTAGGATAAGGCCTCCCATGTCAGTGATATGCCGTCTTAGTGCCAGTTTCCCACCCAAGGCCTATTGGTGGTGGGATTGGGGAGTCACGACATGGGACCCATTGGGTTGGGTTGTGGAAAAGTGGTATCGGAGTGGTCAGTTCTACTTTAGGATCAGGATTTTGTGAGATTGGTTTGTGGCAACAGTTTTAATTGTTTTGAGTTCTGATTTAAGGATAAGGACTCTAGTGTTGGTGTGGCAGCCGCCGTATCCATAAACCAAGACTTTGATTACATATTTTCTAACTTGATACATGAGAACATTGGTTATAGGGAAAAACAATGGTACATGAATCATATAGGAATGGGTTGTGGTTTCCTTGTCCTTCTTCAATCAGCTATCCAGATATACTCATTGATCGTGGTATATCTTGTTTGTTCTAGGATTCCTCTGTGATGTATACCTGCTAAGATTTAGCATTAGGATCACAAGGATGATTCCCTCATAGGTGAGGTGTCCATACAAGGACCAGTTCCTGAGATGTTACCTCTAGGTGGTGCACTATCCATACCACCACCTGTAGAGCAGAACATAGTACCCGCAATATCTCCTGGTGAGGTGAACAAGCTAAGCACGATTCATGAGTTTTAGTGCCAGAGACCCCTTAGACCCAAGGTGAGCCTAACCCATAGGTGGATGAGGACTGGATTGAGGAGGGGACTCGAGTTTTATATCTAGTTAGGACACCAACAGATCAGACGGTGGTCCTAGAAATGAGCCTTCTAAATGGCTCAACAGGGAGATGGTGGCACTACTACAAAACATGCCTTTAATAGCACTTGTATTTATCATCACTAGAAAAAACTGCAGATAAATGGCCTCTTTATTAGCACTAAAGAAAGTGTTGATAAATTTAACCTTTTATCAGTGCTTTTTTTAGCACTGATAAAGGAAACCATCATCAGTGCTTTATTTTTAGCACTGATAAAGATAGATTTTATCAGCAATTTTTTAGCACTGATAAAGGTCTTAATAAATAAAATTATGTAATTAAAAAAAATTAAAAATAAAAACTAAGTTTATTAAAAAAATATTACAAATTTTATCAATTAATTAATTATTGATAAAAATAAATAAATTGATTATACATTATTAAATATTAAACATTTTATTAATTAGATAATTTTGATAATTAATATTAATAAATTGTATATATTAAATATATTGACATATATTAATGTATATAAATATGATTTATATATTTCAAAATATTTATGCGCTCTATATTTAGTAGTAATATATTTAGTGAATAATGTTTTATAATTAAAAATTAATATGAATTAAAAATACTGACTAATTACATAGTGTAATGGACATATAATTGAATGTCGTTTGATCTTTCAATTTAACATAGATAAAATGTGTATTATATTGATTTCTCATATACATAATTCATGCATTTTTATATAAAATGAAAACACACAAAACTTATCTATTTTTTAATATTGTTAAAGTGTACTTATTTTTTAATTTATTCAATTTTACTTATTTTTAACATATATGCATGGACTTAAAATTAGATATAAATATTATTTTTTAAAATATTTCTATAATTATAAATAAATAATTACAAATTTCAATAAATATATTTAAAAAAGGAATATATTTACTATATTTATATTTATATATATTTATTAAGTATATATATAAATTTAATTTTTTTTTATATTTAATAATAATTATAAATACTTTATCATCGCTTAAGTAATAAACACTGATAAATAGTCCTTTTATCAACATGTAAGTAATAAGCATTGATAAAAAGGAATATTTATTAGTGATTTTTTAGCACCGATAAAGGTAGGTATTTATTAGCACTAAAAAAATCACTGATAAAATCCATATTTACCAGTACTAAAAAAGAATTAATAAAAGTGTCTTGATCTATTTAAAAAAACCTAACCACTTTCAAACCCATCAAAATATCAGAATATTTCCACAGAATCCACCCACTACCGGTGCTACTCTGTGAATAGAAGCTTGAATCACGCCACTAGATTTCCTCCAGTTTCTCGAACATCATCCGACATCTGGTGTTTGGTTTCTATTAGGATTTTCTAGGAAAAAATCGAGATCTATATCTTATTGTCTCATGTTTTCTTAAACCTGGAGAGGTAGGACTTTCAATTCTCATTGTTTTTTTGTTTTGTTTTTGATTTCTTGTTCAATGATGTCATTAGTTATTTGTGGTCCTGTCCTTGTATACTATTTTTATTTTAGATTATGAACACAATGCTTTGTTTATGATCCATTCTTTGATTGACCAATGATTTGGATATCCTATTTTTTTCTTTTTAAATTGTTTTTTTGAATCATTTTTATTTGCTATCAACATATTCACCCCATCTTTCTCTGCAATCTTAATTTTTTCACAGTTTTTAAATGTTATAAATCATCTCTAGCCCACAGATAAACTAATTAAATAAATATTTATTCCACTATTTTAACAGTGAAGGATTTGAATATAAAAACCTTAAAATAATGATCAAATTAATTTAGAAAACTAATTACTAGTCTCATGATGGTTTGAAGCAACAACAAAAGTTGATTTTATGAAATTCTTATAAGGTAATTTATTTATTTAAATTCTATTTTAATATTCTAGTGTAAGGGTTTTTCCTTAAAAATTTATTTTCTGAGAATTGTGTTGTTTTATTTTAAGAGAAACCTTAGTAAGGATGATACCATATTTATTTGTTTTCACTGGCTCTCTATTTTCAAAATTACTATGGGGTAGTACGTATTTTACTATGTAGTGATATTTTACTATAACAGTTACATAGATTTTTATCAGTTTAATTTTATTTTATGAATATATAAACATACATATATATATATATGTAAATATATATCTTTATATATATTTATATGAATTTTCAAAACATATAATGTAAGGGTGTTTTTATAAATATTTATTGACAAATTATGGTTTTGAACTTCCAAATTATTAAGTTATTATATTTATTTTCATTAAAAATTATGTTTAAATATGAATTTGTTTTTTAATTATGTGTATTATAAATTCCATGTTATATATATATACATATATATATTTTAAATGTGTATGGAATAGTCATTACAAGGTTTTGTGTGTTTTTCTCTCTTGTTTGTGATGTATCTTATTGACGTGTATTATTTCTTTATGCCAAGTTCTTTATAGACCTCCCTAGAATCTCAAGGATGGGTCAATGTGTATTTTATGGCCTACCTAGAACCCTTTATATGGGTATATCTAATATTAAAACCTCCCATGAATCCTTAGGATGGGTCAATGTGGTGATATGACATCCCAAGAATCTTGAGATGTTTTCAAATATTTCATATACCATTAATTTTAAATATAATAATTCCTTAGGTTTCTACATCACTTATTCCAAAAAATAGATTAGAAGTTATCAAATTATATATATTAGAAATTATTTTTAGGTATTTATCATTTTTGGTCTACATGTATTGGTTCCATCCCTAGGAATATCTGAATATCATCCATGTATACTAAATAACTATTTATTTATTAAAATGTTTTATTAATAAATTTTTACATCTTCTAGTTTATTGAATGAGAGTTTATTATTCTTGTTTATCATATTTTGGTTTCTTATTACTTCTTAATTTACTATATTATATTTTAATTTTTTTAGTGGATTTAAGAAAGACTTGATGTGTGTCAAACAATTATTATTATTGAATTTTTTTTGAGACTCATCCCCCATATCTTTTATTAACAATTGTCATCCCCATCACCTTCATCTCTCGAACATCCATTATTGTAATTTTTTTCTTAAGACTCAACCCCATCTCTTTTATGTTTCTTTTACTACTTTTATCATTAATCATCCCATATAAGACTAATGCTTAGAGTATTTCAAGTAACATAGGTGCATTTCCACAAGAGATGAAGGATGTGTCAAAAAAATGCAATGATAAATGTTCAAAAGATGAGGTGACGAGGATGAGTTGTTTATAAGTTTCACCTTTGAATGAATTAATAAGCTAACACCTACCATAGTGGATTAATTATTTTCTTAAATTCAATTATCCATTTTCTTCAACATATTGAAATTATTTAAAATAATTAAATGTTGAGTTTCCCTTATTATAATTTTATATAACTTTCACCTTTAATAATGAATATAATATGTGTATTTATTTATATATTGTACAAAATTAATATTTTATTAACCTAATAGGATGGATATGAATAGAAAATGGATGCATTATAATTGTTTGACAAATGAGTATGAAGATGGAATTAAAGAGTTCTTCAAGTTTGCAGGAGAGCATGAATACAAACCTTCTAAAATCCTTTTTCCATGTTTTCATTGTTATTATTCAAGAAAAATTAGTCTCTAAGATCTAGAAGAACATTTCATTTTTCACAGAATGGATCAGAGCTATAATTGTTTGACTAAACATGTGAAAAAACTGAATGTGGGAACCGATTGGAATGATAATACAATTTATGAATCATTTGATATGAATACCTTTTTAAATGATGATGGAGATCACATGGAAGAAATGAAAATGGAAATTGAAGATGAACTTCATGATTATCCAAATTTGTTTTAGGAGTTAAATAGGTTTTCCAAGAAACCACCGTATACTGGTTGTTCTAAATACACAAAATTTTTAGTTGTATTGAAGTTATATAATTTGAGAGCTCACAGCAGATAGAGTGACACCATCTTTAAAGAACTAATTGGTCACCTAAATGATATGATACCAAAAGAAAATGAACTACCATGCCGAACATATGACACTAAAATAATGTTATGTTCAATGGGAATGATCTATAAAAAAATAAATTCTTGTCCAGATGATTGCATATTGTTTTTCAAGGACCACGAATCACTCATAAAATTCCCCAAATGTGGTGCAAATGGATACAAGAAAAATGAATCAAGTCCTTCAAAATATGTATAGAACTTTCCTACCATTTCATGTTTTAGAATACAATATAGATGTATGGAAACTGTGAGAAAATTAACATGGAATGTAGATACAAGAATTAAAGATGGGAACCTACGTCATCCAACAGATTCTCCTCAGTGGAAGAAAATTTATTTTGAGTTTCCTAAATTTTGAAATGAGCCGATAAACTTGCATCTTTTGTTATATATAGATGGAATAAATCATTTTGGTGTATATAATATTACTCAAATTATATGACCTATCATGTTAATAAATTATAAATTTCCATAATGGTTATGCATTATGCACAAATACATTATGCTGTCTGCTAATATCTAGACCAAAGAAACCCGGTAATGATATTGATGTCTATTTAGCTTCATTGACCGAGGATCTGAAATTGATTTGGGATACATGTGTTACAATGTATGCTGCTCATAGAAGTGAATAATTCACATTGAGGTTCATGTTGTATAGAATTATAAATGACCTCCCCTATTTTGTAAATTTATCAGGCTATAGCATTAGAGGAATGTTGGGGTATCCCATTTGTAAAAAACTCACATACTTAGTTTGGTTGAAACATTCCTCAAAGATTTTATTTTTAAGAAATTGTAAATTTTTCCCTCGATGATAAAAATAAAAATCTTGGAAAACAACATTAAATGGTATTATCGAACAAGGTACAATATTGTCTCTAGTAATGGACAATCAACTGTACAATAAATAAAAAATATTGACATTGTTTTTTGAAAACCATTTTTGAAAAAAATTAAACAATTAGGTTGGAAGAAAAGATCATTTTTCTTTTAATTACCATATTATATTTTTTTGTATGTTAGACTTTTTTTTGATTGTCATTAATGTAGAAAAAATGTATTTGATAGTGTTATTGGCGCGTTACTAAATGTTCATAAAGAAACAAAATATGGCATCAAGGCTAGGTTAGACTTGATTGAAATGGGTATAAGGGAAGAGTTGGCATCAATGAAGTGTAAAAAGGTAGACTTTTCTTCCTCCAGTAGCTTACACTCTATACAGATAGGAAAAATTGAAAATTTTTCTTTTCCTTACTAGTGTAAAAGTTCCACAGTGGTATTCATCAAATATCGAGAATGTCATGTCAATGAATGATTTAAAGTTATAAGGGCTGAAATTTCACAAGTTTCATTTTTTGATGTAAGATTTAATGTATGTTTCTTTCTGTCTCATTCTACCTCAAAATGTATGACATACATTAACAATAATCTTCTTCTATTTCAAATCCATATGCAATAAATTTGTACACCTGATGAATTTTTACATCATGAATAAGGATTTTGTAGTCATATTATGTGAATTAGAGATATTATTCCCACAATTATACTTTGATATAATGGTCCACTTGGTTAGAGTGGCTCAACTATGTGTTCCTTTCCATTACAGATGGATGTACCCCATTAAATGGTATACGAATATTTTGAAAGGGAATGTCAATAATCAAAGTAGGTCAAAATGTTGTATTGTATAATGATATATTATTAAAGAATTTATTGAATTCTATACGGATTAACTATCGGATGTTTAAAGCATTAGTCTCCCAAAGTCTTGTCAGAGTGAACACCTTATGGATGAAGGGATTTCTAGATGAGATATTATTACAATTAACTCAATAGATCGGGATCAAGAACACCTTTACATATTACATAATATTTAATATTTTGATCCATACATTGAAGCCCACCAAGATATTCTTATAGATTTGAATCCATCAAGTGATGAAGGATGGATATCAAATACACATAATCAATAGATTATAGAATGGTTCTAAGATCAAATTTATAAGGAGTTATCTGAAAATTTGAATTCAATTGCCAAATTAATTTAATGGTTAGCCATAGGAATGAAAAATAGATGTAAGAGTTGGATTATAAAACATTTCAAGTGCTGATTTTCCATTATAAATGGGTTGAAAATATCAATGGAGTGGAAGTTGATGAAATGGGCTTTGTGAAGGTGAATTTTAGTATGGAAGGGGAAACGATGATCCATTCAAAATGGAATCATAATAAGTGAAAATATTTTATGTCTTCAATCCAAAAAACAAGAATTGGTTGATTTTCCAGCTAGATACTAAAACAAATGTCAAGTCATATGAAAATTCAATCGGGAATGACCCTTTCATTGGGACATCACAATTTGTTCATTATAATCCCAATGTAGATAATGTCTTGTATATTAGAGGGAACCATAAAGAGGGGATTTAGATTCTCGATAGTGGAACCAAATCCTTAAAACCATTAAAAAAATAAATCGAGTTCAATGAGAATGTAAATGTTTTTTTAAAATATTAATTTTTTCCTCATAATATTATATGTTCTTTACTGCATTAACATAATCTAAATTAAATGTTTCACTACTCATGTAGGAAATGTCTTATGCACATGATGATGTTACCAATCCCTCATAAGAACATACTATAATGAAGGAAACCCTTTGGAAATATATAAAGTTAATGTTACAATATAATTTATCTATTTTACTAAAAAACTCTATAATGGAACATTGATTTAATTTTCATTATTACTTGTAGAGTTTATTTATTTTAAAATATTTTTGTTCATATGGAATTCCTTTGTAGGAAGAGTAATGATGCTGCCTCTACTCAATTATAGAGGTAGTATTGATGTTTTCACAGTAAAATAATTTTCCATAAAATTAATGTATTTTTTCTTGTTTATGTTTATTTTATTTTATTTTAGTAGTACTCACATAATAATTGTTTTCTTATATAGGTGGATTCTTTTGTTTGAGTTGGGGCGGTTTATCTATCTTTCACCCCTTTCTGCACCAAAACTTTCATAGACATATTCTCCCTTAAAACATTTTCACCCCTACAGTGTTGCATTTTTCACTTTCCTTTAAGTTATCTCCACTTATTTTTCATAAAGATCAATGATGTTGCCTATTCTCAATTATAGAGGTAATCTTGATATTTTCACAGTAAAATCATTGTCCATAGAATTAATGTACTTTTTCATATTTATGCTTAATTTATTTCTTTTTAGTATTAATCACAAAATAATTGTTTTCTTATATAGGTTGATTATTTTATTCGAGTTTGGGTGATCTGTCCATCTTTCATTCCTTTTTTTGCACCAAAACATCCATAGACTTCTTCTCCCTCAAAACCTTTAACCCCTGTAGTGTTAAAATTTATCACTTTTCTTAAAGTTCCCTCCACCGATCAATCACAAAGGTAATTTTGATATTTTAATTGTAAAACCATTGTCTATATAATTAATGTATTATTTCATATTTATATTTAATTTACTTCTTTTTATTATTACTCATAATAATTTTTTTCTTATAAAGGTATATTCTTTTTTTTTCTGAGTTGAGGTGGTTTTTTCCAATATTCTAATGTAGTGTTGGAAGTTTGACATAAAAAGTCAATATAAATAATGGTAACATTGATAGTTAGGATTTTTTGAGACTTTAGGATGTGTAAAAATTAGCCTTACCTCAATATGACACACTATGTGACTCATATGACTCCGGGTACTTATTTCTATTTAAAATCAACATTAATTTTAGTAACAAGAAAACTTGCATACTCAAAATTGAGAAAACATATTCATATTGTTTTGATAATTTAAGACAATGATCTATAATTCATTTTTGATATGTAAGAATCAGTTTCACCTCAAACGAATACATGATGTGCCTGATATGAATCAATGTTTCTTTTATCCATTTAAAATCGATATTTGACTATTAAAAGTGTTACTCACTGAAAACTGAGAAAACAAACTTTTATTTTCATGATAATTTAGGGAATAGATTCATAAATCATTTGTGACATGTATTTTTTAGTCTCATATCCATCTGATACACGATGTGGTCCGTATGAGTCAAAGTGTGTGTTTTAAGTTTAAAATGACATTTTATTAAAAAAGAAAAGTGACATACTCAAAACTATAAAACACATTCATATTGTTTTGATAATTTTGGAAAAAAATATTTATGTCTTTTATAATGTTTAGAAATTATCCGCACCTCATTCTGACGCATGGTGTTACTGATATGACTCTAAGTGCATCTTTATTTAAAATTGACACCAATTTTAGTAAAAAACTGAACTAATCAAAACCAAAAAAAACATTCAAATTGTTTTTATACTTTAGAAAAATTATCCATTTGTGATTTTATATGTGTAGTAATCAGACACACCTCAATCAGACACATGGTGTGACCGATATGACTCCAAGTGCATGTTTTTATTTAAAATTAACATCAATTCTAGTAAAAAGGCCAACTGGCCTATTAAAAATTTATAAAAAAACATTCATATTGTTTAAATACTTTAGAAAAATTATCCATATGTCATTTTTGATGTGTAGTAATTAGTCTCACATCAATCTGATACGCGATGTGCCCAGTATGACTTAGTGTGCCTGTTATCAATTTAAAATTTATATTTTAGTTCTAAAATTATCACTCACTGAAAACCAAGAAAACATGATTGGATTTTCTTGATAATTAATAAAATAAATTAATAATTTATTTGTGACATGTACAAATTTGCCTCACATAAAACTGATACATAATGTGATCGGTATGAGTCAAAGTGCGTGTTTCAATTTTAAAATGACTTTTTAGTAAAAAAGAAAAGTGACATAATCAAAACTAAGAAAACACATTCATATTATTTTTATAATTTAGTAAAATGATCGATATGTCATTTTTGATGTGTAGGAATCATCCCCACTTCAATCCTATGCAGGGTGTGACTAGTATGACTCAAAGTGAATCTTTTTATTTAAAATTTTCATCAATTTTAGTAAAATGGAAACCTTTCCTACTCAAAACCAATAAAAAAATTCAGATTATTTTGATATATTATGCAAATTATCCATAAGTCATTTTTGAAATTTAGTAATCATCTTCACCTCAATATAATACACAATGTGCCCGTTATAACTCAAAGTGTTAGTTATCAGTTTATAATCAAAATTTTAGTATAAAAAGTATCACTCACTGAAAACTAATAAAACACACTTGAATTTTCATGAAAATTTAGGAAAATGATTCATAATTTATTTGTGATGTGTAGGAATCCATTTCGTGTCAAACCTATACACAATGAGATTATAATGAGTCAAAAGTGTGTGTTTCCAGTTTGAAATGACATTTTAGTAAAAAAGACAACTGACATACTCAAAAGTGAGAAATCACTTTCAAATTGTTTTGATACTTTAGGAAAAAGATACACAAGTCATTTAAGATGTGTTGGAATAATCTTCACCCCAATATGATGCATGGTGTGATTGGTATGACTCAAAGTGCTTCTTTTTATTAAAAATCAACATCAAATTTAATAAAATTATCACTTTCTGTTAATTTATTTCATTATATTACTACTAAAATAAGAATTATTTTCTTATAAAGGTGTATTATTTTGATTGAACAAGGGTGGTATTTTTAGCAATGTCATGAGTCAGGTTAGGATTAAAATAAAAAGGAACATTGATGTTTTTTAATGTATGTAATAATTCGTATTTATGTAATTGTATAAACCAATGTTTTAAATGTTTATAATATAGTATTTTTCTTATGTTTTTAGTGTAAATTTCATTTAATTTAAATCCTATATTGGGACTTGTTTTTGTTGATATTAGGTGTGTTTTTGGTGCTTCAATGTGCTGTTACAGCACATTGTAGTGTTACTGCAGTGTGCTTTTGCAAGACACTGCAGTATAGCCCTTTATCAGTGATTTTAAAAGTGCTGATAAAGGACACATTTTTCAGTGCATTTAAAGGCACTGATAAAGGTATACTTTATCAGTTCTTCTATGAGTGCTAATAAAAGGTACTTTATCAGCACTTTTATAAGGAATGAGAAAATTATACTTTATTAGTGCTTCTATAAGCACTAATAAAATACATTTATCAGCATTGATAAAAGGCTGTAAATTTTAACCTTTCTCAAGTAGTCAGTGTTTTTCTAGTGCTGATAAAGACCATTTATAGCACTGTTAAAGGCCAATTTTGTTGTAGTGTGGGGTTTAGTTACCTAGTATTACTATGATATGCTCTTTCATGGATAGATTTTGAACACCTTTTCAGATGGGAGTTCTCACCAGCTATGCTAAGAGATGTATGCATATAAGAGCTTATACAGTTCCAGTAGGGAAGCATGACGATAGTTGAGTATTCATTGTGGTTTACCAACCTCTCCATGTACTATATAGATATGGTTCTAGATTAGTTCTTTAGGGATCAGACCTTTGAGAGAGGTCTATGTAGAGACTTCTGATCCAGTTTTATCCCTCTATGCATTCCTACCTATATTGGGGTGCAAGAGTGAGCTTTGGTGGTTGAGAGATTCTTGGATAAGAAGATACATCCAATGGTTGTTAGCAGTGGGGAAATAATATCATAGACCAATAGGTAGCGAAAGGCAGTCTTAGGGACCTAGATGTGTGAAAAAAATTTAGGAGGAGGTCTTAGGACATAAGATCTGCAGTTCAGGGCTCAAAAGGTGGGTCTAGTCATCCCGGAGAGAGGTGTTTCTACTCACGTGATGACATGGGATATCTTGCACAAGATTGTCTGACCTGCATTTCAGCTGATAGAGAGACCAAGGATGGGCCACCAAGACAAAGATAGTGGAAGGAGCATGTAGGTTTTTAGGGTGGTAGACGTGTCCAAGGATCTGGGAGAGTAGTAGGATGTGGTCGACATTTTGACTTGTTACCACCACCACCCATAGGTGGTCTATGCTAAGCTCAGAGACCTGGAGGACAAGTCAGGGAAAGACTATAGGTTGTTGAGGATTATGACCCAGATACTTGAAGAATGATTTTAGGTACAATCTATTTATTTTCTACCTTAGATATAATACTGATATACATATGTGCAATTCATTCATTTCCTTCCACATATATTTTGTGAGACTTATAGATTCAGTTGAGCCTTTGTCTCAACCCTTACACTTAGAGACTTATAATAGAGAAGACTTAATGATCATTCACTTGTTCCAATAGTGTGATCTAAATATTATAAGTGATATTTTATATTATAATCTCTTGGAAGCAGTGTCTAGGCCTAACAATTTCATTCTTGGCATGAACTGATTATCTACAGTTCCTTCCCAAATTGACTGTTTTAGGAGAACAAAGTGGTGTGTCCATAATGATGGAACTAGGTTTTCCTTTTTTAGTTAAAATGAAACATAGGAAGCATATGATGGACTTAGGCATAGTAGGGTTCAACTGATTACTCATCAGTTGGCTAGCTTGACCCTTGGTGTAATGGATGTTATGAGTTTCAAGTTTCCCATAGTAGTGAAGAAGTACTAGGAAATATTCCTTGAAGATGTTTCAAATTTACCTCCCCATTGAGAGATATAATTATAAATTGATATACACCTTGGGAAGATACTAATATCTATACCATAACATCATATGTCTCCTAAAAAGATTCGCAAGATGAGGGTGAAGTTGGAGGACTTGTAGATGAAGGTATTTGTTCGAACTAGTGTTTCACCCTGGGCAGCCCTAGTTTTGTTTTCCAAGAAGTCATACAAGAGCTTGAGGTTATGTGTGAACTATTGGTGATTAAATTAGGTGATCATGAAGAATAAGTTTCCACTATCGAGGATTAATGAACAATTTTATCAGTTGAGATGAGAAAGATGGTTCTTGAAGGTTGACCTTATGTCAGAGTATCACCAGTTGTGAGTATGGGATGAGGATATACTAAAGACTATATTCAGATGTCTCTATGGTCAAAATGATTAATTGGTGATGCCATTTTTCATGATGAATACTCTAGTAGTTTTTATGAGACTCATGATCTATATCTTTCAGCTTTACTTAGATTGGTTCATAGTAGTCTTTATTAATGAAATACTTGTGTACTCGACATCTGAGGAGGAGAATGTGAGACACTAGAGGATAGTTCTAGATGTATTTTGAGTGCACCAAATTTTTGGAAAGCTCTCAATATTCTAGTTCTGGATTCAGGCGGTCCAATTTTTAGGATATGTTAACTCAGTATATGGAGTAGTAGTAGACCTAGCCAAGGTTAAAGTTGTGTTAGCTTGGGATCTACCTAAGAGTGTGGCATAGGTGCAGAAATTCCTTGGGTTGGTAGGATATTAACAGAGATTCATATAATATTTATCTAGGATATATTCACCCATGAAATATTTGTTTAAAAGGGTATACCTTTTTTGTGGATAGAGAAGTTCCAATAGGATTTTCAGTAGTTGAGGAATATTTTGACAAGCTTTCCCAGATTGAATGAGATATCAAAGTAGTTGGTCTCATTAAAGTTATCCATTATGGATGGAGATGGAGCATCTTACCTCTGATCGATGGTTGTTACCCCTCTGCTTTTACAGCAAGTCAGGGATTCACATATTTTTGATGTTGACTACAAGACCCTACATACTCAGATATCCACATAGCATGATCCTAATGAATTTTATAAATGTGGGGAGCATGTCATTCTCTTCAGAGGATGGACGATGATACCAGTGACATTGCAGGAAGAGCATCTGAGATATTTTCATACATCTTCTTTGATAGTACATCCAGGAGTGTAAAACATTTATTGGGACCTCCAACATTATTTTGGTGGCTAGGGATGAATAAAGGAGTTACAAATTTTGTCTCTCAATGACTTACTTGTTTGCAAGGGAAGGCTGGGCACCAAGTTCCAGCGTGTTTAGTTCAATCCATTGAGTTGCCAGAGTGGACGTGGGATGGGATATCTATGGATTTAGTGACAAGATTACCACATATTTCCATAATGCATGATTCAATTTGGGAGATCATAGACCGACTCACCAAGTTGGACAACTTTTTTACTAGACGAGAGTAGAATTCAGTAGAAATATTGGGATACCACTTTGTGTAGGAGATAATAAAACTCCATGGAGTTACATGAATGATTATTTATGATCATCATTATCACTTTACATCTTAGTTTGGAAGGGACTAAAGGAGAAATTTGGGACCGAGTTACGCTTGAGCACAACATTTCACCCCTAAACTAATGGCTAGATTGAGCAGACCATTCAGTTTATGGAGGATATGTTGTGAACATACATGTTGAAATTTGGCCGTAGTTGGGAGGATCAACTACAACTGGTGGAGTTTTCATACAACAACAACTATTATTCTACCATCAGTATTAAACCATTCAAGTATTTGTATGAGAGACCCTACTTGTCACTACTTTGTTGGACTGACCTAGGAGAGTCAGTACTCATGAGCCTAGAGTTGGTGTGATCTACCATAGAAAAGGTTCAGATCATCCAGGAGTGGATGAATACTTCATAGAGCCATCATAAATATTATGTTGATTTGTGATGGAGGTCTTTGATATTCTAGGAAGGAACACATATGTTCTTATAGTTTTCAACTTGATGTGGATTATGAATATTTTGCCGAGAAAATAAGTTATCTATGAGGTTCATCAACCCTTTTCAGATAATTTATATAATTTTCAATGTGGATTAATTCTTAGCTCTAACTCTATATATAGATCGGGTACATGACTTCTTCTATGTGTCATAGCTGAGGAGGTACCCGCATGATCCATCAGACATTATCGAATGGGGTGTGCTAGACATTGAGGATGGAGAAACCTTTGCTGAGTACCTAGTAGAAATCAAGTATTTTCATGTGAGGATCCTTCATGGGTGATTTATTACTTTAGTGTGTGTTTAGTGGAATCATGGGAATCTCCAAGAGGGAACTTGAGAGAAGGAGGCTCATATTCATGCTCAGTACTCATATCTTTTTGAGTATCCCTTGTTTTTTATTTTTGAGGATGTAAATCCCTAAGGTGGGGAGAATGTAATGTATTAGTTTTTCTGTGTATTATTTTTGAATATTATATAGATCATTTTCAAGACCATGTGTGGAGATAGAGTGCAATTCTAAGGCCTAGAGTGCCCAGAATAAATGTTTGAAATATATTAAAAAAATTAAATAGCGCATAGGTGTAGTTTTCTTGAAAGGTGGAATAACTTCTAAAAAGGTTCCTGGATAAAAAATATGAGGTCAGCGTTGAGTTTATAATGAAAGATTTACCTAAGGCACAACTTAACATTAGTCGGCATGAGTTGTTTGTAGAAAAGTCTCAGCAGGTGAAGAAATGAATAAAATAATTAAATAAAATATTTTATTTCATTTTCAATGATTCAATGTTTGAAAATCTTTAAATATAATATTATGTTAGAATTCCAAAGTTATCTGCATAACCCTGTAGATGTTGTAGAACCCTTGGAAAGACTGTTGGAGAATTCTCTTAGGCAATCAATAATAGGATTGCATATTGATGATCAACACACCTCAGATTCAATGGATCTCTCCACAACAACAACACAACCCCATTATTCATCATTGATTGATCCAAATCAAAGTAGGGAATGTTTTTTGATTTGATAATTCCCTGTTCTTGATTTCTATGATGAATAGAAATCAATCAATGAATAGATTGATCTACAGTTTGATCATATTATGGGATGGGTTTATTTTGTGGGGTTTTGAAGATATAATTAATTAATTATTTGATCTATTTCTATTATCTTTCTAATGGAAATGAACCTAGATCAACCTGAATATAAATCAAGGTTTGTTACTCCTATCAGTTCTTATGATTTTCTTCCACGATTCTACTTTCTTCATGGGTGTTATTCATTTGGTATGTGACTCGAAAAATCCCTATCAATCGATCATTTCATGCCTATTTCTTGGTGTAATGATATGATATCATAGATCAGGGATCATAACAAAATGAAAGAGGTGAAAGGAAAAAGATGAAGTGATTCGTATGATAATGGATTCCCAATTTCATGTTATTTGGTGTTCTTCATCACACAATGAAGAACAATGATTTGATCCATTTTTCTAATAGATATGATAATGGAACTTTATGTTTATTGATTAAAAGGCCTGGATGAGGCCTCCCACTGAGTTTACCATCAAGGCGTGGTTGGAATGGTGGATGGGGCGTTAGAAAAGACAAAAGGATACCGAATATAGGATTCTTCCAAATCCTAAGCAGGACAGTGTGTAAAATGGATCTACAAGCTCGATTAGGACCCCTTTTTTTGGATAGTTTTTCATGAAAAATTTAGGTATCAAATGGTGTGTGAAACCTATTACACGGTGTGTGGTCTGTCCCAAGTAACTCGGCATGTACTTGGGATGTACACAGACACTGCATGGACTACATGGGTTGGAGCATTCCATGTACTCCCCCACACAGTCACTGTCTAGACTTGGTACATGGGCTAAGCCATGTACTGGTACATGGTAAAACGTACATGGGATGGTTCTATGTAATGGCACACGGGTAGACTACACGAGTATCCTACACACCATGTATCACTACACAAACATGACTTTATGACATGATCCATTTACAGAGGTAAGACCCGAGGTCAAGGGACATGGCCTATAAACCCTACATTACACCAAATACTCTATTAAAAATGTATTAGAGCCCTTATCCTTCATATCTTGTACAAGTATTGTTAGGGTAAGTTCCCCTTATACTTTCCCTAAAGGTTAGTATAGAATCTTCTCCTACTCCTAGGACTAAGATCCATTCATCATGACTTCTTGGATAGAGTTATTGGAATTCCTTTGAGAGGTCTAGAGTGAGATCCTCTATTCATCTTCGTGCCCTAAGTATAGTTCTTGGTGTCATCGTGTCCAAAACTATGCGGGCACCGATTATCTACTTAGCGGATTAATCCAGATTGGATTGTTGGTATCACCCTATGGATTTGGTAAATATCCTCATATGTGTATTATATTCTCTTCAGACTATCATCATATTATTTATCATTATAAGACACAATGAGTAGTACCTCTTGGATGAACGTCATCAGTTCAATTAGACACAAGAGTGTGTTCTCCAAGATGAGTGATAAATGGAATCTTCTAGATATAAACCTATGCTGGTATACTATGGTTTTGACTTACCTATAGATATTATTGTTATATGTGATGTAGACATATACCTATGTAGAGATGAAGGTATCTTCCTTTTTTGTATTCTTTTTGGTTTCAGGGTGTCCTGTTGAGTATTGTTATAATCACCCCTACAAGGGTTTTTCCTGTACGTGTTGTGTCTTGTGTAGATAATAAAACTTTTGATAGTGTCCTAGGCCGACCAGGACCAAACGATTCTTAGTGAGACTAGAAAGACCAAGGTTTACTCCTATAGATTTTTGATAGCAGTCCTAGTACTTACTTTAAGGTTGGAATAGTGTTTCAGACTCTTTTTGGTGGGATTGTATTTGGACTTGTTTACTTCCTTTTACTTTATATTGTACTCTGGTTATGGGATTTAGATGTATGAATGCATGTTTTTTTATTTGTTTTTACATTTCATCATTTTATAGGGTTGTAGTTGTGTTCATGTGTATAGGTACTTAGGATAACGCCTACCATGTCAGTGATACTCCTTCTTGGTGCTAGTCACTAGCCCCTAGCCTATTGGAGGCGGGCTTGGGGAGTCATGACTTGGGCCCCATTGGGATGGTTCATGACATGTATACCCTTATGTTGTGATTATCCCTTTAATGTTGTATGGATAGATTATGTTCATGTGAATTTTATGTGCTTATTAGGCACTTAATATTGATATTGATGATTGAAACCTATTTATTTCATCTTCTTATTCCTCATGGATAAATGTTATATAATATTTCATTGTGTATTTAAATATTGAATGTTTTTAATGGAAACCTAAACAATAGTTTTCTATGAGAAAATGATTTATTCAAGAAATTATTTAGAAATATATTTTATAAAAGAACTAAAAAATGAACATTGATAGACATGGTATAGATTATTGGTGGTATCATAATGAGATTTAATGCACACCCTTACTTTTTTCCTTTGGGCATTTATAACCATGGTATAATAGGATAAAGTTAAAGGTAATATTGTTGTGTAGATGATGGTTGTCCTATATTTTGTTAAATTTTAGTGGGTTTGGATAGTGTTGAAATGTCATCATGTGGAGATGGAACCATGGGTTTCTTTGGGTTCCATTTTTTGGTTCCCATCTTTAGACCGTGTTATCCAATTTTTAGATGGTAATTTTATGGTTTGGATATTTTTTAAATAAGATGTATCCTGGATATATTTTATGATAATCATTTTGTTTTCATCTTAACACATGTTTGTTAAGGTTGAAATCATTCTCATGTTCATTGTATGATACCCTAGTTCTTATCACCGACCTATGGTGATCAGAAATGCACATATGTTCTTATGGTAGGTCAATTCAGGTAACATTATTGGTTAACTCATGTTGTCCTATTACAAATTGGTATCAAAGAATCAGGTTATTGTTAATGCCTACAATCATGCTTCTGTATCACCCTATTATGTTTGGGGGTTGTCGATAGACTATATATAAGACTATCAGGACTTGAGGTAGCGTGGGAGCATTCCTGTCCATCTCACTTTCATGACAAGACTTATGTTAGAAGGGGAAGTATGTGATTTTTTAGCAACCATATTTTTATTTTTATCCTTTTTGGCTTCAGTTTTCTAAATATGGTTTATGATAAAGATATCAAATTCTATTCTAAATGGTTTCCATTCTCTTTTTTATATAATACATATCCTTTAAGAAGAATATATTAGAATACTAGTTTGGAATCTATGATAAAATACCTATTATTGAATCTCACGGTTGATTTAGATTTTGTGGAAATAATAGTTTGAATGATCCAATCCATTGGCCAAGTAACAAATGTTGAACCAGAATAGTGGGTGGGCCATGTTATAGAATTCAATATGAAAAAAACCATCGATCTTTCATGGTGACAAGGGAACCTAGGAACCTGAATAATGTATTGATAGGGTTGAGAGGATTTTACACTTCTTGAAAAATATGAAGAATTCAATGATAGTTTTTACACTTATATTCTTAAAATTTTGGGAAGGAAGTGGTGGGAATAAATTTTACAATACAAGTTTTATAAAGATCTAACCTATAACACATTCAAGAAAACCTTAAATTAACAATTCTATTATAAGATAATGAGATTAGTGAAGGTATGTGTTTTTTTATTTGGATAGGGGATATTATTTATTAATGAAGTATACTACTATATTTTTTGAGTTTTTAAATATATCCCTATATATTTTCTACAATGAATATATCATGGTATAGAAGTTTGAGATGGACTTGAGTTCTAGTATTTTGTTTATAACAATTCTTATGTGCCTACCCACCTTCACCGTGGTTATAGAAATGACAGTTAGAGCTATAGTATATATATATGGGAAGACAAGAATCTTTGAAGCATTAATGATAGTAGAGGTAAACACATATCGTTTTCTTTTTAGAAGAGTTAGAAAGGTGACCGACACCGAGGAAATGATAAAAGTGAATAACATACATTAGGGTAGATTCAGATGGTCTATTACCTAGGTGGGAAAAAAGGGAACCTCATACCTAATTATAAGGTGTCACCCAAGGTATGCTACACATGTGGGAAGTCTAGGAATCCCCAATGTTTATATCAGAGACCGTCCTAGGGAAGTAGAGATATATGAACCTTCAACAAGGCATCTTAGTTTAGATATGAGAAAAAAAAGGGGTTGGATATCAACCTTGTTCTATGGGTGATACTCAGTTTATAAAGAAAGTACAAGATGATGCTGGACATGTCTATGTAGTGGAGTTTGAACCCAAGGAGTTAGAAGAAATACTGGGAAATATGATAGGCATGATGTTTATTGTATCTTATTTGGTTAGAGCATTGTTTGATATCAGTGTATCTCATTTATTTACCTTATCCATGCATATCGATGTGTTAGTATTACACTCAAAGTTTATTCATATAGATAGGAAAGAGTTTAGAGAAGGGTTTTAGATGTACTGAGTGTTTGGTGATGATTTCTAACCACATAATTATATAGAACTTTTTAGTTCTTGATCATGAACTCTTTTATCTCATTATTGGAATGGAATAGACGATTATCTATAGACCCCAGATTGATTTTTTTTGATCTTTAGTTATATTTTCTTTCTTATGATGCATTCCCTCATGTATTTCAATGTGAGTGGGACCCTAGATCTGTGATAGTAGGTCTCATTACCCCTAGTTATGATATGATCTCATGCTAATTTTTATAGATGTTCCTTGATCTTGTTGATCCACATATTAGTAGCCCTCTTCCAGAATTGGTGAGAGAGTATCCTGATGTTTTCCCCATGACTTATCTAGGTTACCTCCTTAGAGTAAAGTTGAGTTTTATATAGACTTAATTCTAGGTATTTTTCCCAATTAATCACCTTCATACTATATGAAACCTACTGAATTAAATGAAATAAAGGTTTAGATTAAAGTTCTTGATGCTAAGGTATGTATTCATTCCAATGTTTCACCTTGGGAATCACTATTTCTCCTTGAAAAGAAGATGAATGAGAGTATCTAAAATTATTTAAATCATTGAAAACTCAATTAGTTGAAATTTAAAAATATATATCCTTTTTCAAGGATTGATAAACTTTTTTATTAGCTTAAGGGATCTCGGTGGATTTCAAAAAATGATCTAAGATCGAGGTACCATTAACTAAGGGCCTGAGAGGAAGATATTCCTAAGACAGTGTTCAAAAGTAGGTATGTAAATTATGAGTATTTTCTTATGTTTTTTGGTCTTAATAATGATCCTATAGTGTTTATAGACTTAATGAATCGAATATTACATTAGTTATTGGATTATTTCATGGATGTGTTTATGGATGATATCCATGTGTATTAAAGATCATAATGGGATCATGCTAAGCATTTGAATATTATCCATAGAATTTTGAATGAAAATTGTATGTATGGGAAGCTATAAAAATGTTAATTATTGATTCAAGAGTTAAATTTTATGTTTCATGTGATTTCTGAGAAGGGTGTCTTAGTTGATCCTGAAAATATTTAAGAGGTTATGACAAAGTAAAATCTTAAAAATTTGTTTGAAATCATGAGTTTCTTATAATTTTCTATTTATTACTGGTGAATTATTTGAGACTTATCTAATATTTTATCTCTAATGATATAGTCATCTTGTAAGGATGTAATTTTTTTAGAGTGACTAGAATTAGATATCTTTTGAGGAGTTAAATGTGTGATTTAATTTAACTTTAGTCTTGATTATTTTTGAGTTGGGTATTGGTTATGATGTCTACTATGGTTCCTTAGGTATGGGGTTGGGTTGTTTTTTAATATAGAAGAGTCATGTAGTAGCATATGGATCTTAATAGTTATTTCCTAAGGAGAAGTACTATCCCATTTATGATCATGATTTGGTATAAATGATATAATCTCTAAAGATTGGGTTCAATTATCTCTTTTGGGAGTGGTTTATAGTGTATTTATACTAAAAGAGTATGAAGGAAATTTTCACTTAGATAGATATGAACTTGATATAGAGACATTGGGAAAAATATTTTAAGAAGTTTTATTTTCATATTGCTTACTCTACCAGAAAATGAAATGTGGTTATAGATTCTTTGAGTATAAATTTTATAGCTTATGTAGTGAAAGAATCAATGAGAGAGTGGTGATGGTTGAGCTTCTTTGCTGAGATTTTCTTGGATAAAGAGAAGGCTGATAGATAGGTATTCATATATTTCACTTGGGTTGGATCATCAATAGATGATCATATTTGAATTGGATAGGATGAAGACATAGAGTATCACTAAATTAGTAGAAACCTCTATAGTGGAGAGACCTAGGGTGAGTGGTATCGATCTTTTGATGAGGGTTTCCCATTTATAGGAAAAATGGATAGTCCAATAGATATAAAAAATAAATTTTTGGAAAGTGGAAACTAATTTAAATAGTACATACACCCAGGAGATAACAAAATGTATCATGACCTTAGACTTTATTATTGGTGCTTAGGAATGAGATGGTTGATTTCAAGTTTTGTGTCTTAGTGCCTTGTTGGATAATTAAGGTGAAATATCATAGTCATGCTAGTTTTCTACCACCCTTACCCATTATAACAAGGAATTGTTATGAGATAACCATAGATATTTTGATTGGGATACCATGGAATCATAGTGGTAAGGATTATATAGGGTTTATTATTAACTGACTCCTAAAATTAACACATTTACCACCTATTATGGATTTAATGAAAGCAGAGGATCTTGGACACTTATTTGGGAGGGATATTGTTAGGTTCCATGATATTTATTCAGTTATTGTTTATAATAGGTTCCTTTCATCACATCTTGATTTTTTAGTGGATTATAGGAAGGGATGGGTTCTCAATTAATGTTTACCACAACTTATCTTCCCTAGAGGGATGTCTAGTTGGAGCAATCCATAGAGTTTATTAAAGAAATTATTTGGGAATGAATACTTGACTTCAATGGATCTTGTGATAAATATATGATCATAGTGTATTTTTTTCTATAATAATATTAATCAGTATTTGATTAAGATAGTACCTTTTGAGTCACTGTATAGGAGGTGTTGAATATCACCATTTTGTTGGGAAGATCATGGATAATGTCCCTTAATTGGACAAAGAATTATCCAAAATATTATGTGTATTGTGCATTTGATCAAGAAGATCAGTGGTAGATCAACATCACAAAAAATCAAATGTCAATACAATTTATCATAAGTTAGAGTTTGAGGTAGGTGATCAGGTTTTTTTTAAAGTTTCACCTTGATTTGGAGATATACATCTGGGGAAGCAGGGTACTTTAACAACTCATTATATTAGTCCATTTGAGATTATGGAGTGACTTGGGAAGGTGACTTGTTGATTAGAATTACCTACTTATTTGACTATTATCCATGACATGTTATATGTTTCCAAATAAATAGGTACTAACGGGATATATCCCATGTGATTTATTATATGGATGTTGACTGAACCTAAGACCTAGTTGGTTGAAAGACCTATCCAAACAGTGGACTGAAAGGATAAGGTGTTGTGTGGAAATATGATCCCATTGGTTTGTGTGGTATGGTACTGTAGTGGGGAAAACCATGAGACAAGGGAGAACTAAGACTTTAGGATGTAACAACAACCTTATCTATTTTTTTTGTTTTTTATTTCAAGCCTTTTTGCAGATATAAATATTTTATGTTTGGGAGAATTTTGACACCCTTCATGTCACATGTATGTTTAATTTCTATCTTGGTATATCTCATTTGAGGATTTAGAGGATTTTGGGATTCAAGATGTGAAAACATGGTGTTTTGGGGAAAATGGATTTGGAATAAGGTTTGGGTTCATAGTTAGAGTTAAGCATACAGTAACCATGAAATATGGATTTATGGATTCCAATGACATTTTTCACAATTGAAGCATAGTTTTTGTAATTGTGTGAGTCTCTAGATAAACCATGCATATGTTTAGGATTTTTTTTAGAAGACATCACACATCCTAAGCATTGTTTTTCAAACATTATAGTTATTCCTAGGAAATTTCGAAACTTTCTTTTCAAAGGATAGTGGCCATTACATGGTTGACACACTGTTTGTCAAATAGTGTGGCCTAACTATGTACCCAGATCTAAAATTCTTAAAGGAGAAAAGTACCTCGATGTACTATGTTAGTTTTTAATCTAATATATTCCTAATACATCATTATATTGAATCATACCCTCCATTATTAATTAGAGTATTCTACCCTTTATTTCTTAATGATCCTTGATCATTTTGGGTGGATCTATTTAAGGCTTGTGTGTTTTTACTATTGTTTTTTTCTCTCATTTCTAGATCAACCATGGATATATCATCTTATACATATTTTTCAAACCAACGTGGGGTATGGTGAAATAATATATGGTTTATATAAATCATTGATGGTGTTTATCTTAGATCTTGGTTAGTAAGGACCAGATCTATTTGTTTCCCATCACCAGTTCTCAAGGTGGTGTTGTTTTCATTGTTCTTGAGGTAGGTGTCTCTATTCTATGATATATACCTTCACATGACTTACGTAATTATGATTTCTATTGGTTTTGAATTGTGAAATTTATGATCTAAATTCAATGAGCGGTGAATTGATCTTTTAGGTCTATATAAATGTTTTTTAAAAGGGGGATTTTTTATGGAAATAATTTTAATACACATGATGTGTTTGATAAATTTCCTCAAAGATGACTTTGAAAAGGGATTGTTTTTTCAAGCATTGGATCGTTGTGGTACCACTATAGAAAATGTTTTATGAAAATGTGGGCATTAAATAAATTTTATTTTCCTTGTAAACTATTTTATGAAATGAGAACATGGTTTATAGAATGAAATAATGTTGTATTATCACACCAGGAAGACCTTGGGGTTAGGGGAAAATTGAAATATGTGATCCATAGTGGAATTATCTATCACTAAAGAAGGTACCCTTTATTACATATTTTATAGGGGTATAATTTCTAGGGGACTAAGGTTCCCAGAATTTAGGAGTCACTTATTCCATCTAGTGGTCTTGTTCATCTGAGTTATGTACACCCATGTGTTAAGATTGTCCCTTAATTTTTGTATGGATATATTATTTTCATGTTCATTTGATATGATTATTTCTCATTTGGTATGGATATTAATGCTTGAATACTTTTTATTTCATCTTCTTATTCCTCATGCATAAATTCTATGTCATATTGATTTGTGTTTTTTATAAAAACATGATTTTTAAAGGGAAACCAATGGATGATTTTATATGGAAAATGATTTCATCTGAAAATGTTTTAGAAATATATTTTATAATGAAATAAAAAATTCATGTTAATACAAATTATATAAAATCTTGATGGTATCCTTTCGATATTTAGTGCTCACACCCTTCCTTTTCTATTGGGCATGTGTATCCTTGGTCTTATATGATACATATAAAGGGAAAATATCCTTTTAGAGGATGGATCTTGTGGAATTTTTTTCCTTATAGTGGGTTGGGATAGTGGTGACATGTGGTCATGTGGATATAGACCCATATGTTTCTTTGGATTCCATTTTTTTAGCCTCTAACTTCATACCTTATTATCTAAATGTTAGATGTGACCATTTATGGGTTAGTGTTTTTGATATATGATGTATCTTGGATATTTGTTATAATAATTTATTTCTATCTTACCATATTTCTGTTGAAGTTAAAATTATTCCCATGTTCTTTTTATGATACCTTGGTACTTTTCACTAGCTCGTGGAAATCATTAACACACTTTAGGCCTTGTGGTGGGATAATTTAGGTGAAATTATTTGTTGAACTGTGTCAGTTTGTTACAATATTGTTAGTGAGTATTCAAGATAAATAAGAAATGGATGGTAGAAGATGGTACTAATAAATCATTATTTATTATCTAAAGGTTAAGTGTATGAAAACATCTATACACTAATCATCATGACTAAAATCCTTCTGAATTATACTTGTCAAATCATACTTCTATAATCATCATATTGTGCTATTAATTTTCAAGGAAATCTCATTTTGAGGAAACATGGTGGAATATGTCTGTATGATGTGACTAAAAAGGATACCCTATAGTATATGTATCTAAGGAATAACTAGAAAGGGTTAGTTACATCAATAAACTCCAATAATATATGAATATTACATAAAATATTTTATGTATAAATAATTCATAGTGATTATATAATATTAATTTGTAAATGAATGAATGAAATATGTTTCTAACAATTTAGTGGGAGAACTATTAGTTCTCAATATAGATAAGTTGATAAAAAATGCTAATTTTTTATTTCATACTAGTTTGATAAGAATAAGGAATGAATTTATATAAGAATGAAAAATTATAAACCTTATTTTAGGGAACAAGATCTAAAAAAATAGATCCGTGGATTTACTAAATCTAGTCATAACACATATATTAACAAAGTATTAAAAAATATAAGTTAAAACTATTCAAAACTGAATTATTTTTGGAATATAATATTTCTAGTATAACATGAATGGGAATGGGAAGTGATTATCACTATTAAAATAATTCCATAAGCTTATGTGTTAGGAAATAATCTAAAATTTTATGATTTGTACTAATATTTTATTTTAATGATGAATGATTCATTTTATGTGAATATCAAATAGATCCAACATAACCATGTCAACTTGTAGTTAAAACTATCTGAGAGTACTTATAAAAGTAGAAATGGATGAGTTACAAGTGTCTAGAAAGTGGGAATACTGGTGATCAAGGGAATTAAACACTAGTCTTTATTTACTTAAATTTTATCTTGTATCAATGTAAGTCTAAGTTAATAAAATATAAAATCTTATTACATTCATTGGATTCCATATCTATAATATCTGAGTATGTTTCATCTTC
The DNA here is from genome assembly GCA_963277665.1 of Viscum album. Lineage (NCBI taxonomy): Eukaryota > Viridiplantae > Streptophyta > Magnoliopsida > Santalales > Viscaceae > Viscum > Viscum album. The sequence continues at coordinate 1,710,798,938 of OY728131.1, forward strand.
TACTGTAAATTAAGAATTGGTTTAGGAGATTCATATTCCTATTTTTATTTATACCCAAAATAATTTTTTTATCATTATTATGATAAGATTTGACTATAATCTTAATCAAGATGTCAGGATTCTAATAGGGGAACAAGAGGTTCATGCTCAGTAATATCACTAATTGAGATATTTTATGAAGTTAGATATGTCATAGTAAGCATATTATTATGAAAAACATATAGCTTTATTAACCCTTGTAATGGAAATGTGATATGCCCAACAACTATATACATACTCAGTAGAAGATTGTTTAACATGTGATAATTAACCAATCATTAGAAGTTTGGTATAGTGAAACTAAGATTCTATTGGATATGGTGGCCTAGAATCCACTAATTTTTAATTTATATTTCATGTATATTAAAAGAAGTGAATATTCAATAAAATATCTTATTACATATCATACATAGTTTTACATGACTATTGTAATAATGTATTGGTGTATCTGTCACATTAAAAAGGAATAAAAGTTCCATGTTATGATGAAAACCATGAAATTACCTGATGATATTGTTAAACATTGTTCTATGATCAAATAAAATTTTATGATGGGGCACATAGTATGTTGAATTTCAGGCGTGAGTACTCATAAGGAAATGAGGCTTTATCTCATGAAGTTTTCACTTCATAATCTCTAAGGTGGGAGATTATGAGAACATACCTACCAATAGGAAATGAAAATATTTATGTGTTATTTTATTTTCCTATATAAAATAATTTTTAATTATCCTTATACTCAAATATTATTATTAATGTATGTCCAGACTCATGCACATTGATGTATTTTCATAAACCACGATAAGACAATTCATGGAGATGTTTGGTATTTTGTGTGTGTCATGAATGATGTGTTATTAATGAATAAGTCAAGGTAGGATTTATACCTTCTATATTTATAAAAGTTGATATCTTAGACCTTCTATTTAAATGGAATAAATTCCATTTTAATGGTGTAATGATGATTTTATTTTAGATAGTTAAGAAAGATGTATCAACCATAAAGGTAGATGGCACGAGTGTGCTACCATCTTGATGAGATATCATGATAAAGGGGTTATATTACACAGTGAGTGTTTATATGTAGATTTTTTCATTGTGACATATTATTTTTCTATATGTGTTCCATGACCCATTACTAGATAGTAATCTTTTACTTTAGGCAATCCCACTTAATGCCACTGAGGAAGAGGCTTAGAGGATCACAAGAAAAGTGTTTTCTTTGATCTTGGTTAAATTTTTTTATTTTTTTTAACAATTGGAATAAATATTATTCTCTAAAACGATAGTTAATATTTATTCAAGATTTATTAAATGATCATGAATATTAAATAAAAAATTATTATCAAGGTAATTGTATAATTACACAAATATATAATATTTAATTATCTATTGCTATTTAAACTGTAATAAATAAAAATAGATTCATTAAATAATTTATCTAGTTATGTGAATGTTAAATAAATATCTATTTGGTAGTTCTTGGATTGAATATTTATTTATTTATGAAATGAATAAATATTTAATAATCATATTTATTTGGGTATTTGATAAATGTCAAGGAAGAAAAGAGAATGAAGATTAGGTTCAATGATAAATATTAATTTCAAATACTATAAAATAATATTCATCATTGCATGAGTTAGTGTACTACATTTAATAAATAATTTTTTTTATTTTATTACATAATATGGGGGTTTTAAGTTTTAATATTTTATTAATGTTCCCATTTTAAATTAATTAAATATTAAATCCTAACCCTAGGTCTATAAATTGACTATTATCATATTCTAGATAAGGTTAATCATTGTTCACAAAGTATTCCTCTTAATATACTCCTCCTCCTCTAATCCTCTTAAGAATGAGAAGAACAAGAGAGATTCCATCAAGCCCGAAGGAATGTGAAGCGATCAAATGAAATAATGAATGAAGATTAATCAGATGTGATAACACATGATGATTCATTAAAAATATTTGGAGATTTATGGAGCATGTATAGATCACCACTAGAGGGTCTGTACTTTGGGTCAACACAATTCAATGATGATGCACCAATTGGGATATATCGATCAACATCCTCAAAAAATAAAGATGTCAAGATCAAGGTAATTTTTTTTTATTTTTAAATTAATTATAAAATTGAAGTGAAAAAATATTTTATTGGATCCAGAATTTTATTTGTCAATATTATTTATAATTATTTCCCTTGGTCATGAAATATACATCTTGTACATTGAAAATGATCTGTCAAATCCAAAAAAAAAACTAAGTTGTTCATTAGCCCAATAGGTGCTTCCACTACATCTGGAACCACAATATACTATAAAAATTAGTTCCTTGATCACTGAAGATTATTTTTTGTATTCAAAATCTATAAAATATATTAGTCCTAAAAAATTCATAATAAAAAACGAATCATCAGTTTTTGTAGCTTTTTCTTCCTCCAAGTTTAAAATATAATTCACAACCAATAATATGTTAGAATATAAAAAATATATGGGAAGTGTTTCCCTAAAATCTATACACCATGCCTCTAATATTTCATAGAAATTCATTATTCTTTGAGTCATTTCCTTTATATTTGATATGTATCCAATTAATTTTCATTGATTTAATTTTTTATAAAACTCATAAATATTATTAAAATTTTTTGGTCAGTATAGTAAAAATTATAAGACTCTTCTAATAGTTATTTTAGGTTGTAAGTGCACTCCATAAGCTAATGAATGACATAATCACATATTGAATGATAATTCAATTTCAGGATGACCCCGTTAGCATTAAATGGTTACCATTAATTTTCCTAAGGTATGGGTTATCCCATATAGAAAATTTTTATTCAGACTTGAGTATTTTAATTTGGTTTCAGTTAAGGTGTCAAGTAATATAATAAGTTACAGGAAAATTTACCATATCTACATACAATGGTACCACTCCTATAACTAAAAAAAAGTTATTCACCTTTTATAAAGTTAATAAATTCATCTTTATCAAGAATTATGACCTAATATATGTAAGGTATCCCACTCATGTGATCTTTCATTGAATTATCAACTCATATTTTGTAATGATTTCCATATAAAACTCTTTGAAGCAATAACATCCATCTCACCAACATTAGGTTTTCCTCTACCTTTATCATTTGGTATATAAGTGCTATATGATCAAATAAAATAGTCACTTAATCCTAATAAATTAAGATGTTTATTTTTATAAGAAATATAATACCTCTAAGAACTCTTTTTTATTGGTGGTATAATGGATTTGGGAAACATAAACTATTCTGGTGGCACAAGAAATTCCATGAATTCTCCCTATAATTATTTACAAGAAAACTAATCCAACTACATGGTTTGAAACATAAAAAAATATCTCAAATTATTGTTCCTAATTATCTATTTTAATAAAAATTTGTGTAGTTAATTTATATTCTAGTTCATAAAAATCTTCCACCAAATATCATTGAAAATAAAATTAAAATTTTTTAAAAATAATATTGGAAAAAGTAAGGAAATATTTTTTAAATTTTTTATGAATCTAATATGGAATCATAAATGTACAAAAAATAATCTAACATATTTCACATGAGTTAGGTGAAGAAATACTATGATTATTTTAATTTTGACTTATCAACTTCAATCCCATTTTTTGATATCACATGTCTAAAAAAAATTCATCTACCAAACATGAAATTAAATTTCTCAAAACTGAAAACAAAATATTATTTAATGATTGTATTTAAGACATTATCAATATTTTACAAGAAATTATCAAAGGGATTTCAAAAAAAAATGTGAAATAATCAAGAATCACTTCAATATAGTCATCGATTAGATTAGAGAAAATTTTTACCATGCATACTTTGAATGTACTAAGAGAATTACATATTATAAATAGAATTAACCTATTTGAAATACTTTATTATTGATAGGTGAATGTTTTATTTATTAGTCATTATGTGAATTGGGCACTAGGAAGTATTCTTAGAATCCATATGGAAATTTTTAATGGGATTTTCTTAAATATATTTCTAGAATTTGGCCAAAAATAGTATTGGTAAGTGATACTTTCTTATAACTTGGTCCTAGTTCATATAGTCAATGTAAACTCTTCAAATATTTTAGTCTCCCTTAGGAATTAATTCATTTTGTTCATTATTTATAATGGTTAGTCTAGAATTTTTGAGCATCATGTGAATTGGACTTACCCACTATGAACCAGGAATTGGTAAATGATATTTTCATATAATAAATTTCAATTTCCTTTATAAATAATTCAATTATTGTTTGTTTAAGACTCCATTGAGGTTTTATAATAGGTTTTATATCAGTTTCATATAGAATATTCTTCATATAGATTTTATAACTGAGCCCAAGAATATATCCTAAACACCATTATATAGATTTTCTATTTCTCCTCAGTAGATTGATTAGTTTATAAGCTTGATTAGAGGGAAAATTGCTAAAAAATCAGTGGTATATTTTATTCTCTGATGAAAGACACACAATTCAAATTTAGTTTTAGTGTTTTTTTGCATATTTGGAGGCATAATTAGAGATGAAATTATATTGGTTTGAGTTAACTCTATTTTATGAGATTCCACATCCTTTAATGGTTGTGCTGTGAGAACTGGATGCTTATAGAAATTTTTAGTAGGGTTTGAAAATATTAGTCCCAAATTAAAAATATATTCTAATAAATTGATTTATCCATATGAATTAGATTAATCATAGTGTGAATGTTTTAAAATTTAATGTTTTTCTTGGGGGTATTTAATTGAATCTAAAATTTTAAAGTGAACTATGTTTTCCCTATACTCCCTTTTTAAATTACCTTTATGAATATTTATGATTTTTTTGCTGTTCTTGGGAATGGAATTCCCAAGACTATTGGTGATTGAGCTAGTATCTTATATTCCTGTATTTTAATCACATAAAAGTTAGATAAAATGATCAAATTATAAAATCTTACCAAAACATCTTCAATAACTCCAACCATGAATGTAGTGGATCTATTAGTTAGTTAAAAAACATATATTATTGATTTAAATTCTCCAATATGTAAATATATAAACATAGATTGAGGTATAACATTAATAGGTTCCCCATGATCACATAAATCATATGAAAATTAAATGGTCCAATGGTTCATAGAATATAGAATATCCTTGGATCTGGACATTTGATGGGAATCTATTGTGTGATCAATACCAAAATATTCCTATAAAAACTACTAATTTATTCACTTGAAATACCTTTTTCTTAGTGAATAATTATTTTATGAACTTATCATACATGGTGGTATATTTAATATCTTAAATAATGGGTATGTTGATTTAAACCATTTTGAAGATGTTTTGAATTTATTTTTTTAGATTTCATTCTCATGAATTTTATTTGATTTTACGATTACTTAGGGAAATGAAAATGGAATATTTTACTTTTCCTTAGATTATTTCTTAGGTTGTTTTTCAATTACTCTCTGACACTTTGTATAATTGTTTCCCTTAATTTTCTTAATATTTATCTTGGATTTTTTTGTAATTATATTTCGGATTTGGATGAATTTTATAGCTACTCCTTATTGTTACCATGCTTACAATTACCATTTTTTATTAATAATTTGTTGTGATAGTTGTTTTCTAGGATTTCTTTTCATTATTTCCACACAACTTCCTAATTTATTTTTCTATTATTTTATCTTATTTTCCAATTCATCAATGATTGGATCTACTGGATTATAAAATTTTAGTTGTGAAATGGTTGTAGTCTATTCTTGAAAATTATTTTGAAATGATGTTGGTTGGATGGTTTGATTGTAAGATCGCCTAAAATTCTATTGTAAATATTATGGATAATGGGACCATTATAGAAATGGTTTTAAAATATAAATTACTTGATTACCAAATCAATATTGGAGTTAATAATTTTTTCTACACACTTGGTTTAATTGTTAAAAGGGTCATTGTTGATAAGTAGCAGTACAACACTCATTATCCTGAACTTGATCGCACCAGTCAATGTAAATATTTTGGGAATAAAAAATAACATATTCCTTTACTAGTGTGAGTTAATCACTTAATTTATTAAGATGAATGTATATATATATATATATTACTAATGCGTTTAGTACATGAATTTTATATTAAACAAAAGGTGATTATGATGACTTTTCCTCAAGAACTCCACTTGTTCTAATACCAATTGAATAAAATTATTGGGAAATTTGAGATATTTTATTAATTAGTTTTTTGAATTCAGTTGGTGAATTTGAAATCAAATATCCCCCTGATTATGTTTCCAAATATGTCTTATAACTATCAAGAATCCACTGTATAATAATATAGGTAAGTAGGGATCCTCTATGTATTAATGTGGACATCTTACACACAAATCCTTAAATATTTCCATGGGTTTATAAAAAGCCCCCTATGATACTTTTATAATTTTATAGATCTCATTATTTAAATTAGTGATCATTGAAGTTAGAAAGAACCATTAGAGAAAACTCCTTTAAAGTTCATCATAGTTATTAATTTCTCTATGTTATAAATAGTATAGATACTCCTTGGTTTACACTTAAATAGAGAAGGGAAATAATCCTAACATAACTTATTCCCTAAACACTCCTCTTTGATTCAATGTTTCACAGACCATTGTTAACTTATTGATGTGTTTTTTGGGTTATATACTATAAGGCTGCGAAACTTTAACAAAATTTGAATTAGTCCAGTTTTGAGTTCAAAACCAACTTGTAATGCACGAATATTTTTTTGATTTATAATGTAAGGTGCACAATGATATCTATGAGATTAATCAATATTTATATGCATGATGTTAAATGTGGAATTAAAGTAAAAAATATTAGTTTCACTTAACTTGGTCAAAGTGTGTTTTTAAAAATCTGATTGTATGTTATAAGTATTTCTTATATCTATTTCTATTAAGGTACTCAAAATATTTGGATCAATAATGAATAAATTTTCAGCGTGAGATTTGGTCTTATAAATTAAGTGTGTGGTTTGGTGTTATGAAATTGGAACCACCTCCCTATCAATGAAACCAAGTTTTTGACTCAATTATATCATAAGTGTGAAAAAATAAATTTAAATACTAAAGTTAAAATACAGTATAATAGATACCTAAGGTTTTCTCCATAGAGGGTTGAAAAATAATGATAATAAAAATTATTAAGAAATGTTTAATATTTGTCTTAATTTAATACCATTAAAGAAAATTTTTACACGTGAATATTATCAAGAGAAACTTTAGTGGTTGGTCTAGGGGTTAGATCACTAATTTGTATTCTATCCTAGTCTAAAATTAATTAATAAATTTCAATTTAAAATCACTTATATATCACCAAATATTTATAGTGGATTATAGCCTTGATCAAGAAATGATCATTTATGATTGATCCTCTTTCATGTGTGGGAGGATATAAAATAGTCACTATGACATATCAATAATAAATTACCCCTTAATTACTTAAGAAACTCCCAATAAGGTGAAGGTATCCCTAATAAACTAAAGATTAATTTATTTACTTCCACATATGTATTAGTGACCACTTGATACTTCACCACCTAACCATGAACATTCTATTATATATTATAATATCATGTGGAGGGAGAACAGGGTTATATCAAAACAAGTAGTGAAAAATGTATTGATTTATAAAAATAAATACAATAGTATCAAAAAAATATCCTAACACAAAAAATGAAGATCAAATAATAGAAAAAATAATTTATTAATTCTGTTAAAACTCAATAATAACCAAAGGTTCTCTTATCCACTTCCCCAATCACCAAAATGGGATTTATATGTCTATGTGAAGGGTTATAGCTATCAATGAAATAAGAAAAAGTAGAAAATAAATAAATAGTAACCCCAAAACTGAACTCCCTTCCCTCATGGCCTAAAATTATTTAAATATATTCCCTATTACTTTCTTGATTTCAATGATGAATCTACATTAAATCAACTTTTTGACATTACCTCTATTTAGTATTTGAATATTTCCTTAAATATTTCATGATCTATGTAAATATGTAGTTTAAATGTTCCCTTTTCTAGATTAGATAACACCTGACCTATGAGAATATTTATTTCTTAATTCAGTTAAGTATTCACATATGTAGATCTTATCTTGGTATCCTTAACATACATGGGACTCCACATAGCATTAAGATTATTTTCATGATTGTAGTTTTGCTTCAATGATGGAAAATATTTTTTATTACATGAAATTCCATTCTCCCATCATAGATTTATTTCACAAAGGGCTACTCTAATATTTCATATATGGGAAATTATTATTATTATTAAAGTGTTGGTTATTCTTATATATCCCTTTAAAACTCCAAGTTATTATTACAAATATGCGTGTTAATGTTACATTTTTTAAGAATATCAAGAGTCACTCTTATTCTGGTTTAACTTATTCTTATTTTGGTCCTATTTTATTCATACATATCACATGGTCAACTAGTTTCTTCTAATTTAACCGATTTAGTCTTAAACATACTTAGAGTTATTAATATGCATATAAATTCTCCCAAATTTCAATTAATTTCTCAAGATAATTGGTTCAGATACATTCTTCTTCACCTTTAAAAACAAGAATTTAATAGATTATGAATAGTTAGTTATTAATTTTATCCTAGTAATTTATAAATCCATTAAAATTCACTATTTCTTCCAAATTAATAAATATTAAAAATACTAATGAAATGATGTTTTAATTCTAAAAAAATGAAATATAATTTCTTAGTAAATTTACAGGAATAAAATAAATTAAATAATAGTAAAATATAATGAATTAATTACCTATGTCATTCACTCATTCCATAACCCCACTAGCTAGACCAAACTCACCATCCACTATAGTGTTGTGAAGCTTAAATCTACCCAAAATTCCTAGGATTTAACTGACTAGTTCATCCTAATATCCTTATATAATTGAGAACCATAACCAATTCAATCCAAGCTCTTTTCAAATGACACTAAGACTGTAGCACCAATTCCCATGGTGCACTAGCTCACCCAAACCAACCACAACTTCATACCAACTCTTTGATTTGACCTATAAAGCACAAAATCTAGCTAACCAATAATTAAAATATCCCTCATATTCTCTTTAAATCTTATAAAATATTTTTTATGGAAAAACCACATTAAATATCATATATTCCTTACACCACTCCTACCTACTACCTTATATCGGAGTTATCCAAGACAACTAAGTTGTCTCAAGTCTAAAATGAATAACAATAGTTGGAATCATCCTTAGTATAATTCAAAAAAAAATCAACATAATTGATAATATCAATATGTAGACAAAACGTCTAATAAAATCCTTCCATCAAGTTTAAAAAGGAAACAAAGTTGTGAACCTAGGATTATTTGATCCTTCTCAAAGAAATAAGGATCTTAATCATTGGATTATTCACCATAAAGTTAGTGTTATTGGAAAGAATTAGATATAAACCTATATATAGAGGAATATATCATAACAAGGTATAATTGGGATATTAAGATGATTCACCTACTTGAGATGGGTAAAAACATGAATTTTATTTCATAAACATTATCCTAATTTAATAAAGGGAGAACCAATATATTTTTTCTATAAAAATGGAAAATGGAAAACATTATTGATGATTTTGGATATCTAAATATTCTGTTAGTATTATTTCATTATATATTTTCTTCCTTTATTATATTATTCATAATTCTCTCATATAAACTCTCTAACTCCATGGAAGTGGAGCACTAACCCATTGATGGGCGGATTCAAGAGGGAGAATCAATGATTAACTCTTGATTTAATTTTTTCATATATTAATATTTTATTTTATTTCTCTCTTAAGGATTAGATGAGTTGGGTAGGTTCTTAGGTAGGTGATAGTGTTCTTGTTTCCTCCCCACCATCTTATTTTCTTCTATTATGTTTCATATTTAATGCCTCAAATCATTCCATTACCTATTATAATTTTAGAGTAAATAATTGTATGTTAACATGGTATGTGTTCACTTATATGTGTGGATTCAACAACCATTAATTATATATATGGAAGCTATTCTAATTTTTAGTAGGTATTGTGTGATTATGTAGTAGTGTGTTTAAGGTAAATTCACTTGTATATGGAATTATATTGAATAATAATATTATAGAGAGATTGGATGAATTTCATCATATATAAGTATGTTCTAATATATATAAGATAAATGAAAAAGAGTTTTTGGGTGGTACCTATTTGGTAATTGGTTTTATATATAGTAAAGGATTAAGGATAAATAACCTAATAGATAATTATAGATTAAACATGGCAATACTACTTGATTTCATTCAACATTATTGCTAATATTTGAACTTTCTTTGTGTTTTAATTTCCTATCCTAATTTAATTTTTGAAATCAAAAATCATTTTATTGTTTTACTTGTTTTTCTTTAAAATGAAATTATAAAAAATAACAATAAGTGAAAAACTAAAGAAAAAAGTGAGGTGCATATTCTTAAGAGACAACCTGGGGTTGGATACTATGTTATACATTAGAAATTAAAATTAATATTCATTTAACCCCATTATAGGCCCTTATTATTAGTAATAAAATAAAATTGGATCCATTATAGTTAAATAAAGTTAAATAAATCATGAAAGTGTGGCTATACAGAGTATTAATCCTGATTTATTAGATATTGTGAGACAGAGATATTTTATTACAAAGTAAGTGCTCGTAGGAGCATATTATAGTTATAAATTTTTCTCATATCATTATGGCCTATAATTTGTTGTTAGATAACACTCATGATTTGTGGGTAGGAATTATACAATTGAGATAATGGCTTAAAGGGTCATAAATAAAGAGAATTTCCAACAATTAAGATGAATTGTCATTTAAGATGAAGTGTAATCCATGCCCGTGGTTAGGTTTTTTCCAAGTTTTAATGATCATAAGTAAAAAAAAAAAAATAAATAAATATTATTATTATTTTGAATACTGTGAGATTAATTTATTTTTCAAGGTAGTCATAAGTTATTTAAGTATAAATATGTAAATATAGGAAATAGTTTTTCAAATTAATGTTTAATATTCAAGGTTTTATAAACATATTCAAGAGGAATGTGATGAGTTAAGGGTTGATATTTGATTATATAACATATGAGTTTTATAAGTGATTGATTTAATGAATTTGATATTTACGACAAGTTAATTAGTTTCTCAATGATAAATTACTATTATATATAATTCATTAAGGAATCTAAGTACTAGTATGTTAAATATTGAGTTATGACATAGATAGGTCAAGTTTTTAAAAAAACAATATTGGTACCAAACCCTTTTGTTGTTATCGACTTCCTTTAGGTTGGATTATGTATGTTATTATATATAATTATATGTTTTTTTATTTCAACAATGAATGATATTTTATTTACTATTTATATGCACAAAAAACCAAGATGGATAACTTAATTTATTCTTATATGAGTTTTTGGGTACTGGATACACCCCCTACATCCAAGATATTATAGAAAGAAATATACAACTAATCACTCTCTCATACTATTCCTTTTGGTCATATATGTGGTTGTGGTCATGTGGTTTTGGATATGGTTATGTGGTTATGGAAGTGACTATGTGTTTTTTTAGTTGGATGTGGATGTAGTTGTGGTATGAGGTGGTTGCAGTCCTGGTTGTTATATGATATAGTTTTTAGAATATGAAGGGATATAAGTTTTAGAATGTATGTTGTTAGTATGTAAGGGAGACTAGATCAGTGGGGGAGTTGGTGAAAGTTACCTTCTTTAATATATTTTCCTGATTAACTATACTTACATTATTTGTTTATATTTAGAGAGTTTAATTGTGGTGTAATGGGTCTGTAGATAACTTGGGATGGGATCATATGTAAAATCCACTATTTAGTCCCAAAAAATTTAGTATGATTCTTCTACATTAACATGATAGTTTCTAATAAAAGAAACTTATTGAGTATATTTATACTCACCCATAATTTTATATACTATTTTTATGTATTTTCAGGACAGTTTTGGAGAATGTTCTAGAACTTACTAGCTAGTGGTGTGGTATTCAGTGGACATCGAAGTAGTTTTATGTTTTCATTTGTAGATTTTTGACTTTTTAGTATTGAATTTTGAAGGTGTTATCTTCCTTTAGTTCTATATTATATTACATTTATTTTATATAGTATTCATGGGATATCGAGTCTCATTTATGTATTGTTTTTTGGTATTGATTGGTGTATTATTGTCTTTATAATTATTAAATAGGGTAAAAACTCTAATTTTTTATCTTATATATCATCAGTGCTTGTATATAACCCATGGCCTATTATAGGGGGACATGTATGGATTCAATATTGGTCTAAGTGGGGTTCTAGTTTAATCAAATTTTTAAATTTACAGAATATTCAAGATGATTTTTGAATAAGTTTTCATAAATTTTTACATATTATGTGACATAAGGTGAAAGTGTATAAATTCTATAGGGCTTTGATGAAAGTGGGTTATTGATAGAAATATACACCAAAATTAAAACCATGATATAGTGTTATTAACCATGTTGTGGTTTTTTTGGAGTAAACCATGTTTTAGTTAAGGTCACTATATCATGGATTAGTTCATGATAGTACATGCATTATGAGATAATGATTGAATTGATTCTTCAATACAAGCTATCAAAATTATTTTATTGTTTTATATTATGATATTAAAATGATCTTACAAGAATAAATAAATTATTTAAATGAAAATAAGTTAAACATAATGAAAATATGGATGTTATAAATAATTAAAATAAAATAAAACATTAATTAAAAATTTCATTCATGGAAAACATCTTTGAAATGTTTAGAGTTCCCAAGAGTATTCTTGGATGGATATATATACGATTCCATGCCTTATGAAATATATATTTGTGATCAATATGAAACTCTTTGAACTGAATCTATCATTATATTTTTCTCATTAAGTAAGGTTTTAACATACTATGAAGAAAATTTAATCCTTACCAGTCATTGAAAGATTCATAATAACCCATGTATACCCTTAGAAAATTGATTCTATTGTTTTAATTTTAGTAATCTTAAATATCTATAGAAAATAAAAATTATGAGTTTAGTTTGATCATAGAAATTTTATATTCATCATTTATATTTATTCAATATAAAAGGAATGATTTGATCTTATAGAAAAAGGGTATTTAGTAGTTTATCTTCCCCTATGTTTGTATAAGTGTTTTCACTATTAAAATCTATAAATTATATTTTAATAAAATTACTCATAGTCATTGATTTATTTTGTTTTTGAATTATCTGGGTCACAATATTCTTGTGAGGTCAAATTCTTCTTCTTAAATAATTTTAACTTTGTACTATTTTTTCACGACATCTATTAAGGAATTTCATGGGGATTTATTTGTATTTTCCACCACATCATCAAAAAATATATTCAACACTTTTTAAAAAGGTGTCCTACTTTCCCAAATCAAAATAAAGTGAGTAGGAACATACCATTGAGATTTCATTTACCTTTTTTATATTTGAGGAATTGAATGTAATTTCCACATTGACCTCCTGGACTTCTAGATTATCCACCTTGGTGAATTTATTTATATCCATGAAATATATTTCCCATTGTATTCTATTTTTTGTAGGTTAATCTTTATTTATTTTCATCTGATATTCTATGAGAATGATTTAAAAATAATCTAAGGATACCATCTTGGAATCTTGTTCCTCAATCACTTATACCTTTAGATATAAGTGACAAGGTTTCCTCCATAATACATTATTCAAAATTCTCATTCCTTTAAGAGCCTTTCCAATTTCATGAAAGTACTCTACAAAAATGTTTACCCTATTTAATATCATATTAATTTTTTTAGGTTTATCCTCAAGTATTCATATTTTTTTATAGAACATGAAGTTTAGTCTCCTTGTCTCGTGAATTTCCATTTTATATTTTAATTTTTTTTCATGAAATTTTAGGACTCCCATGATATCACTATTTTGTAAATAGTGTTGGAAAACATCCCCCATAGAATATTAAATCCATTAGAATTGGAATCTATCTCTCAATGATCCTTCTTTGTGATGAATTCACCTTCTATGTTGATAAAAATACCATGTATAAAAGTAGTGAATGCATCCATTCCCAGTGATCAGAATCACTATTGCATCCATTTATTCTATAGTTGAACGTTATTTCTATCAAATATATAAACTCATATATGATTGGATATCAATGACATGGTTAATGAAGATATAAAAACACCTTTTATAACCAATGGTTGGATATGATACCACTTATCAGGACCCATATAAAATATACCATTATAGGGGGGGTGAATCAATATATATTAATTATAACTCTTAGGTTTTCAATGGCCCTGTTCCTATAGTTAGTTGGAACACTCATATATTGATCTCAATAAAAGTATAAAAAACATGAGAGACACATAATTTTGACTTAGTTAGCCAATATGGGACTAATTCTAAGAAGTATACACATAATAATGGATTAGTATACCAAAATAACTAAGTACATTAATATATAATTTGGAGCATATTATTTTTCCATCATGGTTTAAAACTCTTACACTAGAAAGAATACTACTCTCTTAAAAAGTTATGAAAAACTTACAATTGAATTTTAATAGTTTTATAGCATTTATAAAAAATTCCAAAAATATAATTACATAATTTTTAGTGTATTATATTAAATCTCTATGTTTCAATAAGTATAAATATTTATCAAGTAGACGAACTTCTTATTCTTATTCTTCCTTTGGATATTAGTTCTCTACTAATCCCTTTAAAGATCTATTTATTAAATTTTTTATCATTATTTTATATTTCATTGTCATGTAAAACACTCTTCTTAAATTTATAAGACTTATGATAAATGGTTTGGATCTCTTAACATGGAGTAAATCTACAAATATCATGTCATGTGTCATTACCATTAAATGTAAGTCAAAATTATCAACTTAGGTCAATTCATATCTCCCTAAATCATCCATAGATTTACATAGTTAATGGAAAAAATTTAATAAATAATTAAAATATATCATAAACCATGACATGTGGGACTTCACTATAACACCTTTTCCAACATGACTACACCACCATGGTGAAGCACCGTATAGACTCACATTTGATCCCCAATCACTAGAGGCTATAGACTAGTGTTGAAGGTCTAAGGATATCAATTGGGGATAAATTTAACCTCTAATTATTCTTCATATAAAAATATCAAAGAAGTGTAAAAATATAAATAAGTAAATGAAAATGAAATAAAAACACTCAATATGTCATAAAATTTCCCATAAACACCCATAATTCTTACAGATCCAAACATGACGCAAAAGTAAAAAGTGTGCATAAGAGTATGAAAAATACAATTTATATAAAAATTAAAACCAATTATGAACTACCCGTTTTATAAAATCCAAAATAACATAAAATCATATCCAATATGAAGCCTCTTTCAATTACCTAAAAAATTATGAAAAGGATCTGTACATACATGAGATGTGTACATATATGGAATGAGAATGTAATCCTCAGTATAAAACACTAAAATCAATAACATCCAATTGAGTTAAATTTGATCACATATAAACAATATAAAGCTTTAATTAATTTAACAACATAGTTTTAAGCATTAAAATAAAGTGTTATATATAATGAAATTCACCCAAATACTCATACTTTTTTTTGGACAATGTCGGTAATTGTAGAACATTGTATCTAAACACAAGGCTATTCACCACCTCTTATTTTATGCTCATGAAATTACATTATCATATATTCAAAACACATGACATAATATAATGTTTTTAGCCTCACTCAAGGTTATGCTAAGCACGTGGCTCTTACAACATTATTTAATCCCTTAACCTAACCCAAGGCTCCCTGAAAGAGTCCAACTTCATGAAAATTTTCATAACATAAAATAGTGAAAATAAATCATCAAAACACCACCCTAATTATAGTAAAACATATAAATATTCATCCCCAATTCAATCGACTTGAATAACTCAAATAAATTTCAAAATCAAATGAAAACCCCAACAAACCCAAAATCATTTTAAAGTTCTTATACATAATTTTTAGTAAGAAATTTAAACACCAAAATATTCCTTTAGGTTAATCAATTCAATTACATAATAAAATAATATAATGTAACCATTTATCCATTTTTGAACACTTTTAACCACTTTTAATAAAATTTCAATAATGTAAATCCACATTAAACTATATATTTTCCATTTTAATGTTTACAAAAACACCAAAATAATTATTCCAAATTTTTTGGTGTGTTTAAGAATTGTTAAAAAAGTATTTACACCCATATAAATCATGTTTGTAGAATATGTTATAACCAAAACATACAAAACATAAATTATAAACGAAACATAAATGAAATAAAATTCAAATAAGCATAGTATGAATTATTATAACAATGAAATAATCCTAACACACACAAAAAACATCACTATTAGCTCTTGTTTTTTCACTATTAATTAATTAGTCAATGATTAAATCAATTAAATATTTTAATTATACTTTCTCTTCATTAATTAACTAATTTAATTATGGAATTACATAATTTAATCACTTAAACATAATTTTAGAGCAAAAAACGCATTCAATAATTCAAAGAAAATAATATTCAGTAATAGAACTAATTTTACATGTCTAAAAACTCACCTTAAATCATTAAATTATAAAATTTTACAAAAATAATATATAAACACAAGTTAAACACTAAAAGAAAAAAGTTAGTCACCTACCATACACAATAAGAACAAAAAATGGTGTCTCAAATCATATAATAACATAAGGAAATCTGAAAATTGTCTAACTAAAAGTAAGGAAAATAAATTATAATAGTAAAATAACTAAACCTTATCAACTTATAAAAAAATGGTGAGGTTATTGATGCTCTTACTAAGAAGGATATTACACTACCAATATATTACAAATATGACCCAAAATAAAGAGAAATCACTGCTATATTAGGGATATTAAAGAGAGATATTAGGGCCTTTAAAGATCATAAAAAACAATCCCTAACATTAGTAATCTCAAATTAATTCCAAAATAATGTGACCATAAAAATAAAAAAAAATTCCACTCTTTAAAAAAAACACACAACATTCTATTGGGGACTCTATCACCCTCTACTAAGTTCTCATTGGTAGTCCAGTTTGTCCACCCTTATACAACTGCCACTGGGAACCAAGTGTGGAGTACTAGTTACCAAATAGAGGTGGAATAATTTTATAACACTTGGGATACCATCAGGTACCTGATGGTGGGTGAATGGGTACCTACTATCTTATTGTGTAGTTTTTTTTGAAGAGGAGGAATTTTTATATTTTCTTGTTCATCGAATATATACTTTAATATTGTATTTCTTAGGTTATGCCTTATTTTTTTATGAATTTTGGAGTCTCTAAAATCTCTTTTTCACCTCCAAACATCTAAGAGTGATTTATTCTCCATTTGAGGTTGATTTTTTAATCTATTTCTAGAATTATATTCTCTTTAGAAAGATCCTCAAGAATATTATCATTTTTCGATAATGTGATAAGGATTAGTTATTATATAATTATGATATATTATATTTTCTTCAAGACTATTTATTTTTCTATTTCCTTATGTTCTTTGTGGATTTGAGTCTTTATTTATTATGATTCTTATATGAAGTAAATGATATCCAAGTTACAATTGGTGTTTAATTTTTGTTTATATATTAATTGTGTATAATTTTTGGATTTATTGATTTCTTGTGAGATTTTTTACATGGAATATTAGTTACATTATTAAAGAATAATTTTCTATGGACCATTGAATGAGGTTTGAGTTCTAAAATTGTGATAAAGTACTAGAATAATTGAATTATACAATTAATTTAGTGAATTAATAATGATAATGGATAATTAATAGTTATAAAATGAGAGATTAAAATTATTTTTTAAATAACATTTTTGGTGTTCTAGAATGGGTTTCTACTATATTAATTCACATTGTACTTATATGGATTTTAATGAACTATTACATAGTTAATTCTTGATAATATGTGTGTTCTGGTTGGAATAGTTATTGTAAACATAATTTTAATGAATGAAAATAATTTTTTAAATAAGTTAAAACACATAAAACAAATAAAAAGAATTATTTGTGTGTTCTGGTAAACATAAAAATGGAAAACATATAGTGTAAAGTGGTATGTGCATGTTGTAAATTATCTTTAAGATGGAAAAAAGTGATCTATAAATGGGGAAATGTTTACTTGAGATTTTTTAATTAATTAATTGGATTGAGTGGTTTGAAATGAGGGTTTTCTTATGAAAAATTATTACAAAAAAGTATGTATATGACCATGAAAACGAGTTTGGGTTTATTGAAATTTTCATGTGTTATTGATTTTTTTATTTATTAAAGTGGAATGACTTAGGGTTGATTATTGTTTTTTTCTATAATTAATATAGATTTTAGATGATTTAATATCACCCTTTTGTGTTGTGAAAAGCTACATGAAGTTGTTCAATTTTAGGAAAACTTGGGTTAGGTTGAGGAATGATATATTGATGTGAGAGGCATGTGTTTGTATTGACCTTGAGTTATTCCTAGGGAATTAAGTGATGTCATGTTTTCTAATATGATATTATGTGATTCCTTGAGTTTGGAATAATATATTATGATGAACCATGTGTTTGGATACCAAGTTCTATAGTTACGAACTTTAGTGAAAGAAAGTATGAGTTTATTTGGGTGACATGGTTTTCACTTAATACTATATTTGAATGCTAAAAATGATGCTGTTAAATTAATTAAAGCATTACAATATTTATATATGATAATAGTTAACTATATTAGATGTCAAAGGTTGTGGTGGGTTCTATAGAGAAATATATTCTCACTCCTTGTATGTACACATGTCATATACATATAGATCATATACATGATGATTCATTTAATAGAAATAGGCCTCTGTAGTTGGGTGATGATGTCTGAAGACATCATGGATATGAGTTAATGTGATTTTGGATTATTCTAGAATGTCATTCCCATACATGATTTTATTTTTCATTTTAGTTATATTTTTCATACTCTTGTGATCATGTTTTATTTTTATTTAATGTATAGATGTATGAAATTTAGGGGTGTTTATAGGATATTATTATGAAATATTGAGCATGTTTATTTTGATTCTCATTATATATTTTTATTTTTCCTCTTTCTTTAGTATTTTTATTTTATGGACCATTATAGGATAATTTTCTACCCAAACGGTATCATTAATCCCTCATAACTAGTCCCAAACATTTTGTGATTTATAAGTTTACTTTAATCTATGTGACACTACACCTCGATAACATGATCATACTAGGGTAGGTAATTACATTTAACATAGTGTGTTGATCTACATTCAATGACTCCTAAAAAAACTACATCTTTTCACTTGAATCTATACTAAAAATTACATCATTTCCATGTCATATAAATTAACTAGATATGTTCAACATGGCATGTTGATATTCATCATGTTATATCTAGCATATTCCAAAATCATAGTATAAAACCTTGAAATGTTCATTATCCAATATTGGTCAATATCAACCTTTCCCTTAGTTATATTACTCTAACAAAACCACAACCTACCACCACCAAATATCTATTAAATCATGTTAACCAGTAGTTAGAGTATTAAAATACTATATAGAAACTATGATATTTTAAATTATTCCATAATATTTCCAATATATCTATAAAATTTTTAACTCATGTATTATATTAGCTGAACCATGCATTATTATTACACAGTCAATTCATTTACAATACCATATATTATAACAGAAGTTTCATAAAATCCACCACGATGTGGTTTCTATTATATTAAAAAAAAAAATTTAAATTTATATGAACTTTGTAGTACATATATGGAATATTTTTCAATATCAATATACATTATTTAAATTAAATTGGTTGAAAATTTTCTACAGACAAAACCTAAAAGTACATTCTTGTATTTTTATTGAAAATTATGATTTTATTATTGTTAATGGATTCCTGTAGTTGGTAAGGGTTAATCCTAGACAATGTTGTGAGCCATGATAGTATTCAGAGGGATATTTTATTAGATTATAGTTTTTATGGTATATTTTGTTAATATAATTAATAATTACATATTAAATGTTTTTTTATTTTTTTATTTGTTATTATTAGTGTGCTGGTACTATTTTATGTATTTTGATGTTTATGTCCTAGACTAATGGTGTGGTTCTTGTTTATTGTATTTCGTATTGCTGGTTGATGATAGTGATGAAGAAGATGATGAAACTGGTGGTGATACCTCAACAAATAAATATGGAGAGGGGTGAAAAGATGAAAAGTAAATTGAGGCGGCGTTATTAAATTATATTTACTTATTTTGTGAAACAATGATATAAACATAAATAATTATTTTTTTAATGTTTATAATTTTAATTTAATTATATAAACTATGGTTTGATTTATAAGTGGAAATTATTTTTTTCTATTTTTTTATTTTTTTATTTTTTATTAGTAGCTATTTTAACAAAACACTATTATATATATATATACATAAATCATAACTAATTAATTTTCCAAGCTCTAATTTAAAAGAAATAAGTCATCTCCAATAAATTATACAAAATAATGAAAACCACTTCTATATAAGGAAATATATTTTAGAAAATCCACCAGGAAATAAAGAAAAATCATTATTAATTAAATGTTAACATTGATATATTTGGTATGTTTATAAAATATATGACAATTTAAAATATATGTGATAAATTTATAACATATATATGACAATTTTATAAAATTTCATGAGTATAATAAATATTGTTTTAGAAATCTTTAAAATGAAAATAATCTTATAGTGTGGTGTAATTAATGTACATAATATTATAACAGTTTAATTATTACCAATAGTTACAGTTATTTATATTAATATAATAATTGAATATTATAAATTAAACTAATTTTATAATAGTGTAATTATCATGCTCTTTAAATTATCATTATAAATATTGTTTTGGTAAATAATATTTCAATTATTATGATTATTATAATTTTTATTAATTATAGTAAAAATTAAATATCATGGTATTTTTAATTTAATATAATAAAATTATAATTATAAATAGTATATATATATATATATAAATAATAGTAAAATATTTCAATAACACTACAATAAAATCACTCTTTATCAGTACTCAAAAAGGGCCTTCTTAGTGCTTGAAAATAACTTAAAAAGCTAACAATATGAAAGGCTCCTATTCTCGGTGTTTTTTGTGAACTAAGAAAGGCTACATTTTTCAATAATTTTTAACCTTGAGAGGGGAGGCCTTTCTTAGAAATTTTTTAGTGTAGATCGGGGATGTATTTTTCCATACTTTATTAGCACTGAGAAAATTCCCTATTGACAACTATAAACACTATTTACTGTTTTATCAGCCCAAATACTATATATATATATATATATATAATAGAACTATAAAAAAAATCAATATGATGCTTACTAATATTGAAAAAATTGAAATAATAAAATAATTTTCAATATTTAATAACATATTTATACATTAAAAATATTATTTATTATTATAAAAATTATAAAAAAAATTACATAAAAGAATGTGTTCAAAAGACTTTATCAATGCATAAAAAATACTTGACTTTTAACCTACCAAATAAATGAATATGTAATTGAAATTAGTAATATAGAAGAAATACTAAACAATACGTGTTTTGTTAATCACACTTAGAAAATTTAAAAATGTAACGTCCTGGCCTGAGTGCCACATGTCGGTGCCCTGACCCGGTTTGTCACATGACCTCTGGTGCACCTCCCCATATGCTAGATGCTATCTACTAGTAGTGAGAATCTATTGTTCAACATGGATAAACTATACCCTCTTTATAAAGTATCACAATAATAGAAATAAATAATTAATAGAAAAAATATAATAATAATAACTAGGATAACACCATAATCAATAAAGACCAATATCATATTATAATACCAAAACATGGATAAATGACCATAATTCAATGCAGTAGATATGGAATGCCATAATGAGAGTTAAGTTTCTAATGAAAACAAAAAATAAAGGCACACTAATATCTCCCAGTAGGTCACGACATCATGTTAGGTTCCCTCATCCATGCTCTATCGCGATTCCTAACTTAGCCATCTAACATATGGATCTTTCCCTTATCCTATCCCGTAAACATGAAGTCTATTCAGGTAACAATTAGGCAGCCCGAGTAGGGTGTGTGTATAACTCAATAGGCTACCACCAATGGTTCCTAAATCAATGTCTAGTCTATAAAAGTGCATGCATTTGTATAAAAAATAATTTAAAAATTATAAGGTAACCAATTTTCACATTTAATATTCTTTAATTAAACACATAGGCCCCTAGGTTCACGCTGACCCCCAAAATAATCTTACATGCTTCAGACCATACTGTAGTTTGAACCATAAACCAAGGTAAACATCAAATGAATATTTCATGGGATTTAAATATTCATTTAAATTTTAATTTCACATTCACATATTAGGGCCTATAGTAGAAACCTGGCACCCTATGGGTATTTGGAGTAATAGTCCCTATCCTACAACTCAGTGATCACATGTAAGTAAATATATATAACTTAGGGGCCTAGAGTAGCAGTTTGTCACCCTGTGGGTATTTGGATCAGTAGTCCTTGACCCAAAATGTGTTTTTTCACATCATTCACAAGCATCACATACCATGATTCCACATTCATAACCCATTTATTAACCACGTTCATAACCTATTATTCAACTAATTCCATAATCCCATTTATCAACCATATTCATCATGGATTTAATTCAATTAAATACACCCATTATTCCCCTTTCTAACATTTTATGATTTATAAATCATAATTTAAATTATATTGGAACACCCCATGGGTTTGCATCATGTTTAGTCTCAAAACTCCAATAGTTGCAATGATATCCATGGAGGGTCTCATAATAACATGGGAAATCAATCAATTAATTCAATTTTGGATGTAATTTACAAAAGTTTCAATTTCAATTGAATAATTACATACAAAAAATATAATCAATAGTATGAGGATTATTAATCAAACCACATACCTCAAGATCATTGATCAATGCTCTCCAAATCATAACCCTCAATTTGATGTGGAATGATCAAAATCAAAAAAGAGAAAAATATATAGGATCAATACCTAGGACCAAGATAAAAAAAAGCATTCATTAGAAACTAGATCTAAACAAATTACTAAAAGAGGAATTCATCCTTCCAAAATAAGGGATAAAAATGGGAGACAGAGAGAGAGGAAAACAAACAAGAATTGATCACATACCGGAAGAGGGGTATGATACACCTATCAGATCTCTGATTCATACTAAAAGGGGTTTGTGAAGCCTTATAATCCTTATAGGAGCCTCTAATACCAAATAAAATTTTATTAAGTCAAGACAAGAGTATTAGGAATAATAGATAAAGGGTTTGGGACGTTTTTATAAATATTTTGGGGGTTTAAATTCCATTCACATGGTTTCCTGGGCAGGGCCGTGCGGTTTTCCAAAATGTACACCCTAACAATGCTCCCTATTATCCGGAGTTCAAAATTTATCCTATGTGGCACATAGTTTGACAAATATTGTTCCAACCATGAAATTAACCTGTGTTTGGGATGCACAGTTTTTTAGGGGTAGGCACATGTTTGGGACGAACCGTGCACTAACTGTGCACTGCCCAAAACCCCCCAAAAGTTTCTAAAACTCACCCAAACTCACCCAAGACAAGATCTTACCAAAGTATGACCAAAAAGAGATGAAAAGGTACCTAAAAAAAGTACATTTATTCTCTAGAAATGTCAGGATATTACAATCTACCCACCTTTTATAGATCATCTTCAAGTTATATTCCTAAGCATCTCTAAGATTCTGAGGTAAAAAGGTCATACCATTGGGTCCACATATCAGATTCTCTCTCCCATGTCTCCTCCTGAACACATCCATGATTCCATATCACTAATACCAATGGAAAATCTTTCCTAACAATAATTTCTCATTATGATCCACAATATGAATCAGATTCTCCTCAAAGGATGCATCATCCTCATGCTCAATATCATCAACATCGATCACATGAGAAGGGTTAGGGTGATACTGTTGAAGCTACAAAACATGAAAACATTTTTCATAGAATTATACCTATGTGCAAGAGCCAATTGGTATGAAACTAGTATGATCCTCTCCAAAATCTCAAATGTTTCAATAATCCTCGACACTAACTTTCCCTACATCTATATCCTATGGTTACCCAATCTAGTTAACACCCAAAGGAATATAGGATCACCCAATATAAATTCAAGGGGTCATTTATGTCAATTAGTATATGAATTTTTCCTACTCTGTGCTATATCCATACATTTCTGAATCAACTGGACCTGTTCCAATGTCTTCTACACAAGTCTCTGTCCCAATAACTCAAAATCACCTATCTCCACCTAGTATAGAGGTGATCTGCATAGACTACCCTAACAAGTCTTATATTGGGCCATATTAATAGTATCCTAATAACTATTATTAGAGGTGAAATCAATGAGTGCTGAGTGATTCTCCCAATACCCAAAAAATTATAGGATGTATGCTCACAAAATTTCCTCTAGCACCTGAATAGTATGTTCTCACTGTCTATCTATTTTCATGAGGAAATCCATAATCAGAAATACATAGGTACCCAATGCCTTCTCTAAGACTTACCAGAAGCACAAATTACAACATGAATCATGATGTGAAATAATAATCCATAGTACCCCATGAAAATGGACCATCTCTTAGTTGTACATAAACCCTAATTGATGTATTATGAAAGTCTTCTGGATAGGAAATAAATTGGATACATTAATCAATTAGTCCATAGTCAACCATATAATGTCATTATTCTGAGGCATCCTCGCAAGAACCACCATGAATTTCATGGAAATTTCATCCTGGTTGCATTCTAGAATGGGAAATGACTATAATAAACCACCGGATCATTAATGTTTGGCCTTTACCTACTGACAGGTGTATCATAGTTCCGTAAACCCTACATTCTCCCTTTTCATGACCATCCACCAATACTGTCGATGTAGGTAATAGTAAATAATGGTCAAACTAGGACGTAATACCCACTTTGTGGCATGAAACTCAGACATCAGATCTTCTCACATACCCATAGGTAAAACAACATGGTTCTAGACATAGATGAGCTCATCCTCATCTATAGTCTAATCAGAAGGTGTCTCCCCACCTTTAAGGCATTTTCTCAAGATCAAACACTACAAATACTCATAATACCTCTCCATAATCTAAATCATAATAGTGGAATCAATTGATAAGGATAAAAAGATCATCTAATCATAGATCTCTTAAACCTTAATATGAATCTCAACCAGTAAGGTCATCATCTTCCACTCATAATTGGAATCTTGAACTACCTGAGTTGGTGTCTTCTTGCTCAGAGTGTTAGGAACACTCTTTTCCTTACCTAGTATATAGGATAGCTCAAAATCAAACTATAAATACTCCACCCATATCCACTGTCTGAGGTTCAAATATTGTTGTGAGAAGTTTTACTTTAATCTCTTATAATCACTATACACAGTAATTTTTTTCCTAACATGTAATGACACCAAAAATTTAATACATAAACCACGAAAACTAACTTGAGATCATCTATAGGGTAATTTAATTTGTGTGGCCTCAACTATTGTGATCCATATTCCATGATTCAATCACCCATCATCAACACCACCCCAAGTCAAATTATAGATGCATCACAAAATACGATATACTCCTCACCCGGCCCAGGTAGGACCAAAGTCAATGTATTATTCAAATCCTTCTTCAAATCTTGGAAATAATTCTTCCATTATCTAGACCATTCATAGTTTATCCCCTTATTGCTCAAGCCTGAAGTGGTGCTTCCAAATAGGAAAATATTAGATAAACCTCTGATAATAACCTGCTAAGCCAAAAAAGATATGAATATCAAAAGAATTATTAGACTACTACCAAGAAGCAAAGGCCTAAACATTTTCTAGGTCCACTTACACACCTTCCCCTGATATTATATGACCCAAGAAATATACCTTGTTGATCTAGAATTGACACTTTGATAGCTTAGTGTATATTTGATTCTCTATTAGTGTACGCAAGACGATGTCAAGATATTGGGAATGATCATCAAGAGTCTTGGAGTAAACTAAGATGTAATCCACAAAAAAAACACAAAATTCTCTAAGAACATTTGAAATATTTAGTTCATCATGTCTATAAACACAGCTAGAGCATTCGTCAGCCCAAAAAACATCACAAATTTTTTTTATAATCAATACCTTCTTCTAAAAGTAGTCCATAGTATATCAGAAGGTCTAAATATGAACTAATGATACATTGATCTCAATTTAATCTTGGAGAATACACAATATCCTCTCAACTAGTTAAAGAGATCATTGATACATGGAAGAGCATACCGGTACCTCACTTTCATGCAATTCAAATTCCAGTAATCAACACATAAACACAAGGTCTTGTTAGCCATTTTAGAAAACAATATTAGAGAACCCAAAGGTGACATACTCTGATATATAAGAACATTATCCATAAAATCTTCCAGCTGAGTATTAAGCTCTTGAAGAACTATTGGTTCCATTTGGTAAGGTGGAATAAAAACTGGTTTAGCTCCTGACAGAATCTCAATTGTGAACTTAACATCTCTCTTTAATGGAATCCCTAAGAAGTCCTAAAAAAACATGTCCTAAAACTGATACACTATGGGTGGAAAGATATCCTTATTTACACCCCCATAATCTAGAAAAATAATGGAAACCTAGGTGGTAAGCTACCCCAGTTTCTAATGAACTGGCACTCCACAACCTTCCTGGATATCCCATTCTCCCTGATAAACATAACTATCACCCTTAGGATATGTAAAGGTCACTCTACTATGGTAAAAATCGATGTGGGATCAACACGATACCAAAAAATCCATACCCAAAATTAGGTCAGAACCTAACATATAAATTATATAGAGATCCCAAAGGAAACCATACTCACCATCCTCTAGAGAACACCCCTTACATAAATAGATGTCCCTCAACTGCACTCCCAAAGGTGTGTGGATCTTCATAACCCAACTGAAAAAATATACTTTCAAACAAAAAAGATTCAAAATTTGAGAAGATATGAAATATTTAGAGGATCTTATATCAAATAAATTGATAGGATGTGTAGAAACTATAAGAATAGTACCTCTGACTATCGATGGACCAACCTCTCTATCCATAAGCATAGACTGAACTGCATGCAACTATCTTATCCATCAACCCTGTGCTCTAGTCTGATTCCACTTTGTCACACTACTTTGAAAATATGGAAACTATTTCCTTTAAATACCTTGTCCACATGTCAATGCCCTAAGCCAGTTAGTCACATGACCTTAGGCACACCTTTCCATATGCCAAATGCTTCTAATTAGAAGCGAGGGTCTATTATATAATGTGAGGAGACTATACCAACTTTATCAAAGCATCACAATGATGGAAATAGATAATAAATATAAAAAATATAATAAAAATAACTAGGATAACACCAAAATCAATAAATACTAACATCACATTATAATCCCAAGACATGGATAAATGATTGTAAACCAATACCGTAGATATGTCATGCCATTTTGAGTGTCAAGTGTCTAATGAAAACCCAAAATAATGACACAATAACATCTCCCAAGTGGGTCCTTATATCATGTCTAGTTCCCTCATCCATGCTTCATACCGATTCCCAACACATCCATCTAACATATAGATATTTCCCTTATCCTATCCAACAAATATTAAGTCTATTTAGGTACCAATCAGGTAGCCCTAGGTTCATGGTGACACTTGAACCAATCATACCCACTTCGGCCCATGCTAGACTCTAAACCATACACCAAGGAATATCACAGATAATTACATCACAAGATTTAAATATTCCTTTCAATTTCAATTTTACATTCACACATTGGGGGCCTAGAGAAGCAGTCTGGAACCCTATGGGAATTTGGAACAACAATCCCTATCCCACAACTCAGTAATCACATATAAATAAATATATATAAATTGGGGTCCTAGAGAAGATGTTGGGGAATCCTGTGGGTATTTATAGTAGTAGTCCCTGACACACAACTCGTTTTTCACATCATTCACAAAGATCACATATCATTATTACACATCCATAACCCATTTATCAACTATGTTGGTAACCTGTTATTCAACCAATTCCATAATCCAATTTATCAACCATATTCATCAAGGATTTAATTAAATTCAATACACACATTATTCCCTCTTTTCACATTTCATGATTTATAAATCATTTTTTAAATTATATTGTAAAACCCCATGGGTTTCTATCATGTTCGATCTCAAAAATCCAAAGGTTACAATGGGATTTGTGGAGGGTCTCATAATCACATGGGAAATTAATTAATTAATTCAATTAAGGATTCAATTTCCAAATGTGGAAATTAAAATTTTATAATTAAATACATAAAAATATAATCAAGACTATTGGGATTGGAAATTAGACCACATAGATCAATATCATTGGTAGATGCTCACTAAATCATAAACCTCGGTTTGATGGGGAATGATCATAATCACAACAATGCAGAAGATCTAAGATAAATACATAGGACCAAGATCCAATGAAACACATCTATTAAAACTTATAAATATACTCATTATAAATATAGGAAATCACCTATCCAAAATAAGAGATAAATACAGGATAGAGATAGAGGAAACTTGTTGTGAATAGTTAATATACCAGAAGAGGGGTAGAATCCTTCCACCAAATCTTTGATTCGCACCAAAATTTGTTTTTGGACGCTTTGAATCCTTTTGTAAGCCTCATAGACTAAAGTAAATCATATTAGATCGAGTAGGTAGGATTAGGAATAAAAACTGGGGGGTTCAAGAGTTTTTTATAAAAATTTATGGGGTTTAAATTCTATGCACACAGTTTCCTAGGCACCAAACAGTTTTCCAAAACATGCGCCCTAACTGTGTGCCCCTACTGTATATGATGAATGATTTCTCCTAAGTGGAGAAAGGTTTGAAAAAATGTGTTCCAAACATGAAATTACCCTCTATCTAGAATACACAGTTTTCTGGGGGAAGGAACACAGTTTGGGAAAATCATGCACCAACCTCGTACTACCCAAAACCCTTTCAAAAGTTTCCAAAAATCACCTAAGACAAGATCCAACAAAAGTATGACAAAACATGATGAAATTTCACCTGAAAATAAGTATGATGAATCTATAAAAATTTCAGTATCTTAAGAAAACTATTTACATATATATATATATATATATATATTAGGTTACTATGACCACAACACACGATATAATGAGGTTTGGTTCATTTATACATGTAAAAAATTAATCAGTGATCATTTTACAAGACATTCATGATAATATTAGCGTGTTTTATCTATTTTTTTATATGACATATGTTTTCAACTTCTTTAGCACTTAAAATAAATAAATACTCTTTAAATCATTCTTACCACATCAAACATAAAAATGAAATGTATTTCATTCCTATACCTTACAAATTAATCAATAATAATTTTCCTAGAGTTTCATGATATTTTAATATCAATTTTTTCATTTTAATAATGTGATACAAAATTTTAACTAAAATTTCATTTTTAAATTGAAAACATGCACTTTTGATCATACCAACCACACCAAATATCATAATGATGTGTGATTAATTCATATATGTAAAAATTGATTAAAAAATAATTTTTAGGGTTTTTTAATAATTATAAATAATTTTCTTTGTTTTGAGAATATAATGCACATTTTGAAATTATTTAACATATAAAATAAAGAAAAATAATCATTAGTTAATATCCACAAAACCACTTTTAATCATGACATGTGATTCATTTATATAGGTCATAAATGAATAAATTATAATTTCACTAAACTTTTATGATAATATGAGGTCATTTTATTATTTTTAGAGCATATAATGCTTGTTTTAAACTATAGAATCACATTTAAATTGAAAACAAGAATATTTAGTTATAATTTCCACACCACACATAAAATGATATGTGGTTCATTTATATTTGTAAAAACTAATCAAATAGCATTTCTAGAATGTTTCATGATGATACAAACATTTTTTCTTGGTTTTGAGAATTTGAAACATCTTTTAACTAAAATAAATCTTTAAAATTGAAACTAAACACTTTCTATTATACCATACACCCCACATATCAAATTTTTTTACTAAGAATATTTTCAACTTTCTTATGATACTGTGTTATGAAACTAAGCACCTCATACTTGTGGGTTATGACTATAATCCACACTATCCTAATGTAATCATCAATGAAAAGGATATAATATCTCTTCCCATCAATAAATCTTAGTGATAATTCTCCACACACATCAATATGCAGCAGTTTAAGAAATCTTATTAAAATTTTCTCTTTTTTCCATGTATATCTATCAAGTGATCTTCCCTTTTTATCAATAATCGTATGTGTGAGTAAAATAACATTATAACTTAGGGAGATCTAGAGTAGTATCACGTTTCACCAGATCTTCTTAGGATGACAGGCTAAAATGACCAAGAAGTTGTGACATAGCCTATTTTCTTCCTTCTTGGAAATAAAGAATATTTCTTATCCTCAAATCATAATATATATATTTAGTAACACCTAAATATTTCACTATATATATTCATAATTTTTTTTATTATCAATAGTTTTCTCTATAAGAAACATTAAACTTTAATAAAAACCACAATATATTTATATAAAAATATAAAAATTATATATGACTATTAAAACCTAGTCATATAATTAGTAGATATGAATTAGAGTAATTTAATTATGAAATATATTAATATATGTTTATGTTTAAAAAATTTATTTTATATAAATTTACTTAATTCATTATCATGTTTAGGAATCTATATTTTTTATGCATTATAATTTTTTATTAAATAAAACTAAGTATATAATTGTTAAATGTTTTTTAAAATAAAATATAATATTTATTGATTAATTATAGATTCATTTTTTATATAAATTAATAATAAGGATTAATAGTATTTTAAAATCATATTTTTCTATAAAAATAGTTTCTTAGTTTATTTTATGAGTTTATTTAAAATTTAAAATAATAAATTAATGAAATTTATTTTGAAAAAATGAACATAATTTTTTGTACAGATAATGTCAATATTAGTTTAAGATGATTTTTTTTGAGTGGGGGGGGGGTTAAAATATTTGTTTTTAGATGAATAGTGAAATATACTATTTTTATGAATACAATGACTTTTATGACATTATTACTCTGTAAGTATAATATAGAAATTTATGAAACCTTTTTATTGACCAAATATTTATTTATAAGTTAAATTAAACATATAAAAAATATTTATTTTAGTTTACAAACCTATATTTTACATTTTAGAACATAAGTAATGTTTTCTTTAAAATTGTTTTTAATTTATTAGATATATATCATATTAAAATTTATTTATATCACTTTTATATATTTAATAGAATTAAATGGATTTAAAATTTTGGAACCATTAGGTTAAAATTATGTAATAATGACCATTTTATTTTTAGTTATAAAGGATAAGTTTACTTAGAGAAAAACTAGTTACCACTGTAAAAGCTGATATGGAAAAGGTAAAGAAAAAATTAATGTAAAAGAGTTTAAAAATTGTTTAAAAATGTGTCGTAATGGGTGTATGAAGAATTTATCAACCTTATATATATTATTCATTCCATTATTTATAAATTTATAATCCAATTTCTATAATAGTGAATTCTTATTATTGAAAAGTTTTGTGTATTTTAAAAAATTTCATCCCTTATAAAATGGGAACTCCTCTCCCCACTTACTATCACACAAAAACCCATGTAGTTTATCCCAAAATATAACCAAAGCTATCTATAAAATCCTTATCGACCTTAAAGTGCTTATATTCTACTCAAAATTCCATCCCTCAAAGGCTTAACCCTCTTTGAAAAGGAAATATAATCCAATAAAATATGTATGAATTTCTAACCACTCATTTATTATTCGTATTTCTGTATGTGAACCTATTCTTATTCAAAATACATGACACCATATTCAAATGATAAAATCATTATCATTAGTATACTGTAATGTTATTATAATTATGTTAAAATAATTAAATATATTTACCTTTTCAATTAAGAAAAAAGAAACTGTTATTCATGTGTTGTTCGGACTACTGCCTCCACGACGAAACATAAATAATTTTACTTCACCGCCTTGAAAGTATGATCATAATAGCGAATTTAATATATGTGTATAATATTTATTAAATTTTTTTATATTCTTAAATGATAAAACACATTACTCAATTTTTGGATTCTATGAAAAATGAAATAATCGTCCATGCATACTTGTGGACTATCACCTCCATGAAATGCTCAATTTTTGTTTTTATTTTCATTACCACCATTAATGGATGGTTATAATAATTGTTTTAAATAATAAAAACTATTTATATAAAATAATTAATTTTATGGTATGAAAAAATGGAGAACCTATTATTTACATGAGAAATAAATGGTCATCATAAATTCAGACCTTCAAAATGAGCACACTAAGAGGAAAATGATATTTTTGTTTTAAGTAATAGATTTATATAGATTATATTATTATTCTACATCATTAAAAAAATTATATAAAAAAATTAATACTAAATAATATAATCATTCTTCTGGAATAATGGTATAAAAACTAAACCAACCCATAGTCATCCATTAATCATGGCATATTTATGTTTGTGTTATTTTTACCACGTACTTTAACAATGTTGTGAATTTATATCATGGTTGAATATGGGAACATAATTTATGGTATAATATGATATAAATTCATAAATAATTATTTATTTTTTCATTTTTAAGGTTTATATAAATATTTAATTCATTAATTAATAAATCAGTGTTCTTTGGTTAAGAAATCACTAAAATGTTCTTGATGTTGATTTCAACTTCAAGGATAACGGATAAAAAACTCATGAAAAGAGATTAAAACATCATAAATAATTATAATTAATCCATTATAGTAACTTTAATTCTTTTATAATCATTAGATATGGTATAATAGTAAATATTTACACCTCTCTTAAATAACTTGTTCAAAATGTTCAAGATTACTTACACCTGATTTGAAAATAGGTAAAAACTAACTATATATATATATGTTTGTATAGAATGTTTGAAAATGGTGAGTATAAATTTTAATAGTTATTAAAAAAATTATTATTTATTTATTTAATAATATTAATTTAATTATTAAGTATGTTTGGTGCAAGTGTAAAATAAATCAGGACCAAAGTAAGGGTTTTCATCTCAAATTCTTCTCTTTGAGTCATGTTTTATATTATTAACCTAATTAAATTTATAGTGTATATAATATGTATTTGATATATTATATCACATATTATATTTTATTCATTGTAATTTAATTTCAATTTTATGCACTCCCTTTCATGAGGATTTTATTTAAATTCTTCTCACGTTGTAAGGGTTTTTGTTAACTTGATTATCATTCATCGAGTTATGATTGTTCTTATTAAAATTAGTCATATAACTTGGGTATATTATACCATATTAATTAATTATGTGTTATTTTTTCTTAAATTATATGGATTTCTATTTTTATCACATCAAACCTCTTCAAATTTTTCATACTTGATGAACTATGTTTCCATTATGGGATTTTTGGTATCTCAAACTTCTTTCATTGAGTTATAAGGTTTCTTCTTAAACATTGTTATTATAAGTTATCTATGTTATTACATTTCAAAATTCATATGATTATATTACTTTTATATCACTAGAAAAATGAGTTTTGATATAAATCTATTTCTATGAATTAATTCTTTTATATAACTAGGAAAAATGAGTTTTGAATTTAGGAGTGGGCTCACCTGTCTCCTGAGCCTTTTGTGTATAATATGTTTTGAATTATCCTCATCCTACTTAAGTGGGTTTTTATCTTACCTATAAATGTTTAACATTCCTAAAAAAGTTCCCCAACTATATTTTTAAACCCTATTTTATATTAACTAAAGTTACTATCATATTTCCCTTTTACCATTTTTTAAATTAAATTTTTATTAAATTTTTTATGATCTGGTTATCCAACAAAGATACTTTCAAAACATTAAATGATTTTTACCTTACATAATCAAATGTTTTAACTTCCAAACTAAATTTCATGGTATACCTTTGTATCATTTTAAAGCCTCTATTTCTAGAGAATATTATTAGAGTAATATTTTATAATAAAATTAACTTCCCCTTTTAAAAATTTATTCTAAAAATGATCTGCAACTTTATCTCCTTATAAAAGGTTAAAAATGTTTTATAAAGGAATATTTTTATGGTTTTTTCCATCTTCCTCTTAAAAATATAAAGTGTAACACCTAGATATTTTAAAAGAGAAATATCATGTTTGATATAATATATGGCACACAACACCAATCTTATAATATCATTTAACACCCCAAGAATTTCTGATATATTTATTTTTAGATAAATTCTATCTCTTCAACAGATTTTGACATATTAAATGATGAGTTTAAATAAAACATGGCACTCTATTAAATTATTATTATTTAAAAATTACTATTTTAACCTAGTTATTATATTTGTGGGTATGAATATGAATAACTAAATTATGAAAATTATATGGTTTGCACATGTATAAAATAAATTCAATGGTTATATATTTATTATAAATAAATAAAAATCATTTTAAATAAAAATAAATGTTTTATGAAAAATTGTATTTTTCTAAAAAAAAGCTTATTCATGATTTTCAAACATAATTTAAAATTAAATTAATTTTTTTTGTAAATTTATTTGAAAAAATAAACTTTATTTTTTAAATCTACATTTCAAAATTATCATTGAGTGAATTTTTTATAATTTTATAAAAAGATTAATTTTTTAAGAATAGTGTAAAACCCTGACTTTTTTGAAATCCACATTTCATTTAAATTATTTAAAAATTAAAATTTTCTTTTAAATTTATTTTAAAGTATAATAAATATAATTATATTACAATTTTACTAATTTATTTTATTGAATTCTATTTCATATTGAATTTTTTTAAAAAATTAAACTTATGAATGCTTTTCTTTAGAAAACCCATTTTTCGATGCGTCTATGGGTTTAAATTTAAATTGAATTCTACCACTTCTATTAATTGAATTTATCAAAATGGATTCAATATTTCTAATAAGAATAATTTATATTGTATTGTTATTTCAAAATAATTTTTTACCATTATGAATAGTTAAATTAGTTAAAATTAATTATTGTGGTTATGGTGAAAACGTGTTTACTAGGGGTTAAAATAATAATATAAGGGATAAAATAGACCTAAAACTTATCTAAAACCCATTTTATGTCCACATTTAGACATTATAATGTATAATATTTTATAATTACCCATTTTTTATCCTTTTGGAATGTGAAATATGTGGGTATATTTTATTCTTTTTAAAAAATTCCATGCGTGTCCTCTCATCGATTTATAAAAGGCCACCCACTCTACTCTTCTATTCACACTTTAAAAACCATTTGTTTCAGCCATTACATTAAAAAATACCTTAAATAATCCTCTACCAACATCATCAATGAATATTTATGATCATAAATCAACCCTATGAAATATTTTGATGCAAACCAAAAGAGGTCTTCAAAAGAAGAGGTAACATTCTTAAACGAGCATTTTTTATTTTTTTTCTTACACCTCTTTAAAATATTATTCAATCATGATAATATAATAAAAACAGTATAAAAAATATTCTTAGATTTTATTTTTTTATTGGAATAACTTATGTCCATCTCTAATTCCATAAAATGGAAAATGAAACCGTCGATCGTGTGTATTGAAGACTTGCATCTCTCAAACTGATGTAATTTGTTTTCCGTCGTCACCTATCAAGGATGGATAAAACAATTTATTTAACATATTTATATGATATTTTTGAAATTATTATAGTTCTTTATTTATTATTATATCACATATCACTTCTTGTTTTCTATTCCTTGGGGGATACAATAATGTCGCTCATGCGTATG
Organism: Viscum album; assembly: GCA_963277665.1. Lineage (NCBI taxonomy): Eukaryota > Viridiplantae > Streptophyta > Magnoliopsida > Santalales > Viscaceae > Viscum > Viscum album. Next base: position 1,710,835,269 of record OY728131.1, read on the forward strand.
GTAGAATACTGCCTCACAAAGCGATGTGAGTCATTAGTCACTTACGATTTACATGAAAGGTATAAAGGTTAAAAATAATTAATATATGTGATATTTATGACCTTAAAATAACTATTAAAATATAATATCACACTTAAATTCTTACCTTTCAATCTATTGAAAAATAATTACGTTTCTCATGCATATGTGTGGACTACCGCCTCTACGCAGTGATGTGATTTTTCTTCATTTTATTTTTATATCGATGGAAATAAAGATGAATTTTATTAATATAATATCTATATATTACATAATAATTATTATATAAAGGTTAATTAATATTTATTTTATATTTTTCATCCATTTAGAAAAAATTGAAACAACATTCATGCGTACATACGACCTACCATCTTCATAAAAAGTGTAATCCATTTTCTGTCTCTAAATTTTATAGATTACTATAAATAAATATATAATGAATATATATGATATTAATATAATTTTTTAAATTATGGATATTATTTAACCATGATAAAAGTAAAAGTATCCAAATTACCAAACCAAAACACACATGAAAAATGAAGCAATTATTACCCTAAACTATGATTTTAACAAAGAATTTGTAATAAATGAATGATAAAAGACTATAAGTAAATCATATATGGTATGAGATATATTATTATGGTTAATTTATATATTTATAATAAATTTATATCTATTATATAATAGTTTTTAACATGTATGATGTAAATTAGACTTGAGGTAAGGGTTTCCCATTTCACTTTTACTTCCATGAGACATATTCAATATTCACCACTTATTACTTTATTTTGTGAATTTACCACTCATTTGGATATTTTATTCTATTAATATATTTATCTTCATTTAATTTAATGTTTCAAATGAATTTATTTCTTTCATGGGGCTTATAGTTCATAATTCACCAAAGTAGTAAGGTTTTATTTCACTATCTCATCATTATTTGGAATTATTGATGTTTATGTATTCATTGGGGGAATTATTTTGTATTTATATATTTAAAATAAAATATTACCTTATACTCTGGTTATTAATGAAATTTTCAATTAATATTACCAATTATTTGATCATTGGTACTTAAAATGGCTGACAAAATGTTTTTAAGAAAATTTGACTTCATTTCTCTCTTCGGTCGAAAATCAATTTTTTTAAAATCATGTTTTCTGAAAAAAATCAATAATATTTGTTAAAATTATCCAAATTAATTGTTAAATACATTTTTACCCTTGTTTTATTTTTTTTTTAAAATTAAATGATTCTTCAAGTCATTTTCATAATAATGCCTTTCTAGATTTTACTGAAAATGTGAAATGAATATTTGATTCAACGTGTACGACATGAATGGAATTCCCCCTGCACTGACCAATAAATATTTAAAATATTAATTTATATTTTTCAATTTTTATTTAAAAAATAAAAGTATTTTCAAAATATTCTATGAACTTGTAGTTTTAAAAATATTTTCAAAGTAAAATTTTTTATTTTCCTCAAGAATGATTTTAGTGACATTTTTATGGTATTTCGATTTTTCAACAACATAAACCCCTTATTGTATTTATATATTATAATGATACCATAATTATAATTTATCTAGATGGTTTATAATTAGTTTGATTAGGTATATACTATTTTATTACCATTCACCACATTACTCTAGATGGTTTATGACTATATTTATTAATTAGGATAAGTATTAACATTTCATATGTAAGTTTTTCAATATAAATATTTATATTGATTATGTTTCACCCCTTTAATTTGATGAATGAATTTTAATTATTAATTAATGGATGTGGCTCAGGATTACATAGCCCCACTATGTATTAACTTATCCCATGAGACAAATTAGTTGGCTAAATTAAGTGGGTTTTTACACATAGTTTTAAACTATCTTGTGAAAGGTCTTGATAGTATGTTTCAAATTTTATAAATTATGAATTATATAATTATGATATTAATTATTTATTTCCAATTGATTATTCAATTTTTTAATATACATGGATAATTTTAAAGCTCATGAGATTATTTGTACAGATTTATTTTATCATCATTTATTCCTGCTATGTTATGAAAAACTAATTAATTTAATGTCATGTGCTTCAGTTATTTACCTTAACATATTGATTATTCATTTTTACACATGATATATTTCATTATATACATACCATTACTGAACATTATATATCACCCCTTTATTATTATTCCTTTCCCTAGTATTCTATGATAGGTTTTATGATTTATATGATGGGAAAAGCTAAAGGGAATAAAGATGATCTCAAAGAATATAATTTTTTTGTATATTATGTTTTCACATGTATGTGAAATTAAAATATATATCTATTTTACTAAAACTACTAAAATATTTTGTCCCTTGGGATGCAATTCCATGTATCTAGTTTCAATGTAATAAAGTATCCAAACTCTAGGATAATGGGTCATTGTTTTTATATTTGGTATTAGAGGAAGTATAGTAGAAACCTTGGGAACTAGATTAAGAAAAACCTAGATTAGAGAAAATAAACCTATGATATACATTGAGGATAACTATACAATATCATCCTAAAGTTTTGTTAAGGAAGAGATTATGTGGTTTTTCTGAGTAATAAATACCTGTATGGATACAAAAAATGGACTTTATTTAAGAATACATGTACCTATGGGTAATAACTCTGAAAAAGAAACTTTGGGATTGAATCAAGGGTTACCTAATACATGAAAATGAGTCTTAATTTTTACAAATTTTGACACTCCTAGGGGATATTCTTTGGTTAATTCACATTTTCATTATAAACCATTATGAAACATTAGAATATATAGTTACCATGAATGACCTAGGATGAAACCTAAGGTGTATAAGATTGAAAATATGGTTTCATGATTTATACATACTATAAATTATTTTTCATGATTATGTGATTTCCCACTATGATTAGTATTACTCACACTATGCTTTTTCGTTTAATTCAATGGGTAGAACAAGAAGAAACTCGGTTAACATTTAATGTGATAAAAAATTGTTGATGAGGAACAAAATTGGATGGTTACTAGAGTTAAGGATATTGTGATTATGACTAATAAGTTATCATTATATATGATTAAGAACTTATGCCTTAACTAACTCTTAGAATCACTAAGAAAGAAAAGGATAGAGTTTATTGAGATCTCAGGTGGTGAAGACCATAGATGAAAGAATATTATGTTTCCTATATATTGAGAATGTGGAAAGAAAAACCAAATTGATTATATTATAATAGAAAGAATATGTTTGGGTGTGGAAAAGGACATAAAGAAAGTAAATTAGGAGAAAAAATGGAAAGTTAATTTAATGTAATGCATGATAATACTGGTGTCCCTAAATAATCATCAACGATTCAATGATTTAAATGTGGAAAATATGGACATTATGAAAATTTATTTCCTAGGGGGGAAGCTCAGGAAGAGAATAGAAAAGGCTGTATGAGTAATGGTTATATTACTGATGATGAAGAGACTACAAATTATTTATGAAAGGAAGGAGGTATTAATGAATAAGATGATTAATCATAGTTAATGGTTTAAGAATGAAGTAGAATAAATAAATTTATTGTGTATTTAGATTAAATAATTTTATTATAGAAGTATTTTATCCATAATATTATAATTATAATAATTATAAAATGTATAATTATTATACTGTAATGGTTTTTCTATAAGTATTTTAAGACACATATTGAATGGTACCAAGAAAAGTGATTCAATGGTAAGTTGATATCATTGGGAAACAAATTATTGATTGAAGAGAACTATTAATATGTGGTCTATGTTGAGATAATAATGTTAAAGATGTGTTTATGAGAGAATATTTAAGACATTGAAATTGGTTAGTGATTTTATTTCTTATGTTATCTTTACTAGAGTTTACTACATGTTTGGTTTTATGGAATATATTAGATAATTTAATATTTTTTTTGGAATAATGAATTTTTTTCATTAAGGTTTATGGTGATCAAGGTATTCAAATATTTGTAAAGTTACATTAGGAGCCACTTATATTTTTTTAGGGAATATAATTTTGATTTAGTGACCTTCCTTTTAAATATTTGGACTTTTAATTTGGTCTAACATATTTTGGATGAATCATAAGGTTAACTATTTATGAAATATATTAAGTTGAATTTTTGGTTTTATTAGACAAATTGTGGTAATAATTTAGTTTTATTAAAGACAATAGGAATAATTTGTTATTATTATTTGGATATTATGATTTTACTACCTTATTCATGAGAAATTCATATTAGATAGATATCATTTGGAAAAAATATTATATTATGATTAAAATTATTAATGGGTGAAATTATACTTTTCAAGTAAGTATACTTCCTTATGTTCTTAGTCTATATGGTAAAAGGATCCCTCAACTCTAGGAAAATGATTTTGAAAAAAATGTTATCTTATTACCTTTATATCTGATGAATCAAATGGTCAATTAACTCATCATAGAATTATGGTTTTCTGTTCATTCAATTTTTAGTTATCAATGATCTCCCTCACATTACATAATTATTTATGATTTTCCTCCATGTACATATCTTGACTTCCTACTAATGTTCTCCCATCTGGAAACCTATTTATGTGATTATTATTGATTATCTTTATTCTAAAATTTCTCTCTTATAAATAGGATATTTTATTAACCCTTATCATGCTGTGGTATTTAAAGAAATTTATTTTCAAATGTTAAACCCTTTATTACCAAGATCAAGATTAAACTTTGAGGACATAATTTATTTAATAGGTAGAATATAATACCTTTAAATTTTTAAAGAGAAACATCTTGTTAGGTAAAATATATAACATGAAAATAAATATTAAAATAGAATGTAACATCCCAATAATTTATGATATATTTCTTTTTAAATAAATTCAATCTCTTCGATAGCTTGTGATGCACTTAATTCTAGGTTTAAACGAAATATGATACTCTATTAAGATATTATTATTTAAACATGCCCATTATAACCAAGCCATTAAATAGGTGAGTATGAATAACAATAACTAAAATATTAAAATTATATGGTTTACAAGTGTAAAAAATAAATTCAATGGTTATTTATTGATTAGAAATAAATAGGAATCATTTGAAAGAAAAATTAATGTTTTCTAAAAGAAAGTTTAGTTTCCCTTTACACAGATAATTTAAAATTAATTTTTACCAATTTTAAAAAAATTATTTAAAAATATTAACTTCATTTTTGAAATATATAATTCAAAATTATATTTTGGTAATTTTTTTTATAATTTTATGAAAATATTAATTTTTTGTTTAAAAGTGAAAAATATTGATTTTTATAGAAACCTGCCTTTTAATTTAAATTATTTTCAAAGTTAAATTATATTTTAAATTTTTATTAAATTAAAATTATTTAAATTGTATTACAATTTAACTAATTTAGGACATTTTAATACATTTAAAATTCAATTATTATATAAAAACTTATTAATCTTTTGAAAGCTTTTCCTTGGAAAAACTATTTTTTCATCACATATGAGTCTTTAATATTAATTTTAATTCTACCAATTTTATGAATGTAACTTGAAAAAATGTATTAAATATTTTTATTAATCCTAATTTTTATTATCTAATAATTTTAACTTAATTTTTGACCATTATGAATAGTAAAATTAGTAAAAATTAATCACAATGCTTAAAGTGAAAAAAGGGTTACCAGGGGTTAAACTAAGAAGATAAGGAAAAAAATGACCTAAAAATCATTCTAAACCCATTTTATGAAAATATATAGACCTTAAAACCTATAAATTTATATAATTACCTATTTTGGAATCCTATTTCAGGTAAAACACATGGGTACAATTCATTCTTTTCAAAACTTCCATGTGTGTCCTCTCCCCTATTTATAATAGGCCACCCCTTGTCCTCTCATCTAAACACTTCCAAATCCATTTGGTTCAAAAAATACTTATAAAAATTACTTCCCAAATCCTCTTACAACATCCTAGAGTATTTTTTTTATCATAAATCCAACCTAATAAGTCTTTTTAGGCAAACATAAAAAGGTCATCTGAAGAAGATGTAATGTTCTTAAATGAGGGTCACTATTTTATTTATTCTTCCACCCCCTCCAAATATTATTAAATAATGATAATATAATAACATAAGTATCTCCCATAAAATGATATTTCATTATGTTAATGTAATAACCTATACACATCTCCACATCCAGAAAATGAAAAATGAAACTTTAGATCATGTAAACGGTGGATTACTGTCTTACAAACCGATGCAATTCATTTTCCATCACCACCTTTAAAGGATGGATATAATGATATATTTAACATATTTATATAATATTTATGAAATTAATATAATTATTTAATTATTATATGACACATACCTTATTAATTTCCATTCTGTGTGGGATACGATAACATCGCTCGTGTGTACAACAAACTATCACCTCATGAATCGATTTGGTTCATTTTTCACTTACTCATTACATGTAAGATATTAAGGTTAAAATTAATAAATAAATGTGATATTTATGACATAAACATATTTTTGAAAATATAATATAATATATAACTTTTTACCTTCCAATCTGTTGGAAAACAATAACAGCGTTCATGCGTACGTATCTACTACCACCTCCACGTTATGATGTGAAATGTTTTTCTATTTATTTTTACATAGATGATAAGAAAGATTTATTTATTTAATATAAATTATATATATTCCATAATAATAATTCATTAATGGTGAATTAATATTTTCTTTAATTTCATTTCATCGATCGAGAAAAAAACTAGAAACGACGTTCATGCATATGTACGACCTACCATCTCCATGAACGGTGTAATCCATTTTCTATCTATAACTTTTATATATTACTATAAATACATAAATAATGAATATATATGATATTATATCTTTTTTTTAAAATTTTTTATATGATTTAATCATGATCAATGTAAAATGACTGAAATTTTTGAACCAAAACATACATGAAAAATGAAGCAATTATCACCCGACACAGTGATTTTAACAAAAAATTTCCAAAAAATGAGTGATAAAAGACTATAAGTAAATAATATATGGTTTTATATATATTATTATGTTTAATTAATATATTTATAATAAACATATATTTATTATACATTATTTTCAAACATATATTAAGGAAATCAGACATTAGGTAAGGGTTTCTCGTGTCACTTTTACTTCCGCGAGACATATTCCATATTCCCCACTTATTCCTTTTCATGGTGTATATAATGAACATTATGATATTTTATATAATTAATATATTTCTATTAATGGTATTTAAATTTTCATTTGATTTTATTTCTTTCATAGGTATTATGATTAGGAAGTTACAGAAGTGGTAAGGGATTATTTCACAATCTTATCATTATTCAGGATTGTTTATGTTTATGACTCCCTTGGGGGAATTACATTGTATTTATATCTTATAAAAATATATATATACTTATAAACTTTTTATTCATGAAATTATCAAGTAATATTTCCTTTTTTACTCTCATTTTTACTTAAATGAATGAGAAAATGTGTTTAAGAAAAGATGACTTCATTTTTATCTTCAGTCAAAAGTCCCTTTTATTCCAAAACCATGTTTTCAAAAAATGTTTTCTAATTTTTTTTAACATTATAAAAATTATTTATTAAATAAATTTTTACCCATGTTTTACTTTTAAATTTTTTATGGAATCATAATGTCATTTTTCAAACAAGGTCTATTTGGATTTTATCAAAATTGTGAATGGAATCTTTATTTTAACGTGTACAACATGAAATGAATTTCCAACCATCAAGACCACTCAATGTTTCAAAGATTAATTTATATGTTTAAAAGGTTATTTTATAAGAAATACATTTTCAAAATATTTTGTGAACTTTTATTTTAAAAAATAATTTCAAATTAAAATGGTTATTTTCCTAAATAATGTTTTTAATGACATTTTTTTGGTATTTCTAATCATCAATGACAACCAACCTTTATTTTACTTATACTAAAATAGGGATTTGTTATAATGGTACCATAGTTTTTATGTTTTATGATCAGTTTGACTGGGGATTTACTATTTTATTATCATTTACCATATTACTCTGGTTGGTTTGTGATTATGTTTATTAATTGGGGTAAGTATTATCATTTTATAAATTATTTTTTCAATAAGAATGTTTATGTTGAATATGTTTCACCCCTTTATTATGAGTAATGAATTGGAATTATTATGTGATGGATGGGACCCAAAATTACATATCCCCTTAATGAATCGATCGGTCATGTGAGACAAATTAGTTGGACAAATTAAATGGGTTTTTTAACAATAGTTTTAGACAGTCTTGTAAAAGGTTTTGAGATTTTTTATTAGAAGTATGGAATTATTAATTACCTAATTATGAGATTATATATTGATTTCCATGTGATTACTTGATTAGTTATAATATCTATAGATACTTTTCAAGATCATATGTTTATTTATATGGTTTTATTTTATCATCATTTATTCTTTACATATTATGCTCAAGTAATAAATTGAATGGCACGTGTTTCTATTATTTACATTGAAATATTGGTTATTCTTATTTATTCATGATATCTTCTACTATAAGAAAACCCAAAATAAGTATTATATGTCATCACTTTCTTATGTTTCCTTTCCTTAGGATTCTAGGAAATGTTTTATGATTGATATGGAGGGACATGTTAGAGGGAATAAAGATGTAATGAAAGAAAATACTTTATTATATTTTATGTTTTAAAATTTATTTGAAATTAAAGTATGTTTTTATTTTACCAAGACTTCTAAACTATTTAGTCCTTTAAGATATGATACTTTGTATCCAGTTCCAATGTAATAATGTATCCACTAACTCTATGAAAATGGGTTTAGGGTATTCACACAAATATATTTCATAAATGTGGATATGTTTGATGAATCTATCTATAAATCCCATTATGATATAATTATTTTTATGAGTGAGTTTTTTGGTAACAATTATACCAAATATAGAAGTCATTTTATGTGACACTATTTTTAAATGTTATAGAAACCATTTTCTTTCCATGAGTTATTTTTGTTATGATGAATGATTTATATCTTATGGAAAACCTATTTAAGGATAATGATGGGTTGGGTCCTATATCACCCCCCAATACATTGTTTAATGTCTAATATCTCATGATATTAAGAAGGTACATGGGTTGTATCGCAATCAAAAATTGGTAAAGATGTTGTATCCCTAGACTAAAGAGATACACGAGTTATTTCCCAAGCTTAAAGAGGTGCACAGGTTATAGCACAAGCCTAGAAAGGGTACCTAAGTTGTTATCCCAATCCTACTATGATATAGAAATCCACCTTTTAATATCTACTCCACTATGTGAATTTATTTTAAATGTTTATGTTTGTGACATTTTTCTAGGATATTATAGATACTTTGATATTTTCATAATTCAATATTATTTTTTATGCATCAATGTCATGATATGATTTTTATGCCTCTTTAAAGACCTTACCATATTATTATGATCCTATAATATTTTTATCAGATATTTATCTCTATATCCATGTTGTCTCCCGTTCTTATCATCTAACCCTTATGATTAATTGAAATTTTTCCTTTATTGATTGTTTTATCTCTCCCCTTTTTTATGATTTCATTAATTAGTTTATAAATATAAGAAAATAATGAAATATCTTGAAAGATTTTTTATAGGGAGAATTTTTGTTGATGTTAAATACATGTTATATGTTAATAAGTTTCTTATATAATTATAAAAATGTCCAATTGATTCAAATAAAATGTTTTTTGTAAGTTAATTTTTTGTCTCGATTATCTAAAACCCTAAACCTAAAAGTTATTGGGAATATTTTATAATGAAATATTTTATTTAAGTTATATAATTGAGATGGCATGGTTTGTGGGCTGCTATAGTTGGTATCAAAACATAGTTTAGATAACATTATAGATTCTAATGTTATCAGTTGAGGATTATTTGGGATTTATAAATATCATCAAAGTTTGATAAGTTAAGGTTTATCCTAATTTAAAATAAATAGGTATAACTTTAGGTTAGTTGAGGTAATATTGAGTATTTTTTCAATTAGGATAAGATAACTTTATAAATTATAATGGATACTTTTATATATAAGATAACATCCCAAAGTATAGGTATGGTAGAGATTGTGTGGTTCTACTAGAAATTATATCTTATCATGGATACTAACATGTGGACACGACTATAACACATATTTACCTAGGGGTAATCACCAAAAGAAATTAGGCTGAGCATTGACATGATCTTGAATCTAGTGCATGATGAGTGGGCCTAAGACTATACACCTGGGTAGACACTCCTGGGGGATATGATTTGGTCTATCATATTCTCTTTACGAAAAATTACGGGGGATTTATTTCTTAATTATTAAAAGGTATTAGGTTTAGAAGTACAAGAGAACCGAACTTAAAGCAAAGTAGACTTAACAGAAAGTGTCAAAGGATTACATGAAGGTGTCATTAGATAAGACATATTGAGATTTACATTTTCATCTTCTAATTTTTAATTTTATCATGACCTTTTTTTTAGTTTTTTGTTGAAACAAGATCGAGGAAATGAATCTAAGAATGGTATGTATCTAGAAACCACTATGTCTTATAATGGAATAAGGTACCATACTTAAATATATGAGAATATTGGTATCTTCCTATTATGATTAAAAATGAAAGCTTCTTAGTCTTACTTAAAATAGTAAATATGATATCTTAATAAATATTAAGTCTTGGTACACTTAGTTATTTTCATCAACAAGTGATATTTCTTTAATAATAATATGGTATTTTGTAAAATTTATGAGAATTATGTGAAAGATATAATTATTTTCATTCAATAATTTCTCTTTAAAGGGTTGATATAATATAATAAAAGGTATCAATAACCATGAAAATCTATTTTATGAAAAGGTTCTATTTTTGGAGATAACTAACGGAGAACACATGTTTGAGGTATAGAAAACTTGTAGGTTTAATATATGCACGAATTTGAGGTAATAAAGTGTTTGTTTAAATTGATAAAAGTAAGTTATATAGTACTGATAGTCATGGAATCTATTTTTGATTTAATGAAAAAATGCTCAATGATTTTTTTGGTTAATTTTATTTATTTTGGGGATTATGATATATATATATATATATATTAATGAGTGGATGGAGATAATAGTTAATTTTTGAAGGAATATTTGATTTTGTTGTGGTTTAATGCCTTAAAGATTCAAATAGTTTTGGGAAAGGTATGTTATGTAAAATATATGATTAGGGTATATAAATATTGGGGTATATGATTATATGAATGATTAATGTCATTTGTGGAAAGATAATTAACTTGATATATCCTAAGAGAGTAGGGTAAATGTCATATTAAATATTATATATATAATAATGAATATTATAAGAGTACCTTAACCATTATTAGTGAGTAATAATTAAAATTTCTAGGATATAATTTATTTAAGGGGGTGGAATGTAATGACCTGATATTTCACTATATTTGTTCCTTAAATAAGTAATATGTTCAATAAATTTCTCCAAAGTAATACTGAACTTACATGAAATAATGATATATTTAGACAAAAATATAAATTTTAAATATGACCATTAAAACCTATTCATTGAATTAGTAGGTATGAATAGGAGTAACAAAATTACAAAATATATTAATGTATATATATAGGTTATTTTATACAAATGTACTTAATTCATTATCATGTGCAAGAATCTATATTTTTTGGTGATGTACTTTTTATTAAAGAAAACTAAGTATATTATTATTAAATTAATATTCTAATAAAATATAATATTTATTGATTAATTCTATATTTATTAGTTTTTTATAAATTAAGAATAAGTACAAATAGTATTTTAAAAAGTTATTTTACTCTAAAAACAATTTCTCGTTGTGTTTTATGATTTTATTTAAAATTTACAATAGTTAAATCAAGAAATTTAATTTTACAAAATAAAATTCATTTTTTCATTTAGAAAGTAAATATTATTTTGGGATTAATTTTTGTTTTTTTCTAGAAAATATATTTTTAGGTGAATAGTGAAAATTTTGTTTTCATGAATACCATGAATTTTATGTCTTTATTAGTATATAATTATGACTTAGAAATTTTTTAAACATATTTATTGGACAAATATTTATTTTATAAATGGAATCCTAAATTTTAAATATTTAATTTTATTTTACAAACCTAAATTTGACAATTTATAACTTATGTAACATTTTCTTTAAAATTGTTTCAAATACATTATACATTTATTATATTAAAAAATATTTTTATCACTTTTATAAATTTAATATTATTAAAATTATTTAAAATTTTTAATCATTAAGTACAATTTATGTAATAAGGAATATTTTTAGGTATAAAATATATGTTACCATAAGTAAAGAGTAGATATTTTGGTAAAATATAATATGGTAAAAGTTAAAAAAAACTAATGGTATTGTGTTTATTTCTATTGAAACATGTGTATTAATGGGTGAAAGAAGAATTTTTTGACCTTATCTATTGAAAAATCTATTATTTATAAATTTTTGAACCACTTTATTTCATAATGACTTCCCATTATTGAAAAGTTTTTTGTATTTACAAAAGTGTCATCCCTTCTCACTTATAAAAGGTTCAATCCTATCCTCATTTACCCTAACACAAAAAAACACTTATTGTTTTAGAAAATATGAATAAATAACTCATAAAAATTCATACCCACCTTTAATATTTTATTCTATTCTCAAAATATTATCCCTCAAAGGCTTAACCTGCTTTTTAAAGGAGATAATCCAAAAAGAGAGTAATAAATTTCAAACAGTTCCTTTCTCATTTCTATTTATTTATATGAAATTATTAATATTAAAATTAAATTAAACAATATTAAAATGTTTAAATTTTTATCATTAGTATATCATTATGTTATTATAATTATGGTATAATCATTAATTACTATTCCCATCTATATTAAGAAAAACGAAATCGTCATTCGCGTATTGAGCAGACTACCACCACCACGACACAACATGTTTCATTTTTTACTTCACCAAATTAAAAGGATGACCCTAATAAGTATTTTAATATATTAGTATTATATTTATGATATATTTTATATTTTAAAATGATAAACCATATTCTTATTATTCCATGTTCTATAGTAAATGAAATAATCATCCATGTATACGTGTGGACTACCGCCTCCATAGAAAGATTGATTTCCATTTCCATTTTCGTTATCATCAATCATAGATGGTTATAAAAATGGGGTTTATGTATTAATATGATTTATATTAAATTATTTTGCTTTTTTAGGAAAAATTGAATAACCTGTTAATGATATAATCAATAAACAAATGTCTTAAATTTAACCGTTCAAAATGAGAATGCTAAGAGGAAAAAAATATCGATGTTATGAGTAATAGATTTATATGAATTATATTATTATTTTATATATTTCATATTCTATTATATCACACTAATTAGAACTAAATAATATAACTACTCTTCTGGTATAATTTTATAAAATCTAAACTACCTCATAATCATCCATTAATCATGTCATGTTCATGTTTTGGTTTGTTTAACCACCTACTTGAATAATGTTATGAATTTATATCATGTATGGAAATGGTAACTTAATTACTACTATAATATGATATAAATATGTAAATAATTAATTATTATCTAGTAAGGATTATATAAATATTTAATTCATTAATTAATTAGTCACCCTTTGTTGGTTAATAAGTCACTGAAATGTACTTGATGTCGATATCATCTTTAAGGGAAATAAATGAAACACTAATGAAAAGAAATTTACACTTAAAAAATAATTATAATTAATCCATTATATTAACTTTAAATATATTTTAATGATGGGTTATTGTACAAGAATGAATACAGACACAGCTCATACAAAACTAGATTGAAATGTTTAAGATTACTTACACCTGATATTGAAAATAGGTAAAAACTATATATATATATATATATTTGTGTATAGTATGATTAAAAACAAGTATAATTGTCACGACCTGACCCTACCCAGCCTCGAGCCGCAACTACCCCAAGCCCGCCTCCATAGGCCAGGGTATGGCGACCCGAGCCGAAGGCACAATAACCTGGGGAGGCCTTTGCCTAAGTACCTATACACACACACGCAACACACTCAATGAAAAAGTTTAGAGTAAAAGAGAAAATAAAAGTAAAGTAAAGGGAAACTGCTATAGATAAACCACAAAGTGCATCGACCTCTAAAAGTACAAAGCAAGTGCTAAAAGTAAACTAAAAAGAAAAGGGGAAAACACACGCCCAACTATAAAAAGGTTCCACAAACCGAAAACATGTAACAAAAGAAAAATAGCTGGAAGGGTCCCCCACATGGAACCCGACTCCAACCACCACACGTGGTCCACGCTCCTGAACTCCTAAGCTCCACTAAAGTCACAACCAACCTATCTGTCGTCTGCAAGGGCACACCAAGTGCGGACAAAGCCCAAGCAGGGGTGAGTATAAAAATACTCAGTAGGATACCCCGAAGGCTCGAGGGAGCAACAAAGGTGGTACCGAAGGGTGAGCAGTAGAGAGAACATGGAAAAGTAAAGGGGTACAACTGAGAGTGCAGTAAGAGTACACCAAGGAGTGCAGTAGAGTGTACAGCTCAACCCAACAAAAAGAATGAGGTAGACTCATCCAGACAAAAGGAGCTGGAAATGGTGAGAAGATGAACTTCTCGTCGAGTCTTCGCTACCTATAGTAGGAGAGTAGACTCGTCCAACCATGAGAAGCTAGACACGGAAATCACATGGCATACCCTGCGCATCTTCACCTCTCCTGTAGGGAGAGTAAAGAATCCCAAGAAGTGGGTATTGGAACAAGGTATATACATATTCATATGCTCAATCAAGAAGCTCGAACCAGATCGTTAGGGGATCTACATCCTGTAGCTCAGCCCAAGAAATTGAGTAGCCAACAGTTCTATAAGTAACCATCATCGATGCCCAGCATCCCAGACGTCTACCCCGAACTGCAAGCCAAGGGGATCAAATCAACGTACCTCGACACTATCCTCTTTAGGCGACACTGACGCACCCGCACGGTTTTAGTTCGCGTCACAAGGGCGTGTCTCGGTGGGGAAAGTGCCCATCGTACTTTAGAGTTCCAGGTGAAGTCAACCCACACCTCGTCACTATCACACAGTCAAGAGGTCTGCTCAAAGTCAAAGATGTCACATCATTAACCCATATAAATGAGGGTCCCGCTCTGGTAGTCACAGAGTAAAGACACAGACTATCCTAGTAGAAAGGACTGAGTCTGAAATGTCAACGGGTGACCCAATTCCCAGCCCTGCTGAAGGGTAAACCCTAATAAGATATCGGGTGACCCACTGCCCAACCCTACTGGAGGGTAAATCCGAATACATTATCAAGCGACCCACTACCCAGCCTTGCTAGAGGGTAGACCTAGAATAAGTCGATAGGCGACCCACTGCCCAGCCTTACTAGAGGGTAGACCTGGAACTAGACGACGGGTGACCCACTGCCCAGCCCTACTGGAGGGTAGACCCTAAGAGTGTCGGGTGACCCACTACCCAGTCTCTACTGGAGGGTAAACCATAGAAGTCAGTGAGCAACCCACTGCCCAGTCTCTACTGGAGGGTAAACCCGAAGAAGTCGATGAGAAACCCACTGCCCAATCTCTACTGGAGGGTAAGCCCGGAACAGCTCTGGCCATCTCCACTGGATGGTACAACACAGGAAAATAGAACTCGGAGTGGGTATCGCGCAACCACCCAACTCCAGAATAGAACAAGGGGGAAAACAGTCAACCCTGCTAGTAAAACAAACGAGCACCGAGCCAGGGGAAAACTCAACCCCACTGGTCAACAAATTGGAATGGAACCAGGGGAAAACTCAACCCTGCTGGTCAACAAACGAGAACCAAGGAACCCTCTACATCGCGAGAGGTAAAGGTACACAAAGAAGAACATGGCATGCACATGGGGCCCACACGATGTGTGGCCCCAAGTAAACCCCAACCAATCACACAAACGTTCTTAGGTACAAACAACCACATGTACCTCCAAGCATTCCCGTATACTCCCAGAGTATACCATGTTCCAGCCCAAAGGCTGTCGTGCACATGGCACCCAACGTCAACGTGAAGGCGTAACGTAATAAATCCAACTTTCCACTGCAATAGCTGAGGCACATCCAACTACTTCTCTTTAATAATTACTTCACTCACACGAGAGTGTATGCGATCACACACCAAGGGTCCGCTATAAACATAGTAGGAAGAACCACCACTGGTACACCTTTCATATTTCCACATTTAATAATATCACGTAAGAGGCTCCACTAACCTAAACAGATTACACCATTGTAATCCTCGTAGAAAAACATGCGAGATATACTACCTAATCACCTCAAACAGATATCTGATGGAAAGTCACCAACACCGCCTTATGCCCGAACGACGTCCTGTGATCCCGAGCCTCAGCCCCGAAAATAGTCGGGCACATCGCATCAATGCGATCCCCTAGGTAAAACACATCAAAAGGACTGATCACTTGATTGGAATGGATATCCGGAGGAAAGGATGCATTTTGGCGCACCGTACACGAGCGGTGCTACGTGGGACCTGCATCCCGGTCCCAAAACACAATGAACAGATCATGCCGTTACGATCCTCTCAAAAAAGTACACAAGATGGACTATTCACTTGTCCAAAACGGACACCCGGTGATAAAGTCGGAAATCACCGCCAACTCCCAAAACGGCCCTCATGGGGCCCGCACCATCGTGTAGAATTAAAGCGGGTATATTGCACCATTGCAATACCCTTGAAAAAACACCATGAATCGACTACTCGCACGCCTCGAACAGACACCCGATGAAAAAGTTATAAAGTGCTACATACAGCTCGAAAGATGGCCTGTGGGGCCCATGCCTCAACTTCGGTTTCAACGCCCGAAACCATACTAGAAAATTCCACCTCAACACCAGGGCCGCAACACCACTGACGGCACTCAATTTGGACATCAGATGTGTCCGCGCCGTCCAAAACAAGATTCCTGAAAAAACGCTCGACCACTCAATGGTCATGCCGTTCCCTTGAGCCCCTCGTTTCAAGTATTAAAATTCCCCAAAACCATCTCAAAAACTCCGTCTCGTTGTTACGGTTCCACTGCCGCAGATGTCATGCAAATCGGACACCCGTAATGAAAATTACGTGCGTCCGAAGGGGGGGGGGGGGACGGACCCCCTTGGGCTGGACCGGCCTGGGCCGGCCCGCGCCGGCTGGCCCAGTGCTGAGCCGCGGTCCACCGTCGACAGACCCTCATGGGGTCGGTCGTCCGACCACGTGAAGACCCGCCGAAGGGGGGTCTTGTCTCCCCGTGGGGCCGCACGCCGCGACCCCGGTGCTGCCTCCCCCGTGCCGTCGCGCACGACCGCCGCCTGAGGACCCCGCCGACCTCCGCTCTCGCCTGGACACCTCCTCCGCTAACGACCCACCTCCACCGGCCTCCACTCCACTGCGATGCCTCATGGCCGCCTCCTCCACTGAATGCCAAGCCACCACCACCGGAATCCCCAAATCCGGTCAGGAAGCTCCAAAAACCCGCGGATTTCGGCGAACAACCGCAGTCACCTCCGAACTCGGATATTCAATCCGAAAGATGCGTCAGGTAGCTCATAAATTATACGACACGATTATGGGCTTTGTTTGAAAATCCAATAGCAATTCTATGTGATTAATCGGGCTCAAAGTAGGTGCTGGGAGAATAAAACGAAAAGGACAAATCCTACCTTGTTGGGCTTTGCCCGGAGCTTCGCTTCACGTCCGCCAGAGTTGTCACGCCTCGCCGGAGAGGTGGAGATGAGTATGGAGGAGGAGCTCCTTCCTTGGGAGAGATTTTTCCCGGATATGGACAAAGGGGGAGAGGGGGGGTGGGGTTAAGTGTTTAAATATAAACACACTTAACCACCCGCCCGTCGGTCCGAACCTGAACTTCCGGCGGGGTCGAGATTAAGCATCCCCTAGGCCAAACACCACCTCCCGAGCACAACAGAGGTCTCAGAATTTTAATTCGAGGCCCCATTCAAAAGTTATTATACTCAACGCCTGAGGCCGCCAAATTACAAAAACGCCCATGGGGCCATTTTTCACTGAAGGCCCACGCCCGAAAAACATATACCCCTCCTTGGGTAAACGGAACGCTTTGAACTCAACGGTGCCCTCGGTTTTCCAATCCGATCCACCATTTAAGAGATACTTGAGTTTAACCATTAAAATAATAAATAAATAAATAAATTTATTCGTTTAACGTTCCGGTAGAGGGTGAGGTGTCCAAACGTCCCGCGCCGACATGCTTTATGTTGTTCCTAGGGTAAACACCCCATTTTGGACCCATTCGTAAACTCAGATCTCTGATCTGAAGCACCGTTTAGGATTTATCCTATTTATTTAGTGTTCCCAGTGTGAATGCACTGAAAATTTAATTCCGGACACACCGGGGCTCGGAATCGCACGCCGTCTAAAGGTGCTACTTTGGAATAATATCAATAATATTACAAAGTATTTTATAGCCAAAAATAGGGTTCTTAAATCATTACCTCCTTCTAGATTTTCGTCCCCGAAAAGAAAAACCAGGGAACAAATCAGGGTACTAAGATCGCACCTGGCTCTCCCGTACTCAGAAGTACTCTTGCATAGTCCCGCGTCACCACACACAGACCAAAGGATTTGATCCATTCACATGAGGTCTTCCCTTTCCGATGACGTGCATAGGAGCACACACACATCTCTTTAGGTAAACCACGTGGGAGACGTCGTGCACCCACTCCAGACTTTGGGGTTAGGGAAAGGTGGTAAGGAACCTCGCCATCCCTCCGCACGGTCTCAAACAGCCTGAAGGCTCTCGGAGGTAGCTCACCTCCCCGACCAAACCCCTATGTCGCAAGCCATGACTGGAATCACCGCCCGCACCTGGAACAAGGCCCGGTGATTCCCTCATTCTGAATATCCATATAGTGTAACACCCAAGGATATCTAGTCACTCAAGATTCCACAGCTGATGTATCGCAACCAAGACTCTCTTACACGCTCGGAAAACGATGCAGTCGACACCATCGACTAAAGAGAAAGGTCCTACACTTTTTTACCTTACTAACACAAGGCCATGTCGATGCCCCGCATCACCCTGGTAACAACCCAAGCAAGGATTAGAAAGAAAAGCATTTCATAGGTAGAGTCTAACAATTCTGCTGTAAAAAGTAGAAGATCTGTAGAGCGCACCTCTTGCCACCTCATGCTTTGCAAGATCGTAGACATCCAAAGCTTGCAGCTGTCCGCGGTCCCAACTTTCATCTCCCGGAGCCTAACGTGGACCGCCTAGTAGTGATGGGAAGACCTTGTAAAGCTGTCCCCCACTAGCATCTCCTCTCGCTCTTCTACTAGAACCGCCTCTTTGGGAACTACTCCGATCACGACGCTGCCTCTGCCGCGATGGTGCACCCGCTGCCTGCCCGAAGCTCTCCGCATGCCTGGTCGGGCAGTCCCATGTCAGGTGACCTCACCCATCGCAAGCATAACACTGAATCTCTTCAGGCTGCACTGGTGCCCTCTGGTGCCACTGTGGTGTACGACCACGCCCCTGAGTCTGATTTTCAGAAAGATACCTGCATCGAGGTTTTTCTTGCTGAAGCCCGCTATCTACGGTAGACGTCTCGGCTCCATCGAGCCTGCTGCCACCACCAACTGTAGAATGCGACATGAAGCTCTCTCTCACCAGCACCTGCTCTAGCAGCCCGACATATGTGTAAATGCCCAAGGGTACTATGACAACACAAATCTCTTGGCGAAGACCCTGCTCAAACTTCTGCACTCGGAAGTTTCCGTCATGGACCAAGTCTGGGTAGAAGCGTGCACAGTTTGCGAAACTAGTCGCATACTCAGTCACCATCATCCCTCCCTACTGAAACTGTAGGAGCTCCTGGATTTGAATGGAGCGTAATTAGGAGGGCTAAAATTTCTCACAAAACAGCGGCTGAAGGTCGCCCCACGAAAGCGACGACTCGTCAAGAAACTGAGTCACCAGACTCCACCAACGCCAAGATGCTCCACAAAAAAGTTTGGTTGCCAAAGCCACTCTCTGATATACCGGCGTCTGCACAAGCCTGAAAAGGTGAACCACTATCTCTAAGAAAACCTCTGCTGTCTGTGGGTCTGGCTCACCACTGAACTTCAGTGGTCTCTGCCGCTGGAACTCACGGAGTGCGCTCAACCTGTGCTCAAACTCAGCCTAATCTGCTGAAGATGTCTGCTGCTCAACAGGTGGGTATGCTGCTATCGGCCCACCCGGAGAAAGGGGCTCGCATGATGGGTCCTGGACTGTGTCCTCATAGCTCACAGGGTCGTCATCATGAACCCAAGCTGGTATCCTGAATGGCTGTCTTCGCGGAGACATCCTGAATGTTATCAAGGAGTACCACAGTCAGATGAGCATATATGTATATAACAGTAACAGAAACGATGGGTATCTGACTCAAGAAGGACAGTAAAAGAATCAATCCTATGTAATGCACAAACCAATTTTCCCTGCAATAAGTGTCTCAGTATGCCGAGTCAACAAGCGGGTTATTAGGGTTCTGTGAATGGATACGTCGGCCGCCGTGCCATCACTGAACTCCCTGGCCTGAGAGCAGCTCTCGAGTCATGTTAACACTATTGCCCTAAATCCCAACCAATTCCATTTTATGGATGTCCATACAACGTCCCAAGGAACTAACCACCTCTAATACCACTTTGTCACAACATGACCCTACCCGGCCTCGAGCCGCAACTACCCCGAGCCCACCTCCATAGGCCAGGGGATGATGACTAGCGCCGAAGGCACAATAACTCGGGGAGGCCTTTTCCTAAGTACCTGTACATAGACATGCATCACACTCAATGAAAAAGTGCAGAGTAAAAAAGAAAAGACAAGTAAATTAAAGGGAAACTGCTATAGATAAACCACAAAGTGCATCGACCTATAAAAGTACAAAGAAAGTGCTGAAAGAAAACTGAAAAGAAAATGGGAAAACATGTGCCGAACCAGAAAAAGGCGCCATAACCTGACAACATGTAATAAAAGAAAAACAGCTAGAAGGGTCCCCCACCAGGAAACCGACTCTGACCACCACACGTGGTCCACGCTCCTAAAATCCTAAGCTCCACTGAAGTCACGACCAACCTGTCCATTGTCTTCAAGGGAACACCAAGTGTGGGAAAATCCCAAGCATGGGTGAGTATAAAAATACTCAGTAGGATACCCCGAAGGATCAAGGGAGAAACAAAGGAGGTACCGAAGGGTGAGTAGTAGAGAGAATAGGGAAAAGTAAAGGGGTACAACTGAGAGTGCAGTAAGAGTACAAAAAGTAGTGCAATAGAGAGTCCAGCTCAAGCCAATAAGAGGAAGGAGGTAGACTCATCCAGACACAAGGAGATGGAAACAGTGAGAAGATGAACTTCTCATCGAGTCTTCGCTACCTATAGCAGGAGAGTAGACTCGTCCAACCACGATAAGATAGACACAGAAAGTAGGTGGCATACCCCGCGCGTCTTCACCTCTCCTGGAGGGAGAGTAACCAAGCCCAAGAAGTGGGTACTAGAACAAGGTATATACATATTCATATGCTCAATAAAGAAGCCTGAACCAGATCATAAGGGGATCTCCATACCGTAGCTCAGACCAAGAATGTGAGTAGCCAATAGTTCCAGAAGTAACCATCATCGATTCCCAACATCCCACACATCTACCCCAAACTGCAAGCCAAGGGGCTCAAATCACCGCACCTCGACACTATCTTCTTTAGGTAGAACTGACTCACCCGAACGGTTTTAGTTCACATCACAAGGACACATCTCGGTGGGGAAAGTGACCCTCGTACTTGAGAGTTCCAGGAGAAGTCATACCACACCTCATCACTGTCACACAGTCGAGAGGTCTGCTCAAAGTCAAAGCTGTCACATCACTAACCCATACAAACAAGGGTCCCACTCCGGTAGTCATGGAGTAAAGACACAGACTAGACTAGTAGAAAGGACTGAGTCTGAAATGTCAACGGGTGACCCAATGCCCAGCCCTACTGGAGGGTAATTCATAATAAGATATCAATGACCCACTGTCCAGCCCTGCTGGAGGGTAAACCCGAATACATCATTAGGCAACCCACTGCCCAGCCCTGCTGGAGGGTAGACCTGGAATAAGTCGACAGGAGAGCCATTGCCCAGCCTTGCTGGAGGGTAGACCTGGAACTAGACGACGGGTGACCCAGTGCCCAACCATGCTGGAGGGTAGACCCTAAGAGTGTCAGGTGACCCACTGCCTAGTCTCTACTAGAGGGTAAACCCTAGATGTTAGTGAGAAACCCACTGCCCAGTCTCTACTGGAGGGTAAACTCGAAGAAGTCGATGAACAACCCACTGCCCAGTCTCTACTGGAGGGTAAGCCCAGAACTGCTCTATCCATCTCCACTGGATGGTATAATAGAGGCCAACAGAACTCGGAGTGGGTATCGCGCAACCACCCAACTCCAGAATAAAACAAGGGGGGAAACACTCAACCCTGTTGGTCAAACAAACGAGCATAAAGCCATAGGAAAACTCAACCCCACTAGTCAACAAACGTGAACAGAACTAGGAAAAAAATCAACCATGTTAGTCAAAAAATGAGAACCAAGGAACCCTATACGTCACGAGAGGTCAAGGTATGCAAAGCAGAACACGACACACACATGGGGCCCACACGACGTGTGGCCCCAAGTCAACCCCAACCGATCACACAAACATTCTCAGGTACAAACAACCACATGTACCTCCAAGCATTCCCGTATACTCTCAGAGTATACCACGTTCCAGCCCAAAGGCTATCATGCACATGACACCCAACGTCAACGCGAAGGCGTAACGTAACAACTCCGACTTGCCACCTCAACGGCTGAGGCATAGCCAACGACATCTCTTTAAGCATTACTTCACTCACACGAGAGTGCATGTGATCACATTCCAAGGGTCCGCTACAAACATAGTAGGATGAACCACCACCGGTACACCTTTCATATTTACACATTTAACAAGATTGTATAAGAGGGTCCGCTCACCTGAACAGATTACACCATTGTAATCCTCACGAAAAAAAACGCGAGATCGACTTCCTACTCGCCTCAAATGGATATCCGATGGAAAATTCGCCAACACTGGCTTACGCCCGAATAACGTCTTGTGATCTCGAGCCTCGGCCCCGAAAATAGTCGGGCGGATCGCCCCAATGCGATACCTTCGGGAAAACACATCAAAAGGACTTCTCACTTGGGTGGAACAGATATCTGGAGGAAAAGATGCATTCCGGCACACCGCACACGAGCGGTGCTACATGGGACCCACATTCCGATCCTGAAACACAACGAACTGATCACCCCGTTACGATCCTATCAAAAATTACACAAGATGGAATATTCACTTGTCCAAAACGGAGACCCGGTGATAAAGCTGGAAATCACCACTAACTCCCAAAACGGCCCTCGCGGGGCCCACACCATCGTGCAGAATTAAAGAGGGCAGATTGCGCCATTGCAATGCCCTCGGAAAAAGACCCATGATCGACTACTCGCATGCCCCGAACGGACGCCCGGGGAAAAAGTTATAAAGCGCTTCGTACAACTCAAAAGACAGCCCATGCGGCCTACACCTCAACTCCGGTTTCGACGCCCAAAACCATACTGGAAAACTCCCCCTCAACGCCAGGGTCACAACACCACTGATGGCGCTCAATTTGGACATCAGATGTGTCCGCTCCATCCGAAACAAGATTCCCGAAAAAACACCCGACCACTTAACGGTCATGCCATGCCCCCAAGCCCCTTGTTTTAGGAATTAAAATTCCCCAAAACCATCTCAAAAAGTCCGTCTCGTCAATACGGTTCAACTGCCGCATACGACATTCTAATCGGACACCTGTAATGAAAATTACGGGCATCTGAAGGGGGGGGGGATCCCCTTGGGCTGGACTGGCCTGGGCCGGCCGGCCCGGCGCTGAGCCGCGGTCCACTGCTGACCGACCCTCATGGGGTCGGTTATCCCACCGCGTGCTACCTCCCCCGTGCCGTCGCGCACATCCGCTGCCTGAGGACCCCACCGACCTCCACGCTCGCTCGACCGCCTCCTCCGTTGACGACCCACCTCCACCGGCCTCCACTCCACCGTGACACCCCGCGACTGCCTCCTCCGCTGAATGCCGAGCCGCCACCACCAAAATCCCCAAATCCAGTCGGGAAGCTCCAAAAATCCACGGATTTCGGCGAACAACCGTGGTCACCTCCGAACTTGGATTTTCAATCCGAAAGATGCGTCAGGTAGCTCATAAATTATAATACATGATTATGGTCTTTGTTTGAAAATCCAACAGCAATTCGACGTGATTAATCGGGCTCAACGTAGGTGCGGGGAGAATAAAACGAAAATGAAAAATCCTACCTTGTTGGGCTTTGCCCGGAGCTTCGCCGGACATCCGTTGGAGTTGTCGTGCCTCGCCGGAGAGGTGGAGGAGAGGATGGAGGATGAGCTTCTTCCTTGGGAGAGCTCCTTCCAGGAGATGGACAAAGGGGGAGAGGGGGGGGGGGGGGTTAAGTGTTTAAATAGAAACACACTTAACCATCCGCCCATCGGCCCGAACTCGAACTTCTGGAGGGGTCGAGATTAAGCATCCCCTAGGACAAAAACCACCTCCCGAGCACAAAAGTGGTCTTAGAATTTTAATCTGAGGCCCCGTTCAAAAGTTATTAAACTCAACG
Source organism: Viscum album (assembly GCA_963277665.1). NCBI lineage: Eukaryota > Viridiplantae > Streptophyta > Magnoliopsida > Santalales > Viscaceae > Viscum > Viscum album. Next base: position 1,710,860,198 of record OY728131.1, read on the forward strand.
CCCAAGGCTGCCAAATTACAAAAACGCCCCTGGGGCCATTTTTCACTGACGGCCCTCGCCCGACAAACTTATACCCCTCTTAGGGTAAACGACACACTTCGAACCTAACGGTGCCCTCAGTTTTTCAATCTGAGCCACCGTTTAATAGATAATTGAGTTTAACCATTAAACAAATTAATTAATTAATTAATTTATCCGTTTAACGTTCCGGTAGCGGGCGAGGGGTCGAAACGTCCCGCACCGACATGGTTAATGTTGTTCCTAGGGTAAACAACCCATTTAGGTTCCATCTGTACACTCATATCTCTGATCTGAAGCACCGTTTAGGATTTATTATATTTATTTGGCATGCCCAGTGTGAAAGCACTGAAAATTTAATTCCGGCCACACTGGGGCTCGGAATCGCATGCCGTCTGAAGGCGCTGCTTTGGAATAATATCAAGAATATTCCAAAGTATTTTATAGCCAAAACTGGGTTATTACAATAATAAATGGTTATTTTTATGAATAAGGTTATTAGGTATGTATTTAATAATCTTAATTTAATTATTTAGTATGTTTGGTGTAAGTATATAATGAATCAAGACCAATGTAAGGGTTTTTATCTCAAATTCCTATATTCGAGAAATATTTTAAATTATGCACATAATTCCAATTATTTGGTATATATAATACCTATTTAATATATTATATCATCAATTTAATATTATTAATAGAAATTTAAGTTCAATTTTATGCTATATCTTTCATGAGGTTTTCATTTAAATGCTCCTCAAGTTGTAAGGGTTTTTCTTAACACAATTCCCATTCATTGAGTTATGATTATTCTTATTGAAATTATTTCACATAAGTTGGGTATATTATACATTATGGATGAATTATGTGGTATTTTGTTATTTAATTATATGGATTTATATTTTTTCCACATTAACCCCTCTTTAAAATTTTATTACTTCTTGAAAAATGTTTCCCTTATGGGATTTTTGGTAACACAAACTTATTTTTTTTCAGTTATAAAGTTTCTCCTTGAACATAGTTCTTATATGTTATATATGATCTTAAATTTACATGTTCAAATCATATTATTTGTTGTATCTCACAAGGAAAAATTATTTTTTATATAAATCTATTTCCATGAATGAATTCCTTTTTCAAAAAATTATAACATATTTTAAATTATCAGCATCCTCCTTAAGTGGTTATTTATATTCCATATACATGTTTAACATTTATAAACATATTATCCTATTATATTTTTAAACAATACTATATATTAACTAATGTGACTATCATATTTTCTTTATACCATTTTCAATGCATTTTTTTGTTACACTTTTCATAATGTTGGTTTTCAATAAAGATACTCTAAAAATATAAAATGGTTTTTACCTTACATGATCATATGGTTTGTCTTACTAAACAAATTTACATTGATAACTTTATATATTTTTCAAGGTCCAATTTTTATTGAAAATTTTAAAAGAATTTTTTTTCCAAAAGTGTTCTTTTTTCCATTTTAAAAATGTATTCTGAAATTAACTTGAAACATTATCTTCTTATGAAAGGTTAACTAATGTTTTATAAAAGACGTTTTTTATGTTCTATTTCCTTTTTCGTATTTAAATCCAAATATTTTTCTTTATTGGGGTTATGTTTTATGAATAACACTTTAAATTCCATTATGAAATAATTACATTGGGTGATTGAGTTTTTGGTATCAATCAAACGAACTCTAGAATTTGTTTTATGCAACATTGTTTGGAAATTTTATGAAACCCATATTAATTTCATGTATTATTTTTTTATTATGGTGAATGATTTATATATTATAAAAAATATATTTATGGATTATGATTGGTGGGGTTATATATCACCCTTTAATTAATTGGTTAATATTTAATATCATATGATCTCAAGAAAGTACATGGGTTATAGACCTAGCCTAAAGTGGTACACTAGTTATAGGACAAGCCTAAATAGGTAAACATGTTTTTTTCCAATACTAAGGATGTAAAAGAATTTTAGTAAAAAACTAAATATGTTACACACGTTTTTATCCTAGGGCCACTATGATATAATAATCTGGTTGTAATTCCTACTCCTCTGAGTGATTTTATTTTCATATGCTTATATTTGTGCCATTATTACAAGATATTCCTGATGATTTTAAGGTTTATATGATTCATGATTATTATTTTATGCTTAAAAGTTAGGATATGATTATTATACCTCTTTGAAGACCTTACCATAGTTTTAGGAAACTTTAATCTTTTAATTAGATATTTCCCTTTCTTATCTATGCTGTCTCACATTATAATGGTATAAAACTTTTGATTCATTTAAATTTTTCCCTTTCTAAGAATTTGAGATCAATACTTTATTATTTTTACATTCCCTAGGTTATGAAGATAATAAATATATGATATATTTCGATGATTTTCTTATGTGGATAATTTTTCAGAGATGTTGAAGACTTGTTATGACTTAAAATGTTACTTATATAATGGAAAAAATGTTTAATAGATACAAAGAGTATGATTTTTTCGTTAATTTTTTCATAATTATCTAAAAATATAAACCTAAAAGATATTGTGAATGTTTTATAATAAAATATTATATTAAATCATGTAATTCTAGTGGCCAAATTTTCAGGCTTCTATAGATTCCCCTTAATGTTCTTCCCCTGCATCAACACTATACCATATTTTTCCTTAATGATATAAAAAATCTTGGTAAATATTATTACATATCTTGCATTAGATAGTTTACTTATACTAAGAAAGTTCTTATTGAGACCTTCAACTCCCAAGACATATACACTTCACATATCTTTTCTACCAAACATTTATTTTCGTAATCCAATAATCTTCAGGACTTCATCATTTCCAAATTTGATGACACATTATTTTTCATAATTGATTACTAGGAAAAGATACTTATTTCTTATTATATAGAAAATGTATCAACTATTAAGGATCTATACATCAGTATGATCTAATCCTTTTAGAGAAATCTCATCAACCACTTCTTACTGATTTATTTTCTTTTTAGTCTATATTTTTGATTTCATACCTAATGTTGATTGGATTTATTGATCTTAATAAAAGTATGATGGACTAATGCATCTTGAAAAGTTTAAAATCAATTTTTTTATTTCAAAAAAATCGGTGATTCATTGAGATGCAACATAAAAATATTTGGGGTTAGCATTGGTACATTTCTCTATATTATTGATGAGAATGACCTGACCATGTGTCTAATTAATCCACACCAAAAATTGCCACCATCAAAAGAATTATTATAATATTGAACTCTGTTTGGATTATTCTATTTATCTTATTCCCTATGATAATTATTTGCTATAAAATGGAAATTTTCAGAATATACTATATCTCTATAATAATAACACCTAATATGAGGTGCATTCTTGGGTGTCCTTACAATAACTCTAGTTTTACATTATGTCATATGAATCTTATGTTTTTAATTTTTACACAAATCAATATTAAACCTCAAAGAGGGAATTTCTTGTTCTGGCACTAATCATCATTTCATTTGATTTTCCCTCAAGACTCATACAATTATATCATTTTATTATATTTTTTTCTTCTCCTAACAGTTATTTGACTATTAGTTTAGACCCCCATACTCTAATTTTCTTTTTTCTATCACATGTTTGACCTGATTTCCAAATTTCATACATAGGTACAAGAGTCTCTCTTGATCTTCAACCTTAATGTATATTCTGACAAGTTTCTCCTCAAGTTATTCTATATTTTTGACTCAATTGTTCACTAAATTAGTTAAATCATCGATAAACCAAGTCTATTATTTAATGTTGGGATTGTACTAAATGAGATTCTTTGAGTTTTCTAGATTTTCATACTTGAGATTTTCAATTTATACCTTTAACTAAGACTTCTCTTATTCTTACTATCGAATATAGAGTTTGGAATCAATAATAACTCAGTTAGATTTCATGGTATTGACTCTCCAAACATCTATCTCCTAAATATTAGTTTTTAATTCTAATTGGAGATAAAATATTCCTTCCACTTATCCTTTATCATTATCGTTCTCTTCCCTTATCTGAGAATTACTTAAAATCTCTACTATTTCATTTTCACTTTGATATTTTTAGTCTTAAATATCTTTCACCTTAGTTTATTTTGAAATGTTATTTTCTTGTTAATTAATATTCTTATTATTGAAACAAATTTTTAGTTCTTTTACAACCTCTCAAATTAGCTAAAGACTTATTCATGTGAATTACATCATCATCTTCATCATCATCATGAAAATTCATGGGATTGATACAAGATTCACAACCTATCCACATCTAAACTATGTGACTGAATGTTTTCATATAAACACTCCATTCCCCCTTTATTTGTTTTAGGTGTGAAATGATATCACTCTATACACTTCTTCTTATTAATCCTAGACATACTTTATATTAATATTCTTCATATCCTTGAATTCCACCTCTTTATAATCTCCCTTTTACAAAACCTCATTATCATCATTTATTATCCAGTATATGATAATATTATTTTATTAGCTATCTAATTTCGGAAAATTTGAATGTTTGTGCTTCAATATAAATACTTTTGGATATAACCTAATTGGAAATATTCTCAAGATGTACATGATGATCTCTACATTGTCATGAATTTCTCCAAGACCATCTATTTCCCCTACAAAACATACACTAGATCAAAGAGTGAATTAAAATTCTCATTAGGTTGTATCCTCATTTCCTTATACATGTTCCAAAAAACCTATAATTTAGCTTCTTTGACTTTTGAATCTTCTTCTTTGATATTTAGCTACTTTTCTTACATGAAATATGGTAACTTACACATCATAGCCTTTTTATACATTGTTTTGGATAAGGATCCCCCTAGAGAAATGATTCATTTGGTATCAGTATATAATTTTATTTAATATGCTTCTGGTAAAGCTCTGTTTCCCATACTGGCTAAAATACCATGCATCGTAGTTGCAAAAACATCAATGCCTAAAGAACCCAAGTAGTGCTGATCAAACTCCTTCACATTTGAAAATTGTTTTCATCAAAGATTTAAATCCTTTTAGGATTAAATAATTCCATTGATTACATAGAAAGATAAACACTAACTTTAACCTATCGTTGATACCAATTGTTTCCCCTACCTATAACACCCCTTGATTTTAAATTACATTTCCCTTTAGAAACTTATTTTCTCAACAGTTTTCTTCACATGCAACACCAAACCAAAAAAACCATGAAAAATTATACAACCATTATAATGTAGTTGTTATGTTTGTGGGTATAAATAGAGGTAACCACTTTATGAAATATATTTAGAAATAAATATCATTATTCTTAGTATATCCAGATAACTAATAAGATCTCCTTATGAGTAAAAATTTTATTTCTAATAAAATTATATTTCTTGTGGTTTACTTTAGGAAACTAAATATATTATAGTAAATGTATATTTTTTATATGAATAATATATATTTTAATATAAATAATATATTTACACTAATTTTATTAGTAATTTATTAGAAATAAGAATATGAATGGTTAATACCTTAAAAATTTATTTTCCTATAAAAACAATTTTTTTAAAATTTTAAATTTTTATTTAAATATTAAATTCTAAAATTCTAAAATTTTAATTTTAAATAATTAAATTATATTTTGGATTTATCATATCAATATTATATTAATTTTAACTTTTGGGAGTTTTTTTGAATAATTTATGTTTATGTGAATAGTGAAAAAACATATTTTTTTAAAACTGTCACTTTTATGACATTATTATTATACAATAGTAACATAAATATTTTATAAATATTTTTTACATAATATATATATATTAATAAAGTAGATAAATCATTTTAAAATACTATTTTTATTTATAAAACCCATGTTTTTGGTTTTGGAAACATAAATAAAATTTCTCTCTAAAAACTATTTTATTCACTTATGTTACAAATTAGCTTTCATCATATATATAAATTAAATTTCAAAAAAATATTTTATATTTTATATAAAAAAGATTATATTATGAAATATGTTAATTTCATTTTTTGGGATAAGATTATTATTACTAGGAATAAAGTTAGTGACCATGATAATGGTAAAACTATTTTTAGAAGAATTATTTTATTAACATTACATAATTTTTATCTAATAAAATAAATCAATAACTTCTCAATAATGATTTTAATAAATTTTTAAAACTATATGTAAATATATTAAACACATTCATTTAGTAATCAATACTAAATTTGATTAGAAAACATAATTGGGAAAACATCCATAATCTACAAAAAAATTCTATATATTAAATGTCTGAATTTAAAAGTTAATTTTCTCTTATTTAGAAAAATTAATAAGGTTTAATGGGGATTAAATTTTGGTTTGTTAAATCAATATTTTGTAATATTTTTTACTTTATATTTTTAATAAAATATAAATTACTTAGTTAAAAATTAGTTATTAATGTAAAAACTAATATGGTAAAATATAAAAATATAATTGTAAATAACTAAAAGAATGTTTAATAATTGTGTGAGAATTATTATTTGAGTATTTATCAATAAAATTTCACACCAAAATCCACTATTTCAAAAAAATTTGAGTCTTTAAACCTTGAATAGTGTAATTGTATCATTGAAAATGTAAAGGGAATTCACAGAAGTGACTTTTTCTTCCCTTATAAAAGGGGAAACTTTTAGCACTTCATGCCACAAAAATTTCTTCAATTAATTATTCAAAATATATTAATTGTATATTAATAGAATCTTATATTAATTTTATAGGATTTTATTATCACTTATTTATCCTAATCCCTTCATTTCTAAGGATATGTTCAAGAGAAAGTTCAAAGCACCATAACAAGCAATAGTTATTACATTTTCTTCTTAATCATTCTCCTAAAAAACTAACTAACCATAGTTATATAATTACCTCAGTATCATAGGTATACTAATTTTTTATTATATTAATGTAAAATACTATTGTTTACTCTATTCAATCCACTTAGAAGAAAGAGAACATTAACCCTGTGTTTTGCAAACTACTACCTCCAATAAATATTTTTTTTTATTCTTTATCAAAAAAAGATAATATATGAATCAAAAACATAAAAAATATCATTATTATCATTATTATTATATTATAATGATATTATAAACTTCATTAACTATACTGACACATTGATATATAGAGTGTTCATGTTTTGGTTGGTATAACCACATACATTAATAACGGTATTAAAATATATCATTTATGGATATGGGAACATAAATAATAATATTATTATAAGTTAAAAATAAATTAAGGATTTATTTTGGTTATATAATTTTTATATTATATATTTTAGTTATTATTAAATATTATCTTTGATCACAAAAATTATCTAAATAAGCTTACATCAATTCAATTTTCTTGAAAACATAAGAAAAAAACTCTATAATAAATAAATAAATAGAATGTTATAATAAATGGTTCATATTAAATTAAATATAAAATAATAAGTTTCATAATAAGTTTTATAATTAATTAATTTGATTATTTATGAAGTTAGGTGCATGCATAGAACGAATCAAGAATAAGGTAAGGGTTTTAATCTCAATTAAGCTTTGTTGAGGTATGCTTTGATATTATATAGAAATCATCATTTGTTTTGTGTAAATACTTCCCCAAGACTTAAATATCCTAAATAATATTGAACTCAGAAACTTAACTTCCATTCATGATCTTTCTTGTTTTGGGTTATGATTGAGTATTTCTTAAAATATATGGGTCTTTCATAACTCAATATGGTTTATTGAGTTATAATATTTCTCCTAATGTTTCATCTTTAATTTTACATGGTATAACTTATTTTTATCAATTTTTATTAAATATTCCTTATTGAAAAGTTCTATTATTTCTTTAAAGTTAAACTACATAAATAATAATTCTCATCCTCTTAAACAATAGTTTCCTAACCTCTATAATTTCCATTCCTTCCAATGTTATCCCTTTTAATCAAAAACTAAATTAAATGTTATCTCATTTTAAATTAATATTTACCCTCTTCTATTTTCAAAAGGAAGTTTTTTTTATCATTTTTTACAATTTGGGATGTCAAAAATGGTTTTTTGAAAACATAAAATGGTAACCTTCTAATTTTTTATTACATGACAAGTTTCAATTCCATAAAATGTTTTTTCACTATGAATATCTTTTGAAAAAACTCATTATTTTTTTGAAAATCATCCTAGAAAAATTATGATCTAAATTTAAATTTTATGCAATTTCCATCCTTAAAATATCCTATACTCATTTTAAAAATAATCATATATGCTTCTCATTTTCATTCTTACTTATCCTTGACCAATCTCATGAATTTTACCACACTATAACTCATTGATAAAGACATATATTTATTTATAAAAATAAAAACATCTATTATTATTCAATGACTTATTATCTTGGGAATACTTATGTTATATATTTTGGTTATTATTTGAGACAATATTATTAAACCCACTCCTTTCTCATTGTTTTTATCATGCTTATGCTTTATGTATACATTACGTCCCTCATGTATAATATGTAGGAATATATATATCATGATTTTCATTATGTTAAAGGTGGGACTGAAATTATATATCCCTCAAATGAATAGGTAAAATTTTATATCTTATGATATATTATTTATGGTATTAGGTAATGAACCTAATCTATCATGGGTCATTGAAAAAATTGTATATAGGAATAGGGAACAAACCCAATCCAAAATGGGACTCTATCAATTATAATTTTCTTAGCGGTAATCCTTGACCTATGCTTATTATATCATGTTTTATGTTGATTCCAAATATTCCATGATTCCATGATCTTATGATATCATTTCATTATGTCATGTTTTCATTATTATGATCTTCCTCTTGGTTTTATTAGGTGTGAATTCTATATTTTATGTTCATGTTCCTTCCTTACATTATCATACACATATTTTTATCTTATGATCACTTGTGATATTTGATTATTATCACTTATGTTTACATATACGGATTTTTTGATATCAGCCATTTCTTATGTTTCCCTTCCCCAAATTATGAAGATAAGAATAACTTATAAGAACTTTCTAGAAGGGGGATAGAAGTATTCAATTATAGAGAAACATTTACACGTTTTCAAAATAAGTTTCCTACCTAGCTGGCCCTCAAAGATAATAATCCAGAAGATTATCCAAGATATGTGAGATTATTGTGAGATTTAGTGTTTAAATTATGGTAATGATATAAAATAATGATATATTTACCTTGGGTTATAATAGTTGGTATCAAATATGTGTTTAGTTATTTTTGAAGATTAGTCTATTAATTTTAATGTATTGGGATTAGTTAACTTTAATGAAACCTTTATGATAAGTCTAAGGGATAATTATAAGTGTAGGATAACATCATGAAATTTTAAAAATATTGAGATTATGTGGTTTTCCTAGAAATTAAATCCTTGTATGCATACCACATGTGGATGTCGCCATTATAACAGATGTAACTAGAGGTAATAACCATAAAAATTATGTGTTGTGTAATAACTCAATCATCACCTGGTGTATGATAAGGAGGCCGAACTACACACAAGGGGGATATAATTTATTTATTTTAATTCTCATAATAACCTATTATGAATGATTTATTATTTTAAGGAATTAGCTTAAGGAGTATGAGAGAACCCAAACTGAAGAAACCAATATTAAACTGAGAGTGATTTACGTTGAATTGAAAGATAATGTGATTATTTTAAAGAGTAATACACTTCAAGGTTGAGTTTTTTTATAACATCATTTATAATATTTCTCTTATTTTTTTTAATTATTCATCCCTCACATTAGCCCCTATTGGGTTTATTAATAGTATATTTCCAAAGGAACCAAGTTAAAAATGGGCGCTAGGGATAAAGAAGATATTTTTCCAATAATCAACATATCATGATAAGTGTTTGAGTAATAAATTTTGGGATCATTCAAAACTAGATATAAAAAATTATAATTTAAATTTTTAACTTATTTGATTTTTTAAATTCTCTAAATAAGATAAGGATAGCGTATTGGGGAAGTTTATGAGATGAAAATGATGAATAAAAAAAGATTAAATTTTCTTTGTGTCAAAAATTATGGAATAGGAACCTAGGGTAATGTATCAAATGAAATTAAAAATATTTTATCTATGGTAAAGGATAGAATAAAGAAAAAAACTACAAAGGAAAAAAATTAGAGTTCAATTTATATGACAGAGAAAACAATGTTCTCAATAATGACCCACTATTAATTAAATGTTTTGGATGTGAGGAATTTGGGCACTATAAAAACTAGTGCACTAGTCCAAGGGATTAAGAATCGACCCAAATAACCTCCTAGATCATTGGAAAGAGGATAATCCTATTAAATAACTATTATTGAAGTGTATAGTTATAATTAAGTGGTTTTAGGTATATTTATTCATCTCTCTATATTTATATAAGTTTTATGCCATGTAAGTCTTCACCAAATATTAGATATTAAAATAAAATCACATGGTGGTAACATTATTTTATCCAATGTATTGGAATATTCTTTCTGTATTTTTGGATTATGATTCACAAAAATATTTTTATCCTAATTTTATTTAAATTTAATGTGATTTTGGGAATTTATTTTTCTCTATACTTAGAGGAACAATTATTTGTTGGAATAAGGAAATCACATTTGATATAAACCTATAATACTGTATCAATATAAGGATGTTTATGAATAACCATTATATGGGAATTATATAATGTTTTCCATAATGTGAAATATTTATTCAAACTTGGCTCAAATGGTTGGACAAAAACTCAATATTAGGATTAAGCCTATTCTGAGTAAAATGATATTTTATTGAATTTGAAAGTTGATATCTCTATAGAAATGATATTATGATTTATATCTATATTTTAGATACCCTTTTAAGTTTAAATTAATATATTATAATTAAAAATTCTAGGATTAAATTTATTTAATTGAGGGAAGAATGTAACACCATGAGATTTTAAATTGCATTTCCCTTTAAAAACTAATGTGTTCAAAAACTTTCTTCACAAACAATACCAAACCAAAACAAACAAAAAATCATCATATAACTATTATAATGTAGCCATTAAGTTAGAACATAAAAATAGAGGTAAATTATTTATGTAATATATGTATAAATAAATATCACTATTTTTTGATTTGATTGATAACTAATAAGATCACCTAATGGTTAAAAATGATTTTTTTTTCTAAAATTATCTTTTTGAGAACTTTGTTTTAAGAAGATAAATATATTATATTTAAGTTTTATTTTTTTATTTTAATAATATACATTTTCATAATAATTATATATTGAAAATAATTTTATTAGTAATTTATGGAAAATAGAAATAGAAATGGTTAATAATTTGAAAAGTAAATTTCCTATAAAAAATACATTATATTTTATAATTATACATAAAAGTTAAATCCTAAAATTTTATAATTTTAATTTGAAGAAATTAACTTAATTTTTTTGATTTATAATTTCAATATTATATTTATATGAATTTTTTGGTATTTTTCAGAAATAGTTGCTCTTTGTGTGAATAGTTAAAATTACCAATTTTGTTGAAACCATCAAATTTATGGAATTATTATAATACAAGAATGAATTAAATGGTTTAATTTCTTTATATAATATATATATTTATTTATAAATTAAAAAAATCATTTATAAATACTATGTTGTATTTATAAAACCCATGTTTACCTTTTTGGAACATTAAGTAATATTTCTCTCTAAAAATAGTTTTATTCACCAATGATAAAAATTATTTTTCTTCACGTGTATAAATTAAATATAAGGTAAATTGATTTCATATTTTAGATCAAAATGATCATATTATTTAATAAGGTAAATTTAATTTTTTTTCTTATAAAAGTATGATTATAATAACTGAATTTAATTACCATGATAATGGTAAAATTATTATTTTCAAGAATTATTTTATTAATTTTTTTTAATTTTTCAACAATAAAATTAGAATAATTTCTTAATAATCATTATAATATATTTTTTAAATATATATATAAATATAATAAAAATAATTAATTTATTAATCAACATCAAATATTATTAGGAACACTTAATTGTGAAAAATCCATTTTATACAAAGAAATATTTTTTCTATATTTTCTACATTTTAATTTAAAAGTTAATTTAGTATCACTTATAAATTGAATTAATTTAAATGGAGATTAAATTTATTTTTATAAAATTATTATTTGGTAATATGGGTAACCTTATATTTTTAGTAAAATATAATTTACTTTGTTAAAAAATATAAACCAAAGAAAAAGCCAAAATGGTAAAATGTATACATTTAGTGATAAATAACTAAAAACATGTGTTAAAATTATTGTTTTAGTATTTATAGAATAAATATCAATCTATACTCCATTATTTATTACTTTTGGAGCCTTTAACCGTTGAATAGTGCAATTATATCATTTGAAAAGTAATAGTTATTCATAAAAGCCCCCATTTCTTCACTTATATAAGGGGAAAATTCCACCCCTTCATGAAACAAAAATTTCTTTGAATTAATTCTTAAAAATAAAAAATATTCCCCATGTAGAATCCTATTTCAAGTTAAAAATACTATAGTCTTAATTATTTATCCTAATCCATTCATTTCCAAGGATACTTTCAAGACAAAGTTCAAGGTACCAAAGTGAGTATTACTTACACATTAACTTTTCTTCTTAATATTTCTCTTCAAATAAAATACTAAAAACATTATTATAATTACCTAATTATCATCATTATATGAAAGTTTTATTATATTAATGTAAAAAGAATTATTCACTTCATTACACTCACTTGTAAAAACAAAAGAACGTTAACTATGTGTTATATGAGCTACCGTCTCCCCAAAGTAAGTATTTTCATTTTTCACTTGATTTTAATTACTTATCCAAACCACTTAAAATATGATTAAACAAATTAATAACATATTAATAATATCATTATTTTATATTATAATTATATTATACAATTTCTTAACCATACTCACCCATCAAGTTATAACATGTTCATGTTCTGGTCAGTTTAACCACTTACATGAATAATGATACAAAATTGTATCATGTATGACTATGTGAAATTAAATAGTAATATTACTGTAATATAATAATCAGTTAATTATTTTTTTTTGATTTTAAAGGGTTATATTATATATTTAACTTATTATTAAAATAACATCTTTGATCTTTAAAATTGCCGAAATAAGCTGACACTGATTTAATTTTCACACAAACACAAGAAATAACTCTATAATAAATAACTAACAGATAAAAATAAATGTGATATATTAAATTGAATATAAATGAATAATTCTACTAATAAGGTATCTAATAAACTTGAATTTAATATTCTATAAGTTAGGTGCATGCGTATAATTAATCTAGAACAAGGTAAAGGTTTTCTTCTCAATTACACTTCATTATAGAATGCTTAAATATAATGAATCAATCATTATTTATATGGGTAAACTAGTTCATCCTTAAATTATAACATCAAGAATTATTTTTGAACTTGGAAACTTCACTTCCAATCATTCCCTTCTTTGTTATGAGCTATGATTGATGTCTTCCCTAAAATATAAGGGTCTTTAACAACTCAATCAGTTTTCTTGAGTTATAATGATTATCCTTGAGTTTTATCTTATATTTAATATTTAATACCTTTTTTATATCTTAAGAGATCACTTTTGATTCAAATATTCCTTATTTATGAGTTTTATTCCTTCATGAAAATGTAATTATGTTAAAAATAATTCTCATCCCTTAAAATAATAGTTTCCCCTCATTTTCCATAATTTCCATTCCTTACAATGTTATCCTTTTATTTATAAACCTGATTAAGTTTTATATCTTATGAAATTTATATTTTCTTTTTATTATTTTTAAAAATGTTTTATTTTTTTAAGATGTGGGATTTCAACAAAGGTGATTTTAAAACATAAAATGGGAAAATTATTATTTCTTATTTCATGACAAGTTTCACCTATATAAAATGTTTTCTTCAACATAAATAGATTTTTAAAACCTCATTATTTTATAGAAATTCAACAAAGTTCAATTTCTATCAAAAGAAAAATTATATGATATTTCCTTCCTTAAACATCTTATGCTAATTTCAAAAATCATCACTATGTGGTTCATTTTTATTCTTAATTATCCTTGATCAATCTCTTGAATTTTCCAATGTTGGGTCTAAAAAATCAATACCTATGTTTTTTTATTAAAATATAAACATCAAAAATGATTTAATTCCTCATTATCTAGGGAATCCTTATGATATAGATTTTTGTTATGATTTGAGACAAGATTGTGAAAACCACTCATTTCTTATGGGTTTTATCATACTTAGGTTATATATATGTATTATTTCAATCATTTAGAATACATATTCATGAATATATTATGATTTTTAATATGTGATAGGTGGGCCCAAAATTATATATCCCTAATATTCATTGGGAAAAAATTTATATCTCCTAAGATGTTATGTATGGGATTTTGCAGTGATCCTAATCCACAATGGGACTTTGTCCACTCTGTTTATAAGAATGGAGAGTGACCCAAATACAACATGGGAATTTGTCCACTATGATATTATTTATAGTGATCATTGACTTGTGATTATGAGGTCTTGTCATTGTTGATGCCACATATTACATGATACCATGTTTTCATGATATCATTTTCACATTCCATGCTTTCATACCTATGAACACACTCTTGGTTTTATTGTGTCTTATGGTCATGTTCCTCACTTAAATTCTCATACCCATTTGTTTTTTATGATTACATATTATATTTTATTGTTATCACTTATGCTTACCCCTACCGAGTGTTTGAGCTCACCCATTTCTTATGCTTCCCTTCCCCAGGTTATGAAGATATGTATAACTTATGAGGAAGTTTTAGAAGAGAATTTAAAAGTTTTATATTATGGAGAAAGGTTCACATGTTTTTAAATCAATTTTACTATGTAACTAGTCCTCAAATAAACTAAACCACATAGTTCACTGAGGTATGTGAGATTATTGTGGGATATAATGTTTAAATTTCTATAATGATGTAAAATAAATATATTTTTATCCTGGGTCGTCATAATACCAAATTAAATAACTTGAGTATAGTGACCCTAGATTAATATACATGGTTATTACATCATTTTAGATGAATATTGAGTACATAAAAAAAATTCCTGAGGACCACGATAGTTAAGTGTCTTTGTAAACATATAACAAAATCATATAATATGGGGAAAAAGATCTTCAAACTATTCAAATTTTTTTTTTCTATATTAATACTTCTACTTAAAACCTTTCTTTATAACTAAGGAAAAGGAAACAAAGGAAAGTAGTGAGATAATATGTTAATTAAGGGTAAAAAAAGGTGATACATAATAATTATCCTTAACATAAGGGTATGACAACATGAGAATAACATTAAAAGATCATACCTTACATATCAAAGATCATAAACATGAGTCATGGAATAAATATTGGTAGTTCAGAAGACATGAATCATAAGGTAATCAAGATGATAATTCATGAAAGCATAACATAGGAATATGACATAGAATTTGTGGCAGACATATAAGTATATAAAATTATTTCCATAGTAGTCAAGGAATCACTTCCAAGGCCATATTAGTAGTATGGTTTCACTCACAATACCACATTGGTAGTTATGGTTTACTCCCATAACCATATTAGTAGTCAAGCTTCACTCCCAAGACTATATTAGCGAACAAAGCTCTTTACTGAACCGAGATCACCCTCCATTTTAGCCATGTCTATCTCATGAGATATAAATCATTACCCAATGCATTGGAGGAAGATATAGGTCCCACCCATCTCATAATGAAATCATCCATACATGTGACATAAGATCATAAAAATTAATCATATCATAACCCATGAAATGAAATGGGTGTCATAAATATGTAATCATATCATAATCTGTGGAAAAGAGACAAGTTTTATAATAATTTCATCAAAGAATAAGCAATTAAAAGAATTAGGTTTCATAATACTATAACCCATGAAAGAAAAAGGGATTCATAAACATCATTCCATCAATACATATACCATTTAGAGAAAGAATATGAATGGAACCTTTAGATCATTTCCCTATAAATTCATGAGTAACACCAACAGATGTCATCTTAGATGGGAAATAATTTGGAAAGATCTTTTAAAACCATTTTAGGAGAAAATTTGAAGGTTTCAGGTGCAGCGGAAGCATGGTTGGGACGACACCCAACTTTGATTTTTAACACGACCAATGATTATTCTGGGATCAATACGACGATGAACGCCAGTCTCCACAGAATATAATCAAAGATTTAGATAAATAAGAAAGAGGACTGAAACCTTTATAGAGGATCTTGCACATCATGCTAATAATTAATTTAATTAATTTCATAAAGAAAAATAATACCCAGATCTTTGGTATTTTTTATCATTGATGATGTTTATCATCTGGAATGACCCTTTCAGATTATCTCATTATGCTTGTAAGCATCAAAACTAGAATCCATCAAGTGGGGATCCACACGTGCTTAGATGGCCTCTGATCGACACCGCTCATTCTCTAGGTGCTAGCACGGCGAAGTGAGTGTCTTGTGTCAATTGTTCTTGATCTCTTGTTCTTCGGCCTTGAAGAAAATCTCTCGTTATTGAGAGGGGAGAGAAGAGGATTCGAGAGAGAAATTGTTTGGCTCAAAAATTCTCAATTCACTGGGTGTGTGGTGTGGTGTCTAGCACAATAGGCGTATTTTAATATTTTTATACATGGAATTTCAGTTACAATATTTAATTTCAAAGAAACAATTAAATACATTCATGAACTTTGAGAAAACCCTTGAAATTAATAAAATAATAGAAGCATTATTTTAATTTGTGCTAATTAGTTAAATAATTATTTACCATCTTGAAAATAATTATTTTACTACTGGACCAACCTTGGTCTGCTCGAACTCCACTTCCATTTATTGAACACTCAAATAAATGGATAAATAATTTATTATCTTAAATAAATATTTTATTTAGAAACCAGTAAGTAAATATTTATTAATTTTTCAATAAAATAAATAAATATATTTTATTTAATTTATGAGATCACTGTAACTTGAATAAAAATATTCCACTGTCTTGAGAATAATATTTATTTCATTAATTAAATTCAAATACAATTTAATCGAGACCACCAAAAACACTTAGTGTTTGACCCTTTAGGATTATTTCTCACTGGAATTAGGCGGGCTTTCCTAATGTCCAAGAGTACTGTCTAACAACGGGTTAAGGTACCAAAAAGAAAGAACATAAAGTCTCAAAAACGACATCCATATACGAATGCTCACTGTGTAATATAATCCCTTTGTCATAATATCTCATCAAGAAGATTTCATGATTATGTCATCAAATTTTATGCATGATACGTCGTTCTTTGACTACCTAAAATAAAATCATCGTTACACCATGGCCATGGAATTTCGTGCGACGGTTCTATTTCAATCGAAGGGTCGAGATATCAAATTCCATAAATGGAAGGGACAAATCCTTCCTTGACTTATCCATTAATAACATGCCCCTCGTGATGCATGTAACGTACCCTACTTCCCTCCAACTGTCTACGTGATGGTTTTTGTGATTAAATCAAAGTGCGTAAGTCATGACACATATTAATGATAATATTAAAGTCTAAGGATCATTACACACGCTCATAGATATAAATATCTGATGACACCAAAACATGGGGAATTCCTTCTAGCGGGTCTGTTTTCATAATCTTCTATCTTGGAGATTACCAAGTGTGAAAATCATGAGAGGAAGTCTCATCTGCTTACGAGTACTCGCACCTGACGGTCTACATGCTATGTGTCCCATCTTAGCATGCCATATAACCGTGGAACTATATTTAAAAATATTGTTATATCATTTCAAGGTTCTCATCATAGAAGGGATCTTCCATGACCTTATCAATGCAACAAGTACTCTTGGACATTATTACATCATAGTCATGAAGAACAATGAACAATATGTAATAATACATTAAATTTTCATGTAATCAAAGTAAAACCAGTTGATTCTAGGACACCAAATCTTACAAACTCCCACTTGGACTACAACCAACTACCTACAACTTTATGTCCTCTAGACCTCACATGATGATCATGTTTTTTGCTGAGTCAAGGCTTTAGTCAAGGGGTCTGCCATGTTGTCATATATGGAAATAATGCTCACTACAAATTCAACTCTCCGAAAAAAATCCCTCAAGAGATGATAATTTCGAAGTATGTACTTTGTCTACTGATGTGACCTTTGATATTTTCCAAGATCCACCGTTGCAATATTATCACAGTATAGTGTGATTGGATCTTTACTGCTTGGTATCACATCTAACTCCTGGATGAAGCTTCAAATCCAAAATTATACTTTAGATTCCTTAGAAACTGCAATATACTCGGACTATGCTATAGAATCTATGATCACACTCTTCTTTGAGATCTTCCATCTCACTGCACCTCCATTCAAAGTGAAGATGTATCCCATTTGAAACTTCATGTCATCTTAATCAGTCTGGAAACTAGCATCTGCATATCCTCTGATAACTAGTTCCTCATCTCCTCCATAAACCAGGAACATATAATTAGTATGCCTCATATACTTTAGGATTGTTGATTCAATAAGGTTTCCTTATGAATTTTCCATTCCTTAATGTTTTGAAAATCACAAACACTCTTATTTAAGGCAAATTTCTTTTTCCTATGTTATAACTTCATAAGGAAAATTTTCCTTCCCCAAGGAAATTTATCCTTACCATGTTTTCATTATTCATATTTTAAGTATAAAATTCGGTTTCATATCCAAAACCTCAGAATCATATATATACTTATATATAAAGCATTCTGTTTTCAGGTTCTGAGTTCTCTGAATTCAGACTCTGAACTTTCTGAATTCAGGTTCCGAGTTCTCTAAATTCAGACTCTGAACTTTCTCAGTCCAGACACTGAGTTCTCTAAATTCAGACTCCAAACTTTTTAGTTCAGACTCTGAATTATAAATAATTTAGACTCAAAACTTTTTCAGTTCAAACTCCAAATTATAATGAATTTAGACTCCAAAATTTGTAAGTTCAGACTCTAAATTCTTATGAATCGAGACTCAGAATTATACGGAATTCAGACTCCAATTATTTTTGAGATTCAAACTTCAGAATTATATAGAATTTAGGTTCTGAATTCCTTTGAATACAGAATCTGAATATCTA
Organism: Viscum album; assembly: GCA_963277665.1. Taxonomy (NCBI): domain Eukaryota; kingdom Viridiplantae; phylum Streptophyta; class Magnoliopsida; order Santalales; family Viscaceae; genus Viscum; species Viscum album. The sequence goes on from OY728131.1 coordinate 1,710,879,574, forward strand.
TGTGTTTTAGACACCGAATGAGTTTTTGGCTAGACTCCAAAATTTCATTTTTCCTTACACTCTGAAAAATGAATTTGGTTAAGTAACCATATTTTTGATTACTCATGTTTTGGTTATAAAATGATGTCATGCATTCAGTTACTAACTAACTATTGTTTGAGTGACAGGTGTACTGGTCCCTCCGAAATTCAAGGAAAAATATGACCATTAGAGGAGGGAGCCGACCGTTGAGAATGTGCCTATAGATAAGAGCTCATTTGAAAGAGCTCACACCCCTTTTACAAAACGTTGATCATTCTAGAGATTATATGCTGCTGAAGTGATTTCTAGAGAGGGATACATTTCAAGATTTGTACATACTGAGCATCTTGTTTAGAATTGCTTCGTGCGACTTAGAATGTTACTGAGTACATTCAAGGGCTTTAGGGGATAGGAAGACAGAGGTATTGACTACCTTGAAGTTCATGGGATTGCAGGATAGCAAGACAAACTATGATCTTTGTATCGAGGGCTTACCCTGGTATAGGTAAGACAGACTTTCTTAAAAGTATAAATCAAGAGACCTTTATCCAAGGTTGTTGGATACCCTTATCTTTGAGTTAAAATATTTACAACCTGTTACTTGTATTGTTTCATGTTTTCTGTTGTATTTTGATTATGAGACAAGTATAACTATCTTATACTTCCTTATACATGTATACTCTAATTCAGTGAGAATCTATACGCTTTAAGGTAGAATCTTTATCTTTTTAAACTTTTGTTAGGTTTCATTTCATAAATCACTTTTTCCGAATTACATTCTCAGAATCACATTTCCGGAATCAAGAAAGTTTGTATAACTTAGAGGTTTTATTAATTTACCTGGTCTAACCTTGTTAAACAATAGAAAGGTTTTTAACCAACTTTAAAATTTCTCAAGTATACAATTCACCCCCTTTTGTATATTGAGCATCTACATAATCATTTTGATACTATAATTAGTATCATATCAATCCAAAAATTGGTATTAGGGGAGGTATCTGAAATACTTATATTCACATATAAGTTTTCTTTCTCAAGTTTTTCATTGTTCTATATTTTCTTTATTTAGGATATTTTTTTCCTTTTTTACAAACTTTTATTACTGACAAGTTTGTGTGGAAAGATTTTTCTTTAAGATGGAAGGAATGAGTGTTGGTTCCATAGAAAACATAAATCCTACTATACCACCTATTTTTTATGGGAATGATTATGAATATTGGGAAGATCGCATGAAGACATTTATTATCAATACTGGAGTAGACAATTTTTTTATGCTTACTGGAGGATATAAGATCCCCGACAAGGAAGTTATTACTTTCACCAACCAAGAAATGCATGAATATCAACTGAATTATAAGGTAAAAAATACATTGCTTTGTTCTATGAATAGACATATATATATCCAGATTTCATCCTGTGAAGCAAAAAATTGTATCTAGAAGAAGTTCAAAGTTACTCACTTTGGAACTTCCAAAGTAATTGAAACTAGAAGAGCCATGTTCATTGCTGAATATCATAGTTTCTTCTTTCCTTATGGAGAACCCATATGTAAGGTACAAAAAATATTTATGATTATTGTAAACATCTTACAATCTATGGGTGAGGAAGGTTTAGATGATGAATCTCTTGTGGAAAAAATCATAGACATCATGCCTAATGAGTGGGAATCCAAGAGGACAACTATAGATGATAATAGGAAGGTTACTCAGTTTTCTCTCGATGAATTATTTGGAACTATTCTTTAACAAGAGACTTGAATAAATAGAGATGATGATAATGTAACGAAGAAAAATGGGAATGGAAGTGTTGCTTTTACAACTACTTCAAATCATATGAAATCCAAGACTCCTGAGAGAGTTTCAAGATCTAAATATAAGAAGGTTGCTATACAATCTGAATCTAGTGGAAGTGAATCATCAAAAAATGAATTAGCCAATCTTGCTCGAAGGATTAACAAGATTGTTGTACAGAAGAAATTTTAATCTAGATACAAGATGAAATAAAGGAAGGATAAGAAAGATTATAAAGTCACTTGTTATGAATGTAAAAGAGATGGACATATAAGGCCTGATTGTCCTATGATTAAGAGAAAAGAAATAAAGGAAAAACATTCTGAAAGAAATAGAAAGATGTACTACAAAGATAAAGATAATGTTTTGAAATCTAATGACACCTAGAGTGATAGTTTTGGAGACACTTATGACGAATCCTCAGATTACGAATCTTCTGGGAAGAAGAATCTTGGTCTAATATCCAGAATACCTATTGAAAATCATTGTTTAATGGATAAGGTACATAATGCTGAATCGATGACCAATGTATCTTTAAATACCAATTATAGTGATAGTAAATACTATGAATCTTCAGATTAACGATCTTCTTCTGATGGGGACAATAAATTTCCTACCTATGAAGAAGTTTCTAGGTTTACTAAGCTTCTTGAGAATGAATATTCTAAAGTCAACAAAAAGCTTGATAAGGAAAATTCTAGAATTTCTATAATTACTAAGGAAATATCAAATCTTTCTAAGCATCTTTATAATAAACTCTTGATTTTTAATGTATTTCAAAAAACCTTGAGGAAGTTAATTATGAAAAGGATAAACTTTCTATGGACCTATAAAAAGTAATTTCTAAGAAAAATGTTTTTGAGCCTATCTCTAGTGCTAAAGCTAATGTTTTTGAAGATAAGAACTTAGTTATTAGACTGAAGTCAGAAATATTTTCCTTGAGAAGTATTTGTAAAACTTTACCTTAGGCAAGGAAAACTTTGATAAGATGTACTCTAAAATTCGACCTCTAAGGAATAATTCTGGATTTGGTTATACTAGTTCAAAATCGATTTTTAGTAACAATTATTTTGTTCCTCAATGTGCTCCATTCTGCACTAAGTGTCAGTGTGGTGGGCATTGGGAAAAAAATTGTTTCTTAAACAAAACCGAGTCTTTAGGTTTCTATAAGGCTTATTTTTCTATGAAAATGTGGGTACCTAAGATTTTTCTTTCTGAAATTTTCAGATCCAATAAAGTTTGGGTTCAAAAAGTCTAACATTCTTATTTTCAGGAAAATAAAGAAAGTACCAATAGAAATACTTGGTACTTTGATAGTTGATGTTCCCAAAATATGAGTGGTAACAAAAACTTCTTTGAATAGATTAATGAGACAAAAGGAGGGAAAGTAACTTTCAGAGATAATGCTAAGGGAGAAATTATTGGTATAGCTAACATTGTTCTTATTGGAAAAACTTTGATTTCAAATGTTTTATTTATTAAGGGTCTTAAGAACAATCTCATGAGCATAAGTCAATTATGTGATGAATGTTACCTTGTGAATTTTAGGAATGACAAGTGCTTAATACACAATTCCAAGGAAGAGTTTTTTCTTTCTGACAATAGGCAAGAGAATGTTTACACACTAAACATAGAAGACCTCAGGAGCCAAGACCTACCTTGCCTTAGTGTAATGGAAGATCATTCTTTGTTGTGGCATATATGGTTAGGACATTGTAACCCTAGGAAACTATGGAAAATATCAAAAAAAAGACTAGTTAAGGATCTATCGGATCTTAGATTTGATTCTTCAAAAGTTTGTGATCCTTGCCAATATGGAAAGAAACATAAATAATGCTTTAAATCAATTGGTTAAGTCTTAACCACTGATGCATTACAATTAGTGAATATGGATATTTTTGGTTGAACATAGAATAGAATCATTGAAGGAAAGTATTATGTATTTTTCCTAGTTGATGATTACACTAGATTTACATGAGTCTATTTTTTAGCAAATAAATCTAAAGCTTTTTCTTATTTCAAAACTTTTAGAGCCCAATTTAAAAATGAGAAAAACCTTCCTTTGATAACTATTCATAGTGATCATGGAGGAGAATTTCAAAATTCAGATTTTGAAACTTTTTGTAGTAAAAAAGGCATTACTCATAACTTCTCAGTACCTAGAACACCACAACATAATGGTGTTGTTGAAAGAAGAAATAGAATTCTTCAAGAGATAACAAGTACCATGTTGAGTGAATATTCAATAGCCAAATATTTTTGGGCTGAAGCTATAAGTACTACTTTTTATAATATAAATCTTTTTTTTATTTGACCTTTTCTTAATAAAAACCCTTATGAGTTATGGAATCGTAGAAAACCCCGACTTTACAACTTCAAGGTTTTTGGTTGCAAGGTATTAATTCTGAATACTAATGATAATCTACACAAATTTGCACCAAAATCAGATGAAGTAATTTTCTTAGGCTACTCCAAAACTTCTAAGGCTTATAGAGTTTTTAATAAAAATACTTGTACTATTGAAGAAACATTGAAAGTCAAATTTGATGAAATTAACCCTTTTGTTTTTAAACAAACTCAACCTACATCTTTAGATGTGTTTTCAAAAAATGATTATCAACCTTTGTTGGATGATCCTTCTGATAAGGGAAATTTCCAAGAAGATTTTTATGAAACATTTACCCTAGAAGATTTCCTACCCTATGTTGATGAACTGGTTTTAAAAAACCCAAATTAGTTGTTTCTTAAGAATCATCCCAGTGATAATATCATTGGTGATGTAAATCAACCTGTAATAAGTAGAAGTTTCTTAAGAAATGAAGTAGAACATCTAGAATTTCTTTCGTAATTAGAAACAAAAAGTACTGATGAAGCTTTAGGTGATGATGATGGGATAAAGGCTATGCAAGATTAACTAAATGAATTCTAAAGGAATAACGTATGGACCTTGGTTGAAATAACTATGGATTTTTTTTATTGGAGTAAAATGGGTTTTCAGAAATAAGTGTGATGAAAATGGAATCATAGTAAGAAATAAAGCTAGATTGGTTACTAAAGGCTATAATCAACAAGAAGTAATAGACTATGAAGAAACCAATGCTCCAATATCTAGACCTGAATCAATTCGTATCTTACTTGCCTTTGGAACATTCTTCAACTTTAAACTTTTTCAAATGGATGTTAAACATGATTTCCTCAGTGGTTATGTAAAAGAGGAATTTTTTGTTGAACAACCTCCTAGTTTTGAAGATAAAAAACATCCTAAACATGTTTTCAAACTTACCAAATATTTGTATAGACTTAAGCAAGCCCCTCAAGCCTGGTATGATAGACTTATAGTAATTTTTATTCAAAATAATTATGTTAAGGGAAATGCTGATCCAACCATTTTTATAAATAAAGATAAGAAAAATGTTTAAATTGTTCAAATTTATATTGATGACATTTTATTTGGTTCAACTCAGTAATCTTTAACTGATTCCATTGCGGATCTAATGAAATCTGAGTTTGAAATGAGTATCATGGGTGAGTTAACATTTTTCCTTGGTTTTCAAATTTCTCAAAAACTAGAAGGAATCTATATATCCAAAAATAAGTATATTAAAGATCTTCTTAAAATGTATGGATATGATAACACTAAGATTATAAGTACTCCCATTGGTATCTCAAATTCACTTGATCTAGATGAAGCTGGGAAACCAGTAGATCAAACATCTTTTAGAAGTATGATATGAAGTCTACTTTACTTGACAGCTAGTCGTCCAGACATAATGTTTTTGGTATGCTTATATGCAATATATCAATCCAATCTTAAGGAATCTCATTTAAAGGCAGTGAAAAGAATCTTTCGCTACTTAAAGGTAACCATGGATCATGGACTCTTTTATACTTCTGTAAATGATTTTGTTTTGAAAAGTTTTTCAGATGCTGACTTTGGTAGATGTAGAATGGATAGGAAAAGTACATCTGGAACTTGTTATTTCTTAGGAGATTCATTAGTTTCTTGGTCTTGCAAAAAGAAATACTCAGTATCACTTTCCACTAATGAAGCTAAATATGTAGCAGCTGGAAGTTTTTGTGCTCAAGTGTTGTGGATGAAACACACACTCACAGACTATGGTATGAGTTTTAATAAAACACAAATTTTTTGTAATAATACTAGTGCCATTCCCTGAAGTAAAAAACCATGCACATCACTCTCATGAAAAGAACATTGATATTAGGCATCACTTTTTTAAGGAGCACACACAAAAAGGGGATATCATTCTTCAATTTATTGGAACGCAAGATCAACTTGTTGATATTTTCACAAAATATTTACCCTTCGATAGATTTGAATACATTAAAAAAAGTTAGGAATGATAACCGTAAGATAATATTTCTTGTTAATTTTTTTTAAACCTATCTCCTTACAGTAAAAAACTCCTTTTCATAGGGGGAGTACATTTGTTTGTTATATTTCAAAAATATTCATAGTCTAATTTTTTCACCTTTTAAATTTTCGTAATGAAGATTTTATAAATTTTCATAATGAATATTTTCTAAATTTTCATAATGAATATTTTCTATGTTTTTTGTAATGTAGATTTTCTAAAATTTTTGCAATGAAGATTTTCTAAATTTTCATAATGACTATTTTCAAAAAATTTCATAATGAAGATTTTCTAAATTTTACTAATAAATATTTTATAAATTTTAGTAATGAAGATTTTCTAAATTTTCCTAATAAAAATTTTCTAAATTTTTGTAATGAAGATTTTCTAAATTCTCATAATGATGACTTTTTAAATTTTTGTAATAAAGATTTTCTAAAATTTTCGTAAAGAATATTTTCTAAATTTTCATAATGAAGATTTTATAAATTTTTGTAATGATGTTTTTCTTTCATAAAATTTTCATAATCAAAATTTTTGGAATCTAATGTTCTTCAAGAATAATTTTCCTCAATACGAATAATCTTCCTAGTAATTCAAAAGGTATGTTTCTTTTCTTAAATTTTTGTAATAATATTTTACTTGTTGGTATTTTCATCTGTTTTTAAATTTTCATATTCACTTTTTCTTAAATTCGATTTTTTATTAAGAAACCTCAAAAGATCGGATTCAATCAAAATTTCCTTTCGGTTATCATCTAAACTGTTAGATCTTATCAAGAAGTTTTTTAGCTGTTGGATCAATCAGATAAGTTGAACCATCACCTAAATTGTCTATATAAAGGACCCCCTGATGGTTGTCCCACATCGAAACTCATGCCTTCACATGATGAAGCTCTTCTCTTCTACTTAAGCCTGTTCTGGACTTCTCAGATCTTGCTCAAATCGGAATGTCTATCGAAGAATCTTCTCAGAAAGACATGTCAATTGTCACGCCAATCTTAGAGTGGCAGGTTTATAGAGAAAGGTTGGGACATCCAAACTTCTTCACCAAGTATGATTCCGTCATTTCAATGAACATCAAACTGAATGGATGTGATAGTGTTTGCGTATCGAAGCCATCTACTCATGATTTATTATATCCAGATTTTCTAGTATAATTTTATGAAATATTAAGTTTTTTCAAGGAAGAAGGTATAGATAAGTTCTCATTCAAGAGATATGGGAAGACTTATTCTCTTTCATACACCAAGGCAAATAGCTTGGTTTGTATTCCGTATGAAGGAGATGCTGAATTTTGTTCTCACAAGCTTCTTGATAATCAAGGAAGTTTAAATAAGGTTAAGGCTACGACTTTTCTTGGAATTTCTAAAGTAAATACTCTGAATATTGCTCATCTGTCTACAAATTTTTGATTTCTCATATTATGGGTTCAAGGATTCATCATACCAAGAAAAGGTGATAAGGATACATTGAAGAAGAGTGACATATATATTTTGGATTTTCTGGTGAACCTGAGAATGATCAACTTGGTTAAGAATATTCTGATTACGATCGAGAATATAAAGAATGGAAATATGAAGGCTTAGATCATTATGTATCCATCCATTCTTTCAAATCTGATTGTTCGGTGCTTGGATTCTTTAAAAATTCCTTGTAGTTAAAAGACATGGAATTACAAAGTCATACTGGTTAGTGATGATAACTTGAAATGGATGAAAGCCGGTTTTTCTAAGGAATCCAGAGAATTTTATGAATTTCCAGAAGAAGAAGTTGAATCCATATAGAAGAAACAGGAGGAGGATGAACTATCTAAAAAGGCTGGAAGGAAGAGGAATATTAAAGAAGTAGAAGAGGAAGGAAAAACCCGAGAGCCTAAAGAAATCCAATCCGCACCTCCAAAACCTAAGAAGAAAAAAAGCTTATCCAGATAAGGTAGTATTAAATAGAGGGAAGACAAGAAGAACAAGAAAGCAGGGGAGCCTATCTTTGTTTTGGATCCTACTGAAGAAAAATCTTTAAAGGAGAAGACTGCTGATGAGCTTGAAAAGAAAGAAAAATAAAAGAAATAGAAGAAGAAGATTTCTGAAGCTGAAATTGTTCAATCACTTCTGAAGGATGCTGAGAGAGATTCTGAGAAAATTTCGGTACCAGAATCTTTCCTAATAGAACCCTTACCAGAGACTCCATAAAAGAAGTATGTGACTTTGGAAATGGTCAAAGAAAAAGAAGTAAAATAAGTAGAAGAAGAAGAGGAAGAAGAAGGAAGTGGTGATACTGAAGATCTCATTAAGCCAGTAGAGTAGTTTCATGAGAAGGAAAGTCCATCTGAGAAACTTTTAATATAAACTTCTAAAGCTGAGTCTTCAAATCTTGCTACCCCTAGAAAAGATTATAAAGGTGAAAACGACATGGTTGAAGAAGAAATGAATAAGTTATCTAAAGAATAAAGTTCTAATCATGATTTAATTCACCCTAAAGATGATGAGGCAGGAGCTCAGAAGGAAGTAGTAGATGAAGACAAAATCATTCAGTTATCATATAGTGAACATATATCCCCTAACCAAGAGGAAGCCATTCTAATAACTGATAAGGGAAAACCTGTGGTTTTTGATACACATATTAAATTTGTTGTGAAGATGAATGAATTTGGTGGATTATCGAAGAGGAAGGATGTTGAAATAGAGAAAGAGCCCTCACCAAGTAAAGTCTCAGGTTTGGAATCGTCCTCACTTAGACATGATTTCGTAGTTCAGTCATTGAAGAAACTTGTTGGGACTATTCCAATTTTTCCATGCATTGACTTGAGATGTTAGATTCTTCAACACACCTTGAATTAGAAATCAGATTCATTATCCATGGTGATGGATAATTGTGTCAATATTGAAGCAGATTTCCAAACTTTTTTTATAATCTATGAATCCCACAAGAGATCCTGTAAGAAGATGACCAGTTGGTCAAGAAAAACTATAGAAGACTTGAGAATTCTTGATGAGTTCCAAGATAGTTTCAAGGATTCCTTTGAAACCAAAGATAGTAAGATCAAGGATCTCACAAATAGTTTTGAGAAAAATCTAACTCTGGAACATAATTCTCAGATTCAAGAAGTGAAAGATCTGAATGGAAAGCTGTATTTAGTTGCCCAGAATTTGAAGAGAGAAAGAGATCTCAGGATAGAGATAGAAGAGAATATTTCTAGGTAGGAATAAATCTTGAAGGGTCATGAAGAAGCTCTCAATGATCAGGAAGATAATATCAAAGTCTCAGAGAAGAAAGAATAGGATCAGGATCAGCTTCTTAAGCGAGCATAGGAAGATCATAAGGAGATCAAAAAGCTGAAAATAATAGTGAAGAAGCTGATGCCCAAGGAAAAGGAAGGATAAATTTTTTCAATTCTTATCTTTTGTTTTATTCCTTCCTTGTAATTTTTTTTTCCAATCATAATGTTTTTTGGTTACTTGTCTTCTGGATATTTAGCACTAATTTTTTAGGTACCATAATTTGTTTTCCATTCCCTTTAATCCTTTTTGAAAATCACAAAGGGGGAGAAAGGAATTTCAAAAAGAATACTAAGCCCAAGTCAAGGGGAGTTCATCTAAGGGGGAGTTTGTCATTATAAAGATTTCTGTATTCAAGATAATGAAAAAAATCATTCAGGAAATCAGAATATGATCCTTAGTGGTTCCAAAGCCTAAGGGGGATTTAGTCGTATTAATTACTTCTCATGTGTTAAAGGATATAAGTTTTATTTTCAAATTCTAGGAAAATATTTTCTAAGTCCTTATATTCTTTTTCAAAAGGATGTTTTTTCTTTCCAAAAAGGGGGAGATTCTTGAGTCAATAAGGTTTCCTTATGACTTTTTCATTCCTTCATGTTTTGAAAATCAAAAACACTCTTCCTTAAGGAATTTTTTTTCCCTATGTTCTAACTTCATAAGGAAAATTTCCTTCCCCAAGGAAATCTATCCTCACCATGTTTTCATTATTCACATTTCAAGTATAAAATTTTGTTTCATATCCAAAACCTAAAAATCATATATATACTTAGATATAAATCATTTTGTTTTCAGGTTCTGATTTCTATGAATTCAGACTAATAACATTCCAAATTCAGGTTCTGAGTTCTCTGAATTCAGACTCCGAACTTTCTGAGTTCAGACTCTGAGTTCTCTGAATTTAGACTCCGAAATTTGTAAGTTCAGACTCCAAATTCTAATGATTATAGACTCCTAAATTTAACAGTTCAGACTTTTAATTCTAATGAATTCATACTCCGAACTTTCTAAGTTTAAACTCTGAATTCTTATGAATCCAGACTCAGAATTTTACTAAATTCAGACTCTGATTTTTTTGAGATTCAGACTCTAGAATTCTATATAATTCAGGTTCTGAATTCCTTTGAATATAGAATCCAAATATCTATGTGTTTTATACACCAAATGAGTTTTTTTTCTAGACTCTGAACATTCATTTTTCCTTACACTCCAAAAAATGAATTTGGTTAAGTAACCATATTTTTTCTTATTCATGTTTGGGTTATAAAATAATGTCATGCATTCCATTACTAACTAAACATTGTTTGAGTGACATGTGTAGAGGTCCCTCCAAAATTCAAGGAAAAATATGACCGTTGGAGGAGGGAGCTGACCATTGAGAATGTGCCTATAAATAGGAGCTCATTTGAAAGAGCTCACACCCCTTTGACAACAAGTTGATCATTCTAGAGATTACATGTTGCTAAAGTGATTTCTAGAGAGATATAATTTTCATGCTTCATGCATACTGAACATCTTGTTCATAATTGCTTCGTGCGACTCTGAATGTTGCTGAGTACATTCGAGGGCTTCCGGGGATAGGATGACAGAGGTGCCGACTACCTTGAATTTCGAGGGCTTGCAAGGATAGCAAGATAGACTCCGATCTTCGTAATGAGGGATTACCCTGGTGTGGGTAAGATAGAATTTCTTGAATGTATAAATCAAGGGACCTTTATCCATGTTTTTTGGATACTATTCTCTTTGGGTTAAAATATTTACTACTTGTTACTTGTATTGTTTCAAGTTTTCCGTTGTATTTTGATTGTTGAGGAAAGTATAACTATTTTATTCTTACTTATACTTATATACTCTGATTTAGTGAGATTATATATGCTTTAAGGTAGAATATTTATCTTTGTAAACTTTTGTTATGTTTCATTTCTGGAATCACTTTTTTGGAATTACATTCTCAGAATCACATTTTCAGAATCAAGCATGTTTTTAGAAATTTGAGGTTTTATGAATTTATCTTTTTTAACCTTATTAAACAATATAAAGGTTTCTAACTAACTTTAAAAGTTCCCAAATAATTTTTAAAGTATACAATTCACCCCCCTATGGTATACTGAGCATCTAAATCATCATTTAGATACTTAAATTAGTATCATATCGATCCAACAGTCTTGACTGCCATCCGATGGCAGTCACCTAGGTTATCTTGATATTTTTTCCTACTACACTCAATGTGTAGGCAACATCCAGCCTAGTGCATAGCATGACATACATGACTGACCCAATCGTTGATGTGTATAGAGTCCTTTCCATTATCTTTCTTTCCTCAAGTGTCTGAGGACACATTTTCTTGGAAATATGAATGCCATGTGATGCTGGAAATAATCCCCTCTTGGATTGTTTCGTACTGAATCTCTTCAATATCTTATCAATGTATGTACTTTAAATTAGGAACGACGATCTATAGGATCTATCATGATGTATCTCTATCCAAATAATATACGCTGCCTCGCCCAAGTCTTTCATGGAGAAGAATTTATTCAACCATGCCTTAACATACTCCAAGACTAGTATCTCGTTTGCAAAGAGTAATATGTCATCAACATATTCTATTAGGAAAAAGACTACACTCTGTCTGAACCATTTTTATACACAAGGATCACATTCATTTTTTGATAAAACAAAATTCTTTTATGGATTCCTCAAAATGAACGTTCCATTACATGGATGCCTTCTTTAATCCATAAATGGATTTCTATAACTTTCATACCTTATTGGAATCCTTTGGAGTCACAAAACCTTCATATTGTGTCATGTAGACTTCTTCCTAAAGGTTCCCATTTTCGAATGCTATTTTGACATCCATTTTCTAAATATCATAGTCATGGTAAGCCACAATATCAAGTATAATTCTAATTTATTTCAACATTTCAACTGGTAAGAAGGTTTCACTGTAGTCAATTCCTTAATGCTATTTAAAACCATTTGTAACCAGTCACATCTTATAGGTATAGACTTATCCTTCCATGTACAGTTTCTTCTTGAATACCCATTTGCAACCAACAAGCTTTACATCAACTGAATGATCTACCAAAATCTAGACTTGGTTTTGGTACCTGGAATCTATTTCAAAATTCATGGCTTCTTGCCACTTGGCAACTTCTATTCCACTTACTGCTTCCTTTTAGGTTAGATTATCATTATTATCAATTAATAAGAAGTCATCACCCTCATTAACTAAAAAACCATACCGTTCCGGTTCTCTAATCGCTCTTGTACTCCTACGTAGCACTTGTGTCTCTAGAACATATTTTTCTTCCATGGGGCTTTGTGGAATCTGTTCTTGTACCAACTCTTGTGCACCTTGAGCCTCATCTTCATCAAAGTCTATCTAACTCCCACTTTCTCTTTTAGAGATGTTCTCCCTCTAAAGGAAGATGTCATGTCTTGCCACTATAACCTTTTTGTCTAAGGGGTTGTATAAGTAATATCTCCTTATTTCCTTGAGGTATCCTACAAAGGTACACTTTATTCCTCAAGGTGCAAGTTTATTACCTGAAGATTCCTTAAAAAATGCTTCATTAACCCACACATGTAAATTCAATAACATGGCTTTTCTTCCACTCCATAAATCGTATGGAATACCATTTATCGATTTAGTTGTTACCTAGTTTAGTATATGTGACACTATTTGTAACGCATATCCCCAAAAGAATAATGGAAGACTCGCATGACTCATCATTGATCTTGCCATGTCCAATAGGGTGTAGTTTCTCCTTTAGCTCACACCATTCCTATGGGGCGTGTTTGGAGGAGTGAGTTGTGATAGGATCCCAAACTCCCGTAAGTAATCAATGAAGTCTTGATTAAGATATTCTCCACCTCAGTTTGAGTGGAGTTTCTTAATCTTCTTACCAAGTTGGTTTTCAACTTCATTCTTGTATTCTTTGCACTTATCAAAAGAATCTGACTTATACCACATTAAGTAGATATATCCATATCTACTAAAATCATCAGTAAAAGTTATGAAGTATGAGTACCCTCCCCTTGTTTCAACTAGAAATGGTCCACACACATCGGTATGAATCAATTCAAGAAGTTATTTATCCCTTTTACCTTTCCCACTAAATGGGGATTTGGTCATTTTCCTTGTAAACATGCATGACATACACCAAGTGGTTTTAGATTGAAGGAATCTAAATATCCCTCTTGATGTTACTTTCTCAGGCGTTTCTCATTTACATGACCTAGTCGGTGATGCCAAATTTGGGTTTGGTATGAGTCATGTGAAGTATCTTTGTTATCAATTTCCATTACTTGGTTTGTGTAATCCAACACAAAAAGTCCTTTTTATAAATGTGCCCTACCATAAGAAATGTTATATTTGTAAAAGAAGCAACATTCATTTCCAAACTTGAAAACAAATCCATTTGTATCTAATATGGATACATAAATAATGTTTTTAGTAATATAAGGAACATAATAAAAACCCTTTAACACCAAGATCATCCCAGTTGGCAACGTGAGGTGGTAGTCCCTGACAGCTACAACAGCAAGTCTGGATCCATTGGATGCTAGTAGATCTACCTCCCCTCAATCAATTTTCCTGAATCTACTTGGTTCCTGTATTTGGATACATATGTGAAAACCACAAGTTGTATCTAATACCCAATTTGTAGAAATATATACATTGCATTCGATAACAAACACCCCTGAAGCTTCCCCTTGCTTCTTAGGCTGGGTGAAGTTCTTCTTCTAGCAACCCTTCTTTCCACATGCGAAACAAACAACCCCCTATTCCCTTACCTGCCCTTTGATCTTCCTTTTCTTAGAAGGCTATGAAAAATCTTTGGGCTTAAAGATCTTCCCCTTCCCTTTCCTCTTATTCACCATAAGGATAGAAGAATTTTTTCACTTCATATCTTTGTCCACTTGGTGAATGAGGATAAGAAGATTAGATAGAGACTTCTCAATGTTGTTCATATTGAAATTGAGAACAAATTTATAGAAGCTCTAAGGGAGTGATGTGAGAATGAGATCGGTGCCCAGTTCTTCGAGGAGTTTAAACCTTAGAACCTCTAGGTGCTCAATGTATCCATTGATCTTGACTACATGAGGCCTAGCTGGGGAACCTTCTCCAAGCTTACTCTAAAATAGTGCCTTAGAGATCTTAAAATTTTTCTATATTTCTCTCTCTTGGTAAAGACCACATAGGTTCTTGAGCATTCTATAAGAATCCATGTTTTCATGAGACTACATGAGATCACTAGATATTGATGACAACATCAAACATTGAACATCGACCACATAGTTCATATGTTTCTCATAGACCAAGAAATCCTCATCACTCACCTCCTTGGTAGGCAGATTAGGTAATGATGAATCCATCACGTAAGACTTCCGTTCATGGCGTAGGATAACCCGAAGGCGTCTAAACCATTATTGGAAGTTACTGCCAGTGAGGATGTTTTCTTTATCCAGAATTTATCACAAAGATAGTGTGGTTGACAAGCTTTTCATTTTTTATTCTACAATTAAAATAACAGATCATTAGTACTTTCTTGATTACATTTTATGAGAAATAATAAATTTTGTTAAGTCTCCCACTATTTTATCAATCCCCAATGGCCCTCACCATTGAACTCGAAATGTCCAGTTTCCATGACATTCTAGTGTCAAGGATCCATATTCCCCTTCACATAACCCCAACAAGGGTTGTTCAAGCTATTAGAAGGTATTTTGGTAGGCATGTGTTTTCCAATTGTGGGATTGTAGCTCCTTAATATGTTGAGTGGACTCCCCAATCCTGAAATCAGGACATTGGATTTCCTTAACTCTTGCCTCCAATATTACACTAAGTCTAGAAAGGGATACTCCTCTTGATGTAATATGGTTAAGTCAACCTGAAACCTTTCATAAGGGCTTCCTGTATAAAAGTAAGTGTCCCAAAAAGGGTTGGTCAAACACATAGTTTTATTGAGTTTTTACCACAATCAACTAAAGGAAGGCTTGGTATGACTTAATATTTAATTTGTGGGATTTTTATCTCTTATTCATGAATTTATTATTATCATATTTCTTTTAATATTAAGTGGAACTTACTTAAGTGATCAACCATGTCTTGATGATATTTACGCATAATTCTGGTTTATTTTAGTTCCATCTTGAATGTTTGTTTAATTCATTAATTATGTGATCATAAAAAAACATCTATAATGATAAACCATGCAAATGATAGAAATAAAATAAGGTAAATGGAATGATCATGAGCTTTTATAATGGTTATTTTATCCAGTGGTTGATAAACTAACCCCGGCCTAGGGGAGAAACACCTTGAACCTTTTGGGTTCATATTTATAGTTTCCACCTATCAACTTCTGTATCTCCTGGGATTGGTTTCATCTTGGCTCCAGCTTGAACTACCTCAACTATCTTGGGAGTTCCATCCATTATATATGACTTTTTTTAAACTCACATGTTGGTGAGGGGTAAACGGGGGTTTTACATAAAAGAAACCTTGGGCATGCAGGACCTACATATTAATGAGGAGAAGGCTCGCAAGCCAACAAATTTAATTAAAATAAATAAATTAAAAGAAGCAATCCACATACAAAGGTACTGGTCTAGCTTATGATCATCCATACATGCAACGATATTTACGCATAAATAAAACTAGAATTAAAATCTTTAATCGTTATTTTTTAAGATAAATCACACTCAAATCAATTAATTTTCATCTTTAATTAATCAATACATTTATCTTAAATCCTTTTCTGAATTTCCTTGAGATTCTCATCCATCATAATTTTAAATAATTAAATTCATTTAAAATTGTCTTTGTACATAACTTGTACCTTGGAGGCAACCCAGTGAATTCCTATTCATAACTACCCAATGAGTAGAAATGAACATTACACAGATGTTAAATTAAATACATATATATAAAACACCTATCACGTGTTGTACCATAGCTTTACACTCACACTATGGCACACATCTCAAGGTTTTGTATAATATAATAATAAATTTTAATAAATCTGCATAATTTGGATGAGTACACGACGTGTAGTTTCAACTACACGACGTGTACTATTTTTCATCGTCTATCCGAAGGACACGCATGGGGAAACAACCTGTGAGTGTACTTCGGAAATATTTGGAGTGCATGGAGTGTCCATTGGGCCACACACCATATAGTTCCTCATTACATGGTCTCCAGTCGGGCAATCCTATATGGGGTACACGGTCCAACCCTAACCCAAAGGGACTACACACCGTTTCCATTGGGCCACACATCGTGTAATCCAGAAACCACATGAAACATATTCCTGGTCAACACACGAAGTTATTTAAAACATAGAAATACTCCAACACACGACTTGGTTTAGTGGACCGGTCCGATGCATTGAATCTTGACTACATGGTGTGTACTACCAAATATACACCATCTATTCTGGTGTTGTATGACCAAGAAGCTTTGGCACCCCTAGACAAGATCCTCTATTTTATTTTCATCAAAATCAAAAGAAAAAATCATTTTTTGTAAGGTGAATGAGAAACGAAAGAGGAGGAATAGATCTCGTGATTCAGATTTACAGAATGATAAACTTGAATTGAAACAAATAAAATATTAAATGCGTAAGTCATCAATGAAATATTTAAATAATTATAAACTATGAAGTAACCACTCTTATACCAATTTAAGGTTCCGAGTGCAGCAGAAGCGTGGTTGGGACGACACCCAACTTTGATTTTTACCATGATCAATGATTATTCTAGGATCAATACGATGATGAACACCATTCTCAACGGAATATAATCAAATATTTATATATATAATAAAGAGGCTGAAAACCTTTAGATAGGACCTTGCACATCATGTTTATAATTAATTTAATTAATTTCATAAAGAAAAATAATATCCAAATCTTTTTTATTTTTCATTGTTGATGATGTTCATCATCCGAAATGACCCTTCTGTATTATCTTGTTGTGATTGTAAGGATCCAAACTAGAACCCCTCTAGTGGTGATACACAAGTGCTCCGATGGCCACTGATCGACACCGCTCGTTCTTCGGGAGATAGCGTGGCGAAGCGAGTGTCTTGTGTCAATCATTCTTGATCACTTGTTTGTCGATATTGAAGAATGTATCTCGTTCTTGAGAGGGGAGATAAGAGGATTCGAGAGAGAAATTGTTTGGTTCAACAATTATCAATTCACTAGGCGTGTCGTGTGGTGTCTAGCACGATAGGTGTACTTGTATATTTATATACATGGAATTTCAGTTACAATATTTAATTGCATAGTAACAATTAAATACATTCATGAACTTAGAGAAAACCCATGAATTTAATAATAATACCACGTCATTATTTATGGTGATCCAACTTGTGCAAAAAAGAGTTATAAATAAAATTCCGCGACATAAAATAATAGTAGCGTTATTTTAATTTGTACCAACTAGTTAAATAATTCTTTACTGTCTAGAAAATAATTATTTTACTACTAGACCGACCATGTTCTGCTCGAACTCCACTTCCATTTATTGAACACCTGAATGAATAAATAAATAATTTATTCTCTTAAATAAATATTTTATTTACAAACTAGTAAACAAATATTTATTAAATGTTTAATAAAATAAATAAATAAATTTAATTTAATTTATACGATCATTGTAACTTGAATAAAATTATTCCATGGTCTTGAGAATAATATTTATTTCATTAATTAAATTCAAATAAAATTTAACCGAGACCACCAAAAACACTTAGTGTGTGACCCTTTAGGATTCATTCTCGTTGGCATTAGGCGGTCTTTCCTAAAGTCCAAGAGTACTGTCTAGCAATGGGTTAAGGCAGCCAAGAGAAAGAATGTAAAGTCGCAACAATGACATCCACATACAAAACACTCACTATGTAATATAATCCCTTTGTCGCAATATCTCATCGAGTAGGTTTGATGATTGCGTCATCAGCTTTTATGCTTGATACGTTGCTCTTTGACTACCTGAAATAAACTCGTCGTTACACCATGGCCATGGAATTTTGTGCGACAATTCTATTTCAATCAAAGGGCCGAGATATCAACTTCCATAAATGGAAGGGATAAATCCTTCCTCAACTTATCCATTAATAACATGCCACTCGTGACGCACCCTATGTACCCTACTTCCCACCAACTGTCTGTGTGACAGTTTTCGTCAACAAATCAAAGTGTATAAGTCATGACATGTATTAATGATAATCTTAAAGTCTAAGGATCATTACACATGCTCACAAATAGAAATATCTAATGACACCAAAACATGCAGAATTCCTACAAGCGGGTCTGTTTTCATAATCTCTTATCTTGGAGATTACCAAGTGCGAACTTCATGAGAGGAAGTCACATCTTCTTACGAGTACTCGCACTTGATGGTCTACATGCTATGTGTCCCATCATAGCATTTCATCAAACCGTAGAACTATATTAGAGAATATAATTATATCATTTTAAGGTTCTCATCATAGTGGGGATCTTCCATGACCTTATCAATGCAACAAATACTCTAGGACACTATTACATCATAGTCATGAAAAACAATGAACAATATGTAACAATAAATTAAATATTCATGTAATCAAAGTAATACCAGTAGGTTCTAGGACACCAAATCTTACAAAAATTATCATTTCTTCTTTGAAAAATTATTTTTAAAATATAAATACTTTTAAAAACTATTTTATTAAAAATTAACTTGAAAACTTATAAAAGAATATTTGAAAACCTTTTGAAAACCTTTTTCTTTGAAAACCTATGAAAGAAGATTGAAAAAATTTTGAAAACCATTTTTCATGAAAACTTATAAAAGAAGGTTGAATTTTTTTTTGAAAACCATTTTTTTGAAAACTTATAAATTAATCTTCAAAAGGCTTTGAAAACCATTTCTTTGAAAACTTATAATGGAATCTTGAAAACATTTTGAAAAGAATTTTTATTGAAAACTTATAAAAAAATATTTAAAAAAATTTGAAAAACATTTTCCTTGAGAAAATATAAAATAAGATGATTTTTAAAAAAACCATTTTCCTTGAAAAAATAAAAAAGAAGGTTGATTTTTTTTAAAAAAAACCAAATTTTAAATGAACACAGATTTCTGACCAAAGGGAGAGGTAAAGTCGGACTTTCTTAAAAACACTTTCTTAATCATATTATGTACCAAAGAGTGGAAAAATGGTACCAATACATGAAGATATAATAAATGAATAGAGGATATGAAAATTAATGAGTTTTCTTGAGATATGGATAAAAATATTTCATCAATGGAAGCATAACTATAAATAATCCCAATAAATGATGAGATTGTTTCAATAAGCTCCCACTGCTTAGTAACATTGAATTATACTCCCCATGTAAGAAAATGAAATTAAATAAAGCTTAAAATATAATTAAAAGAATTAGGTTCATGATATGACATGTAAAATGGAAGTATATACACCTCATAAAATAATATAGGTTCATAACATGACATGTGTCTCAAAGAAGGTGAATTGAGAAAAAATTACTTAACCGATTTAATAACTTTTGAAACATAAAACCCATGAAAGAAATATCACAAAAAATATATGAAAATAACCATATATTTAAGTATAATAATCATAGAATACATCCATGGGTAGTAAAAACATCACATATAAGAATTAGGAGCTGAACATGGCTTGTGGGTCATGGAAAATAAAAGTGATACGAGAAAACCATTACCTTAAGTCTTGAATTTCTTCGTATATGTTCAAAACTCCTATATAATAAATATAAGTTTATTATAAATATACCATAGAACCATATTAATAGTTAAAATACCATATATGATTCACTTATGACTATATATTATCCGTTTATTAATAATTCCATGTTAAAGCAATGTTTTGTATAATAACCTCTTTGTTTATCATATGTGTTTTGACTTGTTATTCTTGACACTCTTACTTATATCATGATTTAATTATCACAAAAAATTAAAACATTATGTATATATCATATATATTAATCATATAAGTATTTATAATAATCTATAAAATATAGACATATGAAATGCGGTAAAGGGAAAAAATGAACAATATTGTTTCGTGAGGCGGTAGTTCACCGTACACAAGAATGGTAAGTTTGTTACCCATTAGATGGATGTGTGTGTAATTATAGGTTGGACACTTAGAATAAAAGCATCTCAATATATTTAGGATACTAAGTTTATTATATAAGCATGTAATAATAATAGTTTATGCGGAGGATAATGAAAATAAAACAAAGGAGCTTGAGGAAGTGCGTTACCTATTATTTGGGTAATTCCTTTTGGTTTGCACCAAAGGGATTCCTTGGATGGGTTTCAGCCCAAAGGGAGGCTCCTAGGATTAAGGGAGGGATTTTGGGAGACTATTTAGTTAAAGTTTGGACAATCCAAAGTTGTTTGAGAGATGTGAGGAAGGGGAAGAGTGAATGCCTTTTATGATGGAGGGGAGTGAAATTTTTGTAAATACCAAAAGGTATACACTATTGAGAGGTCTCCCTTGCGTAATATAATTAAAAAAATGAAAAAATAATAGATTAAAGTGACATTATGATCGGGCCAAATATCCACTGCACAAAAAGAAGTGCATTTTTATAATTTTGTTCTTTAGTCTTTAAATTTCCTTATATTTTTCATTTTGGTTTTTCATTTAGGTAACTAGTTTTCTAACCTATGTAATTCATCCATTAAGACAAAATTAAAGTGAGAATTATTGTACAAACATAGAACAATTGAATTATAAATATTATATAAAATTTACAAAATTAAAATCTCATGTGTATTTGAAATTAATTTAAAACAAATGAATGTAATAAGCAAAAACACTGCTTTAACCAAGACCGTGCTAACAATGTTTTTACTATCTAAGAGTCAATATGCGAATTATAAATGATAAATCGGTCCATAAATAGACCATATTTGATATTTATTAACATTTATAAATCAATTGGCAGAAGATATGTCTTTACGTTTTTTAATTATTTTTAATAAAATAACATTTATTATAAAATAACATTAATGTTAATTTTTTAAGTTATTTAATTAATTTAAATTTTAAAATATCGACAATATGATGGAATTAAAATATATTAATTTCACATATGTTTAACATGATATATTAATATAAAAAATAATTAAATACAATAATTCAATCAATTTCTTTCACTTTTAACATTTGTAATATAATTTATTTTGTTTGATTATTAACTAAATAATTAATGCATTTGCGTTTGTCAAGCGTTAAATGTAACTAATAAATCCCTAAAAATTATAGTCAAATTATCATGATAATAAAACCCATTTACCTTTCAAAATAATTTTTATAACCGAAACTATGTAGCTTCCACTACGGGAATTTCAGATTTTTGCAACGGGCTATTTGCGACGGGACTAAGACTCATCACAAATCGTCCGTCGAAATAGACTATTTGCAATGAGAATTTTGACTCTCCACAATTAGTCAATAAAAATATGTATTTGTGATGGATCGTCGCAAATACCTTTGGCATGTCAGGCACGCCAAAGCATGAGAAGAGGATTTGCGACGGGGCTCAACCCTCGTCGCAAACACTCTTCCTTGTTTTCTATTATTTGTGATGGGGATTCACTCTCGTTGCAAATAAAGTGTAAGCATGATAGTATTTTCCACGAGACCCATCGTAAATACTATTTTTTTTACCGCCCCTTCAATTAATAACTGCCTAACTATTTGTGATGGGAATCTCATCAAAAATAATCCCATCACAAAAGAGCTAACCTATATATACTCCCCCTCGATTTTTTTTCATTCTCAACTTCTTTAAACTTCTCTGACCCTCTATGTGCTAATATTTATTAGTTTATTTTTTTAGAATTTTAAACGTTACAAGGGATCAACTTTCAAGTTTTACAATCGATGAAAGATTCAGTTTCAAGGTAGTTTATTATTATTTATGTATTTATTTTATTTAATGTTAGTAATAATGATTATTGATTATTAGTAATTGGATTTAATAAAAATTTATTTGTTTTTTTACATTAATTTTTTTAGAAATATTTAGTTTTAATTCGTATTAATGTTTTTAATTAAAATTATATAGTTTTAATTTGTAATAATTAATTTTAATTATCTTTAATTTGTAATAATTAGTTGTACTTAGTATTTTTTTAATAATTAGTGATAAATAGTAATATTTGGTGCTAATTAGTCACTGTTGGTGGTAATTAGTAATATTTAGTAATAAATTATATAAATTAGTAATAAATTAGTAACAATTAGTGGTAATTAGTAAAAATTAATTATAATTAGTAATAATTTTTGGTAATCCGTAAAAATTAGTGGTAATTAGTAATAATTTGTAAAAAATTATAAAAATTAGTAATAGATTGTTACAAACTAATAAAAACTAATAAAAATTAATTTTAATTAGTAATAATTAGTCATAATTTGTGATAATTAGTAATACTTCGTAATAATGAGTAATAATTAGTAATAATAAATAATAATTCATAAAATGGTAATAAATAATAAAAATTAGAAAAAATAATTATTATTATTAATTTTTTTAAAAAATAGAAATAATTAATTAAAATTAGTAATAATTAAAAAAATAGTAAAAATTACTGTTAATTTATATTAATTAGTGTTAATTAATAATAATTAAGAATAATTAAGAATAATTACGAATAATTAGGAATAATTAGTAATAATTAGAAATAATTAATAATAATTTGCAATAAATAGTAATAAATAGAAATAATTAGTAATAATTAGTAATAATTAGGTACAATAAGGAATAATTAGAAATAATTAGGAATAATTAGGAATAATTTTTAGTAACTAGTAATACTTAGTAATAATTAGCAATAATTAGCAATAATTAGTAATAATTATTAATAATCCATAATAAATAGTAATAAATAGTAATAATCAGTAATAATGAGTAATAATTAGGAATAATTAAAAATAATTAGGAATAATTAGGAATA
The DNA here is from genome assembly GCA_963277665.1 of Viscum album. Lineage (NCBI taxonomy): Eukaryota > Viridiplantae > Streptophyta > Magnoliopsida > Santalales > Viscaceae > Viscum > Viscum album. Next base: position 1,710,903,042 of record OY728131.1, read on the forward strand.
ATTAGGAATAATTAAGAATAATTAGTAATAATTAGTAACAAATAGTAATAAATAGGAAAAATTTGGAAACATTAGAAAAAATTAGTAATAATTAGTAATAATTAGTAATAATTATTAATATTTAATAATAATTAGAATAATTTGGAATTAATATAAAAAATTAGTAATAAATAGAAAAAGTTAATAATAATTAGGAATAATTAGTAATAATTAGTAATAATTAGGCATAATTAGGAATCATTAGTAATAATTTGGAATGATTAAGAATAATTAGGAATAAATAGTAATAATTATTAATAAATAGGAGTAATTAGTAATAATTAGGAAAAATTAGCAAAAAATAGGAATATTTAACAAAAAATTAGGAATAATTAACAATAATTAGGAATAATTAGTAATGATTAGAAAGAATTAGCAAAAATAGAAAAAATTATAAATAATTAGAAATAATTTTCCAAAATAGCAATAATTAGTAATAATTTGGAATAATTAGTGATAATTAGGGATAATTATTAATAATTACAAATAATTAGGAATAATTAGTAATAATTAGTAATAATTAGAAATAATTAGAAATAATTATGAATAATTAGTTATAATTAGTAATAATTAGTAATAAATCATAATAAATAATAATAAATAGTAATAAATAGTAATAATTACTAATAAATAGTAATAAATAGTAATAATTAGTAATAAACAGTTATAATTAGTAATAATTAGTAATAAATATTAATACACAGTAATAATTAATAATTATTAGTAATAATTAAGAATTATTAGTAATAATTAAGAATTATTAGTAATAATTAAGAAAAATTAAGAATAATTAGGACTAATTAGTAATAATTAGTAATAATTTAGAATAAATAGGAATGAATAGAAATAGTTAGGAATAATTAGTAAAAATTAGGAATAATTAAAAATAATTAGGAATAAATAGTAATAATTAGGAATAAATAGAAATAATTAGTAATAATTAGGAATTAATAGAAAAAATTACGAATAAATAGAAATAATTATTAATAAATAGAACTAATTAGGAATATATAGCGATAATTAGTAATAATTAGTAATAATTAAAAATAAATTGTAATAAATAAGAATAAATAGTAATAAATAGTAATAAATAGCAATAGAGTAATAATTAGTATTAACGAGTTATAATTAAGAATAATTAGTAATAATTAGAAATAATTAGAAATATTTAAAAAATAATTACTAATAATTGACAAAAATAATCAATAATTAGAAAAAATAAGAAATAATTAGCAAAAAACAGCAAAATTTTTCCAAAATTAGCAAAAATCAGCAATAAATAGCAACAAATAGAAATAATTAGTAATAATTTGAAATAATTAAAAATAATTAGTAATAATTTGAAATAATTAAGAGTAATTTGGAATAATTCATAATAATTACAATTAATTATGAATAGTTAGTAATACTTACAAATAATTAGTAATGATTAATGATAACTAGTAATAAATAGTAACAACTAGTAGATATTAGTAATAATTAGTAATAATTATTAACAATTAGTAATAATTAGTAACAATTAGTAACAATTAGTAATAATTTTTAATAAATATTATTAATTAGTAATAATTAGTAATAAATAGTAATAAATAGTAATAAATAGTAATACATAGTAATAAATAGTAATAAATAGTAATAATGAGTAATAAATACTAATAAATACTAATAAATAGTAATAAAGTGTAATAAATAGTAAAAATTATCGGTAATTAGTAAAAATTATTTATAGGTCAATATAATTATTAAAAATTAGCGGTAGTTAGTAAAAATTATTATAAACTAATAAAAGTTAGTAATAATAAGTGGTAATTAGCAGTAATTAGTAATAATTAGTAATAATTAATTGTAATCAATAGTAATTAGTTATAATTAATAGAAATTAGTAGAAATTAGCATTAATTAGTAAAAAATTGTTATAAAATAATAAAAATTATTAATAATAAGTAGTGACTAGTAATAATTAGTAATAATTAGTAATAAATATTAATAAATAACAACGATTATTATTATTTAGTAATAATTAGTAAAAATTAGTAAAAATTAGTAATAAATAGTAATAAATAGTAGTAAATTGTAATAAAGAGTAATAATTAGTAATAATTTTCAGCCCATGAGTAATAATTTTTTTTACATACATTGTTAACCCAAATTAGTAATGACCAATTTACACCAACCACACATTTATACATACACGGTAAACACAAATTAGTAATTAAAAACTTACGCCAACCATCTCTAAATCTATAATTAGGTCACCGAAATCGAAACATATATGATGTGAAATGTTGATGGAAGTATTAGTGGGTGGAGGAGATATGCTGATGACATGACATAATTGAAATAAATTTGTGTAATGATAAATTTGGACATGGTTTGTGTAAATTGGTTTCATCACCTAGTGATTGTAAAATCATTGATTTATAACTTTTAGTAAATCATAGAATTTCAAATCATCCAGTGATTAAAAATGACTAATTTATGCCAACCATGTCCAAATTTATCATTAGGTTTCTAGAACTAGGACAAACATGATGTGATGTGGTGATGGAAATAGTAGTAGTAGTAGGAGGAGATACGTCGATGACAGGACATGGTTAATAAAAATTGGTGCAATGAAAATTTTGGACATAGAATGCATAAATTTGTTTCATGAACTTAATATTGTAACATCGATGATTAAAACTTTTGTAGTAAATCATAGGATTTATAATCTTCTGGTGATTATAAAAATTTAGTAAAAATTAGTGGTAATTAGTATTGATTAGTATAAATGAACATTAAATCACCATAATTAGTAAAAAGTAATGGTCATTAGTAAAAATTAGTATCAAGTAGATAAAATTTAAAATATTTAAAATTATTTTATGATTTTTCTAGTTTATACTCTTTTTGGATAATCTTTTCTTATATAAAATGAATCAAAAAATAATTTATTTTATATTTTTTAGAGTAATATAGAATAGGGTAGTTGAAAACAGTCTTTATTACATTATCGTGATTCGATAAATCATCATAGCAATCTAAACAGTTCTGATATAAATCCTCTATATTTTGAGGGTGTTGAAGCTTTTTTATCATTTGTATAATCAAAACTAGAAGTTCTTTCATAATGGAGAATTAAGTGTCAATATAAGAAATATGATATGAGGAGTTTTGAAACATTTGAAAATGTTGGGGTTATCAATTGTGATTTGGTTTTTGAAATAATTATGTTTTTGGTGTCAATATAGTGAACATAGTTTAGGAGAATATACTAATAATTTGGTTCTAGATCCATCATGGTTTCAAAATTAAGAACATGATGTGGCTGGTCTATTTTTTAACAAGTGGAAACTGAGGATGATATTGATTTAACTTCAGAGTTAGAACCATCCTAATTTTATGGGTTGTTGAAATATATTGACGATAAATTATATCATGGTTGAAAGATAAGAAAATTTGAAGTTTTTACAAAATTTATGGCTATTAAATTAGATAAAATAATGTCAAATAGTTCTTTTGATCATATATTATCTTTGGTTAAAGCATTGTTTCCTGAAGTAAATGTGTTTCCTATAAATTTGTATGAGAGAAAGAAACTTTTTTGTAATTTGGGTATTTTTTATTAGAAAATTTATGCATGTTCAAATGATTGAATAGTATATTTTGATAATAATGTGTCCTTAGTTAGTTGTCCTATATGTGGACTATCGAGGTACAAAGATGCTCAACTATGGAAGTCTAGATTGATTCCTATAAAAAATTGAGGTATTTCCTAATTACACCCAAATTGAAGCATTTATTTATGTCTCATAACACAGTTTTATTGATGTCATGGAGAAAAAAAATATTTTAACCAGTAAAGGTTCAAACCATCTTGCTGATAGTGATTCCTGGAAAATGTTTATCCAAGTACATTCATCTTTTACTTCAGAATATCAATATGTGTTATTGGTTATTTCTACAAATGGTTTCTATCCATTTGGTTCTTATGGTAATTAATATTCTTATTGGACCATATTTATAACTCCATGAAACTTACTTCCTTGGAAATTGATGAAGGATCCTTATATATTTTGGGCCTTATTAATTTATGGACTTTTGAAAAAGAATATCGATGTTTATTTGAATTCATTAATTGATGAGTTAAATTTATTATGGATTAATGGTGTCAGTATATATGATGTTGTTGTGAAAAAAATTTCCTAATGGAAGATGAATTAATGTAGACAATTAGTGAATTACCAATATATGACATGTTATCTATATGGAGTACACATGGTCCAAAATCATGTGCATATTTTTTGAGAGAAAAAAAAGAGTTTATGCTCATTAATGGAAGAAAACTTATTTTATTCAACTTCCATCAAATATTTATTATTACCTGTTATCCTCTTTGAAGGAACAAATATCATTTCATAAAAGGTACAATTAAAAGATATAGACCTCTAACAGTTATCTCAAGTTTCGAGTAAAAATCCATTGTCTCTTTATTGCCTCTCATTATCTTTAGACCGATTATAAAAGAAAAAAATATGACTATGTGAAATAACTCAATGGGATTAAATAGATAATTTTTTGGGATCTTCCATATTGGCCTGATTCGTTGGTCCATCATAGGTTGGATGTCAGACATATTAAGAAGAGATATTTAGATAATATATTTTATATAGTTTTGGAAACACCTGGTAAGACCAAAGATAATGTAAAAAAACAATTAGATATTGCCCAAATTTTCAAGTCACCAGAACTTGAAATGTTTAAAAATGATAGATAAAATAAGTTAATGAAACCAAAAGTATCTTATATAGTTTTCAAATAAAACAACTTATTATTTTGTCTGTTGATTATAGATTTCAGGCTTCCAGATGGTTATGTTTCCAATTTGGCTAGATGTGTTAGAAATGGTCATATAATCGGATTAAAAATTCATGACTGTCATGTTATAATGGAAAGAATTATACTGATTGAATTTAAGGGTTTATTGAATTTAATGATTTGTGATTAACTAATAGAAACATCATATTTTTTGGGACATTTTTATAGAGACTAAAGGCTGTGATTCACTAAGTAGACTACTAGAAGATGTTGTTTTAATTTTATGTAAACTAGAAAAAATATTTCCACCAACATTCTTTAATTCAATAGAATATTTGATACTAAATTTTCCACAAGAAGAAAAATTTGGAGGCCAAGTACAGTTCCGATTTATGTACTCATTCGAGATATGCATGTAGAAATTGAAAAAAAAGTATGTAACAAAGCATTGGTTGAAGGATCAATTGCAGAATATTATTTGTAGGAGGAGATTTTTTTCTGCTCTCTTTATTTTTAATATGAATATTCCTCAAAACATAACCACATGATCTGTAATGAGGGAAATGTTAATGATGAAATGAAAAATCAATTATTTGTTTTTAATCAGCCCAAACATGGATTTTGTGGAGTCCATGAATGACGGATTTCAGATGATGAACATCATAGGGCTCATACACATGTTCTTCTCAACTATGAAGAAATGAAACCATTTGTACTTTGTGTGATCCTATCACTTATTCTATAATATCTATTATAGTAAATTAATATTATTTTATTTTTATATTATATGATAATTATATCAATAAATAGTTTCCTCAAATTATAGAAGCATCCCTTGAAAAACATCAACAAAATAATTTTTCCAAATTGTTTCAAAAACTAGTAAAATAAATCCTTTATGGATTAACATATAAAATTAATTTATTTGTTATTATATTGATAATGTTTTTACAATTTTTCAAGTATCTTAAATTTCAGATAAAATTGATAATCAGTTGGGTGTATTGAGTAACCCACCATCCAAAATAGTTAAACATTATAATTCATATATGGTGAATGGTTTTTGATTTCTCACACATGCATACAAGGAATAAAAAACAATGAATAGAGGTGTTTTCTTGAGAGTATATCATTATAGAGGAAGTGAAGTTGGCTTTTACGGCATGCTGGAAGAAATAATTGAACTATGTTATCTGGGACAGAATTACATAATGATGTTTAAATATTAGTGGTTGGATATTGAGAGAGGGTTTCGTGTTCATCCACGCTATAAAATAATTGATATTAAATATAAAATCCTTCTTGAAATAAATCAATCATTTTTAATGGATCATCACGCAAATCAAATTTTTTATGCAAATTATTATGATCCTTCAATAGAGTTAAGTGATTGGTGGAGAATAGTAAAAATGAAATCTTGGGAAAATCTATTTATTCAAAGTGAATTTGGTTCCACTGAAGTTCAAGTAATTAAAAATTTTCAAGAGACTACTCTAAATCCATATTCTCTATGAAGAGACATAAATATTGATGATGACACCCCATAGTTAAGTTTTGACAGTAAAGATGATGTTATTGATGTAAAAATTTATTTGAAATAGAAAGATATAATGAAACTGGAACTCCTTTAGAAATTGATGATACTGAGGAGGAATATGAAGATATTGAAACTGTCATATACGAAGATGATGATGAAGATGAATATTGACACAGTTAAATAATGGTTATAATAATATATAGTATATATCTATATATAATAGTCGTTTTCACCTATTTTCTAACAATAGTCATTTTGTGTTTCAGATGGACTCAGATCTATTTCATAGGTAAAAGGAGGCTGATCTACCTAGTGATGATCATGATGTTGCATTATCTAACCCTCAAATTGTTGTTGGTTTAGGGATGAATCAGAGGGGTCATGGTCATGAAACCTTGATGATTCCCGACCCTATCCCCGAGCGACATCCATATATTAACTTTGATCCACACATGTGGAGGTATATTTATTTGTGTATTTTAGCTACTTTTCATTAATTACCATTAAATTATGTATATACTAATTGTTTGATTATTTGTTCTATTTTTTGTAGTTTTTCACATATAGTTGTTGGATAGGGGAGTGCTATATTACAGAATTTTTTTATGGAGCATGGATGACTTGTGATAAGATTCTAATTCACTAATACAAAAAAGGCCTTTAATAATGCTATAATAGGCCTTTATCAATGCTAAAAAATCACTGATAATCAGAGCGTGGTTAAAAGATCAAAACTTCTAACGTTTTTTGCACTAAAAGGGGGCCTTTAATAGCAATTATTTAGTGATGATAAAAGAATAATTGTTAAAGGGGGTATTTTTTCATACTTACATGTGCCCAAACCCCTTTATCAATGCTTCCATAACCCCTTTATCAGTGATCCACCCCCTTTTAGCAGCACTTTTCACCGCATCAACCCTTTTATAAGTGATTTGAAAATTTCCAGCCCCATGCGCACCCACCACTATATGAACCATGGACCTCCCTTTTGGATATGGAACATCTTTACCACTACACCATGTTGGTTTTCTGTCTTTTTAATGATATTTCTAGTTATTTATATATATATATATATTTCCATATATTTATATAATTATTTTTAAAAACATTTATACAATATATGTGTGTTTGTGTGTGATGTATATATAATTATATTTATTTAAATATATTATATATTGTATTCATTTACATATACAATAATATATATATATATATATATATATTAATACACACACATATGTATATATAAACATTATAAATATATTTTTATTACATAAAAAATTGTTAGATATTGTTTTAAATACATTTTTAGAATATTTATTTATTTAGATATATTAAAATATACATTTTTAGGTAAATATGTCGATATATGAATTTATATGAGTGATTTTTTATAAGTAAATATAAGAAAATATGGATATATTTAATTATAAATAAAATTAAGTTGCGAAAATGATAAAATTTAAAAACCATAATATCAATATGAATGTAAGAACTAGGAATAAATTCAATCTCCACTGAAAAGTGAAAAAAGACCCCCTTAAACAAGGATGAAAATCCATCAAATGTTTAAAAAATGAGGTATCCTGACTAGAAACATAGTTTTGGAGGTCTTCTTGGCCTTTTTTGTCCTCAAAAAATGTGATGGAGGTTTAACTATGTTATTAAGGGGGTAAATCGCATTGCAGGATTTGATTTGATGTGCGGTAGAGCTTAAATGAGCACCCATATCAAAAGTTATGTTTGTTTGAAGTTTGAGTTACATTTTCAAATTATTTTAGATATTTTATTGATTTTATTGATTTTTTTATCTTTAAATTGATATTAAATGACTATTAATCGGTCATAATAAGAAAATTATTAATTAAAAATATATTTTTAGTTATTTTGTAAATCATTTTCACTAAATATCTTATATATTACATGTAAATGCCTATTTACCTTATCTAAAACTTATTTTAAAAAATATATATTATATTTATATCAATATAAATATATTTATATATCAATATATTAGTTTTAATGAAATATAAGTTTTTTTAAAGTATAATTTTATATTCACTTGTAAAAAATCATTGATAAAGGGGGGTCTTTATCAATGCTTATAAAAAAGAATTGATACCCCCCTTATCAATGATTGTTAAAATACACTGATAAAATTCCCCCTTTAAAAATTCTTTTTTTTTAGAATTGACAAATTGGGTCGTTAATAGCATTTTTAGCTAGCAATATTAAATCCCTAGTGCTGGATAAACCCAGTTTTTTAGTAGTTATTGATGTTCAACGACGTATGTTATAGAATTGGTTGGAACGTACATAAATAATAGTTATTTTGAAATTTATTTACTTAATAACTTGATATTGTTAATTATTTGTATGGTTTATAGTATATCATCATTGATAGCATGCGTGACTTTATTTGAGAGATATGGGGGAGCTTTATGCATGAGCGTTGCCATTAGTTTTTTCACAATCTGAGGACATCAATGGAGAGAGTGAGAGTCACAGAATCTAATCCGTTTTGCGACACCCACTGACCAGATTAAATATCATCTTAGGTATGGGATGGATTATGTTCATACTACATGGGATCTACCTTTTAGAGGAGAGCATCATTAGGGTGACAAAATTGGGGGAGGTAGGAGGTGATGCATTGAGCTTGTAGTTGTTCTTTTAGTACACATCAAGGACATATAATAAATATTTTTTTTATAATTTATATAACTTTAAATGTAAAAAATTCATTTTATACTCATATAGACAGTCAAACAACCTGATATTATAGAGTTTGACATTTATAGAAGATTGTACAATGATTCTGTCACTAGAGATATTAGAGGTGATTGCCAGCGTCATATTGTGGCCAGTATAATTTATTTTTGAGTTTAAAAATTAACTAAAAAGAATATTTTAACTATTTTAATTTTAAATTGAAATTGAAGGAGTCATATAAGATCATGACATCTCAGACACATGTTGAGAGTCAGCCCGATATTGAGGATCATACCACAAATATAGTAGGATTTGATGAAGCAAAATGGATATAGTTGACTCATTATGCCTTTAAGAAAGGCTGAGTTGTTGGCATCGACTCTCGATTGATGCATGAGAGTTATTATGGTATCGCTGTGATGTCATCATGCAGCTCAAGAGGAGATCATGTAGATTTATCATCATCTGATTCATAGTATGAGGAGAAGCTGTGAGAACATGGTGAGATTATAGAGACCATGCATTGGGAGCAAGAAGAGTTCCATAAAAACAATAGTAGGAGGAGGAGGAGAAGTGTCAAAGACAGCAAAAACAACACGAGCAGACGATAGAGTACATGTTGTAACACCCCAAACCAACTAGAATGGAGCCGATGCATTACTTGTTAAATTGGAATTGTTAGAAAGAACGAAAATATTGAAGGAATGATCAGTTTAGTAGTCTTGAAGAAACTAGATACATTGATGTGACTCAAATTACATTGGGAAAAGTTAAAAAATACAATACACTACAAAAACAAAAAACCACATCCACAGAAACTCAATAAATGATATCTTATTCATAACCTGTTAAAGGTAAAAAATGAAAGGGGTGAGATCAAATTCTCAGTAAGGGTTAAAAATAGCATAATCTAGAATCAGTAATAACTGAATCATAAGAAAGTATGGCATGGTGAATAAATGAAAAACACACACCATTAATAAACGGCGAAAGAGCCTGCATCCATATATTTTTTCATAGTGAAAACATCATGGATATTAGTGACTAATAATGAATAAATAGAATTATTATTAATTAGACATCATGTATCTAGCACATGATACAATAATACCATTAAAATAGTTTAGTTCTGTGGGTAGAAACCCGTCTGATTTTTTTGAAACAAACTCGAAGGGTTTGTCGCCACCTGATTCGTCTCATGAGACCTGTCAATGAATCGAGGGGATATAGTGGGCCACAAACTCTACTAAAATTCCAAATAATTATTTATACATATATTTGATACAAATACAATATTCCTTCTTAATATCCTTATAGAGTAGATAATACAGATTCATAAATATTTCCATAGTTAAAATAACTTTCCAAATTAACACTATATGTAAAAAGGGTTATACAGTGTAAGAAAATAATCATATCCATGAAAACAGAATAGGTATATATAATATATTAACAATTCCAAATTAAAAATGATCTCAAATGGGAAGTAGGTACACCACATAAGAATTATTAGGTGCACAATAAGAAGTAAGTCACAATGAAATGGAAAATTGACACAAAGCCCATTACCACATTATAATCAATCATTTCATGTGACCAAGAATTAATAATTATCAAATGAATCATTGAATACAATGAACATAAATAGAATCATGATATTATATATCAAATTTCTGTACAAAAACATCGCATGTAAGAAATAAGTTGTGAACAATGGAAATCTCACAGAATTAAAAGTGAGATAAGAAACCCCTTACCTTATACTCGAGTGTTTTCTTTGTTTGTTTTAATGACCTGAATAATAAAATTTATCTTCATTAATTAATTATTCCAAAACCTCATATACATTTATTTTATTTAGTATAACCTTATTAGTTTCATTCAAGGCCATTTTTATGGGTTTAAGAGGTTCAATTTTATTGTTTTGGAAGCATTTTCTTCCTCGGTTTTCCTGATTCGTTGACTTATATTCAAGAATGGAAGTTCATTTGAAATGTATTTAAACATATATAATTGTTAGTACATATTATTATTGAAATTAAAAATATATAAATGATCTTATAATGATTTTGGGTTATATACTATGAGGTTGATTCATTAGTTAAAAGTTAATTACAAATGTTTGGATTAACTTGGCGGTTTTGTACACAATGAACTTGTTTTGTATTATTATTTTATATTATAAGTTTGTAAGGATTACAGAAAATTAATGAGATAAAATAAATATATTCCGATCTGGTTTAACCATTAAAATTTTTTCATGACCTGTATTTAAGATATTAATAGAAATTGATAACCTATCATCCTGGAATGTGATAAATGAACACATCTCCACCAGTGTTTTCATTTTTAGTATAAGAAGAGGGGGAAAGAGTGATGATGATGAAATATTACATTAGAATAATAAAATTACAGTTCATTTAATTTATTTAAATTATCATTTCATTTGAATTATGGGAGATGAGGAAAGAAGTAGAAAATAAAGGAACTCGAAATAGAAGAAAAATTGAGAAATCTCTAATGAAAATTTAGTAGCCTAACGACGTCATTTAAAATTTCATAAAATAGTTTGTTGAGAGAAAGGGGGTATATAATAAATCTTACATAAAATGATAATTAAATAAAATATTTAATGAAATATCCCAATATAATCCAAAGGAAATTAAAAATAATAACATAAAATGAAAGAAAAGAAAGAAAATAAAAAAATATGTTTACATCTCGATCTCTTCTCCTTGAGATACTTCTTAAGGCATTTGGTTTTGACCTTTTGGTGATACTAGAATCTCTAGGACGTGGGGAAGAGTCTTTGGAGGATTATTGGGCTGAACTTAGGTAAGTCTCAAGGCTTGATAGGTGTGGGAGGAACGAGGGAATGAGGGTGGTATTTATAGTGGAGAAAAGGAGGTATTTTTCATTATTTTAATAATTATTATAATATTTTTGCTCGATACTATAAATAATATTAATTAATGTGACCAAAAATAGTAATTATGGCATGTGAGTTCTAACCAATAGGTCTTAAATTACTTATGATTTCATAAATAGTGTATTTTACTGATAATTTGAATATACAGTATTTTACAGTATTTCACTATTCATCGAAAATTATAGAATTTTAGAAAAATACAAAAAATTTACCCTAACCATTTTTCAACATGTAGAATTAAAAAATGAAATAAATTTTTCAAAAATAATTTTCAAAATATTATTAATTTAAATTTAAATAAAATCATAGTTAATTCAAAAAATAACAATTTTAAAGGTATAATTAGTTTAATATTACATTAAAAAATTAATTAAGATATAATTATCTTATTACCTTAAGAAAATAAAATATTATCATTATTTACTATTCATAAAGGTCATATTACTATTCATAAGGGCATGTTATTATTCATTAGAAATCAATTCGGTTCTATCAGACTCCAAATGACTTATTGGTCACAACTCTAGATGTCTGTTTTTCAAAATTCAAAACATAGAAGTGAGAAATTTAAGTTTAATGGATAGGTTATAAATTTCTTCTATAATGTTTTGTTTCACAAGAGACTTAGTTATTTATGTAATACAGGCTATCTAAGGAATAGAAAGTATTTAAGAGGAACATACCATGAAATTTTTGGGGTGCTGCATTACTCCCTCCTTTGGAAATTTCGTCCTAGAAATTTTATGTATAAATCCATCTAAAAATATGTGGGTGGTTCTTCTTCATAACATCCTTAGGTTCCCATGTTGCTTCATCCATTTTATGGTTCCTCTAAAAAACCATTACTAGATGAGTTGTCTGATTTCTCAATAGTTGTTCTCTTGTATCAAGAATCTTGATAGGCTCTTCACAATAAGACAGACCGGGATCAAGTTCAATTTCATAATAGGTGAGGACATGTGTTGGGTATGGCATGTATTTACTTAACATTGACTCATGGAACATGTTGTAAAATTTGGAGATACTTGGAGACATTTCCAAATAGTAAGCTACAGCTCCAATTCAATCCATAATTTCAAAAGGTCCGATGTACCTGGGACTTAATTTACCTTTCTTACTGAATCGTATAATACCCTTCCATGGAGATACCTTTAAGAAAACATGATCTTATTCTAGAAATTCCAAATCCTTCCTTTGGTTATCAATGTAATTATTTTTCATACTTTGAGTTGTTTTGATATGGGTTTGGATAATCTTCACTTTTTCCGTTGTTTCCTCAATAAGTTCTGGGCCTACGAGCATTCTTTGAACAACATCATCCCAAAAAGTTGGTGTACAAAACCTCTTTCCATATAACGCTTCATACGGCGCCATCTGAATACTTTAATGGAATCTATTGTTATAGGAAAATTTTATGAGAGGTAAATACTGATCCCACATTGTAACAGCCCAAGATTTTATAAAAAAATATATTCTTTTTAATTTTATTAACGTCTTGTGTTGTACGCTACACCAAAAGGAGCTTGCACAACACACATCCTTGACTTGCCTTGCATTACACGCAATCGCGACCTTCCTCGATAGCGTGTGTAATACGCAATACTGAGTTTCATTAAACAACGATATGCTATTAAAATATTATTAAAACTAGCCATTATGAATAGTAATAACCACTTTTTAAAATTCTATAAATCTTATTTTTCAAAATGAACTTCATTTTTGGATTCGGAATATCGAAATTAGCTTAGGTTGAAATTTGGGTGATTTTCGGATAACTTTCATATTTTGATGAATAGTGAAAATTACTAAATTATAATTAAAAACAACTTTTTTAATCGAAATAATTAATAGTGATAAATCATTAATTTTAGTGGTTTTAAAGTATATTTAGAATATATTTTTACAATTTAATACAATGTTGGTCATTGGATGTAATTTCACATTTAAACTAGACATAAACAAGTGTCAATCTTTTGATAGATATTGTTTCTTAAAAAACACGCTATTTGTTTTAACAGCGGGATTTAATTATAAAATTAATTAATGCAACTTTTATGTTATGAATTTGGTAAAATAGACTTCATTTTTGAATTCGGAATATGAAATATAGCCTGGGATGAAATTTTGGCATTGTTCTGAAAAACATCAATTTTTGATGAATAGTGAAACTACTAAGTGGTAGGTTAAAAACTGAATTTTGCATAAAACATAATTTTACCACTTCTGTGAATGGAATTTCGAAAATCCGAGAGACACGGTTAATATCAAGGACTAAAATGTGGTTCAATGAGATGAAAATAATTTTTTTGGTGAATAGTAACTTTTTATTTTTTTTACCACGGTTAATAGTAAATAGGGTAACTAAGGGTAAATATGATATTAATATTACCCTAACACATGTCCTAATTCTATTGGACAAATGTAATTCGACCGAAAACAAACTTAGGAATAAAATATGACCATTTAGGCCCACTTGGATTAGATTAGGACATTTATTATTAATTTATTTAAAGAAGGGTTAAAATAGTTAAAATCAAAGTTTAATAAGTAAATCATTTTTAATATGGGGTTATACATAAGATAAATTCGACTATAAATATTCATTAGAGAGCTAAAAAGATTTCCTACATGATGGTATTTTATTTGTAATTTTTAGACATCAAATAATATAATTTATTTATGACACAACGATGATGCAGTAATTATCTTATTAATGAAATATTGACATAATTGATAATATAAATACCAAAATAAATGTAATTTAAGACTTTTTATGAATTCCACTAATTTTATAGGTTACTATGATATATTAGTGTTGATGTAATAAACTTGGTTCGAACATATAATTCTGTTATGACTTTCACAAAAATCATATATCAAATAGTGTCAAAATTGACACAAAATAGTTTTTAAATCAAATATTATATTATTAATTGATATTTTATTCCTAAAAATCTAAGGTTCGGCAAAATGACTTAGATACGGATATATGTATTAATAATATACAATTTGGGGTTCGTTTGGCATGTTATAGTAAGTTTATTAACCATATAGTGAAAGAAAACAAAAAGACACGGTAAAAGTTAAATTACTTAAATTAGAGTTAAATCTAATTGATAAGGTTAAAATAATACCCTAAACTTGTCTAAATCCTATTGGTTGATAGGATTTCGACCCATACCCACTTTATCTTCTAAATAAGACCCTTTGGAACCATTATAAACCTATTTTGACTTTAATATAAAATAATATTTTGAGGTATTCCTAAGGTGCCCCTCTCCTCCCTTATAAAAGGACACCTCCTCCCCCTCCTCCTCACACCGATTTGAGCACTCAAGCTCGGCCAACCCCTGCCAAAATCTCTTCTCCACTTCCCTAGAAACATCCTAGAGGTTCTGGTCTTCCTCAAAGACCAATTTTAGTGCCCTAAGAGGAGGTCTCAAAGAGGCACTTCAAAGAAGAGGTAATTACCGTTACCAATTCTTTCATCTTTATTTCTTCTTCCACTTCTTCTTCTTAGGTTGTTTCATTATGAAGTAATAACATCAGTATCACTAATATACTGATATGTTATTATAAGTATGAAACAACCCTATTTCACCATCTATCCATCCTACGGAAAAAGAAATCACCGCGCGTGCGTACGTACGGAATACCGTCTCCACGCCGTGGTGTAATCTATTTTCCACCACCACCTTACATGGATGGGTATAATGGTGTAAAGAATAACTATACATAGTTATTACAACATCATATTGATTCTTATATATTGTATAATCCACTCCAATTCAATTCAATATTTATAGAAATGATATCATCGCTCGTGCGTACGTACGGAATACCGTCTCCACGACGCGATGAGATTCATTCTCCATGTTAACCATTTAAGAATGATTATAATGTATATATAAGAAATAATAATGAAATATATGAAATTATAAGGCTACTGGATTTATGTATATATATACATATGTATGTCATCTACTTACTTCCATTTCAAGACAATAAGGAAAGGAAAACAGCGTTCATGCATACGTACGGACTACCGTCTCCATGAACGGTGTTTTTCATTTTATTTATCTACCTATTATATATATATATATACTGGATATATATGATATATAAATAATATTTTATATTCTGGAAGTAAGTAAATAATGATATAAGTAATAATTATGTCAAGAACAACAAGTCAAAACACCTACGATAAATGAAACGATTTTACCCAAAACGCTTCTTTAACATGGAATTTACAAAAGAACGGGTAATATAATGTCATAAGTGAACCATATATGATATCATAACAATGAATATGATTCTGTAATAAGTCAATAACATGATTTAAATCATTATACAGGAGGTTCGGACACTTACAAAGCAAGTCGGACCTAAGGTAAGGGAAATATCACAATCTCATTTTTATCCGAGATTGTTTATTCGTAAGTATTTACTGGGGTGTATTTTATCATCCACATCCATGTTCCCTCAATTTGTAATATTGTTTCCATCCACTTAAAATAGTTTAAATCCAATTTTACCCATCGGTGAGTTTTTAGTAAAGAATATGAAAGGAATCTTTTGTCGTTTTTTTATACGAGGTACTTTTTGACTTTTCCGACAAAAGTACGAAGAATGTTTTTTTAACTTATACGGCACGAACGGATTTTTACGGTTTTATAAAGCCTTATTTTCATGAACCTTCCTCCAAAATATTTCATGACTATTTTCAATAAAATCTTTTTCTTTTAAAATTGCATGATGTTTTGTGAAAAGAAATTGATTTTGAAGAAAAAAGGATATTTTCCTCAAGAATTCAATTCAAGTGTTTTATCAAAATTATTTTTCATCTAAGATAATAAAGGGTTCTGTTTCTATACATATTTTTACATTGATTTGAATATGTTGTGATGGAATTATATTTATGAATTCCTTTATCTTATATGAATGGTTTTATGATGTCATGTTGTTTAAGAATCCCATTTTTATTACATGGGTTATGCAATGATGTATGATTTATGATTTTGTGGCACACATAAGAAAGGATTCATTAAGAGATGGGTGGGACCTATATCTCCCTCCAATGCATTGGGTAAAGATTTTATATCTCATGAGATAGACATGGCTGGAATGGTAGGTTATACCGGTTCAGTGAAACAGGACTGAAACGAGGATTACTCGATTCAGAAATGGACTTTGTCCACTAAGATAGTCTTGGCAATGAGTCTTGACTAACAAGAAATGATTCTCTATGATTATGTGTGTATGCCACAATGAGTAATGTTTTAAGTTATTATTTCATTTCACTACTATGATTTATCCCATGTTATGAAATTATGCTCTCTTTTGCAGGTTAAGATTTCCAAAAAAGTTATGTTCTTATGAAAATTATGTGATTGATATTTATTTTGTTTACCCTTACTGAGCATTTGAGCTCACCATTTTATGTTTCCTTTTCCCCAGGATATAAAGAAAGGTTTTAGGTAAAAAAAAGGGAAGATCTTTATGGGAGATGTTGAAGATCTTTCACCAGGATTAGAAGATTACGTTCCGAGTTTCCAAAGACACTAAACTATTACGGTCCTTGTGTGTGTTTTTGTTATGTACTAAGTATTCCGCAAATGTAATGTAATGTCCATGTACGTCAGGCTACGGGTCTCTACAGTTGGTATCAGAGGAAAGGTTTAGTCAACCTTTGGAAACTAGGATGCGAAAACGTTAGTGAGATCCCTAGAGATATTTCTAAGGTATGTCTAGGGATGCCCCTAAGGATAAGTATACGTATAGGATATAGTTCTAGAACTATGGTAACGATATTAGATTAAACCAAAGATGATAGATATTTAAGTTACCCCCCCTTTATTACGATTTTTGCCTCTCACACTATTCTTTTGGGGTTTTAGACGATGGCTGGAACCCGAAGGAACCGTGTTAATGCGGAATGTGATGGGCAATGCAATGATTGTTCCCCTGAGCAACCAAACGATATAGGAGCTGGAATGCGAAATCTTGTAGCCATGCTCACACAACTTTCTCAAGCTATGAATCATGCAGGACTTCCAAACGAGCAAAGGAAGGAGCAACATTCTGTTGAATCCTTCATGAGGCAGCGTCCACCTTCTTTCAGTGGGTCTACTGATCCATTAGTTGCTGAACAATGGATTAGTACTACTGAAAAGATATTTTCAGTTCTTCAATGTTCTGAACATGATAAAGTCATCCTAGCAGTGTATCGTTTGGAAGGAGATGCTGATCAATGGTGGAATCTTATTAAGAATACAAGGCAAAGGGATGAAATTGAGTCTATGGAATGGGACGAGTTCAAGAACTTATTTTTCAATAAGTACTTCCCTCGTATTCTTCGAACAAAGATGGAGAAAGAGTTTCTTGAACTGAAGCAAAGGGACGATGAATCTGTTAGTACCTATGAAGCAAATTTTACAAGACTTGCAAGGTATGCTTCTGGAATTATCATCCAACCTGAAAGTAAAGTTGATCGATTTTTCAGTGGCTTAAAACCAAGTCTTCGAAGGGCATTAGCTATAAGAGACTTCAGTAGCTATGAAGAAATTGTGCGTTGTGCTATCAAGGTAGAAATGGAAGTTGGTGTTACATATCCATCTCATGGTTTTGACAAGAAACGAAAGATGGAGTTCAAGGAGAAATCTCAGAATAATGGTGAAAAGAAGATGAATGTTTTCTTATGCACAAAGTGGGGAAAGAAGCATGGTGGAGATTGTCTTAAAGGGACTAGAAAATGTTTTAAGTGTGGAAAAGAAGGTCATCGAGCAGCTGAGTGTCGAAGTAATGGAAAAAGGGTTTCTAATGATGTGAATAAAGCAAACACTGCAGAGAACGCACCGCCAACACTTCAATGCTTCAAGTGCAAGGAAATGGGGCATTATGCTAATAATTGCCCTAATCCAAGGGTTAGTGATGATCAACATGAGCAACCACTGAAGGCAAAGGACAAAGGGAAATCACATGCGATCACTATTGGCAATGTTGAATATGACAACGATGTGGTGGAATGATTAAGTGTTTATGTAATGGGATTCCAAAATAATGTTGTATCATTGAGTATTGGAATATTTATTGATGTGGTATTCAAAGTGATTGAGATATTTTTTGGAAATAAGATGATATGCGCATAATGAAGACGAGAAAATGAAATGTTTAATAGTATTCATGAGCTCATGATTGATATAAGGACTAAGTGATATCATGGTTTGAGTATATAGAATTTTGAGGATTTTGGTATATGGAAAGTGTTAACTTTTAACTGCACTCACTAAGGTATTCAAGAGAATACATGATTAAGGACTTTGAATGTTTGGAATGTGACCAACAAGACATATCTTATGTGGGGATCAACGACAGTATTAAATCTCTGGTAATCGTTGTCACTATATTATGAGAGTGGACTGCAGTATTATGTATAAGCCTAAAGATTAGACTGGATTATGTTGGACATAAGTTAGTATTGTTTAAGGATAGAAGATTTTCGATATTATTGATGGGATGTTATAGTGACGTAGTTTTAGAAAAAGGACAACCTGCAGGACGGGCGACAGCCCATCGCTTCGGACAAGGCTGTAGGAATCGAACCCACAACCGAAGTGCAACTGGCCTTTATCGCCTACCACTGACCTACAGGAAGTCCCTGTTTAGTAGAAACTAGTTTTATTATATTAAGCAGTATGATATATGAAGTATAAGTCCATTTTAGGAACCATATGTGATTAATCTCACTATAGATCGACTTATGTATATAATTTTTGCTAACCTTTTGTTTGAGACAGATGGAATGACCCGTCATTCTATCACATGATCTGCTAACACTTCACGAATAACAAATTCAACTTCATTTATTTAAGAGATGAAGTGGAAATTGTTAAAGGCACGAACAACAACGAGATTGTACCAAAATAAAGTAAGTATTTATTCTAATTCAAATTCTTTAACTTTAGGGAAATGATCTTGAAAACCAAAAATGTTGTCCTAGTTCTCTTATACCTGATGAATCAGATGGTACCTTAGATCGTCACAAATTTATGGATTTGTGATTACTGGCTTTTCCATAGCCATGTTCTCTACCACTCTCCATCAGAACATGATGGTTAAATTTCTCTTCCATATCCATATTTTCACCTATGTGGAAACCCAGTGATTAGTTTATTTGGGTAATCGTTACATTTCATACTTTAGTTTTTAAAATCCAAGTTTTGGTATTCCCTTTTACGATGTAGGTTTCGATTAAAGAAACTTTCAAATAGTAAACCATTTATAACCCCGACGAATTTCGAGGGCGAAATTCATTTTAAGGGGGGTAGAATGTAACAGCCCAAGATTTTATAAAAAAATATATTCTTTTTAATTTTATTAACGTCTTGTGTTGTACGCTACACCAAAAGGAGCTTGCACAACACACATCCTTGACTTGCCTTGCATTACACGCAATCGCGACCTTCCTCGATAGCGTGTGTAATACGCAATACTGAGTTTCATTAAACAACGATATGCTATTAAAATATTATTAAAACTAGCCATTATGAAAAGTAATAACCACTTTTTAAAATTCTATAAATCTTATTTTTCAAAATGAACTTCATTTTTGGATTCAGAATATCGAAATTAGCTTAGGTTGAAATTTTGGTGATTTTCGGATAACTTTCATATTTTGATGAATAGTGAAAATTACTAAATTATAATTAAAAACAACTTTTTTAATCGAAATAATTAATAGTGATAAATCATTAATTTGAGTGGTTTTAAAGTATATTTAGAATATATTTTTACAATTTAATACAATGTTGGTCATTGGATGTAATTTCACATTTAAACTAGACATAAACAAGTGTCAATCTTTTGATAGATATTGTTTCTTAAAAAACACGCTATTTGTTTTAACAGCGGGATTTAATTATAAAATTAATTAATGCAACTTTTATGTTATGAATTTGGTAAAATAGACTTCATTTTTGAATTCGGAATATGAAATATAGCTTGGGATGAAATTTTGGCATTGTTCTGAAAAACATCAATTTTTGATGAATAGTGAAACTACTAAGTGGTAGGTTAAAAACTGAATTTTGCATAAAACTTAATTTTACCGCTTCTGTGAATGGAATTTCGAAAATCCGAGAGACACGGTTAATATCAAGGACTAAAATGTGGTTCAATGAGATGAAAATAATTTTTTTGGTGAATAGTAACTTTTTATTTTTTTTACCACAGTTAATAGTAAATAGGGCAACTAAGGGTAAATATGATATTAATATTACCCTAACACATGTCCTAATTCTATTGGACAAATGTAATTCGACCAAAAACAAATTTAGGAATAAAATATGACCATTTAGGCCCACTTGGATTAGATTAGGACTTTTATTATTAATTTATTTAAAGAAGGGTTAAAATAGTTAAAATCAAAGTTTAATAAGTAAATCATTTTTAATATGGGGTTATACATAAGATAAATTCGACTATAAATATTCATTAGAAAGCTAAAAAGATTTCCTACATGTTGGTATTTTATTTGTAATTTTTAGACATCAAATAATATAATTTATTTATGACACAAAGATGATGCAGTAATTATCTTATTAATGAAATATTGACATAATGGATAATATAAATACCAAAATAAATGTAATTTAAGACTTTTTATGAATTCCACTAATTTTCTAGGTTACTATGATATATTAGTGTTGATTTAATCAACTTGGTTCGAACATATAATTCTGTTATGACTTTCACAAAAATCATATATCAAATAGTGTCAAAATTGACACAAAATAGTTTTTAAATAAAATATTATATTATTAATTGATATTTTATTCCTAAAAATCTAAGGTTCGGCCAAATGACTTAGATAAGGATATATGTATTAATAATATACAATTTGGGGTTCGTTTGGCATGTTATAGTAAGTTTATTAACCATATAGTGAAAGAAAACAAAAAGACACGGTAAAAGTTAAATTACTTAACTTAGAGTTAAATCTAATTGATAAGGTTAAAATAATACCCTAAACTTGTCTAAATCCTATTGGTTGATAGGATTTCGACCCATACCCACTTTAGCTTCAAAATAAGACCCTTTGGAACCATTATAAACCGATTTTTACTTTAATATAAAATAATATTTTGAGGTATTCCTAAGGTGCCCCTCTCCTCCCTTATAAAAGGACACCTCCTCCCCCTCCTCCTCACACCAATTTGAGCACTCAAGCTCGGCCAACCCCTGCCAAAATCTCTTCTCCACTTCACTAGCAACATCCTAGAGGTTATGGTCTTCCTCAAAGACCAATTTTAGTGCCCTAAGAGGAGGTCTCAAAGAGGCACTTCAAAGAAGAGGTAATTACCGTTACCAATTCTTTCATCTTTATTTCTTCTTCCACTTCTTCTTCATAGGTTGTTTCATTATGAAGTAATAACATCAGTATCACTCATATATTGATATGTTATTATAAGTATGAAACAACCCTATTTCACCATCTATCCATCCTACGGAAAAAGAAATCACCGCGCGTGCGTACGTACGGAATACCGTCTCCACGCCGTGGTGTAATCTATTTTCCACCACCACCTTACATGGATGGGTATAATGGTGTAAAGAATAACTATAAATAGTTATTACAACATCATATTGATTCTGATATATTGTATAATCCACTCCAATTCAATTCAATATTTATAGAAATGATATCATCGCTCGTGCGTACGTACGGAATACCGTCTCCACGACGCGATGAGATTCATTCTCCATGTTAACCATTTAAGAATGATTATAATGTATATATAAGAAATAATAATGAAATATATGACATTATAAGGCTACTGTATTTATGTATATATATACATATGTATGTCATCTACTTACTTCCATTTCAAGACAATAAGGAAAGGAAAACAGCGTTCATGCGTACGTACGGACTACCGTCTCCATGAACGGTGTTTTTCATTTTATTTATCTACCTATTATATATATATATATATACTGGATATATATGATATATAAATCATATTTTATATTCTGGAAGTAAGTAAATCATGATATAAGTAATAATGATGTCAAGAACAACAAGTCAAAACACCTACGATAAATGAAACGATTTTACCCAAAACGCTTCTTTAACATGGAATTTACAAAAGAACGGGTAATATAATGTCATAAGTGAACCATATATGATATCATAACAATGAATATGATTCTGTAATAAGTCAATAACATGATTTAAATCATTATACAGGAGGTTCGGACACTTACAAAGCAAGTCGGACCTAAGGTAAGGTAAATATCACAATCTCATTTTTATCCGAGATTGTTTATTCGTAAGTATTTACTGGGGTGTATTTTATCATCCACATCCATGTTCCCTCAATATGTAATATTGTTTCCATCCACTTAAAATAGTTTAAATCCAATTTTACCCATCGGGGAGTTTTTAGTAAAGAATATGAAAGGAATCTTTTGTCGTTTTTTATACGAGGTACTTTTTGACTTTTCCGACAAAAGTACGAAGAATGTTTTTTTAACTTATACGGCACGAACGGATTTTTACGGTTTTATAAAGCCTTATTTTCATGAACCTTCCTCCAAAATATTTCATGAATATTTTCAATAAAATCTTTTTCTTTTAAAATTGCATGATGTTTTGTGAAAAGAAATTGATTTTGAAGAAAAAAGGATATTTTCCTCAAGAATTCAATTCAAGTGTTTTATCAAAATTATTTTTCATCTAAGATAATAAAGGGTTCTGTTTCTATCCATATTTTTACATTGATTTGACTATGTTGTTATGGAATTATATTTATGAATTCCTTTATCTTATATGAGTGGTTTTATGATGTCATGTTGTTTAAGAATCCCATTTTTATTACATGGGTTATGCAATGATGTATGATTTATGATTTTGTGGCACACATAAGAAAGGATTAATTAAGAGATGGGTGGGACCTATATCTCCCTCCAATGCATTGGGTAAAGATTTTATATCTCATGAGATAGACATGGCTGGAATGGTAGGTTATACCGGTTCAGTGAAACAGGACTGAAACGAGGATTACTCGATTCAGAAATGGACTTTGTCCACTAAGATAGTCTTGGCAATGAGTCTTGACTAACAAGAAATGATTCTCTATGATTATGTGTGTATGCCACAATGAGTAATGTTTTAAGTTATGATTTCATTTCACTACTATGATTTATCCCATGTTATGAAATTATGCTCTCTTTTGCAGGTTAAGATTTCCAAAAAAGTTATGTTCTTATGAAAATTATGTGATTGATATTTCTTTTGTTTACCCTTACTGAGCATTTGAGCTCACCCTTTTATGTTTCCTTTTCCCCAGGATATAAAGAAAGGTTTTAGGTAAAAAAAAAGGGAAGATCTTTATGAGAGATGTTGAAGATCTTTCACCAGGATTAGAAGATTATGTTCCGAGTTTCCAAAGACACTAAACTATTACGGTCCTTGTGTGTGTTTTTGTTATGTACTAATATTCCGCAAATGTAATGTAATGTCCATGTACGTCAGGCTACGGGTCTCTACAGTTGGTATCAGAGGAAAGGTTTAGTCAACCTTTGGAAACTAGGATGCGAAAACGTTAGTGAGATCCCTAGAGATATTTCTAAGGTATGTCTAGGGATGCCCCTAAGGATAAGTATACGTATAGGATATAGTTCTAGAACAATGGTAACGATATTAGATTAAACCAAAGATGATAGATATTTAAGTTACTCCCCCTTTATTATGATTTTTGCCTCTCACACTATTCTTTTGGGGTTTTAGACGATGGCTGGAACCCGAAGGAACCGTGTTAATGCGGAATGTGATGGGCAATGCAATGATTGTTCCCCTGAGCAACCAAACGATATAGGAGCGGGAATGCAAAATCTTGTACCCATGCTCACACAACTTTCTCAAGCTATGAATCATGCAGGACTTCCAAACGAGCAAAGGAAGGAGCAACATTCTGTTGAATCCTTCATGAGGCAGCGTCCACCTTCTTTCAGTGGGTCTACTGATCCATTAGTTGCTGAACAATGGATTAGTACTACTGAAAAGATATTTTCAGTTCTTCAATGTTCTGAACATGATAAAGTCATCCTAGCAGTGTATCGTTTGGAAGGAGATGCTGATCAATGGTGGAATCTTATTAAGAATACAAGGCAAAGGGATGAAATTGAGTCTATGGAATGGGACGAGTTCAAGAACTTATTTTTCAATAAGTACTTCCCTCGTATTCTTCGAACAAAGATGGATAAAGAGTTTCTTGAACTGAAGCAAAGGGACGATGAATCTGTTGGTACCTATGAAGCATATTTTACAAGACTTGCAAGGTATGCTTCTGGAATTATCATCCAACCTGAAAGTAAAGTTGATCGATTTTTCAGTGGCTTAAAACCAAGTCTTCGAAGGGCATTAACTATAAGAGACTTCAGTAGCTATGAAGAAATTGTGCGTTGTGCTATCAAGGTAGAAATGGAAGTTGGTGTTACATATCCATCTCATGGTTTTGACAAGAAACGAAAGATGGAGTTCAAGGAGAAATCTCAGAATAATGGTGAAAAGAAGATGAATGTTTCCTTATGCACAAAGTGTGGAAAGAAGCATGGTGGAGATTGTCTTAAAGGGACTAGAAAATGTTTTAAGTGTGGAAAAGAAGGTCATCGAGCAGCTGAGTGTCGAAGTAATGGAAAAAGGGTTTCTAATGATGTGAATAAAGCAAACACTGCAGAGAACGCACCGCCAACACTTCAATGCTTCAAGTGCAAGGAAATGGGGCATTATGCTAATAATTGCCCTAATCCAAGGGTTAGTGATGATCAACATGAGCAACCACTGAAGGCAAAGGACAAAGGGAAATCACATGCGATCACTATTGGCAATGTTGAATATGACAACGATGTGGTGGAATGATTAAGTGTTTATGTAATGGGATTCCAAAATAATGTTGTATCATTGAGTATTGCAATATTTATTGATGTGGTATTCAAAGTGATTGAGATATTTTTTGGAAATAAGATGATATGCGCATAATGAAGACGAGAAAATGAAATGTTTAATAGTATTCATGAGCTCATGATTGATATAAGGACTAAGTGATATCATGGTTTGAGTATATAGAATTTTGAGGATTTTGGTATATGGAAAGTGTTAACTTTTAACTGCACTCACTAAGGTATTCAAGAGAATACATGATTAAGGACTTTGAATGTTTGGAATGTGACCAACAAGACATATCTTATGTGGGGATCAACGACAGTATTAAATCTCTGGTAATCGTTGTCACTATATTATGAGAGTGGACTGCAGTATTATGTATAAGCCTAAAGATTAGACTGGATTATGTTGGACATAAGTTAGTATTGTTTAAGGATAGAAGATTTTCGATATTATTGATGGGATGTTATAGTGACGTAGTTTTAGAAAAAGGACAACCTGCAGGACGGGCGACAGCCCATCGCTTCGGACAAGGCTGTAGGAATCGAACCCACAACCGAAGTGCAACTGGCCTTTATCGCCTACCACTGACCTACAGGAAGTCCCTGTTTAGTAGAAACTAGTTTTATTATATTAAGCAGTATGATATATGAAGTATAAGTCCATTTTAGGAACCATATGTGATTAATCTCACTATAGATCGACTTATGTATATAATTTTTGCTAACCTTTTGTTTGAGATAGATGGAATGACCCGTCATTCTATCACATGATCTGCTAACACTTCACGAATAACAAATTCAACTTCATTTATTTAAGAGATGAAGTGGAAATTGTTAAAGGCACGAACAACAACGAGATTGTACCAAAATAAAGTAAGTATTTATTCTAATTCAAATTCTTTAACTTTAGGGAAATGATCTTGAAAACCAAAAATGTTGTCCTAGTTCTCTTATACCTGATGAATCAGATGGTACCTTAGATCGTCACAAATTTATGGATTTGTGATTACTGGCTTTTCCATAGCCATGTTCTCTACCACTCTCCATCAGAACATGATGGTTAAATTTCTCTTCCATATCCATATTTTCACCTATGTGGAAACCCAGTGATTAGTTTATTTGGGTAATCGTTACATTTCATACTTTAGTTTTTAAAAGCCAAGTTTTGGTATTCCCTTTTACGATGTAGGTTTCTATTAAAGAAACTTTCAAATAGTAAACCATTTATAACCCCGACGAATTTCGAGGGCGAAATTCATTTTAAGGGGGGTAGAATGTAACAGCCCAAGATTTTATAAAAAAATATATTCTTTTTAATTTTATTAACGTCTTGTGTTGTACGCTACACCAAAAGGAGCTTGCACAACACACATCCTTGACTTGCCTTGCATTACACGCAATCGCGACCTTCCTCGATAGCGTGTGTAATACGCAATACTGAGTTTCATTAAACAACGATATGCTATTAAAATATTATTAAAACTAGCAATTATGAATAGTAATAACCACTTTTTAAAATTCTATAAATCTTATTTTTCAAAATGAACTTCATTTTTGGATTCGGAATATCGAAATTAGCTTAGGTTGAAATTTTGGTGATTTTCGGATAACTTTCATATTTTGATGAATAGTGAAAATTACTAAATTATAATTAAAAACAACTTTTTTAATCGAAATAATTAATAGTGATAAATCATTAATTTGAGTGGTTTTAAAGTATATTTAGAATATATTTTTACAATTTAATACAATGTTGGTCATTGGATGTAATTTCACATTTAAACTAGACATAAACAGGTGTCAATCTTTTGATAGATATTGTTTCTTAAAAAACACGCTATTTGTTTTAACAGCGGGATTTAATTATAAAATTAATTAATGAAAATTTTATGTTATGAATTTGGTAAAATAGACTTCATTTTTGAATTCGGAATATGAAATATAGCTTGGGATGAAATTTTGGCATTGTTCTGAAAAACATCAATTTTTGATGAATAGTGAAACTACTAAGTGGTAGGTTAAAAACTGAATTTTGCATAAAACTTAATTTTACCGCTTCTGTGAATGGAATTTCGAAAATCCGAGAGACACGGTTAATATCAAGGACTAAAATGTGGTTCAATGAGATGAAAATAATTTTTTTGGTGAATAGTAACTTTTTATTTTTTTTACCACGGTTAATAGTAAATAGGGTAACTAAGGGTAAATATGATATTAATATTACCCTAACACATGTCCTAATTCTATTGGACAAATGTAATTCGACCAAAAACAAACTTAGGAATAAAATATGACCATTTAGGCCCACTTGGATTAGATTAGGACATTTATTATTAATTTATTTAAAGAAGGGTTAAAATAGTTAAAATCAAAGTTTAATAAGTAAATCATTTTTAATATGGGGTTATACATAAGATAAATTCGACTATAAATATTCATTAGAAATCTAAAAAGATTTCCTACATGATGGTATTTTATTTGTAATTTTTAGACATCAAATAATATAATTTATTTATGACACAAAGATGATGCAGTAATTATCTTATTAATGAAATATTGACATAATGGATAATATAAATACCAAAATAAATGTAATTTAAGACTTTTTATGAATTCCACTAATTTTCTAGGTTACTATGATATATTAGTGTTGATTTAATCAACTTGGTTCGAACATATAATTCTGTTATGACTTTCACAAAAATCATATATCAAATAGTGTCAAAATTGAAACAAAATAGTTTTTAAATAAAATATTATATTATTAATTGATATTTTATTCCTAAAAATCTAAGGTTAGGCCAAATGACTTAGATAAGGATATATGTATTAATAATATACAATTTGGGGTTCGTTTGGCATGTTATAGTAAGTTTATTAACCATATAGTGAAAGAAAACAAAAAGACACGGTAAAAGTTAAATTACTTAACTTAGAGTTAAATCTAATTGATAAGGTTAAAATAATACCCTAAACTTGTCTAAATCCTATTGGTTGATAGGATTTCGACCCATACCCACTTTAGCTTCAAAATAAGACCCTTTGGAACCATTATAAACCGATTTTTACTTTAATATAAAATAATATTTTGAGGTATTCCTAAGGTGCCCCTCTCCTCCCTTATAAAAGGACACCTCCTCCCCCTCCTCCTCACACCAATTTGAGCACTCAAGCTCGGCCAAACCCTGCCAAAATCTCTTCTCCACTTCCCTAGAAACATCCTAGAGGTTCTGGTCTTCCTCAAAGACCAATTTTAGTGCCCTAAGAGGAGGTCTCAAAGAGGCACTTCAAAGAAGAGGTAATTACCGTTACCAATTCTTTCATCTTTATTTCTTCTTCCACTTCTTCTTCATAGGTTGTTTCATTATGAAGTAATAACATCAGTATCACTCATATAATGATATGTTATTATAAGTATGAAACAAAACTATTTCACCATCTATCCATCCTACGGAAAAAGAAATCACCGCACGTGCGTACGTACGGAATACCGTCTCCACGCCGTGGTGTAATCTATTTTCCACCACCACCTTACATGGATGGGTATAATGGTGTAAAGAATAACTATAAATAGTTATTACAACATCATATTGATTCTGATATATTGTATAATCCACTCCAATTCAATTCAATATTTATAGAAATGATATCATCGCTCGTGCGTACGTACGGAATACCGTCTCCACGACGCGATGAGATTCATTCTCCATGTTAACCATTTAAGAATGATTATAATGTATATATAAGAAATAATAATGAAATATATGACATTATAAGGCTACTGGATTTATGTATATATATACATATGTATGTCATCTACTTACTTCCATTTCAAGACAATAAGGAAAGGAAAACAGCGTTCATGCGTACGTACGGACTACCGTCTCCATGAACGGTGTTTTTCATTTTATTTATCTACCTATTATATATATATATATATACTGGATATATATGATATATAAATCATATTTTATATTCTGGAAGTAAGTAAATCATGATATAAGTAATAATGATGTCAAGAACAACAAGTCAAAAGACCTACGATAAATGAAACGATTTTACCCAAAACGCTTCTTTAACATGGAATTTACAAAAGAACGGGTAATATAATGTCATAAGTGAACCATATATGATATCATAAAAATGAATATGATTCTGTAATAAGTCAATAACATGATTTAAATCATTATACAGGAGGTTCGGACACTTACAAAGCAAGTCGGACCTAAGGTAAGGGAAATATCACAATCTCATTTTTATCCGAGATTGTTTATTCGTAAGTATTTACTGGGGTGTATTTTATCATCCACATCCATGTTCCCTCAATATGTAATATTGTTTCCATCCACTTAAAATAGTTTAAATCCAATTTTACCCATCGGTGAGTTTTTAGTAAAGAATATGAAAGGAATCTTTTGTCGTTTTTTTATAGGAGGTACTTTTTGACTTTTCCGACAAAAGTACGAAGAATGTTTTTTTTAACTTATACGGCACGAACGGATTTTTACGGTTTTATAAAGCCTTATTTTCATGAACCTTCCTCCAAAATATTTCATGACTATTTTCAATAAAATCTTTTTCTTTTAAAATTGCATGATGTTTTGTGAAAAGAAATTGATTTTGAAGAAAAAAGGATATTTTCCTCAAGAATTCAATTCAAGTGTTTTATCAAAATTATTTTTCATCTAAGATAATAAAGGGTTCTGTTTCTATCCATATTTTTACATTGATTTGACTATGTTTTGATGGAATTATATTTATGAATTCCTTTATCTTATATGAATGGTTTTATGATGTCATGTTGTTTAAGAATCCCATTTTTATTACATGGGTTATGCAATGATGTATGATTTATGATTTTGTGGCACACATAAGAAAGGATTCATTAAGAGATGGGTGGGACCTATATCTCCCTCCAATGCATTGGGTAAAGATTTTATATCTCATGAGATAGACATGGCTGGAATGGTAGGTTATACCGGTTCAGTGAAACAGGACTGAAACGAGGATTACTCGATTCAGAAATGGACTTTGTCCACTAAGATAGTCTTGGCAATGAGTCTTGACTAACAAGAAATGATTCTCTATGATTATGTGTGTATGCCACAATGAGTAATGTTTTAAGTTATGATTTCATTTCACTACTACGATTTCTCCCATGTTATGAAATTATGCTCTCTTTTGCAGGTTAAGATTTCCAAAAAAGTTATGTTCTTATGAAAATTATGTGATTGATATTTCTTTTGTTTACCCTTACTGAGCATTTGAGATCACCCTGTTATGTTTCCTTTTCCCCAGGATATAAAGAAAGGTTTTAGGTAAAAAAAAATGGAAGATCTTTATGGGAGATGTTGAAGATCTTTCACCAGGATTAGAAGATTACGTTCCGAGTTTCCAAAGACACTAAACTATTACGGTCCTTGTGTGTGTTTTTGTTATGTACTAAGTATTCCGCAAATGTAATGTAATGTCCATGTACGTCAGGCTACGGGTCTCTACACACATACCTTGAAATTCAAGTGAAAAAGACCTCAAAATGTCTTCCAAAGTTTGGATGGTCTGTTTTGATTTTCCATTGGTTTGTGGGTTCTAAGAAGTGCCCAAATGAAGATCAGTATCTAGGTCCTTCTAAATACTTTTCTAGAATTGTGATGTAAAATGGGGATCAATATTAAAAACAATTGATAAGGGTACACCATAAAGTCTCACAAAATCATTAATATACAGTATTTCTAAACGTTGAAGCGGGAAATCTTCTCTTATAGAAATAAAATGTCATGATTTTGTAAAACGATCAACAATGACCCAGATCCCATCATTCGTTCTTGGAGTCTTTGGTAGTTACATTACAAAGTCCATCATAATATCATCCCATTTCTACATAGGTATCGAAAGGGGTTTCATGACTCCTACAAGATGTTGTCTTCCAGTCTTCACCTATTTTCAAACCAAACATCTCAACACATAATCAGCAATCTACCTCTTCATGTCATCCCACCAAAAATGTTTCTTTAGATCTATATACATATTTTTACTACTAGGGTGTATAGAGAAATTAGAGCAATGAACATCATCCAATAGTTTCCTCTTTAGCTTAGGAATAGCGGGAACATATAGCCTCTTTCAAAATTTCAAAATCCCCCCTTCATATACGAAGTCAATCAACTTTCCATCATTTACAACTTTATCTTTATTTTGAAACTCCTCATCATAAGCCTAAGAATTTTTTATCCTTTCTAGTAAATAAGGTTTTTCAACCATTTGAAAAGGTAGTTATGTGTTAATTTCCATTGTAATTCCCATATCCATCTTTACTAGATCCATGAACATAGGATCCCTTTCAACTCTCATATTGTTCAGAATTCAGTGGTCTTTTCTACTCAGAGCATCTGCCACCTTATTTGCCTTTCCAGGGTGGTAGTATAGTGAATAATCATAATCTTTGAGTAACTTAGGGATATCTCCTTTGCCTCATGTTCAGTTCTTTTTGTGTAAAAATGTATTTCAAACTCGTGTGATTGGTGTATATCTCACAATTTTCACTATAAATAATATGTCTCCATATTTTCAAAGAAAATATTATGGAAACTAACTCAAGATCATGAGTTGGATAATTCTGCTCATGAGTTTTCAACTACCTTGATGCATAATAAATAACTTTATCATTTTGAATAAGGACACAACCTAACCCATTATTTAATGCATCAATGTATATTAAAAATCCATCACTTCCAGATGGAAGAGTCAAAATCGGAGCATTGACTTATCTTATTTTCAATTATTCAAATCATTTTATACATTCTTTTATCCACAAAAACTTAACTCCTTTATGTGTGAGCTTGGTTAGCGGGTTAGCCAGTCAGGAAAAATTCTGAATGAAACACCGATAGTAACCTGCTAAGCCAATAAAACAACATACCTTGGTTATGTTTGTTGGTTTAGGCCATTCTTGGATTTCCTTTGTCTTCACAAGCATGACTAGGATTACATCCTTAGAGACAATATGGATTAGAAAAGAAACTGATTGAATCCAGAATTACAACTTGTTAAACTTCCCTTATAATTCATTTCTTCTAAGAGTTTTTAGAATAATCTGCAAGTGATTCTCATGGTATTCATAGATTTTGGAGTATACTAGGATATCATCGACGAATACCACAAAAAATTTGTCATGATATTCCTTGAAAACTCTATTCATTAAATCCATGAAAACAGATGGTGCATTCATCAGTCCAAAAAGCATCACTGTAAACTCATAATACCCATACCTGGTTCGAAACGCTATCTTTGGAATATCTTCCTTCCTCACATGTAGCTAATGATATCCATATCGAAGGTCAGTCTTTGAAAATTATTGTTCTCCATGAAGTTGATCAAATAAATCATCAATTAATGGTAGAGGATACTCATTCTTTATTGTAATAACATTTACTTCTCTGTAATCAATGCATAGCCTCATGGATCTATCTTTCTTCTTGACAAAGAGGACAGGGGCTCCCCATGGAGAAACACTAGTTCGAATAAATCCATTGTCACTCAAATCCTCTAGTTGTTTCTTTATCTCAACTAACTCCACAATGGCCATTTTATAGGGAGTCTCTGATATAGGTCTTGAACCATAAATTAAATCCATTGAGAACTCAACTTCTTGCAGTGGAGGATGTCCAGGTAAATCCTTTGGGAATGCGTCAATGTATTCTTGCACTATATATACATATTCAATTTGAATATTTCTTTCCTCACCTATAGACATTTGGTTCTCTTCCTCTCCAAGAATTGTATTCAATAGAGCTACTGGGGGTGGATCTAGATAAGAATTAGATGGCGAGGTTTATACTATAAAAATAAGGAATTATGCACCATATTCAAAGATTATAACTTATATATTCTTGAAATAAATAATCACATCATAATTTTATAGTTAATTATTATTGAGAATTATATCAAAGTTATTCATTGGTATGGTGATAAAGTTAGAAACTAAAGCACATTTATGTGTCATGAGGGGGACTAATCAACATGCCTTTTTTGCAATGATACATCCACTAGGAGTTTTTATTGACAACTCCATTATTAAATAAAATTGGACATGTCTAATTTTCTTGGAAAACTGGGAAGATATAAATGAATGTGATGATCCAGAATCAAATAATGTGTTGGATAAGTTTGAGGAAACAATTAAAGTACCTACCACAACATCATTAGGAACTTCAACCTCTGCGGTTATAATCACATATACTTTCCCTTTCTCTTATGGCCTTTTATAAGGCAAGATTCCTTGGCGCTTAGGACACTAATTTTCCTAGTGTCCTATCTCTCTACAATTGTATCATTGAACATCATCAAATTGTTTCTTCACCATGAATTCATTAGATTGATGACCCTTTTCTCCACCCTTATAGAAGACTCCCATGCCTTTCAAGCATTTCTCACGATGATTCATTCCACATTAATCACATAATGGTAATTTCATTAATTTCTTATTATTCTTTGATGCTTCACATTTTCATTGGTTATCAGAATACCACTTCTTATCTTAGTTTCCCTTGAAAAAACTTGTTCAAGAAAAATCCTTTTCTGTTTTGATGGAACTTGATACAATTTCATCATATGATGAAAATGTTTGAGAAGACATTTCCCTTCGAAGACTTATCTTAAGGCATTCAAACAAATGATTAATCTTGTCTTCCGAGTCTCGTATGTAATCTATAGCATACCTAGATAGTCTTATAAAGGTAGCCTTATACTCTAAAAAATTGTCTTCTTCCCTTTTCATTAATCTAGGGAATTTTCTCTTAATTTTGGTTCATTTATCATGAAGGAAATATTTTTTGAAGAATATTTCATTAAAAGTCTTCCATTCCTTTTATTTCTTCTTCCTCAGTAGTGTTGAGGATTAAAAACCACCATTGATGAGCATCACCCTTGAGACAATATACTACCATCACTACCTTTTCATTTTCATTGCATATTAATGCCATGAATATCTTTTCGAGGGACTTGATCCACTTCTCATCAACCACTGGATTAGTATTCCCACTGAAGGATGGGGATTCTGGTGCATGAAACGATTCGACACAGGCATGGCATGGTTATTCATCACAACCTGAGTAAGTTTTCCCAATATAGTCATGATCTGATCTGCTCCAATATTGACTATGCTGACTTGATCCGTGGATAAATCCATACATTTTCCACAAGTATTTATTCCCTTTCTTCCATTAGGGAAAATTTCTAAATAATGTACTGCACTAGATTATTTATGAATCTCAAATATAAAAGAACATAACATAGAATGAAATTCTATGCATAGCTAAACTCATAAACATGGTTTCTCTGAGGAAAAATATAAAATTAAGATCCTTCATAATGGATTGTAAAGAAAATATGAATTATCCTAAGTATATCCCCTAGGAGTTTCAGTACCAACAGTGCAGAAAGGCCCATTGGCATGTACCAAGATACCCTGGGTCAACCCCGAAACTACTTGTTGGAGTTTTCACTCCTAGTTACATCTATGACAGAGCCACCTCTACCTGTTTGTATCCAGACATGGATTTATTTTCTAGAAATATCTGAATAATCTATTACTTACCAAAATTACAAGATGTTATTGTATGTTTTTATTCAAATAATACCTTAGGTCTTTGTTCCAAAATCTTCATTTTCTAATCTACTTTCCATGGTTCTTACTAAACTTCCTCTAATACCAACTGTAAAACCCCAACCCCTCTAGATCGGGGATGGTACATTACTTGTTACATTGGAATGGTTAGAAGGAATAAAAATCCTAAAGGAATGATCAGTTTAGTATTCTTGAAGAAACCAGATACATATATTTCACTCAAATTACATTGGGAAAGGTTAAAAAAAACAATACACAACAAAAACAAAAAATTGAATCCAGTGAAACTCAATAATTGATTTCCACTTCATAACCTATTAAAGGTAAAAAAATGAAAGGGGTGATATCAAATGCTCAGTAAGGGTTAAAAATAGTAGAATCAATAATCAATAATCACTGAATCATAAACAAGTATGGCATGTTGAATAAATAAAAAACACACGACATTAATAAACGGAGAAAGAGCCTGCATCCATAGATTTCGTCATAGTGAAAACCTCATGGATAATAATAACTGATAATGAATAAATAGAATGATTATTAATTAGAATTTAGGTATCTATAACATGATACCATAATATCGTTAAAAAGGTTTAATTTTGTGGGCAGAAACCTATTTGATTTTTGGAAACAAACTCGAAGGGTTTGTCGCCAACTGATTCATCTCATGAGACCTGTTGATGCATTGAGGGGATATAGCGGGTCCCACCCGCCAATTCAAGTGAAAAAAATATTTATAAAAATATTTAATATAAGTACAATATGCCCTCTCAATATCTGTATAGAGTAGAGAATACGTATTCATCAATATTTCCATAGTTAAAATAACTTTCCAAATTAACACCGTATGTAAAAAGGGGTATACAGCTTAAGAAAATAATCATATCCATGAAACCAGAATATAGATATATAATATATTTACAATTATAAATGAAAAATTATCTCAAATTTTAAGTAGGTACACCACATAATAATTATTAGGTGCACAATACAAAGTAAGTCACAACGAAATAGAAAATTGACACAAAGCCCATTCCCGCATTGTAATCAATTGTTTCCTATGACCAAAAAATTAATAATTATCAAATTAATCATTTAATACCATGAAAATAAATAGAATCATGATATTATATATCAAATTTCTGTACACATACACAAAATCCATGAAATATTTGGCGAACAATTGAAATCTCATAGAATTAAAAGTGAGATAAGAAACCCCTTACCTTTTGCTCGAGTGTGTTATTAATTTATTTTAATGACCTGAATAATTCAATTTAGCTTCATTAATTAATACTTACAGAAGATACTATACATTTGATTTATTTAATATAACATTATTGGGTTCATTCATGTCCCTTTTTATGGGTTTAAGAGGATCAAT
The DNA here is from genome assembly GCA_963277665.1 of Viscum album. NCBI lineage: Eukaryota > Viridiplantae > Streptophyta > Magnoliopsida > Santalales > Viscaceae > Viscum > Viscum album. Next base: position 1,710,940,015 of record OY728131.1, read on the forward strand.
TTTATTGTTTTAGAAGCATTTTCTTCCTCAGTTTTCATGATCTGTTGACTTGTATTCATGAATGGAAGTTCGTTTGGAATGTGTTTAAACATATAGTATTGTTAATATATATTATTAATGACATTAAAAATATATAAATGATATTATAATTATTTTGGGTTATATACTATGAGGTTGATTCATTAGTTAAAAGTTAATTACAAATGTTTGGATTAACTTGGCGGTTTTGTTCACAATGAACTTGTTTTGTATTATTATTTTTTATTATGAGTATGTAAGGTTTAAAAAAAATTGATGAGATGAAATACATATATTCTGATCTGGTTCAACCATTAAAAATGTTTCATGACTAGTATTGAAGATATTAATAGAAATTTAGAATTTGTCATTCTTGAATATGATAAATTAATACATCTCCGACGATGTTTTCATTTTTAGTATAAGAGGAGGGGGGAAGAGTGATGATGATGAAATATTATATTAGTATAATAAAATTACAGTTAATTTAAGGTAATGGAATTATAATATCATTTTAATAAAAGTATATGAGAAAAGAAGTAGAAACTAAAGGAACTCAAAATAGAAGAAAAATTGAGAAATATCTCACGAAAATGCAACAGCCTAACAACGTCATTTAAAATTTCATAAAATTGTTTGATGAGAGAAATGGGGTATCTCACCAATATTACATAACATGGGTATTAAGGGGGATATGTAATGAAATATCCCAATATAAGACAAAGGAAATTAAAAATAATAACATAAAAGAAAAGAAAAGAAAAGAAAAAAAAAACAAAAGAGGATGTTTACCTCTTGATCTCTTCTCCTTCAAATCCATCTAAAGGCCTTTGGTTTTAGCCTTTTGGTGAGACCGAAAGCTCTATTAAGCAAGGAAGAGTCTTGGGAGAATTATTGGGAAGAACTTAGGTAAGGCTCAAGGCTTGAGAGGTGTGGTAGGAAGAGGGGAATGAGGGTGGTATTTATATTGGAGGAGAGGAGGTATTTTTCATTATCTTAATCATTATTATAATATTTTTTCTCAAGACAATAAATAATATTAATTCATGTCACCCAAAATAGTAATAATGGCATGTGAGTTAGAACCAAGTGGTCTTACATCACTTATGATGTCATAAATTGTGTATTTTACCGATAATTTGAATATACTGTATTTTACCGTATTTCACTATTTGTCAAAAATTATAGAATTTCAGAAGAATCCCAAAAATTTACCATAACCATTTTTTGAAGTGTATAATAAAAAATGTACTCCATTTTTCGAAAATAATTTTCTATATATTATTAATGTAAATTTAAATAAAATCATAGTTAATTCAAAAAATAACAAATTTAAAGGTATAATTAGTTTTATATTACATTGAAAAATTAATTAAAATCTCATTATATTATTAGCTTATGAAAATAAAATATTATCATAATTTACTATTCATAAGGGTCATATTACTATTAAAATTACTATTCATAAGGGTATCCTACTATTCATCAAAAATCATGTTGGTTATATTAGACTCCAAATGACTTACTGGTCATAACTCTAGATGAACAATTTTAAAAATTAAAAACATAGAAGTGGAAAATTTAAGTTTAATGGATAGGTTATAGCCCAAAGAGGCTTGCAAAAGGTCATTAATATCATAAAAATTGATAATTACTTAACAAACTTTTATTTTAGTACCCTTTTGCCTAAAGTTGAAGAATTTTCATGAAAATATACACTTAAATGATTTCAAGACAACCATACCCTTTGTTTTTACTTGATCAACTACCACTTAACATCTTATTCAAATAAATGAAGGAGAATTTTTTCATTCCTAAATCATTAAAAGATCACCTGATCCATAAATAGAATGATAAGTCATTCCATCAATATTTATCACAACAAAAAGGTTATCCAAATTTATCAAATATGCATAAATCCTTATATGGTGAGATAATACTTTGATCCCTAAAGACTCATCTGAATTTTGACATAAACCATTCCATAAATGGTTAACCTTATTACCCTTCAAAAAGATGTAACTCTAAAATTTAGAAATAAGGTCACTAAATTTCTCAAAAATAGATTAGCATTGATCCCACATAACCATAAAGTATCTATTGGTCATCACAAACTAAACATGTGAATACCTTTTCATGAATTCTATTAACACATGGTAATAACATAAATTACCATAAATTCTTATTGAAAACATGCATGTTTCCTTATTCCAAAGTTTATTGGATATATTCCTTAAAGACAAAAAATGTTGTAATATTCATTAATGATAGAATAAACCACTTGTCAACAAATCCTTTTTTTGATCCAAGGAACTAGTAACATCCAATTTACTTATTCTTATCCAATATATATTTATAAAAACATCATTATCTTGACATAATGAACATATTAAGGGTTATCTTTACCTGCCTTCCTGAATATCCCAGAGGCCTTTATTTTTTATTATTTTTTATAATCCACCTTTCAAGGGATGATTTGGAACCTTTACAAGGCCCAAAGGCTTAGAGGAAATTACATGACCCATATGTCTTAGAAGAAATCACCCAGACAAGACAACTTGGAACTACTCCTCCCCATCACATTTCATGATATCAGCACTCCACCTTCACAATACTGGTCAAATAGTTTTCCTGTGTAGAGCTACATAGGATTGGTACTAATGGAAATGACATACCCTCTCATTATTCAAATTCCAGTTAGCTCTGCTCTTGAGAATGTGCCTCCTCTTAATCCTTATCTAGAGCCTTGTCCCTCGTAGTTTGACTAGTACTTCTACAGATTTATGTGTCCCAAAGGCCATTGGGTGGACCAAAGTCCTTAAGGTGGCGCAAAAGGCCTAAAAAGAAAACTAGCCCAAAGGCTTTGGGTGGCCCGAAATCCTTGTAGGACCCAAGGACCAAAATGGTGGCCCAAAGGCCCAGATGGATGAATTGTTCTAGCTGCTACAATACCTAACAATACCTTCTTCATTAATGATACAATACTATAATAGTACAACTACATTAACCCAAAAATATGTCTCCACCTGTATTTGATCTCGAGTCTCTTGGATTCACTTGTCAAGTCCTCACCCGAGTTATCTCTCTCATAATCATGTGATTCCCATGAAAATCACATTACCATTAAATCACTTTTCTAATCTTTAAGAATCATTCAACATATTTGTGTAAATCCTTGGAGAATAGAATATAAATAGAACAATACTTATATATTTTACCATTCATATAACATAGTTATTGAATCCAAATATATAAAAAATTTCATTATTCTACTTCATCCTTAATCCATTTACAAGGCTACCTCATCCTATTACTTAATACCTCTTTACATTTATATTTCACCTGTAGTCACATCATAATCAGAAATATTACCATTACTCGTACCACATTTCTAATTGTATTCTTGATCTTTCCATTTAAGAGATCAATTTTCATAATGGCCATTCATTCTACACTTAAAGTATTTATCGTTCTATGATGTCTTATAGAATCCAATATTCCCATCCATTGTGTTAACTAAACCCTTAATTTTTTCTTTATAGATACATGTTTTTTGTCCTTCCTGTCTACATTCAAAACATCTTCTTGTTCCCCTAAGATATTCACTTAGGCGATTCTCTCCACATTCACGACACAACGAAAACCAAATCTTCTTCCCTCTATGGTCTCCATTACCCGAACTCTCAGCGAAATCCTTCATTCTCTTACTTGTTGAGTCCAATATTTGGTTAAGTTACACATAATTAACCATGTTTTTTGAAAACTGATTAAGCATGATCACAAAATCCTTTACTCCACTTACCATCCCATTTGACTACTCATTAGAAAATTTTATATCACATTCAATGTTAACCTAGTTACTTATAGTTCCTTCCATTGACTAAAACTAGAAATAATTGTGTGATAAGCATTTATCAGAGTGTAAAACCATATAATCATGAAACATCACTCATATGATGTCTAAATTATGACACCTTATTTTTAATTTAGGATGCATTAGGTTTATCATCAGATACATCCCTAGAAATATCCTTAAAAATATCCCTAGGGATCTCACTAATGTTTTCTCATTATAGTTTCAAAATATTGACTAAAAAATTCCTATTATACCAACTATAGCAACCCCGGCATAACAGATATGGATATTACATCATTTTATATTAATATTCATCACATTATAAAAATACTTTCTTGAGGATGGTAATATTTTAGTGTATTTGGAAACTTGGAATAAAATATTCTAACATGGTGAAGATATTCAATGTTTTCCACAAAGATTTTCCCCATTAATACTTGTACTTAAAATATTTCTTCATAACCCAGTGAAAGGAAACATACGAAAGGGGTGATATAAAATTCATAGTGTAACATCCCTGACCTAAGAGACACTAAACCGGTGCCATGAGCTGGGTCGTCACATGACCTCAATCACGCCTCCTCATACACTAGTGGTTGTGGACTAGCAGTGAGGGTCTAATGATTCATGTGAGGGGAATATACCCTTTTTACCCTAGTGTAAGAACTCGTAACTTCATTTCAGGTATGTTTTTCTTTTTTCTGGAGTTTTTAAGAAAATTGAACTTTCTGGAAATTTTCAAAGTACACACCGTGTACTCTTCTCCGGCTCGAATCCGTGTGCTGACCATGCTCGGGCCACACACACGGTGTGTAGGGATGACATGGAGGCCAATTTTGGCGGAGTACGAAAAGGACCCAGAACATGCCGTGTACTCTAAAAGTACATGTTGTGTACTTTTTTTTACTAAACGGACCGGGGTTGCGCCTGACGCATAGAAACACCTCCTTCTAGGTCTCGTTCGTCCGAGAGTGACCTGTACAGCTGAATCTTCGAAGAGCTCCTGCCCCTTCATCCGTTCTCCAATTCGAGCACGGTCAATTGCGTTGGAATTGCAGCAGTAAGATATTCCTTCTTCTTGAGATTCATTTTCTGATTCCTCTTCGTTTCTGAGTTATCGTGGGTTGAGTGTTTTGTGCGTTTTCTCAGATCTATGATGTTCTAAGGGTAATCAATCATCATGATTCACATATATCGATCGCCTAGGATCAAGGTAGGTGGTTTGTGCCTTTATGTTGAAAGTCGATGAGTATTTTGTGCAAATTCCACAAATTCCCTTCGGCGGGGTATTGTGGGTTTCCTGTTTTGCCCCTACTATTTTCCTGCTTTGCTTGATTGCTATAGTATAGGTTTATGCTTGTAAGTAGAGTAATTTATTTTGTTCTCAGGATGCTTTTCCATGTTTGTTATGCCTGTTTGGAATTTTTCTAGTTTCCATGCCTAGCCGTAGGATAGTGGAACTGCTACTTTTTTACTGCTGAGACATAGAATGCTAGCCAAGTAGCTCTTGAGGTTTACTTGGATGATACACGCATGCTATGCATGTTTATTTTCACTCAGGACTGTGAGAACCTAGATTAGTAGACCAAATGGAGAATTGACGTAAGGGCTTCTCCAGAGTGTCTTTAAATACAATGTGAGACCACATGGGGAATTGATGATGAGTGATTCCTCAGAGAGTCTATAGTTCCTCAACATGGGCCACAAGGGGAATGAGACGTTGAGTGCTTCCCCAGAGAGCCTTTAGTATGATATGAGACTATAGGGGGAATTGACAGTGAGTGCTTCCTCTGTGAGTCTATTATTTTCATAGCTGAACCAGATGGGTGAGACTGTGTGTGCCACCTAGAGGGTTTCTAGTACTTATAGGTTGAACCATAGGGGTTAGGCTATGAGAGATACCCAAAGGGTTACCTTTTTTCCATTTTTGCTAGCTCTTTACTTGTGTAATTATATTGTTGGAACTGTAGATTGTAGCTGCTTGTGTTCCGGTTTAATGCTTATTGTTTTATTACTTCTATGTATCCATTGATTGTTTGGCACATATATTTGGGTGATTTCCTACTGGGATTGTATCTCACACCCTGTTTGAGCCATGCTTTTGGGCCCAAGAAGACTATGTTGTTGTAGGTATAGATAAGGGAAAGCACCCTTCTGCTTTGGGTTCTTAATTCACTGGAGCTAGAGAGCATGGGACCGAGCCGAGGCTTGCGATATTGAGGAGTTTACTTTGTTTTCTTTTGAACTATTTTTAATTGTACTTCAGCATGTTGGTTTGTTTACCACTTTCCATAGACATATGTACCATATTTCATCATTATTATGTATCCATTACTTCCACTGTTCACTGCAATTGTTGTATGCTGTTGATTGTTTCTGCCATTGTGTCTGCTTGTTTTTTTTCCGCTGTATACTTTATCGAATGAGGGCATAGTTTCCCCACTGACTCACCAAGGCCCTCACTGCTAGTCGGCAGCCTCTGGCATTTTGGGAAACGCGATTGAGGTCATGTGGTGAACAGGGTATGGGGCACCAGTGGAGGGGCTCCAGATTCGAGTCGTTACAAATTGGTATCAGAGGAGTTCTTTTCTCTTGCTTTACTATTTGGAGACTTTAGCTAGGGATAGGACGAGCTTAGTACTTGGTATTAAGCTATGATCAGGAGTAGCTAACCCATGTACAGGGAAAATCCATACTACCTCGTTAATTTTAGTTTGTTGGTTTTGAGTTTTTATGGTTGATATGTTTTCACCTAGAGTGATTCGCATGACTCGTGCAGTTATTGTTTTGATATTTCGGTTCTATTTCTGTCGCAACCTGATGAGATGAGGGTATTCCATGAAATTCATCATATAGGAACTTCTAGAAATCACATTCCATGCATTCTTTCCATGCCATATAGGGTGCATTAGCGATTGCATGCTGTTGTGATAGGCTTTGTGTAGACCATGCATGATGTTGTGATAGATGCTTGATAGAATCCCTACTGTTATTTTAGAGAGATGTTATTTTCCCTTATATTTGACTATAAGATATTCCAATCTTTGATTCACGGGGAGTATGGACCCACACGAATCAGAATTTGGCACATCTTTACCTTGTTTTTAGTGTTTATGGGGTTTTGTGCAGTTTCTGAGCTACTGCCAGGAAAAAACCAGAATACACGGCGTGTACTTTTTGGATACACGCCGTGTAGTTTTCAGGCCATGTTACTGACCGTGTGAGAAGAACACAATGTCGTGAAAGTAACTTTAGGAACACGCTGTGTATGGTAGGTACACACCGTGTATTAATGAGCCGTGTACCCGGCCGTGTCACTAACAATATGGGTCGGGGAAGATCGAGTAGCACACGCCGTATTGAAACGGAACACGCCGTGTAGTCCCTTCCAGGCACCCGACCGTGTCACGAACAACATGGGTCGGTGTGACCTTCTCTCAGACACGCCGTGTTGCTCTTGGAGCATGCCGTGTCATCTTTCCAGGTACCCGACCATGTCACGAACAACACGGGACGATGTCACCTTGCCTATACAGGCTGTGTTTGTTTGGAGCACACCGTGTAAGGTTCATCCATGTAGACGTCCGTGTGTTTAACAACAAGGGCCGCCGAAGCCTTGTCCAGTACACGTCGTGTCCATAGGGAACACGCCGTGTAGTCTCAGTTTTAGAAAACCGTGTGGGTTAGCCGTGTAAGGGACTCAGGCAGGGGAACAGTTTTCAAGTACATTCCGTGTGTGGATGCAACAGGCCGTGTAGTTTGAAATGTACATGACTTGTAGGGAAGGAGTACACGCCCATGTCAGTGGCTTAAGAAAACATGTCGTGTAGTTTTTATAGATGCCGTGTAGTCGAGTTTTGTAAACTTGTGTGTTTTCCATCCCCTGTTTCCGTTTTTTACTCTAGTGTTCTTTGTCCTTCTTTTCCTGATCTAAGGTGTACTTTTGATCTTTCAGAGCTATGCCTCCGAGACATCCTCTGGTCGTACGTCTGTCGTCAGGCAGTGATCAGACGCCAGATAGGGCTGATCAGGGACTTCCTACCGATCCTACAGTCGGGCCAGCCTTGGCACCTGCTGTTATACCAGTTATAGGTGCTGATGCGCAGTTCAGGGACGGTTTCATGAGGATGATGCAGGCCTTCCAGGGAGAACCGCCTCCTGCCACGACTATGGAAGACCTGAACCATGTTTTTCAGCAGCATCATCCTCCCAAGTTCTCGGGGGAAGGAGGACCTCATGTTGTAGTGTCATGGCTGGAAGCCATGCTGACCATTTTCGACCATCTGGAGACACCTCCAGAGAGGCGGGTCAAGATCTCCACCTACATGCTCCGAGACTCTGCCAAGAGGTTGTGGGACGTGATCTCAAAGGCGGGTCAACAGTAGGCTATGGCTTGGTAGGAGTTCCAGTGCGTGTTCTATGACTACTTCTACCCAAAGACCCTGAGGGCTGATCGAGCCTAGGAGTTCATGAGCTTAGAGCAGGGTACTCTTTCTGTCATGGATTATTCCTCTCGCTTCAACGAGCTGCAGCGTTTCACACCCCTCCGGGATGGAAGTGGGGTGTTCTTGGTAAGGAAGTTTGAGGATGGCCTTAGGAGGGAGATCCGTTCACAAGTGAACATCTTCCAGCTGACTTCCATCACTTCCATCGTTAACCAAGCACTGATTACGGAGCGCAATCTAAGAGACTCTGGAGCTACGAACCAGGTCAGTTCTGCTTCCATAGCTAGTCTTCCTCCAGATGACAACAAGAAGCGACATAGAGAGTCTACGTGCGGTGACCCGAGGAAGCGTGATGCATCATCAGGCAGCCAGGTGACATGCTACCAGTGTGGCCGGTCAGGGTACACGAGGTCGCAGTGCCAGAGGGACCCCGTGGAGTGCCGATCTTACAGTAATATGGGTCACAATCAGCTTTTCAACCCTGTTTTCTCACCAGAAGCGGGTGACCGGGGTTCTTCCATGACTCCTCATTCCGGAGCAGCACCACCAGTTTCTCACCAGTCAGGTAACTGGAGTTCTTCTGGCCATTCGGGCCAAGGTGGAGGTCGAGGCCATGGTGGTCAGCCACCAGTCCCTCAGCACCAGAAGGGTGGATCAGCTTAGAGTGGTCAGCCAGGGGCGCAGGTCCGCAGTGCAGGCCAGTCTTTCACCGTGGAGCAGACCTATCAGGAGCAGGATTCCAGCCCTTCTACAATTCTAGGTACGGTTTTAGTATCCTCTATTTTATCTTCAGCTCTTTTTGATACTGGTGCTATGAATAGTTTTATCTCTGTTGCAATCATGGAGAGCCTTGGGCTCTGTATCCTTTCTTCTGCCGACTCGTTGACACTAGGCACACCTTTGGGGACGAGGACATCTAGTGTACGTCAGTGTAGAGAGTGACCTCTCGAGGTTTCAGGGTATCATTTCTTGTGGGACCTCTATGTCCTAGAGATGATAGGCTATGATGTCATCCTCGGGATGGACTGGTTGGTTCCCTTCCAGGCAGTCGTCGACTGTTATCACCGTAGAGTGAGTTTTGTTTCACCAGAAGGTGAATCCTTTCTTCATAGAGGCGAATGGGATGTTCAGGCGAGTCGAGAAGGACTCGAGCATTATGGGCTAGGAAGGGTGACAGCCCAGATGGCTAGTCTTTATATGGATGACCAGGGTACTTCGTAGTTGGACTTTCCACCAGTGGTGGATCGTTTCAGGGATGTCTTTCTAGAGGAATTTTTAGGTTTGCCTCCAGATCATGAGGTAGACTTCTCTATTGAGCTCTTGCCAGGAGCGACACCGGTGTCCATTACTACCTATAGGATGGACACACCTGAGTTGAAGGAGCTCAAGAAGAAGTTGGAGGAGTTACAGGCTAAGGGATTCATCCAACCCAGTACTTCTCCTTGGGGTTCTCCTGCCCTGTTTTCAAAGAAGGAAGACTGTACCCTTCGACTTTGTGTGGATTATCGGAAGCTGAACCAGTTGACGGTCAAGAACCGATATCCATTTCCGAGGATCTATGAACTTTTCGATCAGCTTCGAGGAGCCCGAGTGTTCTAAAAGATCGATTTGAGGTCCAACTATCATCAGTTGCACGTTAGACCAATAGATATACCTATGACAGCCTTCAGGAGAAGGTATGGTCTATACGAGTATATAGTTATGCCGTTCGGTCTCATGAACGCGCCGATAGTTTTCATGGTAATGATGAACCGAGTGTTCCACCCTTACTTGGAATCTTTCATTGTGGTATTTGTGAATGATATCTTTGTGTACTCCCACACTCTACACAACCATGCCACACATCTTGAGATCGTTCTGAGTACACTGAGAGAGCATCGGCTTTATGCTAAACTCTCGAAGTGCCACTTTTGGATGGATCAAATTCACTTCTTGGGTCACGTCATCTCAGAGGCAGGAGTATCTATGGACCTAGAGAAAGTGAGAGCTGTAGTTTCCTGGGAGCAGCCGAAGAACGTCTTTGAGGTACAGAGTTTTATAGGGCTGGATGGATACTACATACACTTCATTCAGGACTTTTCTCATCTAGAAGCACCTTTGACAGGTCTGACCAAGAAAGGGTTGAAGTTCTTATGGTCAGATTATTGCGAGTCAGCCTTTCAGGAGCTTAAAGGTAGGTTGATGTCAGCACTGATACTAGTCTTGACAGAGCCAGGCAAGAGCTACATTGTTTACTATGATGATTCAGGTATCGGGCTAGGAGCTGTGCTTATACAGGGAGATGGAGTCGTTGCGTACGGATCTCGGCAGTTGAGGCCACATGAGAGGAACTACCCTAAGCACGATCTGGAGTTGGCAGCTCTTGTTCATGCCTTACAATATTTTAGACACTATCTACTGGGAGATCACTTTGTGGTCTTCACCGACCACAAGAGTCTCAAGTACATCTTCCCTCAGCGTGATCTGAATTTGAGGCAGTGCAGGTGGGTCAAGTATCTTCAGTCTTTTGATTTCGAGCTTTCTTATATGCTGGGAAAGGGCACCGCAGTGGCAGACGCGTTGAACAATAGAAATCAAATTCAGGAAGTTCAGGAGGCCAGCAGTGAGTGGTAGCTCATGGATCTGTTCTTTGAGATGCATCTGGAGGTGCACGACAGATAGGGATAGATTTTCCTATCTTCAATAGCTGTTACATCTACACTTCTTGATCGGGTATGGATGAGGCAGCTATCAGACTCAGAAGGATTAGTACTATGGGAGAGTGTGTCACGAGAGGACACTCTTCCTGGATGGAGAGTGGGTGAGGATGAGATCTTGTGTTTCCAGGGAAGCGTATGGGCGCCAAAAGACATACGTGAGGAGATGATGTGGAACTTTCATTCCTCTGTTTGGGCAGTTCATCCTGGAATCACCAAGATGTATCGAGATCTTCATCGCCAATACTGGTGGCCAAGAATGAAGAAAGATGTTGCTGGTTTTGTCATGAGATGTTCAACTTGTCAGCTGGTGAAAGCAGAGCATCAAGAAACAACATGCCTTTTACAGTAGTTACCCATTCTAGATTGGAAGTGGAACAATGTTGCAATGGACTTCATGATCAGATTGCTGAGGACGCCTCGGGGAAACGATTCTATTTGGGTTGTCATAGATAGTCTCACAAAGGTTGCTCACTTTTTGCCGATCAAGGAGACCTTCAGTGTTGATGATCTGGGATGACTTTACATTCGAGAGATCATTCGTCTGCATGGAGTTCCACACTCCATTGTTTTAGACAGGGATGCGTGGTTTACCTCTCGGATCTGGAAGGGACTTCAGAAGGCCTTGGGCACATAGGTACTTTTGAGTACATTATACCATCCCCAGACTGATGGCCAGTCCGAGCACAAGATCCATGTGCTTGAGGATATGATCCGAGCCTGCATTCTAGACTTTGGCGGTTCTTGGGAGAAGCATATTCCTCTGGTGGAGTTCTCTTACAACAAAAGTTTCTAGGAGACCATTCAGATGACACCATACGAGGCTTCGTACGGTAGGCCATGCCGATCACCCTTATGCTTTCTAGAGGCAGGAGATGCAGCTTTGCTGGGACCTCGTCTCGTTCAGGACACCTTAGAGATGATAGAGCTGATCTGGAAGAGGATGGCTATAGCACAGTCTCGATAGAAGTCATATGCTGATCAGAGGAGACGACCTCTAGAGTTCGAGGTCGAGGATCAGGTTTTCCTGCGTGTCGCACCGAGGTTCAGACAAAAGCGGATTCAGATACAGGGTAATCTTTCACCACCGTACTTCGGGCCATTTGAGGTCTTGGAGAGAGTGGGATCGGTCGCCTATCGGTTGCAGCTACCTCAGAGGTACCAGGCTATGCACGAAGTCTTCCACGTCTCTCAGCTCCGACGTTAATTTTCGGACCCATCTCATGTATTTCAGCCTAAGGAAGTTGAGCTCGAAGTGGATGCATTGTTCGAGGAGCATCCTATCTAGATTGTCGATCGCAGTACGAAGGTTCTCCATGGGTGGTCTGTCCCTCTTGTACGGGTGCTATGGCAGCATGGGCGAGTATAGGATGAGTCCTGGGAGAGGGAGGCCGATGTACGATCACAGTGGACGGAGTTGTTCGGGGATACTTCTTCTATGCCATGTTAGGGAAATTCGGGGATGAATTTCTTTAAGGGGGGAAGTTTGTAAGAACCCATATCTTCATTTCAGGTATGTTTTTCCTTTTTCTAGAGTTTTTAATAAAAGTTAACTTTCTAGAAATTTTCAAAGTACACGCCGTGTACTTTCTAAGTACATGCCATGTACTCTTCTCCATCTCGAAGTCGTGTGCTGACCATGCCCGGGCCACACACATAGTGTGTAGGGATGACCTGGAGGCTGATTTTGGCGGAGTACGGAAAGGACCTAGTACACGCCGTGTACTCTAAAAGTACACACCTTGTACTTTTTTTCACTAAATGGACCGAGGTCACACCTGATGCACAGAAGCACCGCCTTCTAGGACCCGTTCGTCCGAGAGCAACCCGTACGGATGAATATTCGATGAGGTCCCAGCCCTTCGTCCATTCTCCGATTAGAGAACGGTCGATTGTGTTGGAATCGTTGTGGTAAGATATTCCTTTTTCTTGAGATTCGTTTTCTGATTCCTCTTCATTTCCAAGTTATCGTGGGTTAAGTGTTTTGTGCATTTTCTCATATCTATGACGTTCTAAGGGGAATCAATCGTCGTTATTCACACATATCGATCTCCTAGGATTGAGGAAGGTGGTTTCTTCATTTCTATTGAAATTTGATGAGTATTTTGTGCAAATTACACAAATTACCTTGGGCGGGGAATTGTTGGTTTCCTGTTTCTACCCTGCTATTTTCCTGCTTTGCTTGATTACTTTAGTAGAGGTTTATGCTTGTAAGTAGAGTAATTTATTTTGTGCTTAGGATGATTTTCCATGTTTGTTATACCTTTTTAGTGTTCTTCCAGTTTCCATGCCTAGCTGTAGGATAGTGGAACTGCTACTTTTTTACTGTTGAGCCTTAGAATGGTAGCCAAGTATCTCTTGAGGTTTACTTGGATGATACACACATGCTATGAATATTTATTTTCGCTCAGGACTATGAGAACCTAGAGTATTAGACCAAAGGGAGAATTGACGTAAGGGCTTTTCCAGAGTGTCTTTAAATACGATGTGAGACCACAGAAGGAATTGACAATGAGTTATTCCTCAGAGAGTCTGTAGTTCCTCGACGTGGGCCACAGGGGGAATGAGTCGTTGAGTGCTTCCCTAGAGAGCCTTTAGTACGATACGAGACTATATGGGGAATTGACGGTGAGTGCTTCCTCAGAGAGTCTATTATTTTCATATTTGAACCATAGGGGTGAGACTGTGTGTGACACCTAGAGGGTTTCAAGTACTTATAGGTTGAACCATAGGGGTTAGGCTATGAGATCTACCTAGAGGGTTACATTTTTCCTTTTTTTTTCTGGTTGTTTACTTGTGTACTTCTTTTGTTAGAACTGTAGATTGTAGCTTCTTGTGTTCTGGTTTACTGCTTCTTATTTTATTACTGCCATGTATTCATTGACTGTTAGGCATAGATCTTTGGGTGATTGCCTACTAGGATTGTATCTCACACCCAGTTTGGGCCATGATTTTGGGCCCAAGAAGACTATGTTGCTATAGGTATAGATAAGGGAAATCTCTCTTCTACTTCGGGTTCTTGATTCACTGGAGCTGGAGAGCATGGGACCAAGCTAAGGCTTGCGATGCTGAGGAGTTTACTTTGTTTTCTTTTGAACTTTTTTTTCAGTTGTACTTCAACACGTTGGTTTTTTTACCACTTTCCATAGACATATGTACCATATTGCATCATTATTATGTATCCATTGCTTCCGCTGTTCACTTCAATTGTTGTATGCTATTGATTGTTTCTGCTATTGTGTCTGGTTGTTTTTTTCCCACTGTATACTTTACCAAATGAGGGAATAGTTTCCCCACTACCTCACCAAGGCCCTCGCTACTAGTTGGCAGCCTCTGGCGTTTGGGAAAACACGCTTGAGGTCATGTGGCGAACCAGGTACGAGGCACTAGTGGAGGGGCTCCGGATTCTGGTCGTTACACCTAGTAAGCTACAAAAGAACACAATATAAATAGTAAAAACATTATGAAACAAATAATAAACATAAAATCCAAAAATCTCCAAACTGGGTACAAACCATAATTGAACATTATCAATGTCATGAAATACTAGTAGTTCAAGTGAATAAAACCCAAAAATAAGACAACAACCAAATCCCCAAAATGGTCCTGAATATAAGTCTATATCCACGTAAATGTATATCCTAATCCCAACTCAACATTCTATAGTAGGGCCTTTGCCCTTTTCCTAACCTACAACCAATATATTTTCTCGGGTACCCAATAACGACTCGAGCAGGATGTGAGTACAAAACTCAATAGGCCACCACCAACTATGTTTACAAAATAGCCAGACTAATAGATAGTTCATGCAAGTAAAAAATGAATGGTAAGTAAAAAAGGTATAATTTTAGTGCCATTAGTTAACAAGGTTCATTTAATTCATGACTAGAATTAATCCCAATTCCATTTCTTATACCATTTTTTCCACATAATCCATTTCTTTAACACATGTTCTTTGGGTTAGGAATAAACATCATCTCTACTAGGGTCTAAGGCAATTAATCATTATTTATAGAGGAAATAATTCAAGTCCCTATCTCACTAGGGATACACACATCACATCAACACATTATCCTGACCTCAAAGCCTTAGTCTGGGTGGAATACAACCATTAGGGGAGTATAGCCTCCATCCCCTTCCTAACCCATAAATTTTGAGGTGGAATTTAGAGCCTCGGTCTAACTCGACCTATGGGCATAGAAACTCAAGTCAATACCCCCACTCTTCATAGCCATGTTCACATGTTTATTAATCAAGTCACCACAACCATACCATAACACAACCAGACATATTCAATGCCATTATAATTCACAATACCTAATAAACAACATGGGAATTAGTACTATTCCATAACCCATTAATACATTTACCATTTAAAATTCATATCCATTTATCCAAATTCTCATTCTTGTGCCTTAACCCTTTAAGTGTATTCAACAACCCCTATGCCTTGGACAAATTCATCAATGAGAAAACATTTACCCATTTAGCCCATTTATCACTTCACAAGCATTCGACCACTTATGCATTTCAAGTACATTTCTCATATCTCATAACCCAACCACTTATTGAATTGAACCATTAGGTGTGCCACAATTCTCAGGTATTAACCCACTCAACATATTGATCCATTTCCTTATTACATCTCATTAACATATTCCCCCATTTCCCATTCCATAACCAAATTATGAGTTCACCACTTAATATGAACTAAACCTCTTAGTCATTTCTATCCATAATTAATTAATCAATTGACTTAATCTCATTCAACCTAATTACCCATTTTCATGTCATTACAACAACACAAAATTCCATTATCACCCTAGGAATATTTTTCATCATTCCATTTATGACTAAAAAAACCATTATGACATATTTTACATAGGTTCCACATTAATATTTGGAAACCCTTCACTTAACCCTACCACACTCATGGTCCGGGTTTTCCAGCATCCCCCATGGATGGCCTTAAAATGGTCAAGTCCTCATCTACTAATCCCAAGGGGATCATGAGGGTTTAAAAAAATAATTTAGACACCCAATTTACCAAATCATACCCAAGTTAACCAATACACAACATGAGAAAGGAAAAATCCAAACACACATGCACAAATCTAGAACAAAACTATGGGATATAACTTGCAGACCAACTACCTCGAATTTGATGATGAAAACACTCTTAATCGTAGTATTTGATCCAGATTCAAACACCCCTTGAATCCCCAACCTAGATCCCATCAGAAAAGTGGGTTTTAGAGCTTCAGAAGGAGATGCGAGAAATATGAAAACCCTAATCGAAAATAAGAATAAAGGGGGAGATTAGACATACCTAGGGCTTTGATCTGCAACCAAAAATGTTCTATGTTAGGACCATGTTGGATGGAGAAGAAATTTTTAAGAGTTTTCTTTTATAGAGTGTTGTCATTTGTTTTCAAAGAGTATGACTGAATTCATATCATAAAAGACTTGGAAAACTATGACGATGATTTTCTGATTTTATTTCACAAATATCATAATTTTTGAGAACTTTTAATGCAATAATTATAAAGGATAGAGGGAGTAAATAAGTTTTTTTTGGAAAAGGAGAGAAAGTTTCATGCAAGTATAAGTGACACACATGTGTATGTTGCGCAAAAGTCATATTTCAAGATCATCACATCAAAATATGACAAAGAAAATAAAGTGGTGCACAAGTTAATGATTGGTGCGTAAGTCAAAAAGTGTAATGTAAGTATAAGCGGCACACAAGTGTATGTTGCGTGCAAGTCATATTTCAAGACCATCATGTCAAAATATGACAAAGGAAAAAAAGTGGCGTGCAAGTTAAATATTGGAATGAAAGTCAAAAATTTGCGTTCAAGTATAAGCGACGCACAAGTGTATGTTGCGCGCAAGTCATATTTCAACATCGTCTTATCAAAATATGAAAAAGGAAAGAAAGTGGAACACTAGTGATGGAGTGGAATGCCAGTGATGGAGCAACGTACAAAGTAGGAATGGCGCACAATTTTATATGGCACGCAATCCCCCAAAATGCCTATAAATAGATGGCTACCCTCCTCATTTTTCTATGATCAACACTTAAGTGAAATTTTGAGCTATGAGCGTGCAAGTATTAGAAAGTGGTGCACAAGATGAAGTGTCACGCAAGTCAGGAGTTATTTAATAGACACACAAGTAGGGAGGTGTGCAAGCAGAGTGGCGTGTAAGAAGAAGTGGTGCGCAAGTAGAAGTGACACACATGTTGTAAGAGGCACGCAAGTAGGGAGTTGTGTTCAAGAAGTGTGTTTTGTATAAACCAAAGGTGGTGCACAAGTTGTGAGCTATGTACAATAGTGGCACACAAGTAGTTAGTGGAGCACAAGTAGGTAGGAACGCAAGCTGAGTGACGCACAAGAAGGTGGCACACAAGCAGGGGGGCACACAAGCTGGGTGTGGCATGAAAGATGTTTGCACGAGGATGTTCTTACCAGATTATAGGTAGGAAAGTGAAGATTTTTTTTTGAAATATTTGATTTGTGAAAGTTCATTAAGAAGAATAGATACATTGCATAACCTATTTGTGATAAAAGGGAGAACACACAATATTAAATTATTTTCAAAGTGATACACGAGTGTAAGGGTATATCCTACTCATTGTATTACACATCAAAGGATTGTTTCTAGTGGATTGTGTGGTACTAGATTTTTTCTGTACCATACTAAGGACTTATCTAATCTTGTTGAGTAGTGAACCTTGTAACTCTTATGTTCCCGTGGTTGTGTATGTTCTGTAGGGGAGAAAATATTTAATAGAAGGCAAAGGTTGTTTCAAAAATAAGGAAACATAAAAAGAAAAATATATCACTAATTCACCCCTCCCCATCTTAGTGATACTTGGATCTTGACTGGGAACTTCAATTGGTATCAATGGGAAGGTTCCCTTTGTTTGTTCTTTGCTGAAGTTTTGAATAGAAGTTGTGATGGAGAATCTGAACTGTGTAAACAGTAAGAGTATTTCTATATTTGATGGAATTAATTATCATATATGGAAGGATATAATGATGAATTATCTTTTTTTTCTCTTGGAAATGAAGTTCTCGAAACTACAACTGATATATTTCCTCCTATTTATGATAAGGTTCCTCTTACACTTATTGATAAAAAGAATAATGAGAATGATGAAAGAGCTAAAAATAAATTACTCTCATATATTTCTGAGAGTGAGTTCTTAAGAGTGAAAGGTGTTTCTACAACTAAATGCATCTGGGATAAGTTGAAGAACATCTATGAAGGAAACACAAAAGTGAAGAATGAAAAACTAAAAATCTGGAGGCTGAAGTATGAAGACTTGAAAATGGGAGAATTTGAATCTTATGGGGACTTCTTTTCCATGGATAATGACATTGTCTGTATAATTAGATGTCTTGGTAAAAATTTGGATGATTATACAGTCATTGAAAGGATCTTGAGAATTATTCCTGACAAGTTTTATGATAAAGTGTCTTCATTATATGGCAGAGACCCTGAAATATTATCTCTGGATGATTTTTATAGCACTTTCATTAATTATGAAATGAGAAGGCAGAAGACTATGAAGACAAAAACAAAAGTAGATAGTGAAATTTCATTCAAGTATTCAAAGAGAGAGAAGTTAAAGAAGACCCTTATTGAATATGATGCTGGTGAATCTAATTCTGAAGATGAGGTATGTAAATTTTTTAATGAAATTCTATCCTTGTTTTCTAAAAATGTGAAAAGAGGTACACAGAAATAAAATGGGAAACTTCCCTTGAAATTTTTTGAGTGTGGATCCTTTTCCCACTTAACGGCTAACTATCCTCAAAAGAATAAGTATGAATATAGTGATGATGATGATAGAAGGCCAAGAAGGTTGTGGAAGAAACAAACTGACAAAGATAAATATTTTTCAAAGGGTAAGGATAAAAATTCCTTCAAATCAAAAAGAAGAATCATTTTATCTAAATATTATGAAGAATAAGATAACAAAGTTTAATATGAGAAATATAGAGAGAATACCTTTATTGAAGCAGTGAATATTGAAGATTACGGGAGAAATAGTTCCGAAGAAGAAGAAAATCAACATGAATATCATCTGAAAGAAGAGTTGAAAGAATGTTTGAGGAATATTAGAAGGCTTGAGAAGTAAAACAAGAAGTTGATAAATGAAAATTCCACATCAAACAATCAAAAAGGTTTTCCTGATGAGAAAATCCTGACGGAAACAGAGATTGATGATAAGAAGAAATATTTTGAAAATATAATGAATCACCATGATCATATTGAAGTAAAGCTAAAGGAAAAAGTAGAAGAGTTGGAACTTTTCCAACAAAGAATTTATAAAGATAAAAAAGTAATATTAGTTTCAAAGAATCTATCTCATAATTTGGTGAATTTTATAGTAAGAATAAACCAAAGAAGAATCTAAAAAGGATACCTTCAAAGGTTGAGAGGAAAGTTGGAACTAGTTCTGATAAGAACAAAGCTGGAAAGGCTATATATTTGGCCAAAGTCAGTAATACTAAAAAATCATAAGTACATAAAAATCTTGAGTCTAGAAATATTTATACTAATTATGGTATTGGTAAATCTGAATAGAAACATGAGTTGAAAAAGAATGTTACAATTGAAAATAGGTAGGTTTATGGTCAGTAGAGTTCTGTTAAGAAGGTTGTTGAGAAGCATGTTCTCAACTCTGGTCAGTATAGAAGTTTCAATGGGAAATATTTATTCTATGGTTACTGATGGTATTGTGGTGGATTTGGACACATTGAAAACGTTTTTTGGTTCAATCAACAACATTACTACAATTCCACAAGTAATGGAAGACAAGGTTTGAGGGAGAGGCAATCCTCTCAAAAAGGGAAGTACGAGAAGGAATTTTAGAAGAAATCTGAGAAGGCTGGTGTGAATGTTGAAAATAGGTTCCAAACATTGGAAACTATTTGTGAAATATGTGAACATACTAGACATATTACTAAGGGATTTCTTGTTTTGTTTATATTATAACCAAAGGTTCTTAACAAATCTTAAAAGCTGGAGGTGAAGAATGAAAAGGAAGAATAGAAAGATATTATTGTTAAAACTGCCTTGAAATCTACAAAAGGAGAAAATCCATGGATTCTTGATAGTGGTTGTTCTTCTCATATGATAGGATACTTAAAGTTTCTGAATAATGTGAAATACTTTAAATAATGAATAGTTACATTTAGAAATGATGAATCTCTGAGGATCAAAGGTGTTGGATCAGCCATCTTCAGGAAAGAAAAAAAAATAAAATCTAGGAAAACATTATATGTTGATGGATTGAAACATAACTTTTTGAGTGTTTCAAAACTCTGTGAGGAGGTTAAGAAAGTTATCTTTAGAAAAAATGGGTTTTTTTGGGAAAAGTGAAAATGATGGAAAGGTAGTTACAAGAGACCAACATACAAAAGGGAACTTGTTTCAAGTTGGTGAAGTACAAAATTCTTGTTACATTGGCATGGTGGATGAAAATCATTTATGGCATAAAAGTCTGGGACATATGTGTCAAAGAAACATGTGAAAGTTACCAATGCGAGATAGTGTCCAAGATATGCTTGATTTATCAATAAGAAGATATCGGTGTTGCACTATTTGTGAAAAAGGGATGATTACAAACTCTATTCATAAAAGAGTTGACATTCATTCAAATCAGCCCTTGAAACTTATACATTATGAAATTTGCGGACCAATGAGAAGGAAATCTACAAATGGAGGTAAGCATGTCATTATTTTCATTGATGAATTTACTCTCATTATGTGTGTTATGTACATGAGACATAAGTCATATGCTCTGAAATTTTTTAAGACTTTCAGGAGGAAAGCAGAGATAGAATTTGAGTATTCAGTGAAGAAGTTTAGAACTGATAATGGTGGAGAGTATAAGAATGAATAGTTTGAAAGTTACCTTGAGAATCATGTAATTCATCATGAGTTCATCTCACCATACACACCTCAACAAAATGGGGCTACTAAAAGGAAGAATAGAAGTCTGGTTAAAATGGGGAAAACTATGTTACATGAACATGGCCTCTCTTGTTATTATTGGAGGCAAGCCATGAGTATTGCATTGTATATTCAAAATCAATGTTTCTATAGGCCACATTCAGATATGACTCCATATGAAATATTTTATTAAAAAACTCCATGTTTGAAACACTTAAGAGTTGTTGGGAGTCCATGAATCATAAAGAAAAAAGGTATAAACCTTGGAAATTTTGAACAAAGAGGAGATGATGGAATTTTTCTTGGCTATGATCTATAGAAAAAGATAATACAGATGTTTCAACAGAGAAATAGGATGAATTTTTAATTATTCTGGTGTGAAATTTGTTGAAAATATTGAAAAAGAAAATAAGACTTTTTCCTATATAGAAGTTGATAAGGACACAAAAAGTCTTGTTAATGATTCTAATAATGCTACCAATATTGGTAATTGTACTCAAGAAGAAGAATCAGACTCAACAATTTCAAGTGATGAGGATGATATTCAAATAGCTCATCTTAGTCCAAGAAAGAAAGTGGAGGATCAGAACATTATTGTTGATCAACATCAAAGGGTTCAAACAAGAAGAACAAAAAATGTCATTACCCATACTTCTTTTTATTCAAAAGTGGATTCAAATGGTGGAAATTAAGCTTTTGAGTATCTAGAATGGATTCAAGCTATGAATGAAGAACTTGATCAAATAGAAAAGAATGATACTTGGGAACTCGTACCCAAGCTTGATGACAAAAATGTTATTGGTAAAAAATGGGTTTTCTGGAACAAGCTGAATGAATAAGGTGAAGTGATAAGGAACAAGGCAAGATTAGTGTAAAAAGGTTACTCACAAATTGAAGGTGTTGATTTTGATGAAACTTTTTCTCTAGTGGCTAGATTGAAAACAATCGGAATATTTCTTGCTATTACTGCACAATGAGGTTACAAATTCTTTCAAATGGATGTGTAGTTTTCATTTCTTAAAGGAAATCATGATGCATAAGTTTACATTTAACAACCTTGGGGATATTTTTGTTGGGAAAGATGAATGTTATGTGTGTAAGCTGAAGAAAGCATTGTATGGGATCAAACAATATCTAAGGGCATGGTACTCCAAATTGGATACTTTCTTAAGGAAGATGAGTTTCAAGAAAGGACGAGTTGACACCAATCTTTAAATTAAAGAATTTCAGGAGTCTTCTCTCATTGTAATTGTTTCTGATGATGAAATTATCTTTGCTGGAAATGATGAATGATCTTGTGAATGATTTTCTGAAGATATGAATAAGTTATTTGATATGTCCATGCTGGGATAAGTGAAATACATTCTTGGGTTAAAAATATTACATATGAGGAAACACATTTTTGTTTCTCAATAGATGTATGATAAGGAAATTATAAATAAGTTTGGCATGGAAAATTAGAAACCAGTTTCCACACCAATTTCAGTGGGAACCAAGTTGTCTGAAGATGGAGAAGGCAAGGAAGTTGATCAGAAAGAGTTTCAAAAGCTAATTAGAAGTTTATTATATCTGGCTGCATCAAGACCTGAAATTTTATATGTTGTTACCTTATGTGAAAGGTCTCAGAGTTCTCCTAAAGAATCATATTTAATTTCTGGAAAGAGGATTCTCAGATATATCAATGTCACAACAAATTTTGGAATTAGGTATGATGGTGCAGAAAATGTTGATTCGTTTGGGTATTCAGATACTGATTGGGTAAGAAATGTTTATGATAGAATATCCAAATCTGGTGGAGTTTTATTTATAGGGAAAAGTTGTGTTAGTTGTCATAAAAAGAAATAGAATTCAGTGACTCTTAGCATGGATAAATCTAATTATGATGCTGACACTTAAGCTTCTACCTAACTTATGTGGATGAAGACTCAGTTAGAAGATCTTCTTGTTGAAGTGAAGCTACCCTTACTCTTGGGATATTATAATCAGAGTGCAATCAATATTAAAAGGAACCTGGTACAAAATTCTCATTCAAAAAACATTGACATAAAGCACCACTTCATCAAAGAGTATGTGGAGAATAATGAATTGAAGCTAGAGTATGTTCCTTTATCGGAACAAGTTGATGATATATTTAAAAAACCATTACTAAGGGAACGATTTACTAAATTGAGGTTGAACATGGGTGTTCAACCTCTTTATCATCAATTTTGAGGTACATGTGTCTATCCCCACTCTCATATTACATTTATATAGTGTTTTAAATGGGGATAATTGTTTCATAAATCTATCCTTATAGAAGCATGCATAAAGGGGGAGTTATGGGTAAGTTGTGAATCCAATATGTATGTGTGTGAACTATTCTAAATGTTTGCTGGAGTGGTTGTAGGAAACCATGTTTTTGTATTCCATGAAAATTGAATAAGTGAAGAATGCTTTGGTAGAATCCTAGAAGATGTTCTGATGACGTTTGAGGATATATGATCATACAATTTCATAGTAACTACTTTTAGACAACATGGTTTTGGCTGTAAAAAATTCTTGTTTCCTATAATGAGTTATCACATGTAGGCTTAGAATTGTTGATAAGTAATCCATTTCTTATGGTTATAAAGTTCCATGATTTATGAATATTGGTTGAAAACAAAATCTAAAGGGTGAGATTGTTGGGACAAAGTTTGATGGTGAAAGAAGTTTGAAGTGTTTACTTTTTTAGAGTGTTGTCTTTTGCTATCAAATAGTATAAATCAATTCACTTTGTAAAAGAATTGGAAAACAATGATGATGATTTTCTGATTTTTACTTCACAAATATCATAAGTTTTGAGAACTTGTGATGTAAGACTTATAAAGGATAGGGGGATTAAAGAAGTGTTTTTTGAAAAGGAGATAAAGTGGTGCGTAAGTATAAGTGTCCTGTAAGTATAAGTGGAGGGCAAGTGTATGTAGCACTCAAGTCATATTTAAAGATCATAACATAAAAATATGACAAAGGAAATAAAGTGGCGCACAAGATAAAGTTTGGTGTGAAAGTAAAAAAATTGGCATGCAAGTATAAGCGGTACACAAGTGTATGTTGCGCACAAGTCATATTTTAAGATCATCACATCAAAATATGATAAAGGAAATAAAGTGGTGCACAATTTAAAGATTAGCATGCAAGTAAAAAAGTGGTGCACAAGTATAGGCAGTGTGTAAGTGTATTTTGCGCACAAGTTATATTTCAACACCATTTTATCAAAATATGACAAAGGAAAGAAAGTGGCACGCTAGTGATGGAGTGTTGTGCAAGTGATGGAGCGGCGTGAAAATTAAGAATGATGTGCAAGTATATGTGGTGTTCAAGTCACCAAAATTCCAATAAATAGACGACTACCCTCTTCATTTTTCTATGCTTAACACTTAAGAGAAAATTTGAGCTCTGAGTGTGCAAGGAGTAGAAAGTGGCATGCAAGTTGAAGTGTCATGCAAGTCAGGAGTTATTTATCATGCGTGAAAGTAGAGAGGTGTGCATGTAGAGTGTCACACACATAGAAGTGGCATGCAAGAAGAAGTGGTGTGCAAGTTGTAAGAGGCACACAAGTAGAAAGTTGTGTTCCAGAAGTGTGTTGTGTATAAGTGCGCAAGTATTTAGGCACACAATATGAGTGGCACACAAGCAGGTGGCACACAAGTAGGGAGGCCCGTAAGCTGGGTGTGGCGCACAAGCTATTTGCACCAGGAGGTTCTCAGCAGCTTCTGGGTAGGAAAGTGAATAATTTTTTTGAAAGATTTGATTTGTGAAAGTTCATTAAGAAGAATAGATACATTACATTACCCTATTTGTGATAATAGGGAGCACACACACTATTGGATTGTTTTCAAAGTTCTATACGAGTGTATGCACATACACTACTCATTGTATTCCACATCAAAGGATTTTTTTCTAGTGGATTGTGTGGTACTAGATTGTTTCAGTACCATACCAAGGATGTAGCTACTCTTGTTGAGTAGTGAAACTTGTAAATATTGTGTTCCTATGGTTGTGTATGTTCATAAGGGAATAAAATCTTTAACAGGAGGTGAAGGTTGTTTCAAAAAGAAGGAAACATAAAATGAAAAAGATATCATTGATTCACCCTTCCCCCTCTTAGTTATACTTGGATCTTGACTGGGAACTTCACTTTAAATGGCCTAGAATCAAAGGACAATCAACTCTTAGAAGATTGTCTCATCCAAGTTCATCACTAGGGTTGAAGGGGGTGAAATGAAGGAGAAACCCGAGTTGGGGTTTAAAAACCCAGGATGGATTTTTTTTAATTTTCTCAATGTTTCTTGGCCGCACAGTTTACCCACACGATTTTCCAAACTGTGCGCAAACCATGCATGATCCACTATCCAAAAAACACCCCCTTTTCATAGTTTCTTGGGGATTCCAAATGGTTTTATTAACTATGTGCCAACTGTTCATAACCATCTGTCCATGGCTGTATGGTAACTTGGGATGCTCCACACAGTTGGAACTAACCATGAACAAACCGTGAAACATTCCCAGAAACTCCTTTTTCATCAAGTTTCATGTCCCAAACTCCCGGAACACCCATGAGTCTTCACATGAACTTGGAAAAAACTTTTTTATCCCAAAATAAGGGACTTAAACTAAAACATAAATAAGGAAATACCTTATAGAGGAACCATGATCTTATAACATCCCCACCTTATAATGGCTCATCCTTGAGCCAATCTTCCGAGATTCACCAAACATTAGTAACAAGATATCAAGACATAAGGAATTCCTATCAATTCACACTTTTCATGTTTCTGGTTGCACATTGCAAGGCCACTGAACAGAGATCAAGGGAACTGACTTTCCCCGCAAGACTTCCTCACCACAACCCACAACACGAACCAGAACACTCCTCACGAATGCATCCACTTCAACCATACCCAAAAACTAGAACGTCACGTAGAAAACATAGAAAATAGTTCCTTACTAACTACACATGGAAACTTAATACACAACATCACATTGTCATGGAGGAACCATTCGACACCTCATCGGACCAACCCTCTATACAACTCATGACCCAATTCAGTTGGCATCATTTTCCTATTCTCCCAACTCTAACCGTGACCAAACCCGTTATCACCAGAAGTAAAACACACGATCATTCAAACCACATTTCCTGACAATTTTACTCCAAAACTGTACAACCAAATACAACCCATAACTCTCAAGTACTTGACCAAATAAACTCAAGAAAAAGCGCTCTATTAGGGCTAACTCACCCAAACAGTGACCACTCAAGTCATTACAACCTGAAACTCTAGTCACATTGTCAACCAACCATTTATCCAGTATTGTTCTTTCCACTATCTTCAGTTACTTAGAACCACCACTTTTGATGAAAGACCACTCGAACCTCAACCTGACTTTCACATCACCTGATATGTTCCAAATAACTACGCCCCAACATCCATAAGAGCATTAATATGCTTTTGAATACAATTTTACTGTCTAAAGCTTTTGTTAGGACATTCATACACTATCCATTCAAGGAATAATATCAACACGTCCTCCCTCAGGTAAAAATTTATTTCGAAAAGGAATTTTATACCACAACATCAACTCAAAGGTGGGCCACTCTTACCAAACCCATTCAAGTTTACCATCTCAGGTCAAACTGCCCCCGAATGGCTTTCCCCTGAACACCCACCTTTCACTGATGGTAGGCTGCCCCCCATCTCACCTTCGCAAGGTTCTTCCTTCCTAGAAGTCTATCATTATCATCCCACACACTCAACTGAGTTAATTCCTTGAATTCCGGTATAATTCCATCATCACGTCATTATCGCCCTCCATACCGTCCTTGAATTTACCATTGGTATGACACCACCTCATAAGTCCAAGGTTCCCTTAACATAGATATGTTCTAAAACCACAAAAGGATAAATTACCTGAGTCTAACCCTAATCTTTTTTGGAGTTATAAAACCCAACCTCTCAATTTAGAACCTTTTTTCATATCCAACCACACCCTTGTATGACCTTAGGATAGACATCACAACTTCACATGAAACCACCCTAAGCCTAAAGCCAACACTTGGATCATCAGTCACCATATCCAAGTACCACATTTCCTCTCTGAGGGACCTAACATGCACCATACAAGTTCCTCATTGGCATCCTGGGGCCACTACACCAACTCAGTGTTCATCTCTCCACATCTAGGACTGACCTATCACTCCCCACCTTAGGAGTGTCGTTAACAATCATTTATTACACCTGTTCATAAGAAAAAACCCAAAACGTGGACATAGATATATAGTTTTTTCAAAAAAGAAGAAAAATAATGTCACCCAGTGCCCATTCCAGGATTCCTAGAATAGAAACCATGGAATTTATCAACACTAGATCCATCCTGAGGACCTCACCCAAATCCATCAGTGGGGAAAATTCCATCATAAAACACCCAATATAACGTTTGAATGAGTGTAAACTCCATGATGTCCCTCATTCGACCAAACACCTTCAAGTATATTGGTATAAAGTTAGAGATTCTCAATGTACTTGGGACGATATCAAGATGTTGGGAAGGATCTTCACTAGTTGAGGTACGATAAGAAGTTGTCTAATAACACCACCACCCACTTATCCATTTCTGATGTGGAACTATGAGACACCATTACCTACCAAGGATCTCAGGCTCCCCTGTCAAACACAACTCCTCAACACTTAACCACCACCACTCTGGTATGATTTCCAACAAAGTTTAACCATCTCTTCATGACCAAATCACCAAGAATCCGTGAACCGACATTCCAAATGGCATGAATTCTACCACACCACTTGAATTCTTCCACTGTTTTCCTGACAACTAACAACTGAAACACAATGGTCTACCACACCAATAAAACTAACAGTCTCTCAAAAATTGACCAATATCTATGTGTAGCTCATTTCCAAATTACTTAGCTAACCATGTATCTTAGTTAGTCTTCCTCATCATCCCTAAGGTGTCTTCTACACCTCACCCAAAAACCAAAACCATTCCTAAAAACATGTTCATCCACACGAACACCCTCACCTTGAGTGTCACCATTGAGAGAAAGAATATAACTGTACCTTACTCACTTTTGTCTCTTCTACTCAAAACAAATTTGAGTCATCCATTAATCATCATCCAAACATGTGAGTTAGAAATCCATGTGACACAACCCTTAGGAACAAACCTTACCTCTTATCACAAACACTAGGGTGCCCTTATAAAAGAACCAAGAACAACTATACCATTCACTACAACTTGGGGTACTTTTTACTAATTGAAACCACCTCTAATGTATCTCCCATTCTTCATATTCAGAGGTACCTACACCACTGGTCTAACCTACCATGAGGTAAACCTTGATTTTTCCAAAACATTCATCGCGTAACTACAACTTGAGTAGAACCACCAATCATCAACCTTTCCACTTAGCCCTTTAGGCCAAACCTACACCATACAACACTATGAGTTCCACTATCAAAGTCTAAAACATCTACATGTGTGAGACACAACCAAAAGTGATAGAGACCCTATCTGACCTCTCTCATAGGTCACCTTTAAGGTTGAAAGATTCCAAATTTATATATTGGAGTCACAACCAGGAAAATCTATGTTCCTATATTCAACCACACATAGCATGACACGAAAATGAAATGCTCAAAAAATAGAACTCTCACCCCCATTCAAATGCAAATTGTGCCTAATGTTCCAAGTGACCATTTCTCTAAGTTCATTAACAAAGGTATACACATTCATCGGTACTATGATAAAAACATCCTCTATGTGATTCAAAACACAACTCACCAGGTCTTTACTCACAAGGTCACTAAGACCTGGACACTATCCCTATGGTCCAACATGCACTACATACAGTCGTGAACCACACGAGTTTCCTCACTCACATTACCAAAAAACACCTCATTACCCAAGGGGCACAACCCCACCAAGGGTTACCTAAACACACCACCTAAGCCACATCATCACCGAAAATGCCTCACAATCCAAATACAAAGTCTCAAACTAGGGAACTCTCACTACCCTAACCCACACCTACACGGGTCGAACCAACAACACAAAGGATACCCACCCTAGAACTCAATCATTCTCATCTTAAACTAATCATTCACCCAGTGATTCAAGGAATGAATGATAGGATTTAACCAAAAATGGAAAATATATCAAGCTATCAACCTTAATCAAACAATTCTCCATACTCTATCTAAATGTTCATCATCATACCTTGAACATTACCCTCTACCCAACCTACCGCGGGTCATGGTCAACATTGGGTAACCAATTTACTTAATCACATGTATTTCATCCACACCTATTCAAAGTAATTTTTCTTTTACAACATGATTACTTCCTATTAGGCACATTTACCATTGTAAAACATGTTAAAATCACTATTTTAACTCATTTACGCCATTCATTAGAAAAAATTCATCAATAATTTTATCATCATTGTTCAATCATTCTCTTTTAGACATCGATTCAAACGTTAAAATTTACCACAACCCAAAATTTTAACCTGGTCATAACATTTCTTTATACACAATATTCCTTAAATATTAATTTGCATTATTTTAATTCAGTCACCTTAATTACCATTATTAGGTATCATTTTCTTTATATTCATCAAGTAAATGAATTCTAATCTATATGCCCTGCACACCCATCCCATGTGTGTGCCTATGATGATGCATTTCACCTATATCCTTAGGTTCCTAAAATGATTCATCAATACACAACCTAATGCCATTCCAGAAATGAGAAAAATATCATAAATCAGTCAAATCAAACAACATGTGCATCACCCAATGGTGAAATATCATTCAAATGTAACAAATCACATCAAGAACAACAATTCCCACCTAGGGTGACTTGGGTCTTACCTTGTACATGGGTTAGCTACTCCCAAGCATGATCTCATAACCAAGGATGGACATATACTAATATCTTTTATACCATCCTCAAATAGTAAGAAAGAGAAAATAACTCATTTGATACCACTTTCTAATGTCCCGACTAGGGATCCACTAAACTGGTGCCCTGAGCTAGGTCATCACATGACCTCAGGATCACCTCCCCATACGCCAGAGGTTACCGACTAGTGGAGAGGGTTGAATGAGTCACATGCGGAAACTATAACCTCTTTACCAGAGTAAGTCACAACATAACACAATATAAATAGAAGAAAAAATATGAAACAACTAATAAACATACAATCCAAACATCTCCCAACTGGGTAGAAACCATAATTCAACATTAAAAATGTCACGACATACTAGTAGTGCAAGTGAATAAAACCCAAAAAAATAGTGACCAAATCTTCAAATTGGTACTGACTCTATTTCTAGATCAATCTCCATGTACATCCCAATCCCAACTCAACATGATAGAGTAGGGCCTTTGCCCTTGTCCTGACCTGCAATAAAGAAATATCCTTGGGTACCCAATGATGGCCCAAGAAGGGTGTGAGTATGATACATAGTCGGTTACCAACAACAATGTCTAAAAAATATCCAGTCTAACAGATAGTGCATGTAAGTACAAAAATTAATGGTAAGTAAAAAAGGGACAGTTCGAGTTCCTTTAGTTAACAAGGTTCATTTAATTCATGACTAGTATTTATCCCAATTCCATTTCTTGTACCATTTTTACCACATAATACATTTTTTAACACATGTTCTTTGGGTTAGGCATATACATCATCTCTACTAGGGTATAAGGAAATCAATCATTATGCACAGGGGAAATAAGTCAAGTCCGTATCTCACTAGGGATACACACATCACATCAACACATTGTCCTCACCTCAAAGCCTTAATCTGAGTGGAATGAAATCATTAGGGGAATAAAGGCTTTATCCCCTTCCCTAACCCGTGCATTTTTGGGGTGGAGTTTAGAGCCTCAGTCTAAATCGACTCGTGGGAATAGAACATTAAGTTAATACCCCACTCTTACAAGCCATTTGTACATGCTTATTTATCTAGTCACCAAAACCATTCCAAAACAAAAACAAGCATATTCAATGCCACTACAATTCACAATAAATAACAAACAACATGGGAATTAATGCTATTCCAAAAACCATTAATACATTTACCATTTACAATTCATATATATTTATCCAAATTCCCATTATTACGCCTTAAACCTTTTAGCGTATTCAACAACCCATATGCCTTGGCCAAATTCATCAATGACCAAACATTTACCCATTTATCCCATTTAATATTTCACAAGTATTCACCCACTTATGTATTTCACGTACATTTCTCATATCTCATAACTATTAGGTGTGCCACAATTATCATGTATTAACCCACTCAACATATTAAATCATTTCCTTATTACATATCATTAAAATATTCCCCCATTCCCCATTATATTACCAAATTATGATTTCACTACTTAATATATACTAAACACCTTAGGCATTTCTAGCCAAAATTGATTAAACAACTGATATAATCTCATTCAACCCAATTACCCATTTTCATGTCATTCCAACAACACCTTATTATCTTATCACCCTAGGAATATTTTTCATCATTTAATTAATAACTAAATCAACCATTATGACATATTATACATAGGTTACACATTATTATTCGACAAGACTTTAATTAAACCTACCACACTCATGGTTCGGGTTTGCCAGTGCACCCCATGGGTGGCCCTAAAATGGTCAAGTCATCATCTACGCATCCCATGGGGATGATGAGGGTTTTAAGAAATCATTTAGACCACCTACCATGAATCTGATTATGAACTCACTCTTAATCATAGCCTTCAATCTGAATTCAAAAACCACTTAAAGCCCAACTTAGATCCCACCGTAAAAATTAGGGTTTAGAGCTTTAGAAGGATATGGGAGAAAGATGAAAACCCTAATCGAAAATAGGAAGCAAGGATGAGATTAGAATTACCCGGGGCTTTGATCTGCAACCAATGATTCTCCAAACATCCTAGAATTGAAGGAGAATCACCTCTTGGAATATTGGTTCATCCAAGATAGTTACTAGGGTTATAGGGGTGAAATGGAGGAGAAACTAGAGTTGGAATTTAAAAACCTCAGATGGCATTTTTTCAATTTTCTCAAAGTTTCTGGGTCGTACGATTTACCCTTATGGTTTTCCAAACCGTGCACAAACCGTGTGCGATCCAGTATCCAAAAACACCCACTTCACATGGTTTCCTAGGGATTCTGCATGGGTTTCTTGACTGTGCACTAACCGTGTGTAAGTCTCTATCTATGGCTACACGGTTACCTGGGATGCTCCGCACGATTTTCACTAACCGTGCGTAAACTGTGAAACATTCCCAAAAACTCATTTTTCATCTTTTTTTGTGTTCTAAATTTCTAGAATAACATTTAGTCTTCACATGGTTTTGGGAAACACTTATTTATCCCAAAATAAGGGACTTAAAATGAAACACAAAAAAGAACATGCCTTATGGAGGAACCGAGATCTTACACCCAATAAGGGTAAAAAAAAGGATATATTTAAGTATAATCATGAATATAAGGGTATGAGACATGATAATAATATTAGAAAACCATGACCAGTATATCAAATATCATACACATGATTCATGGCATAAATATTAGCAGTTTATAAGACATGAATCGTAAGGGAATCAAGAGCATAATCTATGAAAGAAAAATATAGGAATAAGATTTATAATTTGTGATATAAACATAATAATATAAAATTATTTCCATAGTAGTAAAGGAACCCCTACTAAGGTTGTCTTAGAAGAATAGGTTCACTCCCCATACCATCTTGGTAGTTATGGTTCACTTCCATAACTATCTTAGCAGCCAAGGATCACTCCCAAGACCAAATTAGCGGAAAAATTCCTTTACTGAATCAAGTTCAAAACATGTTCTATCCATTTCTATATCATGAGATATAAATCTTACACAATTAATGTAAGGGAGATATAGGTCCCACCCATCTCATAAATAAATCATACATATATGAGCCATAAGATCATAAAAAATTCATCATATTATAACCCATGAAATGAAATTGGTATCATCAAAATGTAATCATATCTTAACCATTGAAAAAGAGACAAGTTTCATTACAATTTCATAAAATAATAACCCATGAAAAGAAGTGGGTTTCAAAATCATATAACCTATGAAAGGGAAACAGGTATCATAAACATCATTCCATCAATACATAAACCATTCAAAAAAATAATATGAATGGATCCTTTGGATCATTTCCCTAGAAAGTCATGGGTAACACCAATAGATGTCATCTTAGATGGGAAATAATTTAAAAATATATGTTAAAAAAATTTCAGGAGAAAATTATCCTTTTTTCTTTGAAAAATGTTTTCTAAAACATCAAACATTTTGAAAACTACTTTTTTTGAAAATAAACCTAAAAACATATAAAGGAATCTTTGAAAAATTTTTGAAAACTTTTTTCGCTAAAAACATATAAAGTAATATTGATTTTTTTTTTGAAAATCAATTTCCTTGAAAAATTATAAAAGAAATCTGAAAAAGTTGTGAACATCATTTATTTGAAAACTTATAAAAGAAGCTTGAAAATGTTTTGAAACCCATTTCTTTGAAAACTTATAAAGGAAGCTTGAAATCATTTTGAAAAACAATTCTTAAAAACTTACAAAATAAAATTGAAAATGTTTTGAAAACCATTTTCCTTGAAAACATATAAAATAATATTGAAATTTTTTTGAAAAAAATTTTCCTTATAAACATATAAAATAATATTGATTTTTTTATAAAACCAGGTTTTGAAAGAAGATAGATTTCCAAATGAAGATAGAGGTAAAGTAATACTTTCTTAAAAAAACTTTTATAATCATCTAATGTATCAAAGAATGAAAAAATGGTAACAATACATAAAGATATAACGTGTTAGGTCCAAAAAGGGGTCCTGATACCCTGAGGGTGGGGTGGATCAGGGTATGGATATTCTTTTCAAAATTGATCATGCCCCACTAGATCTTGACCTCCTTATTATAAGGGTCTGTTTGTTTTATATTTAGTTCTTATGTTTATCTTACCATTTCTAACTTTATCTGATGATGATCCATAAAAAGTAAAGCAGGAAATCAAGAACATAGACACATAGATTTTTACATGGTTCACCCTCACTGGGCCATATCCAAATAGAATAAAATGATAATGTGCTGATGTACCAAATCCACTAAGGATAACTACTAATAATGTTCAAGCTATATCACTTCTATGACCAAGCTCATTGCCTTTACAATGTTTAGGTTCATCTCCCTGCTTTCCCAGGGGTTACTCCCAAATCCACTTTCTCTGGATCACTGTCTGTGGAAAGGATCAACCTCTTTATCATGACACCCCCTCCAAATATGCCCCTCCTGGGAAGGAAATGAAGAAAGGGAGATAATGACCCACTGAGTCCCCCCTCTAGTAGGCCCTGGGTTGGAGACTAGTACCAAGGGTATAAAAATATCATAATTATGGGAGGCATTGATCTTTTTATGAAACAAATATTGGGAGATAAGATGAATAACACACAATACAAACCCAAGACACTATATAAAATAAATCCAAAATCCATCCCACATGCTTGTGTAAAAATAGAACTATTACAATACAAAAGAATCTAATCTAGTACCAAAAGTAAAGCTAATCAGTGACATAAAAACTGTCAAGACCTGAGATAGTAAGGTCTAGGATGGTCTACAAATTCCTCTTGGAATCCTAAAAGTAGTTTATATGAATAGGGTGATCATACAAGTATAATCATTAGGAAAACCAATGCATCTCGTGAAGATGTGGAAGAAAAATACTAATGTCCTCGTGAGAAAATAATAGAACCAAACATCACCTAATAGGTGTACTAACCATCCCAACCTCACCAAGGCATGCTAACCCAATAATGAAAGTAAATTGAGGTAATATAATGCACATCGATGATAGGGTACCCCACACCACTTTACCACTAATTATCTACTCGTACACTAATGGAAAACATCATCATGATCCCACCTCTTTCAAACATACCACATCACAACCCACACACAAACACCTAGGACAAAACCACACCACTTTTTTCCCATAGACACTTGGTCCACAACCACACCACATCCCCCCTACAGATACTTGGGCCATAACAACCCCACATCCCACCCGCAGACACCTAGGACACAAACCACAACACATCCCACCCGTAGACACCTTGACCACAAACCACACCTCATCCTGAAGACACCTGGGAAGGCACAACACATCTCATCCTAAAGAAACCTGAAAAAAAAACAACACATATGATCTCAAAGACACCTAATAAAGAATAAAACATATCATATCAATGAATCTAGGGATAGAAAAACTCACCCACAAAGACATGGGCCTCACAAACCACAACTTTCTTGAAGAATCTTGGGCTATCCCTACCTATAAGAGGGAGCAGGGAAGAGAGGGTGGCCAACCATCCATCCCCCCATAGGGATGTTTGGGAAAGACCCCTCCCCCATGATGATGGGGGTTTTCATCACATAGTGCTAAACTAGGGTAGAGTCTGTATAGAAATTACAAGGAAAATACATGTTTATAAATATATGATACCAAACACTCATGCCCAACCTATAGGTTCTCAAACAAACAACCAGCTCACAACACTACCAACTACATTGCTACCTATAAATTCACAATACCAAAAAACAAGCCATGAAAACCAAATCACTTTCCCAACCAAATTAATTAACCATTTCCATCCTGTTATCCAAAAAACATAAGCCATTCCAAGATTCATTAATGAATTGTTTATTTATTCCATCACTACATGGACAACTACCAAGTGTAGAACACAAAAAACAATATAGAAATAGTCAAAAAAGTTTTCATAAGGTTAAGATCCATGATAAAAGAAGGCAGATTCATATTAAAGACACATCATTCCATGAACTCCATATTTAACACCCATTCATGCTATAAAAAATATTGATATCTTGATACGGGGTGAATCTTTCTACATGTTATCAAGGGAGAAGAACCCACACCAATCACTACTACTTCCTTATTCAAAATCATCCCACCCTGGTTATGTACCAACAAAACCAACCCCCAACCCACAACCCAAAATGATACAACATTACCACACAAACAGTTTCACAACATCACTACACAACACTTCTCATCTATTCCACAATCAATCAATATCTCAATTTGAGATTCCACTACACCACCCAAGCCATCCCACAACACACAAAAGTGTTCAAAAACATACCAAAACACAACCCAGAGAAAACTCCCACACACATCACATCACCACACATACCAAGGAAAAACACAATTCCAAATTTAATATGGCATCCTTTATTTAATTCCACTTGTTAATTTAGGTCTTATAAAAGAAATTGTATGATCGTGGGACATCTATTTATTAACTGAACATACATGATTAATAAAATTTTCATATATAAGTGTCCAATAAAATAAAAACAACATGAATTCCATAATTTATTTAGTGCACAAAAAGGGACCCCAATGACCACGATTTTCAGTGGTGCATCAACCCCAAAAAACCATAATATCATAAACAAATTCAAGCTGTAAAGGCATGTGAACATACCCCATTTACCCCTCAATTTCAATTAACTGATTTTTTATCATCAATTAGGTCAGAAAAACCATGATTCATAGATAAACAGAAGTAAAAACCCCCATATAATGCACAAAAAGGTGAAAAAATGAAATCCTACATGGAAAGGTTGTAAAAATTATTCTCATAAGAAATATCATGTAATAGATCTATGATTACCTCTCCCTCAAGATCTTCACCCACCCAAGGATGACATAGTACCAATGAATCAAAAAACAAAGATAACCGAATTAGAACCAAGGAAGATTATCCACCATCACATGGAAATAATAATAGGAGGAAAAATGAGATCACCCCAAAAGAAACTATAAGAATGGGGAAAGAACGCACCATAGATCGAATATAGATCACTAAAGATTGAAGGAGAAAATATAGGAATTGTTCCTTGATGAAGGAATCCTCAAAATGCTGAATAGGGGTCACTGGGTCACTAGGGTTGAAGGAGAGTCACTGAAGCCATAGGGTTTGACAACCCGAGTAGTTGTAAAATACATAAAATATTATAGCAGCGGGGTATTACATGACATGAAATACCCTTTCATGTCGTGTAATTCCTTGAGATTGGTTTCTGCTAAAAAACCCATCACCTCTCAGTTTTATTTTATTTTTCTAACACCAAAATATCACACATCATGAAATCTCCAAGAAAACCAGTGAAAACAGATTTCACATCGTGTAATATAGTTACATGATGTGAAATCCCCCTTTTTCCAACCTTTACTTAACCTAACTTCTCCAAACTCCCTCTGAG
Organism: Viscum album; assembly: GCA_963277665.1. Taxonomy (NCBI): domain Eukaryota; kingdom Viridiplantae; phylum Streptophyta; class Magnoliopsida; order Santalales; family Viscaceae; genus Viscum; species Viscum album. The sequence continues at coordinate 1,710,977,403 of OY728131.1, forward strand.
CCTCCTCCGAAAACTTCCAATGACCAAAACCCACAAAGTAACAGACCAAGAAGGAACCAACCATTACATTAGATACCTCTAAAATGATTCTCACCCTCGGCAATCCAAAACCAAGCTCAAAATAAAAAGAGGTAAGAATGAACACCTATTGAGAGTTCTCTCAAAGATCTCATCATACCTCAGACACTACCACTAGCTAAACACACCAAACCAAATTACCACAAACACACCATCACACAACCAATAAAATACACCGTATCGAACACATGAATCATGGAATTCCATCTTCCATGTTAATATAATATCCGCTATGGGAAGCACTGACTCACCTACATGGGTTTAATTGAATCACAATTAATGCATATTAAATAGGAATCAAGTCCTTCCCTTTTTCATATGTGAGTAAATTATCATACATCACACCACACATATCACAACCCAAGGAAAAAAACACATTTTATAAAAATAGGTTCAAAAATCACATTTCAAAATAGAAAAAAGCAAAGAAAAACTCAAAAAAACTCTAGGTACTGGGCATGTATCTATGTTACTCACTCTAAGGTACTCTCCTTCTAGTAACCATGACTCTAAAATACACGAACCAAAGGAATGGTCTGTCTATGCAACACCTTCTCTCGACGATGCTGGATCACCACTGGATACTCAATAAACATCGGGTCATCCTCGATATCCAACTCTCCCCAGTCAATGATATGGGGGTCATTATGTAGATACCAACAAATCTAAGAGACGTTAAAGATGTTTTGCATCCTATCCAATCATGATGGCAATGCTAAATGACATGCCACCTCGCTAACTCTCTCCAAAACCTCAAAGGGTCTAATGAACTTGGGAGAAAGGTTATTTCCTCTACCAAACCTCGACTACCCACGTTGAGGGAAAACCTTTAGGAACACATAATCCCCAACCTCAAACTACAAGGTCCTCCTCCTATGATTGGAAAACAATTTATTTCAGTCCTACACTACTTTCACCCTTTCATGAACAAGAACAACGTTTTCTATCATGCTCTCCACCACATCGGGACCAATAATAGATATCTCCTCAACCTTCATACATCACAACTATAAACAACATGGTATCTTATAAAAATATTCAAATGAGACCATTCCAATGGAAGAGTGATAGCCATTATTATAATAAAACTATACCAAGGCTAGGTGTCTCACCCAAGATATGCCAAAGTCCAAGATGCATTCTTGCAACATGTAATCCAATGTTTGGATAATCTATTCCGTATAAACATCTATCTATGGGTGGAAAGTAGTGATGGGGAGTAACTGGGTTCCAAAATTATGTTGAAATCCACTCCAGACTCGTGAGGTAAACCACACATCCCAATATGAGATGATGGACCTTGGAACTACATGCAACCACACTAATTTATCCACTTACCTCTTGGCTAAGGAGTCCACTATGCCCGACTCCTTTATCACTAAGAAGTGAGCCGATTTCATATGATGATCCACTATTACCTAAATAAAATCATAGCCTCCCTAAGCTCTGGGTAACCATGTGATGAAATCCATTGAGATTGTATCCCACTTCCAATCGAGAGAACTGAAGGTCTGCAACAAACTACCGAGAAAATGGTGCTCGACTTTTACCTATTGGCAGACCAATCACTTCACCACAAACTCCACCACTACCCACTTAATCCAAAGTTATGAAAAATACATCCTCAAACCACAATACATCTTAGAAATTATTGGGTGTACCACTAAAGGTGATATATGAAACTCACAAAGTACTCCCTCACATATTTCCATTGGAATGAACAACCTCCCATCGAACAACATCAGAATCTAACCATCCTCTGACCATCCCTCAAGAGCATCACCATGGACAACATGACTGCACAACACCTCTGCATATAAGTATCCCCACTGAGACTCTTCCACATACTGCATCAGAGAATATGGAACTTTCATTTTAAATACATAGCCTTTACCATAAGTCTTCTCCTACATCCAAGTGAAAAGATGCCAACTCCTCTATTTCTCTCCAAGAATCCACTTATTTCTAAACAACATCCTTCTATGAATTTATGTTCAAAGCATTGGACATGAAATTACTCTTTCCTAAGTTGTAGGATATCTCAAAATCATATTCCTAAAGAAAATCCATCCACCTCCACTATCGCAAGTTCATATATCATTGGGAAGAGATATACCTCAAACTCTTATTATTCATGAATATCATAAAGCTATCCCCAATGAGGTAATGCTGCCACAAATTCAATGAAAACATGAACACAAATAGATCTAGATCATGATTGTAATAGTTATGCTTGGTGGGATATAACTTCCTAGACCCATAAGCGATCACTACCCACTACTATATTAAAATTCATCTCAATACTAAACAAGAAGTATCACAGAACACCTCAAACATCACCCCTTCCTCAGGAAACTAGAGCACTAGAAAAGTAACCAACTTCCCCTTCAAAAAACTAAACACTTCCTAGAACTAATTAATCCACACAAATTCATGGTCCTTCCTAGTAAAAGTTTTTAACAGTGATGTAAATTGAGAGAAATAGGGTACAAACCTTTGATAGTAGCCTGAAAGACCATGAAAACCATAAACTTATGCCACATTTTTAGGTTCTTCCCAAGAAAAAAACTTCTTCCACCTTCTCTGGGTATAATTATACACCCTAATGATACACCACCTGACCTAGGAAAAACACCTCTCACATCCAAAACTTACACTTGGAAAACTTCCCATAGAGCTGGTGGCATTGAAGAACCTGTAAGACAGTTCTAAGATGCTTGTTATTATCATCCTATGAATTCTAGTAGATCGAGATATCATTGGTGAATATGAAAATGAACTGATCTATGAACTCATAAAACAAATAGTTCAAAATTCACATGAACACTGCTGGCGCATTCGTAACACCGAATGACAAGTCTATGAACTTGAAGTGACCATACCTTCACCTGGATGCAATCTACAGGATATAACCCTTATTCACTCTTAACTGGTGATATCCATACCACAGACCAATCTTTGAAAACCAACTCGCCCTCTCATCTAGTCAAAAATATCATCTATCCTCATAAGAGGGTAATTATTCTTAACCACTACCTGATTCATTCTTTGTTATTCTATGCACAACCTCAAACCACCATTTTCCTTTGTCGTGAAAAACACTAGAGCACCCCATGATGAGACACTGTTCTAAATAAAACCCCTATTCATAAGATCATATATCTCAATACTCAACTCCCACAACTTGTAATGTGCTATCTGATAAGGATCCATCAAAATCAAAGAATCACCAGACTGAAATTCTATTCTGAACTCAACGTTGCGTTGAGGGGGTAGAATAAAAAAATCCTTTAGAAAAACATTCATGAATTCTCCATCATCCCTAGGAACCTCCATCATCTCAGCATCCAGTGATTAAACTAACAACTTATCCAATAAGGAAATAAGAGGCTCCAAACGCTAACTGCCTAATCGAAAACCCCACTTACAAATGAAAACCACACGTTAACCATCCACATATGAAAACAAAACTCCCCTATGGAAGCAGGTGAGGATTACATTTATACAATATAACCAGTTTATGCTGAGGATGACATTATATGGTAACATCTATAGTAAAAAAATATCCCCATGGGACTGATGTGGTCCCATCATCGGTCTACATCCCCAGCACAAATCAAACAAGCTAGTCCGGACTCTAACTGGCATAATAAACACCAAGGGCATAATAATCCTTTCTATATCTAGTCCTAGAACATGGGATATAGCAGTTTCAACAAAGGAGTGTGAAGGTCCTGAATCAAACAAGGCACAAACAAGGGTTCTAAACCAACTGATTGTACCTTTGATTATCTCTGTACCTACTGGAACTACTACCTCTACTGCATAAAAATAACCATGTTCGGATCCTATTCCTATCTGATGATGAATGCATCCATGGACACACTCATTTTGTGGTCCCTAAGCATGAGGAACATCTTGAGGTTGTCCTATACCTTATCCATTTCCCCTCGATGGATCATGAGCCTACTTCCTCTACTACTGAAACGACTTGATTGGAAATTGCTACTGAGGCTATTGCTGAACTTGTGTACCTCCACAATACTAAGCTTAAAAAAATACTCGACATTGGTTTTGAATATGGATATTGACTCCACAGAAGAAACACATTAGCCTCAATCCCACATGAATAACATGATAACCACTAGCACTTGAAGGCTGGAAAGGATGCTGCTGAGGTCGACTCCCTACCGATTGAAACCTTAAAGATCCTAGTGCCTGATACCTACTATTGTTAACCCTACCTCTTGAAGAACTCTATTAGATCCTCTATCATGGTAGAACTCCTCAAAAGTGAATTTTCTCAACCAAATCTACCTTCTTCTATAACTCTTGATATTTTGGAAATTTAAAATGAGTAATGGTATACTGGATCGAAGGATTAAGTGCCTACTTGAGACATCTCGTACAAGACTCCTCATCTAGAAAGAGATCTAGGAAAAAAAATCTTCGTACTTGATCCCAATATCCCTCAATTTTATACTCCCCCTACTGAAGGGAGAGTATCTCCTACCTCCTCTCAGCCTCAATGGTTGAAAAGGAACTCTTTTTGGAATTACTTCTCAAAGTTGACCAACAAAATGCCTACTACCTTCCTCTCACCTAGATAAATCATCCACTAATAACATGCATATACTTGCATCTAATTGACTTCCAAAGGAACCCAGTACTTCATCAACGATCAGATCAAACTGAAGGTGATCTAAAGCTCCTCGATACAGCTTTCCATCTCCTTTTTTGAAACTTTACCCTCGTACCTTCCCAAATACTAGAACTAGAAAGCACGAAACATCCTATGCCACTGGTCATCATCCTCAACTGGATTAACCCTCTACTATCAACTAGACTAGCCAACATAGCCTCAACTACTAGATCCACATATAGATGATGACCAAGATCCATAACTAAAACGTAAACAAAGAGTTATTAAGCTTGGGTAGTATGAGGTTTTTTCATTTAAGATTTATTTCAACTTGTTTAACCCAATTTTTTATTCATTTTAACTTTATCAGAACAAACCAATCCAAACAAGGACACATGTCATTATAATTCATGTACCTTTCCTAGGGTCTCTACCCTACAAATGGTGTAGAATCACTTGGTCATTCGGTTGGCTCAGAGTCCTTGAATTGGATCATGGGGACCCAAAAATCCCATGTCTAAGCCATTTTTTCCTATACTTTGTCACACACCAAGATCACATGCCGTTATCTCCCAACCAACCCATGAAATCATCACTGTTCCTAATCCCAAAATCCATCATATCTCTCTACCATAACATTTAAAACCATTATATCATGACCCCTACCTCTAAAGATTCCCATCATGGGAAAATAATAAAGGGAGATAATGACCCCTAAGTCCCTCCTCCAGTAGGCCCTAGGTTGGTGACTAGAACCAAGGGTATAAAAATATTACAATTATCAAATGTGTTTAACTTTTTAAGAAGATCATGAGATAAGAGGAATCATCCATAAAAAAACCCCAAGACACAATAAAAAATATATACAAAATCCATCTAAAATGAATGTGTAAACATATAACAATTACATTACAAAAGTATCTATAGAAATACCAAATGTAAAGCTAAGAAACAACACACCAACTGTTTAGATCCAATCTAGTAAGGTCCAACGCGGTCCAGAAAGTCCTCATAAAAACCTGAAAATTAGTTTATATACATAGCGTGAGCAGACAAGTATACTCAGAAGGAAAACCAAAGTCTCTTGTGAACATGTGGAAGAAACATACTAATGTATTTATGAGAAAACATCAGATCAAAAAATCACATAATATGTATACTAACCATCCCAACCTCACTAAAGAATTATAACTAAATAACACAATTAAAGTAAGGTAATTAATTAACATTGATGATAGGGTACCTCACACCACTTTCCCACTGATTAGCCGCTTATACCCTAACAAAAAACATCCTTACACTCCCAACTCTTTCAAACATACCAATCACAACCCACCCATAAACACCTGGTCAAAATCCATAACACATTCCACTCACAGTCACCTGGGACACAACCATTCCATATCCCACCAACCACATCCCACCCACAGACACCTGATCCAAAACCACACTACATCCCACCCGCAGACACCTGGGCCACAAACCATACCACATCTCGCCCATAGAAACCTGGGCCACAAACCACACCTAATACCTAAGACACCTGGGAAGGAACGACATGTATCATCTTGAAGACACCTAAGAAAGCATAACACATCTCATCCTAAAGACACCTGGGAAATCATAACTCACCACACACACCTGAACCTCAAAAATCACAACCTACCCAAAGAATCGTGGGCTATCATCTCCTCAAAGAGGTTGTATGAAAGGGAGGGTAGCCATCCATCCATCCTACCACTAGGTTGTATGGGAAAGACACCCTCCCCCATGACGATGGGAGTGTTTAGAACATAGTTCTCAACTAGGGTGGGGTGTATATAAAAATCATAATGAAAATAAAAGTATATACATATATGATACCAAACACTCAAGCCAAACTTATGGGTCTTCAAACAAACAACCAGGTCACAACACTACCAACTTCACTGCTACCTCTAAGTGCACAACAGCACACAATAAGTCACAAAACCAAAATCACTTTCCAAACCGAATTAATTAACCATTTCCATCATGTTATCCAACCCAACCCAAGCCATTCCATGATTTATTAATCAATTAAGTATTTATTCCAACACTACTCAGGAAAATACCAAGCACATCGCACAACAAAAAACACAGAAACAGTCAACATAGTTTTCATAAGGTGAATAGCCTTGATAAAAGAAGGATAATTAACATTAAAGACACGTCATTCTATGACCTCCAGGTTTAACACCCATTCATATTATAACAAATATCTATACCTAGATATGGGGTGAATCTTTCTACATGTTATCAATGGAAAATAACCCACACCAATCACTACTAATTATTTCTTGAAACTCATCCTTCTCAGGTTAGGTACCAACAAAACCAACCACCAACTCACAAACCAAACTTATAACACATTACCACACAACTAGTTTTGTAGCCATGCTTCACAACACTTCTCATCCATTCTAAAATCAATCAATATCTCAACTTGATATTCCACTACACCAATCAATCCATACCATAACATACAACCATGTTCAAAACTATATTATAGTACAACATAGAGAAAATTGACACACACCTCACATCACCACACATAATAAGGAAAAATAAAATTCTAGGTTTAATAATGCATCCCTTATTTAATTCCACTTATTAACTAATGGGTAATCACATAAACTGTATGATCCTGGGGAATCCATTCAATAGACAAATATACATGATTAACAAAATTTTCATATTTAAGTGTCCAAATAAAGAAAAACAAAATGCATTCCATAATTTATTTAGTGAGAAAACAAGGGGCCCCAATGGCAATGATTTTTAGTAGGGCATCAAGCCTGAACAATCACAAGATCACAAAAAAAATTCATGTAGTAAAAGCATGTGAACAAACCGAATTTTCCCCTCAATTTCAATTAACCAATTATTTTTCTTTAATTAGTTCGACACAACTATGATTCATAAGTAAACATAAGTAAAAACCCTACCAAATGATGAAAAACGTGGAGAAATTAAAGAAATGATACCTCAAAAGGGTTTAAACATTCTTTAAATGAGATAGATCATGTAACAGACTTCTGATTACATCTCCTACAAGATCTTAACCTGCCTAAGGATGCCATGACACCACATCATTAAACAAATCAAAAAGAATTCCATTAGAACCAAGGAAGATAATCCTCCATCACATGGAAAGAAGAACATGAGGAACAATGATATAGACCTAGAAGAAACCGTAAGAACAGGGAAAGAACATACTTTATATCGAAGATGGATCACTATAGATTGTAGGAGAGAAGCTAGGAATCATAACTTGATGAAGGATTCCTCAAAATGCCTAAGAGGGGTCGCCAGGTTGCTTAGGGTTGAGGGAGAGTCACTATAGTTGTAGGGTTTCACAACCTGAGTGATTGTAAAATAATTAAAATATTATAGTAGTGGAGTATTACACAATGTGTAATACCCTTTCACATCATGTAATTCCTCGAGGTTGATTTCTACACAAAACCCGTTTCCAATCGATTTTATTTTATTTTTCTAACCCCAAAATATCAAACGTCACTAAATATCCAAGAAAACTCATGAAATAGGATTTCACATCGTTTAATACAGTTAAATGAAATGTAATCCCCCTTTTTATATCCTTAACCAAAATATTCAAAAATCCCACCAAGCCTCCTCTAAACACTTCCAACAACCAAAACCTGCAAAGTAATAGCCCGAGAAGGCACGAACCATCACATTCTTCCCCTTCCTTTTCATACTACTCTAGAAAGGAACCACAAATATTTTATATAATTTTAGGTCCCTTAATTATTACTAATGAATTCATACTCAACTATAGGTAGACGATCCATTGATGTGCCACTTTATCCAATCGATGAATACCACTTTACAAAAAAGGTACTGGGAAACCTCAATATTTCATGCAACCTAGAGATGTCTTGAGCACCAATTCAATGACTTGTGTGAAAAATTTATAATTTTTCATAGAAAACCTCAACTTCCATGCATTATTATGGAACAAACATTTGTGCAAAACTCTCTTCTTACTTACAAACCCCTTCTTACATGCAAATCCCTTTGAACATGATTATTACACGGTTTAGAGATCAAATTCTCTCTAAGTGTTGAGATACTAAAATTATGGTGGTTGATACTTATTTATAGGAATTTCAAACCCTACATGAAATATTATTTACCACCGACTACCTTGTATGAAATATTTTCACGAGCACAGAAAACCTGATTTAACCTCGCATTGGGCACATAACTCTCTTTCACATAAACTCATTTTTCACATAAATCCAATATTTAACACACTTCATTACTTTTACATATTTTAATGTGGTGATACAAAAATATTAATTACATAAAACATTCCAAAAAATCTTTGATCTTACGTGTAACTTCCTTTTCCTAAAACAACTTTATCTCTTCCCTTGATTTAGAGGCCCAAAAATTTGGCAAACACTGAGATACATCACCACCTTGTATATGATAATTTTGTACCACCTCCAGTGTATTAATTACTTTATCATGGATATTTATCAACATATATTGTCAAATATATCTATATAATTCCACAATAAACCATGGAAAACATCTTTTTTAACAAACACAATCAACCCAAAAATGCTTCAATGTTACTTTGAGGGATTTTTCCCAACATCAGGAATAACCATAGGAGGTGGTAGTCCACACATACACCAATGAAGTTATCACATTTAAAAAAAAAAGGAAACCATGAAGTAATGTTTTATATAATAATTACTGAATAATAAAGTCATCATAAACATAATATATATCATTTAAGAATATAGTGTCCATCATAAGTCCCACCCATGAGAGGTGGTCAAGGAAAAACTAACAACATCATTTTGTGAGGCGATTTTTCACCATACACAAGAATGATAAGTTTATTTTCCATTATATGGAAGTTTGTATAAGTGTAGGTCAAAAAAATAGAATAAAAACATCTCATTATATTGAGGATACTTATGATAATATATAAGTATGGAATAATAAGAGTTGATAGGGTGGAGAATGAAAATAAAACAAAAAAGATTGGGGAAGGGTGTTACCACTTATTTGGTAAAATCCTATTGGTTTTCACCAAAGGGATTCCTTGGATGTATTTATAATAAAATATATCCTCATAGGATTAATATAGAGATGTTGTGAGACTATTTAGTTAGAGTTTAAATGAGCAAAAGTGGATTGATAAGAGTGATAAAGTGGAACAATGAATGCCTTTTTTATAATAGATGGGGAGTGGAATTCTTGTAAATACCAAAAGGTATACACTTTTGGAAGGTCTCCCTCTCCTAATGTGATTCTAAAATGGACAAATAATGGAGTAAAGGGAATTTATGGTCGATAAAAATCTTCAAAAAACTAAAATAAGTTCATTTTTATAATTGTTTCCTTAGACTTTATGTGGCCTTTTTTCATTTTGGTTTTTCATTTATGTAACTAGTTTTATAACCTATGTAACTAAATAATTAAGACTAAATTAAATTGAAAATTATTGGAAAATATAGAATCCCAAAATAATAAATATGATATAAAATTTACAATATAAAAATCTTTTTTGTGTTGGAAGTTAATTTTAAAACAAGTGCATGTAACACGCAAAACACTGCTTTAATCCAAAATGGGATAATAATGTTTTTACTATCTATGGATCAATATATTAATTATAAAAGATAAATTGGTCTATAAATATAACTTATTTTATATTTATTAAAATTTATAAATCTAGTGGAATAATTTGGGATTTTTTTTTAATTTTAATTATTTCTAATAAAATATTTGTTATTATAAAATGACATTGTTGTCAATTTTGACAATATTTCATAAATTTAAGTTTTAAAATACCAAGAAAATAATACAATTATAATATATTAATTTAAAAGATGTGTAAAATGATATATTTATCAGAAAAATAAATACAATAATTTAATCAATTTAATTCTCTTTTAACATTTATAATATCATTTATTTTATTTAATTATTATCTAAATAATAAATGGATTAGCATTTGTTATGTGTTTAATGTAACTAATTCACCTATAAAAATTGTACGTAAATTATCATGATAAAAAAACTTTTTTACCTTTAAAAATATTTTTTTTATAACTGAAACTATGTAGTTTCTCCAATACTATAAATCTTTATAAATGTTAAAGGTAAGGAAAGTTCCTTTTTGTCTTTTTCCCCACTTAACTTATTATATGGGTCAATTTAATGAAAATGTATACCAGCAACTCATAAAATTATAACCAAGAGGTGATATGGTTTAACTTTCGGTATCCAATTGATTTGGGATAATTTTCTAGGTCATTTTGGCCCTTAATGTAGAGGTTTAGTCCCTTGTTAAGTTAAATTTTACCTAAATCGCTGCAATTAATTTTAATTACTTTTACAAATAGGTTTTCCCAAAAACTAATTTGATCTTATTAGAATATAAATATTATAATGATTATAAAATTTTATTTAATTTTTTCAAAATTCAATTCACGGAAGTGAAAAAAATAAGTTTAAATCTAATATAGTAGATGTTATAAGATAATGGGTTTTAAAGGAAAAAATGTTCAAAAGTTCAATAAGTTTTTATATCTAAATTCAATATAAAAATTATTTTGATAAACTAAATTGTATTAATGTATTAATAATTTTTATATAGTGACTTTAAAACCCAATTTAAAATATAATTTATTATTAATGATTATTTAAACAAAAATGAAGTTTTTAACTAAAATGCAATTTTTTCACTATTCCTAGAAAAATGAAACTTCTCAGAAAAATACAAAAGATTCAACCTAAGATAATTTTTGAAATTATGAATTCAAATATTATGTTTATTTTATATATTTAAATTTCTAAAATTTTATAAAATTAATTTTATTATTATTCATAGGAGGACATTAAAAAACAGTTTATTAGAGAAAACAGTATTTCCAATCATATAAAAAATTACCAAATATTATATGTTTTATCATCATTATTATTTATTTATATAAAAAATTATAAATAATATTAAAAATTATTTATTAATATTCATATTACTAAGTTTAATGTCTATTTTGTAAATATCTCATTTAAATAATTATAATAATAAAATATTGTTTCGTAGAGACCCAGTGTTGCATGTATTGCAAGACAAGCTAGTGTTTCATATAGCTCAAGATTATATTTGATTATCATATAATTAAATATCAACTTAGTTTCATGTATAAAGAAATAATTACATGGTACTTTTATATAACACAAGTTATATTCAGTGATGCATGAATTGAAAAATATCAAAAGATTAAATTAATTTGAAAAAAATAAAAAATATTAGGGTGTTACATTAAGATGGGAAGTGAATGTGGGTATAAAATATTAATAAAAATTCCATTTTTTGGATATTATTTCATCATTAAGAAAACTTTTTTCTCTCTCAATTTCATAAAATGAATTAATGAAAATTAATACATGCATAAGGAATAACAATTTTACTTGGTTCACCCTCACCGGGATGAACCAAGGAGAATAAAAAGGAAGTGTAATGATGTACCAAATCCAATATAGTGCACTGGTCTTATAATGTTCATATTAGTCACACTTTTCATCCCATTTTACAACCAATCACACTTTGAAATATCATTACTCTCTTTGGAGAATAGAATACACTTCTCCTTTAGAATATTATTCCATTGATTTGAATCACCTTAGAATTATTTTTAACATATGTTAGTGTTATGTTAAACTCAATTTACACCAAAGAAATGAAGTCATATTTAACACATAGAGTTTTCTTGGTGTAAAATCATTTTGTGAATTGTTCTTATTCTTTCATGAAATGCTTTATAACCTATCCTAATTTCTTATGCATTATATAGTGGAAGTGCTTCTCAAACTGCCTTAGATTTATATATTGACAAAAAATCATGAAAATCATCTCCTTTGTAAGTTTTAGTTCATCAAAAAACCACTCTCACTCATGATATTAACTTATTTCATGAACTCAATTCCCTTCAAAAAATCAATTCCTTTATAAACCACTTTTACACTTATATGAATTTATACAATGATGATGATATCTAATGAACTTATCTCTAAAAAATAAAGAGATTATGGGTCATTTATATAATAAAAGAAACAAAAAAACCATGATAATATCAATAACCTTTAAGAATTATGTGAATCATCCATCACTACCAATTGTACCCACTGTGTTGTTGTCCTAAATTCCTTCATAGTGGCCTCTAAATTGCCATCTTTCTAAAATGACGAACACTATTTGTGGTACCCTAAAAATCACTCAATTTATTACAAAAAATATAATCCCACTCTATAAATGTGGTTCACAAAATTTCTATGTGATCTTGATGCCTTTATAGATTATCCATCAAATATTCACATACATGGTATGTGGTTTGTATAGCGTATATCCCATTATAAATCCATGCCTTTTCTAAAATCAATCCATAAGCTCATTAGGTTCTATGTTGATTTCATGTACTTTTTTTTATGCTATGTGGAAGTCCTTATTTTTCCACAAAACATTAGAAAACTACATCACTTTCAAAACACTTGTTTTGGCAGGAAATTAGCTAAAACATGATCAAAAATATTTTAAAATAAACATAATCAACCAAAAAACCTTTAAACTAAACCGAGAGGGATTTTACCAAAATAAAAATTAATGATTACTATGTATTAAATTAAATAAATTATCATAATAGTAGTCTATGTATATAGCTTTACCCTTGAATAGAAGGAATTGAAAATAATCTGTAATTTTTTTGTATTTTATTCCAGTAATCTTGTAATTTTGTATTCTATACATATAATTTTATCTTCAACCATTGTTATTTCTTCTACATAATAAAGATGGGGTGTTAAAAATCCCAGAAGAAAATCAATATATTTAATGAATTCATGATTGTAATTTAAATTTTTGAAATAAATAATCACACCATTATAATTATATGAGAAATATTACATCAATAATTAGATGTAAAATTTTTATATCCTATTTCATATATACATTTATGTTGAAATACTCAAACCAATTATACTACAAATTTTATTCCCATTTATAGGGGTGATAAAGTCAAAAAATTCATCAATGTGTACGTCATTTCAAAATATGAATTTATAAGTATCCAACTCATTAAAATATAAATCTACAAGAACCTTCAAATTCATTAAATATGTTAGGTTCAACGTTGGATCAAAAGTAGGGTGGTAGTATATATTAGGGATGAAAAAATCGATCACATCAATTTCTATAACCAAGCCATGTATTTTCACATATATCATTATATATAGTAGTTTATATATATTTTATTCACTATAAAATATATTTAATATAATATAATATGGAAATTATATACCCCTTTATTATCATGTGTGTTTATAAGACCAATTAACCATGTGAAGAACATTTAGATAGATTTTCTGACCATTTGAACATCAATATCATTAACCAAAACATATATCTTAACACTTGGATCATGATATACCTAAATATAAATTCTAGCATAAATTATCTGTAATGGTGATTGTTTTATGGGAAACACCATTAATGTTTTAAACTAAACCTCTTGTAATTATTTGAGGTGTGGGTGATGATAGATATAATTCATAGACAATTTCACCCAGAAATATTTTAAACTAAATAATTAATAATTGTTTATTGAAAAATATATTCGAAAATTTCATGAAAAAATTTAGTAACATTTGTATGTTAGACTTATGAGGGGGGAAAATACCCTTAAAACTTCACATTTAGTTTTCTAGATATGGTGGTTAGTTCACTAATTATTGTTAAAACATTATTATCTCATTTTATTTCACGTGGAGTGTTTTTCTCAAATGGTACTTAATTTTGTTTCTTATAGTTTTCCTCAAAGTTTTAATATTATTTCATAACTCTTTGTATGATTTCTCAATATACTTATATGATTATCTTTTCTTGAATTAGTATCTCAGTGAGTCCCCAAAACTAACCCATCAAATAGATCCATACTACTATAGATGACATAAAACCACCATAATTTATTATTTTTTATATAGGATAGATTTCTCATACAGTGAATAAACCAGATAAAGAAAATCATAGTATATGTTATTGTGTTTTAAAATTAAAAAATAATTAATTTTACTTCTTTCACACTTACACATTCATATCATAATTTTTTAGTTTTTTATCATTTTACCATTATTACTAACATAGATACCCTTCCACACTATATGACATGAGATTGAATCAATGGGAGGATCTAACTGATCAATTTTCATCTCAGCACAATTATATCAATCATTTTTCTATATTAACTATTTTATAATAAATTTAAAGTATATACCATTTTTTTTCAAGTGTATCATACATTTTACTTAATTTTATATAATAATTTCGAAACTTTATTGCACATTTCCTATTCTTCTAACACCTTTAATATTTTAATAACGTATCATATATGAAAATTTATATATCCGACATGTAAGTTAAGAAAATTAAAATCACATATAATTTACCTTTAAAACATTTCCATATGTTAAGAAATGAAATAATTATATGTTGGACTGAGGATGAATGAATAATATAACACTAACGGGATAGAATTAATTTTTTCATGAACATCTCTTTAGTACTTAGTAGAATTTTTTTTGTAAATTTTTATACACCTTTGCAAAATCATTAAAAATAAAATCCAATCTAAACTAGTGACACCCCTAACCCACACTCCCAGATATGATGCTCATAAACACATAAATTACATACTATCTTTGACACCAACTACATTTTCATAGATATAAAAATCCCATAATTAAATTTCTTAAACCAAATATGTAATAACATACATTCCAAAGATATTTTTGGTTTAGAGTATTAGATAATTAGGAAAAAACATTAACTAATAAATCCCATGTATTTTTCAACTAATAAACATTTATTTTTTCTCACTATATAAAAAATACTTATTCAATAATAATCCATCAACTTATCCTAAAAATATCCCACACAATCTATTATTTTAGTCATATTATAATGACCCTGACTTAAGTAACCCACAACTGGTGCATACTTTATTACAATTGCATAGATACAAAGGGTCAATTCCCAAAGGACAAATCAGTCTAGTAGATTTGGAGAACTAAATACATATTTTATACTAATTTTACATTGGTAATAGAAAATAAAACATAATACATAACAATTTAAAATGAACTAAATCCTTGAAAAAATCATTCCAAGAATTCTTCTTCATATCCTGGGGAAAGGAAAGAAAATAAGGGTGAGAAAAAATTCAATTAGGGTTAAGTAAAATGGAATATATCACAAATAATTAAAGAATAAACAATATTTAATGGTAAATAACTAAATATATTGGCTATTTAAATAACTTTAATATTAAGAAAAGATAAGGCATAATCAATATAGAAAGGTAAATAATTGAAAACACATTCCATTTAATCAATAATTAAGAATTAAATTCATATGAAGGTAATATCATTGAAAACATATAATGGATAATAATAATAAATAAATAAAATTATTAATTATTAATCTTTATGATCTCAAACATCATTATATCTTTACCATTATGATTTTTCCTCAAGACAGTTTAAAACCACTTGTTAAAAGCCCATCTAATTTGGCCACCTGATTTTTCTCATGAGACCGGTCAGTGAATAAAGGAGATATATATAATCATTCCCCATACATAGATACATTTACAAATAAATCTTCATATATTGAATAATATATTTAAGTCATGAATAATATTCTTTACCAACAAATACCTGTATTGAGTAAAGACCATGAATTTATCAATATTTCCCCAGTTAATTATATAACTTTTAAAGTATACACCATACTTAAAAATGGTATATGTTTTAGGAAATTTTAATATAAATACTAAAATAATAAGTAAATTTATGATAAATTTAATTTATAATTATAAATTATCATAAGAAATTAACTGCTTTAAGAGAAAGTTAATAATCACAAAAGAAAGTGAGATTATTCTATAACTTCTACCACTTGTTAATTTTCAAGTCAATTTATCTAGAGTGAATAAATTTAAATTGAAATGTAAAATACCATGAATTATTAATGAATCATGATATTAAAAGTCAAAGGGGTAGTATATACACCATGTAAAAGAAATTTGGCATAAAACATTACAATATGCCTCAACGAAGGTAAATTGAGACGACGTCTCTTACTTTGAGTTTGAATCATTATGTACGTTCTTTATATTCTTGAATAATATAATTATGTTAATTATTTACCCACTTAAAAACTTTTCCAAATTCATTATTCCTTATATTTCACTTATTACCATGTTGTATATGATTACTTAATCAATTAAGTTTACGTCAGATGTTTCGATGATATTTATCTTATGTGTCAAATATGACTTTGGTATATTGAATTTGGTCTAGGATGTCATTATTTAAACATATAAATAATAAAAAAATGAAATAATTATCATATTTATACATAAATTATACTTTTAATAAAAATAATTAAATATTTTTTTAACAAATGAAGTACATTACAATCATGGATACACTGGGTCGTATATACACATGAGAAACATTTCCATTTTTCAACGATCATTATGGAAATGAGGTAAGTAATATTTTATCTTTAAATAATAATCATAAAATCATAAATATAATATTATTTTTTAAAATATAATAATATATATCATCCATGTGGTGTGGTGATGAAAAGAGAGTCACATCGCATTGTGATGGAGGTAGTCCATATGTACACGAACGACATTATCATCTTTCAATGAGTGAAAAGGTAAAAACGAAAATGATGCTTAATATTTTAAGAATGATTAAAATTTCATTAATATAATAATAATTTCATTTATACCACATATATTCATTAAATTTATCCTTAACACCTTACATGTAAGGCGTTAGTGAAAGGCGAATCACATCACTTCATGAGGCGGTAGTCCGCCGTACACTCGAGGGATGTTAGTGTATCCCATACAGAATGGAAAGTAAAAAGGTTCATATGATATAATGACTAAATTGGTATAATTATATTATAAATATAATATATTTACTTTATATCCATCGTCATACTAAACCGTGTGGGGAGGTAATGGGAAAACAAATGACATCAATTCACGAGGTGGTAGTCCACCGTACGCATGAATGATGATTTCATAACCCATTTTATGGAAGTGGTGATAGTTGTAGGTCATGAAATTAACATAAAAAGAATTTATATGTAATATAATTATGTTATTATATAATAATTTTTCAATATTAATTTAAGGAGTTTGTGGAAGAAATAAAATAAAAATGCTATCTGCGGAACATTACCTCTTCTTTAGGTAACCTCCTTAGGATTACACCAAAATCTTTTCTAGGTTGTCTTGATGCCAAAAATAAGGCTTCTATGATGAGGGTATGGAATTTTAAAATTTATTTTGGAATGTATTGGCTAAACCAAATGGATTTTAAGGTGTGAAGAAGAGAGCAGAGTGGGTGGACTTTTATAAGTGGGGTGAGTGTTACACTTGTGATTTTTGAAAAGAAAAAGGTGTAACCATGTTTTTCACATGACAAAGGGGTAAAAATGGAATTTTATAAATAATTAGACATAATAGGGTTATCATATAGAAATAAAATAGTTTTATACAGGTTTTTAGTTCATTTTAACCCTTATCTTTTTAGTTTAACCCCTAATAAACTCATTTTCACCTTAATTGAGGTAAATAATTTCTACTAATTTTACTATTAATTATGGTCAATAATGAAGTATAAATTATTATATAATATAAATTATTATGATTAAAAATATTGAATCAATTTTTCTAAATTACTTTGAAAAATTGGGAAAATTGAATTTTATATTAATATCCTAGATGTGATGATAAAAAAGGGTTTTAAAGAGAAAATTTTCAAATGTTTGCAATTTTTTTATATCAAAATTCAATATAAAAATTATTAAATAGGAATAAATTGGATTAATTGACATATATTTAAATAATTTTAATTTAAATAAATTTAAAATATTATTTAACTTTATAAATAATTTAAATGAAAATATAGTTTTCAATTAAAATTTAGTATTTTCATTATTCATCGTAAAATGAAACATTTCAGAAAAATCCAAAAACTTCACCACAAGATAATTTTGATAATATAATTTCAAAAATGAATTTTATTTTATCAAGTAATTTTTCTAAAATTGTTAAAAATTAATTTTAAATTTTTTGCGCAATGTGTGACTAAACCACCTTTTTGAAAAAATACTGTTTTTCCAAAACATTTATTTTTCATCCAAATGATTATTATTTTCATTTATAATGAATATATAGAAAATTTGTGTGTGTAAAAAATATGTTTTTAATAAATTACTAGTCTTATTTATACCCTTAAATTTATTGGTTAGGCTAAAATGTTTGTGTTTAAATAATATTTTTATAGGGTATCGTGTTTTGTTTAAACCCGGTGTTACATGCCTAAAAATCTATCAATGAAATTATATTTATTCTATAGGAAATATATTTTAATGTCTTGGGGTGTTACATTATTCACTCATAAAAAAATTCATCCTCAAAATTTCATAGATATTACCTTTTAAATAGATGAGGGTAGTTATTCTTCATAAAATCCTTTAGTTCCCACATTACTTCCTCTATTTTGTGATTTCTCCCAAGTAACTTTACCAGTCGAGTCGTCAGATTCCTAAATACTTTCTCTCTAGTATCCAGAATCTGTATGGGTTTTTCATTGTAAGATAAATTATGTTCCAATTATATTTCATCAAAGGTGAGCACATGGGTTGGTCCTATTATGTACTTCGTTAAAAATGATATATGAAACATATCATGTATTTTTGAGATACTTGGTGATTTTTCAAATGATAATTATCCACTCTAATTCTTTCAAGGATTTCAAAGGGACTGATATAACATGGGATTAGTTTCACTTTCACATCGAACCTTATAACACCCTTCCATGTAGATACTTTTAAGAAAGCATGATCCCCCACTTGGAATTCCATATCTTTCCTTCAATTATCAGAATAACTCATTTGATTACTTTGAGACAATTTAATGTTATCCCAAATAGACATTAATTTTTTATTTTCTATTAAATGATTTTTTGGAATACAAGTTTGCTTCAACCATCTTCATTCTGAAAAGTTGGAGTGCGAAATTTTTTTCCATATAATTCTCTATATAAATCCATTTCAATAAAAGAATGGAAACTATTATAATAAGAAAAGTGTACCAAAAGTAAATAATGATCCCAAATACCTTTAAAGTTAAGTTATATTGACCTAAAAATGTCTTACATTATTTGAACAGTCCTTTTGGGGTATCGAACATTTTTTGGATGGTAGTAAGTTCTCAAATTAATCTCGATATCAAGAGCCTTCTAAAGACATTTCTATAATTTTGATGTAAAACTGGGATCTCAATCAAACAAAATTGAATGAATTTTTGCATGATGTATTATGACTTGATTTATATAGATATTTGTGAGGTTATCAAGAGGTAAATATTCTTATATATAAATAAAATTTACTTATTTTTAGGTGATCAATGATTACCCATATTTCATCATTATTTGTAGGATTCTTTGGTAGTCATGTAACAAATAACATTTTAAAGTCATCCCTTTTCTATATAGGAAAAGGAAGATGTTTCATTACTCATCTAGTATGGTTTTTCACATATTTAACTTATTGATAAACTAAACATCTAGATACATAATCAACAATTTTCGGCTTCATGTTATCACACAAAAAATATTCCCTTAAATCCCTATACATATTTTCACTACTAGGGTGTATAGTGAAATTTGAGCTATGTGCATCATCCAAAAATACCATTTTTATCATAGGTGTAGATAGGAAACATAATCTATTTCCAAATTTTAGAACACCATCTTCACAAATGAAGTCTACAAATATCCCATCATTCAGATATTTAATTTTCTTCTAAAAGTTCTCATTGTAAAATTGAGAACTTTTTATATTTTCTAAGAATTAGGGTTTGACAATAATTTTTAAAATTATAATTCGAAAAATTATTTATGTATACCCTTACATATTAATTACCATATCTATAATTACTGAATTTGTGAACATATGTTCCCTCTCAATACTAATTTGGGTCATAATTCTATGATCTTTCCCAATCAATGCATATGATACCTTATTTTATTTCCCTAGGTGGCAGTGAATTGAGAAATCATAATCCTTGAGTAGCTGAAGCCATAAACTTTTCCCCATATTGATTTTCTTTTCTAAAAATATATATTTTAGGATCTTCTGTTATATGTATATCTTATATCTCTCACCATAGAGATAATTTCACCATATATACAAAGTAAATATTAAAGATGCCAAATCAAGATCATGGGTTTGATAGTTCTATTCATGAATCTTTAATTTCATCTATTTATATGAAATAACTTTATAAATTTTCAATAGGATGCAACCATGTACATTTTTTGATGCATCACTATATATCAAAAACCCATCATTTCCACATGGTAGATTCAAAATCAGAGCATTGACCAATCTCTCATTTAGTCCGTAAAAATATTACTCACATTCCCTTTTCCAAACAAACCTAAGCCCTTTATGTTTAATATTGGTTAAAAAGTTACCTAATTAGGAAAAATTTAGAATGGATCACTGATAGAAACCTTCCAAACCAATGAAACTATATACCTAAGATATGTTAATTGGTATAGGCCATTATATGACTACCTTCATATTTATAGGATCAAATGATATTCTATCCTTAAAGATAACATGGCCAATAAAAGAAAATACTTTAATCCAGATATCACAATTAATAAATTTATCATAGAACTATTTGCATCTAAGAGTCTCAGTAATGATCCATAAGAGATTCTCATAGTCCCAATAGATTTTAGAATACACCAAAATATCATCAATGGATACCAAAAAAAAATCATAAAAATATTCCTTGAATAATCTATTCATTATATCCATAAAATTAGATGTAACATTAATCAATCCAAATGTAATTACTATAAACTCATAATGTACACACCTTATTCTGAAATATATCTTCAAAATATCTTCCTCCATTACTCACAATTGATAATACCTAGAAAGTAGTTCAATCTTTGAAACATATTGGGCTCCATGAAGTTGATCAAATAATTCATCAATGCGAGGACATGGACAATATTTATTTATTATAATAGCATTTATTTCCCTAAAATCAATGCACATCCTCATGGATCCATCATTCTTGTTAATTAAGAGAATGTGGGATCTCAATAGCTCTACCCTAGTTGTTTAATTAACTCGACTAATTCCAAAATGGATAGTATATAGGGATTTTTTGATATTAGTCTTTCATAAAAGTTTATATCAATGGAAAACTCAACTTCACACTTTAGAGGATGTCTGGGTAATTCCTCTGGAAATACATCAATGTATTCCTATACAATATGTACATCCTTAATTTTATGATTACCTTCTCCATACCTATATTTTTTTTTCTCTTATTCCCCAAGAATCACATTTAGTAGAGCTATTGGGGTGGATCTAGATATGACATAGATGATTAAGTCTATCCTATGAAGATAAAGAATTATAAATCTTCATCATGAATTATTATTTCCTTCTACTTGAAATAATTTTTTCCACCATATTTTGAAATATTATCTATACTAATGATTATATCAAATTAAAATATAGGTATGTTAATCAGTTCAATAAATAGACCTTGTTTATGTTTCATAATGGGGACTTCCTCACACAACCTTATTGTAGTGAGACTTCACCTATGAGTTTTATATGATAACTCCCTTCTTAAATTAAATGGGAAATGTATAATTTTCTTAGAAAACTGGATAGATATTAAAGGGTTTGTGGATCTAGAATCAAATAAATAAATAGATAAATTTGAATATGGGATTAAAGTACCTTTCACCACATCATTGGGCACTTTCACCTCACTTGTAGTGATCACATAAGCATTTCATTCTCCCCTTGTCCACTTCTGTAGTGGATTCCCTTGATGCATGGGGTATTAATTTTCATAGTAACCCATCTCCCTACAGTTGAAACACTGAATAGTAGTGTTTCAATCTATAATTTCCATTATTTATCATGGTTCCCATTATATTTTCACTTTTAATGAACTTCCAATCCTTTAAAGAATTTCCCAAGGAGATTCTTTCCATAGTTTTCACAAGGTGGAAATCACTACGCTTCCTTATTCTTTTTTAAAGAATTAACTTATTCATGATGTTCTAATGAACTATTCTTATCTTTATTTCTATTTAATATGTAAGATATAGAGAATTCAATATCTGTTTTGATGGAACATGAAAATATTTCATCATATGATGGAAATGTTTGAGAGACCATCTCTCTTTTGATACATGGATTAATCCCTTCAGGGAAATGATGAATATTTATCTCCATGTTGTGTATTTAATCCATAGTATACATAGATAAACTTTAATAGGTTTATTTACACTCTACAACACTTTATTCCTCCATTTTATTTAATCTAAAGAACTTTATTTTCATTTCAGTTTGTTTCTCACAAGTGAAATATTTTTGGAAGAATGCATTATTAAAATATTTCTATTCCATGGGTTCAATTTCATATTTATCCATATTATTTTTGGATCAATGACCACTATTTATCTATATAACATTTTAGTAAATAAATTGATAATGTAACATTTTTCTTTTCACTGCTTCCTAAGGCCATAAATATCTTTTCTTGAGATTTAATCCATTTCTAAACTACCATTGGATTAGTTGTCCCACTAAATTATGGGGGATTGTATTGCATAAAGTGAATAAACATAGAATAATCTTAATGTGTAATAGGTTTCTCCACCCGAAAATAGTAATTTTGTATAACTTGATTAAGTTTCCATAATGTGGCAATAATTTCCTCACTTCCAATACTAGCTTTATTAGTTTCCTGAGTAAGAAAATATCTATATTTTCCATTAGTATTGATACCATTATTGATTATATATTTCATTTATAAACAATAGAATATACTATATTAGTTCATAAAATGATGAATTTAATATTATAATGTATAATTATAAATATAGAGTAACACTTGAAATAAATTAAAAAAATTATGCACAATTAATATCAGAATCATAAGTTTGGTTTCATTGGGGATATATTTATTTATAAATACTTCACAATGGTTTGTAAGGGAAATTTGAATTATTTAAGAATACCTCTCCTAAGTTTCAATGTAAGTTCATAGTAAGGATCATTTTTCAGGTAATAGGTGATGATCAGGTTATGATCAATGGGACATTTTTTAAGTTATTACAACTTGGTACCTCTGTTCTAAAACCATGTCCATTTGTAGTATTCATACATGGATTTATTTCTAGAAAAAACCATATAATCTCTTCCTTTATAGAACTTTATGATGTTATTGTATACTTATCCTCAAATTATATTATAAGTTTATGTTCCCTAATCTTTTTTCATTTAATCTAGTTCCAAAGGTTTTTACTAAACTTCCTCGATATGAACAGTAATGACCCCAACTCCAGTAACCCAAAATCGATACCTAATTTATTATATTGGCATAGATATAGCGGTTCAAATATCAAAGGACCAATCAATTTAGAAGTTTGGGAGAACCAGATGTATACATAATACCCATTTTACATTGGGAATAAAATATAAAAAATAATACATAACAATATGAAATGAACTAAATCCTTGAAAACTCATTCTAATAATTCTTATTTGTATCTTGGGGAAAGGAAAAAAATAAAGGTGAGAAAAAATTCTCAGTATGGGTTAAGTACAAAAGAATCTATCATGAATTAGAAAATAATAATCAATATGTTATGGTAAATAATTAAATACACATGACATTTAAATAACCTAACAATCATGAAATTAAAATGCAAAATCAATATAAAAAGGTAAATAAATGAAAACACATTCCATTTAATCAATAAATGAGAATGAAATGTAATCATAGAAAATATCATTGAGAAAATATCATGGTTAATAATAATAAAAACTAAATTATCAATAAATTAAATGCTTAATTTTTGGATTTCATGATCTCAGGAATCATGATACCTTTACTTTTAAGATTTTTCTTCAAGATAGTTTAAAACTACTAGGTAAAAACTCATCTAATTTGGTCAACTAATATGTCTCATAGGACCTATCGATGCATCAAGGGGATACTTATAACTTGGAAAAACCCATAAATTCATGTCCAAATTATTCCTAATATATATGATAATATATTTAATTCATGAATAATATACCTTATCAACAAATATCCTCTTTGAGTAAAGAACCTGAATTTATCAATATTTCCTCAATTAATTAAATAAATTTCAAAGTATACACCACTTGTAAAAATGGTATAAAATTTAGGCAATAATCATATACATAATACAAGAATATGGATATTTAATATAAAATTAATTTCTAATGAAAAATTATCACAATAAATTTATTATTTGAGTATAAAGTTAAAAATCACAAAACAAAATGAGATTGTTCAATAAATTTTACCACTTCGTAATATTCAAGTCAATTCCCTTTAAATGAAGTAATTAAAATAGAAACTTAAAATACCATAAATTACTAATTAATCATGTCATTACATTTAATAGGGTCATTATATACATCATATAAAATAAATTATGTGAATAACATTAAAATATTACTTAATGAAGGGAAATTGAGACAACATCCCTTACCTTAAGTCCGACTCATCACATATGTTCTTTATATTTCTGAATAATAAAATTATGTTAATTATATACCGAATTAATAAAAATTTAATTTTTATTATTAATTTTACTTCACTAATTACCGAGTAATATATAATTACCTAACCAATTGAATTTAGGTTGGTTGTTTTGAAGATATTTGGATTATGTGTCAAAAATGACTTTGGTAGGTTGACTATTGTCAAAGAGGTCATTATTTAATCATATCAAGAATAATAATCATGAAATAATTATCATAATTATACATCAATTATAATTTTAATACTGATAATTAAATATGTTTCAAATAAATTAAGTATGTTATGATCACGGAGACAGTGGACCGTACGTACGCATGAGTAATGTTTACATTTTTTAATGATCATTATGGAAAAGAGGTAAGTATTTTTTTTATATTTATATAATGATAAAAATATTATAAATAACATATAATTTATTTAAATATAATTATAATTATAATACATGTTTTGTGGCAAGGAAAAGAGAGACACATCGCTTCGTGAAGGATGTAGTCCACACATACATAAACGAAGTTATCATCTTTCGGTGAATGAAAAAGTAAAAAAATAAAATGATGTATTATATTTTAATAATGATGAATATGTAATTAATATCATAATTATTTAATATATATAACATATATTTATTTAATTTATCCTTATAACTTTCCATGTAAAGCGTTTTTGAAAGATGAATCACATCGCTTCGTGAGACGACAATCCGCCATACACATGTGCGTCATTATCGTATCCCCTACAAAATGAAAATTAAAACAATGTTTATACTATATAATGAATAAATATGTATAATTATTTTAAAAATATTATATATATATATACACTTTATATCCATAATCATACCCAATCGTTAATGATGAAATGAATGACATTAGTACACTAGGTGATTATCCTCCGTACATATGAATGATGATTTTGTAACAAATTTAATGAAAGTGGGGATGGGTTTGGGTCATTAAATTAACATAAAAACATATTAGTGTATTTAATATAATGATTTTATTATATCATCATGGTTTAATAATAATTTAATGTGGTGGAGAAAAAAATAAAATAAAAATGACCGTTGAATAACGTTACCTATTCTTTGGGCAACCTCCTTAGATTAGCACCAAAAGCCTTCCTAAATTGTAATTATACAAAAAATAATGATTCTAGGATGAGGGTATTTAATTATGAAAATTATATGGATAGGTAATATATAAACCAAAACTATTTCAAGGTGTGAAGAAGATAGGAGAGTGGGTGGCCTTTTATAAGTGAGGTGTATGGCACTCTTGTGATGTTTGAAAATAAAAAGGTATAACCACATTTGTCACATTCCAAAAGGGTCAAAAATGAAGTATTATAGATATTTATAAATTATAGGGTATAAATATGTCCATTAAATGTCTTTTATACAGGTTTTAGATCATTTTAATTCTTATATTTTTAGTTTAACCCTCGGTAAACCCATTTTTTACCTTAACGATGATTTTCCCCCTATTTTTAATATTCATTATAATAAAAAATTAAGTTAATCTTAGTATATGATATAAATAACTATGATTAAAAATATGGAATAAATTTTTAAAAATTAAATTCACATAATTAGATAATTTTAATTTAAAATTAATCTCACAGACATGATGAGAAAAAAAATTTAAAGAGGAAATGTTCAAAAGTTTACAAAGTTTTTATATCAAAATATAAAAATGATACCAATGACCTCAATAAAATTAATTAATATATAATTAATATATAATTTAACTAATGTAACTTTAAAACTAATTTAAAATATATTTTAACTTTATAAATAATTTATATAAAAGGTATTTTTTAATTAAGATTTAGTATTTCTCACTATTCATCAAAAAATGAAACATATTTGAAAAATCCCAAAAATTAAACCTATAAATTTTTTTGATATTATTATTTTAGAAATTAATTTAATTTTATCAAATAAATTTTTAAAACGTGTTAAAATTTAATTTTAAATTATGTGTGCAAAGCGCGATTATAACACATTTAAAAAAAATATAGTTTTTCAGAAAACATTTATTTTTCTTCTAAGTGAATATTATTTTAATTTGTAATAAATAGATAAAAAAATTAATAATGTTAACTATATAATTTTCATAATTTAATTAATCCTATTAATACCTTCAAACTTAATGCCTAGGTTAAAATGATCATGTTTAAATAACATTTTAATAGAGTATCGTGTTTTTTTAAACCAGAGTTGCATGAATCACAAGCTATCAAAGAATTTTAATATATTCTAAAATAAATATATTTTAATGTCTTGGGGTGTTACAAATTTCATCTGTCATACTTTTATTCAAAACTTTGGGAAATATTAATTTAATAAGCGGTGGGTTAAAATGAATAGTAAAGGAAAACATACAACTGATGAAATCATGGCATACATATGGCATAAATATTATATCTGGAAGGAGTAATAATTATAATGCTATATTCAAATAAAAATGAGAGAAAAATATATCTATAGAAAATAATCAAAATATATATATCATATGGATACCAATAACTAAAATCATGGTGATTGAATGTATAATATTGGGAATATTGATATCATTGTTAAGGCCTTAGCTAAGATTTCATTATTTTCATTATGTCCATAGCCATGAAAATCTTTTTCATCAAGTCAGTATTCAATACAAGTTGATGAATTGGGAAGGAATACACTAAATACCTAAAAATGTTTGTCTCATATCACCTACCTATGCATCAAAAGACAATATAATATTGGGTTCCACTTATCACTTGTTTAAGTTTAATGCATTAATCAAATGATATAATGAGTATAAAAACATAATCAAATTTTCCTATAAAAACATGTATTGGAAAAAACATAAAAATTCCAACACTTTTCCCCATGTAAATAAAAGGGATATAATGATCATAAATAATCTAGATAAAGGAGGTGGATTGTAACGAAATACATTGTCAACTTCCCTGAGTAATCAATAAACAACTATATTAGAATAAAACATATATATATTTTCAATAGTTCACAAATCAATAAATGAAACAGATTTTTTTGTAATCATACCTATAAATAAGATGGTATAATGTAAGGTTAAGTGGTTAAGTTAATAATTTCCCAAATCAATTGATGCATAGAATATTGGTGAACACCCTTCAATTAAAGAAAAGTAAAATGAGGTATTCTTAAAGTAGAGGCATTGAAAGAAGAATTATTCCTATTAAAGGTTGATGGTTAGGTAAGAAAATATAAGTGATGGATCGTATCTTTTATTGAAAATAATGTTACATAATCCATATATATAAATAAAGAGGATGGTATAAAAATAAAATATTCCCAGTTTAACAAAGAAACTCAGAATTATGTTGACATAAATGAAAAGCATCCATGGAAAAGAATGCTTTGAATGGTATCACATAAGAATTGATCTAGAATAAAATTGTTTGATATCATGAGTTCAATATCCAAAATTAAATATATATATATATATATATTATTGTATAAATTATTAAATATAAATCCCCTGATTTTATAGTCTTTTGAATATGAAAAGTAAAATTGAGTTGAAAAATTAAAATAGATTTTAGAAAATAATAATATTGACCTAAAATAATAAATATAAATTCCACATCCAAAAGTAAAATTTGAAAATTTGAAGTAAAATATTTTTAATACTTTTATTTTTAAAAATAATATCCAAAAAAGTATCCTTCAAAATGAATAAAACTTTTTTAGAGGAAATGTAGAGGTAAATATAAAACATTTAATTATAAAAGAAACATTTTTAATTATTTAAAATTATCATTGTTGAAAATTAAAATTGTAAAAAGAGTAATAAAACCTTATTCATATAAAATATTCACCTTCCAAAATAGGGTTATAAATTAACATATAAGAAAATATTAGTGTGGGAGAACACAAGCAGGGAAGAACAATTTTCATGATAAATAGTTATAAATCAAAGAAATGAGATTTGTGTTATCAATATCTCTTATGGGAAAACACACTCTATAATTTAAAAAATATATGAAAAAGTTTTATGTGGAAGTAATGTGAATGTAATTTTTTTTTAAAATACCATATTATAAAATCAAGTGAATCATGTACCCCACTTATATAAAATAAGTTTATGAGAATGATCATAACTCAATGAATAAAATTTGAGTTACCAAAAATCCTCACTACTTGAATCAATATACATTCAAATAATTGAATATGATTTTGATTATTGTATCAAATTTAATGAAAAATTTATGATAAAAATAAATCAATGGTTAATAAATGCACCATACTAAAAAAACAGGGTACACCAATTGTATTATGTCTCAAATATTTTGAATTGAGTCTAGAAAAACCATCACATTTTATCTCGGCTACCATGAATGAAATCTCTAATCATATATAACAGACATATATATCTTAATAACTTATTTTTTAACCTTAATCCTATGTTTTACATTTATACTCATCATTTATAATCTTTATTTATATGAATTTAAGTTAGTTATTATATACTTTCAATATGAGGTGTAAGTAATTTTGATCATTTTTATTAATTTCATAATAATATGTTAGTATTAATTATTGTTACAATGTTTATAATCCCGATATAATTAAATGTATTTTAATATATTTTTTATTATATTTATAAATTTATTATTTCATTACATGGTAGTTTTGGTTACAATCCCTAAATATGGAATCTGCAATGATCATGTTTCAGTGATTCTTAATGACTGAAAGGTTTTTTCTTAATTAATGAGTTTAAAAATAATTTTACCATTAAGAAAAAAAATAAATCACTATTTAAAAATGTATATCATATTATACCATTAATTAATTTCTGCATCCATGATATAAATTCATATCATTTTTCAAGTAGGTGGTTAAAATGACTCAAACATGAACACGCTATGATTAATAGATGATCATGTGGTGGTTTAGTTGCATTATCAATATAATAAAATAATAATTATCTTATTTAGTTTTTATTAGTGGGATATATCATAATTTTATTTAATTATAAGAATAAGTATGGGATATGAAAATATTACATAATATGAATAAACACATTTCCTCTAAGAATTCTAATTTTTAATGATTTAATTAACAATGATCATTTATCGATCATATCATTAATAAGATCTCCAATTTTTCATAAAAAATCCATAATTATATCATAAACAAAATATTTTCCCATTAAACTCATTCTTAGTACTATCCATGTACTATGGTTATGGAAAAAAACATGACGCTTTATGGTGGTGGTAGTACGCACACCAAAATGAATGTCATATTTGTTTTCATAAAGGGAATAGGTGAAAGATTGTTAATGATTATCCAATTAACATAATGAAATTAAGTATATAAAAAAGATTATGTTAATATATAGGTATAATAAAATTATAATTATAATGATCATATATAATGGAAAAATTTATGTAAAAAGGATTACTCACATTGAGAACTTTGAGATTTACTTGAAGGTTTCCTTAGAAATGGAGGGATTAGAGTAAAATATTGTGACCAAAATATAATAGAATAAATATATGATTAAATGGTAAGGGAAATTTAATGGTTTTAGGAGTATAATTAATTTTATAAGTTGTATTGAAGGTGTGGGGAGAGACCCCTTATATAAGTTAAAATGGATGAAAGTTTTGTAAATAATCATAACTTTTTAATAATGTGAAGTCACACTCAAAGAAAATGGATCAAAGATTGAAAAATATTGGATTGGAGAAGGTATAATGTTGATAAAACCTATACTATTAAATTTTAAACATATTTAAAAAAATTAAACTCTTTAGAATTAGATTTTCCACTTGTACCTTTTAACTTTTAACACAATAACTAGTTTTTACCTTAGTAATTTATTCGTTTTTCATAAAAATTAAGTGGTTATTTTTATATTATATGGAAAATTTGATCTGTAATTTTAAAACCATTTAATAAGATTAAATTTATAAAATAGATGTAATTTAATTTTAAAATAGTAAATGTATAATTAATTAAAATAGTTTTAGTGAAAAAGATAAATTAATTTTTAAAATATAAAATATATTTTAATAAATTAAACATAATATTTTAAAATGTATAATGTCACTTATAAATGATATATATATATTTCAATATAAGGGTCTCATATGTTTTATTTTCCTCTAACATCCTAGTGATTCCATCAAAGTTGTGGTAAAAAAAATGGTATTTTGACAATTCATTTAAATATAAATATTTTCAAAAAAAGATCAAAATTTCATATTAGGAGAATATCATTATGAAAAAAGTAAAAATGAATGTTATTTTGTCAAATTAAAATTATATAATTTGATAAATTATCATTTGAATAAAAACATAATAATATATTGAAAACTATTTTCATAGGAAAATAACCTATTAAAAACATTAATTATTATAATTATTATTTCTTAATAATTACTAATCATATTTTTATTAATATATTATTAATATAAAAAATATATTTTCTGCATAATATATTTAGTTTTCTAAAAATAAACAGATATTTTTTTAGAAAGTCAAAATTTTAAATCATATATCAATATTATTAATTCTTTGGACATACTAATTTAATTGATTTGTTCCTCAACATTGATAATGAACTTTATTTTAATTTCTACATATATTTCATAATTTAGTCACATATATTTTTTCCTACCAACTATATGGAAACATTTAAACAATTATATACTATTTCATAGTTCCTTGGGGTTCGGTGTTGACTATATCACATTTTCTCAAACATATTGCTTATTAAAGTAATATAGACTTTAAAATCTCTAAGTATTATATTATACCCCCTTAAATAAATTATTCTCTCACAATATTATTTATTACTCGCTAATAAAACTAGTTGAGAGTATTCTAAATATATTTATAATTTGTGATATAAATTCTAATATTACCACTACCTTACTCTTTTATGACATATTAAGTAATGTATATTTGTACAAACAATATTAATCTTTCCTAAAATCATATAATCAAGTATGTATATACCCTAATCATATATTCTCCAAAATATATTTTTCCCAAAACCTCCCAAATATCTTAGTATTTAAACCACAGTGAAGCATATATTATTCTAGAAATTAACACTATGTTTAACCTTAAAATGGTTTTAATGTATAGGTCATATTATCCTCAACTAGAAAATATATACCATAATAAATTTTTTTTGATGAACTTCCCTAGAAATATCACGAATCAATTATCAAACACAATGTTACTAGTACTACATGACATAATTTTTCAAAATCAATCAAACCTTTATTATCTTAAAATCAAGAATTTTTTAGATCAAAGGGATATCCACACCTTACTCATGTATTCTTAAATAGTTTTCCCTAAAAAATATAACCATATAATGAAATCAATTTTCAAGGTCATTGATACCATTTATTATATGTGTTTACTATCCTTTAATGGAAATATAATCCTCATAACTCTTCAAATAAACCAAAATATCATTGATAAATATCAATGACTAAAGAAAATATTGTAGTCTAGAAAGATTTAATTTTTATTAAGATATTAACCTCACTACCTTATGTAAGAATAATAAAAACACATTTTCATTCATAATAGGAATATACCAATATTATCAACCATATAAGTATGTTAACTTATTTGGTCATTATATATAGTAGTTTCAAGAGTCATAAATTTCTTAGATTCATCTTCATGATCATGTTTCAACCAAATAATAAAACCAAAATGGTTATAAAAATATAAAAATATTTAATATGAAACCATAAATTTGAATATTTCTTCCCCTATAAAGCCTTTTTTTTACAAATGATACATTAAATTTAACCTACGACTCTATTAGTTCAATCCTTAGTAATTTTTATAATATGTTCTCTTACCTAATTAGTTAACACCACACTCAAATCCATCATAATGGTTTATAGTGATTAACCAAGAATATCCCTCCAATGTGTCAAACTAGGTATTTATTTAGGCCTCCTTTTTATGTACTAAGTTACAGTCGTGTTAATACCCTATCATCCCTTTTCAGGGTTATTAACCATAGATACATCTATTCTATAGCCTACACCAACTTGCAGCATCTAGATATAGATGTAATTTCTAGAATAACCTCACAATCTCTATTTTACCAAAATTTTAGGATGTTTTTCTATGTATAGACTTATCCCTTAGTATTGTCATAGGGTTTTCACTAAAGTTATCGTATCACAATCCCCAAAATATTTAATATTTCCTCATATATACTAAAAGTTTATCTATACCTTTGAAATTAAGAAGAACCTTAACTTATCACTAATTAATGTTATTTACATCCTTAATTAATAATATCTTAATATCCAAAGTTATATTATTAGGGAAATATCTACTAGGTCCCTCTTAGTTAGAGATAAGATGAGAATAACCCCACAATTCCACCTCTAATAGGCCAGGGGATGGAGACTAGCGCTGAGTTTTCATAAAACACACATGGGAGGCCTTAGCTTAATGTACATAGACGCACACACATAAATCCATACAAAAATATAATTAGAAAAATATTAACGATTGATACTACAAATGTATGCATAATATCTTTCCCATATTAGAGTATATCAAGAAGTACATGAAAATTTCAATGGAAAAAATGAAATCACACCAAAACTGTATAAGAACCCAACATGCTAACCATAAGTGGAAAGATACTCAGAAGGAAGTTCTAGATCCATCTAAGGTCTATCTAGCACAAATAAGATCCACTTTCTCTTGGTCTACCTAGGACTCTGGTAAAAATAATGTTTTTTTCATAAGACACAAAATGTATGAGAAGATCCCATGTAGGGGTGAGTAAAAAAATAACAAGTAGGACACTCCTGAAATCAACAAACACAAAACATTAAAAGAGGTATTTTTATATAAATCATAGTGCTAAGGGAATAAATAGGATAAACTGTATATGATAAATGGTAGAAACCAAGTATCAAGTTGGGTTATTGTCATCACTTATAGCCTTGGATTCTACTATTGGCTCAATGCTAAAATACTTCCAAGAGAACTCACTCATTGAGTCTCGTTATACTAATGTCACTAATCCAAGATGACAAACTCATCAAGTATTTCCATGAAGAATCCCCAAGTAAACTAAGAGGGATCATCCAATATACTCACTCAATCAGAATTAAACTTTCAATAATATAAAAAATTTCAATACCTAGATAGGGTATTATACCTTTGGCTAATGGGGGATACCTAACCCAACTAGATTAACCAGCTAGGTAGGGGATCAAATTCCTCAGTACATAGGTCATGTGATACTTGAACCTACCTAGGGAGAAATATGGGAATAAGGATCCAAACCTTGGGGCTTATTGAGTGATAATTGATCTTATATGATGATATGATCTTTTATATAATTCTCAGTAATAGATACCACAGTGAACCATCAAGGAGGAAGACTGAGAAAAATCAATCCAGAATAGTAGATGGAGGGGACACACACACACTAATATGATTAAAGGAAACTCACCCAAGCTCATATCACTACTGGAATGAGAACAAAAAGAACTCTAAATTTCCCATGAATAAGTATATGACACGTCCCTTGGAGTACACAATATCTACCCTTAATATTATAATGACTCATTTACTTACATCAAAAAATGACATGTCTCTCACAAGATACACAACATGTTGTTAAAAGACATGGTTTGTATAGGGGATGTCCAACACTCGACAAGTGCCATATTCTAATTCTAGTGAACTCTCTTAAATGTATAGGGTTTAATATTATACAAATAGCATGTAGATTCACCTTGGTTCATAGTAATTTACTCCATGTATATATCAAGCATGTTATAGAATAGGTATACAACATGTGATTACACTAAATAGAGTGTGGGTTTAGATTAATTCCTAAGCATTTACTCCATGTATATTTTGAGCCAGATGGATAATAATCACATTATTTATGGTTAAATTAAATAGTGTGTAATATTTAACTCAACACATAAACCCTAGATTTAATATAAAGGGGTCCATACAACATGTGTTCCACTAAACTATAAGATACATAGCTCAAAATTTCAAAAACATTCTAGTTCATCATCTGGATTCACCTGCACACCATCATTACCTTTTTATCTTCTAAAAAAATTAAACCATATTTCCTATAATAGAGTTGACTGAAATCAATAGCTATCTTGAAGAGGGATTCCATCCATTCTTTACTAAAATATCATCCATCATTTCCATATAGAATCACCCATGTGGCCTAGGTCATGGGAACACCACCATTAGGTCTAAAACTCGATCACTATCATCACCAATTGTGGGATTCCGACCACTCATAGTGATAAATAACTCATCATCTCACCTTTATAGGTACCTTATCAATCTAGTTTACAGATCTACAATAAAAAAAACCATCATCAAATTCTCATCATCACCACCACACCTCCATCACATACCCAAAACATAAAATCAAACCCTTGACTAGGATCCTTTGTGCCGAAAAATGAACGAAAAATGATTATTCCTACTAGGTATCTGTAAAACATTGTCAAACTAAAATTTCATAGAAAAATAATGAAGAATAAAGGGATAGAGACACATAACATAAAGTTATCATTGATCGATATCTATGTTCATTTTTCTATCATCTTCAAAATCTAGAGAACATGGTGGATCATCAAATAAAAAATTATTCAACAAAAAATAAATATCAAATTACAAGATATAAGAAGAGAAAACATATACTGGATAAACCAATGAAGTCTTATTCTTGAATTAATTCAGAGGGAATTACTTCATGTTGGTCTCAATACATAAATAGGGACTAAACCACAAAATCAAATTCCAAACCACTGGTTGGGATTGATTATTCATGAATAACAAATCTGTATCAGTTTCATTGATTAAATAAACCACATTTATCAATGGATCCTCAAAAATCCATGTTTTTTCATTATTGATCCTCAATATTGAGATTACCAGCCAACGTGCTCACCACTAGATCTCTCTCTCTCCATCATCTCCTTGTAACACCCTGTTACCTTATTTCAAGCATTCCTTTACCCTTGTTTTTTATCTTTTAATTTTGGTCTCATTTTGGGGTTGCTCCAAGAGAATTTGAGAAAATTTTTAGGCCCAAGGGGCTATGCACAATTGGCAGATGAAGAGGAAAAACCATGCAGTTTGGACCAGCAAACCGTCCACCCTATTGTAATACATTGTAAGGGTAATAAACTTTCTCTAACCATATATGTATCCCCTACAAAAAAATAACCCATTGATAGTGAGGTTTTTCTTGGTTAGTTAATGTTTAATCAAACTATGCATCCAAACCATGCACCCCATCCATTAGTTCAATTGGGGTTCAAAGTTAGGGTGCATGGTTTGTCTAACCTTGCATCCCTCCCAAAAACCCATGCATATAGTTTTTAATTCATCTAGATTTTATTTTAAAAATACCAAACCCATATTTTAAGATGTTAATAACCCCCATTACACCCTAAATAAATTTGATAGCACTTAGAGGGTCTCAAAAGGTGAAAAAAAATCCTTCAAATCCTTTTCTTCATAGATCAAAGAAGTTTCAATATTATTTGATATCCTATAGGTAAGTGGATATCTTCTCATATTGTTTCTTTCGATCTCCCTTTGACTCCCCTTAGAGTTTGATAGTCAAAAATTTAATTGATGGATCTAAATTATGTTTTGTTATATCATTATTCTAGTATGTGTTCCCAGATCTTTCACACCCCTATTCTTCATTGACATTCCCCATTGTGGGTGTTGTGAATTATGTTCAATTGATTTAAATGCAGGTGGTTTTATAATTATTTTCCATATTATTGAAACATTGAGTTTATTGATTAAATTTAAATGAATTTTTAATTTATTTTAAAAAATTGATTTGTGATGATTTGTTTTTTTAATTTAATAGGCATGATATTTGCAAAAAAACCAATTTCAATGGAATTGAAATTATTGGGAGAATTTACGAAAAAAGGATGGATTGATTTTGAAATTGGTTTGATAAAATTATTTGATGTTTATATTGAAAAAATTGGATAAATTGATAGGTTATTTAAAATGGAATGAGATTATGAAAACCTATGATTTTGTTTTGAAACAAGAATGCATGTTAAAAACAGAAATTGGGAAATTATATTCTAAAATGATTTGAAATGATTGATTTTCCATTTTATTTTTTGATTGATTAAATAACATGTAATCTTGGGTAGTTAGTAGGTAACCAAGATAATAGCACTAGGATCTTGATCCCCTAGAAATAGAATTATGATGAAAATATTAATAAAATAACTGCAACATGACTGCCTATTTTGGTTCCCATACTAGGGTGTAGACTCTTCATTATGGGTTTCCCTATTGGAGTTTATTGGGGTATGCACACTTGAATGGAGACAAGAACATTAATGAATGGTGTGAGGATTATATTACCAAAGAATATAATTTATTGTGGAGATTTTTTCATGGTGATTTTTTACATTATCTGATTATACAAGCCTCTAATTTTTTGTATTATTTCATTCATGAAAACCAATTTA
Source organism: Viscum album (assembly GCA_963277665.1). Lineage (NCBI taxonomy): Eukaryota > Viridiplantae > Streptophyta > Magnoliopsida > Santalales > Viscaceae > Viscum > Viscum album. Next base: position 1,711,015,449 of record OY728131.1, read on the forward strand.
TATAATATGTTTTTATAAAATGTTCATTTAATCCTATTTGAAATATTTTATGACATATCTTTCATCTATTATAATGAATTCATGTTTTGGTTCAAAATATTAATATGTAATTTCAATCCATATTTTTATTTAAAATTGATATCATAAATTATTAACTGTTATGGTATTGATTATAGAACACTTGGTGAGACCTTACTTAGATTTATATCTCACACCCTACCTTTGCCTTTGAGAATTCATAGATTATCTTTTTCTAGGTCTAAGAAAAGGAAAAGTTCCACTCGGAGGTGGTGGTTGTTTTTTATCCTTTGGAAACAAAGTCTTAGAGGTGATAGGTGGATATGTCATCAACTTTTTACATGGTATGTTTTAATTTTTATCTAGTTTTTTGTTGAATACTTTAATAATGTACTGCTTTGGATTTTATACCATTTTTTCTTGTACTTTCTCCTTTTGTAGTATCAACCATATTGACTTGTATTATTTTATCCTTTTCAGTTTTGTGGAAAATTTGTTCTCAATTTGATCATTTATTATACCAGGTAAAAGTCACCATCCTGTGGGAATTAGGAACACCCTTTGAGCTATATCAGGTCCAGCTCAGGTATTATTGTACCATGGTATCCGAGTTGGTTTGGGAAAATTTTCTATTTTAGGTTTAGGTTAAGCATATTTTTTTGATAAAAGTATGTGTTTTGTGATGTCTTGATGGGACTTATGTGGTATTTGAGAGCGAGTGCCTAGATAGCTCTCATTATAACGAGCCTTGATTCACTATGTACATTTAGGACATGTGTCTTTGAGGAATGATTTTATCTAATATTGTATTTTCCCTGATTTTGATTTGGGTAAGTTGAAATCCAAATATTTAAATCTTATATGATGTGATTGATATTCCCAGTGCTCTTATTTTATTTTTTTACATGATTACTCTTCTGATGTTTTTAGTGTTGTATGATGATGTTGTGTAGCATTATGCCTCTGAGAAGATGTGTGAATAGGCTCCAAGAGGAAACTGATGGTGACCCACAGTGAGTGGATCCTCCTATGGACCATAATATTGGTGAGATTTTTGTGTGTGATGTTCAAGATCTTGGATAGTCACTTGCACCCATTCCTATTTAGGATCTAGTTATATAACCTCAAAGGGATTTATCTCAGAATTGTGATCAAGAGTTTCTTTACCATAAGCCTCCTGATTTCTAGGTAACTAATGATCCAAAAGATTCTAAGGAATGGTTGAAAAAGACATAACACTTTTTTAATTTCCAAGAAATTACTAAAACTATTAAGGTGAAATATGCTACCTTTGAGATGGAAAGTATTAGTAAGAGATTGTGGTATTAGATGGTAATTATTATAAAATATGAGGGTTTGGAGTGTAAGGAATTAGAGTTATCTTTAGTGATCAGTTCTATCCAGAATATATGGTACCAGATAAGGTTATTGAATTTTTCAACCTACAAAAGGATAGTAGGACCAAGATGAAGTATATGAACCACCTGGATGAGCTTGTGTAGTTTTTGTATAAGATTACATCAAATGAGAAATGAAGGATTGATGATTTGATATGGGTCACTGACCTGATATTAACTCATAGGTTATCTTAATAAATATATATTCATATACTAACATAATGGATAGTTCATTGATAGATGAGATTAGCCAGGATGGTAATTCAGGTTTTGTGGGAGTTCTATTTTCTCCTAGTGACAGTTTTATGACTTCCTTTAAAGGAAAGAGGAAGAACTATGAGTCTTATGGTGGTTCTCGATAGTAGTATTCTTCTATATCTCTTTTTGTGTCTAGTAGAGACCCTTTTACATTCTTCATATGCATAAAGTTTTAGAATTCAAGGCATTGTTTTACTAAGGCCCTAGATCTATAGTTCTTATGGTCACTCATGACACCTACATAAATTTTTCCATTCCTTTTCTGCTCTGAGTTGTGGAATAGGATCCCCAGAACCAAAAATTAATATTTTTACATAATATTATTTTATATCTAAGGGGTTACAACCACATACATTAAAAATTAATATTCTTTATGTAGTAGAAGAGTCTCTAGAGGAATCTGATATAGGTCTGGTGACTGTGGGAGGTACAATCACTATAGTCTCATCTTAATTGAATGAATTATTTTATGTTGGTGTATATTAATCATTAATATCAACATGTATTATGAAAATTCTAAATATTACTATGGATATTTTATATTATGTGTTGGATATTACTATTCCCCTTGAAATGAAGAGAGAGAATGGTCTTCTTTTTATTTCTTGTGTCTTTTATTTATAAAATATTGATCTTGTTTGGAATTATCTAGTTTTTAACATGAAATAAATTGACTCCATTATTAGGTTAGATTGGATCATTTCTAATATGGATTTAATTGAATTTTATTTGTGTTATATCTTGTTTAATTCACTCGATGGGGTTTTTTGTGTCTTTCAAAGAGAATTCAACTCGAGTTTGAGTAGATACAGACCTTCATATCCATAGTTTGGAAAGTAATATTACTTATTTATTTTTATCTAGAGTGGGAATATTTGAGTGATAATCTTCTAATCTATCTATGAGTTTCCCATTGGGTTTCCTTTTTTTATTTATCAAGTATTACACTAGTATGATATTTACAGTTTTCTATTGATTTAGTGCAGGATACTCGACTAGTGGATATTCCTTCTTACTTCATGGAACTGGCTAAAATGAAAGAGTTGAAGACTTGATTGGATGATTTTTTGGAGAAAGGATTTATACACCCTGTTGTGTCGCGTTAGGCGATGATTATTCTCCTTATAAAAAAATCTGATGGAACACTTATCCTATTGGTTAAATATCAAAAATTCAATTGAGTTATGGTAAATAAAAATTATCTATTACCATGGATTGATGATTTGTTTGACTATTTTAATGGGGGAAGATGGTTATTGATTATTATCCTTTATTTTGTTGTCACCATTGAAGAATAAAATAATCAAACATTCAGAATATCACCTTATAGATTAGTTATTTCCATTATGAGTATATTGTCATGAAATTTTCTCTAACCAATTATTATATAGTCTTTATGGTATTGATGAACATAATATTCCATGAGTATCTTGATAAGTTTTTGGTGGTATTTGTGGATGAAATATTGGTTTACTCTCAATAAGAGGAGGAACATGTGAATCATTTAAGATAAGTTATGGAAATTCTGATAAATCACTTACTTTATGCCAAGCTATTGAAAAGTAATTTAGGGATTTGAGAAGTGAAGTTATTGGGACCTGTGGTCTCTAACCATGGTTTTTTAGTTGATATTAATAAGGTTAAAGCTGTTATCACATGGGGGAAACCAAATAATGTTTAGTGGGATATTATCACCAATTTGAAAATGATTTATCAATGTTGGATTCTATAAAGACTGAACTCAATCAGGATGGGGTGAAGTTCCCTTGGGATGATAAATGTCAGGGTTATCTTATTGAAGTAAAATTTATTTTGAATTTTGTTCTAGTGTTGAGTCTTCTAGAGTCCATGTAGGTCTATGTGTTCCTTTGTGACACATCAAGTTATTTTTTGGGATACATTTTTATGTAGGGAGATCACATGGTAGCCTATGGTTCTTTATAGTTTAGGAAACATGTGAATAATTATCCCAAACTGGACCTTGAACTCACAATTATGATGCATTCAATTAAAATTTTAGGGTATTACCTTTTTAGAGAAAGGTTCATAGTGTTTTCTGACCACAAGATCTTGGGTTATATCTTCTATAAAAAATATTTCAACCTTCAACAGAGGAGTTAGGTGGAGTACCTATAGTCTTTTGATTTCAACATTTCCTACACCTCAAGGCAGGGGAATTTCATTGGTAATTATTTGAGTAGGACAATTATGAACTAGTCCATGAATGAATCATCCAATGAGTGGAAATTGATAGATCATTTTTCACAATTACATTTAAGAGTCTCGGAAGATAGAGATAAGATAGTTTTGGAAAGTTTTCAGTTAACAACCTCTATTATCAAGATGATTCTTCTAGATAAACATCTTGATATTGAATTCTATGGAATTAAGGACTCTCTATGTGGTCAAGAGATCATTAGTGAGTGTTCATTATCTTCTTATGGAATTCTATGATTTTTGAAATTGGTTTGTCGTTCCTCTTTCTATGAGAAATTCTATGATGGGGGATTTCTATGAATCCTTGGGGGTAGTGCACCGAGTACCATAAAGATGATTTATGACATATGGTGATGAACTTGGGGGCTAGGTATGATACAACACATTGATAACTTGTTTTTTTTATTATACTTTCCGACAAGTTAAAATAGAGTGCCAAAATATTTGATTCTAGTTTAGCCACTTCCAATGATAACTTGGAAGTGGGATGAGATTTCCATATACTATTTGGTTTGGTTTTCATGTACCCCTTGAAGAAATAATTCAATATGGGTTGTTATTGATAGGATTTACAAATCATCTCACTTTATAACCTTTTGTGATAAAAAAATTTGGAGTTAAGAAATATCTACGTGAATGAGATTGTTCATTTTAACAGAGTTTCATCTTCTATAGTCTCTTATAGAGATTCCCATTTTACCTCTAACTTTGGGAAGACCTTAAGGGGTGATGGGATCTCAGGTTTTTTTGAGTTATAAATTCCATCCATAGAAGGATTTCTAGATAAAAAGAGTTATAAAAATTCATGATGATATGTTATAGGCCTGCTTTCTCAATTTTAGGGGAGCTTAGGATGTCCATTTGAGACTGGTTGATTTTTATTACAACAAAAGATACCGGTATGAAATTCAGATGGTTCCTTTTGAGGCCTTGTATAGTGGATTTGAAAAACTCCATTGTTTTGGTCAGAGATTGGTGAAAGTTCTTCATTTGGACCAGTTTTGGTCCAGGAAATGATGTTAAAGATTTAGTTTATTCACCATAAAATATTGATGACACCTAGCTTATAGAAATATTATTTTGATCATTATTATAGAACATTGGAGTTTTTTATTGATGAACAACTATTTTTAAGAGGTTAACCTCATTTGGATTATCAAATTCTTAGGTAATAGGGGAATCTTTCACCAGGATTTGTGGGACATTTTGATGTTTTTGAGAAGGTGGAGAAATTGGATTATCGTTTAGAACTTCCATCATAGTTGAAGTTAATACGTTGATTGTTCCATGTATCACAACTTTTAAAGTATCTTTATAACCCAAATCATGATTTTGATCCCGAGTGATCTTGTCATTGAGCATTATTTAGTTTTTACTGAGCATCTATTCAGGATATTTGATTTTGAGCAAAATGTAGTTTTTGGGAGGACGATATCTTTAGTCTGTGTGTTATAAAGGAATGGTTCTGATTCTCATGAGACTTTGGAGCATGAGGCACTGATGAGAGATAAGAGTCCTCATTTATTTGATGTGAAAACTTATTGATTGGATTTATGGGGACATAATATGTTTATGGTGGGGAGTTTGTAACATCTCCTTAACTTCTTTTAGGTATTCCTTAACCCTTATTTTAATATCATTTAAGTTAGGTATTGTTTTGTGGTGGTTCTAGTAGAATTTGGAAAATTTTGGAATCCCAAGGGGTTGTGCACTGTTGGCGCATGGTTAGGGAAAACCATTTTGTTTTGTCCAATAAACCATGTTACCTATTTTAATCCATTTAAAGGGGATTAATAGTTTTACTAACAATATGTCCAACCCCTCCAAACCATGCACCCATAGATAGTGAGGGTTTTCACTGTTGGCATATGGTTAATCCAATTATATGGATAAACCATGAAACCCATCTAGAAATCTAGAAAGGTTACATGTTTAGGGAACACGATTTTTCTAATCATATTACCATCCACAGAAAAATCATGAAAGTCAGTTTTAATTCCTCTAAGATTTATTTTAAAAATTATGAACCTCCTCTTTAAGATGCTAATCATGCCCATTCAACCCTAACTCAATTGTTTGGCTCCAAAAGGCTCTCTAGTGGTGAAATTGACTCCTAAAAACCATTTTATTGGGGGATCTAAGTGTAATTTATGTTTTTCGATCTTTAAAAGGTGTTTTCATGGGCGCTTTCAAATGTTGTGTGATTATTGGGTACTTAGGTGCAATAGAGTGGTCGACCAACGTCATCTCTCAAATGAGGAAGAAATTTAAAAAATTATTAAAGGTATTTTAAAAATAAAATAAAAGTTTATAAATAAACTACTTAGAAGTATGAGGGTTTCCATTTATAATAGGAGAAGAAGTATACTAGAATAATATTTCATTTTTTGTTATTATTTTTGAAACGAAATTCCATTAATAAGTCACAATGAGAATATGTTTTCTAGAAAATATTTTTTAAGGAATAATTGATCTAAATCTACCTATTAATTTAATTATTAATAATTATAATTTAAAATAATATCCACTTAATTATGATCCCTTAATTTTTTAACCCTCAAACTTTATGAGAGTTAACCTAACCATAGAGATTAAATTAATTAAACAATAAGCTACCTTCAGTACATGAAATCGCAACACCCGGCTTTGATTGATGTTCTAAGTCTAGATTATGGTTAGTGGTAAATTAGGTTACATATACACTCTATAAAATAGGATAAATTGATTTTAAGTATTATATTTTAACTCTAAAAATTGATCCTGTGTGGTTTTGTATTACAGATTAAGATTGCACTCTCACAATTAACACAATTCTTAACATCGCATGTTTTGTGTAATTGTTCAATTCCATTATTAGTTTAATTTAAATTAAAAACTAAATTAATATATAATATTATGTGAATTAATGTATCTCATTTATTCCAAATAAATTAATGAATAAGTTAAGAGGTAGATCAATTACTAAAAATAACTACTCTTCCATGGACGGTGTAGTCATTTTAGACACGTTTTTTATTTGTAATGGTTTATAAAGAGTATAACCCAATCTCGTTTATAATATTTATTTCCAACTCAAATATTCTGAGTAAATAATAAGATAATTTTACAAAATATAATAAAAAAATAAATAAAATAGGAACTAAAAAGTATATTATGCAAACACAAACATTACAACGCGAAGAAGAAGGGGAAGAAGGGTTCGATGAAGGGATCCTTGTTTAAAGAGGCACCAATATTGAGATTCTTGGAAAATTGGAGTGGAACTAATTCTTCTATGCCCTCGACTTCTAATTCACCTACTAAAACCTCTAAATGATTAAAAAACCAATTTATAAAGTTAAGGTTAGGCAAGGTTTTAAGAGGTTTCAATTGTGAATGGGGAAATTCAGCCAAATAATTTAATCTAAATTTAACCACCTGTTTTACCACAAAAATGTGTGAACCAGCTATCCTTCTAGAAGGATGATTTGTGGGGAATTTATTCCAAGAGTTTCTATCCAATTTTTTTCCCAATAAAATCATTTTTGAAGACTTTAGGTCTCAAATACTGAAGTGGTGTCTAATTTGGATAGTCTAGCCCGTGCTTGACTTCATGGAACCTTTACTCCAAACAAATGTGTGATCCAGATTAGATGAACATAATTAAAGTTATTTCCCATTGAGTGAGGAACACATTTTAAAAATCTGAACTTCAAATAATTCACGTAAAAATATTTTTTTCTAAGATACTAAAGTTATGTTTAAAAGTTCAATACTGAAATTTTCATCAAATTTTAAAATGAATGATCTTGCCCAAATATTCTATAAATAAACATATTTAGAAAAATGTGAGGAAATTATATCATTTAATATAAATAAAATATTAAATGAAAATGTGTTATATAAACTCCCCCACACTTACACTGTTTCACTAATGAGAAAAACCTCATATCATGTAGTCCATAAAATTACAATAAGATATGTGTGTTCATACTTTTCAATCCATGGTGGAAATATAAAAAAGTAAGAAGAAGTAAATATCAATAAATTTGAAAAAAAAATCTCATAATTTTTTTCAAATCAAAATCCAATGTTATTAATGGCACTAATCATATAAAAAAATCCACAGGTCAACTTTAGAAATAATTCCCCATGTGTGCGTGATAACCATTTTAAGCTCATATCTCTACCCTTTATTTAGTATATTTAGGTCACAGAAGATAATTCTTCTTACCTAGTTTAATTAACCGAACCAATTCTACATTATTTTACAATAAAATTTCAATACCCACTCACTTAAGAAATCCTAAAAGTCAGACCGTAATCTCTCGACCTAGATATCCCCATAGGTTGTACATTTCATCACTACCCTCAAATTTTTTTGTTTTTTTTCATAAGTTTCTCTTTGAAAAAATCTCACACTCATATCTCAACCCTTGTTTGATATCCTTATGATAATAATTGTAATAGTTATAACAAGATCAAAGGTTGAGGAAGTGTGGGTTTTGACCTACCCAAGACACAACCCATATTTTTGTGTTTTGGTTATGATTTTTTATTATGTTTTGAGGGTGTAAAATAGTCTGATAATAGATACACATACATAGATCAATTTGGTATAGTAATGAAATTGATCAGAAGTGAAATGAATGTATGGATCAACCATTGATATAGGATTTTTTTTACCTAACTTGGATATACCCTCAATTTAGTAGGAAATATTTCAAAAGTCATGGTTGAATTAAAATTTGTGTAGAGAAATCAATGAAATAATTTACCATGAAAAAATATCACAAAGAACGGTATAAAAATATAAAAGGTTTTATAATGAAAAAACCAATCATATCATCGATGAATTTCATTTTTATAGAAATAAACCCTTGATGATGAAATCATGCTCATTATTATCAAGATACAAAATCATGCATTTTTTCATATATTTCACAAGTAAATGAGAAAGTTACATATTTTCTTTATTTTTTTTGAAAATTTTAAAAAAAAACCTAACACGAATCACACAAAAAAAAACACAAATGAAAAATCCTAAAAAACTACCCCAAAATGTTATCCCCTCACTCACACTTAAGTAACGCAGTGTCCTCAAGGTGAACCCATGAAATTATATGTGCACTAGAAGTTAATAATTTTAAATATTATAAATAATATAAAAGTGAAATGTTTAAGAACAACCTGATATTCTCAAGCGATGATGGGGTCATGTAATTTTATGAAATCCACTGCATCAGTATAAATCCCCTCAATGTATTTCTTCAAAAATTTCCCGTTGACCGTAAAGCTCCTTCTAGTATCCTATTATGTGGTCTCCACTGCACCATAAGGGAAAAAATTAGATAAAATATAATGACATAACCATCTGGAATTCAACTTACTAGGCATCAAACTCACTCGTAAACTGTAGAGAAGGAATTTGTGTCCAACACAAAACTCACTTTTTTTGATTATTATATTATGATCCAATGATGATCTCTCCTTATAGAGCCTTGAGTTTAAATCGAATGACAATCGAATCTCTATAATTTTTAGCTTCTTTTGAATTCCATCTTGGTCTAAATCCATGTTGTATTTATTTATAGACCAATATGCCCGATGCTTGACCTCCACGATGAGATGAAAAGATTTCCCAAAAATAATCTGAAATAGGGACATTCCGATGGGGGTCTTGTATGTTGTATTATAATCCCATAGCACTGTAGGTTCTGTGCACAACTGAAGCACATGGATTGGTGTAACAAACTTTAATTTTACCATTAACAATGATCAATCTGAGATCCTTCACGATGATAAAACGTCGAATCTTTAGAATATAATGAAGAATGGAAAGGAAAGTGGGAAGTCTTGAAACCATATTGAGAATAATCATATGTTGGTTATAATAAATTTAATTAAAAACAAGAATTACCTTCATAAAATTCTCTCTCTGTTGATGTTTCCAGTCACGATCCAATGTGATACATCATTGCATTATAGAATCCATGTGTAGTCTTCCTCTGGGGGTGATCCACACATGCTCAACATATCTCTAGATGTCACCAAAGGGATATCCAGGTCCTAACATGGAAGAGCCTTCGCTTGTAATGTCTTCTTTTGATCGCCTTGAGAGCCGCTTCTAAATCACTCTCCTTGATTCGGTGGAGGCAGATCTCTCTCAAAATTTGAGAGAATTATTGGAGGAAAGGAAGTATCTCTTGGCTTGAGAGCTTTCTCCAGATCTATTGTGCACAATGATAAAGAGTGGCTAGGTCTAATGAGAATAATGTAATTGGGATTTATATTACTTAGAATAATAAAATGAATTAATTACACAAAGGTATTTATTCATTTTATTTAATTATTAGTAATACACCATGTCAAATAATAACATTTTACTATTATTATCACTTGACATGCACCCAACGAATTACACATATTATTATTTAATTAAATAAAAAATATTATTTCTCAGAAATCCCCAGATAAACTACATGGAATGTATATATTAATATACTTAGTTTGTAATTTTGTTTTTTAAATTTTCTTTATTTCCTCCACCATAATTATTAGACCTTGAATAATGACTATTTATTTAATAAATAAATATCACTACATTACTCACTAATAAATATATTATTTCCCCCCACAATATATTCTCTTGAATAATTCATGTCAAAATAAATGTGATCAGGTATCCTTGAATAATTATTAAAACATAATCAGGAATAATCGTTATTGAACTTGTTAAACGAATATATAACTGAGATACTTGGAGACACTTAGTGTGTAACCCTCTAGGCCTCTTTTTCTGTGACATTAGGCGGAGCCTAACTAAATTCTAAGGTCATAATCTAGAAAAATTCCAAGGAACCCATAGAGAAAGAAGTTAACACTGCAATGATGTGTCACCTCCTATGAAAACGTACTATATAATGTAATCCATTTGTCTCTATATCTCTAATCAACCAGGTTTCAGGCCAGTGCCATCAACCCATGTGCTCGATTATTCTTTCTTTGACTTCCCAGAATTAAACTCTTCCATTCCTCACCATGGCCATGGATATATTTAGGCTATACCAATTCCATCAAAGGGCCTGAGATATCAACTTCCGTAATAGAACAAAAGGGACAAATCCGTTCTCGTATTATCTATTAATAAATTATTACTCATGACACACCCAACATATACAACATCGCTACAAATATTGTGTCATCATAGTTTTCGTCAATACATTTAAGTGAGTGAGTTGTAATACCCATTAATAATAATCTTAAAGTCTAAGGACCAATACACACGTCCGTAGATAGGAACATCCAATAACACTATGAAATGTGGATTTCCTATTGGCGGGTCTATTTCTTATAAAATCCTCCTGGATATTACCAAGGGCGCACACTATGAAAAGGTACCTCAATGATTTATGAGTCTTCACCCCTAATAACCTATATTATTTGTGTCCCTCAAATAAATTCATCTGGCCATAGAACATATATTCAAGAATAGTGTTATGGAACTTCTGGTTTCTCATCATAGTAGAGATCCTCTATGACCCTTTAGTGCAACAACTATCCCTAGGTCATTATAACATACATTGTCATGAAGAAGAAAAATAAATATTTTATAAGGTATTTATTAATATTCAAATCCACAAATACAAGTTTATCATAAATTACAAAGTAGTTGGTTCTAGGCCACCAAATCCAATAGACTCGCACTTGGACTAGAGCTGACTACTAACAACCTTTAACCCAGTAGCTCTCAAGTGATATTCCTGCTTCTTCTGAGATAGAACTTTAGTCATGGGGTCTAAAAATTCTCTTCTATGGGAAATCTGCTCACTACAACTTCACCTCTTTGATAAAAATATCTCAAGAGGTGATACTACCAGAGAATGTTCTTTTTTTCGTTGATGTGAGCTTTGTAATTTTGAAAGAGGCGTCGTTGTAGTATTATCACAATACAATGTGATAGGATATTTACTACTAGGAACCACATAAAGATCCTGAAAAAATTTATGAATCCATACGGTTTACTTGGCTGCATCAGAAGCTGCTATATATTCGGACTCTACTATAGAATCAGTGACAACTGGCTTCTTTGGACTATTCCATCTCACAGCTCCTCCATTGAGACAGAAAACATATCCAGATTGTGACTTCAAATCAATGTGATCTTTCTGAAAACCACCATCAACATAACCTCTAATGACAAGTTCCTCATCTCCTCCATACACTAGGAACATATCCTTAGTTCTTCTCATATACTTAAGGATAGTCTTAACACGAGTCCAATGTTTTTCTTCTAGATATTCCAGATATCTTCCTACCACGCACAGTGCAAAGGCAACATCAAGCATGCTACAAAACATAGCACACATGATGGTTCATATAGCCAAATAGTATGATATCTTACTCATCCTATCTTTCTCATATTGTGTCTGAGGATAAATTCTCTTAGAAAGATGTAGTCCATGTGACACTAGAACCAATCCTCTCTCTGATTGTTCCATACTAAATCTATTTAGTATCTGGTCAATGTATGTACCCTGACATAGTCCAATCAGCATCTTCAATCTATCACAAATGATTTAGATTCCTAGAATGTAGGCTACTTTACCTAAGTCCTTCATGAAGAAACACTTGTTCACCCAGTCCTTAACTGACTGTAAGAATGGTATATCATTTCCAATAAGTAATATGTCATCAACATATACTACAAGATAATGACTGCATTCCCATTAAACCATTTATGAAAACATGGATCACATTCTTTATTAATGAAACCAAATTCCTTTATGTCTTCATCAAATCGAATGTTCCATGACCAAGATGCTTTCTTTAATCCATAAATGGACTTTTGCAACTTGAAAACCTGTTTGACTTCACCTGGTGTTACAAACCCTTTTGGTTGTGTCATGTAGACATCTACCTAAAGGTCCCCATTAAGGAATGATGTTTTGACATCCATTTTCCAAATCTCATAGTCATGGTAAGATACAATGGAAAGTATGATTCTTATGGTTTTAAACATGGAAACTAGAGTGAAGCTTTCATCGTAGTCAATTCCTTGATGTTGTCTGGATCCTTTAGCCACTAGCTTTGTTTTATAGGTGATAACTTGACCTTCTGTGTCCATAATTCTATTGAACACCCATTTTCATCCAATAATATTTACACCAACTGTCTCATCGACCAAAACCCAGACGTGGTTATGATACATGGAATCCATCTCATAATTCATAGCTTCTAGCCATCTTCCAGCTTCTGAGATCTCTACTGCTTCCTTATATGACATAGGTTCACCATTGTCCAACAAAAAATATTCACCATATTCAGTGAATATTAAACCAAATCTCTTTGGTTCCCTTACATCTCTTGAGCTCCTATACAGTACTTGGGTTTCTAGAACCTCTTCCATAGGGAATTGTGAAACTTGTTCCTGTACCAACTCATATGTATCTTGAGAATCAACTTCATCAAATTCAATCTTGATCCCACTATCCTTTTTGAGGATGTGATCCCTCTCAAGAAATATGGCTTGTTTGGCGATAGTCACTTTCTTTTTTGAAGGGTTATATAGGTAATATCCTTTCGTTTCCTTGGGATATCTTATAAAGATACACCTTGTGCCCCAAGGTGCTAGTTTGTTACTTGAGAAGTCCTTAAAAATTCCTCAAATCCCTATACAAATGTGTAAAAATAAATGGGTTTCTTTTCATTCCATAACTCAGAGGGAATTCCATTTTCTGCGTTAGTTGGAACTTGGTTTAATGTGTATATTGTAGTTTATAATGCATATCTCCAAAACGATTATGGAATATTTGAATGACTTTTCATCGACCTCACCATATCCAACAAGGTGTGGTTCTTCCTTTCACTAAAACAATTCCACAACGGTGTATAAAGAGGAGTGAGTTGAAATATAATCCTAGAATCCCATAAAAGGTTGATGAACTCTTGATTCAGATATTCCCCACCTCAATCTGATCGAAGCTTCTTTATATTTTTACCAAGATTATTCTCTACTTAATTACTGAATTCCTTAAATTTCTCTAAGGACTCCGACTTATACCTCATTGAGAAGATATAGCCATATCTACTAAAATCATTATTAAAAGTAATGAAGTAAGAATATCCACCTCTATCGTTTACTATAAATGGTCCACCCTCATTCATGTGTACCAATCCTAGAAGCTCTAGGGAACTTTCACCCTATCCACTGAATGAAAGCTTGGTCATTTTACCTTGTAAACAAGAGTGATATCTATCAAGTGGTTTTAGCTCAGTATATTTTAAACAACCATCTTAGTAGATCTTTTTCAAGGACTTCTCATTTACATGACTGAGAAGGTGATGACACAACTGGGTGTTGTATGATCCATGTGAGTTTGTTTTGTTTTCAATTTCCAATACTTGGTTTTCGTAATTTAATACATACAAACCGTTATTTAAATGTTCGATACCATAACATACATTATTCTTATAACAGAAACAACTCTTATTTCCAAACATGAAAATAAATCCATCCATTTCCAAACATGATACATAAATTATGTTATTGGTAACACTTGGTACATAATAAAAAATATGTAAAACCAAAATCATCCCAGTTGGCAATGAGAGATGGTAATCTCCAATGGCCAACACAACCAGCCTCATGCCATTGGCAGCTCTAAGATCCACCTAACCTTTGGAAATCATTCTAAATATAATTAGTTCTTGAATTTGAATACAGATGTGAGCCCCAAAATCTATATCTAATACCCAACATGTAGAAATGGAATGATTTCACACGATAAAAAACGCACCTTTAATATACCCATGCATCTGGGTGCAGTTCCTCTTCCAGTGGTCTGGCTTGCCACATGAAAAAAATACCACCTCGTATTCCTTTACCTACCTCCTTATCTTACTCTTCTTGAAGGGATGACGCTTGGGGGCTTCAGACTATTTATAAACCCTTGGCCCCTTTACCTTGCCATTCCTCTTCTTATTCACTATAGGTACTGTGTGTTTGTCATGACCCATGTTTTTATCTACCTAGAGAATAAAGGTCAGAAGTTTATATAGACTCTTCTCATTATTTCTCATGTTGTAATTGATAATAAATATAGAAAAGGTCTTGGTCATTGATGATAGGATGAGATCTGTACGCAAATCATTTGAGAACTTAATCCCTAATATGTCTAGGTGTTCAATGTAGCCATTAATATTGAATACATGAGGCCCAAATATCATAGACTCTCCAAGCTTAGTTGTGAATAAAGCATTAGAGATCTCATATCCCTCCTGTATCACCTTCTATTGATAGAGATTCTTAAGGTGATACATCATGTTATACACGTCCATGTTTTCATGTTGCTTCAAGAGATCATTAGGCATGGATGATAACATGAAAAATTGGACATATGTGGCATCAGAAAAATCATCAAAATGTTTCATATAGAGAGATATTTTCTTATCACTGGTCTCGTTTCTAGGCACAACTAGAACATGCTCCTTTAGAACATACACTTTCCTCTTGTGGCGAAGGATGATGTGTAAATTCCACTTCTACTCCTGGAAATTGGTTCCAGTGAAAATGTTTTCCTTCTTGAGTATGGTTCGATGATATGTTTGATGTCATTTTTCTTTTCATTTATATAAATTAAGATAATAAAATATTTAGTACTTTATCATGATAAAACTAAGACAAATAAATAAATTAATACTTATTAGTCTCCCACTATTTTATCAAAATCCAATTTCCCTCACCATTGACTTTGGAATATTATGTTGCCTGAATATTCTAGTGGAAAGGATCAATATTTTCCTTCTCATTACCCCAAATAGGGTTGGTCAAGAAACTTGAAAAGATTTAGGTAGGCATTCCAAATTTCAACTACATTAACTCGTATCTCCTTGACCCACTGAGTGGGCTCCCCGATCCTAAAATCCTCTTATTTTAGATTTCCTCAACATTTTCCTCTTTGTCACACCAAGTCTGGACGTGGTAGTCAACCCTTGATGGGAACCAAGTCAAGTAAACCAAAAACCTCAAATTATAATTCCTTGATAATTGAAAGAACCCCAATTAGGGTTGGTCATGCACTTTTAACTATGGTTTAATTCTAACCAAGATTATGGAAGGCTATAGCGAATTAATATTTCCTTGAGGGATTTTATTCTTATATAGAAATTTAAATTTTATTATCTTTCTTACATGATTCTTAATATTAAGTGGGATATAATTAAGTCATTAACCATGTATAAGATAATATTTATGCATTTGTTGGTCTTATTTTAGTTCCATGTTTCATTCTTGTTTAATTCATTAATTGTGTGATTGAGACAACACACCCATAATAAATAAACCATGAAACTGAAAGAAATAAAATAAATGGAATGATCATGATATTGTTTTATTGGTTTGTTTATCTAGCGGTTGATAAAATAACCAAAGAACTTATGGAGGAAACACATTGAACCTTTTGGGTTCCTCTTTATAGCTTTCCATATGTCCACCTTTGTATCTCCTTGGATTGGTCTCATTTTGGATCCTAACTTGAGATGCCTCTACTAGCCTTGGAGCTCTATGTATTACATATTCTTTTATCTCACAATAAGGTGAGGGGTAAAACATGGTTTTTTTATAAAAGAACCATTGGGCACGTAGGCCCAACATGTTAATGAGGAAAAGGTTCACCAGCCGAAAATTTTAATTTAAATAAATAAATTAAAAGAAACCAACCACATACAAAAGGTCCTAGTCTAGATCCTGATCATCCATACATTAAATGATATTTACACATAAATAAAACTAGCATTCAATTCTTTAATAATTATTGTTTAAGATAAATCAAACTCTAATCAATTAATTATCATCTTCAATTAATCAATCCCTTAACTTAAACCATTTTCTGAATTTCCATGAGATTATCATCCATCGTAATTTTAAACAAATAAATTTATTAAAAATTATCTTTGTACGTAACTTTTACCTTGGAGGAAACCCAATGAATCCCCGTTCATAAATTCCCAAGTAGAAATGAACATTAAACAGATGTTAAATTAAACACACACATATAAAAAACCTATCACATGTTGTGCCCTAGCATTACACCAGCACCATGGTACACATATTAAGGGTTTGTATAATATAATAATAAATTTTAATAAATCTGTGTAATTTGGAAGAGTACACAGCTCATAGTTACTAATACATGGAGTGTACTATCATTCACCTTCCATCCAAAGTACGCACATGAGGATACAACATCTAGATTTACTTTGAAAATATTTGGATTACACAGTGTTTCCAATGGGCCACACATCATATAGTATCCACATTACACGGTCACCAGCTGGGCAAGCTAGGTGCGGGGTACACGGTCCAACCCTAACCTGAAGGGACTACACGCCATGTCCAGTGGGCCATAAAACGTGTAATATAGAAATCGTGTGCCACCTATTCCTGGTCAACACACAGAGTTATAAAGGCTTAGATAAACTCCAACACATGGCTTGGTTTGGTAGACCAGTCCTAATGCATTGAACCTTTACTGCACGACGTGTAAGGTCGAGTACACATCGTGTGTTTTGGTGCCGTACAGACATGAACCTTTGGCAACTTTAGAGGAGATCCTCTATTTTTTATTTTAATCAAAATTAAAATAAAAGATCATTTCTATAAGGTGAATGAGAAACTAAAGAGGGGGAACGAATCTTGAGATTCAGATTTACAGTATGATTAAATTTAATTGATATAACTAAATTTTTCAATGCGTAAATCACCAACAAAATAAATAAATAATTATAATCAAATATATAAACTCCATTTTATATCACTTTTAGGTTCTAGGAACAATGGAAGTGCATAGATGGTTGTACCCAAATTTAATTTAATCGTTAACAATGATCAATCCGAGATCCATCATGATGGTAAAATTCCGGATCATAGGAATAGAAAGAAGATCAAAATGGAAAGAGAGAAGTCTCAAAACTATAGATAGGATCATCATATGTTGGTTATAATTAATTTAATTAAAATACATGAATTACCTTGATGTAATTCTATCTCTTTTGATATTTCCGGTCATGATCTTATGTGATCCGTCAGTATGTCATAGAATCCAAGTATAGGATTCCTATAGTAGTGATCCACATGTACTCCAAATATCTATGGACGTTGCAAAAGTGATCTCCGGGTGCTATCATGGAAGAGACTTCACTTGCGATGTCTTCCTTCGATCTTCTTGAGAGCCACTTCCAAAGTGCTCTCCTTGATCTGGTGGAGGAGGATATCTCTCGTAACTTGAGAGTATTATTAGAGGAAAGTAATTCTCTCTTGTATTGAGAGCTTTCTCTAGGTCTATTTTTCATAATGAAAAATAATGGCTAGGTCTAATGAGAATCATGTAATTTGGATTTAAATTAATTTGAATAATAAAATGAATTAATTACCCAAATGAATTTATTCATTCCATTTAATTCTTAGTAAGATCCCATGTCTAATAATTACATTGGTCTATTATTATCACTTGACATGTGCCCAAAGAATTACACCTATTATTATTTAATTGAATAAATAATATTATTTCTCACAAATCCTTATAAAAACTACACAACATGTTTATATTAATATACATGGTGTTTACTTTTTATTTTTCCACTTTATTTATTTCCTCCACCACATTTATTAGACATTGAATAATGACTATTTATTTCTTAAATAAATATCTCCAGATTAATCACTAATAAATATATTATCTCTACCAAAATATATTCTCTTAAATAACTAGTGTTGAAATAAATGTGACCAGACATCCTTGAATAATTATTACACCATAATCAGGAATAATATTTATTCAACTTGTTAAATGAATCTTTAACTGAGAAACTTGGACACACTTAATGTGTGACCCTCTAGGCCTCTTTCTCAGTGGCATTAGATAGAGCCTGCCTAAAGTCCAAGGTTATCATCTAGAAACATGCCAAATCACCAATATAGAAAGAAGTTAACGTCGCAATGATGTGTTTCCTCCTACGAACACTTACCGTGTAATGTAATCCCTTTTTCTCGATATCTTGAATCAAGTAGGTTTCATGCTAGTTCCATCAACCCATGTGCTCAATTATTCTTTCTTTGAATTCCTAGAATTGAACTCGCCCATTCCTCACCATGTACATAGATATATTTAGGTTGTATCAATTCCATTAAAGTGCATGAGATATCAACTTTCGTTATGGAATAGAATGAAAAAAATTCTTTATCGCATTATATATTAATGTTGTATTACTCGTGATGCGCCTAACATATCCTACATTGCTACAAAAAATGTGTCGTCTGAGTTTTCTTCAATAAATTTAAGTTCATGTGTTTTAATACCCATTAATAATAATCTTAAAGTCTAAGGACTGATACACACATCCACATACAAGAACATCCAATGACACTATGAAATGTGGATTTATGAATGGCGGGTCTTGTTCTCCTAATATTCTTCTGGATATTACCATGTCCGCACACCATGAGAAGGCTCCTCAATGTTTTATGATTCCTCATCCCTAATGGACTATATTATTTTTTTCCATTAACAACACCATCCAATTGTAGAACATATATTCAATATTAGTGTTATGGCACTTCTGGGTTCTCATCATAGGAGGGATCCGCTATGACCCTTTAGTGAAATATCTATCCTTAGGACATTATCACATTCATTTTCATGAATAATAACAATCAATATGTGATTACGTATTTATTAATATTAAAATCCATGAATAAAATTTTATCATAAAGTAAAAAGTATTTGGTTCTAGGATACTAACTCCAACAAGCACATCATCCAAGTGCTTACACCAATCCTTCATATTTAGATGCATGATTTTCTCCAAAATTTGTTTCAACTCCCAATTTGAAACATCATCCTGGCCATTTTTTTGGGGTGGTATGATGTTGATGATTTTTGTATCACCCAATACTTTTAAAGGAGGGAATCCAAATTCTGTTTTGAAAAAGGTTTCCCTTGATCACTAATGATATCCTTTGGTACTCTAAACCTACAAAAAATTAGTGCCATTAAAAAGTCTACTGCAAAATGAGAATTTTCAATCCTGGCGCCCTTAGACTCCACCTATTTGACCACATAATAAAAGTGACCAAACTATACAAGAAACTAAATAAACATAGAAAAGGACCCATAAAATCAATTCCACAAACATAAAAAATCTCAGCGAATAATATGGGCTTTTGGGTTATCTCATGTCTCCTAGATATGTTCCCAGTGTATTGGAAATAATAGAATGACTTAAAAAAACACACGGGAATCATGGAATAATCATGGGAAATATAATCCATAGTCTAAGACTTTCCAATCTCTCTATTGGGGTCCAAAGTGTCCTCTATAAGAAAGTGTATGGTAGAAATGTAGAATAAACTCAAAATCATGATCAAGAACAAAATCATAATAACTTGATCAGCACACATGTGCCAGAGGTAGAGATCATCCCATTCCAAAAAACTTGTCTCACTTTTTAATTTTTGGGCACGGTGTTTCTTTAAATTTTCAATAATTTAATATATAATAGGGTAGTTCACAAAATTAGTATACCATGGATGTGTATCTGAGAGTGAATAAAGTTTATCATCAGGAAAAGTATCCTAAAGTGGTACTTGGTCCGAGGTGTCATCCTCTAGTGTGTGAGTAATCCTACTAATGTGGTCTGAAACCATGTTTCCTGACACCTTCTTATCCTTTATCTCTATATCAAATTCTTGAAGAAAGAACATCCATCAGACGAGTCTGGGATTTTTTCTTGGCTTCTTCAAGAGGTACCTCAGAGCTGCATGGTCAGAAAAAACAACTACGTTTAAACCCAATAAATATGTAAAAAATTTATCTAAAGTAAATATGATGGAAAGATACTCTTTTTTCAGGGTTGTGTAGTTTTATTGGGATGAATCCAATTTCCTTGACGTATATGAAATCAAATATGAACATCCCTCCACCCTCTATGATAAGACAACTCCAACAGTGATGTTTGAAGAATCAGACATAAGCTCAAATGGAATGTACCACCATGGGGTCTGTATGATTGGTCTAGTGGTCAGATGCTTCTTTATCTCATCAAAGTAAGTACTAAAAGAATTATCAAACACAAAATTGGAATCCTTTTTGAGTAATCGTGATAAAGGAAGATCAATCTTACTAAAATATTTTGATGAAGTTCCAATAAAATCCTACATACCCTGGGAAAGATCTAACATCACACACACATGAAATATATGGTAATGATGAAATAATATCTTCCTTAGAATTATCAATATCTATCCTATGTTTTAACACTAAATTCCCAAATATAATGCCATGCTCAACCATGAAATGATACTTTTCAAAATTAATGTAAATATTATTCTCAATATAGTGATTCAACACCTTTCCAAAACTAAAGATGCATTCAACAATTGAAGATCCATACACTGTAAAATAATCTATAAATACCTCCATGAAGGTCTCAATGAAATCTGAAAAAATAATCACCATGTATCTTTGGAAGGTACATGGGGCATTGAAAAGTTCAAATTCCATCCTTCGGTAGGAAAATGTACCGAATCGACAAGTGGATATTGTCTTCTTCTGATCCTCCAAAGCTATAGGAACATGGAAATATATAGAAATTCCTTCCAAGAAACAATAGTGTGTCTTCCCAGCTAGTCTCTAAAGAATTTGATAAATAAATAGGAGGGGGAAATGATCCTTTTGAGTGGATTAATTTAGTTGTCTGTAATCAATACACACACACCAACTGTTTTGAACCCTCATTAGAACTTATTCTTCTATTTCATTTCTTACTACTGTAACACCACTTTTCTTAAGAAAAACCTGGATAGGACTCATCCACTGGGAATCTCAAATGGGATAAATTATACATGCCTCGAGAAAATTTTTCATTTCATCCGAAAATGTTCATTATTTATTAAGAACACAATTTTAAGGAAAAGTGGGAAACCATTCAACTACACAAAAGAATCAATCAACATGATAAGTCATGGCTGAATCTAGTATTTTCAATTTTCACCTATTAGAGATCACACCTATATGAAGACTCCATTGAGGAACAATAGTCTTCTTATCTAAATCCTCTTTGAGTAGGTTTTTCCATTTTTATGCCATCTTGTCCTAGGTAAGAATAAGCTCTTCCATAGATATCTTATTACCATTGAATCCACAAGCCAGTATTCCAAGTTGTTTTTATACCAGTCACATTGCTCCTTTTAAAGGTTACCCTGAAGGTACCTACCAACCAGCCTATCAAAATTCTCTTGTGCAGTGATGACCTATAAGTCTTTGTTGGTGAATTCTTCGTTGCCATCGATGATGCTTTCCCACTCATCACAATCTATTAGTTACCTCCTGTTTGGGTGGAAATAGAATTCAGAAGGATCCATTCTAGCATGCGACAGGTCAATAATAGAAGGCTCCCCTGTTGATGTATTAAGCTCCTCAATAGACTTTTCCTCCACCTTCTTGGGACCCTTCAGGGAATATTATCTTTAATTAGGGATCTAGTTAGGGGGACTTGGTAAGGAGGAATAGTCTTTCCTCCTATGTGGCCTCTAAGAGTGCCTAAGAAACCCATCTAAATCAATGATGGTGTTCTTACCCTTCCTTGAAAAGAATCTAATATAGTCCTATACAATGTACACTTCCTTGGACTCAATGATGGAGTCCAAATCATAATCCTTATCCTCCCAAGAATCCTCCACATCATCTCCTTCCTCGGGTGCATGCCAGTCATCTCCCAGCACCATGAATTGATTATGGGACTGAATAGCCATTCCTTCTGACTTCACTACCTTGACATAGGATAGTCTTCCTAGCAGTTCTAGTTTAGACAGATCTTAACCTCTGGGATTCAGAAATCAACATCCCATGAATTGGGCCTACTGGTTAGTGTCCTCCCAAACCAAACATTGATGGGAACCAACACCCGGTGCATTATAGGCTTCCTTGCATGCCTCAACTAAAATGATCTGCTTGGCCAGAATAATATCCAAGGTCATTACATGGACCTCAGCTACATTTTAGGTGGAGGGAAAATCCTGGAACTCATAGACCTGTGTAGTCTTCCATGTACTTCTTGACAAGGGGGGAACACCCAGATCACGCCTCAAACGGGAAAAAACCTCTACAACCCTCATCTTTGGGACCTTAGGCTTTTCACCCTTCACCACACCTGAATAAATTCCCTACCCCAAACCCAATATTATCTCCACCAAAGAAAGACAATCCCCACCTAAATATTTAGGAGTCTCCTTACACGCCCCACTATCCTAAGGCGAAACAACAACCTTAGACAATCCTCAGGGGACCCCTCCACTATCAACTGAATGAGAATATTTACGAAGTGTTGGATGGAATTCCTAATGAAGATGACTTAGGAAACAACACGAAGCATAGAAATCGTACCTGTTCTCAAAAAAACAGGTTGGAAGCAGCAGAGTTCATCAACAATCTCAATCCAGACATCTTCAACATGGTTTTTGGAGACGTCGACTTCTACGAAAATCCATGGTTCAATTGGATGACACAAAGTCCTCAAATGATTGTCGAAATACAAAAACCATCCAACCATATTGCCTAGAAATTGAAGGATAACTGGATTTTGAAAGGGCAGGGGAAGTTCTGGAAACCTTACCCAGATCGCAACGGACGGGGAATCCCTCTTCCAATGGAAATCGTTGCTCCATCACAGAAGAAATAAGTGGTGACCTTAATAGGAACAAATACCTTTGGACCAAATAACGGTGATATCTTCATCATTGGAGAACCGCAGAAGGAAGTGCCGAGGGTCAAGGAGCCCTACGGTTACACGATCTTACAGGGACCAAGAATCATTGATGAAAATGAGGTGCGGTATGATTGGGGACATTAAAATAACTAAAATACGTGCACAATGAACATTAATACCAAAATAAACATCATAAAAATCATATAATAATGCATCAAATCCATCCACATACTGAACAACCAAGTCATAATCAAGGCTATCATGATCAAAATCAGAATATGCATCCATTTCAAAATGAAATCTATGAGAGGTTTGTGCATTACAAACAGGTATATTTGGTCTCTTAGACATCAAACTAGAAAAAATGCTCATAATCTCTATATGAATATTACAATCACAATCCATGGGGTTTATACTTGGTGGTTTAAAATGTGATCTAACAAAAGTATAATGGTCCTCTTAGAGGTACTTCATGGAGTCTATAATATTAAATAACACAACTTTAGATACAAACTCCATGTAAAGTGTTCCCTCATAGACATTTATGATAGTTTTTTTAGTTTTGAGGAATTTACTACATAAGATTATGAGAGAATGAGAACTTAAATGACCATCCTCCATGTTAAGCACACAAGAAACTTGCTGGAAAGATCATGTATCTTACCTGAACAAGTACATCCTCAAGTGGTCCCATTGGATATGTTGTAGAACTATTCTCCAATTACACCATTACTCTCATTATCTTCAACTCACCAACCTATAATGAAGAGAATACATAGTGAGGAATCACATTTATGGAATCAACTAAATCACATATAGCATCATAAAGTGAAAATCCCCTATGGTGCATGGTATGGTGAATGTCCCTTGATCCTTTCACTTTGTTGGCATTGCTTGAGTTTGTGTAATGAGTGCTGACACATTCCTTTTAAGATTGATCCTCTCATTTAACGTGATACTTCTTCTATTAGTACAAATTAATATTAATAATTTGGAATACCTTGGTATTTTCTTAATTGATTCAAGTAGTGGGATGATGATATCAACATTCTCGAATATTTCCAAAACATCATTTTTACATTACCTCTTCAGCCATCATTTTTTTTGGAACAACTATATTTGAAAAAATAAGGGTTTTATGAGGAACATCATCAATATTTTTCTTACCTTAATATTTTTCCTTTGGTTTCTCATTAGTTGATCTCAAATAGAGATTATTTGGAGTTGAGGTGAATCCCAGTGGAATGACAGGTGAAGATATGTCAAGAATTTTCTTCCCACATCTCAATGTGATGGAACTAACATTTCTATTGGGATTTGGAGTAGGTTGGGAAGGAATATTTCTAGATTTATTTCTTATCAGTTCATGGAGGGCGATGGCAATATGGATCATTTATGTCTTCAATTCCCTCAACTCAAAATCATGACTCTTCAGCTCATTCTATTGATTTAGAACAATTTGTTTCAAATGGTCAACAATTTTAGAATCTTCCTCTGGTTTAGAATTACCTTGTTGTTGAATTGTTGATGCTCGAGTTTCCAATTTCTATTGGGGTTTTTCGAAACCCTACTGGTAAGGTGGAGGCAGTTGGATGTTTTTTTGAAAAGGGGGACTTTGTTGTTGTCCAGATTCATACCTCATATCTGATTGATCCTTCCCCACTTGTTTGTATTTTGGTTCAAAGAAATCATACTTCTTATAGGGATGTGGTTATTTCTACTACTGATATGTTCTCCTAGGTAATACAGCTGTGAAATCCTCGATATCTTCTAATTAGGGGAAATAATTAGTCAGGTGGTCTATTTCAGTGCAAATTCCACAAGGTATTGATAAGTAGGTTGATATTTCATTTGATCCAAATCAATCTATATTACTATTGAGGTTAATTCTTCCAACTTAGTATCAATCAGATGATTTTCAAGAGAAGAAGGACTTACCTGATGTACTCCTCTAACATGTGGTGTACCTTGATCACTAAATTGTTGGGAGTTTTGTGCCATCTTGTCAATAAATGCATGTGAAGCTATTGGAGTTTTGTTGACCAATTCCCCTCTAGCTTCAACATCCACCATTTTGTTATCCATAGGTTTCAGTCCATTAAAGAAGTATTGGATTAGAATTTTCTCACTAATTTGGTGATGGGGAAATCTTGTGGACAACTTGTTGAATCACTTCCAGTACACATTCATTGACTCCCCTTATGCTTTCTTGATCCCTAAGATCTCCTTACGAATGTAATTGGTACTCGATGATGGAAAAAATATCATCAATAAAATACATTTCAAATTGTTCCAACATGTTATGTCTTTAGGTTTAAAATAAAACATCTAGTGATTTTCAGTTCCATCAAGTGATAATAGGAATGATATTAGATTTATTTGATCTTCAGAGACATTTCTTGGTTTTAGGGTTGAAAAAACCACATCAAATTCTTTCAAATATTTGTTTGGATCCTCACCAGATAATTAGTGAAATTTTATAATATGATGAAATAGCCCGGATTTCAATTCAACGTCAAATTAGAGGTTTTGTTATGTGATACAATTTGGTTGATATTTAATATCTAGTGATCCAATTCTTGAATGGTTATATTAAGTTCATTTTTATTGTTTTCACCCATTGGTTCTTATTTTATATTTGAATTTTAATTTCTTCTAATTTCAATGTTACTAGAATGGAGATATTCTCTAACTAGTCAAATGTTGAGACTTCCCATAGATTGAGAATGTCAGATTCGAGCCCTAAGGATGCACTCAATCTTAGATTCAAGATCTAAGATATATTTGGGATTATTTTTTCCATAAATAAAATAAAAATTATATAAGGTAATGTGAAACATAATAAAAATATAAGATGTTTGAGATGATCGTTTGATAAAAAGAAAATAAGATAAAATAAAAAAAACCTGAGAAAGGGGAAATAAGAAAGAAAGAGAAGAAGAAAAGAATAAAATGAAAAATAAAATAAATACCTCTAATTGGTTGAAAAAAGTAATTCCTCAATAGACTTTAAACCAATTTAAATGGAGATGTCATGGGATCTTCTAAATGATATGTGATTTTTGGGTAATTAGGTGTAGTAGAGTGTACAACCAAGGTCGTCTCCCAAAAGAGGAAGTAAATTAAAAAAAATATTAAATTTATTTTGAAATTAAAATAAAAGTGAAGAAATAAAATAATTAAAAGGATTAGGGGTTTCTGTTTATAAAAGAATAATAAGGATGTTGGGGGAAGATTTTTTTATGAAATGAAATTCGATTAATACGACACAATATGAAGATGTTTTTTTAGAAAATATTTTAGATGGAATAATCAATATAACTATACCTCCTTATTTAATTATTAATAATTATCATTTAAATTAATATCCACTTAATTATGATCCCCTAATTTGTTAACCCACAATCCCTATGGGAGTTAACTTAACTTCAAAGATGAACTTAATTAAACCCTAGGCTAGCTTCAGAACATAGAATCACAACATCCTATTTTGTTTGATGTTAAAAGGATAGATTATGGTTAGTGGTAAATTAGGGCGCATATAAACTCTATAAATAAGGATTAATATAGTTTAGGGATTATATTTACTCTACAAATTCATCTCATGTGGTATCGTATTACAGATTAAGATCGCGCTCTCACAATTCCCATAACAGTCAACATCACGTGTTCTGTGTTAATTGTTCAATTGTTTTATGAGTTTAATTTAAAATAAAAACTCAATTAATAGATCATATTAGATGAATTATCTCATTTCATTGATTTAAAATAAATTAATTAAGAAGGTAAGTGGTATATCGATTACTAAAATGAACTACTCTTCCAGGGGTGGTGTAGTCATCGTAGAAACGTATTGCATTTGCAAAGGCTTAGAAATGATATAACCCAATATCATTCCTAATCTTGATTTCAAACCCAAATAGAATGAGTAAAGAAGAATTTAATTGAAAAAATATTTTAAAATAGAATAAATAAAAGAGTATCTAATAATTATATTATGCAAATAAAAACATTACAACTCGAAGAATAAAAAGAAGGCTTCGATGAAGGGATGCTACCCATATTGAAATTCATGGATAATTGGAGTGTAACCACTTTTAATGTTCCCTAAACATCCTAATTCACATCCCAAACCCTCAAAATTATAAATAAAAAATTTATATAGCGGAGGGGAGGCTAGGTTTTAAGAGGTTTCAAATTTAAATGGTTTAATTTGACAAAATAATTTAATCCAACTTTTACCGCCTATTTAACCACTAAAATGAATGAACCATATGTCCATAAAAGGTTTATTGATGAATAATTTTATCCTAGATATTCAATCCAAATTTGGTACCAATAAAATAATGGATAAAGAAGTTATGGCCCAAATACTAAATTGGTGTCTAATATTGCGAGTCCAGACCACCTTTGACTTTATGACCATTTTACTCCAAACAAATGCATGATCCAACTTAAATTACCTGAATGAAAGTTGTAAAATATTGAGTGAGGAACACATTTAAATTTTTTTAATTCAAATAATTAACATAAAAATATTTATTTCTAAAATACTATAGTGAATTTTAAAATGGAACAACTTTAATTTTCATCAAATTTTCAAATGAATGATCTAGGCCCAAATATTATATAAATAAACAATTTTATAATAATGTAAAGAAATTATATAATTTATTATCAATAAAATATTCAATAATTTTTTTATAAATCTCCTCACAGTAAGTGTATTCCCTCTCTAATATTTTCTTATGATCACTCTTTCTATCCTCCTTAGAGTACAATAGAATAACATGTAATTGATGGATCTAAAAATTGTTTTTCTGGACATGAATACTGCTTGTGTTCCATAATATTACACTCCCTTATTTTTTATTGGTTTTCCCCATTTCAATTATTCTACATTGTGATCAATTGATTTAAAGGTAGGTGGTTCCATAATTCTTTTCCATATGATTCAAGTATTTAATTTATTTATTAAATTGAAATGAGTTTTAAATTTATTTTAAAAACATGTATTTCTGATGATTTTATCTTTGACTTAAAATGGTCATGATATTTGAGAAAAATACCAATTTCAATGGAATTTAAATTGTTGGGAAAATTTATCATAAAACGATGGCTTGATTAAAAATTATTTTGATGAAATGATTTGATATTGATCTTGAGAAAATAGATTAAATCGAAAAGTGATTTGAAATAGAATGATACGATGAAAAACTATGATTTGGTTTTGAAATGAGAGGGCGTGTTGAAAACTAAAACTGGGAAATTATATTTTGAAATGATTTTAAAGGATTTATTTCCAATTTGATTGATTCATTGACTGATTGAATCACATTTAATCTTAGGTAGTTAATAGGTAATAGGGACAAGCATGCTAGGATCTTGATCCCCTTGAAATGGACTTACAATGATAACTTCAATGAAAAATGTGGCATGACTGCCTGTGATGGGTTCACCTATTAGTTGGAGACTTCCCATTATGCATTCCCCTATGGGGGTATATTTCTATGTACACACTTGACTAGGCCCAATAACATTAATTAGATGTTTGAGGATCCTATTTCCAAAGAAACTAACACACCATGGGGATATTTTTAATGGTGTTTTCTTTAATTAATTTTATTATACATTCCTTGATTTGTTTAAGTATTTCATTCATGATGAATGATTTATATAAATTGAATTATATAAAATGATCATTTAAGACTATTTGAAAGTGTTTTGGACATATATACCATCTATTTGAATGAAATCATACTTGGTTTTAAAATATGAAAATGTAATTCCATGCCTTGTTTTTATTTAAACATGATAGTATAAATGGTTAACTGTTATGGTATTTACAATGGAACACTTGGTGCGACCCTATTGGTATTTATATCTCACACTATACATTTTCTTTCTGGAGTTTGTAGATTATCCTTTTCTAGGTTTGAGCAATGGGAAATCAGCAATTAGAGGTTGTGAATTTTCTTCATTCTTTAGACGTGAAGTCTTGGAGGTGACAAGTGGAGATGTCATCCACTTGTTTCATGGGATTTTTTATTTTTTTATCGTATTATTTATCGATTAATTTGATGATTTACTACTTTTAGTTTTTGGTATAAGTATTTGTTTTTGGTACTTTCTCATTTTGGAGTATTGAGCATAATACCTTGAAATATTTTATCGTCTTATTTTTGTGGAAGATTCATTCCCTATTTGATCATGTATGATGCCAAATTCTAGTCTCCAAACCATGGGGATTGGGAATTCCCTTTGGTATATATCAGGGATAGATCAAGTATCAGTGTACCAGGGTTTCCAAGTTGGTTCATGAAACTCATTCTATATAGGGTTATGAAGATTAACCTAGGGAATTCACCAAAAAGGATTTTAAATTGATGAGTTATTATGGTTTATAAAACACATGAAAATTAAATTAATAAATTAAATTAATTAATTTAACCCACCTAAGACTCTATTCTATCACAAAATGTGAATAGCGATATACTTATGGTGGAGTAGTAATAGTTTTTATATGAAAACTCCGAAACTGGAAGATGATCCTCCTAGATATGACAAAAAAACAGGTAAACTCAAGGACTTCTCTCCCAAACATTAATGCTCAACTTTACATGGACATATATTTAAGGATAGAAATGTCATGATCAAACGTACCTAATCCATGAAGGCCTCCAACATCCTCTCAATAATCATGACATGAAGTGATCACCATGTACTGAAATAATTATCAAGGGAACTCTAGGAAGCCATACTATATATTGTATTCACATGAATCCCAAACCTTCAACCTAGTTCTTCTCTCAAATGGGTAGGAAGTGAACTTCCATGGTGAGTTGATCTATGATCACTCAGTTAGAATCACGAAATCTATATAATCATGGAATTATCAGAAAAAACATGGATACACTGTCTCACTTACACTCTCATACCAAAACCTTTGAATTCAACTATTGGTAGGTGAGACATCAAGAGATAAAGCCAACAACATAATAATACATCATCATATACCCAAATAAATTCTAGAGGAGCCTGGTATATCCTCACCTCTACTGTATGTACTATTAAAAGGATAGAAATAAAATCCCTTAGTATCTACCCTCAAATAATTAATGGTGTCATCATTCATCTTAAACAAGGATGGTGTGATCTCCACCTTCATAAAATACATCAGGAATAATTCCACCTTAAGGCCTTTGGGAATCCTTAAGTGCACATGAAAACCAGAAAACCTACAAGGAACAAAATCCAGAAGAAGGATGAGCAAGGAGCATTCACCATAGCAGAAGCTAAATGGCTTGAAATAATGAGAGGGTATGGCACCTGCCATCGGGAAAATTCTGTGCATTCATGGGAAAGCCTATCCGAACAGCCATGCGAAGGTGAAGAACTGATTTGATGATGAAGATGCTGAGGATGAGAAGTTCCAAGTAGTTAGTTTGGGTTGTATGTAATGTTTGAAGCCTATGAGAAATTAATTCCTCTATGGCCTATGGGCCATGTAATACATACTCCTACGGGACTTGTAGGGGTTCCACCTCACCCCTTGAAAGGTGAATTATCAAAAATCAATAAAAAATGAATACCTTTGGGCCATTAGAGGTATGTTTTACCATAATGGATCATTAAGGTGAAACTACAAAGAGGTTAACTACTTTGTCACTTCTCTAAAAAATAAAAGGGTAACACTATTGTGGGTATCTTCTACCATGACCATACTCTTGGGTGTATACCAAGATAGCATTATCTTATATTTTACTATTACTCTATTACTCCCTCTTCTGAGATGAAATATACGTTGAAGTTTACCGTTTGTATGCATAAATAACACTTAGAGGGATTCTCATAAAGCTGGTTCGCTCAAATAATTTCCAGAACCATCCTTATGTGTCTCATGTGCTCCACCTCAGAAGCCAAGTATACAAGGATGTCATCAGTGAAGACTACTATGAACCGATCCATTAAGGGGTGAAATATCTATTTTGTATGACCCATAAACATTTATGGATCATTCAACCTGATAAAATATTTAACTAATTACTTAAAGTAACCATATAATCTCACGAAATATATATTCGGAATATCCTCCTCTCAAACCTAGAGTTAGTGATAACCCATCTTGAGGTGAAACTCCAAAAACCACTTCTCTCCAAACCACTGTTCAAAGAAGTAATTGATTCTTGGTAGTGGACACTCCTTCCCGATGGTTACTTAG
The DNA here is from genome assembly GCA_963277665.1 of Viscum album. Taxonomy (NCBI): domain Eukaryota; kingdom Viridiplantae; phylum Streptophyta; class Magnoliopsida; order Santalales; family Viscaceae; genus Viscum; species Viscum album. The sequence continues at coordinate 1,711,047,303 of OY728131.1, forward strand.
TTCAAGTGATATTAATACTTTCCTTACCTCAAAATCTCATTCAACTTCTTGGTGAACAACATTGAGGCTTCTCAGGGGAACACACTAGGTTTGACGAAGCCCTTCCTATACAGATCCTTTAACCACACCTTCAACTATCAAAACTCTACATGGTTATACAACATGTTGGCATAGATATCATGCCACCCCTAGGAGCAGTTCTATCTAGAGGTTGATATTTCCATGGGGAAGTAATCGTAAAACATCATCAAGAAGTACACCAACATAACCCTCTAACATCAAAGGAACTAAAGAATTATATCATCATATTATCAAAGGGTCAAACAATCCAAATAAGGAGGAATTGACAAAACCCCTATGTATATGGTACCATCTTACTTATCCTGCCATCCCTTCCCCCCAGTGAAGGAAAAATACATCCCACTAACTCAGATACACTACACCCCTCACTGTTAATAATCAAACAAGGAAAAAATATCATGGAAACTAGTAGATAATGAGGAAAAAAATAATATAGGCTCATCACCACTATGGAGTGATACCATGTGAGGCTCTTTAACTCTATATATATCTCTCTATCTCTATCTCAATATCTCTCTCCTCCCAAAATCTATTCACACTATCAAAAAAAGTTTTATCACCAAATCTTCTCTATAGGAACCTCTAAACATAAGGGTCCAGCTAAGAGGCTCCACTTGCACCACTAGGTATCGAAGAAGGGATTTTATCAGGGAATGGTAGATTGAGACTATTTGAAAAAATTATATTTGGACCACAAAATATATAGTTCATACATCAAAGCACACCTAGATCCTCTGAGTTATAAGCCCCATCTATTTGATGTTATCCTATCCCTTTCTCACATGTTCTCTATAGCCAGGGATAACTCCTTCAAGTTAGAACACCAAAGATGGTTTGAAAATAAAAAAAATTAACTTATCTAACAAACCTTGACATTATATACTTTTGGAGACACTAACACACACACATGGATTTAAATTATGTCACAAGAGGATATTTCTCAGTGGGGTAAGTGTCCCTCTTCTTTGCATGCACAAATCCACATCAAGCATCACCATCAAATGGATCCACCAACACCCTGTATCATCTTGGAGAAGTCTCAATAATAGTACCACCATCAATAGGGATCATAAAATGTGAAATACTCACACCACATGCTTGATCTAGTCCACTAATATATGATACAGGGGGTCTAGCTCACTAAAAAACCTAGTCAATCTCTATCTCTGAAACTCATGAAACACACTAAGTATAGGTGAATCACTATTTGATACCACCAAAACCTTATTATGATAAACATAATAGGGATAATCCACCTGAACCACTAGTGGTTGATCATCATGCTTCTCAATTGGTGGAAGAACCACTCACTATCCACTAAGAGGAATAACCCCTACATAGGTCCCTAAACTGAAGAACCATCACCAATTGGATCATAATAGTGATCATGGAATGGAACCCTAGATAAAAATAATTATGGAAGAATATGTAAATATACAAGATGCACCATATTTTAAGAGAATACATGGGGATCTAACTCAAGGACATAGAAACCACAACAAATTCGTATTTTATGCATGTACCAATTTTCCCCAACAACTAGTGCCTACTTGTGACAAGTAAAAAATTAGGTTATTAGAGTTCTTATGAATGAATACATCTACAAATACACCATAAATGGGTTACTTGGATTGATATTAAAACTCATAAAACATTAATATTATTTCTATAGTTCTCAAACCAAACCTCACTGTAAGAAAATCTTCAATCACAAGTTCTGATATGACCTCATTTGATACCACTCTATCATGATCTGACACACCAAGGCCCACTTGGATGATGGTAATCCAATAATTCCACCCTAATCCCACCTCTAATAGTTAATGTTATAGTGACTAGTGTTGAGTTGGAATAAAACATGAATGGGAGGTCTTATCAAAAATTATATGTAGACATACAAACATCTCCATACACTAGTATAATGTAGAAAAGATAAACGAATGATACTTTAAATGATTTTATAATGGATATACCACATAAAATTTCATAAAAAAGTATAGAAAATGTTAAAGGGAAAATTATAACCCTACCTAAGATTCATTAGAACCCAACGTGTAGAAAAAGGGGGGAAGCTATCAAAAAGAAACTCCTAGATCCATATGAGGTCTGTATGGAACAACTAAGTTCCACCTGCTCCTAGTCTACCTAGGAATCCATTGAATTTTTTTTCATATACATAAGAAACAACATGTGTGGGAATATCCCATGCATGAGTGAGTATAAAAATACCCAATAGGACATAATGAAATCATCAAACATAAATCATAAAAAATAGAGAGACATCTTTAAGTCAAAATTATATGGGAATAAATAGGACTACCTAGATATGCTCAAAGGTTGACACCAAGTCTCAAGGTGAGGTCATGTCCTCACTCCTAGCCTATGATTCTAGTAGAGTATTAATGGTAAATTCCTTTCAAGAAAAATCACTTATTTGGTCTCAATAACATCCCATTACTAGTTATTTGGTAATTTTAGACCATTATTTTGATAATCCTTTGATAACATTCTGTCTTAATCCAACCCGAATACCCCAGTACACCAAAAACTTCTCAAGGATATAAGTGTACCACATGAACAAGGAAAATATGTATAGTAGTGTAAGATAAACAAATAATAGTGGGTATAAAAAACACTCCTCAAGTAGAAAAGATTACTATAGCTAGTCAGATAATGGTCCCAAAACAATACATCATCTAAAATAAGACATAAAATCCACGAAGGTATATTCACAAAACCTTAATGTAATGATTGGATAATAGCTCCACTAGTCACCAAAATTACACAAGTTCTAATAAATCAAGCACACATTCCACATCTAAGTGTCCCTTTCCCTATTTCTAGTTCTGGAATAATATAATCTAAAAATACCAGAAAGAAAGGGTAGGGTGTGAGAAAAAAAATACCAATAGGATTTCACCAAATGTTCCATAATAAATTCAATAATAAATAAACCATTTTATGATTCAATTTAGATAATTAAAGAAATGGTAAATCATTTCCACATATTCATTCAAAAAATTCTTTCGAAATAGGTAGGTGATAATTATGTCAATATAAGCTTAACTGAACATTTTTAATAAAACATAAGGGAATAAATAAAAATAATTCTATAATCATTATCATGTAATAATAAAATAAAAAAAAGTACCATGTTCTTAATACCATATGTCAGCTAGTTCTATCTATAGGATTCTATCACTACCCAATCAATCAATCACAGCTCGATATCTGCAGACATCCATAAAGCTCAGGCTATTGAGATAGAATCATTCAACACCCCATAGGGGAAAATCATTATGAACATGAATTAGTTATAGTTGTCATCATCAATCCATTACTTGGGATTCAGTTTACTAGTGTGGTTTTCCTAATCAAACACTAGATACTTTGGATCACATGTGATTTCAATCAACAAATTCATCATGTATGGGATAATCATTTCAATTCATCATCCATAGTTCAAATTCCCAATTTCATGTTTCAATATTCCTTTTCAATTTCAAAACCAAATAATAGATTATCATCAAGTTTGTTACTTTCAAAAATCAACTTTTAGTTATCCCTCAAGGATTCTTTTTTCAAACTCTCAAAATTTTGAAAAAAACATCCTTGAGGGATAAATTGATCTAATTCTAGTATGTTCTCAAAATGTGATCCATGTAATTTGAAATTATAGAAAATTTAATTGTAGTTGATAAAATTGATAGTCTAATATCTCTTGATTGAGTTGATGATATGAGTATCCTTACTGATGTTTTCAGGTTTCCTATTGATATTGTGTAGTACCATTCCCCCAATAAGACATTTTAATAGGACATAAGAGGGAGATTTTGATGAAACACAGAAAGTGAACTCTCTAATTGATTATAAGATCATTGAGATAGTGGTTCATGATGTCTAAAATCTAGGACTGGTAGCCACACTCATTCCCATCCAGTCTCCCATAGTGGAACCTCCAAGGGAAGAAACTAGAGATCATTCTCTAAGGAGCTTAAAAAACACCATATTTCCCAAGATCAAATGATACTCAAGAGGAAAAGGATTGGAAAATATATATTGGGTAACTTTAAAAGTACTTGTAAATGAACTATTTTATAAAGGTGAAATGAGTTACCTTCAACCATGAAGGGACTAGTAAGAGGTTGTGGGATTCAATGGTTATAGTGAAGAAACATGAATTCTTAGAGTTGAAAGACTTCAAGGATATTTTTATATAACATTTATACCCATATTAAATGATTTTGGAAAAGTATATTGAGTTTATCAACCTTCAGAAAGGTGATGAAACCATGAATGAGTATGGAAACCACTTTGCTAAAGACTGCAGATACTCGACCCACCTCCTATGTTGAAGGTTATGGTCTCACTAAGAAAAGATTTAACTAAGTATTTTATGGTACAAATATACCTAAAACCTCTCACCCATATGATAATGTCTACAATATCTTAGGATATATACTAATACTCCTAACTCTAGATCATGAGTAGGGTAATTAATCTCACGCAATATCAACTGATATGATCTCAAAGAAACCACTCGATCCTCCTACATTAGAAATTCTCAGAGTATAACTACGGATGCATCATAGTACATTGTATATGATTTACCCGATACTAGTAAAGTGAGGATAGGTGATGAGGTCAACTTGCCTATTAACTCCAAAAAATATCTCTTTCAAGAATTAGATGAAACAAAATTCACCCCATTTTTTGTTATCCCATATATTTTTGCTTCCAAATGGGAGAAATCCTAGATAAATCATTGATAATAATTGGCTAAAAGCACAAATCTTTAAATTTTAAAGACGTTCTTAGGATTCTCTCAAGATACCACGACTGTGACTTTCTCTGGGTCCACTGAGACTTTTACCTTTGAGATGACATATACCAAGAAGAAAATTTTATTAATCCATAAACAATGTTTTGTTATCTTGGAATAAATATGATACTCTATCAATGTACTCGGGATAATGTCAAGATTTTTGACATGATCATCTTATGACTAGGATTACACTAAGTTGTATTCGATAAAAACCTACCCAAACTGGTCCAGAAAAGGATGAAATATCCTAATAATTATGGCCATTAATATCACTATTTCATTAGTCAACCCAAATGAAATAATTATAAACTCATAAAATCCATACCTGCTCCTAAAAGAAGTCCAATGTATGTCCGATAGTCTTAGCCTTAACTGGTGGAAACCTGATCTCAAATCAAACATTTATAAGATCATAGAACCTCTCAACTAATTGAAAATATCATAAATGCGTGGAAGAGAATACTACTTCTTGACCATCATCTGGTTTAACCTCCAATAATCCCCACATAAGAACAAAGACCCATTAACCTTTTGGGTGAAGAGAACTGGAGAACTCCATTGAGATATACTAAGGTGTATGAATCCTTTAGATTCGAGATATTGCAACTAAACCATCAACTACCAATTCTCTATTGGTTCCATTATATAAGGTATGATAGAGACTAGATCTTATCTCAGCACCCACTCCATCATGAACTCAGTCTCTCACTCAAGTAGAAATCCATAGAACTCATGGATAAAGTCATCCTCAAAATAGTCTACCCATTAAGGAAAATAACACTATTTCATTCTTCATTAAATAGGGTAAGAACATATATGTGATCCATGAAACAATCCAATTTTCACTGAATTGGTCATGCATGACCATCTTGAAGATCCCACTCACCCTGGTGAGAATAACTACCTCCTTATAGAGATATAAAGGTGGATCTCCTTTTGTAATAGTTGATATGATCTTGGTATAGAATGAACCAATCCATGCCAAGAATAAAATAAAAGCCTATCATTTCAATAAAAAAAAGTTCACAAAAGAAATAGTAACCACCAATCTCTAGAGAACATGGCTAGAAACATTTGATATTATCTCACCAAACTCCCAATGATGTGTCGACGGTCAATAAACCATCCAATATTTCCAAATCCATGCCCAAACCATTTGAAAAAAATAAAAAATAAAAAATAATGTGATGCCCATGTATTAAACAAAAAAAAATTATGCTAGATGATACAAGAATTGAACCTATAAAGATATATGGTCAGGTATCCACGATATTCAGAGTAGCATGAATAATGTGAAGTTGACTTGTCTCTCTTACCTGGGCTCCAATATGACTAACTTGTGATATTTTCCATTCCTGGTACTACTTCTCATACACTGGGGTATCATGTACCCTACCACATTCTGAATGGCCATTGGAACTCTAACTGCCAACCTACTGAGGGGTAGATGAGAACCATCCTAACTCAAGAACTTATCATGATACCATGCCACTAGTCTTATATGGAATGTTCACACAGATTCTATGAAGATATCCTAATCTAACACAAAAGAAACACTCAACTCTGGGGTAAGGACAATATTAGTGCTTGTTTCCAAACTTTCTACACTGATAATAATTGAAAGGAACACATTCTTGAGATGTATGTCTACTACCCTGAATTCTCTTCCCACTACTAACTAGGTGGAAACTATCACAACAGTGCTTCTTAAGACTTGAAGAAGATCTCCAAGATTGCCCTGCTAAAAAAACCTAACCATTACTTGGGGCCTCTCTCAGTTTCCCTTTCATGATGAGTTCCCAATTCATCATGTCCTCAAAGCTTATCGAGAGAAAAAAATTTATCTACAACCTAATCTCATAGAGAAGACCTTACTAAAAATGTCTCACCCTTGAGATCCTATTTTCTTCTAAAGATGGCCCAAAGCATAGTAGTTTGGAAAAATGTCATGTATAGTCCAACACTGACATGCCTACCTACACTAGATGAATGAACTCATGATATTTTTTATCCCATAATGTCTCAGGATATAAATTGATTAGGAACATTGTCTAAAAGTCATTATAAGATACAATACTTGAAATTTACCATATACATACGGTTTGAAACCATTGATATATCCCACAAAACTAGGGTATAGGCCATACCCATGGTTTCAAGGAAACATGAGAAATCAAGGCATTATGATAGCCCTAAGCTATAACCTTAATTTATCTACCATGGGTATAGGTGTATTATATTGGATCATTAACCCTTTACCCATGGTTATAAAACTATGGGTACAACTTTTAAAAAATAAGCGGCCATGGGATTCGATCCCTAGAGAACCTATTTTTGGTTCCGACACCAAACCACTATACCATCGTCTCTTATGGGTATATAAATATATATTTACTTATATATATTTATCTAAACCATGGATATAGTTTTTCCTGTGAATTTTTTTTTGTATCAGGGAATTTTTTTCCCACCATAATGTGGGAATGATATACCCACAGTTTTGGAAAATCATGGGTATAGGTCTTCAAAAAAAACCCTATACCCACAGTTTTTGAAAAACTGTGCATATAGATCATGAAAAAACAACCTATACCCATGGTTTTCCAAAACCATAGGTATAGGGGTGCCCAATACCCAAGAGTTTTCCCAAAATCGTGGGTATATGGCCATTTTACTGTAGTGATGACTCATACTCCTACCAAGATTCCTAAAAAATATCCAACAAACACTTGGAATTTCCATAGAGAATATATGAAGAAAACTTTACCCTTCAATCCACGGGTGTCTCAAGATGCTTAAATATCATCTAGACATACTCGATCCAGAACTCGGATGTCTGGGGTCCCCTTCCCTAGTAAACATTGGTGGATATTGTAGCTAAAACTCTCTTGTCATATCATACATTGAAGGAATAGTATGGATGGTCTCCATTTCCATGGATTTCATGACCCTCAAGAAGTTATCACGAAGCTGAATATCCATTTGATCCTCAGGAACTACATGAAGCTCCAGTTCATCTATGTTAGGAGCATTCTGATTTCCACTCTCCTTAAGCTCATGTCAAAGATGATGAGGATGAATTTTCTCTATAATAAAAATGTACACTATAAATAACTATATAACAACAATGTCAACCTTAATGGGTGACTAAAACATATAACCACTAACTCTTGGTCTCCCTAAACATGGCTTATAATTGTGTTATCATGATACTCCAATTCATTTAATTTATCCAATGAAATAAATATTTCATATAATAGTTCAATAGGAAAGTATATATTACATACAAAAATAGATATGTACCTATCATGAACAATGAAAGTAAATATATCACTATGTGCCTATTATGATGCACTTATCCTCATCTCACACCATACCGAGCCACAAGTACAAATATCATGAAACATTAACATCATAAAACAATAACCTCACACAAAATGTGAATCACACAATGTGAAAAAAAATCATTTGTAACAAGAACAAAACACATAAAACAATACCATCCTAGGATCTTGTATTTTTTCTATACATGGGTTGTCAAGTAACATGAACAAGATCATTATCAAGTCCCAACACATCTTAATATCCTTTATAACTTTTCCAAATAGTATATAAAATGAAAATAAAACTTTCTCCTTTGATACCACTTAGTAATAGCCCCCAGTTTGGTAATCTCTCATGTGGATAAAACTGTTTGGTTACGAGACATTAAGCGCACCTCCCCATATACCAGAAGCTGCTAAATGCAGTAGGGGTGTGAAATGTACAATGGGGAGAATATACCTCCTAGAATAAAGTTTCATACAAGTAGAAGATAAACCTTATAAATGAATGAAATGAAATAAAATATGTAGTGTAAAACAACAATAAGAACCAACAGAATAATACAATACTTAATAAAGGAATAATGTAATGATGTGTTAGAATGTAAGTAAATTTCATGCTAGAAACAACAAGTAAAAGACCAGTATACTCAAATAATGACTCAAAGTTCCTCAGTACCAAACCCCATGTTAGTCCTACCTCCATACTCTATTCCATATAAAAAGAAAACAATCAATAACATGATCCTTTTCCCTTATCCAAGCCTACATCCACATAATCTACTCGGGTACCAAATTGTCCCGAACTGAATCTGGTCTCCATAAAAACCGGTACATGACATGGTTCGAGACAAGGCCCAAAAGAATCTCTCGATACCTATAGGCTGGAACAAGTGCCTGGGTATCATAAAATAAAATTTTGGAAGGATTTAACTGAGGTTATAAACATAAAACAACAAACAAGTCCAATATAGCAAATCTGTATTTTTTTAAAATAAACCATCTTTTACAAAAAATAAGAACTGAATTACATAATTTAAAACAATTATCAAACACTATAAAAAACAAGGAAAACCAAAAAGGACATACCAAGAACCTCCTCATGGAAAAAGGCACCACCCTCAAGACAGCTCCACAACACTACATCACAAAGGACCACTAAAAACCTGAACCATTGGCATAAAAGTTGTACCCAAACATGCAGCAAAAATAACCAAGTCTACTTACACTTAAATGTGTAATTAGGGTGTGATCCAAAACCTAGTAGGATACCACCACTAATAGATTACATGTGTTAAACATTAAAAGAAGAAAATATTTCATGTTTTCATAAACATGAGATGCTGTTAATAATTTTAAAGAGATGAAAATTTAAATAAAAATAGTTTTCAAGTGGGATACTTTAAAGAATCAACACTTTAAAAAAAATTCCAAAGCTACTAAATTTTACAGCCAATCATACCATATATCTATGATAACAATAAAGTATCTAATGAGCACAAGAATTAGAAAATAACCCCTAGGTACTAACTCGGTGTGGGTCCAAGGTACCTCGTATATTGATGAAAGTAACCTTCAGAATATCTATTCTCATGCACATGAGCCACTAGTAGGGATCATACCCATACCCTAGTGGTTCCCAAACATCATCATGGTTTATTTAGTTTTGTAATTGTCAAGATTGGTATGTGAAACTGGGGCCAAACCCCATGAGATCACTAGAATTTCAATACACCTCCACCCACCTAGATACCTTGGTTTTCCCTCTTGTGCTTAAAAAAATTCCACAAGCCATGAAATATAATTTTCACATTAAAATACCACTTCCAAGTCACACGTTCACCAAACAACCCACATACATGTTACATAAATCTCCTTTCACAAGAAAAATTCATTTTTCACATCATACTCACACAAAACAGCCCACAAACATGTTTCACAACTTTTTTGCAATTTGATAAAACATTTCATCAGTTTATAAAACATTTTAAAAATGTTTGAGAACATAAATCACACCTTACCTTTCAAAAACTCATCTTAAGTGAACAAACTCACTAAAATAGCCCACAACATGTTTCACATATCTTTCATGATTCAATAAATCTTGTAAACAATTTTATAAAACGTTTCCAAGATGGTAAACATCACATAACCCAAATATTATATAAACATCCATTGCACCCTTTGTGTAACTCATTAAACCATTTCAAATTTTCATAGAACACTTTCAAGAAGAATGATAAGGTTTTTCACATAAAACCCATTCAAAACCCATCTTTTAAACCCAAAATCACACCAAGACCTGACCAACTCAGAATTACCAGCCCAAAAAACATTTAATAAACATCTTTCACATGCTATAAAATAAACCGAAATATTATCACTAGAGTTACACATGGAAAACACCCAACATAAGGAAAAAATGAAAATATTAAATTAAATGCGTAACAAAATCCATCAAAAATAGTTTCACACCACACACAACATATGAGGAACATAAAAAATAAGTAAATCATTCATGCTAACTCAACAAGAAATGATTACACATGGAATCACCTACCAAAATGGTCTAAACCATCAAATCTTGGTGCGAAACATCAACCACAACACCTCTGCACCACGAGGGAGTGAAATCCATCCTAAAAACATACTATTTGAACAAAAAAGACACTAAGTCAAACCCTAGGTATGAACCCTAACTTTTGGACATTTTAACACTTCAATAAAGAGGGAGGAAACCCTAAGGAGAAGGGAGTAAAATAATATAGAAACAATTAATTGAAGAAATATTGGATTTTCCACACTAAAAACCCTATAAAAGATGAGTTCCATGGGAGTTTGAGGGATATTGGAGGCCTCCCATGGAAGCTGGGGTTGAATGGGGGAAGACTATGGTGGATTAGGTTTATTTCCGAGAGGGAAAATTGGAATTTAAAAAATATTTTTAATGACCTGGACACCATGTACGGTTTGGCGGCACAGTTTAGTAAACTGTGTGGCCAAATTATGTAGCCTGTTATGTCCACCCAAGAACCTTCCATTATCCTCCAATTTTTTGGGGTTTTTAATAGAGAAACCTAGTGGTAAATATTGACCAAGGATATGGGAGAAAAATTCCCAAAACAAATTATTCTTTTCACCCCAAAACTCATCCAACCCATGGGTACAAACCGCCTTAACAACTTACCCCACAAGTGGTGCCACTATGAGTGCCTTTAATACAACTCCAAAACCCCAAAAACTTACACCATACATTAGAAAAAGAGAGGAGGCCATGTACCATACAATACCCCCAAGACTAAGGTCATAGATTCAAAACATTGGAGACCCCAAAATTTCAAACCCCGAACACCCGGAAACCAAGAGAAAGCTAAGAACAAAAAGGGGATTTGAAACAAATCATGGAATTGAAATTTCAGGTGTGACAATTCTCCACACCCTAAAGATTTATTCCCTCAGAAAGCCAGAAAAATGAAAAAATAAAAAACCAATCCCAACCGATAGAGAAAAATGGACTTCATTTCCATGTTCATCTACTCCCAAAGTCCAAAACACCTCCAGTGGTCAATTAAGAAGGAATGATCTCACAAAAAAAAACTTACACCACTTTACTAAAATAATCAAGCACATTAAAACTTTATACCAAAAGAAAACTCCTTAAACATTATCTTTACAAGACTCAAGAAATTCACACCAAATGAACAATAACATCAGACAATGTTAAACTTATCTTTCTTTAACTAAACTATTGGGAACTCTCTAATCCAAATGTTTACCCAAGAAATATATTGGTAGTTAGATAGCTCCGAATGAGACTAACTACCACCATGCTAAGACTAAGGAAAAATCATAGTTACTAGTATGACGAGACACAAATGGGCTCCACACCACAAAATAAAACTTAAATTTTCCTAATATAGAGTCAGGACACTAACAAGGGGAGGCCCCAACGGACTCCCCAGTACAAGGGGTAGAATTCCATTAGACATTTTCAAAAGAACATACATGAGACTCATAGTGGGTATCCCCACCATAAGAACCAACCGTCTTAACCAACCAACATTGGATGACATAAAAAGACCCAAAAATTTATGGATTTGGGATGACCACATAGTTAGTCTCCAAAACATGGGAAATCGTGTGGTAACTACATGGAACCTTCTATCTAAATGGTTTTCTTGGGAATGGTTACTACTAATCATGCACTCAACCTGTCTAGACAAAACTCAAATCTTTCTCTAAAACTCAATGGAAACCAAAGGGGGAAGGAATGACAGTGGGTGATAACATGGACATGAGGTCCTCCCACCTATTCCCATCAAATGGGTACAAAAAAAGAAAGATGATGACACTAGAGGTTTAAACTATTCCCTTATTTCATACATAGTATGGGACTTTGCACAAGGGTTTGAATGACCCAGGTATTTCCCCTGACTATATGACATATTCACTCCAGAAACTATGGATGGGTCTCAAATGATTGAATCATCTTTGGACTCATAGTTAGGATTTGGAAACCCCCGAATGGAACTTCTTCTTTCGATGCTACAAAAAACTATACCGCAATCCCCAATGGGTTTACCAAGACATAACACACTCCAAACTCACTTTACCCTAACATGAAATTCCACTGAAACATGTGTTTAGAATATTCACACACATCACCCCATGTTTCTTCAGATGATAAACATAAAGATGAAAAGATATATATAAACACCTTCTTCTAAACAAAGGTTGTCGAGATTTCATGAAAGGAGACACACTTATAAAAAAAAGACTCACATAAGATTTTATAACTACACCTTTATTGTAAAATGAGCACTTGACATCACAAGGCATCAACGAACATGACCATTGTGACTGATAGAAACAATACATGGAGAGGGGCCTTATGCAACATCCCCAAATATCACACAATTCTAGAAAGTGGCCATAATAGCCTCTCATGACCAGATTTCCCACATTAGTGGTTAAACATGAATGCCTGCTTTGAAGAGAATAAAAAGGACCAAGTGGCCCTCTTATACACCATCCACACTAACAACCCCAAACCACTTCCACCATCGACGAATTATGTAACTTAAGAAACTAAGGTCTGTTTCAACCTTCCACGAGCACTCTCCCACTACAAGAGGATCCAAAAAACCAGGAAAGGAAAGGGTGTAGACTCAATCTAAAAATATCAAGAAAAGATTCCTTATATTGATCAAATGGAGGATCTTCCAATGACAACAAAATATGGGATGCACTTTAGTCATGCATTTACTCTTAGTGGGGGCGTACCTTACCCAACGAGAGAACCAAAGGACCCAACCAAGCCAATCCATTGGTCAAAACTTGCCACAAACCAGAATTGAACACATGAGGGGAACAACCATAAGGCTTTATGATATATTTCTCAGAAGATACCACTTACTAACCATTCAACCCAACTTTCTGACCAAACACAAACACAAAACACCATTCAAACAAGAGGGTTTCTTGGACTCAAAAAATACCACAACAAAAATATTACCAAAAAAACATAAGACACACAGTCCGAAACTAGTCATCAAGACTTCATGTTTTCCTTTAAAATCATCTCTTTGAAAATAAATGGTTCAACGATTAGAATATCTGCCAATGTTACCCCATGGGCCCCACACATGCATGTTTCCATGCCACACTAGGAACCCTCCTCATATCCATCCTAGCACTCATACAGTCACACCATTAACCATCCAACTTCCCATGTAACCCCATGCATGTGTTTGCTCACAGAAATACCTAAGGTAAAAAAAAATCTTTCCACTTTTCAAAACCAAAACAGTCAACCAATACTTCCTTTTTATCAAGACCACTAACCACAAAATAAAAATCCCAATTTACAGCTTACAAAACTTCTCATAAAGTCACAAAAATTCAAAAAATAACTCACTTTCAATTCATGTACATTAATTTAAAAGCATGTCATCCCGTTTTAAAACACTTCTAATTTCAAGAAAAACTCCATTTCATAAATCCCTATTAAATTGGGAAATCAACTCTTCTCATTTCAAAAAAAGATTTTAAAATTTCATAAAAAGTATCAAATGATCTCAAGTTATTAAATCCATTTCCAAAATCCATTTCCAAACTCCACGCATGACCTCCAAAACATTCCATCCCATTAAAAAGACTTTTAATACTTTAGAGAACTCTATTTGAAACAAATTTTCAAAACCAACTTTAACATAGTTTCTGCATTCAAAATATGTGTAAACACACCATTTTCCTTTTCAAAAAAATTATGAAAATTCAGTTTTAACATTTTAGAAATAAAAAACCTTCCACTTTACTCAAAAAATAATTTCATAAAAGTTCAAATTTCTTAATCATGTCATTATTTTTTCCATTAAAACCAAGTTCCAAGATTCCAAAACTAAAGACATAAGACAATTTAAGAGGAAACTAGTTCTGGTGGGTGACCTGGTCATATGTTTGGTGGCCATAATCCAATCACTTAACTATCATAGAGAGTGTTCTAGAGAAATATCCCCATCTTCACATGGATTTCCAGGCCCCGTGAGATCACTAAGACCATTAGCTCAACTCTCTTTTCATTTCCCCTAATCATCATCAAACAAAGAAAACAAAAGGACTCAGATAAAACCCAACTTCCCCTGGAGACTTGATTCACATCACGAGGTATGCTATCCAGAAACCCAACTAGTAATTGGAATTTCAAGCCCCAAAAATCCTAACTCCGGACTATCCTGACTGTTCCCCAAATAACATGACCCAAAGAGTGAATCTGAAACTCCTTTGATACCATTTTTTCATGAACTGAATCTGGTCTCCATCAAAACCAGCTCCCGACATGGTCCGTGACAAGGTCCAAAGGGCATTACCAATCCCCATAGGCTGGAAAAATTCTTGGGTATCATAAAATGAAATTTGGGAATGATTTACTAAACGATATAAATAGAAAACAACAAACAAGTCTAATATAAAAAATCTGCATTTTTCAAAACAAACCATCTTTTATAAAAATAAAAAACTGAATTACATAATTTAAAACAATTCTCAAAGAATATAAAAAATGAAGAAAACAAAAAAGGACATCCCAAGAACCTCATCATGGAAAGAGGCACTACCCTTAATCCATCTCCACAACACTGCATCACGAAGGACTGCTAAAAACCTGAACCACAGGCACAAATAGCTATACCCAAACCTTCAACAAAAATAAACAAGTCTAGTTACACCCAATGGTGTAAGTATGATTTGATCCTAATCTCAGTAAGATACCACCACTAAGAGATTCCATGTGATAAACATTCAAAGATGAAAAGCTTTCAAGTTTTCATAAACCTAAGTTGCTATTAATGATTTTAAAGAGATGAAACTTTAAATAAGAATAGTTTTAAATCAGGATACTTTAAAGAATCAAAACATTTAAAAAAATTCCAAAGCTTCTGAATTTTCCATCCAATCATATCGTATGTCGATGGTATGCATAAAGTATCTAATGAGCACAATCAATAGAAAATAACCCTTAGGCACTAGCTTGCTGTGGGTCCTAGGTACCTCATATCTCAGTGAAAGTAACCATCATAATATCTGTTCTTGTGCACACGAGACACTAGTAGGGATCATAACCATAACCTAGTGGTCCCCCAACATCATCATCATAATCATCATCAAGGTTTAGTTAGTTTTTTCATTTTCAAACTTTCTATGTGAAACTGGGGACAAACCCCATGGGATTACTAGTATACTAGTACACATCAACCCACCTAGATACCCGAGTTTTTCATCTTGTGCTCAAACAAGTTCCAAAATCCATGAAATATAGATTTCACATGAAAATACCACATCCAAGTCACACATTCACCAAACATCCCACATACATGTCACTTAAAAATCCATTCACAAGCAAAATTCATTTTTCACATTAGACTCACCCAAAACATCCCACAAACTTGTTTCACACCATTCTAGCAATTTGATAAAATATTATTAAAATTTTTGACATCATAAATCACACCTTACCTTTGAAAAAACCATCTTAAGTGAACACACTCACCAAAACAGCCCGCAACATGTTTCACATCTCTTTCACAATTCAATAAATCCTTTAATAAATTTTATAAAACTTTTCTAAGATGGTAAAAATCACATAAAATCCCTTTCAAAAGAAAGTGAACCATTTTAAAAATATACACCTACCGAAACAGTACATAAAAATCCTTTGAACCCTTTGTGTAACTCAGTAAACCTTTTTGAATTTTCATAGAACACTTTCAAGAAGAATGATAAGGTTTTTCACCTAAAACCCATTCAAAACTCCACTTTTAAACACAAAATCACACCAAGACCCTAAGAAAATAAAGTTAGAATCCCAAAAAACATTTAATAAACCAATTGAACATGTTATTAAATAAACCCAAATATTACCAAAAGAGTTACACATGGAAAATACCCAATTTAAAAGAAAAAATGAAACTATAAAATTAAACGCTTAACCAAATCCATCAAAAATAGACTTTTCACCATAGACAACATATAAGGAACATGAAAAATAATTAAATCAAGCATTCCAACTCAAAAATAAATTATTACCCATGGAATCACCTACCAAAAGTGTCGAAACCCTCAAATCTTGGTGTGACACATCAACTGCACCACCTCTGCACCATGAGTGAGTGAAATCCAACCTAAAACCACAATATTTGACCAAAATGACCCCAAATCAAACCCTAGGTACAAAAACTAACTTATGGACTGTTTAGAACTTCATGAAAGAGGGAGGAACCCCTAAGGAGAAGGGATTAAAAGAAGAGAGAAACACTTCTTGAAGAAATATTAGAGTTTCCCCACCAAAACCCCAATTAAAGATGGGTTCCGTGGGAGCTTGAGGGATCTTGGAAGAATCCCATTGATGATGGGGTTGAATGGGGGAATAATGGGGCAGATTATTTTGATTTCAGAGAGTGAAAATTGGAATTTCAAAAATATTTTTAATGACCTCGACACCTTGCACGGTTTGGATGAAAGGTTTAGTAAACCATGCGGCCAAACTGTGCGGCCTATTCTAGAAACCCACAAACCTTCCATTGTCTACAAAATTTTTGGGGGGTCAAAGGGTGAAACCTAGGGGGAAATATATTCCAAGGATAGGGGAGAACAGTTCCAAAAAGAAAGCACTCTTTTCACCCCCAAAACTCATCCAACTCATGGGTTCAAGCCACCTCAACAAATAACCCCACAAGTGGTGCCACTAAGAGTGCCACTAATCTAACTCCAAAACACCACAAACTCACACAATAAATTTGAAAAAAAAGTGGAAAAGTATGATAAAATATCCCCAAGACTAATTTCATATATCAAGAACATAGGAGACACCAATGTTTCAAACTCAGAACACCCAGAAAGCAAGAGAAATCTAAGAACCAAAAGTGGATTTTAAATAAATCGTGTAATTGAAAATCCGAATGTGACACAAATGATGACCCAAATATTGTGTGAGTATAACTTAGTAGGTCGAAACCACCATGTATAAACTAAATTGTCTGATAAGAAGTGTATTTAATAAAGATATAACCAGGTGTAATATTTAATTTAATAATTAATAAAATACAAAAATGACCTACTTTATCTCCATACTAGAATATCTACGAGCATGCCTTACAACCATGTCAACCACAAACATATAACCGAGGTAAAATAACCTGCTTTAGCTCTATGCTAGAATATAGCAGAGCATGTCCTATGACCATGACAATGTCAACCATATAAGAAAGGTAAAATAACCGACTTTAGAACCATGCTAGAATATCTCATAGCAAGTCTTACGAACATGGATACCACAACCATATAACCATGGTATAATCCCAAAAATCTGGGTAAAATCCCTACAAGCAATATAACATCGTGATAAAAGAACTATACGTATTAATGTATAGGACTCGGTAGATCCCACTCATTATAATCATTATAGCATGATACTGGGACTAGCCCACACAATATCATCAATACAACATATAAGTGTGCATATTCAAGGTCCAAGCATGACATATAAGCATTTTAGCATGGAACAAAAGTCCTGTCATACAACATGAATATAAAAATATTACATGATAAATCTAAATGGTAAATTGTCTAAACTACAATTTAACTTTCATATACCACTTTCAATTAAATCACAATTTATTAATAGATAGAACAATAATCAATAATCCACAACTTAGGGATGCTATATCAACTAATAACCTAAGGTATCATGTCATTCTAAACACACATTAATCCATTATCCAATTCAATTATATTCTTGGCTCTCTCACCCCATGGGTATCTATAAGCTAGGTTATAAGGCAATTTAAACTAAATTAATTAATGAAATATTCCCATTAATTATTCAAATAATATGAGTACACACTACATTGGCACAATCAAAAATATTTCTTAACTTTACAATTATCAAACCATAGGGTTATGATTTAGACATCCTAACTTTAAATGATGATCCAAATATTCTTCCAATAGATATAGACTATGAGGAAGAAGGTTTGTATGATCACAATGAGGATCATAGATCAAAATGACCAAGATTAAAACCAAAAATGCACACAGTCAAGGGTTTACACCACAATGGTTTGAGAACCAAAGGAGAGAAGGAATAAACTGGACCAAAACCACTTATTAGGGATTGATGTCATTATCAAGACTTTTAGAAGGATGTTTGGCCCCCCAAAATCACTTGGATGGTTTCTCTAACTCTAGGGGAGAAGGATATAGTGGAATAAATTAATATTCAACCACACAACATACTTTAAAATAGCAGTTTAGGGAATTACACAACATGTAATGTATTTACACATCATGTAAATATCTTTAATGGGATATGAAAACAACCCCATCGCATTAGATTATTTTTATTAAAACAACCAAACTTTACTTAATGTGTACATGTTTTATAGAAGGGATTTAAACAAATTATCCCTTTAAACAATCCAGAATCCCTTTAAAGACTATCAAAATACCAATAACTCATGATAATCCTTAACCCATTTACCTGGAAACCATTACTTCAAAAAAATATACATCCCCAAAATTAGGTCATTTTTACCAATAAAGGATCTCTATATCTGAACAAGACTCATCCACCAAGTCTTAAACAATAAACTCAAAGAGGGACATACATGAAAAAAGATGGGATCTTACATATACTCAGTTGAATAATTTTTTGGATAAATAATTTA
Organism: Viscum album; assembly: GCA_963277665.1. NCBI lineage: Eukaryota > Viridiplantae > Streptophyta > Magnoliopsida > Santalales > Viscaceae > Viscum > Viscum album. Next base: position 1,711,066,754 of record OY728131.1, read on the forward strand.
TTCACCTGCGTGTTTCACCTTAGGTGTCAACTATTATATTTTACAAATAAAGATGATGATAAACTTTTTCTTTGCATTGATCACTAAAAACTCAATCAGTCTATGGTAAATAAAAAATATTCATATCCTTAGATTGATGATTTGTTCGGCCGATTAAAAGGATTTAATTGGTTTTAAAACATTTATCTTTGATCTAGTTATCACTAGATTATAATCAAATAATATGATATTCTAAAGACCACCTTCCAAAAAAGTTATGGCCATTATGATTATATTTTTATAAATTTTGGTATAACCAATGATCCTATAGTTTTTATGGCACTGATGAATATTATATTCTATGAGTCTCTTGATTTCATCATGGTGGTTTTTGTTGATAAAATCATGGTTTATTCTAAAACTGAGGAAGATCATGTGTTTCATATAAGAGTAGTTCTTAAAATGTTGATATATCACCAACTTTATGCTAGTATATCAAAATATAATTTCCGAATTCATGATGTGAAGTTCTTGGGACATGTGGTCTCAAAACATGGTATTTTGGTCTATCTTAAGATGGTAAAGGATGTTATGACATGGGAACAACTTTGAAATATTTTTAAGATTCAGAACGTTTTGGGATTTAGTGGGGTATTACTATCGATTCATTAAATGTTTATCAATGCTAACATCCCCAATGATCTCTCTCACATAAAATAAGTAAAGTTCGTGTTATATTAAAAATTATTAAATTATTCTGATGAGTTAAAGTGTATTATGACTTTTTCACCCATTTTGAATCTTCTAGATGCTAGGAAGGGATATGTTTTCTTTTGTTAAACATTCATTTCTGGTTTGCATTGTTTTCTCATATAGGGTGATCATGTGGTAGCCTATAGTTCCCAAAATATTAGGCCACATGAGAAGATCTATCCTAAACATTATTTAGAACTCCCAAAAATGATGCATTATCTTCATAATTGACAATATTTTGTTATGGTAGAAAGGTTTACCATATATTGCAATAAAAAAAATACTACGTTATCTTTCTCTCAAAAAAATTGAACCTACATTAGTGTATATTGGTGAAATACTAGTAATATTTTGATTTCAACATTTTATACACCCCCGATAAGGTGAATGTCATTATTGATGATTTTAGTATGAAACATCAAACTCAAGTCATGAAATAATATTTTGAAGGGTGGAATTTGATGTATCTCTTTCACTGTATGCATTTGGGAGTTCAAGAAGATGAGATTGAGATAGTTTTGACAAGTCTTCACATAACCTCCTCTCTTATCAAGAAGATTCTTTTAGATAAGAATCTTGATGATGAGTTCCATATAATTAAGGACTCTATTTAAAGTGGGGAGACCATCTGTAAAGACCCAAACATCTCATACATATATGTTACCTATTAATAGATGAATATTCATTATATAACATAATGTTCCACGCCATAATCATTTAGGTCAAATGCCTTTGGAAAATTGGACATATAAACAACTAGTCTATAAGTAATCTGCATCACCACCGACTATGTTATTCATAATAGCACCCTTCATAGAAATATTATACATAATAAATTTCTTCATAACCCAGGGAAAGTAAACAAAATAATGGGAGGGTAAACAAGGGGGATATAAACATATCATGATCATAAAGGTATTGGAACATTGTAATAACATTTGAAAACCATACCCTATATATCATAGATCACAAACTTGAGCAATGGAATAAATCTTGGATGTTCTAAAGACATGAATCATAATTAAATCAAATAACATGAACCATTTATTTGTGGCATACACATAAGTATAGAAAATAATTTCCTTAGTAGTTCAAGGCTCATTTACAAGACTATAATTGTGGAGTGGGTTCACTCCCCAAACCATTATAGTAGTCATGGTTTACTCCCAAGACAATCATAGTGGAATATAACCTACATATACTAGATTCAATCCACATTACAATCATGTTTATATCATTCGATATAAATATTTACCCAATGTATTGGAGGGAGATATGTGTCCCACTAGTAACATAATGAAAATCATACTTATGTGTGCCACAAGATCAGAAAACATTCTTCATATTAGAACCTATGAAATAAAATGGGTTTCCTAAAAATTTCATAATAACATAACCAATGGAAATGAAACAAGTTTCATAATCATTTCCTCAAATCATAAACCATGAGAAAATCGTGTGTCATAAGCATTTTATCAAGGTATAACCAGTGGAAGAGAAACAGGTTGCGTAAACATCTTGTCATCATAAATATAAACCATTTAGATAAATATTAAGAATGGTATCCTGGGATAATATCTAAAGTAAAGTATAAGTAACAACAAATTATTTCATCTTATATGGAATATTATTTTGCAATAAAAATCACTTGGAATGTTTCTTCAGAAAAATATCCCTTCATTTAAAATCACCAATTTAAAATTAAAAATTCATAAATTATATTGAAAATAATTATCTTTGAAAAAATATTAAAAATATTATAAAGGAATATTCAAATAAAATAAATTTTCAGGATGTCAGTAAATATCATCCATGTCTTACCAGTTAAAACATAGTTTCCTTTCATATTTTTAGTAAAGGACTTACGGAAATTGTTTGGAAAACAACATAAATATTCCTTTTAATTTTTTTTATAAAAATTCAACTATCACGACCCGTCCTCGGGGCCCGTTCCGTGACTACCCCAAGCCCGCCTTCCATAGTCCAGGGGCTGGCGACTAGCACCAAGGCGTAAATCCCAACAAAAAGGGAAGGCATTGCCTTTGAAAAGTAAACAACCACCACATAGTAAGCAAGTGGAATAGTAAAACACTAAGTAAAAACAGAGTAAAACTAAAGTGCGGAAAAGTAAATGGGCCAGTATACAAACCCAAAATGAAAGTAAAATACAACTCGAAAGGAAAAACAGCAACTGTAAAGTAAAAGCCGCTACACCGAGCTGTCCACTGGAAATCCCACCTGAAGGGTGGGTACAGATAGCTCCACTGCTCCTCGGGTCCCATCGTCCGCTCCGAACATGTCCCGCCCAGTGGTCCACCTCCAGGTACCGTCCTGCTCTGCAAGCCTCAGCCAAGATCAACGTTGTCTGTCGTCTGCAACAAACACAACGTAGTGCGGGCATAGCCCGTGCAGGGGTGAGTATAAGCTACTCAGTAGGGACCCCGAGACCCCTGAAGGTCTCCCAAAATCCACAAAGGATAAACCACAAAGGAAGATACAATCACGAAGTAACAACCGACACTGCTTAGGTATATGCCCATACATATACCTAAGTCATCAATTCCAATACGCTCCAACCTCCGAGCCCAAGTACAACTCAGTCCACACAGGAAAGTAAACGTATTCCACATAGGAAAGAAAAACGTAATCCACACAGGATAGCACAACACAATCAACACAGGAAAGCAACAGGATTCAGTTCACACAGGTATACTTCATCGAAAGACGATAAAGATGATCTTTGATCCATCTAAGTCGTCGGACCCACGATGGATCGATAGGTAACTATCCCCCGCAAAGACCCACACAGGATCGGGCCCACACAGGACCTGTAGGCGCTGGTTCACACAAGACCGCTGAGCGCAAGGACCCACACAGGATCGGACCCACACAGGATCGGGCCCACACAAGACCTGTAGCACTGATCCATGTAGGATCGCTGAGTGCTTTAGTCATCGTCGAATCCACCAAGGATCTCTGTACTTTCGTCATCGCAGTCACAGTAGCAGTAGCAGTAGCAGTCGCAGTAACAGTCACAGTCACAGCCAGCTCTAGGGTTCCCGCACACAGCAAGCTCGTTCGGGAGGGTCCGCTCCACAAGCCGAGAGGCTGATACATCAACTGTCACACAGTCCAGAGTTGATGTATCCAAAAGTTCCGTATCGTCAACAAGAACTCAACGCAACAGACGACGCGTTGATCGGACGCCCGGTCTGAGAGTTATTGGATTTTTCGTCCCAGGGGCCCGGTTGGTATTTAAGGCAAAACCAACCCTACCATACTCCACCTACGTCCAAACCTCGGGAGGAGTATTACAAAAGATCCTTCTCACTAAGAGAAACACAACCAAGCTGACGGCACGTCAATCGGACGTCCGTAGCTCAAGATATGAGCGTTTCCGCTCCGAGGGCCTGGTTGGTTTCGTGTATGAACCAACCCGGACGAACTCAAAGTATTCCGAAACTTTGAGTGCGATAAACCGAATCGACCATCTCGATCCAAGGATCGCATCTCCGCTGACGGTTCGTCAATCGGAGGTCCGTATCTCAAGTTACGGGCAAAAGACCGAAATCGATTCGAAAACGGGGGGTCCGGGTCCGAGCCGACCCGGCCCAACCCCCCGGGTCGACCCGACCCGGGTCCGAACCGGCCCAGCCGGCGGTGCGGCGGTGCGGCCCAGCCAAGGGCGGCGCGGCCTGGCGCCGCTCGGGTGCCACGCGCGGGGGGCAAGGCCCCCGCTTCCCTGCTGGCGGCGCGGCTGAGAGCCGCGCCTTGATCAAACGCCCCCCCCCCCCCCTCGTGGGGGCCTGCCGTTTGGAAAAACGGGGGGGGGGGGGGGGGGGGCGCTGCCCCCCCTTTGTGAAACCGGCCCCCCCTCACGTGGGGGGCCTACTTTGAGGAAAAACGGGGGGGCGCTGCCCCCCCTTGGTGTAACCGCGACCCCCCCTTTATGGGGGGCCAGTTTGTGGCCAGCCGGGGGAATTAATTCCCCCGGCACTTCTCCCTTCCGACAGGCCCAACATGGCCGGCCAGTTCTTCCTCAACGAGACCAGCAAGGCCGGTCCCCTTTCCGGATTCCGATGCCGGCGGCCCGGCTAGCCGCCGGTCTTCCCGTTTCACCGTGGCCCGGAACCGGCAGGGGTGTTCGTCGTCCGGCGCGGTGCGACGGCACCGCGCCCCTCCGCCGCGGCCCCGCTCCGGCCGCGGCGCCTTCGGTTCCCTTCGACGCGGCGCAACAGCGTCGCGTTTATGATAATCCTTCCACGATGCGGCGCGACGGTGCCACACAATAATTGTCGAATGATTTCCGCGTGGTGCGACGGCACCACGCCATCTCGTATATCACAAGAAAAATAATAATAATCAAGAACAAAGGAGGGGGAATTCGGTCGTGTTTGTGCGGTCCGACCCCCCTCTCGTTAGATGATAACTCTTAAATAATTATCCACAAGATTATCATACTAGAACCAAGAACGAGAGTAAATAAATAATCCACAACAAACCCCTACCTCGGTTTCAAGATTGATGATCGTCAACGACCCGCGGAAGACGCGTCGCGGTGGTCGGCGTCACGGAAGAAGGACGTCGATGTTGTGAAGCGAGGATTCAGAGTTCTTTGACAACAATTTTGTCGCGGGAAATCATCGCAGAAGAGATGACGCGGAAGAAGTACGTCGTCGGTATCGCGGGTAAGGTGTCGCGGAAGACGGTTCCCGAGATCGTGGCGTTCTTCGTCGAAGCTCGAAGGTTCTTCGCGTTCTTCATCAAAGATTGAAGAAGAAGAAGAAAAAGAAGGCTTCAAAATCTCTCAAGGAGGCTATAGAATTCTAACCAAAATAAAATAAGCTAAGGGCTTATTTTATTTACTCAACCAAACCATTTGAAATTCAAAGGTTTGAATTAAGACAACTCAACCCCTTTAATAACCAAACTTGTCAAGTTAATTAAAAGAGAAGGTTAAGGGAGTTTAAAAGAGAAGATGAAGAGTTATGCTTCGTGTGGGACACACCACACTTAATCCTCCCAAGGGAGGTTAAGTGGATGTGGGTCCCACCTTTAACTCCCTTTGGGAGAAGTTAACCAACAAAAAAAGAATAAAAAGTGTTTTCACATTTTTATTTAACTTCTTTTAAAAAATCCCAAAAACTAACTCTCAACCCACAATAAACGCAACCTCGGAAAAGGTCTCCTTAAGCGAATATCGGCGCTACGAGTACATCGGTGTCCTCAGATTTCAATTCCGAGCACCGGATCAAAAGTTAGAAATTCCCGCTCGTTCGTTCACTGAATGTACCCGAGCCAAACTTCGGAAATTGATTCCGGGCACTCCGGGCCTCGGAATCAGGTGCCGTCAGAAACCGCGCTCTTTTTAAATTCCAAAGAAAATTAAGAAAAAATTTCCCTTGAATTTTACGGGTCTTTACATTACTCCCACCTCAGGGCTTTATGTCCCTGTAAAGATACAACAAAAACTAGGGGAACAAATGAGGGTACTGAGCACGCATCTGAGCCTCCCGCTTCCATGTGCTCTCCTGGAGGTTCCCGTGCTTCCATCTGATGCGCACAAGAGGAATCAATCACCCACGTAGGACCCACTCCTGTCGATCCTCTATCTCCACAAGGACCTCCGTAAAGGTCGCCCCATCGTCAAAGTCAAGCTCCCCATGGCCAATGATGTGTGTCGGGTCGTGCACGTATCTCCTTAGATGAGACACGTGGAAGACGTCGTGCATCCGGTGCAACTGAGGTGGTAGAGCCAGGCGATAACACACCTCTCCAATCCTGCTGAGGACCTGGAAGGGTCCGATGAAGCGCGAAGATAACTTGCCGCCTCGGCCAAATATCCGTATACCACGTCGAGGTGAGACCCGCAAGAAGATGTGGTCGCCATCCTCGAACTCTAGTGGCCTCCGCCTCTTGTCGGCGTATGACTTCTGTCGGCTCTGAGCTGTCCTCATCCACTCCTGGATGACCTGGACCTTCTCTGTCGTGGCCTGGACCATCTCCGGTCCCACAAGTGCTGACTCCCCAGGGTCTGTCCAGCACAAAGGAGATCTACAAGGTCGGTCGTACAATGCCTCGTACGGTGCCATCCCGATGGTGGAGTGGTAGCTGTTGTTGTACGCAAACTCCACCAAGGGTAGGTGGTCCTCCCAGCTGCGACCAAAGTCAAGGACACATGCGCGGAGCATGTCCTCGAGAGTCTGAATGGTCCTCTCCGTCTGACCATCCGTCTGAGGGTGAAAGGCTGTGCTCAGACGTAGCTGCATCCCGAATGCCTCCTGTAACCCCTTCCAAAGCCGGGAAGTAAAGCAAGCATCTCGATCGGAGACGATAGATGATGGCACGCCGTGGAGCCGCACAATCTCCTGAACGTAGAGACGTCCCAAACTCTCCACTGAGCCCTGCTCTCTGATGGGTAAGAAGTGTGCCGACTTGGTGATTCGGTCAACAATCACCCAAATGGAGTCGTGACCTCTGGAAGTGCGTGGAAGTCCAGTCACGAAGTCCATAGATATGTCGTCCCACTTCCACTCCGGGACCTCCAAGGGCTGTACCAAGCCTGCTGGTACCTGATGCTCTGCCTTCACCTGCTGGTAGGTGAGGCATCGAGAAACGAACTCTGCTACAGCCTTCTTCATGCCCGGCCACTAGTGCTGTCGTCTGAGATCCTGGTACATCTTCGCCACTCCAGGATGTACCGCAAAAGGAGAAGTGTGAAACTCTCTCAACACCTCCTCTCACAAAGTGACTGGTACCATGGTACGTCCTCTGAAAATGATGTTGTGCTTTGCTCCAAGGGAGAAACCATCAGGTGCCTGTCCCAAGGATATCTGTGCATTCCGTGTCTCACAGTCAGCGTCCTCACGCTGTGCCTCTCTGACCCGCTACAGTAGTGGAGGGGTGACTGTGAGAGACTGAAGGAAGGCTGGTCCATCTCTATCCACGAAGGATATCTGAAAAGAGGCTAGCTGCTCCATCGCCTCCTCAAGTAGTTGAATGCCCGTCCTCCTGCTGAGGGCATCGGCTACTACGTTCCCCTTCCCAGGAGTATAGACTATCTCAAAGTCATAGTCCTGGAGGAACTCGAGCCATCACTGCTGTCTCAGGTTCAGGTCCTTCTACGAGAAGATATAACTGAGACTCTGATGATCAGAAAATATTGTAAAGCACTCGCCCATCAGGTAATGTTGCCATGTCTTCAGAGCGAAGACCACTGCTGCTAACTCCAGGTCATGGGTAGCGCAGTTCTGCTCATGCGGCCTCAACTGACGTGATCCATAGGCGATCACTGCCCGCTTCTTCATCAGAAGACATCCGAGTCCGGTCCCTGATGCATCGCAGTAAACTACGTATCCTACTCCCTCCTCAGGCAACCTCAAGATAGGTTCACTAGTCAACCTCTGTCTCAGCTCCTGGAAGCTCTGCTGACATTTTTCTGACCACACAAAGGGTTTCCACTTCCTCCTTTATGTACGGCAAAGCTGCAAAGATTTCTCCTTTGCCGAAAAGTGAAATCCGGTCTCATCCCCTGGATGAACCACGTTCCTTGCCTAATACAGTCAATCCCGTCATGATTAGTTAATTCATGGCATGGATGACGTCGTAAGGCATCGACGCTGCTACCAAGAGATCCAACCATTACTCTCGCCTCCAAGGGTTGAGTCACACTGTCGGCATCAGTGTGTGGTCACTGGGATTCCTCCAGTAAGAATCTCTCAAGTGAGGGTCAAGTCAACAGTTTTTTTACCGGCACCTCTTAGTAAAAACAAACAAAAGACAAGAAAACAAAAGTCACCAAGGAAAGTATCTTTTATTACTTCAACTTAAAGTACAAGGACACATGGAAACACAATCTACGAAGCTAGAGGCATTATGGGCAAAGGCCTCTATGCCTGGAGCTAGTCCCACACTAGTCCACCCGCTTCCGGAGCTCCATGATAGTAAGCTTCAGCTACCTGAAGCTGTGCTCTCCCCTGAGGTCGGGGTGGACCTCCTGGTGGTGGTGGTGGTAGAGCCTCAAAGCGTCGCCCACCACCTATTGCTCTGCCAGCTCCTCTGCCTCGTCCGCCTCCTCCATGCGGACCGCCACGGTCGAACCACTGCCTATTCCTAGGTGGTTCCTCAACCGTCTGCTGCTCCTCTGAATGGAGGGTCAGGCAGTCACGAGCCATGTGGCCCTGCCCGCCGCACGAGTAGCACTGTCTGCCTCTCGAAAGACTGGCTCCGCGCTGTGTGCCCCGCACTGCTGAGCCAGTGTCCTGAGGTCTTCTGCCTGAAGGTCTGGTCTGCCTAGACCCCTGAGTCATCCGTCGACTGCCTGTTGCAGATGACTCTGCCACATGCAGCCCTGCGGTGGGTCTCGGCGCTGGTGTAGACTCAGCAAGGAAACTCCCGATCAAAAGGGCCCGCTCCAGTACTCCTGTCTGAGTCGGTATGCTGAGGGAGATCAGCGATGCCCTGATCTCATGTCTCAAACCCTGATCGAAGGTCCGGGCCCGGAAGAATGGGTCCCGTACCATGTCGGTCGAGTAGCGCGAGAGATCATTAAATCTCGCTGAGTACTGAGCGACCGTCATGATGCCCTGCCGCAGCTGAAGAAGCTCCTGGATACGCACCGCACGAAGGGTGGATGGGACGAACTCGGAGCGGAAGAGGCTCTCAAAGTCCGTCCAAAGTAGTGATCCCTCATCGTGCACCTGGAGCATCAAGCTCCACCATCGGCCCGCTGCTGCGTGCAGTAGGCTCGCAGCGAGGATCACCATGAGGTCTGCAAGTGTCCTCACTAGCCTAAAAACTCGTACCACTACCTCCAGCCAGTCCTCTGCTGCCTGGGGGTCCGTCTCCCCATGGAACCTAGGTGGTCACTGGCGCTGAAACTCATGCAGTGCGCTGAGGCGACGTGCATCGTTAGCGGCTGGTGTTGGAAGTATCGGTGGCTCGGCGGGTAGAGCTACCGCCGGTGCCACTGCTGACAAAGGGCCCTACACCGAGGCATCGTCGCTCGGTGGGCTGTCATCACACTCGACTCTCGGAACCCTAGCTGGCTGCCATCGTGGGGCCATCCTGAAAAGGAACAGGTGCGCCACGGTCAAACAATATACCTGGTGAGCTGACACAAAGTAATCACAAAGAAAACTTTGAAACACACATGCAATCAATGTTTTCGTGCATTAAGTCGGAAATCAGAAGTCAGGGTCCTGGTGTATGGATACGTCGGCCGCCGCACCAACACTGGACTCCCTGGACTGATAACCACACTCAATACGCTAAACATTATTGCTTCACATAGAAAAGATTAGAGTTCGCAGTAGAACCGAACTCCTCTGATACCAATTTGTCACAACCCGTCCTCGTGGCCCATGCCGTGACTACCCCAAGCCCACCTTCCATAGGCCAGGGGCTGGCGACTAGCACCAAGGCATAAATCCCAACAAAAAGGGAAGGCATTGCCTTTGAAAAGTAAACAACCACCACAGAGTAAGCAAGCGGAATAGTAAAACACTAAGTAAAAACAGAGTACAACTGAAGTGCGGAAAAGTAAATGGGCCAGTATACAAACCCAAACTGAATGTAAAGTACAACTCGAAAGGAAAAACAACAACTGTAAAGTAAAAGCCGCTACACCGAGCTGTCCACTGGAAATCCCACCTGAAGGGTGGGTACAGATAGCTCCACTGCTCCTCGGGTCCCGTCGTCCGCTCCGAACACGTCCCGCCCAGTGGTCCACCTCCAGGTACCGTCCTGCTCTGCAAGCCTCAGCCAAGATCAACGCTGTCCGTCGTCTACAACCAATACAATGTAGTGCGGACATAACCCATGCAGGGGTGAGTATAAGCTACTCAGTAGGGACCCCGAGACCCCTGAAGGTCTCCCAAAATCCCCAAAGGATAAACCACAAAGGAAGATACAATCACGAAGTAACAACCGACACTGCTTAGGTATATGCCCATACATATACCTAAGTCATCAATTCCAATACGCTCCAACCACCAAGCCCAAGTACAACTCAGTCCACACAGGAAAGTAAACGTATTCCACATAGGAAAGAAAAACGTAATCCACACAGGATAGCACAACACAATCCACACAGGAAAGCAACAGGATTCAGTTCACACAGGTATACTTCATCAAAAGACGATAAAGATGATCTCTGATCCATCTAAGTCGTCGGACCCACGAAGGATCGATAGGTAACTATGCCCCGCAAAGACCCACACAGGATCGGGCCCACACATGACCTGTTGGCGCTAGTTCACACAGGACCGCTGAGCACAAGGACCCACACAGGATCGGACCCACACAGGATCGTGCCCACACAGGACCTATAGCACTGATCCACGTAGGATCGCTGAGTGCTGTAGTTGTCGTCGAATCCACCAAGGATCTCGGTACTGTCGTCGTCGCAGTCACAGTAGCAGTAGCAGTAGCAGTTGCAGTAACAGTCACAGTTATAGCCAGCTCTAGGGTTCCCGCACACAGCAAGCTCGTTCGGGAGGGTCTACTCCACGAGCCGAGAGGCTGATAAATCAACTGTCACACAGTCTAGAGTTGATGTCTCCAAAAGTTCTGTATCTTCAACAGGAACTCAATGCAACAGATGGCGCGTCGATCGGACGCCCGGTCTGAGAGTTATTGGCTTTTTCGTCCCAGGGGCCCGGTTGGTTTTTAAGGCAAAACCAACCCGACCATACTCCACCTGCATCCAAACCTCGGTCGGATTATGCCAAAAGATCCGTCTCACTAAGAGGAACACAACCAAGCTGACATCACGTCAATCGGACGTCCGTAGCTCAAGATATGAGCGTTTCCGCTCTGAGGGCCTGGTTGGTTTCGTGTACGAACCAACCTGGCCGAACTCAAAGTATTCCGAAATTTTGAGTGCGATAAACCGAATCGACCGTCTCGATCCAAGGATCGCATCGCCACTGACGGTTCTTCAATCGGAGGTCCGTAGCTCATGTTATGGGCAAAAGACTGAAATCGATTCGAAAACGGGGGGTCTGGGTCCGGGCCGACCCGAACCGGGTCGACCCGGCCCGGCCGGCGGTGCGGCGGCGCGGCCCGGCCGGCGGCAGTGCGGCCTGGCACCGCTCGGGTGCCACACGCAGGGGGCAAGGCCCTCGCTTCCCTGATGGCGGCGCGGCTGAGAGCCGCGCCTTGATCAAACGGCCCCCCCTCGTGGGGGCCTGCCGTTTGGAAAAACGGGGGGCGCTGCCCCCACTTTGTGAAACCGGCCCCCCCTCACGTGGGGGGCCTGCTTTGAGGAAAAACGGGGGGGGGGGGGTGATGCCCCCCCTTGGTGTAACCGCGCCCCCCCCCCTTTATGGGGGTCCGGTTTGTGGCCAGCCAGGGGAATTAATTCCCCCGGCACTTCTCCCTTCCGGCCGGCCCAACATGGCCGGCCGGTTCTTCCTCAACGGGACGGGCAAGGCCGGTCCCCTTTCCGGATTCCGACGCTGGCGGCCCGGCTAGCCGCCAGTCTTCCCGTTTCGCCGTGGCCTGGAACCGGCAGGGGTGTTCGTCATCCGGCGCGGTGCGACGGTACCACGCCCCTCCGCCGCGGCCCCGCTCCGGCCGCGGCGCCTTCGGTTCCCTTCGACGCGGTGCGACGGCGTCGCGTTCATGATAATCCTTCCACGGCGCGGCGCGACGGCGCCACACAATATTTGTCAAATGATTTCCACGTGGCGCGACGGCACCATTCCATCTCGTATATCACAAGAAAAATAATAATAATCAAGAACAAAGGAGGGGGAATTCGGCCGTGTTTGTGCGGTCCGACCCCCCTCTCGTTAGATGATAACTCTTAAATAATTATCCACAAGATTATCATACTAGAACTAAGAACGAGAGAAAATAAATAATCCACAACAAACCCCTACCTCGGTTTCAAGATCGATGATCGTCAACGACCCGCGGAAGACGCGTCGCGGTGGTCGGCGTCACAGAAGAAGGACGTCGATGTCGTGAAGCGAGGATTCGTAGTTCTTTGACGACGATTTTGTTGCGGGAAATCGTCACGAAAGAGATGACGTGGAAGAAGTACGTCGTCGGTATCGCGGGTAAGGCGTCGCGAAAGACGGTTCTCGAGATCATGGGGTTCTTCGTCGAAGCTCGAAGGTTCTTCGCGTTCTTCGTCAAAGCTTGAAGAAGAAGAAGAAGAAGGCTTCAAAATCTCTCAAGGAGGCTAGAGAATTCTAACCAAAATAAAATAAGCTACGGGATTATTTTATTTACTCAACCAAACCATTTAAAATTCAAAGGTTTGAATTAAGACAACTCAGCCCCTTTAATAACCAAACTTGTCAAGTTAATTAAAAGAGAAGGTAAAGGGAGTTTAAAAGAGAAGATGAAGAGTTATGCTTCGTGTGGGCCACACCACACTTAATCCTCCCAAGGGAGGTTAAGTGGATGTGGGTCCCACCTTTAACTCCCTTTGGGAGAAGTTAACCAACAAAAAAAAAGAATAAAAAGTGTTTCCACATTATTATTTAACTTCTTTTAAAAAATCCCAAAAACTAACTCTCAACCCGCAATAAACGCAACGTCGGAAAAGGTCTCCTTAAGCGAATATCGGCGCTGCGAGTTCATCGGTGTCCTTGGATTTCAATTCTGAGCACCGGATCAAAAGTTAGAAATTCCCGCTCGTTCGTTCACTGAACGTACCCGAGCCAAACTTTGGAAATTGATTCCGGGCACTCCGGGCCTCGGAATCAGGTGCCGTCATAAACCGCGCTCTTGTAAAATTCCAAAGAAAATTAAGAAAAAATTTCCCTTGAATTTTACGGGTCTTTACATCAACCATATTTAAAAAATAATTTAATAAATAATTTGGATAATTTGAAATTTTTTTTGAAAAACTTTAAAGAAAAGGTTTTGGAAGAAAAAGCTATTTTTACAGAAGAGAGAAATAAAGGAGATTTCTCATAAAAAAATATTTTGAAATCTTAAGTATATAAGGAGATGAATATTCTGGAATTTTTATTATTATTCTAAAATAACCATATAATGAGAAAATAAATTATTTTATCATAATATATGTTATATAATTTCATCAATAGAGGCATAATCATGAGAAATCCTAAAAAATGATTGGATTGTAACATAAAACCCTTACCACTTTAATAACTTGGAATCCTAAGACCCATAAAAGAATAAAATTAAATAAAACATAGAATATATTGAGAATAAATAAATTCATGATATTTCATGGAATATGGTCTCTATATAAATGTCATAAAATAATATATGTGCATAACATAACTTATGCCTCGTATATGTTAAATTGAGACACAAATTCCTTACCTTAAGTCTCGAATTATTTTGTACAGGCTAAAACCTACTATATAATAAATATTAGTTTATTATACATATATTAAATAATCATACAAGATATATATATATATATATATATATATTACCATATATTATTTACTTAAGACCTTTAATTACCCATTTATTTACAATTCCATGTTGAAGTCTCATTTTGGGCAATAACTACTCTGTTTTTCATATATGTTTTGATTTGTTATTTTTTTGTTACTCATATATTGAACATGGTTTCATAATATCCAAAATTTTGACCATTATATAAATATAATACATATTATTGATATATTTATTTATATTAATCCATTAAAGTTAAATATAGAAAATGAAATACACCATTCTTTGATATGGTAGGCCGTACGTACACAAGAACACTGTTTACAATTTCATGAAGGATTGATATAAATAAAGATAAATAATATATTACCATAATAATGTAATTTTTATGTCATATATATCATATTTATTCATTAAAACTTTAATTATTACCATTTATGTAAAGCGTGAATGAGTCATATCTCTTTGCGAGGCATTATTCTGTTTTACACTCGAGTGGCATTATCGTATTCGAACATAATGTAAAGTAAGAAGGTATATTTGATACAATAATTAAATAAGTCTAATAATATCATAAATTTCAATAATAATCATTTAATCAATCATTATATCCAACTCTGATAGGTGGTGATGAAAAAAAACAACATCATTTTGCAAGATGATAGTCAACCATACACATGAATGATGATTTCATATCCCATTTGATAGAATTGGAGATGGTTGTAGGTCACTAAATTAAAATAAAAAATTTCATTATATGTAATATACTATGGTTATTTTAACATCATGTTTTTAAATAATTTAGGGATGGAGAGTATCAAATAATATAAAAACACTTGTTGAAGAACATTACATCTTCTTCAGGTTACCTCCTAAGATTTACACCAAAATCATTTTTAGGTTGAATCTATGACCAAAATAAGGCTTATATGATTAGAGGAGGTAAATAAGTAAGATATTTGGATAGGTATTTTCAGAACCAAATGTTATTTAATGTGTTAATATGAGAGGATAATGGGTTTCCTTATTTAAGTGAGGTGAGTGGCACACTTGTAATTTTTGGAATGAAAAAGGTGTAAGCATGTTTTTCACATTACAAAAGGATCCATAATTTACCATTATTAATAATTAAACATTATAAGGTATAAATATATCCTTAAAATGGGTTTTTTATGTTATGGGTCATTTTTAACCCATATATTTTTAGTTTAACCCTCGGTAAACACATTTTTATCTTAACCGAAGTAAATATTTTTTACGGTTTTTACTATTCATTATTGTAAAAAATTAAGATGAACTTATTAGATAATATAAATTATTGTTATTAAAAATATGGTATCTATTTTCTTAAATTCCATTCATTGAAATGTAAAATTTTAATTTAAATTAAACCCATAGACATGATCAAAATTAGTTTTCCAAAGAGAAAATGTTCAAAATCTTAGAAATTTTTTTTTATAAAAAACCGATAAAAAAATGATTCCAATGACATAAATAAGATTAATTGATATATAATTTTACTAATTTTAAATTTTAACCTATTTAAAACGAAAATTAACCTTTTAAATCCTTTAAATGAAAATTAAATTTTTAATAAAAACCATTTTTCTCTCTATTCATTGATAAATTAATCTGTTCAAATTCCAAAAATTTACCCCAAGATAAATTTGACATGATAATTTTGAAAATTATGTTTATTTAATGAAATTATTTTTATAAAATTGTAAAAAAATAATTTTATTGTTCTTTACAAAAATAAATAAATAATTTTTTTTTATGAAATATTATTTTCAAAACATATAAGACTTTACCAAAAATTATGTATTTTTTATCAATACATTATCTTTATATAAAAAAATTATAATTAATAATTAAAATGTGGTTATTCCTGTTTTTTCTGGAAATTTTATCATCTTGGTAATAAAGGGTTTTTTTTCAAATAATAATATTAATAGTTTGTCGTGATTTGTCAATCTCAGTGTTTCATGTAACACAAGCTATATGAGAAATTTAATTTATTAAAATATAATTCATAAAAACCTTGGGTTTTAAATTATACCCCCATTAAAATGATTTTCCCTTGAAATTATACCACTCTAATAAAAACTAATGAGGATAATTCCACCTCATCTTATTCTCAAATTCCCAAGCTACCTCAAGCTGGTGGTTTCACCAAAAAACATTGAATAAATGAGTTATCTTTTTTTGTAGAACTTTAACTGTATAATGCATAATATCCACTTGTTGATACTCATAAGAAATATTCTTATTTGAATTTATGAACTCTGATTTTATAACATGTGAAGGGTATGATATTTACTTCCTTAGTATAGATACATGAAACACATCATGAACATGAAAGATATTTGTTGGTTATTCCAAACGATAAGCTATTATCCTAATATGATCAAGAATTTCAAAGGGACTGATATAAATAGGGATTAATTTTAACTTATTTCCAAATATCATCACCTTATTTCATGGAGAAATTATTAGAAACACCTTATCACCAACCTCAAATTCTAGATCATGTGTAACGTCCCGGCCCAGGTGCCATGAAACAGTGCCCCAATCCAATCAGTCACATGATCTCAGGCATGCCTCCCCATATGCCAGAGGCTACCGAATTACAACAAGGGTCTGGTAAGTCAATCATGGAGAGAATATTCCCTCTTTTATCAAAGTAAACACCAGTATAGATAATAAAAAATAGTGTCAATAAATATAAAAACAAACAATACCAATAACTGAAGATTAACAACCAGTAAATACAATAACCCACTGAAGCGGTAAAACATGCAATGCTAATGTATGTATCAAGTGTCAAAATGAAAAGTAAAAAAATAAAGACACCAATGACACCTAGATGGGTCCTAATTTAAGAACCCATATCTTTATTTTAGGTATGAATATTTATTTCAATTTGTTTTTGAGGAAAAAGAGAGTATTTGGAAATTTTATAAGTACACGTAGTGTACTCATGAGTACATGTCATGCACCTAGTTTCCATGCATAATCATGTATTTTACTTGTAATGGCTGAGTACATGGTCATGTAGACCACCTAAAGCAGGGGCCACTTGAGGCAAGTACACGGTGTGTACATTGAATGAACGCACCGTGTACTTTTCTTTTTATTTGATTAATCGGACCAGGGTAATGTCTCATCTTCATAACACATCTCTTCTTCCTGTGTCTCGTACAGGAGAGAGACATACAACTGAAAATCTTAGAGCTCCTCCCGTTCCTCCATCTGAGCACCGATTGAGATGACGCCGGGTGAGTTGGATTCCCACCAGGGAGTTATCTATTTCTATAGAGCCTCTATTTCCCTATAGCCTCTCTTTCTGATTTTTCCTATCTCTTGAGTTATCCATGGTTGAAAAATTTTGATCTTTTTGTAGATCTACAATATTCTTGGCTGATTCAAGGTCCGAAGTTCAATATTTTTCATCATAAGACATCGAGGTAGGTGTTTTGTGATTTATTTGGTTGTCTTAGAATTATATATACTAAAAGTGTTGAATACCCTAATTTAGGGTCTTGTGTGTTTTTAAATTTAACCCTGTTTAATGCCTAATATGGTTGTTTGATTTAGAAAGGGTTATTGGTTATGAATAAGATTTATTACCTTGATTTTGGAGGTGTTACCCATGTTTGATTTGGTTATGGATGTTGGGTCTAGAAATCATGTTAGGATTCTTTTTTTCCATGCCTAGTGTTGTTAGAATGGTTTTGTTGTTTATCTAAGATGCAGTTGTTTCGAATTATGAAAGTATGAAAAAGGGGAATTGACTGTGAGTACTTCTTGAAGTAGGGACTTTTTTATAAGAACTGTTATTATGATTAACCAGAGGTATTAACTATGAGATCTGTCATGGTTCCTTGACCAGATGGGTTAGTCTGCGAGATCTACCTAGAGGGTCATTATTAAATAAATGTTGGACAACATGGAATTGACTGTAAGAGTTACCAAGGGGTCATTATAATGCAGACCAAGGGGGTATTAATCGTGAGATCTACCAAGGTGGTAATTTGTAATTGATTTTTTCTATGTCGGACCAGAGGGGTTAGACTATGAGAGCTTTCCCAAAGGGTCATTTTTTTAATTGATGATATTTGCAACCATATAGTATTAGACTATGAGGAATTTACCATATGGTTGGTTGTGAATGCATGTATGATTGTGATGAGTTTGCTAAGCCAAAGAACAAGCTTGGACTCGATCTTACTTGATTTTTAGATGGTCTTTAGATATATATTTTTGTTATTATTATACAAGGGGGATAAAAATCGTAAGCTAGATCCCAAGGATACATTTTTAAATGGATTTAATAATTAATAAATGTAAATGAATGTATTTGGAAACTGTAGGATTGTTTACTTTTGAGTACTTATTAGTTTATTTCTTCTTTTTGTTTATTGCCAGCTATATATATTCACTGATAGTTAGGCAAAATTTTTTTGGTGGTTTCCTATTGGAATTCATCTCACACCCTATTTGGGTCATAATTTTGGACCCAAACATATTATATGGTTGTAGGTATAGATAAGGGAAAACACCCATCTTTAATAGGAACATTATTGTTGTGGAGCTGGAGAGAATGGGTCTAAGTTGAGGCTTGCAATGCTGTTGGAGTTTACTATTTTCTATATTTTGGTTTTAGTATTCTCTTTCCATCCTTGTGACTTGTTTGGATGCTTTTCTTGATACATGTGACATGCATCATTTATATATATATATATGATGTAGTTTTTTATACTATCAGTTTTCCACTGTTTACTTATCTTGTATGGTTTTATCATTTCCGGTACTATTTACTATTTGTTTCTAACTTGTTACTCTGCCAATTAGGGAATAGTTTACCCACTATTATACCCAAGGACCTTACTTATAGTTTGTATCTCCTAGAATTTATGGGAAATGCGATTGAGGCCATGTGACCAACTCGGTATGAGGCTCATTTGGGAAGAACCTAGACCCAAGACATTACAAAGTGGTATTAGAGGAGGTTATTTTCTAATTTGTCTTATTTTTTGGATTATATAGATAGTTATAGAAAGGAATTTGTAGTTGGCAATAAGTTTTTCCCTGGAGTAGCTAACCCATGTATAGGGAAAATCCAATTTACCTTGAATATTTCAATTTTTATGGTTTTTGTAATTATTACAGTTGATTTGATTTCACCGTTGGGTGAAAATTTTGTTTTGTACATTTATTATTAATATCATTATAGATATATTTATATTTCAACTATATGAGATGAAGTTTTTCCATCTCATGCATCATATAGGCACTTGCTAGAGATCACATGTCATGCATTCTTGTCATTCCATTTAGGGTGCATTACTAATTGCATGCTATTGTGATATATGTTGTGCTAGATATTCATGTTGTTTTGATATATTTGGTGATTAAATACCCGCTATTTTGATAGGGTATTGGAATATGTAATGTTTTATTTGGGTGGATGCCAAAATTTAGCCCCTGAGGTGTTATGGGCCCTCTAGGATCGGAAATTGTTGGATCATGTTTGAACTTTAATTGAATTTTTTCAAGTTATGATGTGAAAAAGGATGCCAAAATTTGATTATATAGGTGTATTGGATCCCATGATTCAGAATTTTTTATGCCTTGGAGAAAATTTTAATTTTTTAAGGGTTTTAGAGAATTTTTAGAGGCCTACTATCCAAAAACCTAGAAAACATGGTGTGTGATGTTATGAACACAAACCATGTGTTCTTCTAATATAGAAGAAACAACATTTCTTAAGTACACATCGTATACCTAATATACACATTTTTTAGTCTTGAATCATGTGATTGGCTGCATGAGTGGAGACACATGGTTGATAAACATTTGGTAGAACACACCGTGTACTGAAAGTACATGTCATGCCGTAAAGACCGTGTGTTTGGCCATGTGACTAACGACACAGGTAGATGATACTTAGGTTGTACGTGATGTGTCTTGTTTATTCATGTCATGTAGTAGTTGACCCTATGACTAAAAACATGGGTGGTTAGAACTTAAGTAGTACACACCATGTCTCGTGTGAACACACAGTGTAGTGTTACACTAGGAGAAACCGTGTGGTTCCATCCGTGTGGGGGAAAAACCGAGTTGTTTAGTCTTGTTAAGGACACATAGTGTAGATTAAGTACACCTAGTGTAGTTTTCCATAGAAAAAACCTGAGTGAGTCTGGCCGTGTGGAAGGACATGGCTAGGAGAGAGGACTTGGGCACACACCG
Source organism: Viscum album (assembly GCA_963277665.1). Lineage (NCBI taxonomy): Eukaryota > Viridiplantae > Streptophyta > Magnoliopsida > Santalales > Viscaceae > Viscum > Viscum album. The sequence continues at coordinate 1,711,087,127 of OY728131.1, forward strand.
TGTGCTGGTAAGGCATGTCAAGTACCTGTGATGTTTACACACCAAGGCAAGTGGGGGTACATGCCAATGTATGAGAGTGAGTGATGAAAAACATTTTTATTGAATATTTTATTTATAATAAATGATATAATTTATTCGCATTGTGGAAAATGTGTTCATTTATTAAATATTTAGGATTATATCATTTATTTGAAAATTTGATGAAAATTTAAGTTTTACCCTTTAAAATTTACTGTAGAATTTTGGACATAAATATTTTGATATGTATTATTGAAAATTAAAATTTGGTAAACATGTTCCTAAATTAATGGTCTATGACTTTAATTAAAGATGTTGAAGGTAAATCATGCATTTGGTTGGTGAAAATTGGTCATGAAGTCAAAGTTGTGCTGGACTTGCCAAATTGAAAAATAGTTCTATATTTGGGCTATAACTCCTACATCTGTGCTCATATTGGTCTAAAATTTGGAGAGTATCTCTGTAAAAACATTTATGAAAAATAAAACTTGTATATGGATAGATTTTTCACATGTATTTTTGGTCAAACAAGCCGAGAAATTTTGATTAAATTATTTGGCCGAATTTCCCCATTCACATTCGAAACCTCTTAAAACCTAGCCTAACCTCCACTCAATAAATTGATGTTTTTTCATTTTGAGAGGTTGGTAAGTGAATTATGAGATTTAAGGAAGATAATAATAGTTTTTACTCAAATTATCCAACCATTTGATACGGGTTAGCTCGTGAACCAAGGATCCCCTCATCAAAGCCTTTTTCTCTTCTTCATGTTGTAATGTTTTCATTTGTGTAATAAAATTCTTTGTTATTATTTTATTTATTCTATTTTATCCAATTTTTCTAAATTTATTCTTATATTAATATTACTAATTTTTCTGAAATCAAGAGTAGAATCTATTTAGGGTTCTACCATCTCTAAACCTTTTCAAATGAAAAACGTTTCTACGATGACTACGCCATCTATGGAAAAGTAGTTCTTTTTAGTAATTGATATACCTATAAAATCCATCATTCATTTATTTTGAATCAATGAGATACTTTAATTCACATAATATTATCTATTAATTGAGTTTTAATTTAAATTAAAATAATAAAGAAATTGAACAACAAACACAAATCATGCGAGGTTGAGAATTGTGTGAATTGTGAGAGCGCGAATTTAATTGGTAATTCAAAACCACCTGAGATCAATTTGTAGTGTTCAAATATAATTCCTAAACTAAATTAATTATAATTTCCAAAGAGGATATGTGACTTAATTTATCCCAGACCATAAGATAACCTTACAACATCAACCAAAGCAGGGTGCTGCGATTGCATGTTCCGAAGTTAGCCTAGGGTTAAATTCACTTCATCTTTGTGGTAAAGTTACTTATCATAGGGTATGGGATTTAAAAAATTAAGGGATCATAATTAACTAGATATTAATATAAATTATAATTATTACCAAATTATTGAAGTGGTATATTTAGATCGGTTAAACTTTATAAAAATATTTTTCTAAAAAAACATCTTCTCGTTGTGCTTTGTTAATCAACTTTCATTTCAAAATTAAAAAAAATGAAATATTCTTCCAGAAAAATTCTTTTAGTTTTATAAATTATAACCCCCATCCTTTCAAGTAGTGTTATTATTATATTTTATTTTATTTTTAGAATACCTGTAATATTTTTTTTAATTACTTCCTCTTTAAGTGATGACCTTGGTCAACCACTCTATTGAACCTAAGTACCCCAAAAACCATTAATCATTTGAGGGAGATAACGAAAACACCATTAAGTGAGTGTATAAACTATGTATGAGTTCTACACTCCATGTAGTCATATTTTTTACCCTTTGAGTGTCTGATACTCTTTTATCCCCCGATGTTATTTTTGGACCCGTGAGTAGTCCTTTCTGAGTAGTTTTCCACACTGATCACGATGGTAGAACCTGTGGAGCATTATGAGGATCCCCTATCAGTGTATTATTTCTAGGATACCAATCACAGTATGCTCTTGTTGTTTATCATTCAATGATATCTTATAGGATTCATCTGATTACTTTATTTGGAAGGGGGTTTAATTGAATGAAATTATTATGTGTTAATGCTTTGTGTGGTTAAAAAAATTCTATTATGTTCCCTTTTTTAGGACCCAGGTTAGTTTAATAAGATCCTTGTAGGTTTCCTTGATTGTTAAAAAAAATATCTTACTTGCTAACTTGTTGTTCATGATGAAATGTTAGAGTTGTTAAATGTTTTAAGAAAAATTTAGTGAGACTTTCTTATTTTACTTTGAGTTGTTGATCTAAAGTAGTTTCAAGGGGGCTTTTGTGCCTAGTGAATCAGTTCTGTGTAACCTAGTAGTGGAAGTTGATTCTTATGATTTGTAATATGCTAGGTGTGGTAAGTAGCACTCTTAGAGATGGTTGAATTATTCTCTACTAAGAGATTTTGACGTTGGTATGGTATAGGAATCGTTGTCCCTAGTAGGTCTTCTGGTTTTAAATGACATCCTTGTTTGGAGGTGTGGTCATTGTACCTTGAATTGTTATGTGGGAACAAGCTTGAGGATCACTTGGTTCTCCAAGTTAGATATTCCTTCGACATGGTCGGCTATTAGGAGGTCATGTAAACCTCCATTTTCTTAGTGATGGATGACTTGGTATGTCATCACCCAAGTTAATGGTTGTGTAAATGATGTGATTTTGAGCAATTTCTTGTGTGAGCAATCTGGAACAAGGATGTATAAGGTGAAATACTATTCATAGTCTCCCTATAATGTATCACTAATCTTGTAAACATCAAGTAGTTTATGTTGACATATGGGATACCCATCGAGTGCTAAATGTTTAAATAAGCCTTTTAGTTTGGTTATATTGTTGAGCTACGATTTGTAGTGTATGTTCTTGGGTTATCTCCGGTGTAGAGTGACCTATGAATTTTTACCACATCTTAGGAGGAATTTCTGGGACATGGGTGTTTAGGCATGCCGATCAATTTATCTTTAGGCTTCATTCCAAGTGATATGATGTGGTGATCATTGTTCATGGAACGAAACACATGCATTTAAGTTTCTTCTGAACTAGCTCGTTTGAGAGTGGATAGTCCTTATCAATGTCTGAGACATTCCAAGATAGGGAGAGTCACATCGGTTTTATTTAAAATCTATTCCTTCTAGGTAGAAGGATCTTAATAAAGGACCATTATAAAATTATCTTTTTTTACTTGAATGATTATGAGGATTTCAAGTATTGTTTCTTATTGGTGATTTATAAGAAACACAATGTGGTTGTGATCAGTTGAATGATGATGTGTCATCTAGTAAAGCCAAGTTTCTTCAGGAGGTCAACTAGTAATGGTTAAACTATCCTTTTCTAGTAGTCTTTGAAGTACTATTAGTGTGCTATTTCTTAAGAAGCAAGAAAGTCCCATATCTTGACGTCATCTTGTGTGCACTAACAGAGCGTCAAATATATATTGTTCTACAGTTGGAAGTTGTTGGACTAGTTTGTGATCTCTTTCTATGTTGTACGCTGGATACATGGTTTGAGTAGAGGCTTGGTTAATCTTGAGTGATACTTGAGTTTCAATGTAATAACTCCTTGGAGCGACTCTTGATGCCTACTGCTTCCCTGGCATGATTTCCAGGTAGATTCCATTCTGGGTTCAGTCAGTTTTCTTAGGTGGAATTTTGGGCTTCACACTAAAGTCTCACTTATACGGGGAGCATGAACTACCTTGGTGAGTTTTTTAGACTCCAGATTAAACAAATCTGAGGATAACTCGGAATTTTACTTGGGATCAGATGTAATTCTTAAAGAGGTAATAAATCTAGTGTGTTGGATCTAGAATAATATTTTATTCATGTTGTGGCATGACCCTTTTGTGATCAAGGGATAGTGTGACATAGGAATTTCGCTGAGAGACAGATGTAGGCTTCAGTGAATGGGTGAGTTGTGAGAACATGGTGCCTTGGAAAAAGGCATTCTATTTCTGTTGTAATGCGTCGACCTTCTAATCCAGACATTTCTAATATAAGTCATCCAGTGATTGTTTAACTCGTTATCATTATTTTTCATGGTGTATGGTCTGAGTGAGCCATTTTTAACACCATACCAATTAAGGGTGGGTGTGCTACGAAAATTCACAATGTATTTCGAGGAAATATTTCATGACCAGTTTTGCTAATGTCATTTTAGGTTTGACCATTCCTTGTTGTGAGGTTGCAGTTATGAACTCAGTTGTGTTCGGGTTCACCCAATTAAAGGAAACCACATCGGTAGTGTCTCATGAATACTTAGGGGAGTGATTTGTAGAGTTTTTCAAATGTTGGAGGTATCATGGTTATGATACGGTGTGAGTTGATCTTGATAGTCTCACGAAGGTTTCACATTTATTACCGATTAAGGAAACCTTCAGTGTTGATGATCTTGGAAGATTTTACATATGAGAGATTATACATTTGCATGGGGTTCCATAATATATTATTTTATACAAGGATTCCTAGTTTACTTCTTGTTTCAGGTAGGGACTATAGAGGGATTTGGGTACATAGGTACTTCTGATTACAACTTACCATCCCCAGACAGATGGCCAGTCCGAGTGCACGATTCAGGTTTTTGACGATATGCTTTGAGAATGCGTCCTAGTTTTTAGGGGTTCTAGGGAGGGACACATACCCCTAGTGGATTTTGGATACAATAATAGTTTTCAAGAAATGATTCAGATGGAACCGTATAAGGCTATGTACGATATGCCATGTTGATCACCCCTCTGTTGACTAGAATTAGAAGAGGCAGCTATGCTGGGACCTCATCTAGTCCAAGAGACCATGTAGTATGTGGAGTTGATTCAAAAGAGGATGGCTACTGTGTAGTCTCACAAAAAATCTTATATTGATCAATAGAGATGACCTCTGGATTTCGAGGCCGGAGATTAGGTTTTCTTACGTGTCACACCAAGGTTGGGACATAAGAGGATTAGGATACATGGAAATCTTTCACCGAGATACGTTAGGACGTTTAAGGTTTTGGAGAGAGTTGGTCCAGTTACCTATCGGTTGGAGTTATCTCAGAGGTATTGAGCTATGCACAATGTATTCCATGTTTCTCAACTACGACGTTACTTTTCGGACCCGTGTCACATTTTTCAACTTAAGTAGATTGAGTTGGAAGTGGATGCATCCTTTGAGGAGCACCCTATTCAGATTCTGGATCACCATACGAAGGTTCTCCATGGTTGGTCTATTCCTCTAGTACATGTTCTATGTTAGCACAGGAGAGTATAGGATGAGACTTTGGAGAGGGATTCCAACGTATGATCACAATGACCAGATTTGTTTGAAGTTTCTTCTTCACCACACTTGGAAGGGAAATTCAGGGACAAAATTCTTTAAGGGGGGAATTTTGTAAGAACCCAGATCTTCATTTTAGGTATGGATCTTAATTTTGGGTTGTTTTTGAGTAAATAGGGAGAATTGGGAAATTTTATAAGTAAACGTTGTGTACTCATGAGTACATGTCCTGTACCTGGTTTCCATTCATAACCATGTACTGGCTCTGTAACAGCCGAGTACATGGCCATGTTGACCACCTAAAGCAGGGTCTGGTTGAAGCTAGTACATGGTGTGTACATTAAAGGATCACACCATGTACATTCCTCTTCATTTGACTAATTATTCTGAGGTCACGTCACATCTCCAGAACACATATATTTTTCTCGTGTCTCAAACATGAGAGTGATGTATGACCTAAATTTTTTGAGCTCCTCTCGTTCTTCCATTCGAGTTCCGATTGAGGCGCTGCCATTTGCAATGGATTCCCACCAGTGAGTTATCTCATTCCCTAGAGCCTCTCTTTCTAATTTATCCTCTCTCTTGAGTCATCCACTGTTGAAATATTTTGTCCTTTTTGTAGATCTATGATGTTATAGGCCGATTCAAGGGCCGACGTTCAAGAGTGTTCATCATACGACATCGAGGTAGGTGGTTTGTGCCTTTTTTGGTTGTATTTGGATTATATATGCTAAAAGTGCCGAATAAACTTGTTTAGGGTATTGTGTGTTTTGTAATTTAACCATGTTTAATGCCTACTATGGTTGTTTGCTTTAGAAAGGGTTATTGGTTATGAATAAGGTTTATTACCTTGATTATAGAGGTGTTAGCCATGTTTGATTTGGTTATGGATGTTGGGTCATGAAATCATGTTAGGATGCTTTGTTTTCATGCCTAGTGTTGTTAGGATGGAGTTGTTGTTTATCGGAGATGTAAGTGTTTTTCATTATAAATTTATGACCAATGGGAGTTTATGGTGAGAGCTTACCGAGGAATGGTATTTTTCTTATGAATTGTTATTATGATTGACCAGAGGTATTGACTGTGAGAGATACCATGATTCATTGACCAGGGGATTTTGACTATGAGATCTACCCAAAGGGTCATTATTAAATAAATGCTGGACCATAGGGTATTGACTGTGAGAGTTTCTAGGGGGTCATTATAATGAAAACCAAGGGGGTATTAACCATGAGATCTACCCAAGTGGTTGTTTGTAATTGATTTTTTCTATGTGAGACCAGAGGGGTTATATTGTGAGAGATTTCCTAGGGGGTCCTTATTATTTTATTTAATTGATGATATGTAAAACCATAGGAGATTAAACTATGAGGACTTTCCCCAAGGGTTTCTTGTGAATGTTTGTAGGATTTTGACGAGTCTGCCAAGCCAAAGCACAAGCTTGGAATCAGTCTTACTTGATTGTTCGATGGTCTTTAGAGATGTCTGTTTATTATTGTTATACAAGGGGATACAAAGATTATGATAGATCCAGAGTTTAAATTATTCAATGCATTGAATAATTAATAAATGTAAATGAATGTATTTGGAAATTGTAGGATTGTTTACTATTGAGTACTTCTTAGTTTATTGTTTTTTTTATTGCCTGCTATATACATTTACTGACAGTTAGGAACAAATTTTTTGGTGGTTTCATACTGGGATTCATCTCACAACCTGTTTGGGTCATTCTTTTTAACCCAAACAGATTATATGGTTGTAGGTATATATAAGAGAAATCACCCTTCTTCATTAGGTACTTGATTGCAGTGGAGGTGGAGAGCATAGTACCAAGCGGAGGCTTGCGATGCTGTTGGAGTATACTATTTTTTGTACTTGTGATTGAGTATTGTATTTCCAGCATTGTGACTTGTTTGGATGCTTTCCTAAATACATTTGACATGCATAACAATCACAAACACACACAGATATATATATATATATATATATATATATATATATGCTACAGTTGTTAATACTATTAGTCTTTCCATGTTTACTTCTGTTGTATGGTATTATCGTTTCTGCTATTGTTTACTATTTGTTTCCATTGTGTTACTTTGCTAATGAAGGAATAGTATCCCCACTATCACACCCAAGTCCTTTACTACTAGTCAGCAGCCTCAGGCATTTGGGGAAATGCGCTTGAGGCCATGTGACCAACCAGGTACAGGGGCACCTTTGGGCGGCACCTGGACCCGAGAATTTATACTTGAAACACATATGGTCCCCTCACCATGATTCATCCCAATTCTACTATCTAACTTAGGTCATTTTCCATTAGCTGACAACAAATCTACTTCGGTATCGATCTGGAAGCCCGAGTAGGGTGTGAGTACAACTCAGTAGGCCACCACCAACATTGTCAAAAACAAATTCAGTCAATAATAGTGTATGTAGTTGTATAATGAATAAAAATAAGTAATAAATTAAATAGTTAACATTTATTCAGTTATACCTTATTAACTGCATAATCCTCTAGGTTCCCATGGACACCTGAACCACAATACCTACTTCAGCCTATACCGGAGTCTGATATATCCTCAAGGGATATCAAAAATATGAATGTCCATATAACCAATCATTATCACATTTCATATTTCATTTATCAAATACATAAAACATGTAAATTAGTTTGACATGTGTATTGTGCACTATGGGATTTAACCTCAAGGGTCTATAGAGAGTAATACAAAATTAATCATAAATGCTTCCTATGAAAAATTAGAAAGCTCTCATGGTCTTTCCCCTCGAAGGCTCACACATTCCTTTAAGAAACAATCAGAAGCTCACACTGTCTTCTTACCTTAAGGCTCTCATGGTCCTTAAGTAAACAATATTAAAAGCTCTCTCAGTCTTCTTCCTATAAGGCTCACATAGTCTTTAAGTAAAAAATATTAGAATCTCCCTAAATATCATTCTCACACCATGACTATCCCATGTGCTACTCCATGCCATCATTATCACAATCATTTCTAATTTCACCAAACATTCCATTAATTAATTTAAAATTTAATTAATCATATCTAACCCATCAATTAATTCAAAAAATAATTGGTAATTCCATCTCCATTAATTAATTAAATGATTAATTAATTAAATCCATTACATTAATTAATTCACCAATTAATTAATCATTTTACTACTCGATATCAAATAGTCAATTCACCAATTAATTATTCACAATTTATAATTCAATAATTTGATAATTAACTCAACCATTAATTATCCCCCAATTCCATTTCTAAATTAACAATTAGTGTATCCCATAAATACCCTTAATTAATTTCCTAATTAATTATGTACATAAATCCCATTAATCAATTCATTAATTAATTTCCCTAAACTAAAAATCCCATAATTAATTCCACAATTAATTATCTCAAATGTATCATCCATATCCTGTATTTAATTTCATATTTAATTACTCAGTTCAACTATGCATTTATATCATTATCATGGGAGTAGATCATCATGTATAACACACCATTTATAAATCATTAATTAAAAAATAAATTAATGAATTCAACCAAATTAATTAATTAAAAAATTAATTAAAAGCATCCATTCATGTTAATTAATTCAACAATTAATTAACCATAACTTTCCCATTAGTTAATTCAAAAATTAATTATTCACATCTCTGTGGTTAATTAATTTAACAATGAATTATCTCATTTACAATCTCAATAACTCATAATTAATTCTATGATTAATTATTTTGAATCATATATTTCAATATCCCATCATTAATTCAATAATTAATTATCCATCTTAATAATATCACTGCCTTATAATTAATTCAACAATTAATTAATCAATCTTATCATTTCAATATTCCAAGAATCCACATTAATTAATTTACCTATTAATTAATCTAATTCATTCAATTTCACCATCACAACCATCCCTATTAATTAAAAAATACATTAATTAATCCAACTAATAAATCTTAACATTATATCCATTAATTTATTTACCAATTAATTAATTCAAATCATTCCCATTAATTAATTCCATAATTAATTAATTTAAATAATTCCCTTCAATTAATTCACCAATTAATTGTTTCTATAAATTTCACTTTTTAATTCAATAATTAAATAAACACATTTCATTATTAATTAATTCATAAATTAATTTAATCTCACTATATAATTCAATGAATTAAATAACAATATTTCTCACATTAATTAATTTATTAATTAATTAATCCACCAGTTCTATTAATTAATTCCATAATTAAATAACCAAATCCATCATTACAAAATCTTAATAATTAATTCATTACATAACTATTTAAACTATCCAAATTAATCAATCACATCATGACTATTAATTAATTCCAAAATTAAATAACCAATTCCACCATCACAAAATACTCACAATTAATCTATCAATTAAGTATTTAAACCAACCAATTTTATTCAAAATTTCATAATCACCCCAAATTAATTAATTTACACAGTTAATTAATTGAATACAGAAAAAATAAATTGTTAATCATAACATAAAATTTCTACAATCGGATACACATAAATGAATCGAGACTATGGGATTGGAATTTAGAACACCTACCTCAAATATGATGAATACATGATATGAATCCAACATCGATATTGATGCATTATTCTGATGACGATCAAAGGATAATGTAAATAAATAATCATATATGGTTTAATAAAAATCTTCTTAGAATACATCATTTTCTATGAATTTTTTTGATACACACCATCCTCTTATCAAGAAAAATAAAATGCCACTAACGACATGTCAATTTGATCAATATCAAAAATGATATTGACTATTAAAGTTTGAAAGGAAAGATAAGGGAGAGAGGGGAATGCCATAAATAATGGGCTTCCTAACCATGCCACACGTATGACCCCAAATCCAATATATAAGACATTTTCATCAATAAATTTAGTTACATTTTTTAATTTCATCTGTTATTTATTAATCTTCCCTATTAATTTCATGCATCAACTCATCATCATATTGAGCATTTAATAAAGCTTTTTCATGTGTCTGAATTAAATATTCAACATTGGTCTTTAAATGATAGCCTCAATTTTAGGGTTACGATGTCACTCACGACATGTCAACCTGAAAGCATACGAAAAATTTATAGATGAAAAAGTGTTTTAACAACAATTATTTTTTCAAAATAATAATAATAACTATAACAACAATAAATACTATTATTATAAATTATCTTTCACCATTTAAAGTTTCACTAGCAACATTAATTAAATGTCGACAATAGTTTATAATTTAATATTAACTCCACATTTGGATTGATTTAGCATTGAATAACAAATTTTACTGCTATAATATTGATCAACAAAAAATATTTTCATATGGAAAAATGTCGTTTATCATTTAAGTAAAAAAATATTTAACTACACATGTACTTTCCCACCATTTTTTTGACAATAATAATAATAAAACACTTATTATTAATAATATTCTTTTTATAAATAATAATAAAACTTTTAATAATAATATTGTTTTTATTATTAATAATACACTTATTTATGTAACTTAATTAATTTCAGATTAATTATAAAATTAATAAAATTAATCATTTAACTTAAATATTAAAATAACATCAAACACACATTATATATAAAAGTTATACCCTGACTAGGGTAAACCCCCCATTCCTGACCCAATGGGGGTATCAAATTTCTCATTTGATACAACATTTGAAAAATATTATTTATTTAATATAAAAAACACATTTAAATAATTAATTAATTATAAAAATATTATTTTCGCGAGCGAGACGTCCAAACATCCAATGCTTACAATTGTTATACCCCACCTAGGGTAAACACCATGTTCTAGACACAATGGTGATCTCAAATTTCAAATAATACGCACTGTTTAAGAGATATTAGTTATTTAATATTAAAAAATGGATTAAATAATCAATTAAATATGAAAGGGTATTTTCATGAGTGAGACATCAAAAAACCCCACGCTTACAAATGTTATACCCCACTTATGGTAAAAACCCTGTTCCAGAAGCTACGGTGGTCTCAGATTTCTCTTATGACACATTGTTTTAGAGTTATTCATTTATTTTTAATATAAAATGTGTGCTTAATTTATTATATTTAATATATATATATTTTTAATCATCACCGAGACTTTTGAGGAATCAGAATCTCATAATTAAGTTAATGTCGAAATCCAAAAATGTTCCAATAAAATATTACAATGTGTTAACTAGGAATTATTTATCTTGTAAGAAATTAAACATTTATTAAGTTGTTTCACCAATAAAGAAATTTTTCCACATAAAGTATTTATAATCTTCAAAAAGAAATATCTCTAAGGAAAAAAATACTTGGTAAAAAGATGGAATCTTATAATATTCCCACATTATAAAATTCTCGTCCTCGGGCTGTACTCCCAAGAACCTTTATGAAAAACATGGATTTACAAAATGATGCTCCTCCCATGAATGTTACGGACCCCACATTGGTACTCCTACTCGGCCGCTCGCCGCCGCCCACTGCCCCACTCTGGCCGAACCTCTTTGCTCTGACTGCTCCTTGGCGAGCAACGGATCTCCCCAAGGCGCACCCCCTGTCCAGACCTCTATCTCCCCAGCTCTCCTTCTCAGTCACACCTCCCTCCTCCTCCCGTGCGGCGTACTGTGCACCCGCGCATCCCGCCAGCATACGTGACCTCCAACGCTGCTTTATCTCCGGCGCACGACGTTTCCCCGGTGAGTTACCTTGCACCCTTATATTTTATTTCATAATAAAGTAGGGTTTGACCAAGCTCTAATGCTAGGGTTTGTGTATTGTCTTGTTCTTCTTGGATTATAGGGTATTATATTGAGCCTTGGGGACTTATTATTATATCTTTGAAGGTTTTGTCGCATGCACATTCGACTGGTAGGTGTTTCCAACCATTTCCCTTTTTGATTCAAACCTTGAGCACTTGAATGTTTTAAATTAATTCTTATATAGAATTTTCATCTCTATTTTATTCATGGAAAGCATTTGACATGGTTATATTGTTGTTTTAAATTTCTAAAAGTGTACTTTGATGTAAGTTTATATGAAATGCATCGGTTCTTCTTAAATTTAATTGATTTCTTTGTGATGTGTTTGGTTGTAATTGATGGTGACTGTGTTTTGGAATTGTAAAATTGGTTTGGTGTGTTTTTTGTCAAAAATCATGAACCAATTAGCTGTTTTAGAAAATATTTGGAAATGGTGGTTGGTTTGAAAGATGAATTTTTCTTTTATAAAGTGTTTTAAAAGAATTGGGTTTGGTTTCAATGCTAAAGTGGTTTATGAATAATGTTTTCTAGGGTGATTCTTCTAAAAACTAGATGTACCATTGGATGTTGGCACATCCATGGGAGCACTAGGTGCTCGCATGGATGTGTCACCAAATGAAAATGTCACATTAAAGCTATGTTTTCTTAAAACTAGGTTTCAATGAAAATAATGTGCTATTTCATAGGGAATTTAAAGAAGTTGTCTCGGTTGGCTTTTGGTGGGAGTTAGATGGTTGTTTTGCTTAAAGGCCCGTTTGGTAAACTTGAATTGTTTGGGTGTGTGTTTCGATCTTAAGGGCTAGTTCGGCTTTGAAAATTTAAATGATATTTTTGTAATGTTTTGGGTAATGCCTTTGAGAACTCTAAGTTAAAGGCCCATTTTCCTCTTCTAACTCAACTGTAATATTTTTGTAAAATCTTTGAAAAGAATCTGTTTTGGGAAAAATGTGAATGCCCGTTTGGCAACCTAATGTGTTTTAGAAGTTAGTTTAAATGTTTATGTAATGTGAGTATCCAGTTTCCACTTTGATGATGTGATATAGGTATATATATATATATATATACTTATGGGGAACTTCTACAGGGGACACCCCTTTGAGGGTTGTCGTGTAGCAGTGTTTGTGTAAGGGGTTGGCAAGTGCGGTAAGATGAGTCACTCATGCGAGGGCCTCCCACTTACATAGTATTATTAAAGCTACCACTAGTTCCTGGGGATCTTTTAGAGAATCGATTGACGATTGCTAGCCAACCCCGATTAGATGGGTTGGTTCCCCCTTGGTATATTGGCCTTGTGGGGTGTACCACTGGTTGGCTATTAGGGAGGCCAGTTGGTTATTGACTATGGAGTACCACCTGCGATAGGTAGTCTGAAACTGAGTACGTCCAGGGGTTTTCTAGGGATCTTTAGGATTTCCCATGGTTATTTCTTATATCTTCTTATTTACATTTACTTGAACTTGGTTTCCAGCATTTACTTATTACCTGTTCTTATTTTTCACAAATGTGATAAACATGGATTTAAAATTCAGTTTATAATAAATGCATTGTTTTGGAAAAAATGGTTTGTGGTGTGGGTTGGTTTTGAAATGGTAATTCAGGATCCTTTTCCCTTAAAATATGAAAAACCTATTTTCTATCTTTATATGTGAAAACTAGTGTTTTTGGGTTTGTTTCTAGAAAGTGTTCTTGGTTGGATTCTATTTTTTACTTGGGAAACCCTACTAAGAATTTTTAATTCTCACGCGTATTCTATCTATTCAGATGCAGGTTCAGCTTCTTGGTTCAACTTCCTATTTCTTCTGCCCATTGGGGAAGATTGTTAGTGTTGGAGGTAACCTAGAGGTCACATGGAGGTATGTGAAGTTTTTTTTCTTTCCGCCGCTAGTTTTTTTATCGTCAAATTTTATTTGTCTGTTTATCTTTTTCACATGGGCAAAATCATTCCCAATGTTTTATATTTTGATGCCCGACACTGGTTTCTATCCCGAGGGGATCGGGAATGGCCCTCGGGACCTGCTGCGAGCCAGCTCGGGTGACCGGTTCAGGGTCAACCCAGGCTGGTTCATGACAAAATGGTATTAGAGGAGGCCCTTGATATTTGGGATGTCTGGTAGAAGGACATTATGATTTTTCAGGACTCAGGAGGTAGGTTACGAGTTGGTGCTTGATCACCACCGCCTGTGACGAGACCTGAGTTACCAGGGGTAGTCTGGGGTTTGATTCTTTTACCTTTTATTGTTATGGTTTGAGGGATGATAATGAAGGAGAACTGGTTCATGTTGTGGCCTCACATGGGGTGGTGACCCATGTGGATTCCAAGTGTCCAGTTCAAGGTCCTTTTAGTGATATACCTTACTTGGGATATGGCTCACCACCATGTCACCGAATTAGGCATATGAACTAGTTCCTCATTCCGGTGGTTTGTTGTTGACTGTGTTTTGTTTTTATCTCGATCAATGTGACCGTGTGTTAAAAATGAAAGTAGTTTTGAAATGGAAAAGTGTTTCTTTTTAAATCGTTTTGAAATTGGTGAATTGGGTTTTTAAAGTGGGAGTGTTTTGATTTGGAATGTTTTATTGCGTGCTTGGATTTGATAAGGGGAAGAAGTGTTCGAACTTTGGTATTCTTTATGGAGGGTAAAACGTGCATCGATATGTGTAGACAGTGCGTGGGAGCACTTGTCTGTGAATGATGTAGTCGGGATTGGGTGAACGCACATGTGACAGTCCATAAGGGGCCATATGTGAGTTTGAAAATTTAAAAGAAATTGTGGTTTATGGAAAAGGAACTTTTTTTACTTATGTTTGTATATGTTTAGCTTTTGAGTTTGTTTCCCTTGGCTTGGGATGTTTCTTTAATTTAGTTTTGGCTAGATGCCGATTTTAGTTGTGTTTTTCGTGTTGTTTTGAGTATACCGCCCAGAAAGGTCGCTAAGGTTGCTAATGAGTCATGCCCAGTTTCAGTTCTTTTTTCTTGTTCCTTATCGATCAAAGTAATCAAATCCTATTAGAGGAAGTTGTGTGGTTGTGAAATTATAGTGGGTCTTTAGGCTGTTGGGAACTCCCAGGGTTGTTAGGGTTCATACCGTCTCAGGTTTATTTGAGGGTCCAGTTCTGGACTAGTAAAGATGGATGTCTCACCAGCGTTGAAGATTGGGGTGTGTTTGATGGTAATTGGCTCTAGAGAAGGTTCCCCATATGGAAAATAGTGCATGCTGGAGAAACCTGTTGCCAAGACACCATCTACGTCAGTGCCGACTCCCAGTTTTTCTGACCATCCTCATGTGTGCCACTAGTATGGCCAGTTCTGGCATTCTAAGCCATTATCTTTTGTTCTTTTGAAAAACATGTCACTATTTTGGTCATTTGAATCATCGAGAAGAAGAATAAGTTGGGGACAGGAGAATGAAAATGCCTGACTGTGAGGAAGGGGATGCTTCAGCCATCAGATCCCCAACCACAGGTCTCGGGGTGAAGCTCATGCACAGTCAGGAGATGTCAAGGGTGTGTAGAACCTCACATCAGATTATGTTTTCAGATTTATGAAGGGAAATATCCAATGTTTTTTTGTTCTATTCTTGTCTTCGTTGTAATCTCATCCTTGTTATGGTCGTGCGATGAGCTCGTTCTACCGCAATCCAAACAGCCTCATCTACTCTTAGTGAAACTTCTAAATCATTCGAATTCCTTGAAGGGTGTTGGGGCTAGGGATAAACAAACCTATTCTGATTTTGAGTATGGTATCAGCTGCGTGCATTAGGGGGATGTTTGGTTCTGTAAAATTAATGGGTGTTGTTTCTGGGATCTTTATTAGGTTGGATGCCTCTCCATGGGTTTTCATATAGTGTGTTTGAGTTTTTTAGGGGATTCCTCCTTCCCAGTGTCTCAGTGTTCCAATTTTTCCCAGAATAGTTTTAATCCTAGTGGTGGAGTTGTTCCGTTATCATTGAGAATGTGGGATGAGTTCAATTTGGGGAGTTCCCATGTTGCCCACCCCCCTGGGGTGGTGTGTTCGAGTTTCAAGGTTTCCATGTTAGTAAATTTCTATGGTGGGGAGAACCCTCCCGTGTTCTCTCCTCAACCTCAGACAATGATTGTACTCAAGTTGGTCGGGTGTGACTTGTGTTGGTAATGGTCACCCCTAGCATCTCATTTTCTTTTGGTTTTTCCTGGGCATGGACTCGAGTTATGCTAACTATTGACTTAGTGAATTTCTAGGGGAAGAAAGTGTCTATGGTGGGGAAAATTATCGCACCCCAAACCGATCAATGCATGACTTACGCATGAGTTATAAAACTCTGCAATAACTACGCAGTTTAACCTTGTATGCGGTCAGATCTAGGTGGCACAGTTCGAGCGCGGTCCGCCCAACCGTGCACTCGACGTCACGCAAGATGGGCCGTTGTTAATTTTTTTATTATTAAAGTTTGGTAAATTATTATTATTATTTATATTCGAATTAATAATAATAATAATAATAATAATATTATTCTTATATTTATAAGAAAAATAAAAAAAATATAAAACCCTAACCCTAATACCCGGCCTCCCCTCCTTCCATTTCTCCCCCCTCTTCACGCTGCTGCCCCGCGGCCACGTCCCTACGTCTCCCGCCTGCCGTTTGGCTGGTTGTGCCATGCCGGCTGCGCCCCGATGCCCCTCCGTTTCTCCCTGCTGTCCTTGATGGCACACCTCCATTTTTCCCGTCATCGACCCCTGTCCCGGCACCGCCCCGCTGCCCCACACCCACCAACCACACCTTTTCTCCCCCAATACAGCCACACCACCCCCAACGCCGCTCCTCCCCTACGCGCTATGAACCTCGCGTTGGCCGTTCTACTCGGCCGCTCGCCACCGCCCAACCCCCCACCCCCCCCCCCCCTTCGGTCGAACCTCCTTGCTCCGACTGCTCCTTGGTGGGTAGCGAAAATACCCAAGGTGCACCCCCCCAACCAGACCTCTCTCTCCCTGGTGCTCCTTCTCGGACACACCTACCTCCTCTTCCCGTGTGGTGCATTGCGCACCCATGTGTCCTGCCAGCAACCGCGACCTCCAGCACCGATTTATCTCCATCACACGACGTTTCCCCTGTGATTTACCTTGCACCCTTAAATTTTATTTGGTAAGAAAGTAGGGTTTTACTAAGCCCTAATGCTAGGTTTTGTGTATTGTCTTCTGTTTCATGAAAAAGTTAATTGAATTATTTGTGATGTGTTTGGTTGTAATTGATGGTGACTATGTTTTGGAAATGTAAAATCTGTTTGGTGTGTTTGTTTGAATAAAATTATGAACTAATAAGTTGTTTTAGAAAGGATTTGGAAATGGTTGTTGGTTTGAAAGATTCATTTTTCTTTTATATATTGTTGTCAAAGAATTGGGTTTGGTTTCAATGCTAATGTGTTTTATCAAATATGGTTTCTAAGGTGATTCTTCTAAAAACTAGATGTGCCACTGGATGTTGGCACATCCATGGGAGCACTAGGTTCTCACATGGATGTGTCTCCAAATGAAAATGACACATTAAAGATATGTTTTCTTAAAAATAGTTTTCAGAGAAAATAATGTGATATTTCAAAGGGAATTGAAATAAGTTGGACTGGTTGGATTTTGGTGTGAGTTAGATGGTCATTTTTCTTAAAGGCCCATTTGGTAAACTTGAATTGTTTGGGTGTGTTCTTTGATCTTAAGGGATAGTTTGAATTTGAAAATGTAATTGATATTTTTGTAATGTTTTGGGTAATGCCTTTGGGCACATCAAGTTAAAGGATCGTTTGGCTCTTCCAACTCAACTGTAATATTTGTGTTGACTCTTTGAAAAGAATGTGTTTTGGAAAAAATGTGAATGCCCGTTTGGCAACCTAAT
The DNA here is from genome assembly GCA_963277665.1 of Viscum album. Lineage (NCBI taxonomy): Eukaryota > Viridiplantae > Streptophyta > Magnoliopsida > Santalales > Viscaceae > Viscum > Viscum album. The sequence continues at coordinate 1,711,105,124 of OY728131.1, forward strand.
GTGTTCTAGAAGATGGTTTGAATGTTTATTTGATGTGACAACCCAGTTGGCACTTTGATGATGTGATATTGGTATACATATATTTAAATACTTATGGGGAACTTCTACAGGGGGACTCCCCTTCGAGGGTTGTCATGTAGCGGTGTCCGTGTAAGGGGTTGGAAAGTGCATTAAGATGAGTCACACATGCGAGGGCCTCCCACTTACACAGTATTATTAAAGATACCATGGGTTCCTGGGAATCTTTTAGAGAATCGATGGACGATTTCTATCCAACCTAGATTAGATGGTTTGGTTACCCCTTGGTAGATAGGCCTTGTGGGTCATGCCACTGGTTGGATATTAGGGCAGCCAGTTGGTTATTGACTATGGAGTACCATGCCGACAGGTTGTCTGAAACTGAGTACGTCCAGGGGTTTTCAAGGGATGTTTAGGATTGCCCATGGTTATTTCTTATATCTTCTTGTTTACTTTTACTGGCACTTGGTTTCCATTATTTACTTGTTACCTATTATTCTTTTTAAAAAATGTGATAAACATGGATTTGAAATTTAGTTTCTAAGAAATGCATTGTTTTGAAAGAAAAAAACGGTTTGTGGTGTGGGTTGGTTTTGAAATGGTAAATCAGGATCCTTTTCCCATAAAATATGAAAACCCTATTTTCTATATTTGTATGTGAAAACTAGTGTTTTTGGGTTTTTTAGAAAGTATTCTTGGTTGGATTCTATTTTTTACTTGGGAAATCCTACTGATCACTTTCAATGCTCATGCCTATCCTATCTTTTCTATGCAGGTTCAGTTTCTTGGTTCAACTTCCTGTTTTGTCTGCCCATTGAGGAATATTGTTAGTGTTGGAGGTGACCTAGAGGTCACATGGAGGTATGTGTAGTTTTGCTTTCTTTCCGATGCTAGTTTTTATAGTCAATTTTTATTTGTCTGTTTATCTTATTCATATGGGCCAAATCGCTCCCAATGTTTTAAATTTTGATGCCCGACACTGGTTGCCATCCCGGAGGGATCGAAAACGACTCTTGGGACCTGCCACGAGCTGGTTCGAGTGACTGGTTCAGGGTCAACCCGAGAAGGTTCCTGACAATTTAGGTCCCACCCTTTATCATAAATAATTCCCAAGAACCAAAACATAATCATACAACATAAATAATTCCATAAAAACATTACATTAGAATTGTGTAAAATCGAATTTAAAAAGAGGATTTTTAAAGAAAATCCCCTTATAAATGTCATACAATTGAATAGATAATTAATAGAGTGGATGTACTATGTATATATACTATAAATACACATAATATAACATAATATAAATATAACCCATCACACAAACAATTTAAATAACACATAAATAATGAAGTAGAAGGTTAACCCAAAGAATGAAAATCGGGTTAAGAATTCCCTTACAAAAATCATATAATTGAAGTGAGACTTAATAGTGTTAATGGAATATGTATATATACTATGAATAAACATAACTCATGATAATATAAACAATTTCCATCAAACAAACAATTTTAATAACATATAAATATTGAAGTAGAAGGATAACTCAAAGAATGCAAATCTGGTTAAGAATTCCACTACCTCGGGTCTGTCTTACTTAAAACCTTTTTAAACATCCTGTATAATGGTAAAAAGGGTGTTATTAGTAGTTTAAAGAAAAATTTTAATGTTTATAACATCTTATATTATCATTTAATAACATCATTTCACCCTTTAATTGTTAGTATTTTTCTCCTTGCACGGGTTTTGGGTGAGTTCTTAACATGATTTCCATGATTGGTTCATGGTGGATGTTCTTATCGATTGGAAGTGAAATTACAGAATTGTAATGGAAATGTATTTACATATTTATAGTACCATAATTTATACCATTTATCATTTTGAGGTTTAATATGAGGATGATTCATAAGTTAAAACATTAATGATGTTTGTTTAGATCATTTTAGTGGTTATTTGATAATAATGACCTCATTTCATTTTATAAATAAAAACCATGTGTTAAAATGAATTAAAGAACCATTTATGAGACATAATACATATATTAAAACTTGGTTAAACCATAAAAATGGTTTCATGACCATACTAGAAGGATTTAATGAAAAATGAAATCACATAGTCCACGATGTCGGTAATTTGACACATCATGGACAATGTTTTTAATTCTTTAAATAAGTGAGAGAAGAGAAGAAAAATGATGATGAATTATCCATGAACATGTGAAAACTCAGAATATACATGATTCTGGAGATTTCATTCCCTTTGGATAAGAGGGGTGAGGAAAGAAGAAAAAGGAATCATGAAAAAAAAGAAAACTTGAGAAATTTCTCATGAAAATTCGGCAGCCTAAGGGCGTCTCTTAAAATTTCATAAAAAATAGTTTTATGAGAGAAAGGGAATATCTCATCACCCATACATAATATGGATAGTAAGGGGGGGGATATGTAACAAAATATCCCAACATAATCAAAAGGTAAAGGAAGATAATAACATAAAATGAATGAAAATAAAGAAAATAAAAGAGGATGTTTACCTCTTGATCTCTTCTCCTTGAGATCCTTCTTAAGGGCTTTGGTTTTGGTATTTTGGTGGGACAAGAAGCTCTAGGACGTTGGGAAGAGTCTTGTGAGGATTATTGGGCATAACTTAGGCATTTAACAAGGCTTGAGAGGTGTGGGAAGAAGAGGGGAGTGAGGGTGGTATTTATAATGGAGGAGAGGGGGTATTTTTCACTATTTTAATCATTATTATAATATTTTCGCCCAAGATTATGAATATTCTTAGTTAATGTGACCGAAAATAGTAATAATTGCATCTGAGTTCGAACCAAGTGGCCTTTCATCACTTATGATGCCATAAATAGTGTATTTTACTGATAATTTGATTATATGGTATTTTATCGTATTTCACTATTCACTGAAAAATCAATTGTTTCAGAAAAAAACCCAAAAAATTAACCAAAACATTTTTCGACGTTTAGAATTAAAAAATGAAGTCAATTTTTTGAAAATAATTTTCTAAATATAATTAATTTAATTTTTAAATAAAATCATTCTTAATTCAAAAATAAACAATTTTAATTCTATATCTACTTCTATATTACGATGAAAAATTAACCAAGATGTTATTATCATAAAGCCTTAAGAAAATAAAATAATAATAAATTTTACTATTCATTTGGGTCATGACACTATTCGTATTAATATTCATAAGGGTATTGTACTATTCACCAAATAACTAGTTGGTACCAATAGACTTCAAATAACATACTGAACACAATTGTAGATTTCAATTTCTTGAAAGTAAAAACATAGAAGTGGAAAAATTATGTTTTAAAGTCTAGTTATAAATATCTACATAAAACAAAGTTTCATTCATTTCAATTTTTCTTAAAATAAAAACCGGGATGTTACATTATCCCCACCATTCGGAAATTACATCCTCACAATTTTATTTACTTATTAATCAAGTGAGGGTACCTTGATCATGGTGTCTACCTGGTCTCATCATCATCTTTCTCACATAAATAGAAGGTCCAGGCATTGCAACAATGATTTAGAGATCCTTCAAAATCATTTTATTCCTTTATCCAAATACACCTTGTAAAACATGGGTCATATGGGTGTTCACCGAAAAATAGTTTTGGAAAATAATCATGTATGACATATAATTTCAAAACATCTGATAAAACTTGATTTTTATAAAATAGTCAGACCAAGTTTGAGTTGAAACTTTCAATCAATAGTCCTTTTAGAACTCCCTAAGTATGTGATGAAACATTATATTGTAAAAGAAAATATAAATAGGTTGTGCAAGGGTCTCCTTCTTCAGAACCTCTTTCAAAATCATAATATGCTTCAAAATATCTTGATAAGGTAATATATTTTAAAATTCCTTGATAATATTTACATTTCTTAAAAATATGAGAATATTGAGAAAATAGGATTTGATTAAATACAACCCACGATCCACTATGGTATCGAGGTATAGTGGAGGTGTTTGATATCTCAAAAAATTTCATGCAAGTGAGTTGTATGTTAGAAAATGTTTCAAAGTCGTCTGGACATGACGTTGCAATAATTATTGCAAGAAAGTCATCTGGAAGAGAGAGGAATGTCATTTGAGATCCCCCTCCTTCCATTTTTAATTGACTTTCTTTAATCTGAAAAGTTATAAAACAAGGATTTAACTTAAAGAATTGACATACAGACTAACCATATATTTAACGAAAACTCTTAATCCCTAAAGTTTTCTAAACCTTTCCTCTGATACCAACTATAAGGACCCGACCTTATTACATACATAATCTTGAATTTATTCAAGAAAAAAACTTCCTTTTACATTGAGGATCTTTTCATGTTTAGAGATTTAGACAATTAGGAGAATACATTCATAACATTACACATTATTATAGAATGGATACCATAAAAATAGATTCCATTTTTTTCTAAATATAAAACATTAAAAGTTAAAACAAGAATCCTTGACAATTCTTCAAAATTTAACATGGATTCCTTCCTTGTCTTACACATCTATTAACCTGTGAAAAATCATTTAAAAACTTTGGATGAGCAAAAAAGCTCAGTAAGGGATGGAAAAGAAGGAAAGATCACATTTTTCCATGAATACTCATAACATATGAAAGCATACTCAAAAGACATTCTTGTCACACATATATACTTAATTTGTGTAACATGAGATTTACACAATATCCAGATAAAACATGAGAACATAAATATAATCAAAAATTTATCTTGGGGCATTACTTACATAATCTTGTAACCATTCTTGGATACCTTATAATTTGTAACCCTCATAGCTACCTTACTTTGTGTAACCATCGTAGTTACACTTGGAGTAACTATACGGACAACCTCCAACTTACTCATACCCAATGCATTTGAGGGAGATATAGGTCCCAAACTTCATCATAAATAATTCCCAATAACCAAAATACAATCATACAACATGAATAATTCTATAAAAACATTACTTTGTAATTTCATAAAACCGAATTTAAAAAGAGGATTTTTAAGGAAAAGCCCCTTATAAATGTCATACAATTGAAGAGAGACGTAATTGAGTGGATAAAGAATGTATATATACTGTAAATACACATAATAAAACATAATATAAATAGAACCCATCACACAAACAATTTAAATTTCACATAAATAGAGAAGTAGAAGGTTAACCCAAAGAATGGAAATCGGGTTAAGAATTCCCTTACAAACATCATATAATTGAATTGAGACTTAATAGAGTGAATAGAATATGTATATATACTGTAAATACACATAAATAGTGATAATATAAAAAAATTTCATCATACAAAAAAAATTTAATACCACATAAATAATGAAGTAGAAGGATAACCCAAAGAATGAAAATCTGGTTAAGAATTCCCTTACCATGGGTCTGTCTTACTTCATGATTGTTTAAAATTACTGTATAATGGTTAAAAGAGTGTTATTAGTGGTTTAAATAAACATTTTCATGTTTATAAAATCTTATATTATGATTTCATAACATCATTTCACCCTTTAATTTTTAGTATTTTTCTCTTTGCACTGTTTTTGGGTGACTTCTTAACATGATTTCCATGATTGGTTCATGGTGGATGTTCTTTTTGATTGGAAGTGAAATTATAGAATTGGAATGGAAAGGTATTTACAAATTTCCAATAACATAATTTATACCATTTATCATTTTGATGTTTAATATTATTATGATTCATAAGTTAAAACATTAATGATGTTCGTTTAGATCATTTTAGTTGTTCTTTGATAATAATGACCTCATTTCCTTTTATAAATTAAAACCATGAATTAAAAAGAATTATATAACCCTTGATGAGACATAATACATATATTATAACCTGGTTCAAGCATAAAAATGGTTTCATGGCTAGACTTGATGGATTTAAAGAAAAATGAAATCACATCGTCCACGATTCTTGATACTTCAATGATGATGAATTTTCCATGAACATGAGAACAACCAGAATATACATGATTATGGATATTTTATGCCTCTTGGATAAAAGGGGGTGAGGCATGAAGAAAAAAAAATCATGAAATAAAAGAAAAATTGAGAAATGTATCATGAAAATTTGGCAGCTTAACGACGTCTTTTAAAATTTCACAAAAAATAGTTTGATGAGAGAAAGGGAATATATCATCACTAATATATAATATGGAAAGTAAGGGGGGATATGGAATGAAATATCCCAACATAATCCAAAAGTAAAGCAATAGAATAACATAAAATTAAAGAAAATAAAAGAGGTTGTTTACCTCTTGATCTTTTCTCCTTGAGATCCTTCTTAAGGGGTTTGGTTTTGGTCTTTTGGTGAGACCAAAAGCTATAAGATATGGGGAAGAGACTTGGGAGGAGTATTGGTCTGAACTTAGGCATGAAACAAGGCTTTAGAGGTTTGGGAATAAGAGGGGAGTGAGGGTGGTATTTATAGTGGAGGAGAGGGGGTATTTTTCATTATTTTAATCATTATTATAATATTTTTTCCCAAGATTATGAATAGTCTTAGTTCATGTGACCTAAAATAGTAATAATTTCATGTGAGTTCAAAACAAGTGTCCTTGCATCACATATGGTGTCATAAATAGTGTATTTTACTGATAATTTGATTATACGGTATTTTATCGTATTTCACCATTCACCGAAAAATCAACTGTTTCAGAAAAAACCTAAAAATTTACCCTAACCATTTTTTGACGTGTATAATTGAAAAATGAATTCCATTTTTTGAAAATGTTTTTCTATATATTATTAATTTAATTTTTATATAAAATCATACTTAATTAAAAAATTAACAATTCTAATTTTATAACTACTTCAATATTACGATGAAAAATTAACAAATATGTTATTATCTTAAATACTTAAGATAATAAAATAATAATAAATTTTACTATTCAATAGGGTTATGTTACTATTCGTATTACTATTCATAAGGGTATGTTACAATTCACCAACAAAATAAGTTGATTCTAATAGACTCCAAATAACATACTGAACACAATTGTTGATCACATTTTCTTGAAATTCAAAACATAAAAATGGAAAAATTATGTTTTAAAGGCTAGTTATAAATATCTACTTTAAACAAAGCTTCATTCATTTCAAATTTTTTTAAAAGAAAAACTAGGATGTTACAGCCCTTGTTACCAATCATTATCACATTTCATATTGCAATTATCAAATACATAAAACATGAAATCAGGTCGACATGAGTAATGTGAACTATAGGCTCTAACCTCAAGGGTCTATAATGAGTAATACAAAACCAAGCATAAATTATTCCTAGGAAAAATGAGAAAACTCCATAGTTTTTCCCCTCGATGGATCACATAGTCCTTCAACAAACAATCAGAAGCTCACACAGTCTTCTTCCCTTAAGGCTCTCATAGTCCTTAAGTAAACAATATTAGAAGCTCTCTCTGTCTTCTTCCCATAAGCCTCACTTAGTCCTTAAGTAAAAAATACTAGAATATCCCTTAGTCTTATCCTTTATATATCATTCTCACACTCTAGTTATCCCATGTGCTACTCCATTCCATCATTATAACAATCATTTCCCATTTAACCAAACATTACATTAATTAATTCAAAAATTAATTAATCATATCTAACCCTTCAATTAAATCAATAATTAATTGGTCCTTCCATATCCCTTAATTAATTCAATAAATAATTAACTAAATCTGTTCCATTATTTAATTCACCAATTTATTAATCATTTCACAACTCAATATCCAATAATTAATTCACCAATTAATTATTCACAATTTATAATTTAATAATTTGATAATTAACTCAACCATTAATTATCCCGCAATTACATTTCTAATTCAACAATTAGTTTGTCCCATAAATACCCTTAATAAATTTCATCATTAATTAAGTACATCAATCCCATCAATTAATTAATTAATTAATTTTCATAAACTAAAAATCACATAATTAATTCCACAATTAATTATCTAAAAATGTATAATCTATATCCTATATTTAATTTTATAATTAATTACTTAGTTCAACCACGCATTTAAATAATTATCATGGGAGTAGATCATCATGTCTAACAACCCATTTATAAATCGTTAATTAATTAATTGATTGATTCAATCCCATTAATTAATTCAATAATTAATTAAAAACATCCATTCTTGTTAATTAATTCCACAATTAATTAACCATACCTTTCCCATTAATTAATTCACATATTAATTATTCACATCTCTCCCATTAGTTAATTCAATAATGAATTATCGTATTCACAATCTCAATAAATCATAAATAATTCTATGATTAATTATCTCGAATCAACTATTTCAATCTCCCATCATTAATTCAATAATTAATTATCCATCTAACTAATCTCATTTCCCCATAATTAATTCAACAATTAATTATTAAATCTTATCATTTCAATATTCCATCAATCCACATTAATTAATTTACCTGTTAATTAATATAATTCACTCAATTTCACCATCACATCCATCCTTATTAATTAAAAAACACATTAATTAATCCATATAAGAAATCGTAACATTACATCCATTAATTAATTTCCCGATTAATTAATCTAAATCATTCCTATTAATTAATTCCACATTTAATTAATCTAACTCTAAACCTTTAATTAATTATCAAATTATTTTTTCACATGAATCTATTTTAATTAATTCCACTATGAATTAATTTAACTCATTTCCTTCAATTAAATCACCAATTAATTGTTTTCGTCAATTTCATTATTTAATTAAATAATTAAATAAACACATTTTTATTAATTCATTCACCAATTAATTTAATCTCATTATTTAATTCAACGAATTAAATAACAAAATTTATCACATTAATTAATTTATCAATTAATTAATCCACCAGTTCCATTAATTAATTTCATAATTAAATAACCAAATCCATAATTACCAATTCTTAATAATCAATTCATTGCTTATTTATTTAAACCATCCAAATTAATCAATCACATCACGACCGTTAATTAATTCCAAAATTAATTAACCAATTCCACCAACACAAAATTTTCATAATTAATCTATGAACTAATTATTTAAATAGACCAATTCTATTCAAAATTTCATAATCTCCCAAAATTAATTAATTTACACTATTAATTAATTTAATATAGAAAATTCTCAATTGTTAATCATAACAAAAAATTTCTATAATCAAATATGCATAAATGAACCAAGACTATGGGATTGGAATTTAAACCACCTACCTCATATATGATGGACACATGATATGAATCCAACATCGCTGATGACGTGTTATTCCAACGACTATAGAAGGAAAACAATAAATAAATAAAAATATCAGGTTTAATAAAAATATGCTTAAAATACATCAATTTCTATGAAATGAAATTTAATTTGCACCATTCTCTTATCAAGAAAAATCCAATGCCTCTGAAGGAACTTCAATTTGATCAATATAAAAAAAGTTATCTATTATTGAAGTGTGAAATGAAAGATAAAATAATGGTCTCCCTAACCATGCCATGTGCATCACCCCATATCCAATATATAATACCTTTTAATCAATAAATTTAGTTAAATTTATTAATTTACATAGTTATTTATTAATCTACCCCATTAATTTCATGATATATCACATCATCATAGTGAGTGTTTCATGAAGCTGTATCATGAGACTGAATTAAATATTCAACATTGGTCTATAAATGAATGTCCCAATTTTAGGGTCACGTTGTCACTAATGGCGTGTCAATCCGGCACCATACAAAAAAGTTGTGGTTGAAACAATGTTTTGACAACAATTATTTTCTCATAATAATAATAATAATAACATTAATAAATACTATTATTATAAAGTATCTTTCACCATTTAAATTTTTTCCATCAACATTCATTAAATGTCAACAATAGTTGATAATTTAACATTAATTCAACATTTTCATTTATTTATTATTGAATAATAAATTTCACCACTATAGCATTGATCAATAAAAAATATTCACACATGAAAAAACATCGTTTATCATTTAGGTGACACAAATATTTAACTACACATGTACTTTCCCAGTCATTTTGTTTGACAAAAATAATAATAATAAACTTATTATTAATAATATTGTTTTTATAAATAATAATTCACTTATTATTAATGATATTCTTTTTTATTAATAATATAATTATTTATTTAATTCCATTAATTTCTTATTAATTATTAAATTAATAAAATTAATCATTCAACTTAAAAAATTAAAATAACATCAAACACCCAATATGCATACAATTTATACGCTCACTAGGGTAAACCCCCCGTTCTAGAGTCAATAGTGGTCTCCGATTTCTCATATGATACACCATTTGAGAGATATTAATTATTTAATCTAAAAAATGGATTAAAATAGTTAGTTAAATATAAAAAAAATATTTTTATGGGTGAGATGTCCAAATGTATGACACATACAATTGTTATGCCCCGCATAAGGTAAACACCATGTTCCAGATACAACGGTGATCTTAGATTTCTAATACGATGCACCGTTTAATAGATATTAATTATTTAATATTTAAAAAATGGATTAAATAATTAATTAAATTTAAAAGGTTATTTTTTCAAGTGATACATCCAAACGTCCAACACATACAAATATTATACCCCACTTAGTGTAAAAACCCTGTTCCGGATGAAACAATGGTCTCAGATTTCCCTTACAGCAGACAATTTTAGATATTTTAAAATATTTTGAATAAAAAGTGTGCACTTAATATATTATATTTAATATAGATATTTTTTAATCTTCACTGAGACTTTAAAGGCCTCTTAATCTCACACTTAACTTAGTGTCAAACTCCAAGAACATTCCAATAAAATAAAATAATGTGTTAACTTGGCATTATTTCTCATATAGTCCTTTCAGTATTTATTAATTTGTTTCACCAATAAAACATTTTTTCCTACATAATATATTTATAATATATAAAAAGAAATAACTTAAAGGAAAACATACTTGGTAAAAGGATGAAATCTTACATCACACCAACGATTGCTAGTATAACTTTTCTGTTGACTTTAAGCTTCCTTGATTTTGTTTCTAAGTAAATATAACCTTATCTTCTATTTATTTATCTTTCACAAGTCCCCATATCTTTATTTCTCTAAATTCATTCCAGGATGTTAGATCTCTACACTTATTTCCATAGAGGGTTTCATAAGGATCCATCTGAATGCTTGAGTGAAAGCAACTGTTGTATAAAAACTCAACTAGAGGAAGGTATTGATACCAACTTCTTTTAAAATCTACAGAAGAAGATATAAACATATCCTCTAGGTTTTTAAAAGTTATACCATACTCACCATCCATTTTATGATGATATATAGTGTATAAATTCTTCTCTGTGTCAAGATATTTCTGAATACTTCACCAAAACATTGAGGTGAACTTTGGATCCTGATTAGAAACAATTGAATGTATTACTCCATGAAATCTTACCAATTACTTAATGTATATCCTTAGAAGATTTTCCAGAGATAAATATTCTATGATAACAATGATGTATACTGACTCTATAATGTGATCGAATACAACCCATATATTATTATTACCTTTATAATTTTTAGGGAGTCTAATAAAAAAAAAATATAGTGATGCTTTCCCATTTCCATTTTGGTATGGTAAATGGATGTAACATCCCCTTAGAATTTTTTCTGTCAAACTTAAATTGCTAACATATAAAGGCACTGAGATACAAACTCCATGATATATCTCTTTATTCCATCCCACCAGAAGGACTCTTTCAAAAATATATATGCCTTTATACTTCCAAGATGAATAAATAATAAAGAACTATAAGCTTCCTCTAATATCTTCTTATTCAAAACTTGTATGGATGAAACACATACATGGTTACTAAACATTATCATTCCATCATGATCAAGGTTAAACATAAGAACATTTTAATTATTCTTTTTCAACTCTACAACTTCCTTCCACGTCTCATTAATCTTCACTTGGATAGATGGGAGGACATTCAATTAAGTAAGATAAGATTTATCCCCTTCCTTCAATATTTACAGATCCATCCTTTTAAAATCTAGAAATATTGTATCTTTTATAATCCTCTTCATGGATAAGAAATTATGATAATTTTGACTCAAAGAACCATCCACCTTGTTTAATTTCCATAATCTTTAATGATCTCTAACCATCTTCTCTAGCTCATATTCAAATCATTTTGTGTGAATATATACTTAAATCTTTTTTTATCCGTATATATATCAAACTTATCCCATAAATATAATTACTCCATATCTTTAAAGAAAATATTACGATAGTTGGCTCTAAATCATGAGTTAGGAAATTTGGTCCATGAGCCTTTAGTTATTGTAAGGAATAAGCTATAGCCATATAATTCTGCATAATAACACATCCCAATCCCTTCTTGGATATGTAACTATAGATTATAAACCCTTATATCCAATAGTTTAATGTAATTAAATATGTTCTAACTAATATTCTCATCATTTCCTTGAAATTTTTTTCACATTCATCTATCTAGAGAAAATTGGCTCCCTTTTGAGTTAACTTGGTGAGCATATACAATGGTTATGAGGAATTAGCCACAAAATATCGATAATATCTAGATAAACTAAGAAAAATATGAATATATTTCACCATGGTTGTCTAGGACAACATTCAATAGCACGTGTCTTTGATGGATCTACTAATATACCATATCTTGAGATTATATGACCCAAAAATGAAACCTTTTGCAACCACAATTCACATTTTAAAATATTTTCAAATAGTTTCTCCTTACATAGGTTATTTAGGAAAATTCTCATGTGATATTCATACTTTTAATTACTCTTTAAATAAATATTGTAATATCATCTATAAAGACTCCAAAAAATTGATCAAATTAATCTCCTAAGAATCTAGTCATTAAATCAATGAATTTTGTGGGGGATTTAGTAAAACAGAATGGAATCACTATATATTCATAGTGTCCACAACTTGAATGGAATTCTATGTTGGGTATATCCTACTTATTGATAATCAATTAGTAATATCTATAATGAAATTCAATCTTGGAAAAGTATAAATATCTACACAATTGATCAAATAGTTCCTCAATACAGGGTAAAGGATAATTGTTCTTGATTGTGATCTTGTTCATATCCCAATAATAAATACAATGTTTCATCGATCGATATTTTATTTTAACAAAAATAACATGATACACATGGATTAATGAATCCCTTTTAAAGGTTCTCTTAGAGTTTCTACTTCAATTACTACAACTCAATTGAGTACATTATATAGGCAGTCTTTGAAATTGGTGTGGAACCATGTATGAGTTCTATTTAAAACACAAATTCATGAATCAGGGGAAGAATAAGAAACTCTTATTCAAATAAATTATAAAATTCCCACAAACTAGGAATATCATCAATGTCGAGTTTCTCGCTAACCATATAAGATAAACCCCAATGGTAATCTAGAACCATACAATGAATGTGATCTCCATCAAAATTTTACACTTACCATCACATTGATAAATGATCATAGGTTGGTTTGGAATATCAAACATAACTTCCCTTCCTTGAAAATTGATATTGTATTTATATTGAGAATGTCAATACATGTATAAGAAACATCAAATTCAACGGGAGGAAGAATGATAAGACTTAAATGAATTACATTCCCAAAAAAATTAGCTAGAGATAAATCATATACTTGATATGTGATCGTCATACCATTATGGGTTTTCACATATAATTATACATCTAATATTATGGGTGGTATCTTGATACCCTTACATAATTCTTCAGATATGAAAGAATGGGTGGATTACGATTCAAAGAAGACATTAATAGTTTTATAGAGAATAGTAATTTCACCATTCACCATTTCATAATCACAACCCTCATTATAAATAGTCATCACATGATATTTCCCCTTATCTCTTTGATTAAGAGATTTCTAATGTCGATCATCATCATTAAACTCAATATTTGGACACTAGTTAGCATAATTAACATAATACTTGTATTTGAAACATAGTAGTGTGGGTGGTGAAGTCTGTGAAGCTTTCTATCTATTCAAACCATTAACTAAATTCTTCCCATCATTTTGGAAATCAATTTCTCAATGACCTCCCTTACCACACATAAAAATTTTACAAGTCCTCTTCAGAAAAATTCCTCAATATTTCTTTCCACACTTTGATCATGAAATAAATAATATCTTATTCTCTACATGGTTTTTTGAGTTTCTTTTGAACACAATATTACTTTTCTTGTCAAAACCATGACATTGATAGGTAAATTTTATATCTATTTCTTATTTGAGATCATATCAAAATATCTCTTCATATATATAGAAGTCCCTTATGGATGACTCCTTTAGGATACTTGGTTTTAATTCAATAAAGAATCCGTCTTCCTTAAATTTAGGATGGATGGTAATTCCATAAGTGTACCTCATAAGTCATGTAAAAATTTTCTTATAAGAACCAACAAATTCACCCTCCTTTTATTTTAGCTCAAGGAATTCCTTATCCATTCTTGTATGAAGGATACAAGGAAAGTACTTATTGAAAAATAATATCTCAAATTCATCCCACTCCATGGAGTAAATTTTATCATGTTCATTTTTATTCTTGGTGAGAGTCCACTACTGATGTGCCCCACCTTTCAAATGATAGACAAACAAAATTATTTTTTCATGTTTAAAACACTGGATAATAGATAATATCTTTTCAGTAGTAATGATCCATTGTTCAGCAACTAGAACATTAGAAGATATACCAGTGGAAGGTGCATATTACCCCATGAAGTCCTAAATGGAATGTTGTTCCCTACTTTTTTTCATTTGTAATTTTCACGTGATTCATGGATTGATAAAGTTTTTTAAGAATATAAATCAGATTTTTCATCAAATCTCCCATAATGTTTGACTGCTTAGGAGGAAAATCATTTCATATTCCTTCATACTCAGAATTAATATGGTTTCTTTGGGTTCAGTTCAATGAATAAAATGAAAATCATAGTGTGGGGAACAATAATCAATGTGGGGAACCACATAATTATGAAAATTACTTCTAGGATGTCTAAAAAATGACACCCTATTTTTAATCTATAACACCTTAGGTTTATCATAGGTTATAAATAGTCATATTCTATTTAAATACTTCATGATGGTTTGTATTGTGTTTGTGAAATTATTAAGCATATCCCATAGGAGTGTCAAACTAGGTGTATAACAAGACCCATTTTCATGCACTAGGTAATTATCAAGTCAATATTAATGAACCCTTTTGGACATTATGACCCCAGGGTACCTCTATACCAGAGCCACATCTACTTATAGTATCCAAACAGATATTCAATTGCTTGGAAACTAATTTCTCTATCACTTAACAAAATTATAGGCTATGTTCCTATACTTTTACTTATCCCTAGAATTATCCTTAGACATATAAAAAGGGTATGACAAGATTTTTCCCATCATAGTTTAAAAAATATAAATGTACCTAGATTTGATTCCAATTATAATGACTTAAACTTCTTATACATAAATATTATATCTTAATAGATGAATATTCATTACAAAACATAATGATCCATACCAGAATAATTTTGAGCTAGTTCATTTAAAAACATGGGAATATAAACTATAATGGTTTGTGACTTTCCAGTCTATTACGCTGACAATTTGTATCATTTTAGGTGTTTAGGGGAGGTTCCAGGAGTTTTTGGGGAAAGATGGAGGTGAATTAAGGCGGCTACAAGAAATACACATCATATAAACATTACATGACATGAAAGTTTGTTTCATGGATTTTCTAGTATAGGTTTATTATATCTAGATTTTTAGGTTTAAATAATAAAAATTTGACACTTTTTTTAGTGAATACGTACCCCGATGATTACATGACCTGAAAGGGGATTACATGTCGTGTAAATTACCAACCTAGTGCACTTTTAAAATTTAATTCAGGCCAAATTTTAATTCATTAGACCATGAATTATTCTTACCCACATTTTGGTAAAACCCTAGGTTCCCCTAGGATTTATTCAATCCCACTTCCTCCCTCTTTGATCTGTTGGTCCCAATGGTTGTTCATTGGCAATTCATAGTAATCTTTTCCTTCATCTCAGATGGTTTTATTCTATACTTCTTTGGAGTTTTAATGTAGTGGTGTGTTTTAGTTTGAGTTATTTTTCTAGGATTCATTTTGATGGATCCATGGGTTTGGTTTAGGTTGATCTATGGTTTCAATGATGTAGTTGTGGTTTTCAGGCATTCTTCTTCTCCTTATAGTGTGTAGTGAGTCAACAAAGCTTCCTTGAGGTAGGGATTACCTTTTTTCTCTTTATTTTGTATTATGCAGGAGCAGTTAACTTTTCTTTATTTCAATATTATGGTTATTGAATATTAATCAAAGATATATAATTCGTTAAATTTAAATTAAAATTGGGTAAATGGGGTTTGATTCACATGTTTTTATAGTTTTGATATTGTTATTATGTGATGGATTTTACAGGTTTGTGGTCCTACTAAAAAATTGTGGTTGTTGGGGGATTTGTTTATGTTGGATGATATGTATTGTGACTATTTCACCTATTATGATTTCTATGATATCACCCTGAAATGGAAATGGATTAACCACTTATATTTGGCTAATGAAATGGTTTCCCCAAAAATATCTCTTATGTGATAATGACCATAAAATAAAGTGTAATATGATAAAATTCCCCTTTTTAAATATGTAAAATTATCTTGATGTGTTGCGATGTTTTTCCATGATTTTGGGAAGGATATATGTGGTTGGGGCATGTGGGGATGATGGTTTGTGAGCTGTGCTTTTGGGGAAGCAAGGTGGTTTGTTGGTGTGCTTTTAAGGCAATGAGGTGGTGGTTTCTTTTTGATAGTTGGATGAGTAGTGAAGGAATAAATGATTGATAATGATTAAAATGTCATGGTTTGGTTTGGTAAATGGGTTGAATGTGAATAATGGATATATGAATGATGGTTTGTGCGGTTAAATGTGGCTGATTCGAAACAATTAATTGAATCATTGGATTAAATGAAATTGGTTTGAAATGTGAAATGAGGCTTGTGGCTTGTTTTGCAGTGTTATACATTTAGAGGTGGTAGTAAAGTGACAGTGTTGTGAGTTGGTTAGTTTTTTTGTGAACCCATAGGTTGGGATTGTTTTTTTGATATTATATATATACTTATATATTATTGTGATTTCTATACACAACCCACCCACGTCTAGTACTACATGCCAACATCGGCATAGTCACACGGGGGGGGGGGGGATGTTACTCAACATCTGTTGAGGAGGAATAATGGCTAGGAACCCACTATTTTCCACTCTCTCTTCCTGGAGAGGAAGGTATTTCACATGATGTGATGTATGGAGGTCTGTTAGTGCATTAGATAGTGGTTGTGATAGCCAATGTGTTTTTGGGTGAGATGTGAATATGCTTGTGGGGCGGTGCCCCGGGTGTTTTCAAGAGGGATGTGATATAACCATGCTTATGGGGTGAACTCTAGTAGAGGTCTTTCATGGTAGGAGGGAATTAGGTTGATCTCTTACAGGTTCTTGATACCCTACTAATTCGACTTTAGAAATGTGGTGTTTTGGACCAGGTGTTTTTGGGTGAGATGTGATGTGACCGTGATTGTGGGGGGGGGGTAAGATTAGGTGTATTCGAGCGAGGTGTGACTGTGCTTGTGGGGTGGCGTGGTATATGAAATATATAGAAGTTCCTGGAAAAACGACGTTGAGTGTGAGAGTGTCATACTAGTGGGAAAGTTGTTCATGGTACCCTATTAATGTGATTCTGGTTATGTTATATTACTTGGATCACTACAACCTTATTCACCTTTAACGATGGGTTATTAGTAGTGGTTTATTAAAAACCACCACTGTAGAGACCCAAAGCCTGACGTACATGGACATTACATTACTTTTGCGGAATACTTAGTACATAACAAATACACACACACACAAGGATCATAATAGTTTAGTGTCTTTGGAAACTCGGAACGTAATCCTCTAATCCCGGTGAAAGATCTTCAATATCTCCCATAAAGATCATCCCTTTTTTTTACCTAAAACCTTTCTTTATATCCTTGGGAAAAGAAAACATAAAAGGGTGAGCTCAAATGCTCAGTATGGGTAAACAACAGAAATATCAATCACATCATATTCAAAAGAAGATAACATTTTGGAAATCTTAACCTGCAAAAGAGAGCATAATTTCATAACATGGGATAAATCATGGCAGTGAAATGTAATCACAATAATCATAACTTAAAACATGAAACTTTGTGGCATTCACACATAATCATAGAGAATCATTTCTTGTTAGTCAAGACTCATTGCCAAGACTATCTTAGTGGACAAAGTCCCTTTCTGAATCGAGTAACCCTCGTTTCAGTCCTGTTTCACTGAACCAGTATAACCTACCATTCCAGCCATGACTATCTCAAGAGATATAAAATCTTTACCCAATGCATTGGGGGGAGATATAGGTCCCACCCATCTCATAATGAAACCATTCTTATGTGTTCCACAAAATCATAAATCATACATCATTGCATAACCCATGTAATAAAATGGGATTCTTAAACATCATGTCATCATAATCCATAAACAATTGATATCATAAGAAAATTGATACCATTTAAATCATAGAGAAATTTTACTTGAAACATACATATCAAATAATGTCATCTTAGATGGAAAATAGTTTTGAGAAAAACACTTGAAATGAATTCTTGAGGAAAATATCCTTTCTTCTTTAAAATCATTTTCTTTTCACAAAATTACATGCAATTTTAAAATATAAGGGTTTTGTTGAAAATAATAATGCAATCTTGTAGAGGAACTTCTTGAAAATGAGGTGTTATTAAAACCGTAAAAATCATTTCAAGCCGTATAAGTTAAAAATAACATTCTCCTTGTACTTTTGTCGGAAAAGTCAAAAAGTACCTTATATGGTAACCAAAGGAAAGATTCCATTCATACAATGTGGTAAAAAGTCAATAAAGGGTAAAAATGACTTTAAAAATTCATGGAAGAATTGTAAACATTTTATAAAAACATTTTTAGAAAACATGGTCATGGATGATAAACGTAACCCCAGTAAATACTTACGTATAAGAAATCTCGGATAAAAATGAGATTGAAAATTTATCCCTTACACCTTAGGTCCGATTTGCTTTGTACGTGTTCTAAGCTCCTGTATAATGGTTTAAATAATGTTATTGACTTATTCCAGAATCATACATATTGATATGATATCATATATGGTCATATTCTTAGCTTCTTATTAGTAATATTTCATTGTTACTTGTTACTTGGGTCTTTATTGTCTTTTGTTCTTATGCGTGTTTTGCCGAATAAATTCTTATTATTCTTTTAAGGTTATAGATACCTTATATCCAGAATGGTATTAGTGTAACATATATCATATTTATTCATTCAATTCATTTATATAATTACTATGTAATGATGATCATGTAGAACGAGTCGCATCACATCGTGGAGACGGTATTCCGTACGTACGCACGAGTGGTGATATTGTTCCCATGATCGTGGAATTGTATTTAAGTTTATTTATAATATTTTAGTATCAATATAACTTTATAATAATCATATATAGTTACTCATTACACCATTATACCCATCCTTGTAAGGTGATGGTGGAAAATAGATTACACCACGGCGTGGAGACGGTATTCCGTACGTACGCACGCGCGGCGATTTCATTTTTCCGTAGGATGGATAGAAGGTGAATTAGGGTTGTTTCATATTTATAATAACATATCAGTATGTAAGTAATACTTATGTTATTACTTTATCATGAAACAAATAAAGAAGAAGAAGTTTAAGAAGAATGAAATTGAAAAAGATCGGTAATGGATATTACCTCTTTTTGACGCGCCTTTTCTTAACCTCCACTTAAAGAACTAAGGATGGTCTTTGAAGAAGACCAGGACCTCTAGAATGATACTAGGGAAGTGGAGAAGAGATTTTGGCAGGGGTTGTCCGAGCTTGAAGGCTCAAAGATGTGTGAGGAAGAGAGGGAGGAGGTGCCCTTTTATAAGGGAGGAGAGGGGCACCTTTGGAATTCTTAAAAATATTAATTTATAATAAATCTAACCCCACATAAAAACCTCCAAAAATGACTCATATTCGAATATTAGATGAGATAGGGTTGTAATCTCATCAACCAATCAAATTTAGACATGTTTGGATCTTATTTTAAACCTTATCATTTTGATTTATCCTTATTTAATCTATTTAAGTTTATTTGTGGTAATAAAATTCTAAATTTTAAATTATAACAAATAATTACTTATTTGTTGTGAATTTTCCATAATGGTTTACTTTATAACATTATAGACCATATAAATATAAATTTATAATTTTTAAATATTTTTGTGATTTTTAAACAATTTTATAATATGTTATTTTTGTAAAATAACAATAGTGTCAATTTTGACACTATTTATTTATTTGAATTTAAATAAAATATATAGAGAAGATATTTTCGAAATAAAAGCATTAATATATTAATAAAAGGTCATATGTATCTATAAAATTAGTGTATCACATTAAATAGTTCATATAATATTTATTTTATTATTTTTAAAACCATTTATTTGGTTTATCTCTTAATAAAATAATTACAACATCATTTTTGTATAATTATTTAATATACTTATTTGTTGTATAAAAATTTAAAATAAAATCCTATGATGAAGATAAAAATATTACCTTTCACAATAATACTTTCACTAGAATTTATCATCTTAAAATCACAATATTTAAATTGTTATATTTATTAAATTATGAAGGTGACAACTTTGGCATCATTTAAAATAAAATAATATAAGTGTCATAATCGCTTTTATAAGGCTCCAAATGGTCAACTATTCGACCATTGGATGCTTATGGTTTACATTTACATGTCCAATAAGTTTTGGTTAGGTATTTGTGCATTTAATGGTCACTATTAGTTTAATAAAAACAATATTCTTGATTTTTCACTAGATAAACAATTTCTGCATCACTATTGTGTCATAATTAATGATAATTATTTAATCCATAAAAATTATAAATAAATTTATATGATGTAGATAATTTCATTAGATTTATGGAGACTGTTCATGTTCTTAGTTTCATGAAGTTTATCACTAAATTAAAATTAATATACTTATAAGATTTAAGAGAGTGACATGTTGTCACTTTCTTTGGTTTTAATAATAATTAAGTTATTTTCATGAAAAAATGTCAATTAAATGATTCTAATCATACCCTTAGGTGATATGGGTCGACTTTTAGTCATCCAATATGATTTTGACATTTTTAGGGTAATTTTAAAATATTATATTTACCCTTAATTACCCGATTTACCTTTAACTATGGTAAATAAAATTTACCGTAGTTACTATTCATAATTCCCAAAAATAAAAAGTAGCTTATTAACATAATTTGGACCCACTGATTCCAAATATGGAATCCATTTTTCCAAATTCAATACACAAAAAATGAAGAAATTAAATTAAAATTAATCCCGTTGTCGAAAGAAAACGGGTTTTTTCTTTAAAACATTGCAAAAGATTGAATTGATTTAACCTACAAATTCAAGGTAAAATAAATTCTAATGACATACATTATATTAAATGGTAAAAATATATTCTATTTATACTTTAAAACCATTAAATATTATAATTTAACCACATAAGATATTACGATGAAAAAAGTTGTTTTTAATTAAAATATAGCGTGTTTTTACTATTCATTAAAATATGAAAGTTATCGGAAAAATATCAAAACTTTATCTAATTTAAATTTTTATATCCTAATTCAAAAGAAGAATATTATTTTGTCAAATTGAACATATAAACATGTCAAAAACCAGATTTAATGTGGGTGCGCCATCCAAAGGTGGCAAAACTGCATTTTTTGAAAAATACTTATTTTACCCGAAAAATTTATTTTGTTCTTATACCATGTTCTAGAAATGTGTAAGATGAATAATAATGTTATAAAATTCAAAATTTAGTTAATACTATTCATAACGGCTAGTTCATGACAATATTATAATAATATAACATTGTTTATTAAAACCCGGTATTGCGTACAACACACGCTATCGAGGAAGGTCGCGATTGCGTGTAATGCAAGCCAAGTCAGGGTTGCGTGTTGTGAAAGAATACTTAGTTGTTTCGTATAACAGAATCCAAACATATTTCATTTATACATTTAATATATATATATATATATATATACTCAATGTTGCGTAGAATAACTATTATCAAAATTGTGTGTAACACGGTCCAAGAATAGTGTTGCGTATACTGCAAGCTAATACAGTGTTGCGTATAGCGCAAGGTAATATTGGTGTAGAATACAACAAAAGACATTAATGAAATTAAAATAATATTTTTCATAAAATCTCGGGGTGTTACATTCTACCCCCCTTAAAATGAATTTCGCCCTCGAAATTCGTCGGGGTTATAATTGGTTTACTATTTGAAAGTTTCTTTGATAGAAACCCACATCTTAAAAAGGAATACCAAAACTTATCTTTAAAAACAAAAGTATGAAACATAACGGTTACCCAAATAAACTAATCACTGGGTTTCCACAGAGGTGAAAATATAGATATGGAAGAGAAATCTAACCATCATGTTCTGATGGAGAGTGGTAGAGAACATGGATATGGAAAAGCTAGCAATCAAAAAGCCATAAATTTGTGATGATCTAAGGTACCATCTGATTCATCAGATATAAGAGCACTAAGACAACATTTTTGGTTTTCAAGATCATTTCCCTAAAGTTGATGAAATTGGAATTAGAAGAAATACTTTCGTGATTTTGGTATAGTCTCACAGTTTGTCATTCTTTGGACAATTTCCACTTCATCTCTTAAAGAAATGAAGTTGAATTTGTCATTCGTGATGTGTTAGCAGATCATGTGATAGAATGATGGGTCATTCCATCTATCTCAAACAAAAGGTTAGAAAAGTTATCAAAGAATACATAAGTCCATCTATAGTGATATTAATCATATATGGTTCCTAAAATGAACTTATACTTCACATATCATACTGCTTAATATAATAAAACTAGTTTTCTACTAAACAGGGACTTCCTGTAGGTCAGTGGTAGGCGATAAAGGCCAGTCGCACTTCGGTTGTGGGTTCGATTCCCACATCCGTGTCCGACGCGATGGGCTGTCGCCCATCCTGCAGGTTGTCCTTTTTCTAAAACTACATTACTATAACATCCCATCAATAATATTGAAAATCTTATATCCTTAAACAATACTAACTTATGTCCAACATAATCCATTCTAATCTTTAGGCTTATCCATAATACTGCAGTCCACTCTCATAATATAGTGAAAACGATTTCCAGAGATTTAATACCATCGTTGATCCCCATATATCATAAGATATGTCTTGTTGATCACATTCCAAACATTCAAAGGCCTTAACCATGTATTCTCTTGAATACCCATTGAACCTTAGTGAAAACATGAATGCAGTTAAAAGTTAACACTTTCCACATACCAAAATCCTCAAAATTCTATATACTCAAACCATGATATCACATAGTCCTTATATCAATCATGAGCTCATGCATACAATCAAACATCTCATTATCGTCTTATCCCTTCATTATGCGCATATCATCTACTTTCCAAAAATACTGGTACCATTCATCACATACTTTCAAAACTTAAGGAAAGACAACAATGTAACAATCCTTAGATGTCTCTTTATCCCATAGTACCATGAGATTACTTATACAACATGACACTTGATAAACATGTAATCATTCCACTACATTCTTAAACCATTGACCCAGCTTCAACAATTCTTTCATCTCACATATCATTTGTAGTCTCTTCATCATCATCCACATAAATACTTCCCATACAACCATACTGATTATCTTCATGAGACTTTCCCTTAGGGCATTGGTTTTCATAATGCCCGTACATTCCACATTTAAAACATTTAACCATTGTTGATGTCGTAGCAATACCATTATCCTCATCCCTGGTGTTAACTGAACCTTTTCCTTTGCACTTACTGGCTTTGTGTCCTTCTTTTCCACACCCAAAGCATCTTCCAGTTCCTTTGAAACATTCTCCTTGATGCCTCTTCCCACATGATTTACATAGGGGAAATTGAACTTTCTTTCCTCTATGATCATCATGAAACTCCATCTTTCTCTTATTAGCCGAGTCAGGAAACTTACCAAATTTTACTTTATTGATCATATTATGAGATTGCTGATTCGGCATAATAATGATGTTTGGACTTCCAAATCCCATTTCATTTGGTTGCTCATGATGAATATCATTCCATTGTCCATCATATCCTCCATTATCGTGAATCACCTTGTTTCCAGCCATTTTCTAAAACCCAAAAAGAATAGTGTGAGAGGCAAAAATCATAATAAAGGGGGAGTAACTTAAATATCTAACATCTTTGGTTTAATCTAATATCGTTACCATAGTTCTAGGACTATATCCTATACGTATACTTATCCTTAGGGGCATCCCTAGATATACCTTAGAAATATCTCTAGGGATCTCACTAACGTTTTCGCATCCTAGTTTCCAAACGTTGACTAAACCTTTCCTCTGATACCAACTGTAGAGACCCAAAGCCTGACGTACATGGACATTACATTACTTTTGCGGAATACTTAGTACATAACAAAAACACACACACAAGGATCGTAATAGTTTAGTGTCTTTGGAAACTCGGAACGTAATCCTCTAATCCTGGTGAAAGATCTTCAATATCTCCCATAAAGATCATCCCTTTTTTTACCTAAAACCTTTCTTTATATCCTGTGGAAAAGAAAACATAAATGGGTGAGCTCAAATGCTCAGTAAGGGTAAACAACAGAAATATCAATCACATCATATTCAAAAGAACATAACATTTTGGAAATCTTAACCTGGAAAAGAGAGCATAATTTCATAACATGGGATAAATCATGGCTGTGAAATGTAATCACAATAATCATAACTTAAAACATGAAACTTTGTGGCATTCACACATAATCATAGAGAATCATTTCTTGTTAGTCAATACTCATTGCCAAGACTATCTTAGTGGACAAAGTCCCTTTCTGAATCGAGTAACCCTCGTTTCAGTCCTGTTTCACTGAACCGGTATAACCTACCATTCCAGCCATGTCTATCTCATGAGATATAAAATCTTTACCCAATTCATTGGAGGTAGATATAGGTCCCACCCATCTCATAATGAAACCATTCTTATGTGTGCCACAAAATCATAAATCATACATCATTGCATAACCCATGTAATAAAATGGGATTCTTAAACATCATGTCATCATAATCCATAAACAATTGATATCATAAGAAAATTGATACCATTTAAATCATAGAGAAATTTTACTTGACACATACATATCAAATAATGTCATCTTAGATGGAAAATAGTTTTGAGAAAAACACTTGAAATGAATTCTTGAGGAAAATATCCTTTCTTCTTTAAAATCATTTTCTTTTCACAAAATTCCATGCAATTTTAAAAGATAAGGGTTTTGTTGAAAATAATCATGCAATATTGTAGAGGAACTTCTTGAAAACGAGGTGTTATGAAACCGTAAAAATCATTTCAAGCCGTATAAGTTAAAAATAACATTCTCCTCGTACTTTTGTCGGAAAAGTCAAAAAGTACCTTATATGGTAACCAAAGGAAAGATTCCATTCATACAATGTGGTAAAAAGTCAATAAAGGGTAAAAATGACTTTAAAAATTCATGGAAGAATTGTAAACATTTTATAAAAACATTTTTAGAAAACATGGTCATGGATGATAAACGTAACCCCAGTAAATACTTACGTATAAGAAATCTCGGATAAAAATGAGATTGAAAATTTATCCCTTACCTTAGGTCCGATTTGCTTTGTACGTGTCCGAAGCTCCTGTATAATGGTTTAAATAATGTTATTGACTTATTCCAGAATCATACATATTGATATGATATCATATATGGTCATATTCTTAGCTTCTTATTAGTAATATTTCATTGTTACTTGTTACTCGGGTCTTTATTGTCTTTTGTTCTTATGCGTGTTTTGCCGAATAAATTCTTATTCTTCTTTTAAGGTTATAGATACCTTATATCCAGAATGGTATTAGTGTAACATATATCACATTTATTCATTCAATTCATTTATATAATTACTATGTAATGATGATCATGTAGAACGAGTCACATCACATCGTGGAGACGGTATTCCGTACGTACGCACGAGCGATGATATTGTTCCCATGATCGTGGAATTGTATTTAAGTGTATTTATACTATTTTAGTATCAATATAAATTTATAATAATCATATATATTTACTCATTACACCATTATACCCATCCTTGTAAGGTGATGGTGGAAAATAGATTACACCACGGTGTGGAGACGGTATTCCGTACGTACGCACGCGCGGTGATTTCATTTTTCCGTAGGATGGATAGAAGGTGAATTAGGGTTGTTTCATATTTATAATAACATATCAGTATGTAATTAATACTTATGTTATTAATTTATCATGAAACAAATAAAGAAGAAGAAGTTGAAGAAGAATGAAATTGAAAAAGATCGGTAATGGATATTACCTCTTTTTGACGCGCCTTTTCTTAACCTCCACTTAAAGAACTAAGGATGGTCTTTGAAGAAGACCAGGACCTCTAGAATGATACTAGGTAAGTGGAGAAGAGATTTTGGGAGGGGTTGGACGAGCTTGAAGGCTCAAAGTTGTGTGAGGAAGAGAGGGAGGAGGTTCCCTTTTATAAGGGAGGAGAGGGGCACCTTTGGAATTCTAAAAAATATTAATTTATAATAAATCTAACCCCACATAAAAACCTCCAAAAATGACTCATATTTGAATATTAGATGATATAGGGTTGTAATATCATCAACCAATCAAATTTAGACATGTTTGGATCTTATTTTAAACCTTATCATTTTGATTTATCCTTATTTAATCTATTTAAGTTTATTTGTGGTAATAAAATTCTAAATTTTAAATTATAACAAATAATTACTTATTTGTTGTGAATTTTCCATAATTGTTTAATTTATAACATTATAGACCATATAAATATTAATTTATAATTTTTAAATATTTTTGTGATTTTTAAACAATTTTATAATATGTTATTTTTGTAAAATAACAATAGTGTCAATTTTGACTATATTTATTTATTTGAATTTAAATAAAATATATAGAGAAGATATGTTCGAACTAAAAGCTTTAATATATTAATAATAGGTCATATGTATCTATAAAAGTAGTGTATTACATTAAATAGTTCATATAATATTTATTTTATTATTTTTAAAACCATTTATTTGGTTTATCTCTTAATAAAATAATTACTACATCATTTTTGTATAATTATTTAATATACTTATTTGTTTTATAAAAATTTAAAATAAAATCCTATGATTAAGATAAAAATATCACATTTCACAATAATACTTTTACTAGTATTTATCATCTTAAAATCACAATATTTAAATTATTATATTTATTAAATTATGAAGGTGACAACTTTGGCATCATTTAAAATAAAATAATATAAGTGTCATAATCGCTTTTATAAGGCTCCAAATGGTCCAATATTCGACCATTGGATGCTTATGGTTTACATTTACATGTCCAATAAGTTTTGGTTAGGTATTTGTGCATTTTATGGTCACTATTAGTTTAATAAAAACAATATTCTTGATTTTTCACTAGAAAAACAATTTCTGCGTCACTATTGTGTCATAATTAATGATAATTATTTAATCCCTAAAAATTATAAATAAATTTATATGATGTAGATAATTTCATTATCTTTCTGTAGACTATTCATGTTCTAAGTTTCATGAAGTTTATCACTAAATTAAAATTAATATACTTATAAGATTTAAGAGAGTGACATGTTGTCACTTTCTTTGGTTTTAATAATAATTAAGTTATTTTCATGAACAAATGTCCATTAAATGATTCTAATCCTACCCTTAGGTGATATGGGTCGACTTTTAGTCATAAAATAAGATTTTCACATTTGTTAGGGTAATTTTAAAATATTATATTTACCCTTAATTACCCGATTTACCTTTAACTATGGTAAATAAAATTTACCGTAGTTACTATTCATAATTCCCAAAAATAAAAAGTAGCTTATTAACATAATTTGGACCCAATGATTCCAAATATGGAATCCATTTTTCCAAATTCAATACACAAAAAATGCAGAAGTTAAATTCTAATTAACCCCGTTGTCGAAAGAAAACGGGTTTTTTCTTTAAAACATTGCAAAAGATTGAATTGATTTAACCTACGAATTCAAGGTAAAATAAATGCTAATGACATACATTATATTAAATGGTAAAAATATATTATATTTATACTTTAAAACCATTCAATATTATAATTTAACCACATAAGATATTACGATGAAAATAGTTGTTTTTAATTAAAATATAGCGTGTTTTTACTATTCATTAAAATATGAAAGTTATCGGAAAAATATCAAAACTTTATCTAATGTAAATTTTTATATCCTAATTCAAAATAAGAATATTATTTTGTCAAATTGAACATATAAACATGTCAAAAACTAGATTTAATGTGGGTGCGCCATCCAAAGGCGGCAAAACTGCATTTTTTGAAAAATACTTATTTTACCCGAAAAATTTATTTTGTTCTTATACCATGTTCTAGAAATGTGTAAGATGAATAATAATGTTATAAAATTCAAAATTTAGTTAATACTATTCATAACGGCTAGTTCATGACAATATTATAATAATATAACATTGTTTATTAATACCCGGTATTGCGTACAACACACGCTATCGAGGAAGGTCGCGATTGCGTGTAATGCAAGCCATGTTAGGGTTGCGTGTTGTGAAAGAATCCTTCGTTGTTTCATATAACAGAATCCAACCATATTTAATTTATACATTTAATATATATATATATATATATATACTCAATGTTGCGTAGAATAACTATTATCAAAATTGTGTGTAACACGGTCCAAGAATAGTGTTGCGTATACTGCAAGCTAATACGGTGTTGCGTATAGCGCATGGTAATATTGGTGTAGAATACAACAAAAGACATTAATGAAATTATAATAATATTTTTCATAAAATCTCGGGGTGTTACAACCACTAAACTTATTTTTTTTAAATAATGATCCTTCTCCCCCACCCGACTCCCCTGACTCCCCTGACTCCCCAAAAACCCGTGACCCCTAGACCCTCCAACTCCCCCAACCCCTGCAACCCTAAGTGTGACCCCGACAACCCCGATGACCCCAGCGACCTCCATGACCCTAGTGACCCCCAATGACCCAAACGACCCCAAAAACTCTGTGAAACCATCACCACCCCAAATATCCCTGAAAGCCCTAGGATACCTTGAACACAATGAGCCCCATGACCCTAGAGACCCCCGCGAACCCGACAACCCCCGCGAACCCACTGGAGCCCTCAACCCGTCTCACTGCCTCTCACCGTGCCTCACCAGTCAAATAAGGTTATATTAACCATTTATATATTGTTTTCATTGGCATGGTTGTGAGAAATTCTCAGTGAAATTATGGAATGATTTTGATGTAGGTTATATTTACCATGGTTTTATGTTTGTGGCTGAAATGGTTATGAGACACAATCAATGGTATTCTAGCATAGAGCTAAAGTAGGTTGTTATTTTATTTTTATTAATTGATGAACGAATTAATAAACATGTTCATCTCTTAATTTCATGGATATCTTATCTGGCTTGTTTGTTTAGAAATGGTGGTGTCGACCTATTGATTTATAGTCATGCCCAATTCTCTAAGTCGATTGGTTCTCAAGAAGATTACATGGATGCATGTTGGACAAGGGTAAGTGACCTTATGGTTGATTGATTTATTTTAGGATGGGATGGAGTTTATAGGGGGATGAAAATAGGGTCTGTGATTGGGTTCATTTGAGTCATTATTTGAGTATGCTATTCTTTTACTTTTATAACATGAAATTTAGATACATTCTGGCACATCATTACATTATTCCATTATTATTATTTTTATTAATCTGTTGTGTTTTATTATTTGGTTTATATGTGTTTAGAATCTGATTTGTTTCATTGATATGGATTATTTATACTTCTATGACACTTTATACTATGAGGTAGACTCTCCCCTCTATACATTTGACACCCCTACTGTATGTAGATAGCCTCTAGAATATAGAGGGCATGCTTGATGTTTCTTAACTGACCTTTTTGGTGATGTGATAGAGTTCCAGATCAGTGGATGTTATATCCCCACACCATCTTGTGAGAGTGAGGGGGGAGATAGTGGGGGTGAATTATATGACACCAAAAAATCCCATTAGATGGTTTACCTCCAGAACATGAACCCAAATAATATTTATAACTCTCTTAGGTAAAACCAATGATTTTGGACACAATAAAAAATATAGAATTTGGATTTTGTAATCATTGTAAAAGATATGAACATTTTCAATGGATCATATTTATTATATTATGTTTCTATAATCTTACACTATGGTATATGTTTGGTCATTTGAGATTATAATTCCTTCTATCATGACATGTGATCAACTCTCATGAATCCATGGCATTATTAATAAGTTATTTATTCCATGATCATTTTTTACCATATACTTATAATCTAACCATTAATTGTATATTGATAAATTTTGAGGATTTGATATTTTCTTTGAATTCCATAAAACTATGGATTTAATAGGTTGTCCCACTTTCTATAATTGAAATAAAATTAAATGGAAATTGAAAAGTTATATTGACAACAATAATTTTCAGTGTTATTTGAGGATTTATTTTGGGAAATTTAATATACATGATTTCATTTATCTTAGGAATTTAATGTTTCCTTTGAGTCTGGAAAAACAAATACCTTACTCATATTCCTTGGATTCATCTACCCTTGCTATTAATCCTTTCACCTAATGATTCCTGGCACGTTCTGCATCTTGGTTCCCCATGTATTTTCTAAAGTAGTGAGTCATGTTTAAGGTAGAATTTTGTTTCCATTTCATATTCCTAAATTCTATTCAATTATTATACTATTTATCAAGCCCTTACCTTAGTGATATCAAAGTTATTTCATAATTTGTTTGTCCATTTATTTTTCTATAACATGACAAAAAAAACTACAGGGATGAGATCTTTTTCTCCTCTTCTTTTATGGATATTTTTACTTTTCATGCTTTAGTTTTCTAGTAGGTGGGTTCATTATTTACCATATGTATTTAAATAGGAAAACCTTCATTAACATAATTATATTTTTTTCAACTAGTATATATTAATCTATTTCCCTATTTAGTAGTAGTTATGTATTTTAATTTTTTTTAATATTGTGTAAGGACGTTGTGATATACATGGATAAAAGTTTGATCACATTACCGAGGAATACACCTCAGTATGCTAAAGGTTTGGAATAGTTTTTAGATTTTTCGATTTCCAATCGATCTATTGATGGGAGAATAACATATCCATGTCCTAATTGTAAAGTTAGAAGATGTATGAAGAGAGATTAAGTTTATGAAAATTTAATATTGAAGAAATTCCCTACTCAATATTTGTATTGGATTTGGAACAAAGAATCAAACGTTATAGATAAGTTGAGCACTGATATCAATCCACATAAAGAAATCCCAACTTCATAAACAATAGAAAATGAAATGAAAAACCATATAAATGATGCATTCATAATTGAAAGACACCAACATCAACATAAAAATATATCAGAAAAACTAGATGAGGGTGCTACAAATACTAACGTGACAAGTGATGTTTTTGAGACTATAGGACATCCAAATCAAGATTGTGTCATATCATTGGATCCTCCTATTGATTTTGTGGAGACTATTTTAAGAGAAAACATCACTAATGAAAATATGTTTCATGGTTTAGTTGATGATGGAAATCAAGAGTTTTATAGTGGATGTTTGAAATATTCAAAACTTTCTTTTAGGATTAAGTTGTACCATATCAAATGTCTATGTGGAATAATAAATAAGGAAATGTCCATGATATTGGAATTATTTCATGATGAATTTCCTAAATCAAACCTTCCTAAGTCTTTTTATGATATGAAAAAAGTTTTTAATAGGATTGATATGAATTATACAAAAATACATGCATGTCCCAATGGTTTTATTCTTTATTCGAGATAGGATTCAAGAAGAGAGGACTGCAAAAAATGTTCTTCACTTAGATGGTAGTAAATGGGAGATGTTGGTAGACTGAATCAACATGCTACCATGAAGAAGATAAAGAAAAGGAACACACCTGAAAAGGTTTTTCGTTACTCTCCT
The DNA here is from genome assembly GCA_963277665.1 of Viscum album. Classification (NCBI taxonomy): domain Eukaryota; kingdom Viridiplantae; phylum Streptophyta; class Magnoliopsida; order Santalales; family Viscaceae; genus Viscum; species Viscum album. The sequence goes on from OY728131.1 coordinate 1,711,137,597, forward strand.
TCAATGCCTCAATTATAAAGATTATTCATGTCATCAAAAACCAACGAACACATGAAGTGGAATTATGTAGATAATAACAAAGATGAGTTAATGCGACATCCACAAGATTCAAAATCATAGAATACATTTGATTCATTACATCCAAATTTCTCAGATGATCCTTGGAATGTTCGATTGGGATTGGCTACTGATGGATTCAACCCATTTGGGACTTTGAGTACCAGTTATAGCATTTGACTAGTTGTTTTGATCCCATACAATCTACCTCCATGGATGTGTATGAAACAAACGTCTTTTATCATTTCGATGATTATTTTTGGAAAAAAAATTTAGATATGATATTTATGTATACTTGTAGACTTTAATTCAATAATTATAGGAGTTATGGAGCAATGGTATTGAGACATATGATGCTTCTTCTAAAAAAATGTTCAAAATGTGTGCTTCTCAAATGAAGACCATTAATGACTTCCATGAACATGGGAATTTATCTAGTTGGAACACTTACACAGGTCTAGATTTTCCTATTTGCAACATTGATTTCGAGCCCAAATGGATACCTCACAGTAGAAAAATGGTGCTTCTTGTTCCATCGAAGATTTCTCAATGCATCTCATAGATTTATGGTGAATAGATCAAAATTAAACAGTTTCATTATTGGTAGACCACCTCCAATGTTGTTAAGAAGTTTTAAAATATTAGATGAAATTGGAAATGTTGAAATAGAATTTGGGAAGATAAATCCTTTTAATGATAGTGGGAAACAACTTATAAGTGCATCTTTAAGTGAAATAGGTATGCAACAGTGGAAGAAAAAAAGCATATTCTTCAAAATTTTATATTGGGAATTTAATTTTTTGTCGCATAATCTTGATGTGATGCATATTGAGAAAAATGTTTATGTCAATTTGATCTTTACATTTCTTAATGAGCATGGAAAGTTATGGTATCATCTCAATGCTTGGAAAGACATACAAGTAATGAACATAAAACGTGATATCTATCCAGATTAGAATGAAAAGTATGCTCTGACAATTTTTTCAATGAAAAATAGGGATAAAGATACATTATTAGAAATTTTAAAGCATGTGAAGGTATCTAATGGGTATTCAAGTAACATATCAATGTGTGTTGACTTAAATCATCACATGTTACATGGATTGAAAAGTCATGATTCACCTATTTTGATATAGTAGTTACTACTATTGGCATTGCGTACATTATTACCTTAAAATTTTATTATTGTTGTACTCCAATTCTGCACATTTTTCAGACAACTATGTGAGAAATCTATATATCCATTTTTGCATGAAAATATTCTGGAGAGGTTTTTATTGACAATTTGTGCAATGTACATGATCTTTCCTCCATAATTTTTACTGTGATGATGCATTTAACTGTGCATTTGGTTGAGGAAGCTAAATTAAGAAGGCCTATACATAATCAAGGGATGTATAAAATTGTGAGATACTATATTTATATGTTTTCAGTTATGTAAACAATTATTTGATCTTAATTAAATTTATAATTATGTTTTTTTAGTTTATTTCACAGATATTTTGGGCATTTGAAGTCATACGTGAGACATAAAGCTCAACCTGAAGGCTCTATTGCTGAAGGCTATTTGGAAGAGGAGCGTATTAACTTTTATTCAAGATATTTAGATGATATTGAGATCATATTTAATTTAGTTGGACATGTTGATGACACATCGACTGAATCTCAAATACATGTGAAATCAAAAATATTTTCTTTATCGGACAATTAGTTGCAAGGACAACAAATGTTACACTGATAGAAATGAAATTATTACAGGGATATAGATATGTGTTGCTGAATAGTGAAATTTCAAATCCCTTTATTAAAGAGTTTAAGATTCAGGAAAAGAGATGAATGAGAGGCTGAACACTAATTGAGAAAGATATAATGAAAGATGTTAATAAAGAGTTTGCATAATGGTTTTCACGACGTGTAAGTTCTTAAATATTGAAATAAATATGGATATCAGGTTGATGCAAATATTTTTTAAATCTAATAATGTAATATTTTTTTAGATCATGAATACAGATACTCAAGTAGAGTTGATAGATGATTTGAAGCTTCTTTCCTAAGGTCCTCTAAATGAAGATAGAAAGTTCTCTGCTTACAATGTGAATGTATTTGGATTTCGTACAATCGATCGAGAAGAGTGTTTGAATACAAATTTTTTTGGTATATTTACATTTTCTGAAGTGGAATACTATGGAAAGATAACTAATATTATTTAATTAAAATACCATAGGAATTTTTAAGTTGTTTTATTCAAATTCAATTGGGTTGATATTATCAGAGGGGTTAAAAAAATTCCTTGCAATTTACTTCTGTGAACTTCTCTCACTTGAAGAATGTTGGTGATCGTGAACTGCATGATCTGTATATCTTATCATCGTAAGAGTAAATTATATATTATGTGAATGAAGTTTTGGATGTATGGTGGAGTGTAGTTTCTCACATAAAACAAAAATATTTGTATGATATGGGTGATGCAGTGGAATATTTGGGCTCTGACATTGAATCTCATCAATAGAAATAAGTAGACATATTTGTCCATCATGATATAGAAAATATTAGTCTAGAAAGGATAGATGAATTGGATGAAGAAATGGAGCCAGAAACTGACATGATTAAAGGGTAAATTGATTATATGTATAGTTATGCATTCATTTAACAACCAGTTATTTCATTTGTGAAGTTATTAATTCTCATTGTTATGTATATTTTTTTGTTAATACTATGCATAGTTTATCATTTTTAATTTTTTTTCTACATATTTTTTTTGAAATATATGTCATGAACTTAATTTTATTGGATTAAATGATAGTAATTCAAAGGAAAAAGCATCATACTATTTCATCTAGCACACTAATAGATGACGATCCATCTATCTCCCTCCCTCTGACATTTGATCCACCATCCGCTTTCCCCTCAACACTATCTCCCCCTACACTATCTCTTACACCCTCTGTGAGAATCCCTTCAGCATCTTAGTCGTCACCTCCCCCTTCAAGAGCCTCAGTAGTGATGGAGTAGCATGCCACTTCTAGTTCTTCCCAGGGATATTGGAGGGTGATTGTCATAGGCAAAAATTTTAATATGAATAAATTTATTGATCTTTTCTTTTATACTAGCTATTTGTACATTAAATATGGAAACAATGAAACTATGGAGAGAAATATAAAATGTTCAGATGTATGGAATCTGACCAGAGAGAATATTTTTTCCCATTTAATTCATATGGGGTCCCTATGGATGACGCCACAAGATTACTTGGCCAAATTCTTGGCCAGCTAGCCACAGAGCCTATTTCCCTTCCTATTTCATATGATGATTGGAGGAATATGCCTTCAACTTGGAAAAATAAAGTTTTTGATTCCCAAATAATGGTAATTTTAATACATTATGGAATAATTGAATGTCATTATGTTATTAAATTGTAATATTTTTAAAATTAATTTCTGTGTACAAATGTTTTTCCACTTTATGGTTGCTGATGTGCTAGAACAAAAGTGAACATTGAAAAATCTATGAAAAAAATGGAAAGACTTTAAATGGATATTGTGGAGTGATGTCAACGATAAAGTTTTGACTGCCCAATATATGTATGACAAGCTACCCGATGAGGTACCCAAAGATAAATGGAAAGTTTTTGTTGACAGACATCATGATGAGAAACAAATGGTATTTAAATATATATTATTATATTAATCTCATTTTACATTTATACATGTATATGAAGAGAAAATTATATTGAATACATTACTATTAAATTATATTTTATTTATTTCAGGATCTTTTAAGGAAGAATACATCAAGCCGGGCTAAGCAAGTAATCCCTCACACTACGGGGTCAAAGAGTTTTTTTAGAATCCAATCAGATATAGTAATATTTTCATTAGTTTAAATATTTATAATAAAATATTATATGTTTAATATATTAAATTGTATATTTTTTTAATGCAGTAACATATTTTAGGACACCCATCATTCCAAACAGAAGTGTGGTTTAATGTTCAGAAAAAATATGATGGAAGTTTTGTTAATGATCCTGCCAAAGAAGTTGGGGTATGAAATCATTTTTCATTATAATAACATATTATCAGTTGTCACTATGTTAATCTATATTGCTTATAATATAACTGATATTTGATTTATAGGTAAAAATTAAAGAGCTATGGGATGCCAAACATGCACAATCCTACTCAGTCTTCCAGGATGGCCAAGTTGCTAATGTTCTTGGGAAGAAGCATCCTGGTCGAGTGCGTAGGATTGGTTTGGGACTCGTACCATCTGAGGACTATCGAAAGACCCTGGGGATTTTGGTTTCATAAAATCCTAGTAGAAGTAAGTCCATACCTTGAGATACTCAGAGAGAGATTGTTTCTCTAAGAAACATAGTTAAGAAATAGGGGACTCAAATATCTGCTTTGTAGAAATTGAAGATTGATTTATATCAACAGATGACCAGATCTACCCCTAGTGGTATTGCATTAATTTGTGGTGAGAAGGTAAATCAAAAAAATTCAAAATCATATAGTTTGCAAACATTTCTTGGTTTTACGTTTAAATATAAATATACAACAATATTTAATTTTCAATATTATGTTCTTATAGGTGGTAGCAGGAAGTAGAGATGGAGGTAGAGAGGGTGATGAGATGTGTTCATCATTGGACAATGATTTGTGGTATTTTTGATATGTTGGAAAAATATTGTAACAGTTGGTTTTTATATGTATCACGTGTGGCACAAAGTTGTCACTTAACATTTTCATGACCTAATATTTTCTTGATTTCTCATGTTTCCTTTTATGTATTATGAACCCAGTCTTCCAAAGACACTTAGAATTTATGATCCTAATGTTGTATTAATGACTATTTATATTTATGAATCATATCCTTAGAAACCTAGATAACTCTCTTGGCTGATCCATCCATCTATGTATGCTAATCCAAACTCAATTTTAACTAGGAACCCATCACCTCCTATAAACCGATACAGAACCTAGATGTGAACCTTGGGTCCCTAATAAAAAAATAAAAAAGGGAAACCCATGAAGTCTCACAATATATCAGACATACAAGTCTCTGAGATACCTCACATGTATCATTTTATTGATAGGTAAGTAAAGCATCGATTTTTTAAGTTGATCAATGATCACCCAAATCGCATACTGTCCACTAGGATTCAGTGGAAAAAAATTAAGTCCATAGAAATATCATCCCACCTTCATATTGGAATGGGTAAAGGTTAAAACAATCCAGTGGGTCTCTAGTGTTCCGCCTTAATTCTCTAAAAATTGAGGCACCATGAGACAAAATCTACAACTGGTCACCTCATCCACACCCACCAATGCTTACATCTCATGATGTGACACATCTAGGTAGCTCCAGGGTGTATGAACCAACAAGATCAATGTCCATTTTCCATCAACTCTTACCTAAAAGAAAATGGAACAACTAACCTATTATGGAAGCATAAAGCTCCACTGGGAGACCAACACCACTTACCCAAGGTCTCCCCACCATAAAAGAATTTACTAAAGCATTTGAACTCTATGTTTTTCACCTATTATTGCTAAACCCACTCATAAAAGGATGAGTCAGAATTCATCAAATCTGAGAACACCATTCCACCAATTTCTTCCACTCCCACTATCATCTTAGTAGACAAAATCATAAGATACCACTCCATAAATTATTCATTTATGGCTTGTGTTAGTAATTTTATGCTCAATGCATCAAAAAACACATTCCCTTTTAATAATCCACAAAAACTCTATGTCTTTAATCTTCCTTATTAGAAATAACATAGGAAAATCCCATAGTGACATGCTAGGATGAAGGAATCATTTCACCTTAAGTTATAAAAGCTTAACTTTATGTTCTACCAACACATTAGGTGTCATTTGATAAGATGAAATAGAAATGGACATCATACTTGGAGAATATCAATAGTAAATTTGACCTCTCTCTGTGATGGTAAACCAGAAAAAATCATCCTAAAAGACTTTGGGGTATTCCCAAGCTAGAAGTTAACATCCCAAACAAGGTTCATTGACATCAAGAGAAATATTTGACAACAAGCTTGATATTAACCAATTATAAGGAACAAAAAGCCCCACCCTATATGATCTATCATCCCACTCACACTAAAAATCAGGAGTGACCCCATCGGAAGATAAAAATTGTACAGAATGAAGACAAATGTTTATGCCGTCATTGCAGATGATCATTTAATCCATTTCAAGTATTAGTTTAAAGATGTCAACATCAAGAACTAAAAATTCACACACCACATTGAAGTCATCTATTATCACCTGACATGTTGGAAAATTGAAACCATGTTCGGACCTCTTTTCCAAAGGTGTGGAAAGATAAAACAAGAACGACATAAGTTATAAAAATAATTCCAACATGTCAACAAACTTTGACAATATAAAGGAATGATTAGCACATGTATCAAACAAATCTAGAACCATAAAATATTAAATAATCATTGTACCTATAACAGTAGTTAGACCTTCCATAGATTAATATATCTCATACTCTTCCATGTAAATCAATGTAGTATTATCCAAATAAAAATAACCCTTAGCCTAAGGATTAGACCCACCACCCTTTGAATCATTGTTATGAACATTTTAAACCTTGGTTAATGTGAATCCTTCCTTACTGCACTGGGATATCCATTAAAAAACACTTTAGATGACCAAATTGTCCACAATGGTGACAAGTATTAGGATTCTCCACACAATTAGGCTTTGTATAAACACACCTTACACACTGTTATAAGAAATCATTGTGCTAACCTGATGAATCCCCTAAAACAAATCCTAAATGAAATTGATCCCCATTGCGTATTCTTTTCTGGAAAAAAATACACCATGGGAAGCAACCCATCCCAATGAATCTCCACCCAAACCTGTCTTTCTTGATATATCTACCTAATTTAGACCTTATTTTTTGACTACCTCTATGAATGTCAGAATACACATGATATTCAATATTTATTGAATATCTGGAATCAATTATAACCCAAACCATTTAGCTTTTAGCTACTCATTGGTGACAAGATCCGGTGCTAGATGCACCAACTCAACAAAATGGGGGGAATACTCCATAACGGTACACTTCCCCTTCTATAAGTTTTGAAACTACTGATAATTTCAAAACCTAATCCTCAGGGTAAAAATATTGGTTGGATATTTTCTTAAAATAAGTCCAGGTAATTTCCATGTGAAACATAGCTTTCATGATGAAGTACCACCATCTCCTACCCGTTCCTTTGAGCATATACATGGAGGAACCCACATTGAAGTACTTATGAGTATTCAAGAAATTGAGGATCCTCTCAATCTGATCAATCTATTCCTCAAATTCCTATGTTTCTTTGACACCACAAGAGATGGTTGGATTCTTCTTACTAAATTATGATCCATGATCCACTGCTTGTCCCAATTTCCTAACACCCACTTGACCTAGAGTTTGTTTTGTATGGATTTCATTTTCAATAAGATAAGGTTCCACTAAAGTATTCACCTGTAGATTCTATATCATGTTTTACTCTATCATCAGTCACCATCCCTGTTGGGAGGGGTAATGGGTAAAAAATGATTAGTTATCTTGACCTGACCATTTCAAGAACATCTATAGGGTCTGACATGAGCGGGAAGCTTTAGGTGATGTTCCAAATTTTTGGATGTAAATTGGTGCAGGGTGAAGATATGTGGTATCAATAATCATGTCCCTCATCCATGATACTTCATAGAAATATAATAAGTGAAAGGGACTTCATACATGGAGTAGAGTCTGCCCTTGGCTGATCTAATATAGCACATTTTATAACTCTTCTAATATAGGAACATCTTAATTGATGGGATACCCCATATCGAACATCACCACATTAATGATGGTCCTTTACCACACCCCCATGTATGTATTCCTCACAGGAAGAATCCATCTATAGATCAGCATGGAAATTAACCCTGTAAGCCTGATCATGGGAGAATTAGATATTATTCTTTTCCCCACAACATCCACTATCTCTTTAATAGAATATTTATCTACATTTTCTACTTCCCCATTCGAATACACAAGGTAATGTGTTCTACCACCCTAATAGATTTTCATCTAGCTTGTTCAGGAAGTAGTTCAACTACTTCTTGAATGGGATGTCGTTTACTCATAGCTTGTTACATTGGTCCCTTTCACCAAACATTTAAATTGCCACAAAAGAGTTGTAATTTTCTCTTGGTCTCCCATGCATTCTCTATAGGGAAGAAATCATCATATATCACACCTTAGATATGGGTCCCAAAAAATTCATAAATATCCCATAGGAAGAAATGGTATGAGTTATGTCTTGATTAGTATAAGTCCCTTATTACTTTATGATTGAAATGGCATGGTAACACCCTCTATGAAATGAGATTCTTCTTTTAGAACTCTTATAGTGCAATATTAAGACCACAATTTGGTAACCTATAATACCATATTTCTTTACCCTACCATATTAATTATCTCTATTATGTGTTTCAAAATTGAATAAGTGTGTGGATTTGAAAGTGTTTTTTCTTATGAAAATTTTGGTTTCCTTGTATTATTTTGGATGTAGGATGTCTGTGCATGTGAAATTGGAGAGTTTATTTTTTCCGGGAACTGGTACTGGGGCTTCAAAATCAGCTCATTTGTTTTATAAATCAACCTTTAGAGGTGGTTTAAACCACCTCTTAATAAATTGATGATTTTTAGTGTTGTTTTTAACCAGCACTATAATTTGGTATCTTACTACAAGCGATAGTTAAAACCGCCACTAAATACAATAATTTAATAGTGGTTAAAACTACCGCAATATAATTTTCATTTTCTGTAACCATTTCATGGTGGTTAGTAATGGATTTAGCTGCGGTTTTCCTAGACAAATGGATTTTTTTTTTCACGATAGTTTAAACCTCCAAGAGAAAAATACATTTTGTCTGGAAAAACCACCGCTGAAACCAGGACCAACCACCACAAAATTCGATCTCTGCAACAGTTACCAGAAACCGCCGTAGAAGAATATGGCGGTGGTTTTAGCCGCTGCCATATCCAAAAAAAGACCTCCTCTAGGAGGCAATTTTTTTTAGTTTCTTGAATTATTTGGGGAGCCTCCCTTAGTGAGGTTGGGATGGTTAGTATACCTTTATAGGTTCTGTCTAGTTTAGATATATTCCCATGAAGGAATTAGTATGATTCTTTCACATGTGCATGAGATACTTTGGTTTTCCTACTGAGTATACTTGTATGCACATCATAGGCACATAAAAATATTTTCATGTTTCCAGGAGGATTACATGGACTGTTGTAGACATTATTATCTTAGATACTTGACAGTTTTAGTGTCACTTCTTTATCTATACTTTTGGGTATATACCTTGGAGACTAATATTGGTATCAGTTCTATTTATACATGCATGTGGGATTGTTTTTGGATATCTGTATATATTATGTCTTAGAGTTATCTATGGATGATTTATCTTATCTCATTATCCTTTTATAGTGGGTATATCCTCCAATATCATGATATTTTTATACGCTTGGTTCTAGTCAGCAACCTGGGTTCTACTAGAGGGAGGACTCAAGGGTCATTACCTATCTCCCCTCATTGTGGTAACTTTGGAGGGAGGGGGTCATGACAGAGTGGTATTATGGGGAGATTGAGAGATAGGATGGAGTTTGAAGTTAGGAACAATGAGGTTTTCATGGGTTTTTATGACAATAGTACTAGTTGAACTTGGTGCGTGACATATGCTAGGGAGACCAGATAGGACATGGGATTTTAGTGCCCCCCATGATCCAGTGCACAGACTCCAATCTTATTGGATGACTAAATGAGATGGACCTTCTTGCTGGGTAGAGACCTTGGAATGGTACATGCATCCTGATGACTTGTATTATTACTTGAATTGGATTTTTTTGGATGGTTAAAATGAATAAAGTGCATTATAATGAATCTAAATAAAAATCCTTCACTACCAATATTAGGAAGTTATTTTTTTCTTTATAGATATGGATCATTCTCATCATTCGTGCATGGTTTATACAGTTCTAGTTCAAACATATGATCTGATTGATCATCGTAGGGTTGATATGATAAAGGATGATGAGGCTTGGTAGATGGGATTGCGTGATTTCTAGTGGCAGAGTTTAGGGAAGTATGATATAAGTGTTTGAGATGTGAAGATAGAGAGTTGGATGGTGGAGCTCGACATAGATTTTAGTTTGATCTGGGCCCTGAAGGAGTATTGGATCCCTTTGGAAATTAGTTAGATGCATGGATATATGCATTAGTGGTTGACTTTCTATCCAAGAGATCTGAAGGAGGCATATGTTTTGTGTGGTTACTTATAAAAAGAGTTCCTAGAAGAGTTCCTTTCATCGACCATGAATGCTGTAATGAGAAAAGAGATTATTTCTCTTCAGTAGGAGAGAATGTCAGTGTGGGATCTGGGAATAAGGTTCAATAACTATCTTAGTTTTCCCCAAATATTTTCTAATATGAAGAGTTTCATGCAAGATGTCTTGAGGAGGCACTCCTTCCTTCTATCAAGTATGTAGTTACACTTTTTATGTTGTTGAAGTATCTAGAGTTTTAGAAGATGGATAAGGTGATTGACTGACTGAACTCATGAGGATGTTTTCTATAGGAGGGGAACCAGTAGTTTTTCTCATGAATCAGAGTTGTTAGGGGTAGGTCTTAGGCACTAGGACCTTTGAGGTTTTTATTGTAATGGATTTAACCTCAACAAATTCCTTTGTATCCTTATGGGGCCAGTGGTTTCCTTTATTTTCTTGAGATTATCGGGACAATGTATCCTTGTAATTGGGTTAATGTCCATTTACAAAACAAGTTCCCAATGGTTTCCTGAGCTCAGTTTAGTAAAGGTGTGCTGGTTCAGTGCCACACTTAGTAGTAGTTTCCAGTGAGGTTATTTTAATAATATGGGAAGCAAAATTATACTCAATTGAGAGGAGATGGAGTTGGTAGAGACTGATCTTAGAATGTTCCACACATTTAGGGACAATATCCCAAGTGTGGTCATGGGGTGGTCATCAGTAGATAGGTAGAGGAGTTTGGCGTAGTCAGATGAGTATAGTAGAGGCAACACTTCTAGAGGGGACAATGATTATCATAGATTCAATCAGTTTGTTTAGTACACTAGTTTTTGTCTTATTTGATTCAGGAGCTTCTCAATTCTTTCTTCCACCCTTTATAGTTCATTATCTAGGACTAGAAATAGAGATTATTCTCATTCCCTTGGTGTTAACTATGCCATTCAGAGGTCAGACCAACTTGTTTGATGTGTCTTAGGGATGTAGATAAATGATGGGGCCACATTAGGCATGCCATGTGATTTTCTTTCTAAAGATGCATCCATATGATGACATCCTTGACATCTACTTCTTGTATTCTATACATGATGTTATTGAATTCTTCTATAGAAGATTATTATTTTTGAATGTAAATGGACAAAGTGTGATTTTCATTTTAGAGTGGGGTTGTTAGGTGGGAAGTCAGCATGTGGATCCCCTTCTTTTCTCATTGGATTAGTTGTAAGTTTAACTAGTGAATTCAAGGATGGTAGTGGTTCCTAGGGATGTTGGGAATTTCATGTATGTTTTTTCCAAGGAAGTTTTAATTCTACCCCCTCAATGTGATGTTGTGTTCTAAATAGACTTACAACCCGATGCTTCTCTGATTTCAATGGAACCTTATTGGGTGACACTTTATGAGTTGTGGGAGTTGAGGATTCGGATAGATGATCTGATGCATGTGGGTTTTATTTGGACTAGTGGGTCACCATGTGGTTATCCAGTGTTCTTTGCAAAGAAGGAAGATGATGGTATGAGGTTGTGCATGGACTACTAGAAAATGAATCAGGAGATGGTCAAAATCTGTTATTCTATTTCGAGGATAGGCGATCCTTTCATCCATTTTAGAGGGGTGATTTGGTTTTCTAAGATCAATCTGTGGTTTGGATATCAATATTTGAGGGTGTAGGTGGGTGATATCCTAAAGACTTCCTTTAAATGAATGTATGGGCACTTCGAGTTTGTTGTCATGTCATTTAGTGTTACGAACACACTAGATGTGTCCATGTGGATAATGAACTCCATGGTTCATGAGATTCTAGATCAGTCTATTATCATATCCATTAATCATATCTTGATCTACTTGAAGTCATAGGAGGATCATTTCAAGAATCTAATAATTGTCTTATTGGGTATTCAACACTACTATCTCTATGGAAATGTTTACAAGTGTATGTTCTAGACACGAGAGTTTCATTTCCTCATGAATGTGGTGTCTTAATAAGGTGTGTTAGTAGAATTATCAAATGTCATATCAATAGTTTCCTTTGAATAACCCAAGAATGTGGTAGACGGTTGTAGTTTTCCTAGTCTCTCAGGCTATTATCAGAGGTTTACACCTGATTTCTCTCGAGCCACAACCCCATTTACAACTTTGACTAGGAATGATCATGATTTCATATGGATTGATCAGTTACAGGTAGTGTTCAGTTACATGAAGGGGAAGTTAGTTAGTGCTCTAGTTCTTCATTTTCTTGAGGAGGGGGTGATTTTTTTGGTGTTTTGTGATGCTTCCCATCATGGATTAGGATGTGTGATGATTCAGGAGAGGGTGATGATCTCTTATGGGTCTAGGCAGTTACATACCCATGCGTATAACTATTCCACCCATGATATGAAGTTAGTAACGGTTGTGTTTGTGCTAAATTTTTGATGGAATTACCTCATTGGGGAGTGCTTTATGGTATTCAAAGATAATAAGAGTTTGAGTTATATCTTCTCCTAGAATTATTTGACCTTGCGACAATGAATGTGGAAGGAGTTTCTTTAGGAATATGATTTTTATATCTCCTTCTCCTTAGGAAAGGGTAATAATATGGCTAACACTTTGAGGTGGATGTCATGTAAGGGTGTTGTTTAGGGGTCTATGGATGCTTGGAAGAAATGGAGGATTTAGAAGCATTGAACGTAGATGAAATGATTGTTTATGGAAAAGGGATGATTGTTTCAGATGATAGTTATAGCACCCCGAGATTTTAAGAAAAATATTCTTTTAATTTAATTAATGTATTGTGTTGTATACTGCACACAAATTATCTTATGCTATACGCAACACCGTATTATCTTATATTATATGAAAACACTATTCTTGGCTTATGTTCCACGCAAGAGCAACCTTCTTCAATAGCGTGTGTTGTACGCAATACTGAGTGTTACTAAACAATGATATATTGTTATAATATTATTTTGAACTAGATGTTATGAATAGTAGTAACTAAATTTTGAATTTTATGACATTATAACTCATCTAACTCATTTTATAGAACATGGTATGAGAACAAAATAAATCTTTCGGGTAAAATAAGTATTATTCAAAAAATGCAGTTTTGCCACCAACCACATTAAATTTAGTTTTTGACATGTTTATAAGTTCAATTTGACAAAATAAAATTCATCTTTTTAATAAGGATATAAATTTTTCTTTGGATAAATTTTTGATATTTTTCTGATAAGTTTCCTATTTTGATGAATAGTAAAAATACGTTAAATTTTAATTAAAAAAAAACTTATTTCATCGAGATAATTTATATGGTTAAATTATAATATTGAATGGTTTTAAAGTATAAATAGAATATATTTTTACCATTTAATATAATTTAAGTCATCAGCATTAATTTTAAACTGAATTCATAAGTAAAAACATTTCAATCTTTTACGACGTTTTAACTTTTAAACCCCATTTTACAACAGCAGGATTAATTTTAAATTAAATACTAAAACGTTTGTTTTTTTAATTTCTAAAAATTGATTTTATATTTGGAATCATTAGGTTCAAATTATTGTAATAATATACTTCTTATTTTTAGGCATAATGAATAGTTACTACGGTAAATTTTATGTACCATAGTTTAAGGTAAATCGGGTAATTAAGGGTAAATATAATATTATAAAATTACCCTAACACTTCTCTTAATATAATTGGATGATTATATTTTTTCATAAATCATAATTGGGTCGAAATGGAATCTAATGAAACCCACTTGTATTTGATTAAGTCCTTTTATTTATTTTATTTAAAGGAAAGTGAAATATGTCTCACTCAAACTTTAATAATTATATTATTTTTAATATAAGGTTATACAGAATATAAATTCGATTATAAATACTCATTTTGAAGCCAAAATATTTTTATTTATCATTGTAATTTATTTGTAATTTTTAAGAAATATTTAATTACCTTAATAGCTTATACATTAATGATGTAGAAATTATTTATTTAGTGAAAAATCAATAATATAGTTTTTATTAAAATAAAAATACCTATCAGAAGGACCATAAACTTGACCAAACATTATTGGTATAGTATATATATAACCTAATCATCTAAGGGTCGATTTGAGGACCATTTGGATCCTTATAAAAACGATTAGGACATTTATATTATTTTATTTTAAATGATGTCAAAGATGTCACCTTCATAATTTAATAAATATAACAATTTAAATGTTGTGATTTTAAGATGATACATTAGAGTAAAAATATTATTATTAAATTTATTATCTTTATCTTTATCATTGGAATTTATTTTTAATTTTTATGCGATAATGATGTATATTAAACAATTATACAATAATGTTGTAGTAATTATATTATTAAGAGATATACCAAATAAATGGTTTTAAAAATATTAAAATAAATAATATATGAACAAATTAATTTTCCCCATGAATTTTTTTATGGATATGACAATTTTGGAATCTGTTATATATTTTGGTTCGAACATATCTTCTATGTGGTTTTTATTGAAATTCAAATAATGAATAGTGTCAAAATTGACACTATTGATATTTTATAAAAATAACATATTATTAAATTATTTAAAAATCAAAAAAATATTTAAAAACTAAAAATTGGAAATTATATGGTCTAAAAGGATATAAATTATCCAATTATGGAAAATTGAAAACATTTAAGTATGTATTTATAACAATTTCGAATTTCAAATTTTATTACCCCAAATAAAATTAAATAGATTAAATAATGATAAATCAAGTTGATAAGGTTTAAAATATACATAAAACAAGTCAAAATTTTATTTTTTGATGAGATTAAAACCCTATATAATCTCATTTTCTAATTGAGTCATTTTTGGAAGTTTTTATGTGGGTTTTCATTTTATTATTAATTAATATTTTTAAGATTTCCAAAAGTGCCCCTATCCTCTCCTATATAAGGGCACCTCCTTCCCTCTCCTATTCACTCAATTTTGAGCCTTAAAGCTCAGATAACCCCTTCCAATATCTCTTCTAAACATCTCTAGTTATATTATAGTGGTTCTGGTCTTCTAAAAAGACAAACTCTAGTGCCTTAAGAGGAAGCTTAAAAGAGGTGCGTCGAAGAAGAGGTAATGTCTTCTTCCGATTATTTGAAGTTTCTTTCTTCTTAAACTTTTTCTTATTTAGGTGTTACATTATAAATTTTTAACATCGGTATCACTAATATACTGATATGTTGTTATAAATTTGAAACAACTCCATTTCACCTTCTATCCATCCTACGGAAAATGAAATCACCGAGCGTCTGTACGTATGGAATACCGTCTCCACGCCGTGGTGTAATCTTTTTTTCCACCACCACTTTACTTGGATGGGTATAATGGTGTAAAGAATAACTATATAGGGTTATTATAACACCATACTGATTCTAAGATATTATATCATCCACTCCAATTCCATTCCATATTTATGGGAACGTTATCATCACCCGTGCGTACGTATGTATTACCGTCTGCACAACGCGATGAGATTCATTCTCCATGTTAACCATTCAAGAATGATTATAAAGTATATATAATGATTAATAATGGTATATATAACATAATAATGCTATAGTATTTATTTATATACACAAACATATATATATATATATATATATATATATGTCATATACTTACTTCGATTCAAGTCAATAAGGAAAGGAAAACAACCTTAATGCGTATGTAAGGCCTACCGTCTCCATGAACGGTGTGTTTCATTTCATTTATCTATATATTATATATATATATATATATACTGAATATATATTATATATAAATTATGTTTTACTTTTTGGAAGTAAGTAAATCATGATATAAGTAATAATAATATCAATAACAACAAGTCCAAACACGTACGATAAATGAAACGATTTTACCAAAAATGCTGCATTAACATGGAATTGACAAAAGAATGGGTAATATAAAGTCATAATTGAATCATATATGATATCATAAATATTATTATGGTTTTTTTAAAAGTTAATAATATGTTTAAACCCACTATACAAGAGTTTTGGACACGTACAAAAGAAATTGGACCTAATGTAAGGCATAATTTTGCAAATCTCATTTCCATCCGTGATTGCTTATACGTAAGTATTTAGTAGGGTTATATTTTTCATCCATGTCTATAAAAATGTTTTTTATAAAGTGTTTAATATTCTTACATTTATTTTTAAAGTCATTTTTACCCCTCTTTGACTTTTAAATTGTGTTATAAAATGAATCTTTCTTTTGTTTACCATAGGAGGAACTTTTTGACTTTTTCAGAAAAAGTATGAGGATAATGTTTTTTTAAATTATATAGCATGAAAATATTTTTTACAGTTTCATAAAGCCTCATTTTCATGAAGCTCACTCTACAATTTTTCAAGGTTATTTTCAATAAAATCCTTTTCTTTTAAAATTGTGTGGCATTTTGTGAAAACAAAATTATTTTGAAGAAGAAAGGATATTTTCCTCAAGAATTCACTTAATGTGTTTTATCAAAACTATTTTCCATTTAAGATGAAATTTTTTAGCATGTTTATGTTTCAAGTATAATGTCTCTATTATTTACATGGCGTTATTATTCTTATGATGAAATTACATCCATTTGTTTTATATGGATTATGTGATGATGGGATGATGTTTATGAAACCTATTTTATTCTTTGGGTTATGATGAATGTTTTATGTTTATTTTGTGGAAAAAGTAAGAATGATTTAATTATGATATGGGTGGGACCTATATCTCTCTCTAATGAATTGGGTAAAGATTTATATATCATGAGATAGACAGGGCTGGAATGGAAAGTTAATCTGGTTCAGTGATACAGGACTGGAACGGGGAGTGAACTCGATTCAGTAAGGGACTTTGTCCACTAAGATGGTCTTGGCAGCAATGCCTTGGCTACTATAGAAATCATATAATGTTCTTAATGGTTTTCCATAATTATATGCTTTATTCCCATGCTATTTTATCATGATTAATGTTCTTTTATGAACTATGCCTTATGTACTTCCAAGATTTATTTCTCAATATTTTGATGTTTAAACTTTATGTTCATGTTTCTTTAGTTCAAATGTATATGATTTGTTTTATTTTCTCCATTCCTACCATTACTAAGAATTTGAGCTCACCCTTTATATGTTTTATTTTCCCCAGGATTTAAAGAAAGGTTTTAGGTAAGAAAACAAAAGGGGAATATCTTAATGGGAGATGTTGAAGATCTTTCACTATGATTAGAAGATTATGTTCCGAGTTTCTAAAGCCACTAAACTATTATGGTCCTTGAGTGTTGGTTATTGTTATGTATTAATTATTCTACAAAAGTAATGTAATATCCATATACATCATTCTTGGGTCTCTATAGTTGGTATCAGAGGAAAGGTTTAGTTAACCTTTGGAAACTATGTTGTGAAAACTTTTGCGAGATCCTTAGAAGATATTTATAAGGTATGTCTAGGGATGTATCTAAGGTTATGTATAAGTATAGGTTATAGTCCTAGAATTATGGTAACAATCTTAGAATTTAACCTAAGATGTTAGATATTCAAGGAACTCCCCCTTGATTATGATTTTTTCATCTCACACTATTCTTTTTGGGTTTTAGAAAATGGCTGGAAATAGGATGATTCGCGATAATGGAGGATATGATGGACAATGGAATGATATTCTTCATGAGAAACCAAATGAAATTGGATTTGGAAGTACACATATCGTTATTATTCCTAATCAGCAATCTCAAAATATGATCAATAATCTGAACTTTGGTAAGTTTTCCAACTTAGCTAATAAGAGAAATATGGGGTTTCATGATGATCATAGAGGAAATAAAGTTCAATTTCCCTCATCTAAATCATGTGGGAAGAGGCATTATGGAGAATGTTTCAAAGGAACTGGAATATGTTTTGGGTGTGGAAAAGAAGAACACAAGGCCAGTAATTGTAATGGAGAAGGTTCATTTAACACCATGTTCAAGGATAATGGTATTTCTAAGACATCAACAATGGTTAAATGTTTTAAATGTGGAACGTACGGGCATTATGAAAACCAATTCCCTAAGGGAAAATCTCATGAAGAGAATCAGCATGGTCGTATAGGTAGTATTTATTTTGATGATGATGAAGAGACTACAAATGGTATATGAGATGAAATAATTGTTGAGGAATACAATGATGAAGCTTGGTAAAAGGTTTAATAAGGTAGTGGAATGATGGCATGTTTGTCAAGAGTAATGTTGTATAAGTAATTTCATGGTACTCTGGAATAAAGAAACATCCAAGGATTGTTACAGTATTGTTTTTACTTAAGTTTTTTTGAAAATATTTTTTTAATGGTACTGGTAACCATAAAAGGTTATTCAGATATTTTTTAAGGCAGATGATATGCACATAATTATGGGATAAGTAGATAATGAAAAGTTTGATAATATTAATGAGCTCATGACTGATATAAGGACAAAGTGATATCATGGTTTGAGTATATAGAAATTCTGGGATCATTCATGTTTTCACCAAGGTTATATGGTTATACATGTTTCAAGAGAATACATGATTAAGGAATTCACATGTTTGAAATGTAATCAACAAGATATATCTTATGATATAAGGGGGATAAATGATTCTATTCACGTGCTTGTTATGTGACCTTTCAAGTAATTGTTTTCTTTATACTATGAGATTGGACATATGTATTTTGGATAAGACTAAAGAATGGAATGGATTATGTTGGACATAAGATAATATTATTTAATGATAGAAGTTTTTTTCCGATATTATTTCTAGAATGTTCTAATAGTATAGTTTTAGAAAAAGGATAACCTATAGGATGAGCGACAACCCGTCATGTCAGACAAGGCTGTGGGAATCGAACCCACAACCAAAGTGTGACAGGCCTTTATCGCATTCCACTAGCCTATAAGAAGTCCCTGGTTAGTATAAATTAGTTTTAATTTATTAAGTGGTATGATAAATGAAGTATAAGTCCATTTTAGGAACCATATACGATTAATCTCACTATAGATGGACTTATGTATATTTAATAACTTTTGCTAACTTTTTGTTTGAGATAGATTGAATGACCTATCATTCTATCGCAAGATCTGATAACACTTCATGAAGGAAAAATTCAACTTCATTTCTTTAATATATGAAGTGGAAATTTTTCAAGGCTCAAGAAACGGTGAGATTGTACCAAAATCAAAAAAGTATTTCTTCTAATTCAAAGTTTTTCAACTTTAGGGAAATGATCTTGAAAACCAAAAATGTTGCCATATTTCCCTCATATATGATGAATCAGATGGTACCTTAGATCATCACATATTTATGGCTTTCTGATTGTTGGATTTTTCATAGCTATGTTCTCTACCACTCTCTATAAGAACATGATGGTTAGATTTATCCTCCATATCAATATTTTCACCTACGTTCTCCTATGTGGAAACCTAGTGATTAGTTAATTTGGGTAACTGTTACACATCATAATTTAGTTTTTAAAGTTAAGTTTTTTTATTCCTTTTTATGATGTGGGTTTCTATAAAATAAACTTTCAAGTAGTAAACCATTTATAACCCCGGTGAATTTCGAAGGAGAAATTCATTTTAAGGGGGGTAGAATGTAGCACCCCGAGATTTTATGAAAAATATTATTTTAAATTCATTTATGTCTTGAGCTGTACGCTACACCAAAATTTGTTTGTTCTATACGCAACACCTTATTATCTTGTATTATACGCAAACACTATTCTTGGCTCGTGTTCCATGCAAGAGCAACCTTCGTCAATAGCGTGAGTTGTACGCAATAATGAGTTTCACTAAAAAATTATATATTGTTATAATATTATTATGAACTAGCCATTATGAATAGTAGTTAATACATTTTTAATTATATGATATTATAATTCATCTTACACATTTTATAGAACATTTTATGAGAACAAAATAAATTTTTTGGGTAAAATAAGTATTTTTAAAAAAATGCAGTTTTGACTCCTTTTGATGGCGCACCCACATTAAATTTAGTTTCTGAAAATTTTATAAGTTCAATTTGACAAAAAAAAATTCTTCTTTTGAATCATCATATAAAAATTTACTTTGGATAATTTTTTGATAATTTTTTTATATGTTTCTTATTTTGATGAATAGTAAAAATACGCTAACTTTTAATTTAAAACAACATTTTTCATCGAGATAATTTATATTGTTAAATTATAATATTGAATGGGTTTAAAGTATAAATAGAATATATTTTTACCATTTAATATAATTTAAGTCATTAGCATTAATTTTACAATGAATTAATAAGTAAAAACATTTCAATCTTTTGCAACGTTTTAACATTTAAAACCCGTTTTCTCAACAGTGGGATTAATTTTAAATTAAATACTATAACTTTTGTGTTTTGAATTGGAAAAAATTTATTTTATATTTGGAATCAGTGGGTCCAAATTATGTTAATAATCCACTTTTTATTTTTAGGCATTATGTATAGTAACTACGGTATATTTTATTTACGATAGTTTAAGGTAAATCGGGTAATTAAGGGTAAATATAATATTATAAAATTACCCTAACACTTGTCTTAATATAATTGGATGATTATATTTTTCCCTAAATCATAATTGGGTATAAATGTAATATAATGGAACCAACTCCTATTTTATTAAGTCCTTTTATTTATTTTATTTAAAAGAAAGTGAAATATGTCTCACTCAAACTTTAATAATTACATTATTTTTAATATAAGGTTATACAAAATATAAGTTCTATTATAAATACTCATTTTAAATCTAAAATGTTTTTATTTATCATGGTAATTTATTTTTAATTTTTAATAAATATTTAATTACCTTAATAGCTTATACATTAATGATGTTGAAATTATTTATTTAGTGAAATATCAATAATATAGTTTTTATTAAAATAACAATACCTATAAAAAGGACCAAAAACTTGACCAATAATTATTTCTCAATTATATATATAAACTAAGAATCCAAGGGTAGATTTGTGGACCATTTTGAGCCTTATAAAACCGATTAGGACATTTATATTATTTTATTTTATATGATGTCAAAGGTGTCACCATCATAAATTAATAAATATAACAATTTAAATGTTGTGATTTTAAGATGATAAATTCACGAAAAAATATTATTATGAATGGAATTATATTTATATTCATCATATGAATTTATTATTAATTTTTATGAAAAAGATAAGTATATTAAATAATTATAAAAAAATGTTGTAGTAATTATTTTATTAAAAGATATACCAAATAAATGGTTTTAAAAATATTAAAATAAATAATATATGAAAAAATTAATGCTCCCCATGAATTTTTTTGATGAATATGACATGTTAGTAATCTATTATATGTTTTGGTTCGAACATATATTCTATGTGGTTTTTATTTAAATTCAAATAATGAATATTGTCAAAATTGACACTATTGATATTTTATAAAAATAACATATTATTAAATTATTTAAAAATAAAAAAATTTAAAACTAAAAATTGAAAATAAAATCGTCGAAAAGTTTATATATTATCCAATTATGGGAAATTGAAAACATTTATGTATGTATCTATAACAATTTAAAATTTAGAATTTTATTACCACAAATAAAATTAAATAGATTAAATAATGATAAATGAAGTTTATAAGGTTTAAAATAAACATAAAACATGTCTAAATTTTATTTTTTGATGATATTATAACAATATCTCATCTCATATTAGAATTTAGTCTTTTTTGGATGTTTTTATGTGGGGTTTCATTTTATTATTAAATAATATTTTTAAGATTTCCAAAAATGCCCCTCTCCTCTCCTATATAAGGGCACCTCCTTCCCTCTCCTATTCACTCAATTTTCAGCCATCAAGCTCCACCAAACCCTACCAATTTCTCTTATCAACCTCAATAATTATATTATAGAGGTTTTGGCCTTCCCAAAAGACCATATCTAGTGCCTGAAAAGAAAGCTTAAAAGAGGCGCATTGAAGAAGAGGTAATCTCTTCTACCGATTCTTTCAAGTTTCATTCTTCTTCAACTTCTTCTTCTTTAGTTTTTTAATTATAAAGTAATAACATCAGTATCAATAATATAATTATATGTTATTATAAAAATGAAACAACCCCATTTCACCTTCGATTCATTGTATAGAAAACTAAATCACCACGCGTGCGTATGTACGGAATACCGTCTCCACATTGTGGTGTAATCTGTTTTTCCACCACCACCGTACTTGGATGGGTATAATGGTGTAAAGAATAACTATATATAGTTATTATAACATCATAATGATTCTTATATATTATATCATCCACTACAATTCATTTCAATAATTATGGGAATGATATCATCGCTCGTGCGTACGTACAGATTACCATCTCCCCGACGCGATGAGATTCATTGTCCATGTTAACAATTCAAGAATGATTATAAAGTGTATATAAGGAATAATAATTATATATATAACATAATAATGCTACTTTATTTATGTATATATATATGTCATATAGTTACTTCGATTCATGTCAATAAGGAAAGGAAAACAACGTTCATCCGTACGTACGACCTACCGTCTCCATGAACGGTGTGTTTCATTTCATTTATCTATATATTATATATATATACATACTGAATATATATGATATATAAATCATGTTTTACATTCTTTAAGTAATTCAATCATGATCTAAGTAATAATAATATTAATAAAAACAAGTCCAAGCACATACGATAAATGAAACGATTTTACCAAAAACGCTGCATTAACATGGAATTGACAAAAGAATGAGTAATATAAAGTCATAATTGAATCATATAATATATCATAAATATTTTTATGGTTATGTTAGAAGTTAATAATATGTTTAAACCCACAATACATTAGTTTTAGACACATACATAAGAAATTGGACTTAAGGTAAGGGATAATTTTATAAATCTCATTTCTATTTGAGATTGCTTATATGTAAGTATTTACTGGGGTTATATTTTTCATCCATGTTCATAAAAATGGTTTTCATAAAGTGTTTAATATTATTCCATGTATTTTTAAAGTCATGTTTTCCCCCCCTTGACTTTTATATTGTGTTATGGAAAGAATCTTTCTTTTTTTACCATACGAGGTACTTTTTGACTTTTCCGGCAGAAGTACGAGGAGAGTGTTTTTTAACTTATACGACATGAATGGATTTTTACAGTTTCATAACACCTCATTTTCATGAAGATTACTCTATATGTTTTCATAGTTATTTTCAATAAAATCATTTTCTTTTAAAATTGTGAGTCATTTTGTGAAAAGAAAATGATTTTGAAGAAGAAAGTATATTTTCCTCAACAATTCATTTCAAGTATTTTATCAAAACTATTTTCCATATAAGATGGAATTATTTAGCATGTTTATGTTTGAAGTATAATGTATCTATTATTTACATGGTGTTTTTTTTCTTATGATGAAATGATATCCATTTTTTTTATATAGATTATGTGATGATTGGATGATGTTTTTTAAAACCATTTTATTTATTGGGATACGATGAATGTTTTATGTTTATTTTGTGGCACAAGTAAGAATGAATTAATTATGAGATGGGTGGGACCTATATCTACCTCTAATGAAATGGGTAAAAATTTATATCTCATGATATAGACATGGATGGAACGACAAGTTAATCTAGTTCAGTGATACATGACTAGAATGAGGAGTGAACTCGATTCAGTAAGGGAATTTGTCCACTAAGATGGTCTTGGCAGCAATGCCTTGGATACTATGGAAATCATATCATGTTCTTAATGGTTTTCCACAATTACATGTTTTATTCCCATGCTATTTTATCATGATTAGTGTTCCTTTATGATCTATGCCTTATGTACTACCAAGATTTATTTCTCAAGATTTTGATGTTTAAACTTTATGTTCATGTTTTTTTAGTTCTAATATATATGATTTGTTTAATTGTCTCCAGCTTACCCTTACTAAGCATTTGAGCTCACCCTTTATATTTTTTATTTTCTCCAGGATTTAAAGAAAGTTTTTAGGTAAGAAAACAAAAGGGGAAGATCTTTATGGGAGATGTTGAAGATCTTTCACCATTATTAGAAGATTATGTTCGGATTTTCCAAAGACACTAAAGTATTATGGTCGTTGAGTGTTAGTTATTGTTATGTATTAATTATTCTACAAAAGTAATGTAATGTCTATGTACATCAATCTTTGGTCTCTATAATGGTATATTCTTATCAGATATAGCAAGTTGGGGATTCTCAGTGGGGGGACTTCGAGGCAGAGGTTATGCATGATCATTTTGGATATGGTGATTCTATATAAGGATGGTCAGAGGATGGCTAGAACTAGATGTTGTTTTGTGGTAAGTTGTTTTTTATGGTAGTGATGCATGAGGTATCCATTCATGAGTTTCATAACTCACCCTTTCTGGTACACCCATGAGTTTCTATGAAGTACCATGGCTTGAGGATGATGTTTTGGTGGCCTGGGATGAAATGGGTAGTGGTGGAGTTTATGGAGATGTGATTGGTTTTCCAGAATATTAAGGTCGAGTATCATGTTCCTGGTGGTTTTTTGCAGCCTTAATATGTTCTCTAGTTGAAATGGTATGGAATCTTGATGGATTTAATCATTGGGTTACCTGAAGCTTAAGGAGGTTGTCATGCTATCTGGGTTGTTGTGGATCATTTGACAAAATCATCCTACTTATTAGTGATAAAGGATTCAAGTGTAGTGGATGCTTTAGCTAAGAGGTATACAGATGAGGTGGTCTGGTTTCATGGAGTTACAAGGTCCATTATATCAGATCAAGATATACATTTTACCCCACATGTTTGGAGGGTATTTCAACATGCTTTTGGTACTTAGTTATTCCTCAACACAACTTTCTGCCATCACATAGATGGGTAGATTGAATGGACTATCCATGTCAGAGCATATGTTGTGGGAATGCATCTTAAACTTTTTTAGATCTTGGGTATGACATAGTATAGTTTTATTATAATAATATCTATCACTCTTCTATTGGAATGGCTCTATTTGGGACTTTGTATGGGAGACTGTGTTGTTATCCATTGTGTTGGAAAAAAGGTTTGGGAGATAGATGTTCTTGGTCCTAATGTGGTGAAGATCATGAAAGAGAATGTTTATATTGTTCCTAAGATGAGAAGACTAGTTCATTATTTGAATAAGTCTCATGCCGATCATAAAAGTATTCCCACATAGTTTTAGGTTGGGAACCACATGTTCTTGAAGGTTTCCCTTCAATGTGGAAGTAGAGGTTCAGTAGAGGGAGTAAGATTTCTCCAAGGTTTCTTAGGCCCTTTGAGGTGTTGGGTTGAGTTGGTGAGGTGGCGTATCATTCGATATTTCCACCGCACTTGGATAGGATCCATGATGTCTTACACATCTCCTAGCTGTGTTGATATCTTCATGAACACTATCATGTAATTGACTAGGGAGAGTATGATATTGAGGATGAAATTTTTTTGTGGAGTGACCAGTAGAGATCTGGGGTCACCAAGAGAGCACATTGTGTGGAAGGACCATTTCCTCAGTTTGTGTGTTATAGAGGAATAGTGGCCTAGATGAGAGTAATTGGGAGTGATATACGTAGATGTGTGTCCATTACCCAGGGTTTTTTGTGTTTTTCTATGATTTGTCTTTCTTTGTAATTTTATTTTTGAGATCTTGTTGTTTTATCTGATGACCATTTTCCATGGGTTGTGATGTGTGTGTTGTGATGTGTGATAAAGTTCTAATATATGAAAAGGGGAGGACCAGAATCCTTATCAAGATGTATTAACTGCAAAATAAGTAAACCCATGTGTGTGAGTTAGTGCCGCCCAGAGTTGATAATATTTTGACATGGAGAATAGAATTCCTTGATTTGTGTGTTCGGAACAGTACAATTCATTGGTTTAGTGGTATTTGGTTTTGGCAGTATGGAGGTAGATATGGTTGTGCAATGGTCATGTGGAAGTGTGGTTGTGTGAGAGGAGATAGATTCTAGTTGTGGTTTTGTGGTGACAAGGTTGTTCAAGGTATTTTGTTTGTCATTTTTTGGAATGTTTGGCTAGTGGTAGTGTTTAAGGTATCACAGAATCCTTGATAGGTATCTCACGGGGTGGTTATTCATACCCCTTTCCTTTAGGTCTTGGTTTTGTATTCTTAAGGGATAGAATAATTTTATTAGTATATAATGTAATGGTATATTCCTTCCCAATATGTTACTTTTCTAATTTTGAGCTTTGGAGGTGTTCAAGGGAGGTCTCAAGAGTTTTTGGTGGAAGATAGAGGTGAAGCAATGCTGCTATAGGAAATACATGACATGTAAACATTACACAATGTCAAAGTTGGTTTAACAGATTTTCCAAGGCCGGTTCACAATGTATAGATTTTTGGGGTTAAATAATAAAAAAGGTGATGTTTTTTTTGTGAAACTGGACCTTGAAGATTACACTACATAAAAGGGGGTATCACTTCATGTAAATCCCTAATCTAGTGTAGATTTAAATGTTCTTTCTGGATGAATTGTTATTCGTTCAACCATGGATTATTTTTCCTCTCATTTTGGGAGAACCTTATATACAATGAGGATTTCTTCAATCCCTCCTCCTCCTTATTTGATATATTGGTCCCAATGTTTTTTCATTGAAAATCCACGGTAAACCCTTCCTTCATCTTGGATGTTTTTTTCTGTTATTATTTTGTGTTTTACTATGGTGGTGTGTTTTGGTTTGGGTTGTTTATTTGGGATGCATTTTGATGTATTTTTTGGTATAATGAAGGTTTATTTGTTTTTTTACATGGTGTAGTTTTGGTTGGAAGGTGTTCTTCTTCACCTTGTGATTTATAGAGAGTAAAAAAGATTCCTTGAGGTAGGGATTCCTTCATTTTTTATTAAGTATCATGTGGGAGGGGTTTACTTTTTTTATCTCTAGATTTTGGATGTTCCATATTAATAAAAGGTAAATAATTGGTAAAATTGAAATTGAAAGGGGGTAAATGGGGTTTTATTCACATTTTTTTATATCTTTTATATTGTTATGATGTAATTGATTGTACGGGATTGTGTCCTTGTTAAAAATTATGGCCGTTAGGGACTTTGTTTGTGCTAAATGATATGTGTTGTGATAATTTTGCCTATTTTTAATATTTCCATATCACCATAAAATAGAAATTTATTAACTGATTATATTTTGATAATGAAATTGGTTCCCTTGGATTATTTAGTGGGAAATAACACCCTTAAAATAAACTAGAATGTGATAAATTACCCCCTTTTGTAAATCTATAAAATGATCTTGATGTGTTGTGATGTTTCACCATGGTTTTGGGTTGAAGATGCGTGGTTGGGAAATATGGGATGAGTATTTTTTGGACCGTCCTTTTAAGGTAGAGAGGTGGTTTTTTGGCTGTGATTTTGGGAGAATGAGGTGGTAGTTTCTTTATGCTAGTTTCCCAAGTAATGAGGGAATAAATGATTAATAATGATTGAAATGACATGGATTGGTTAGGATAACTTGGTGAAAGTGGTTAATGGATAAATAAATGATGGTTTGTGTGGTTAAATGTGGATTATGGTAAATAATGAAAAGAATGAGATGATTAAATGAAATTGGTTGGAAATGTGAAATGTGGATTGTGGCTTATTGTGTGGTGTTATGCATTTAAAGGTGACAAGAAAGTGACCGTCTTGTGTGTTGGTTATTTTTTCGTAAACCCATAGGTTAGTTTGATTTTTTGATATTATATATAAATATAAATATATATTCTTTTGATTTCAATATTAACCCTACCCAGGTTGAGAACTATGTGCTGACACTCACAAAGTCACGCATGGGGTGTTTTCTGTAACATCTAGTGAGGGGGACGGATGGCCAGTAACTTTCTCTTTCCTACTCTCTCTTCCAGGAGAGGTAGGTATTGAAAATTCTATGATAGATGGAGGTATACTAGTTAATTAATAGTTTTTTTCATAGCCTAAGAGTTTTTGGGAGAGATGTGACCATTCTTGTGGGGCAGTGGCCCATGTGTTTTCTGGTGGGATGTGATATAACCATATTTGGGGGAGTCGTCTCTTGGGGGTCATTTATGGTAGGAAGCGAGAATTAGGTTTATTTTCACGAACCAACCTAGGTACCCTAGAAACTCGATAACCAAAACGACCCTCACATAGCCCGAAAGGAATTCCCAATCCACATGGGTCGATTATTAGCACCTGGCATCACACAACATGAAATTTGGAATGATTTTTCCATAAATAATGCTGAAGAAAAGAATCCAGACAATATGCATAAACAAATGAAACTCCACTGGGAGTAATGTACCAGAAGTCAACAAGGCAAAAAACATCCCAAGTCACTACAAAAAAAGTACTAAAATAGGAAAATATCCCCAAGGTCCCTAAGGACACAACTCATGAAGACCAAAGCTCAATAGCTAGATCCACTGCCAAGAGATCCCTTCCCTTTACTTAAACCTGGAATAATAATGTTTACCAACATTTGAAGGCAAAAGTAGAGTGTCAGCCGAAGCTTGGTAGGATACCCCCAAATATTCCTTAATAGATTCCAAACATTGATTATCCAATGTAATTATTTCAAATTTTAAAGATAAACAAGTTTGTAAATTCAAATGCATTTAAAAAAACGTGCTATACATTTTCAAATGATGGAAAATATATTCAAAACACACAGTTTACTTTACAAGAGATTGTATATTTCTAAAATAATGGCTTAAGTAATAAATTTATATAAAATAGTTTATATAAATTCAAAAAGCATGTAAAGCAGTTCCAACAAACATTGGCATACATTTATATCTCAAATATAAATAAACAAGTGAGATACATGGTAATATGAAAAAAGGTATGATAGTATTAACTAGCAATAGGATTCCCCAATCTCTATGTAAACTCAGAAAAATGTGTATACACACGTTCATATGACCCTGAACAAAGGAGACTCATCCCCAACCCGTCGAGGATGTGACCCACCGAAAGTATGTTTTAGAACATTATCGTAGTGTAGAGTGTATCCAAATAACTCACTAACTACCTAATGCTTGCAAGAGATCTTATAGGATGGGTAAACTATTTTAAGGATTCTTAAAAATATGATCAATACCATTCTACCATTTCAAAAGTGAAAATTTCATTCCATTTAAAACCAAAAAATGTTTTCTTCAAAACATGGTTTTTTTACAAGATAAAACCACTACGTTTCAATAAAAAACTTTTAAGCCATTTTCACCTCTTTGAAATCAATTAAAAACCAATTCCATCATTACATAATTTATTTCCACAATTAAATTCAACAATTTAATTGAAATCATTTCCATAAAATACACAATTTAAATTAAACAATTTAAATTGTCCAATTTCCATAAACACACCCAATTCAATGGAATTGGGGGATTTTCCAAATTTCCATGCCAAAACCATTTCAAATATCTTGATTCAATGGAATTATGTTTTTATCAATTTAATTGAAAAAAATTTAGCAATTTAATTTCAATCAATATTTTAAATAAATCAAGGAATCCAAGGATAATCAATTTGGTTAATCAAAATGGAACCACCTACCTCACGGTCGTTGATGTCAGTGGCAATGATAAACCACCCCATGTTGTTCAATACACCTCTGCACAGACCTATAATCATAAGCATCAACAAACCAATGGTTGATGTTCATAAAGGGTTCCTAGAACCAAAATTATCAATTTTATTTCACAAGGAAATAAGATATCAAATGAAAAATCATTTTTCCTTCCCCAGATAATTTTTAGATTATCATTTAAATTATCACATGCGATGATAATTTATCTCACCAGGACAAGTTTCAAATTAAATAAATATTATTATATGCGATAATATTTTTATTTCAAGGAAAATTTTTAGTTTATCATTAGGTAAACGCATGAACTCACATTTATCCATCATAATAATTATCTTTGATAAGCTCACAATTATCATTTTAATAATATTAATAATCAATCTTTGATAATCTAGAAACTATGTTTTTATTATGATATTAATTATCATTTGATAATATATATAAAATAATTATTTTTGATACTCCCATGCAATTGGTCTTTAATATTTCATTGAAATTATCACTTGATAATTTTTAACAATTATCTTTTGATAAATTCATATTAACTATCTTCTAGAATATTACAAAAACTAATCTGATAAACAATAATTGATAATTTTTTAAAAAAATTAATTTGATAATCTGGTAGGATTATCATTGATATATTCTAATAACTTCTTTTACAATTTAACATTGTATAATTATTTTATGATCATTTTAACAAATTATTCATTTATAATTTTGAAATTATACTTCAATAATTTTTTTGAAAGAACCATTAAAATGAAAAAAATCAGATTGAGGAATACCTTGATGCCTTCAAAACAAAAAATATTGTTTGATTCTGCTCGTCGAGATGAATTAAATGGTACCAACGGTGTGCAATTCCAGTCAATAGTGAAAAGTTATTAAATTTAAAATATTTAGAGATTAATAAATAAATAAAATAAATAAAATGGAACACCTCATATGAGCCATGCATCGGAGGTCCCCAACTTGGCTGTGGAAGGAGGAAGAGATAAAAAAATCCATGAATCAGAACCTCGCAATTGCATCCAAGGAGGATTTTGAATGTATAAACTCAACGCAATCAAGTAATAGTCAAGACCAAAATGTTTGATGGGTTTAAGAACCCTAAAAACACAGGTTTGAGAAACCCAATTTAAGACATCTGATTTAACCCACAATTCAATTGAAAAATTATTATAGATTCATTAATTTCTCCATACTATTGCATTATAACATAAACGAATTTAAATGGTTAATAAACAGAATATTTTGAATATCTACAGTGGTAAAAAATGGAGTTCCATGAATTTATTGAAGAATATGAATAGTATACTCCATTTTTTAATAAATAAATTAAATTAATGTAATTAATTATTTAATGTAATTATTGAAAAACTTCTATAATTATCGACGTGATCAAACATCCATTTCTCATAAAATTCATACCCATAATAGGATAAAAAACTTGTTATGGACACAACAACGGCCTTGAATTTCTCAAACGATGAACCATTTGAGAGAGATTAATGAATTATTAATTAAAAATCTAAATAATTAATTAATTAAATTAAAATAATTTGTTATTGTGATTTTGGTGCCCAAACTACCGATGCTAACAAATGTTATACCTTATCTAGGGTAGACCCACCATTCTGGACCCATCGGTCGTCTCAGATTTCCCATACGAAACACCGTTTGTGAGATATTTAATTAATTTTAATAAATAATATATAAAATTTTATTTAATAACATTATCTCACGATTGAGGAATCCAAATGGTCGGTTCCTTCAAATGGTATACCCATTATAGGGTAAACACCATACTTCAGACATAACAATGGTCTTAGATTTCTCAA
This sequence comes from Viscum album, assembly GCA_963277665.1. Taxonomy (NCBI): domain Eukaryota; kingdom Viridiplantae; phylum Streptophyta; class Magnoliopsida; order Santalales; family Viscaceae; genus Viscum; species Viscum album. Next base: position 1,711,169,484 of record OY728131.1, read on the forward strand.
ACGACCCACCATTTTGGAGTTATTTAAATATTTTGAATAAAAAGGTCACACTTAATATATTATATTTAATAATTTTATTCCGTATTCATCAAGATTTTTTGGGCCTTAGAAAATCATACTTACTCAGTGTTTAACTTTGAAAAAATTTAATTGAATATCATGGAGTGTTAATTGGACATTTTACAATACTGTGACGTGTTTAACAAAAACACAACTTTTCACTAATAATACATTTTTTCCCATTTAACGTAATATATTATTAATCTAACAGAAGAGGGTTTATCAATAACTGTAATAGTAACCGAATGTTACAACCTCCCCACTATAGGAACATTTTGTCCTCAGAAATCCTACAAAGAAGCCTCCATATAAAAAAGACAAGGCCATTATTCTCCCAATAGTGCCTCCCTCTCTCATGTATCATGAGAATTAGAACCATGTTGTCATAGCACACAGACTAGAGGTATTGTCCCCCCATGAAGTGACTTGGTCTCAGAATCAACAACCCTAATGTGTTATTTAGTCATAGATAAATTAGGTTCAATCTCAAGATCACTCCAGCTCAAAATGTTACATGGATCAGAGAGATACATTCATATCTGTGACACATGCAGCACATTATGTATTGACGTCATTTATAGTGGTAGTGATAAATGGTAAGTGATTCCTGGGGTGAAACCATCTAGAATACATGGTCACCAAAACAGTTTCTTCAAGTCATAGAACATCTTAGTGCTTTCTAGGTGCACAACCCATTAAAAATTATGGAAATCCCTTATTAAGGTCTTCCTTGTGGTTAATAGTGAAACATAATAGTTTTGATAACACAGAACACCCTCTTTGGAGAACAACCATCATGCATTAGTCTCCCCACCAAAAAGAGAGTCTCTAATGCTTATGAAATTTTTCAACAAGATTTTTTTCCTGAAGAATCATCTTGAGAAGAGAAGATGTCAAGGAACCATTAGCTTTAATGGTGGAGAGAACCCGTGCCACCCAAAATGAAACAATTGGGTGAATAAATGCTTTCTCAAGAAGATCACCCAACCAGGACATTAATTCTTTTTGTTCAACAGGATCCATTTGGTAAGATGGAAAAGAAACTGGTTGAGTACCGAACTTTAATTTAATTGAAAACTCAACCTCCCTTACTGGTAGAAGACTATAGAATTTAGAAGGAAACACATTAGGAAACTCAATGATGACTGGAGGGAGATCACCACTCACTGAATCTTGCTCCAGATCAAAAGTAAACACTGATATCACTTTCCCCATGTCCGGATAAGAAGTTCTGGCTCTGCTCAACCTTGGGTCACATTTTTCCTAAAGGAAAATAGGCACACCACTGGGTGTAATAAGGTAGAACCATCGAAGATAAAAATCAATATGAGATTTATTGGTAACGATATAATCTATACTGAATTTGACGTTAAAATACTACATGTTGAGTATTAAAATAACTCTAAGACAGTTTGAAAACTGTTATAGAGAAGACACAAGAGAGATTACGAAGACCCTGCTCTTTATTTATATCTAGGTGTATATTAATATCCATTGCACAAGATAAAAGCACCATAGGAAGATTAATGATATAAACAGTATGGGTTAAAATACAATCATATCAAAAGAGTAGTCACTATAGTAATAGTACCACTCACGGTCATTAGACCAATATCTGCTTCAACTGGAGACTCTTCCACTGTGTGGAGAATCTTAGTTCTATATGCCTATGGCTAGAACCCTTTTTGTACGTGAAGCATGGATTACCCCACAGTTTTTGAAGGTGTTGATGATTTCATTCCTCTTTTTGGAGTGGTAATGTTGTTAAAGAACTTTTTCAAGTACCCTAAACGTCTACATGAGCCGCAGTTCTTTTAGCCTACTCGGGCATGAAAAAACTCCACATCTTTGGACAACACCATTAACCCTGGATAGAACTATTTGGTTAAAATAACCTTGATTTACTTCCAATGTACACCCTCATATTTATTTTTCATCCCTATCGTGTGCCACTATCTCCTTCTTTGTCCATCCATCACAAAGGTGGCACACATTACCGTGATCTCATCCGATGTCTACAATAACTCAAACATAAGTTCTCTTTTACCCAACCATTCCTTAACATGTTGTGGATCATTGGAGCCTTTGAAAACTGGTGGTCTCTGGTGAAGTAACTATTGAGAAATATTTCTAAGATCACCCCCCAGGATCCATAGTTGGAGCCGGAATAGGGACTAGGGGTGGTACCTATCTTGGAGCTTTGGTAGTGCACACAATCACCTCAACTAGGCTTGGGTCCACTGGAGGATTAACTCACTAATATTCATAATTATCCCTTTTATGGATCTGATCTGCATGTCTTCTTGGAGGAATGATGTTACACAAAATCATTAGACAATAAGGAAGACATTAAATAATGCTCATACATAACAACAAGGAAAACATGATCGTGACTGGTAGAATATACATGATTTGGATTTCACTCAATCCAAATCAAGATAAGGAAAATACTAGAACTAATCCACAAGAAATCATTCCCTAAATAACCCTGGTGACTTATGGTTCATTGTGGTGAGAGCTCTCTAGGAACTCAATCTCAACAACCTTCTAAATTCAAACAAGAGTACTCAAATGCATACTATCATCAATGCAAGATGCTTAACCTTTCATTGATAGAATTTTTCCATGAACCAACATGGGTACCCTAGTAACTTGATAACCGAGCCAGCCCAAACATAGACCAAAGGGCATTCTCGATCCCCATGGGTCGGCAACTAGCACCTGGCATCATATAACATGCTAGTAGGAATGATTTTTATACTAAAAATATGGAATAAAAGAAACAAGAAAATATAAAGAAACAAATGAAACTCCACTAACAGTAATATACCAGAAGTCAACAAGGCATAAAGCAGCCCAAGTCACTACAACGAAATTACTGAAATGGGAAAATATCCCCAAGTTCCTTAAGGACACAACTCATCAACACTAATGCTCAACAGCTGGATCCACCTAAAAGAGATCCCTTCCATTTTCTTGCACCTAGAAGAATAATGTTTACAAACATATGAAGGAAAAAGTAGGGTGTGAGCCTAATACCAATAGGATACCACCAAATATTCCTTAACATATTCCAAATATATATTATCTAAATTAATTATTTCAAATTATAAAGATAATACAGTTTGGAAAATCATAAAATTTAAAAAAAACATGCTATACATTTTTAAATGATGGAAAACAATTTCAAAGCACAAAATTTACTTTACGAGAGATGGAATATTTCTAAAATAATGGTTGAAGTAAAACATTTATATAAAACAGTTTATATATATTTAACATGCATTAAAATCAGTTCCAAAAAACTTTGTCATACATTTACATCTCAAATATAAATAAACAAGTGAGCAACATGGTAATATAACAAAATGTATGATAGTACTAACTAGTTATAGGATTCCTCACTCTCTATGTGAACTCATAAAAATGTGTATACACACATCCCTATGACACTGGACAAAGGAGACTCGTCACCAACCCGTCACAGATATGACCCACCGCAAGTATGTGTTAAATCATTGTCATAGTGTAGAGTGTATCTAAATAACTCACTAACTACCTAAGGACTGCATGCTCTCTTACAGGATGGGTCAACTATTTTAAGAATACTTAAAAATATGATCAATCCCATTATTCTATTTCAAAAGTTCCAATTTCATTCCATTTGAATCCAAAGCAGGTTTTATTCAAAAACATGCCATTTTCACAAGATAAAACAACTGGGTTTCTATCAAATCATTATAAGCCATTTTTTCTAGTTTAAAATCCATTCAAAAACCAATTCCATCATTACACAACTTATTTACATAATTAAATTCAAAAATTTAATTGTAATCATTTCCATAAAATCCATACTTTAAATTAAACAATTCAAATCATCCAATTTCCATAAACACACCCAATTCAATGGAATTGGGGGGTTTTCAAAATTTTCATTCCAAAACCATTTCAAATATCCCGATTCACTGGAATCAGGTTTTTATCGATTTAATAGAATGAAAATTCTAGAAATTGAATTTAAATCAACAATTAAAATAAATAAAACAATAAAAGGATAATCAATTTGACTGACCAGAACAAAACCACCTACCTCAAAGTCGTCGATGTCAGTGACAATGATAAACGACCCTGTGTGGTTCAATACACCTCTGCATGGCTGTATAATCGTAATAATTGACACAATAATGTTCGATGTTCATCAAGGGTTCCTAGAACCAAAATAATCTATTTTATTTCACAAGGAAATACAATATCAAATATGAAAACATTTTCCCTATCTTGGATAATTTTAAGAATATCATTTAAATTATCACACGCGATGATTACTTATCTCACCATAAATACTTTTCAAAATACATATATATTATCAGATGCAATCATATTTATCTTTCAAGGAAAATTTTCAGTTTATCATTATGTCAACACATACACTCATGATTATCCTTCAGAATAATTCCTTTGATAAGCTCAAATTTATCGTTTTAATTATATTAATAATAAACCTTTGATAATATATTAAAAATAATTATTTTTGATACTTCCATGCAATTGGTCTTTGATAATTCAATGCAATTATCACTCAATAATTCTTAACAATTTTCTTCTGATAAATTAACAATAAGTATCTTCTAGAATACTATATTAAATAATATGATAAACAACATTTCATAATTTTCTTTAAAAATCCAATTGATAATTTGGTGGGATTATCATTGATATATTCTAGTAACTTCTTTTACAATTTATCCATGTACAATTATTTTATGATATTTATTCACAAATTATCCATTTATAATTTTGAAGTTATCTTTTAATAATTTATTTTCAAAGATCCATTAAAATGTAAAAAATCAGATCGAGGAATACATTGTTATATTAGAAACAGAAAATATTATTTGATCTTGCTCGTCGAGAAGAATTCAACGGTACCAATAGTGCACAATTATGATCAATAATGAAGAAGTTATTGAATTTTGATGATTTTGATAATAATAAATAAAATAAATAATTAAAATAATTAAAATGGGACACCTTATATGAGCCATAGAGAGGAGGTCACCCAACTTGGCTGCGGATGGAGGAAGAGATCAAAACTCCATGAATCAGAACCCTACAATCACATCCAATGATGATTTGGATTGTATGAACTCAACATGGTCAGGTAATAGTTAATATAAAGACATTCGACGGGTTTAATAACTCTAGAAACAACAGTTTGAGAAACCCAATTTAAAAAATCTGATTTGACCCCCTATTCAATTGAAAATTTATTATAGAGTCATTAAATTTTCCATATTATTGCATTGCAATTGAAATAGATTGAAACGGTAAATAAACATAAGCTTTTGGATTTCTACAGCGGTTAAAAATGGAGGTTCGTGCATTTATTGAAGAAGATGAACAATATACTCCATTTCATAATAATCAAATTAAATTAATATAATTAATTATTTAACTTAATTATTAAAAACCTTAGATATTTAGTAACACGACCAGACATCCGTTGCTCATGAAATTTATACCTCGTCTAGGAAAAACACCCCATTTTGGACACAACAGTGGTATCAAATTTCTCAAATGATGAACCGTTTGAGAGATATTAATCATTCATTAATTAAAATTCGGAATAATTAATTAATTAAAATAAAATAAGTTGTTTTTGTGAGGGCATCGTCCAAACGCCCGACACTAAAAAATGTTATACCTCATCTAGGGTAAACACATCATTTCGGACCCATCCGTGGTCTTATATTTTCTATACAACACAGAGTTTGTGAGATATTAAATTATTTTTAATAAATAATATATTAAATTTTATTTAATAACTTTATTTGAGGAGCAAGGCTTCAAAATGTGTGGTGCCTTCGAATTTTATACCCCTCATAGGGTAAACACCATACTTCAGACATAACTGTTGTCTCGTATTTCTCAAATAAAGCACAATTTTGGTGTTATTTAAATTTTTTTAATTAAAATTGAACACATAATTTATTATATTTGATAATTTTATTTTTTCTTATAAAAAATTTTTAGGGCCTTGGAATCTCATACTTATTCAGTGTTAAACTACGAAAAATATTTAATTGAATATCATGAAGTGTTAATTGAGCATTTTACCATCCCACAATGTGTTTGAACAAAATGGAACTTTTCATTGATAAACCATTTTTTCCATTTAATGTATTATATTATTAATATAACCGAATAGGGTTTATCAATACCTAAAATAGTAATGGGATGTTACCACCTTCCCACCATAGGAACTTTATGTCCATAGAAATCCTACGAACAAGCCTCCACGCCAAAAAGACAAGGCCACTATTCTCTAATTAGTACCTCCTTCTCTCACGTCAAATGAGAATAAAAACCATGCTTCCCTAGCACAGATATTAGAGGTATCTTCCTCCCATTAAGTAACATAGTCTCAAAATCAATAACCCTAATTGTTCGTTTAGTTACAGATAAATTAGGTTCAATATCAAGATCATTCCAGCTCAAAATGTAAGATGGATCAGAGATATACTTTCGTAAATGTGATACATGGAACATGTTATGTATTAATGTTAGATATGGTGGTAATTATAAATGGTAAGAAACTTTCCCCACAAGATCAACAACCTCTAAAGGTCCTACAAAATGAGGAGCAAGCTTCCCTTTCCTCCCATGCTGTCGATGACCCAATCGGGGAGAAAACTTCAAGAATACATGGTCAATAAAACTGTTGCTTCAATTCGTAGAACATCTTAGTGCTTCCTGGGTGCATAATCCATTGGAAATTATGGAAATCCCTTATTATAGTTATCCTTGTTTCTAACGGTGCAACATAACAATTTTTATAATCCAGAACACCCCTTTGGAGAACGACCACTGGGAATCAGTTTCCCCACCATAAAGAGAGTCTCTAATGCTTACAAAATTTGTCAATTAGCTTCTGCTCCTGAAGAATCATCTTGATAAGAGAAGATGTTAGAGAACTATTAGATTTTATGGTGGATAGAACTGGTGCCACAAAAAATGAGACACTTGGGTGAATAAAGGCTTTCTTAATAAGATCTTCCAACTGGGACATTGATTCATTTAGTTCAACTGGATCCATTTGGTAACAGGGAAAAGAAACTGGTTGAGTACCAAATATTAAGTCAATAGAAAACGTAACATCCCTTACTAGTAGAATAATAGAGAAGTCAAAAGGAAACACTTCGGGAAACTCAACGACGATTGGAGGGATATCACCACTCATTGAATCTTTTTCCAGTTCCAAAGTAAACACTGATATCACTTTCCCCAACTTTGGATAAGAAGGTCCAAATCCTCTCAACCTTGGGTCGCATTCTTCTTGATGGACAAGAGGTAGACTATCGGGTGTAATAATGTAAAATGGTCGAAGATAAAAACAAATTCTGGATTTATTTGTAATTAGACAATCCAAACCAAATATGACATTAAGATATTTCATGTTGAGTACCAAAAACACTCCAAGAATGTTTGAAAACTGATAGAGAGAAGACACAAGAGGGATTACTGACACCCTCCCCTTTCTTTATATTGAGGGGTATAGTTATATCCATTGAACAAGATAGAATCTCCATAAGAAGATTAAGTAAATTAATAGTGTGGGTTGAAATAAATGAGTGAGATGCACTCATATCAAAATATTAGTCACTATGAAAAATCTATAGTAATTGTACCACTCACGGTCATTGGATAGTATCTGCTTCCTCTAGAGACTCTTCCACTTTGTGAAGAAGCTTCATTCTGGATGCCTATGGATGGGAAAAATTTTATACATGAATCATTTTATTTCCATGTAGTTTTTGAAGGTGCTGATGATCTCATACCACTATGTGGAGTGGTAAAGTTGTTGAAGAACTTCTTCAAGTCCCCCAATCGTTCATAGGATCCACCGTTCTTTTACCCTGCTCAGGTTTGAGAAAACTCCAAAGCTTTGGCTAACACCATTGACTCTGGATAAAACTATTTGGTTAAAAGAACCTTGAATAACTTCCAATATACACCCTCATGTTTCTTTGTCATCACTATCATGTCCTATAATCTTCTTCTTGATCCCTCAAACACAAATGTGTCACACTTCACCTTGATCTCATCCTGTATCTAAAAGAACTAAAACATAAGTGATATCCTACCCAAACATTCCTTAGTATGCTGAGGATCAGTGGAACCTTTCAAATCTAGTAGTCTCTGGTGAAATAACTCTTGAGAAAAATTTCCAAGAGCACCCCAAGGTTCCACATCTAGAGACAAAATGGGGACTAGAGCTGGTGTCTATCCTAAAACTTGGACAGTGTGCAAAATCACCTCAACTAGGCTCGGGCCCAGTGGGGGATTCACTCACTGATGTTTAGAAATATCCCCTTCCTGGATCCGATTCACACTTCTTCTCAAAGGCATGATGTTACACAAAATCAGCAGACAATAAGGAAGACATTAGATAATTCTTGTACATAACAATGAGGGAAACATGATCCTGACCAGTAGAACATACATGATTTGGATTTCACTTTATAAAAATCAATATAAGGAAAATACTAGAACAATTCCACAAGAAATATTTCCCTGACTACCCCTGGTTACATAAGGTTTATTGCGGTGTGAGATGGCCAGGAACACAATCGCAACTACCTCCCAAATCCCTTCAAGAATACTCAAATGCATACTGTTATCAAGGAATGATTTTTATCCTCCATTTGATACCATTTTGTCATGAACCGACCCAGGTACCCAGGTAACCTAATAACTGAGATGATATTGACATAGCCCTTAGGGTATTCCTGAACCCCACGGGTCAGCAACTAGAACCTAGCATCACACAACATGCAAGCGGGAACAATTTTTCCACTAACAATGTAGAAGAGAAAAAACAAGACAGTACATAAAAAAATGAAACTCTACTATAATTAATGTACTAGAATTCAACAAGACATAAACCATCCCAAGTCACTAAAAACAAAATAAAAAAAATGGTAAAATAGCCCCATGGTCCCCAAGGACACTACTCATCAAGACCAAAACTCAAAAGCAGGATCCACCTCTAAGATATCCATTCCCCTTGCTTGAACCTAGAAGAAGAAATTATACAAACACCCAAAGGAAAAAGTAGGGTGTGATCCTAAACCCTGTAGGTTACCACCAAAGATTCTATAATAGATGCCAAATATATATTATCCAAATTAATTCTTTCAATTTTAAAAAATAAACAGATTTGGAAATTCAAAAGAAATTTTAAATAAAAAAAACTATACATTTTCAAATGTTGGAAAATACATTAAAAGCACAAACATTACTTTATAAAAGATAGAATATTTCTAAAATAATGGATTAGGTAAAAAATTTATATAAAATAGTTTATATAAATTCAACATGCAAGTAAACCAGTTCTAATAAACATTGGCATACATATATATATCAAATATAAATAAAAAAGAGAGCGACATGGTCATTTAAAAAAAGGTACAATAGTAATAACCAACTATTGGATTCCACACTATCTACTTGAACTCAGAAAAATTTGTATACACACGTCCCTATGACACTGGACAATGGAAACATGTCACCAACCCATCAGAGATGTAACCCACCACAAGTATGTTTTATAACATTTTCGTAGCATAGAGTGTATCCAAATAACTCAGAAACTACATAAGGCTTGCATGCACACTTACATGAGGGGTGGACTATTTTAAGAATTCTTAAAAATATGATCAATCCAATTCTTCCATTTCAAAGTGTCAATTTTTTCCATTTAAAACCAAAATCGGTTTTCTTAAAAAACATGCCTTTTTCACAAGATAATACCTCTAGGTTTCTATCAAATAATTTTAATCCATTTTCACTAGTTTGGAATCCATTAAAAACCAACTCCATCATTTCACAATTTATTTGCACAATTAAATTCAAAAATTTAATTGAAATCATTTTTCATCAAATCCACAATTAAAATTAAAAAATTTAAATCATCCAACTTCCATGAACACACCCAATTCAATGGAATTGGGGGCTTTCCAAAATTCCATGCCAAGAACCATTTTCAATATATTGATTCACTGAAATTGGGTTTTTATCAATTTAATTGAAATCAAATACGATCAATTAAATTTAAATCAACAATTTAACTAAATCAAGCAATAAAAGGATAATCAATTTGGCTAATCATAATGAAATCTCCTACCTCAAGGACATCGATGTCAGTGGAAAAGATAAAACAACCCATGTGGTTTAATACACCTCTACATGGCCCTATAATTGTAAGCATAAACACACCAATGGTTGGTGTTCATCAAGTATTTCTTGTACCAAAATTATCTATTTTATTTCACAAGGAAATAATATTTCAAATGTAAAAACATTTTATCTCTCCTGGATAATTTTTAGATTATCATTTAAATTATCACATTTGATGATAATTTATCTCACCAGGATAAGTTTAAAATTACATATATATTATCACATGTGATAATATTTATCTTTCAAGGAAATTTTTTAGTTTTTTTGTTCGGTCAATGCATGTTCTCACGATAATCCATCAGAATAATTATCTTTGATAAGCTCGAAATTGTCGTTTTAATAATATTAATAATCAACCTTTGATAATATCAAAATTATCATTTTATTATTATATTAATTATCCTTTGATAATATATGTAAAATAATTATTTTTATATTTCCATGCAATTGGTCTTTGATTATTCTTTGCAATTATCACTAGATAATTATTAAAAATTATCTTTTGATAAATTCACAATAACTATCTTCTGGAGTATTACATATGATAATCTGATAAACAACATTTGATAATTTTATTTAAAAATTAATTTTATAATCAGGTGGTATTATAATTGATATATTCTAATAACTTCTTTTACAATTTATCCATGTATAACTATTTTACGATATTTTTTCACAAATCATCCATTTATAATTTAGAAGTTATCCTTTAATAATTTATTTTCAAAGATCCATTAAAATGTGAAAAATCAGATTGAGGAATAACTTGCGGCCTTCAAAACAAAAAATATTATTTGATTCTGCTCATCGAGATGAATTTAATGGTATTGACGATGCACAATTCCGATCAATAATAAAAATTTATTTAATTTAGAAGATTTGGAGAATAGTAAACAAATTAAATAAATTAAATAAATTAAATGGAACAGCTCATATGATCCATGCACATGAGGTCACCCAACTTGGATATAAAAGGAGGATGTGATAAAAACTCTATCAATCAGAACCTTACAATTTCATCCAAGGATGATTTTGATAGTATACACTCGACGAAATCAGGTAATAGTCAATACCAAGACGTTTAAAGGGTTTAAGAACCTGAAAAACACAGGTTTCAGAAACCCAATTTAAAAAATATGATATAACCCACTGTTCAACCGATAATTTATTATGGAGTCATTAATTTCTCCATAATATTGCATTGCAATAGAAACAGATTGAAATGGTTATTAAATGGAAGATTTTGGATTTCAAAAGCTGTTAAAAATGGAGGTTTGTGCGTTTATTGTATAAGATGAACAATATACTCAATATTTTTTAATAATAAAATAAAATTAATAAAATTAATTATTTAATGTAATTATTAAAAAAAATCAATTATTTAGCAACATGATCAAACATCCATTTCTCATGAAATTTATATCTCATCTAGGATAAACACAACATTCCAGACACAACAACGGTCTCAGATTTCTCAAACGATGGACCATTTGAGTGATATTAATCATTTATTAATTAAAATTTAGAGTAATTAATTCATTAAAATAAAATTTGTTGTTTTTGAGAGTTAGGCATCTAAACACCCGATGCTAATAAATGTTATACCCTGTCTAGAGTAAACACATCATTCAAGACCCATCAGTGGTGTTAGAGTTCCCATATGACACACTATTTGTGAGATATAATTTTTTTAACGAATAATATATTAAATATTATTTAATAACTTTACCTCAAGAGTGAGGCATCCAAATGTTCGGTGCTATCGAATTTTATACCCATCCTAGGGTAAACACCATACATCAAAAATAATAGTCGTCTTAGACTTCTTAAAAAAACGCACCATTTTGGAGTTATTTAAATATTTTGAATAAAATGTTCACACATAATATATTCTATTTAATATTTTTATTCCATCTTCACCAAATTTTTTTAGGCCTTGTAATCTCATACTTACTCAGTGTTTAACTGAGAATATATTTAATTGAATATCATGGAGTGTTAATTGATAATTTTACCATCTGGCGATGTGTTTAACAAAAATGAAAATTTTCACTGATATACCATTTTTTTTCATTTAACAAAAGATATTATTAATCTAACAGAAGAGGTTTTATCAATACCTGAAATAGTAATGGGATATTACAACCTCCCCACCATATGAAATTTTTATCCCCAGAAAGCCTACATAGAATCCACCATGTCAAAAAGACAAAGAAACTTTTCTCTCATTAGTACATCCCTCTCTCAAGTCCCATGAGAATCAGAACCATATGGCCATATCATACGAACCAGAGTTCTCTTCCTACCACGATGTACTTTGGTCTCAGAATCAACAACCCTAATTGGTCTTTTAGTCATAGATAAATTAGGTTCAGTCTCAATATCACTCCAGCTCAAAACATGAGATGCATCAGAGAGATACTTTTGCAAATGTGACACATGGAACATGTTATGTATTGACCTCAGCTATGGTGGTAGTGCTAGATGGTAAGTGAATTTCCCCACCAAATAAACAGACTAGAAAGGTCCTACAAAAATAGGATCAAGCATCCCTTGCCTCCCAAGTTGTCAATGACCCAATTGGTGTCAATCCTTCAAGAATACATGGTCACCAAAACTACTTCTTCTAGTTGTAGAACATGTTAGTGATTATTGGGTGAAAAACCCATAATAAATTATGGAAACTCTTTATTATATCCATCCTTGTGGGTAACAGTACGATATAACAATTTTGATAACTCAGAACACCCTCTTTGGAGAACGAACACTGGGCATCAATCTCTCCACCATATAGAGAGTCTCTAATTCTTACAAAATTATTCAATAAGATTTTGTTCTTGAAGAATCATCTTGAGAAGAGAAGATTCTATAGAATAATTATCTTTCCCGGCAGAAGGAACAAGAGCCACCAAAAATGACACACATGGGTGAATAAAGGATTTATCAAGAAGATCATCTAGCAAGGACATTAATTCTTTCAGTTCAACTAGATCCATTTGGTAAGAGGGAAAAGAAACTAGTTGAGTACCAAAAATTAAGTCAATATAAAAGACAACCACCCTAACTGATAGAAAATAAGAGAAGTTAGAAGGAAACATGTAGGTAAACTCAATGATGACTTGAGGGACATCACCACTCGTTGAATCTCACTCTAGAGAGAAATTAAACACTAATATCACTTTCCCCAACTCCGAATAAGAAGGTCCGACTCTGCTCAACCTCTGGTCACATTCTCTTAGAAAGAAAAGAGGCAAAACACTGGGTGTAATAATGTAAAATCGTTGAAGATAAAAATTAATTTGGGTTTTATTAGTAACGATCAAATCCTTATTGAATATAAAGTTTAGGGATTTCATGTTGAGTACCAAAAAAACACCATGAATGTTTGAAAAATGATAGAGAGAAGATACAATAGGGATTATAGAGACCCTGTTATTTCTTTATATCAAGGGGTATAGTAGTATCCATCACACAAGATCAAATATCCATAAAAAGATTAATCATATTAACAGTACGAGTTGAAATAAATGAGTGATATGCACTCGTATCCAAAGAATAGTCACTATGACAAAGCTATAGTAATAGTACCACTCACAGTAATTGAACCAATATCTACTTCCTCTGGAGACTCTTACACTACATGAATAAGTTTCATTCTAGATTCCTGTGGCTGGAACCCTTTTGTACATGAAGTATTTGATTTCCCCATATTTTTTTGAAGGTGTTGATGATCTCATGATGATACGTGGAGTGGGGAAGTTGTTACATGACGTCTGCAAGTCCCCCAAACATTTACAGGAGCCACAGTTCTTTTACCCTACTTAGGATTGAATAAACTACACAGCTTTGGCCAACACCATTGACTCTAGATAGAACTATTTTGTGAAAATAACCTTTAATTCCTTATAATCTAAGACATCATGTTTCTTTTTTATCACTATCGTGTCCCAACATCTCTTTATTGATCCCTCCAACACCAAGGTGGAATACTTCACCTGGATCTCATCCGGTGTCTACAAGGATAAAAACATAAGTTCTATACTTTCCAACCATTCTTTAGCAGGTTGAGGATTAGTGGAGCCTTTGAAAATTGGTGGTCTCTGGTGAAATAACTCTTGAGAAAAGTTTCAAAGAGCACCCCCAGGTTCCACAGTTGGAACCTGAATGGGGAATAGAGGTGGTTCCTATCCTAGAGCTTGGACAATGCGCACAATCACGTCAATGAGGCTTGGGTCCACTGGAGGAATCACTCACTAATTCTTAGAAATAGAACCTTCTTGGATCCTATTCGCACATCTTCTCGAAGGCATGATGTTACACAACATCTTCAGAAAATAAGGAAGACATTAGATAATGATCGAACATAATAATAATGGGAACATGATCCTGACAAGTAGAACAAACATGATTTGGATTCCACTAAATTCAAATCAAAATTTGAAAAAAATACTAGGACTGATCCACAAGAAAAATTTCCATAACTACACCTGGTGAATTAAGGTTCATTACGGTGAGAGTTGGGTAGACACTCAATCGCAACTACCTCCTAAATCCAAAAAATATAAACAAATACATACTGTCATTAAGGATAGATGCTTAACCTCCCTTTGATACCATTTTTTCTCTAACCAACCCAGGTACCATGGTAACCTGATAACCGAGATGAACCTTACATATAACGAATGATGTTCCAGATCCCCACGGTTTGGTGATTATCACCTAGCATCACAAAACATGCAAGTGGGAATGATTTTTCCATTAACAATGTGGAAGAAAATAAACAAGACAATATGCACAATCAAACAGAACTCTACTAGAAGTAATGGACCAGAATTCAACAGGGCATAAACCAGAACAAGTCACTATAACCAAAGTACTAAAATAGGAAAATAATCCCATGTTCTCTAAGGACACAACTAATCATGACCAAAGATCAACAGTTGGAAGCACCTCCCAGAGATATTTTCCCTTTGCCTAAACCTAGAAGAAGAAAGTCTACAAACACCTAAAGGAAAAAGTGGGGTGTGAGCCTTATCCATATAGGATACCACCAAAGATTACATAACAGATGCCAAATATATATTATCCAATGTAGTGCTTTAAATTTTTAAAAATAAATAGGTTTGGCCATTCAAAATAATTTTTAA
Organism: Viscum album; assembly: GCA_963277665.1. NCBI lineage: Eukaryota > Viridiplantae > Streptophyta > Magnoliopsida > Santalales > Viscaceae > Viscum > Viscum album. The sequence continues at coordinate 1,711,184,933 of OY728131.1, forward strand.
AAAAAATATTCTATACATTTTCAAATGATGGAAAATATATTCAAAGCACAAACTTTATTTTATAATATATGGAATATTTCTAAAATAATGTCTTAAGTAAAACATTTATATAAAATAGTTTACTTAAATTCAAAAGGCATGGAAACGAGTTCCAAAAAACATTGGCATATATTTATATCTCAAATATAAATAAAAAAGTGAGCAACATGGTCATCTGCCAAAAGGTACGATAGTAATAACCAGCTATAGGATTCCACACTCTCTTTGTGAACTTGGAAAAATGTGTGTACACATCTCTCTATGAAACTGGCCAATGTAAACTAATCACGAACCAATAAAGGATGTAAACCATTTCAAGTATGTTTTTGAACGTTGTCGTAGCGTAGAGTGCTTCCAAAATACTCAATAACTACCTAAGGCTTGCATGCACTCTTACATGATAGGTGAAATATTTAAAGGCTACTTAAAAATATGATCAATATCATTCTTCCATTTAAAAAGTGCCAATTTTTTTCCATTTATGACCGAAAAAGTTTTTATTCAAAAACATTATTTTTTCAAAAGATAAAACCATTGGGTTTCTATAAAATCATTTTAAACCATTTCACCAGTTTGGAATCCATTAAAAATCAATTCCATCATTACTCAATTTATTTCCATAATTTAATTGAAATCATTTCCATCAAATCAACAATTTCAATTAAACAATTTAAATCATCCAATTTTCACAAACACACCCAATTCAATAGAATTTGGGGTTTTCCAAATTTCCATGCCAAAACCATTTGAAATATCTCGATTCACTGGAATCAAGTTTTCATCAATTTAATTGAAATCAAATTTGAGAAATTAAATTTTAATAAAAAAATTAAATAAATCAAGCAATTCAAGGATAATAAATTTGGATAATCATAGCAGAATCACCTACCTCTAGTTAGTCGATGTCAGCGACAAAGATAAACCACCCCGTGTGGTTCAATATGCCTCTACATGACCCTATAATCATAAGCAGTAACACACCAATGGTCGAAGTTTGTCAATGATTCCTAGTACCAAAATTATCTATTTTATTTTATAAGGAAATAAGATATCAAATGTGGAAACTTTTTCTCTCTCATGGATAATATTTAGATTGTCATTTAAATTATCACATGTGATGATAATTTATCTCACCAGGATAAGTTTCAAATTACATATATATTATCACATGGGATAATATTTTTCTGTCAAGGAAAATTTTCAGTGTATCGTTAGGTCAACACATGCACTCACGATTATCAATCAGAATAATTATCTTTGATAAGCTCACAATTATAATTTTAATAATATTAATAATCAACCTTTGATAATATAAAAATTATCATTTGATTATTATATTAATTATCCATTGATAATATATGTAAAATAATTATTTTTGATATTTCCATGAAATTGGTCTTTGATAATTCATTGCAATTATCACTAGATAATTCTTATCAATTATCTTTTGATAAATTTACAATAAGTATCTTCTGGAATATTACATAACATAATCTGATACACAACATTTGGTAATTTTATTTAAAAATTCATTTGATAATCCTGTGGGAATATCATTGATATATTATATTAACATTTTTTATAATTTATCCATGTATAATTATTTTATGATATTTTTTCACAAATTATCCATTTATAATTTAGAAAATATTCTTTAATAATTTATTTTCAAAGATCCATTAAAATGTGAAAAATCAGATCGAGGAATACCTTGATGCATTTGAAACAAAAAATATTATTTGATTCTGCTCATCGAGAATAATTCAATGTTACCGACGATGAACAATTCTGATCAATAATGAACAATTTATTTAATTTATAATATTTAGAGAATAATAAATTAATTAAATAAATAAAATGAATAAAATGGAACTCCTCATATGAGCCATACATAGGAGGTTGCCCAACTCGGCCACAGAAGGAGGAAGAGATCAAAACTACATGAATCATAACCTTTCAATTGCATCCTAGGAAGATTTGGATTGTATAAACTCGACGCGATAGAGTAATAGTCAATACTAAGAAGTTCGACGGGTTAAAGAACCCTAAAAACGCTGGTTTGAGAAATCCAATTTAAAAAATCTGATTTAACCCACTATTTAATCGAAAAATTATTACGGAGTCATTAATTTCTTGATACTACTGCGTCGCAATAGAAACAGATTGAAATGGATAATAAACCGAAGATTTTGGATCTCTACAACAGTTAAAAATGGAGTTCCGTGTGTTTATTGAAGAATATGAACAATATATTCTGTTTTTAATAATTAAATTAAATTAATATAATTATTAAAAACATCAATTATTTAGCGACGTGATAAAACGTCCATTACTCATGAAATTTACACCCACTGTAGGATAAAAACTCCGTTCCGGACACAACATTGGTCTTGTATTTCTCGAACAATGAACCGTTTGAGATATATTATCAATTAATTAATTAAAAATCAGAATAATTAATTAATTAAAGTAAAATAAGTTTTTTTTGCGAGCAAGGAGTCCAAATGCCCGACGTTAACAAATGTTATACCCCATCTAGGGTAAAAACATAATTCCGGACACACCAGTGGTCTTAGATTTCCCATATGACACACAATTTGTGAGATATTTAATTATTTTTAATAAATATTATATTAAATATTATTTAATAACATTATATCATGAGAGAGACATACAAATGTTTGGCGCCTTTGAATGTTATACCCCTCATAGGGTAAACACAATAATTCATACATAAAAATGGTCTCATATTTCCAAAACAACGCACCATTTTTGAGTTATTTAAATATTTTAAATAAAAAGTGCACACTTAATATATTCTATTCAATAATTTTATTTCATCTTAGACAAGATTTTTAAGGCCTTGAAAACTCATACATACTCAGTGTTTAACTCATAAAATATTTAATTTAATATCATGGAGTGTTAATTAGGCATTTTACAATCCCGAAACATGTTTAACAAAAACAAAACTTTCACTGATAAACCATTTTTTCCATCTAACGTAAGATATTATTAATATAACAGAATAGGGTTTAGAAAAATGACACAATTGGATGAATAAATGATTTCTCAAAAGGATCATCCAACTAGGATATTCATTCTTTCATTTCTACTAGATCCATTCTGTAAGAGGGAAAAGAAACTGGTTGAGTACCAAATATTAAGTCAATAGAATACCCAACCTCCATTACCAGTAAAAAACCAGATACGTCAGCAGGAAACATGTCGAGAAACTCAACTTTGACTAGATGGAGATCAATGCTCATTTAATCTCACTCTAGATCAAAATTAAATACTAATATCACTTTCCCCAACTCCAAATAAGAAGTTCCAACTCTAATCGACCTAGGGTTACATTCTTCTTGAAGGATAAGAGGCACACCACTGGATGTAATAAAGTATAAACATCAAAGATAAAAATCAATCCGGGAATTATTGGTAACGAGCCAATCCATCCTGAATATGAATGTAACACCCCAAGCTTCCACGGTATATTTCTCTTTGAATAATACCATAGCGTGTGTTGTATGCAACTTTGAGTTCTAACAAACACCACAACCAATCAAACTAGCCGCTATGAATAGTAATACCCACTTTTTGAAATTTTATAAATTTATCTTTCAAAATGGGCATTATTTTTGGATTCGGAATATCAAAATTATCTTAGGGTGAATTTTTGGTATTTTTCTGAAAACTTTCAATTTTTGATGAATAGTGAAAAAAACACTGAGTTATAGTTAAAAAACAAATTTTTATTTAAATAATTATTTATTTTATTTAAATTTAATTAAGGTCAAAATAGATACATAATACCTATGTAAGTTCAATTTAATTCATTGGAGTTAGTTTAGAATAATTTTAGATATATAAAAATTTTGTGGAACTTTTCACCGTCTTTTACCCACCTCCTAGGTGAATTTGAAAATTCACGTAAAACATAATTTTACCGATTCTGTGAGTAGAACTTAGAAAATCCGAGAGAAACAGTTAATATCAAGGAGTAAAATGTGGTTCAATAAGATAAAAATAATTTTTGGTGAATAGTAACTTTTTACTTTTATTTACCACGGTTAAAAGTAAATAGTGTAATTAAGGGTAAAAATGATATTAATATTACCCTAACACATGTCCTAATTCTATTGGAAAAGTTTATCTCAATAAAAAAACTCTAGAAATAAAATATTATCATTTAGGTCCACTTGGATTAGATTAGGACATTTAATATTATTTAAATCAAAGAAGAGTTAAAAGAGTTAAAATCAAAGTTTAATTACTAATTTTTTTTAATATAGTGTTATACATAAGATAAATTCAATTGTAAATATTCATTAGAAATATAAAAATATTTCATACATAATGGTATTTTAATCATAATTTTTAGACATTATATAATTTAATCTATTTATGACCCAATGGTGATGCAGTAATTACCGAATTACTGAAATATTAAAATAATTGATATTATAAATATTCAAATAGATGTAATTTGAGAATTTTTATGAATTAAAATAATTTTCTAGGTTAATATGACATATTATTATTGGTTATATGAATTTTATTAGAAGTAATAATGCTGTTATGAATTTATCAAAAACAAAATACCCAATAGTGTCAAAATTGACATAAAAGAGTTTTTAAAACAAATATTATATTATTAATTGATATTATATTCTTAAAAATCTAAGGTTCGAAAAAAAGACTTATATAATGATAGTTGTATCATTAATTTACCACTTGGGGATCTCTTGGAATTATATAGTATGTTTATTAACTATATAATATAAAATTCAAAAAGACATGGTAAATGTCAAACTATTTAACTAAGAGTTAAATCTAAAAGATAAGGTTACTATGGTGAATCAAACCTATATAAAATATATTGTATTGGTATTTTTTACCCATAAAGACCTTAGACAATGAATAATTCAGTTTTGAGCCATTAGAAACCGAATATTAATTTATTATAAATTAATACTTTTTGTTTTTCAAAAGAGCCCCTCCTCCCCCTTATAAAAAGACACCACTTCTAACCAATTCCTCACACCTCTCAAGCCTTTTGGATTGAAAAAACTTGGCCCAAATATCCCACCAAATTCCCTCACTTTTACCTAGAGGCCTTAGTTTGATCAGAAAGCCAACCTAAGGAGCCCTTTTGATCAAATCAAAAAGAAGAACCGGAAGAAGAGGTAACATTTTCACCACCCTCTTTCAAGTTCCTTTCTTCTTCAACTTTTTTTATTTGTTATTTCCATTATAAAATAATAACTCCATTATCTTCTATATACTGTGATGTTATTATAAATATGGTACAACCATATTGAATATTCTATCAATCCTTTGAATGACATGTCACTATACGTGCGTACGTACGACTTACCGTCTCCACGTCGCGGTGTAATTGTTATTCAAAACATTATTATTTAGATGAGTATAATAATGGTGTGTAATTAATTTAAATAATAAATATAACATGATAATTATTATTTATATATGATATTACATCCAATTATATATGATTTTAATATCAAAAGAATGATATTATTGCTTGTTCTTACGTACAGACTACCATCTCCATGAACGCGATTAGATTCATTCCCCATCGTATACATACAAGTATAATTCTCATTATATGATTAAAAATAATGTTTAAGGACTTAATATAATTCTGTATATGAATAATATACAACTTATCCATAAAAAATATGACTTATGTAACAAAACATATAAAACAAAATGAGTAAGTTAACGCCCGAAACGACGATAATACTAAGATATTATTAACAAAGCAATGTTAAAAGATCATATATGATCTCATATTAATGTATATGATTCTTTTATAATTCAATAAAAATTATTTAAACATTATACAAGAGTCTAACCTACCCTCGACCAAGGAAAAAGTACAAATTAAGGGGTTTCTTATCTAACTTTTAATTCCGTGAGATTTCCATTGTTCACCAATTATTTATTGCATGTGGTGTGTGTAATTACCATGTTTGTATTCATTGTGTAATATAATTTAATTCATGTATATTTACATCATCATTATATGATCCTTATTTAATTGGTGTATGTTTCGTAAGTTACCAAATCAATAAGGGAATTTGAAGTTTCAATTTCCACTCATTCAGCTTTATGCATACTTCATTGATTATTTTACTCCAAGATTATGTGAGGAATCACTATTAATTTTCTTATGTCATAATTTAAACTCCCCTTTCCGTGTATATACTTTTTATACAAATAATCACTCCGTTAATAAATTCTCTAGTCATTGATATAAACATAATAAGAGTAATTTTTACTCAATCTCCATTTGTTGAGTTAAACATCCAATTCATTGGTGTTGTTTTTAAAAGAATATGTGTGAATGACCTTTGATTGTTTTACACTGAATATCCAATAATATTTAGTGTATTTATATTTGTCACACATAATTATGTTGTTGATTTATCTTTAACCTAAGGATACAGCCTTTATGAGAGATTTCATCTCAATTTACATTCCATTGAGACTCTTTTGTTGTTATACACCAAATCACTTATATATAGTGTATATAATGTACTTTGACATAGTATATCATGAATCCATTTATTCTAATGATATTACAATTTTTTTTACCTCAATTATTTGTATTTAAGTGTCTCTATTTTGGTTAGGAACTCTAACTAAAATATCATTTTAAAATGTTTTAAAGATTTATTATTCTAAATCTTTCTCATTTAAGTCCATGTTTTAAAAATAGGTTTTATGAATTTATTTATATGGACATTATTGTTTTCAAATCAAAATTCATTTCAAAAGTTTCAAAGATTAATGGGACACTTTGATTAAAAAATCAATTTTAAATGGCTACTTGACAAATAATGTGACTTCTAAATGTTTTCAAGAAAAAGGGGGATATTTCTCTCAATAGTTTGATGATTATTTTAATCTATGTCAATATCCTTCATTATTCTCGATTGAGGTTAATCTGATATAATACAATCTTCCATATTGTATCTAATGAGTTATGTTTTACTGTGGATGTGCTATTTTTATACCATTCATGGTTTGTGGTTAAAGTATTGACATTTCGTATGCTAGTTTTAATACAAATGTTTATGTTATGTTTCAAACTTTTAATATGAGGAATGCATTGGACTTATTAAGTGACGGGTGGATCCCGCTATAGCTCCTCGATGCATTGGTAGGTCTCATGAGATAAACTAGTGTCTTAGCACAAGGCCTTGAAAAAATCCTATTTGTAGTCTTGGAACAAGGCCTTGACTATGTGGTTATGATAGTCTGGAATTATGCATTCTATCATTATGAAAGTGGTTATTGATATTGCATGTGGTTATTCGACTAGTATAATATACATGTGAATAAGTAAATGGAATTATTTCATTTTATATTTGCCATATTTTGCTGAAGTTCAATTTGGAAGGATTCTGTTTTAGTTATACATTGCCTTAAATGTTTATGCTTATCTATGAAATTTTCCGCTATATTGTTCTCCTTACTAAGCATCTGAGCTCACCCCTTTCAATTTTTTATTTTTCCCAGGATGTGAAGAAGTAAATTATGAATGACCTGCAGGGATAGTATGAGGGGATATGAAGACAAGATGTTGTTATAGTTTTTTACTTTATGATGTAATGTAAGACTTATGAATATATCTAGTGTTTCCAATACTACTAAACTAATCGGTCTTTCGAGACCTGATCTTTTTTGATCATGTCAATGTTATGTAATAACGCACCGACTCTGGGTAACTGGGGTCGCGACGTTACAGTTGGTATCAGAGGAAGTTTAGTATAAACCTTGGAAGCTAGATTTAGATAAACTCTGATTGGAGTACATATCCATAAGAAAGACTTTGAGGATTAGTATAGAAGAACTTACAAGAATTTTGGTATTTTATATATTTTATGACCTTTCTAAGAAATACATCCCTGTATGGATACGAGAAGGTAGAGGCGACTCTAGAATAAATGCACCTAGGGGTAAAACCCAAAAACACCGCTTTGAGCTAGACTCAAATGGGAACTGGTGCATGACAACGGGCCTTGCTGCACTCTTGGTTATGACACTCCCGGGGGATATGCTTAGGATAATTTACATTTTCTTTACAAAATGATTTGAAGTATTATGAGAGTAAATGACCTTGGTTAATCATAATGTTTTTCAAATTGAGAATATGGTGACATGATATTATCTAAATGATTTTATGACTACTATTACTCACACAATGCATTCTGGTTTTAGTAAATGGATGAATTGCAAGGATGTCATAGGGACATTGAGAATGATGTACAAGGTGGGAACGATGGTGGAAATGAGCAACAAAATGGAATGTTTATAGGCATAAAATATATCATCTTCATGCCAAATAAATTTCCAAAAATATGATCAACAATATATATATTAACCAATTCCCAAACTCAAAAAAGAAGAAAAAGGTGATAAATGGTAAGAGCTCCAGTAGTGGAGACCATAGAGAAAATAATCCCCAACTTCCATCATGCAGGAAATGTGGAAGGAGACACCCATGAAAGTGTCTCAATGTAACAAAGAAATGCTTTACGTGTGGGAAGGAAAGACATAAAGTGAACAATTTCCATGGAAAAATGAAAAGTACTATCGAAGAAAAAAAATGGTCCCAAGATTCCAATTATGGTCATTTTTCGTAAATGTAAGGGACCTTGGCATCACCCAAGTCAATGACTTATTATATAGGATAACTTCTTAGTCAAGGAAGAACCTATGTGGAAATAAATGGATGGAAAAATATTTAAAGATTGTAGTGCTCCTTGTTGTTGAGATTACATTGGGTGAATTTTCTCTTATATGTGTAACCCTGAAATTTATTATGTGAGAATGATATTTGAAGAAGACTTGCCCTTTATCTTGTGGATATAGTTATAAATAACCATTTGGTTTTATATGATCATTGGGTTTTAGGCAATTAGAAGTTATTATATTTTGTGATGAAAATTCAAGGTATGAGATAACATTTGTGGTTAAATTATGTTATGGTTATTTTGAGTAATTAATCTCATTTTGGTAATGTTATAAAATATAGTTTTTGAAAAAGGACCACACACAGACCGTGTGACAACCCGTCGCGTTAAACAAAGCTGTGGGAATCGAACCCACAACCAAAGTGCGATAGGGATTTATCACCTACCACTGGACTATGTGAAGTCTCTGGTTAGTGTGACTAATTATTTTTAGTTAAATGATTTTATTGTTAAAAAATAAGTTGATTTGGGATCTTATGTCTTATCAAGTGAATACCCTTATTATAGGGAAATGATTTGGTGATTAAGTGATAAATGTTATTTTAGAAGATGTTCGCTTTGTTGGGAACACTATATGCCCAATGAAAATATAATACTATGGGATTTAATTTGAGGAGTAATGGTGGATTTTTATCTATGTTTTGACTGTTTATTTTTAGTGATTTGTGTTATTTATGAAAATGATTAACCTATAATAGAGAATATGTGATTAGGTTAATTATTTTTAAGTATGTGGCAATAAGAGTAGTTGAGGTCATTTGGAGATACAATTTAACGTGGAAGACTACATAACCAAATTCTTCTATGTTTTGGGTTTCAATATTAGTTTGGATTATATTGAAGGATTATAAGTATAATTTTTTATTGAATGGTATTTATTTTTCTTTGATTTATTGTTGGTTTAATTTTAGAAATTATGATTTGTGTTTCTTTCCCTAGTGGAATATCCTTTTGGGGGATCATCATATCTTATACTAACCATTTTGGTTTTGATTAATCTCTAAAGACAAGGTAAATATATAGTTTATCCTTTGTGGATCATGTGATTCTATAAGAAGTTTATTCTATCTCTTTCAGTGTGACCAAGTCTTCTTTAATACTCATCGTTTAAAAATGAGTTACTAGTAGGAATTTATTAAAGAATTAAACTTTACTAAAAAGTATGTATATCTCTTTATATTCTTAGTCAATCTCAGAAATGAATTCCTCATCTTTATTTAATGTAACTTAAAACAAAAAAAAATGTTGTCTGTTTACTTTTCCTACTGGGAAACTAATGACAATTTGTCCCATCAAAAGTTTGTGGTTTTATTATTGTTAAATTTCTCCTGATCATGTTATCTATCCCTCTCCATCAGAACTTGACACTTATTTTATCATCCATATCCATGTTTTTCTACATGGAATCCTAGTATAAGTTATCTTTGGTGACCTTTTTATTTCTATTTCTTTCTTTTAAAGTGATAGTTTTATTGACTCTTTTTCAGATGTGGGACTTTTAATTATATTCCCAAGCCCAATTTGAAAACTTTTTATGACACAGTTTATTGAAGGACGGGATAATGTAACACCCCAAGCTTCCACTATATGTTTCTCTTTGAATAATGCAATAGCGTGTGTTGTACGCAACTTCGAGTTCTAACACACACCACAACCAATCAAACTAGCCATTATTAATAGTAATACCAACTTTTTGAAATTTTATAAATTTTACCTTTCAAAATGGACGTCATTTTTGGATTCGGAATATCAAAATCAGCTTAGGGTGAATTTTTTGTATTTTTCTGAAAATATTCAATTTTAGATGAATAGTGAAAAAAACACTGAGTTATAGTTCAAAAATGAATTTTTATTTAAATAATTATTTATTTTATTTAAATTTAATTAAGGTAAAAATAGATACATAATACCTATATATGTTCAATGTAATTCATTGGAGTTAGTTTAGAATAATTTTAGATATATAAAAATTTTATGGAACTTTTCATCGTCTTTTACCCACCTCCTAGGAGAATTTGGAAATTAATGTAAAACTTAATTTTACCACTTCTGTGAGTAGAATTTCTAAAATTCAAGGCAAAATTTAAATATCAAGGAGTAAAATTTGGTTCAATAAGATAAAAATAATTTTTGGTGAATAGTAACTTTTTACTTCTATTTACCACAGTTAAAAGTAAATAGGGTAATTAAGGGTAAAAATGATATTATTATTACCCTAAAACATGTCCTAATTCTATTGGAAAAGTGTATCTAGACCCGAAACAACCCTAGGAATAAATTATTATCATTTAGGTCCACTTGGATTAGATTAGGACATTTATTATTATTTAATTTAAGGAAGTGTTAAAAGAGTTAAAATCAAAGTTTAATTACTAAATTTTTTTTAATATAGTTTTATACATAAGATAAATTCGATTGTAAATATTCATTAGAAATATAAGAATATTTCATACATAATGGTATTTTTTTTATAATTTTTTAACATTAAATAAGTTAATTTATTTATGACACAATGGTGATGCAGTAATTACCGAATGAATGAAATATTAAAATAATTGATATTATAAATATCCAAATAAATGTAATTTGAGACTTTTTATGAATTAAATTACATTTCTAGGTTAATATGACATATTATTATTGGTTATATAAATTTTATTTGAAGTAATAATTCTTTTATGAATTTATCAAAAACAAAATACCCAATAGTGTCAAAATTCACATAAAAGAGTTTTTAAAACAAATATTATATTATTAATTTATATTATATTCCTAAAAATCTAAGGGTCGGCCAAAATACTTATATAATGATAGTTTTATCATTAATGGAACACTTGGTGGTATCTTGGAATTATATAGTATGTTTATTAACTATATAATATAAAAATACAAAGAGACATGGTAAATGTCAAACTATTTAACTAAGAGTTAAATCTAAAATATAAGGTTACTATAGTGACACAAACCTGTCTAAAATATATTGGTTTGGTGGTTTTCAACCCATAACCACCTTATAAATTTAATAATACACTTTTGAGACATTATAAACCGAATATGAATTTATTATAAATTTATACTTTAAGTTTTTCAAAAAGAGCCCCTCCTCCCCCTTATAAAAGGAAACCACTTCTAACCAATTCATGACACCTATCAAGCCTTTTTTCTCATCCAAACTCTTCCAAAATATCCTTCCAACTTCCCTCACTTCAACCTATAGGCCTTTTTTTGATCTTAAATCCAACCTATGTATCCCTTTTGATCAAATCAAAAAGAAGAACCCGAAGAAGAGGTAACATTTTCACCACCCTCTTTCAAGTTCCTTTCTTCTTCAACTTCTTTGTTATTTGTTATTTCCATTATAAAATAATAAATCCATTATCTTATATATACTGTGATGTTATTATAAATATGGTACAACCATATTCGGTATTATATCCATCCTTTGAATGACATGTCACCATACGTGCGTACGTACGGCTTACCGTCTCCACGTCGTGGTGTAATTGTTATTCAAAACATTATTATATAGATGGGTATAATAATGATGTGTAATTCATGTAAATAATAAATATAACATGATAATGATTCTGTATATATGATATAACATCCAATTATATATGATTTTAATATCAAAATAATGATATTATCGCTCGTGCGTACGTACGGACTACCATCCCCACGAACGTGATGAGATTCATTCCCCATCGTATCCATACAAGTATAATTCTCATTTTATGATTACAAATAATTTTTAAGGACTTAATATAATTATTTATATGAATAAGATACAACCTATACATAACAAACATGACTTATGTAACAAAACATATAAAAGAAAACGGGTAAGTTAACACCTGAAACGACAATAATACTAAGATATTATTAACAAAGCATTGTTAAAAGATCATATATGATATCATATTAATTTATATGATAATTTTATAATTCAATAAAAATTATTTCAACATTATACAAGAGGCTAAACTACCCTCGACCAATGAAAAAGTACAAAGTAAGGGATTTCGTATCTCACTTTTAATTCTGTGAGATTTCCATTGTTCACCGCTTATTTATTGCATGTGGTGTGTATACTGCCCAGGTTTGTATTCATTGTGTAATATACATTAATTCATGGATATTTAAATCATCATTTTATGACCCTTATTTCATTGGTGTATGTTTCGTAAGTTACCAAATCAATAAGGGAATTTAAAGTTTAAATTTCCACTCATTTGGATTTACGCATACTTCATTGATTATTTTACTCCAAGATTATGTGTGGAATCACTATTCATTTGATAATGTCATAATTTCCACTCTCCTTTATATGTATATACTTTTGATACACATAATCACTCCATTGATAAATTCACAAGTCATTGGTATGAACTTGATAAGAGTAATTTTTACTCAATCTCCGTTTGTTGAGGTAAACATCCAATTCATTGGTGTTGTTTTTACAAGAATATGTGTGAATTTACTTTGATTGTTTTACACTGAATATCCAATAATATTTAGTGTATTTATATTTGTCACAAATAATTATGTCGTTGATTTATCCTTAACCTAAGGATACGACCTTTATGAGAGATTTCATCTCAATTTACATTCCATTGAGACTCCTTTGTTGTTATACACTAAATAACTTTTATATAGTGTATATAATGTACTTTGACATAGTATATCATGAATCCATTTATTCTCATGATATTAAAATGTTTTTATTACCTCAATTATTTGTATTCAAGTGTCTCTATTTTGGTTAGGAACTCTAACTAATATTTCATTTTAAAATGTTTTAAAGATTTATTATTCTAAATCTTTCTCATTAATGTCCATGTTTTAAAAATAGGTTTTAAGGATTTATGTATATGTAAATTAAAGTTTTCAAATCAAAATTCATTTTAAAAGTTTCAAAGTGGTACGGGACACTGTGATTCAAAAATCTATTTTAAATGGATTCTTGACAAATAGTGTGACTTTTAAATGTTTTCAAGAAAAGGGGGATATTTCTCTCAATAGTTTGATGATTATTTTAATCTATGTCAATATCCTTAATTATTCTCGATTGAGGTTAATCTGATATAATACAATCTTCCATATTGAATCGAATGAGTTATGTTTGACTGTGGATGTGATATTTTTATACCATTCATGGTTTGTGGTTGAAGTATTGACATTTCATATGCTAGTTTTAATATGAATGTTTATGTTATATTTCAAACATTTAATAAGATGAATGTATTGGACTTAGTAAGTGAGGGGTGGAGCCCGCTATAGCTCCTCGATGCATCGGTAGGTCTAATGAGACAAACTATTGTCATGGCACAAGGCTCTGACAAAATCTTATTTGTAGTCTTGGCACGAGGCCTTGATTATGTGGTTATGATAGTCTGAAATTATGCATTCCATCATTATGAAAGTGGTTATTGATATTGCATGTGGTTATTCGACTAGTAGAATATCCATGTGAATAAGTAAATGTAATTATTTCATTTTATCTTTTCCATATTATGCTGAAGTTCATGTTTAAAAGGCTTTTGTTTTAGTTATACATTGCCATAAATGTATACAATTATCTATGAAAGTTTCCGCTATATTGTTATCCTTACTGAGCATCTAAGCTCACCCCTTTCAATGTTTTATTTTTCCTAAGATGTTAAGAAGTAATTTATGAATGACCTGTAGGGATAGTATGAGGGGATATGATTACAATATGTTTTTGTAGTTTTTTACTTTACGATGTAATGCAAGACTTATGAATATATCTAGTGTTTCAAAGACTACTAAACTAATCGGTCTTTTGAGACTTGATATTTTGTGATCATGCCAATGTTATGTAATAATGCACTGACTCTGGGTAACTGGGGTTGGGGAATTACAATGAAATTAAGAGATTTCATGTTGAGTACCAAAAAAACTTCAAGAAAGTTTGACAACAGATAGAGATAAGACACAAGATGGATTATGGTGACCCTCATCTCTCTTTATATCTAGGGGTATAGTAATATTCATTGCATAAGATAAAATCTTCATAAGAAGATTAAGAATATTAATAATACTTGTTGAAATAAAATAGTGATATGAACTCTTATAAAAAGATTAGTCACTACAACAAAGCTATAGTAATAGTACTACTCACGGTCATTGGACTAGTATCTGCTTCCTCTACAGACTCTTCCACTAAGTGAAGAAGCTTCATTCTAGTTACTTGTGGCCGGAACCCTTTTGTATATTAATCATTTGATTTCCCTGCATTTTTTGAAGGTGTTGATGATCTCGTTCCACTACGTGGAGTGGGAAAGTTGTGGCTGAACTTCTCCAGGTCCTCCAAACGTCTGCAGAAGCCACAATTCTTTTAGCCTGATTAGGATTTAAAAAACTCCACATCTTTGGCCAACACCATTGAATCTAGATAGAACTATTTGGTGAAAATAATCTTGATGTCCTTCCAATGTATTCCCTCATGTTTCTTTGTTTTCACTATTATCTCCCACCATTTCATTCTTGGTCCCTCTAACACAAATATGGCATACTTCACCTTGATCTCATATAGTGTCTACAAGAACTCAAAAAAAGTCATATCATGCCCATCCATTCCATAGAATGTTGAGGATCAATGGAGCCTTTTAAAACTAGGGGTATTTGGTGAAATAAATCTTGAGAAATTTTCAAAGAGAACCCCCCATGTGCCATAGCTACAGCCTGAATGGGGACTAGAGGTGGTGCCTATCCCAGAGCATGGATAGTGCGCACAATAACCACAACTAAGATCGAGTACACTAGAGGGTTCAATCACTGATGTTCAACAATATCACATTCCTAGATCTGATTATCACATCTTCTTAGAGGAATCATGTTACAAAACATTAGTAGACAATAAGGAAGAAATTATATAATCCTCATACATAAAAGTGAGGGAAACATGATGCTGACTGGTAGAACATAAATGATTGGGATTTCAATCTATCCAAATAAAAACAGGGAAAAGACTAGAACTAATCCACAAGTCATCTTTACCTAACTACCTTTGGCGACTTAATGTTCATTGTGGTGAGAGCTATCCAGACACTCAATCGCAACTACCTCCTCAATCCCAACAAGAATACTCAAATGCATACTGTCATCAAGGAAAGATAATTAACCTTTATTTGATACCATTTTGTCATGAACCAACCCAGGTACCCTGGTAACATGATAATTGAGTCGACCCTCACTTATCTTGAAGGGACTTCTGATCCCCACAGGTTAGTGACTATAACTTGGCATCACACAACATGCTAGTGGAATGATTTTTACACTAACAATGTGGAAGAAAAGAAACAAGAAAATATGAATAAACAAATGAAACTCCATGGAAAATAATGTACCAGAAGTAAAAAAGGAATAAACCAGCCCAAGTCACTACAACCAAAGTACTAAAATGGGAAAATAGCCCCAAGGCTTTTAAGGTCACAACTCATCAAGACCAAATCTTAACAGTTTGATCCATCACTGAGATATCCATTCCATTTTCTTAAACATTGAAGAAGAAAGCATACAAAAACTTGAAGGAAAAACTATGGTGTGAGCCTAATCCTTGTAGGATACCATAAAATATTCCCCAATAGATGCGAAATATAGATTATCCAAATCAATGCTTTAACTTTTTTAAAGATAAACAGGTTTGGAAATTCAAAAGCATTTTTAAACAAAACATGCTATATGTTTTCAAATAATGGAAAATACATTCAAAGCACAGAATTGACATTACAATAGATAGAATATTTATAAATTAATGGATTAAGTAAAACATTTATATAAAATAGTTTATATAAATTCAATAGGCATGTAAAGTAGGACTAACAAATATTGGCATAATTTTATTTCTCAAACATAAAGAAACAAGAGATAAACATGGTCATATGAAAAAAGGTACGATTATATTAACTAGCTATAGGATTCCAGACACTGTATGTGAACTAAAAAATTTATGTATACACACGTCCCTATGACATTGGACAAAGGCGGATTGTTAGTAACCATTCAGTGATCTGACCCACTGCAAGTATGTTTTAGAATGTTGTCATAGCGTAAAGTGTATCCAAATAACTCATTAACAACCTAAGGCTTGTATGCACTCTTACATGATGGGTGAACTATTTTAAGGCTTCTTAAAAATACAATCAATCCCATTCTTCAATTTCAAAGGTTCAAATTTTTTTCTATTTAAAACCAAAACATGTTTTTTTTAAAAAATGCATTTTTTCAGAAGATAAAACCACCGGGTTTCTAAAAAAGCATTTTATACCATTTTCACCAGTTTTAAATCCATTCAAAACAAATTCCATCATTAAACAATTTATTTCCTCAATTAAATTCAACAATTTAATTGAAATCATTTCCATCAAATCCACAATTTAAATTGAAAAATTTAAATCATCCAATTTCCATAAACACGCCCAATTCAATTGAATTAGGGGTTTTCCAAATTTTTATGCCAAAACCATTTCAAATATCCCGATTCACTGGGATAGTGTTTTTATCAATTTAATTGAATGAAAATTTGAGAAATTTATTTTAAATCAACAATTAAAATAAACCAAGCAATACAAAGATAATCAATTTGGCTAATCAGAATATAACCACCTATTTCAAGGCTATTGATGTCAACAATAATGATAAACCACCTTGTGTGGTTCAATACACCACTACACAGCCCTATAACTGTAATCATTAACACACCAATGGTTGATATTTGTCAAAGGTTTCTGGAAACAAAATTATCTATTTTATTTCACGAGGAAATAAGATATCAAATGCGAAAACATTTTCTCTCTCTTACATAATTTTTAGATTATCATTTAAATTATCACTTGTGATGCTAATTTATCTCATCCGGATAAGTTTAAAATTACATATATATTATCACATGCCATACTATTTATCTTTGAAGGAAATTTTTCCATTTATCATTTCGCTAATGCATGCGCTCACGATTATCCGTCAGAATAATTTTCTTTGATAATATCATAATAAATGTTTTAAAAATATTAATAATCAACCTTTGATAATCTTGAAATTATCATTTGAATATTATATTAATTATCCTTTTATAATATATATAAAATTATTATTTTTTATATTTCTATGTAATTGGTGTTTGATAATTCGTTGTAATTATAAATCAATAATTCTTGACAAGTATATTTTGATAAATTCACAATAAGTATCTTTTGAAATATTACATAAAATAATCTGATAAACATTTGATAATTTTTTTGAAAGGTAATTTGATAATCTAGTGGGATTATAATTAATATATTTTAATAAATTCTTTAACAATTTATCCATGTATAATTAGTTTTGGATAATATTTCACAAATTAACTATTTATAATTTAGAAATTATGCTTATATTTATTGCCAAAGATCCATTAAAATGTGAAAATTGGATCATGGAATACCTTGCTACCTTGGAAACAAAAAAATATGATTTGATTATACTCATCAAGATGAATTTAATGGTACCGACAACGTGCAATTCTGATCAATAGCGAAAAGTTATTGAATTTCTCTATACTATTGAATTACAATAAAAACGGATTGAAACAGTTAATAAATTTAAGCCTTTGGATTTATACAGCGGTTAAAAATGGAGGTCCATACATTTATTGAATAATATTAACATTATACTCTATTTTTTAATAATTAAATTAAACTAAAATTAGAATAATTAATAATTTTATTATATCCATTTATTGAAGAAAATTCCCAATTAACGTCCTATGGTGGTCTCGAATTTCTCAAATGATGAACCTTTTGAGATATATTAATGATTTATTAATTAAAAATTGGAAGAATTAATTAATTAAAATAAAATAAGTTTTTTTAGTGAGAAAGGCATCCAAACGCCCATCGGTAATAAGTGTTATATCCCGTCTAGGGTAAAAACATCAGTCAGGACCCGTTGGTGGTATCATATTTCTCATACAATGCACATTTTGTGAGATATTTAATTATTTTTAATAAATAATAAATTAAATATTATTTAATTACTTTATCTCACGAGCGAGACAACCAAATATTCAGTGCCTTTGAATGTTATACCCCTCATAGTGTAAACACCCCACATTGGACATATTAGTGGTCTTAGATTTCTCAAACAACACACCATTTTGGAGTTATTTAAATATTTTCAATAATAACTGAACACATTATATATTCTATTTAATAATTTTATTTCATATTCTCCAAGATTTTTTGGGTGTCAGAAACTCATACTTACTCAATGTTTAACTCAGACAATATTTAATTGAATATAATGGAGTGTTAATTTGGAATTTTACCGTCCCATGACGTGTTTAACAAAAAAACGTTTCACTGATAAACAATTTTATTCCATTTAACATAATATATTAATACTAATACAAAAAATAGGGTTTATCAATACCTGAAATAGTAATGGGATGTTACAACCTCCACAACATCAGAATATTCTATCCCCAGAAAGCCTACGAATATGACTCCACGCCAAAAAGACAAGGCCATTGTTTTCTCATTAGTTCCTCCCTCTCTCACATCTCAAGAGAATAAGAACCATGATGCCATAGAACATGGACTAGAGGTATCATACTCCCAATAAGTACCTTGGTCTAAGAATCCACAACCCTAACTGGTCGTTTAGTAACAGATAAATCAGGTTCAATATCAAGAGCACTCCTCCTCAAATCGTGAGATGGATCAGATAGATACTTTCATAGCTATGATACATGGAACACATTATCTATTGACATAAGTTGTGGTAATAGTGATAAATGGTAAGCGACTTTACCCACCTGATCAACAACCTCAAAAGGTACCACAAAATGAGGAGCAAGTTTCCCTTGCCTTCCAAGCTGTCAATGACCCTACCGGGGTGAATCCTTCAAGAATACAAGGTCACCAAAACTGCTACTTCAAGTCATAGAATATATTAGTTATTCATTGGTGCATAACCCATTGGAAATTATGGAAATCCCTCATTATATAATTCCTTATTGATAACGGTGAAATATAACAGCTTCGATAACACATACCACCCTCTTTGGATAATGACCATTGGGCATCAGTCTCTCCACCATAAAGAGAGTCTCTAATGATTATGAAATTCATAAACAAGCTTCTATTTTTGTAGAATCATCTCAAGAATATAAGAATTATGAGAACCATTATCTTTCATGGAGGAGAGAACATGTGCCGCCCTAAATGACACACTTGGGTGAATAAAGGCTTTCTCAAGAAGATCGTCTAACTGGGACATTAATTCTTGCAGTTCAACTCGAGCCATTTGGTAAGAGGGAAAAGAATCTGACTGAGTACCAAAATTTAAGTCAATATAAAACTCGACCTCCTTTACTAGTAGAAAACCAGAGATGTTAGAAGGAAAAACGTAAAGAAAATCAATGATGATAGAAGGGAGATCACCACTCATTGAATCTCACCCCAGATCAAAAGTAAACACTGATATCACTTTCCCCATCTCTAGATAAGAAGGGTTGGCTCAGTTATTGGGTTCGTGACATTTATTAGCTACATGTTCATGATATCCTACTTCTATGGTTTTGGTAGTTGTTTTTTTGTTGTCTGGAACTAGCCCGGGTTGACCCTTAACAGGTCACCTGAGCTAGCCCCCGACATGGGCTGAGGATTTTTCACAATCCCAACCAGATAGAAACTAGTGTTGGGCATCGAATATAAATTAAAATGGAAGGATTTCATCTCAAATAAACTAGGATCAATGATAAAGACCAAAAAAAGTAGGATACTAACCACAAATTAGATTCCAATAAATATAAAAAAACAATTAGTTACAACCGACAAACATGGAAGGAAAAATAAATAAAAATTTGAAATTGAATGAAACCAAACTAAACTACTAACAAAAATCTCTGTGTGACTTCGAGGTCACCACCATCCTAGGACTGAACCACTACAAGAGCCATCTTGAATAGATAACCTGAACAAGTAACTAAACCAACAAAATAGTTCTAGTCTACCAACATCGAATGTTATAAGTATGGTGTGAGCTAATATCTCAGTTGGAAATAACCATAAAATCCTTGCGTTTTCTTTCCTATAACAACTCATTAACTCGAGTTTAAAAAGATAGTTATAAAAATAGGGGGTTTTTCTCATGTTGGTAAATAAATCTACCATTAATTTTTAAATAAAAAAATACACATAGACACCACTTTTAAATTATCAAAAGATGAGTTTACCATTTTAAAAACCAAAACCCCAAATAAGGAAATACCAGCTATGCAAGAAATAAATAAACTGGGAAAACTAAAATTAATGTAATAAAAGGTGAAAATATACTTGTAGTGTAGTCATAAAACCAAGTGCTGATAAATACAAACAAGAATACATAGAAAGTAACAACGGTATTTCATAAACATCCTAATATGACCTCTGGACATACTCAGTACGGAACCACCTGCTGGTGTATGGTGAAGCCCCTAACACTATAACCAACTCATTTCTCTAAACTGGCCTCACCAGTTGCACAACCCACCTGGATTAACAACAAACCCAGGGGGTAACAACTCGTTTAATTGGGGTTGATTAGTTACATTCTCTCAATGCTCTAGAAGATTCCTAGGAACCCATGGTAATAGTAATATTGTGTAAGTAGGAGGCCCTCGCACATGTTACTCACCTTATCTATCATCACCACACTTTCCTACTCAAAACACGAACACCCTATATGATAACCCATAATGGGATATCCCTACTATAGAGGTTCCATATATATATATACACAATCAAAGGTGATAACCATGGCACCAAATAATATAACCCTTCAATCATTTCACAACTATTTCCAAATTCGACATGAATGAATACTTTCAAGAATGCAATTCCATACAGGCCTTTATTACAAATTCTAATTTATCTCAAAACAAGATGAAAACACACAACACACTTAAAGATGAAAAACATGCTTCCTTGTCATTTAAAAAACAGTCATTCTTTAGGGAACACCAAACCTTTCCCAAATAATATTCACACCACTTACATAATTTAATAAATTATTTAAACAATTTATAAACCAATTCCAAGAATCACCACAAGGCATTGCACAAAAACACACCCAAATTTATCTTTTAAAACCAAAATCACTCACCATCTCATACCATGATTCACATCATGTGCAAAATTTAATACATCATTTCAACAATTTATATAACATTTCAAAATATCCCAACAAGGGCTTACAACAAAAATAAAACAAGTTCCATATAGAAATTCCACTTTAAAACCAAACTCATATTGAAACCTTTCAAAAAACTACTTCTACAACACACATAACGCCAAATAAACAATCCAAACAATTTTATAAAATCTCCCAATGGACAAATATCAACCAAATCTCCCATTTTTTTCCAACAAAACAAAATTGGCACTTTTTCACACCTGTTTCAAATAAATTCACATTAACATAAACAAATAATCACTTAAAAACCTATTTTTAACAAATTCTATCAACATGAAAATACAAAAAATTTTAACAATATGCATTATCAAGGTGAGAATCATATTTAAAAAATATCAAAACAAAATTAATCATTTTATCCAACACTCCTAGTGCACAAGTTTACAAAAAATTATAGAATCATATAAAAATTATTTTTAATAAATTTTACCACCATAAAAACACTAAAATAAGCTAAGCAAATAAACCAAAAGCATGTGAATCAAGTTTAAAAATTAATTGAAAGAACACAAGTATCAACGAAATGCATCGGAAAGAAAAAAAATTCTCCTACCTTGCCGGTGTGTGAACGTGATGAAACTCTTAGAGGAGGAATAGAACACTCTAAAGACCAATATGCACACCTTAGAAATTGAGAAAAAATGAAACAAAAATCAACACTAGCCATTTGGGTTTGGTACAGTAAGAAAACCTCAAAGAGGAACCCTAAAATTGAAGGATAAATCAAGGAATAATCACCAAAGGGGGGAGTGGGGAGGTCGGTCTCACTTTGAGGAGGATCGACCATCGGAGGGGAGTGTCGTCAATGGGGAGTGCCGCATGAGCTGGGTGGAAATGCAACAGAAGGGCCATGTGAGGGTGGGGCCACACAAACATGGAAGCACCACACGGGGGAGGAGCTACTACCAAAGGGTGCTCCATAAGAGGTGGGGAGCACATGAGGATGTCATATACTGGGAGAGGGAAGTGAAGAGGGGGGGGGGTGGTGTGAGGGCGAGAAAGGGGAGATATGAGGGGGATAGAAATAGGGTTTTATTTTTATTTTTATTGAATCCCTAATAATAAAAATAAATTAATAATAACAATAGTAATATTAATAATAATAATAACAACATAATGATAATAATAATAATAATTATTATTATCTTAATAATAATAATAATAATTATCTTCATAATAATAATAATAATAATCTTAATAATAATAATAATCTTGATAATAATAATAATATAATAAACTTAATAATAATAATAATAGTATCCACCACCACAATAATTATAATATTATTATGGTTAAAACATTCTCTTTGTTTTATTTTAATGTTTATCTTATTTTACTTTATTTTATTTTATTTATTTGAATACTGGGAAACCTCATGGTTACCCTATACAGCTCAAGCGACCATGTACAAAATGTGTGGAATCTTCTGCACATTCTATAAGCTACCAAATAGGTACCCATGCTGACTGTATGGTTTCAGCTAACTGTGTGGTGCCCGTACATAGGCTTAAAACCCACCAAAAACTCCCAATCTTTAAAACTTTAAACTGGGACCCAAACTCAATATTCATCCAAAAGATCCAAAAATTGGAGATAATTAAAAATAAAAGAAACCCGTGGTTGGCATGTGAAAATTCTCCCCACCCCAAACACATTCTACCCCTAGAAATTCACCTAGCTAAAAGATAACCATAACTCAAATGCATACCTAGTCAACACCGAGAGAAACTGAGAAGCTCAAGGTGACCTTTCAGTCCACAAGTCAAACCTGAGAAATCCTTAAGAAACCTAAAAACCAAAGAATGAGAGAACATGAGAGGTTTCTCCCCACCATAATGACATAACTAGAACATAAATTTAAACCCAAGCACACCACCTTAGGGAGGGGCTAACCCGTGGACTCTCTACCCGAACAGACCGAACTTCTCCACATGATCTAAACAACACCACAATGAATTAAATGGAAAAAAACACTACAAGAAAACTAGCATACTGGGACACTAGGAAATAATTCTACTTCTCCATACCAGCCAAACAACACTCTCACCGCAACTAGGAACTAGGGAATTCCTAACCAGAACTAATCCAGTTTCCTTAGCACAAGCGAAACAACACCACTACCAAAACTAGAGGTTTCCAGAATAAGATGATCCCCCAACAGTAGGGTAAAACCATGATAAGAAATCAATCTAAACCCCGATATAACAGTTACCACTTCCCACAAAACCAAAACACTCACATCACTAAATGACCACCACTAAAACTAAAACCAACCCACACAAGGGTTGATCTCACATTAAGGAGAACTAACAGTTCAAAAAGAAACATTTAGATAAATGAAACCATTTAGATTATGATAGTAAAAGTTCATCACACTTTCAAGATAATAATATGAACTCACAATGAAAACAAAACCAAAACGAGGAAACTATAGATACTTACATCCCATTTCATAGAATGGAATCGAGCTAATGTTTCACACACACCTAACAACCCCTGACTATGCATGATCTTCAACTTGAGACCTATGGATAAGACTCTAATAGAAGAAGTCGATACTACCTCATAGTTAGGAAATAACATCTTCTAGTCACATATCTTTATTTGAGAAACTCTTTCTACAAAACATTTCCAGAAGACCCAAACAACC
This sequence comes from Viscum album, assembly GCA_963277665.1. Taxonomy (NCBI): domain Eukaryota; kingdom Viridiplantae; phylum Streptophyta; class Magnoliopsida; order Santalales; family Viscaceae; genus Viscum; species Viscum album. The sequence goes on from OY728131.1 coordinate 1,711,209,647, forward strand.
ACAATTATGGTGGGGCGAACAACTCTCATCCACCCAAAGTTAGACCTTCAAATAGCCTTAGGACAGGTCAAACTCTAATAGCCTCAAAAGTTACCAACATACTGAAGACACACTCCACTTATTCAAGTCACTCCACTACTTATAACTAACCGTGATCACCTCAAAGGATAGGTTTCACTCAAGAAGAATTAGAATCTGGGAATGACTCATCAGAAACTTTGGGGACCTTTTTGGGTGGCATTTTCTGAATAACACAAGAAGCCAAAGTCCCAAAAACGACATTAAACCAAATCACAATCGAAAAGAAACATCCCAAGCTGAAAAATAGGCTTTAAAACTAAAAATACACAAACAAAACAAAAAATCACCCCTTCAAAAAACCCATTTCCTTTTTAATTTTCATAACCACCTCATTTCATATATACTTCCCAAACACCAAACCACTTTTCACCAAAAAACCCACATTAATAAACAAAAAACATCTTACAAAATCATTTTTTCATTCAATGACATTTTATAAAACCTAATTTAAGCCTTAAATCCCAAACACTCACCCGTGGAATTCTATAAACCATCACATCTGTGTTTAACCACTTCCATTCACACATGCAAAAATGAACTTCCCACACATACCCACACACATGAAAATATCTACAAGGAATAGAAATGGTTTCACCAAATCCATTTTTATAGAATATAAAAATGTTTACCAAATTCTCAAACAAAAAAACTATCAAATTTAAAACTAATTTTACCAATTTAAATCCATTTTTAAAAATAATTTTCTTTTCAAAAACCCTTTTCATTTTAAAAAACACACTTACAAAAACCAAAACCAAGACAAAGGATGACTTACACCAAACTACCAGAAGGATAGACTAGCGTGTATGCCTAACTCGATGACATGGTAGTGGAGCATGAACCATGTAATGAATAAAATTAAGAGGACATTGAAATGTTCACTTGGACTCCTCATGGGTCACTACTCCATGTGAGATCACAACGTGACACTGGTTCACCTATGTTGTTATCCCTCAGTCTAAAACAAAGACAAAAGACTCAATTCCCAAACTAGCCCTAGTAACTCAAGGATCAGTACGAGAAAGAGTTCATGTTTCCATTATTACACCTTACTCCTGTGTCCTAAAAGTCCTAATCTTTATGTACCAGATACCCCAAATAACAAGGGCCTCATTTGATACCATTTTGTCACGAACCAACATAAGTTTACCCCAAACCAGTCACCCAAACCAGCCCTCGACATGGCCTGAGGGGCCTTCTAGATTCCCAAGGGTTGGAAACTAGTGACGAGTATCAAATATAAACCAAAAGGGAATGGTTTCAGCCCAAATAAACGAGGATCAGTGATCAAGACCAAATAAGTAGAGCACAAACCACAACTAGGTTTCTAAAAAATATAAATAAACTGATTTTCTTACAATTTAAAAACATAGAGGAAAAAATAAATACAAATTTGAAACTGAATGAAACCAAACTAAACTACTACCAACAATATCTGTGTGACCTCAAGGTCAACAACATACCAAGGTTGAACCACTACGAGAGGTACCTCGAACCAGATAACCTGAATAAGAAACTAAAACTTCAAAACAGTTCATGTCTACCGACACCAAATGGTACAAGTAGGTTGTGAGCTAATATCTCAATAAGAAATCCCCATAGAATCCATGTGTTTCCTTTCCAAAAACAACCCAATTATACTAATTTTAAAATAAAGTTATAAAAATAGGTTTTTTTCATGTTGGTAAATAAAGCTTCAATTCATTTTTAAATAAACAAGGACACACCACTTTTACACTCTCAAAAGATGAGTTAATCATTTTAAAAACCCAAACCCCAAACAAGGAAATACCAGATATGTAAGAAATAAATAAACAAGGAAAATTGAATATAAACTAGAAGATGCTAAAAATAGGCTAGCCATGTAATCAGAAAACCATGTGAAGAGAGATAAAAACAAGAAGATATAGAAAGTAACCAGGGGATTTCCTAACCATTCCAAGAAAACCCCAGGATGTAATCTTTTCAAAACCACTTATTAACATATGTTAAATTAGCTAAGTTTATAACCAACTGACATCTTTAAACTAGTCTCACCAGTGGCACAACCCACCTAGACTAACTACAAATCCAGGGTGTACCAACCTGTATAATCGTGGTTGATCAGCAGCTATCGCTCAATCCTCTAAAAGATACCTAGGAACCCATGGTAATAGTAATACTATTTATGTTGGAGGCCCTCACAAGCATGACTCACCTTACCTACCATCACCACACTTGCCTACCCCCAAACACAGATACCCTATACAATAACCCATAAAAGGATATCCCTCTAATAAAGGTTCCACACACACACACACACATATCAAATCATCAAAGATTCCAACTAGACCATCACATAATTTAACCGTTCATTCATTTCCCATCCATTTACAAATTTTATAGGAATGAATACTTTCAAAGATGAAATTCCTAACGGGCCTTATTATAAATTCAAATTTGTCTCAAAAAAAGATGAAAATATAAAATTCACTTAAAGATTCCAAAAAAGATTCCATATCATTTAAAAACCAATCGTTCTTTAGTAAAAATCAAACATCTCCCTAACATGATTCAAAACGCTTACATAATTTAATAAATCATTTAAACAATTCCACAAAGCACTACAAGTCTTTACACCAAAAACAAACCCAAAATAATCTTTTAAAATCTAACACACACCAAAACCATATTATTACATAATTCATACCACATTCATAATTTAATAAATCATTTAAATAATTTATAAAACATTTACAAATAGTACAAAATGGACTTACACCAAAAATACACCCAATTCTATATAGATATTCTTATTTAAAACCAAATTCATACGGAACTATTTCAAAAAACTACATCTATAGCACACATAATGCCAATTCCAGAATCCAACCAATTTTTTAAAATATTCTAATAGAAAAACATCAACCAAATCACTCAATTTGGTTATAGAAAAACAAAATTGGCACTTTATTACACCCATTTCATATAAATTCACGTATACATAAAAATTAATTGCTTAAAAACCTATTTTTTAAAAAATTATATCAATACAAAAACACCAAAAAAGACTAACCATATTCATTATCAAGGTGTGAGTCATATTTAAAAATCATCAAAACAAAACATAGCATTTTATCAAACACTCATTGTGTAAAAGGCTTAGACAAAATTTTATAATCACATTAAAAACTATTTTTAATAAATTTTACAACCATAAAAAAAAATATAAGATAACCAAATAAACTAAAAGCATGATAATCAAGATTAAAAATTAATTGAAAGAACAAAAGTATCATCAAAATGAATCATAAAGGAAAAACAAAAATTCACCTACCTTGTCAACGTGTGAACATAAATAAAATTTCAGAGTAGGAAGAGAACACCCTAAAGACCAATATTCACAACCTATTAATCCAGGAAAAAATGATCCAAAAATCAACCCTAGCCATTGGGATTTTTTTAGACACGAAATCCTCAAAGTGGAACCCTAAAATTGAAGGGGAAAGTAGGGAATACTCACCGGAGGGTGGAGAGTTGAGGCCGGTCAAGCCGCGAGGAGGGACAAACATTAGAGGGAGCACTGTAAGATGGCAGCATCACGCGTGTAGGTTGGATGTGTGAGGGAGGGGCCGCCTAAGAGAGGGGGGCACATGAGTAGGGAGGCACCACGTGAGGGAGGAGCTGCCACCGGAGGGAGTGAAAGAAGAGGTGGGGTGTGTAGATGTGCGGATCACACAGGTAGAGGGAAGTAAAGATGGGTGGGGGATGTAAGTGAGAGAAAGGGAAGAGAGGAGGGGAGAGAATTAGAGTTTTATTTTCTCTTTTTTATTAAAACCTAATGATAAAAATAAATTAATAGTAATAATAGTAATATTAATAATAATTATAATAATATAATGATAATGATAATAATTAATATTATCTTAATAATAATTGTGATCTTGATAATAATAATAATATTATAAACTTAAAAATAATAATTATATTATTATCCACAACAACAACAATAATAATATTATTATGGTTAAAACATTATCTTTTTTTTATTTTAATATTTATCTTATTTTGCTTTACTTTGTTTTATTTATTTGAATAATAGGAAACTGCATGGTTACCACGCACATATCAAGAGACATGGCGTGAATTGTGGGGTAGACTCTACCAATTATAGAAGCAACCACACAGGTACCTGGGCTGACCACATAATTTCCGTTGACCATGTGGTGCCTGTACATAGGCCTAAAACCCACAAAAACTCCCAATATTCAAAAAATTAAACTGAGACCCAAACCCATAATTTGACCAAAATATCCCACATTTATAAATAATTAAAAATAAAAGATACCCATGGTCGGAGTGTGAAAATTCTCCCCACAACAAACACTTTCTATCCCCAAAAAATCACCTAGCAGAAAGATAACCAAAACATGAATACATTCCTAGTCAACATTGAGAGAAACCAAGAACCTCAAAGTGAACTTTCAATCCACAAGTCACACTCGAGTGATCCAAAAGAAACCAAAAAACAAAATAATTGGAGAACATGAGAGGGTTCCCCCTCACGAAAACTAAAATCCAGACACTCCAACCTGGGGAGGGGGCCAACACAGGAACTCCCAACCCAAATTTACCTAACTTCTCCACATGATATGAAAAACAATACTGAGGCTTAAAAAAAATCCTACTATAAGAAACCCAACATACATGGAAACAAAGAACTAATGAAAATTATCCATACCAGCCGAACAACACCATCACCACAATTTGGAACTTGGCAATTCTGAACATGAACTAATCCAGTTTCCTTATCATAAGAAAAACAACAACACTACAAAAACTAGTGGTTTCCTACACATTATGATCCTCAAACACTAGGGGAAACCCATGATAATAACTCAATATAAAACTAGATACACCGTTTACCACTTCCCATAAAACAGAAGCACCCACATCACCAGACAAGCATCACCGAAAGTAAAACCTACCCACACAAGGGTTGATAACAATTTATAGAGAACTATTGGATCAAAATACACATTTTGATAAAAAAACCAATTATATTGGGATAGGAAAGGTTCATAGAACTTTGAATATGGGAAGATAAACTCACAAGGAAAAAAACAAGGAATCTTTAGAAACTTCCACATCAATGCTCAGAATGAAACTGAGCCATGGTTTCACACACCCCTGAAAACCCCTAGCTGCATGCGAGCTTCACCCTGAGACTAGTGGATGGGGATTTTATGGATAAAGAATATCCTACCTCATAGCCAGGCACTAACATTCCCCAATCACATCTCCGTCTTCGAGAAATGCATCCTAAAAAACTTCTCTAGATGGCCAAAACAACCATAATGATGACTGGGTGAAAAAAATATCATTAGACCAAAGCTGGACCTTCAAACAACCTGAGGAAATCTCAAACTGTAACAACCTCAGGAGTTACCAACATCCTAAAGATTATCTCCACATCCTCTAGTCACTCCACTACTTCTAACTGACCCTAATCACCTTGAAGGATAGGTAGCACTCCATAAGAATCAGAAACTAACATCCCAAGATAAAGCAACAGGCTCAAAAACTAAAAACACACTAACAAAAAAAATAACTCCTTCAAGAAACCCATTTCCATTTTAATTTTCAAAACCAACCCATTTCAAAGCAACATCCCAAACATGAAAACAATTTTCACCAAACAAATCCCATGTTAATAAAAAAACCAACATGTGAAATCATTTTTTCATTCAATGAAATTTTAGGAAACCCATGTTAAGACTTAAATCCAAACCACTCTCTCATGGCATCCTATGAACAGTCACATGTGTGTTTATCCACTTTCATTCACATGTGCCAACACACACTTCCCACACACACCCACACACTTGAAAACATCCATAAAGAACACCAAGGGTGACACTCAATCCATTTTCTTAGAAAATACAAACATTTACCATATTCTCAAATCAAAACACTTTCAACTTTAAAACTCATTTTACCAATTTAAATCCATTTTAAAAAATAATTTTCATTTCAGAAACCCTTTTCAATTTCAAAATCACACATACACCAACCAAAACCATGGTTAAGCACAATATACACCAAAATAATGGAAGGAGGGACTAGCGTCTATGCCTAACCGATAAACATGCTAGTAGGACATTCCCATGTAAGGAATAACACTTAGAGGACATTGAATGTGCACTTGGACTCCAAATGGGTCACTAATCCATGTGAGATCATAACGTGACACCAGATCACCTCGGTTATAAAATCTCAATCCCAAATGAAGACAAAAGACTCAATTCCCTGACTATCCCTGGTAACTCAAGGATCAGTACGAGCAAGGATTCATGAATCCCTTATTGAAACTACCTCCCAAGTCACGATAGTCCTAATCTCCAATGGCTGAACACCCCAAAGAACAAGGGTCTTCTTTGATACCATTTTCTCATGAACCACCCTAGGTCAACCCTAAACCGGTCACCTGAGCCATCCCATGACATGGCATGAGGGACATTCCTGATCCCCACGGACTGGAAACTAGCATTGGGTAACAAATATAAATCAAAAGGGAATATTTTCAGACCAAATAAATTAGGGTCAATAATCAATACCAAACAGGAATAAAACTAACCACAAATTTGTTTCCAATAAATATAGATAAATAGATTTAGTTACAATTGAAAAAAATGGCAGGGAAAGTAAATAAAAATTTGAAACTGAATGATACCAAACTAAACTACTACCAACAATCTCTATGTGACCTCAAGGCAACCTCCATCCCAAGACTGAACCACTATAGGAGTGAGCTCAAACCAGATTACCTAAACAAGAAACTAATCCTATAAAACAATTTGGGTCTACTGACACTGAATGGTACAAGTAGGGTTTGAGCTAACAGCTCAGTAATAAATCACTACAGAATCCATGTGACTCCTTTACCAAAACTACCCATTAACAATAGTTTGAAAATATAGTTATAAAAATATTTTTTATTTTATTGGTAAATAAAGATACCATTCCTTTTAAAATAAACACACACACACACACACCACCTTTTAATTCTCAAAATATGAATTTACCATTTTAAAAACAAAAACCCTAAACAAGGAAATACCAAATATACAAGAAATAAACTAACATGGGAAACTGGAAGTAAACTAGAAGATGCTGAAAATATACTAGAAGTGTAATAAAAAAACCAAGTGCAGAGAGATAAAAACAATAAGATATTGAAAGTAACCATGGGATTTCCTAAACATCCCTAGAACACCCCAAGATAAACTCAGTTCTGAACCACCTTCCGATGTATGGTGAAGCCCCTAAGTCTATACCCAGTTGTATGCTCTAAACTAGACTCACCAGTGGCACAACCCACCTTAGATAACAACAAATCTAGTGGGTACCAACCCGTTTAATTGGGGTTGATAAGCACCCATCACTCAATTCTCTAAAAGACACCCAAGACCCCATAGTAATAGTAATACTGTATAATTAATAGGACCTATCATTCATGGCTAACCTTACTTTCCATCACCACACTAGCCTACCACAAACACCAAAAATATATATGATAACCCATAAAGGGATATCCCTTCTATAGAGGTTCCCTATATATATATATATATATATATTAAATCATCAAAGGTGAAAATGGTCCATCACATCATATAACCCTTTAATCATTTCACAACCATTTCCAAAATTCGACATGAATGAATACTTTCAAGAATGAAATTCAAAACATGCCTTAATTTCAAATTCAACTTTATCTAAAAACTAGATGAAAACACACAATATACTTAAAGATTCCAAATAGTATTCCTTGTAATTTATAGACTAGTCTTTATTTAGATGACACCAGACCTCTACCAATCATGATTCACACCTCTTACATAATTTAGTAAATCATTTAAATTATTTATAAAATAATTCCAAGAAGCACCCCAAGGTTTTACACAAAAACACACACCCAAAATCCTCTTTTAAAATCTAACACACACCAAAACCATCTCAAAACATGATTGGCATCATGTGCATAATTTAATAAACCATTTAAACAATTTATAAAACATTTACAACTAGCACAATAAGGGTTTAAACCAAAAATAAAACCAATTCCATATAGAAATGCCACTTTAAAACCAAACACATGTTTAACCTTTTCAAAAAACTACTTATGCACCACACATAATGCCAAAACCACAATCCAACCAATTTTATAAAATATCAAAATGGAAAAACATCAACCAAATCACCTAATATTTTTCTAGCAAAACACAATTGGCACTTTATCACACACATTTCATATAAATTCACATAGACATAAACAAGGAACCCCTTAAAACATATATTTCACAAATTATATCAACCCAAAACACCATAAAAAACAATCCATATGCGTTATAAATGTGCGAATCATATTTAAAAATCATCAAAGCAAAATTTAGCATTTTATCAAATACTCCTAGTGCACAAGTCTTAGGAAAAATTGTATAATCACATCCAAAACTATTTTTAATAAATTTTTAAACCATAAATATTCTACAATAAGCTAACCAAATAAACCATAATAATGAGAATCATGTTTAAGAATTAGTTTAAAAAACACAAGTATCAATGGAATGAATCGGAATGGAAAAACACCAATTTATCTACCTTTCTTGTGTGTGAATGTCATGAAACTCTTAGAGGAGGAAGAGAACACCCTAAAAACCAACCTGTATACCAAAATACATTAAGAAAATAATGATCCAAAAATCAACCGTATCCATTAGGGGTTTTTTCAAACAAGAAAACATAAAATAGGAACTATAAAATCGAAGCAGAAAGTAAGGAATAATCATTGGAGGGGAGAGGGGAGGCCGACCATGCCGTGAGGAGGGATTACTTTTGTAGAGGAGCGTCGTGTGAGCATGGTGGCTACATGAGGTAGGGGGCCGCATGAGTAGGGAGGTGTTTCATAAGGGAGGAGCTACTGCCAAAGGGTGTGTCAGAGGAGGTGGGGTGTGTAAGAGGGTGGTGTGTGTAGGGAGAGGGAAAGGAAGAGGGGGTGTGGGGGATGTGAGGGAGAGAAAGGGGAGAGAGGATGGGGAGAGAATTAGGTATTTATTTTAATTTTTTTAAATCCCTAATAATAAAAATAAATTAATTATAATTTTAGTTATCTTAATCATAATAATAATTACATAATGATAATAATAATAATAATAAATAGCTTAATAATAATACTCATGATAATAATAATAATAAAATAATCTTAATAATAAAAATAATATTAACCACAAAAATAATAATAATATTATTATTATGGTCAAAACATTCTATTTGTTTTATTTTAATTTTTTTTCACATTTTACTTTATTTTATTTTATTTATATGAATATTGAAAACCGCATGGTTACCCCACATGGATCAAGTGACCGTGTGTAAACCGTGTAGTAGCTTCTTTCCATTCGAGAAGAATCTGCACAGGTACCTGGGCTGACAGAATAGTTTCCTCTAATTGTGTAGTGCCCATGCAAAAGCCTAAAACCCAAAAAAACTCTCAATCTTCAAAAATATAAACTCAGACAAAAACACAAGATTCGACCAAAAGATCCACCATTAAGAAATAATTAAAAATAAAATAAAATTGTGATCAGTGAGTGATTATTCTGGCCTAGGTGTTTTTAGGTGGGATGTGATGTGGTCGTGCTTGTGGGGTGGCAAGCCTAGTTTTTTTCAGGTGATGTGTGACTGTACTTGTGGGGTGGTGTGGTATACAGAAGAGATGGGAGTATGAGGACGTATGACCTTGGGATTAAGAGTTGAATACTAGTGGGAAAGAGGTACAAGGTACCCTATCATTTAGATTCTTATTATATTATATTACATTGTTTGTATTACTTGGTGAGTGATCATTGGTGTGGTTGGGATGGTTAGTATATATTTATAGGTGATGTTTGGTTCCTTTGTTTTCTCCTTGGGGAATTAGTATGCTTCTTTCACATGTGCACTAGAGACTTTAGTTTTCTTACTAAGTATACATGTATTCTCACCCAATGTATAGAAAATTGTCTTTAGGTTTCCAAGAGGATTACATGGACCATGGTATATATTACTTGCTTGAATCCTTGAGAGTTTTATGTCACTGCTTTAGATTTAATTTTTGGTATTTAACATGGAGAATTTTATCTATATTAGTTCTATTTATACATTCATGTGGGGTGTTTTTTTGAATTTATTTATATATTATGTCTTGGATTTTTTATGTACAATTCATATTATCTCTTGATCCAATATTATTATAGAGGGTAATGCCTCCCATATCATGAGATTTTTATACCCTCAGTACTAGTCTTCAACCCAAGGCCAACTAGAGGCAGGACTCTAGGGACATTATCTCTCTCCCCTCATTGTGGTATCTTTGGAGGGAGGGGTCATGACATAAACAACTTGTCCATAAGTGTGCTATGTTATCTCCCACTATGTTATTTATTACTAGAACCATTATTTTACAAATCATATATAATACATTTCTTCATAACTTAGGGAAATGAAAGATAATAAAGGTTGAGTTTATATCCTCAGTAAGGGTAAACATGAGAGATATAAACATATCATGAGCCTAAGGGTATATGAACAAGATAATGATATTTTAAAACTATACCATTCATATCATAGTTCATAATATTTGGTAATGGCATAAATCTTGGAAGTTCATAAGACCTAAATCATAATGTAATCAAAGAATATCAACCATGATATCATAACATTATCATAAGACATAGATTTTTGGAATACACATAAGAGAAGAAAATAATATATTTATTAGTTAAAGGATCACTTCCAAGATAATCATAGTGTAATGGGTTCATCCCCAAACCATCTTAGTAGTCAATGATTACTCCAAATACTATCATAGTGGAAAACTTTGTTTACTGAACTAGGTTCACTCCCTATTCTTGTCTGGTTTATCTCATGATATACCAATATTTACCCAATTAATTGGAGGGAGATGTTACCCCCACCCATCACATAATTAAAATAATATATATGGGTGCCCCAAGATCATAAAAAATTCATCATATCAGAACCAATGAAATGAAATGGGTTTCATAAACATTTTCTTATAACATAGCCTGTAGAAAACAAATAAGTTTTATAATCATTTTATCATTTCATAAAAGTATAACATGTGTAAAAAGAAGTGGGTTAAACTATCATTTTATCATTGTATAATCCATGTAAGAGAGTTGATTTTCTTAAACATCTTGTCATCATAAACATAATATATTAAATGAAAGTATAAGTATTGTATCCTTAGATCATATCCCTATTAAATCATAAGTAACATCAATGGATTTCATCTTATATAAAAAATGATTTTGAAATATGAATAACTTGGAATTATTATTGAAGAAAGTATTCTTTATTTGGAAATCACATTTTTAAAATGACAAATTCATAATAATTATGGAAATCATTTTAATTGAAACTTTTTGAAAAAATTATAAAGGAAGCATAAAATTAAATTAAAATTAAATAATGGTCATGACATAGGGGAATTCCATTCATATCATACACATTAAAAGAAAAATTCCTTTCACATTTTATATGAATTCCAAAAGGCCTTGTTTTGAAAATTACAAAAATATTTTTGTAATTTTTTTTTGTAATAATTCATAAATGGGTAAAAATGTCTTCAATAAATTATTTGGAGAATCTTAAAAACTTTTTTGAAAACATTTATGGAATTTTTTTTAGAAAAAATGGTTTTGGAAGACAAAATATCTTTGATAAAATATGGAAATAAAAAAATTTCTTATAAAATTATTTCAAACTCTTGAATACTTTAGTAGAGGAAAATGATAGGGAAAAATGTATTCTCCACCAATCTTCACTGGAGAATAAAATACAAGAATTTATTGAGTGGATAATAATAATATTTCATCATTGGATTCATAATCACGTGTAATCACAATTAAAAAGGATATTGTGTGAGTTGGCGACCCAAACATACCCCCAGAAGTTCTTTAAGAAAAATGAAATTACAATGTTTAAACACAAGGTATTATGCGCTTTCACCAACCGTTAATTATGAGAATACTAGAGGATAAAAAATTAATCAATAAAGACCGTTCCAAAAAAATAGGAATTGGTTTTCATGTATTCATATTGAAGTAATTGGAAATACAGTTCTCACTCTTCAACTAACCTAATATCCACTAATTGAAATAAGTATCATGGGCCTCATTCATTGAAAATGATATTATCCTGTAACCTCGATGTCAAAATGTTTTCAATTCAATATGATGATCAGTGATCAAATCCTTGGGAGGCTCATTTAGATTGATATATAGGTCAATGATAACACCCCTAAAGGATCGAGAATTGGGGTTAGGGTTTCTTGAGTGGTATCCAGAAGGCACTATCTCCATCTCATGATCAATCCCAATAGATGATGTGATTTTAACATAAAACCATTAACACTATGGTATCTTTGAATCATAATCCCAATGAATAAATAAAATTAAATGAAAAATAGAATATCATAAGAATAAAAAAATTCATGATATTACATGGAAAAGGTTTGGTATATACCCCAAAAAAATAATATCCATGGATAACATAACTTATGTCTCAATAAAGGAAAATTGATACAAAAATCCATTGACTTATGTTCTGAATTCCTTAGTATATATTAAAATATATATTAAAAAAATAAAGGTTTATATAAATGTTTTAAAATTCCATACACACATATATATATATATGATACCATATATGATTTAATTTTGACCTTTTATTTCCTGTTTATTAATAATTCTATGTTAAAGTCATGTTTCAAGAAATAACTACTTTCTATTTCATGGTTTTTTTATTTGTTATTTTTTGGACCCTTTAGGAATTATTATATAATATACATAAGGTTAAAAATGTTATAAATATCATATATATATTCATTATATATGTATTTAGAGTAATATATAAAATTTATCAATATAAAATGAAATACACTGTTCATGGAGATGGTTGGCAGTACGTATGCAAGAACATTGTTTCCATTTTCATTAAGGACTGAAATAAAAATTTGTAAATAATATATTAAAATTAAATAATAATTTCAATGTAATATATATTAAATATTTTATTTAATAAAATCACTATTACCTTCCATGTAAAATGTGAACAAATCACATCGCTTTGCGAGGCAGTCATCCACTGTACACACGAGCGATGTTATCGCATTCCCACAGACTTGAAAGTAAAAATTTATATATGATATCATATTTATATAATTATAATAACATCATAAATATCACGCATAAACATTTAATCCATCATTATATCTAGTTGTGAGTGGGGTTTATGGAAAATTAATAACATTAGTTCACGAGGCTGTAGTCTAATATACACATGAATAGTGATTTTATATCCCATTTGATAGAAGTAGAGATGGTTCTAGTTCATTACATTAAAATAAAAACAAATCAATATATTTAGATACTGAGTTTATTATATCATCTTTTTTAATAATAATTTAAGTAATTAGGGGAAGAAATAAAATAAAAACACTTATTGAAGAAAGTTCTCTCTTCTTCGAGCAACCTCTATAGGATTGCACCAAAAGCCTTCCTAGGATTGATCTTTATCAAAAATAAGGATTATAGACCGATAGGAGGAAATTAAGGAATATATTTGGGTAGGTATTGATATAAAAAAATAATTTTTAAGTGTAAATAAGTGATGATAACGTGTGACAATTTATAAGTGAGGTGAGTGACACATTTGTAATTTTTGGAAAAAATGTATACCCATGTTTTTAACATGCCTAAAGGCTCCATAATGGTATATTATACATAAATACACATGATATGGTAATAATATGTCCATAAATTTGGTGATGTACAATTTTTTGGTTTTTTATAACACATACCCTTTTTGTTTAACCATGAGAAAAACCTTTTTTACCTTAACTGCGATAAATAATTTTTATATTTTTTACTATTTATTATTATAAAAAATTAATTTATCCTTATTATATAATATAAATTATTATGATTCCAAATATTGAATCTATTTTTCCAAATTAAATTCAATGAATTGGAAAATTTTAATTTCAAATTACGTGACGAGAAAGTTGTTTTCCAAAGAGAAAATTGTTCAGAAGGTTAAAATGTTTAAATATAAAAAATCCAAATGAAAATGATGAAAATCATAAAAAATGGATTCATTGATATATTATTGAATTAATTATACTTTTAAACACATTTGAAACAATATGGACTATATAAAAAATTTAAATTAAGAGGTGGTTTTCAATAAAAACTGGTATTTTTTACTCTTCATCAAAATAATACTTTTTAGAAAAATCTTGGAAATTCACCCTCGGATAATTTTTACATCATGATTTCAAAAATAAATTTTATTTTTTCAATTTAAATTATTAAAATTGTCAAAAATTAATTTTATTACTATTCAAAAAAATAAATAAAAACATTTTTTGAGAAAATAGAATTTTTGAAACTTATATGGACTTTACCAAAAATTAATTATTATTTTAACAATATTTTTTCTTTATATAAAAAAATTAAATTTAATATTTTAAATTTTGTTATTTATATCCATAATGACAATTTAAACTACTAGGTAATAATAGTATCATTTATATAATAATATTAATAGTTTTCTACAGTTAATTAAAACGTAGTGTTGCGTGTAAAGAAAGCTACCAAAGAAATATAATTTATTAAAAAAATAATTCATAAAAACACAGGGTGGTGTACCGTAGGTGAGTGGTCATTATCTTATAAGGGTATTATATGCTTCCAGAGCTAATATTTCATACATTTTTCGTTGATAAAGGTTGTGATGGGGGATTTTCATAGTTCCTAGTAGGAGGTGAACCTAAGCACCATGAAGATATTATATGACATGCAGTGATGATTCTGGTTTTCTTGTATGAAATGATACCTTTTTCATTTTTCCTCATTTTTATACATATCAGCAGGTTAAGGAGAATATCTAGAAACCCTCATGTTTGTTTTAAACCCATTCTATGTTGACTTAGAAGTGGGATGAGATTTCAATGGAATTTGTGGTTGGGTTGTTTTGTACCCCTCATGGGAAGAATACAATATGGGTATTGATTGATAAACTAACCAAAATAGCTCACTTTATCACCATTCATAATATAACTAAATTTTATTACTTGGGGAACCTTTATATGAAAAAGATCATAAAATTTCATAGAGTTTCATTTGTTAATGTTTCTGATAGGGATCTAAGATTCACTTATCATTTTAGAGAGGCCTCTAAGAGGACATGGGGTTTAATTTGAATTTGAGAATGACATATCATCCATAGAAGGTTGGAAAGATAGAAATAAATATAAAGATTCATTAATATATTCATCATGCCTATATTATCAACTTCGGTATAGAATGTGATACACACTTTGGACGGGTTGAGTTCACCTACAACAATAATACCAATATTCCATCAAAATGGAACCATTTGAGGTGTTGTATGGATGACCGTGTAGTTCTCTGTTATGTTGGCTTCTGATTGGTGAAGCTTCTCTATGTGGACCTAGTTTTTTATAATAAATAATTAATAGGGTTTAATTGATTCATTAGATAAAGGGAAAAAAATATAGATGTTATAAATATCATGATGATGATCATCAGCGCACTTTAAAAGTTTTAGTTGGTGACCAAGTGTTTTTTAAAATTTTGCCTAAATCAGGTCACCAATTGATTTAAAAATAATGAAAATGTACACCATTATATGTGGTACTATTTTATGTTGTTAATAATATTTTAAAGGTGGCTTACTATTTGGATTTTACGCATAAGTTGACATCTATTCATAATGTGTTGCATGTGTTTCCACTCAGAATGTATCTCTATGACCTATGTCATGTTTTCAGATGGGAGGACCTTGATTTGGAACATGGATTATCCATGAGTGAGAATCTAGATCCTTGATTTTGAGATGATGTTTCTTCATGGAAATTCAGTATGAGTGCCTTTGCAGTACAATTCTAATTCACATGAAAATTGGGAGTGTGAGGCATTAATGAGAAAGAAGTTACCCTGTATCTTCGATATGGAGTCTTCTTGATAGAATTTCATGGGTAATAAAGAATTTTTGGTGGAGATATTTTAACATCCCATTACAAGTTCCAGGAACTACCACGACATGAAGGGTGTTCCTGATCCCTATGAGCTTGCAAAGAGTGCCTCGATATCAGTTAAAGAGATAGTGAAAGTTATTTTCCCCAAGGATAAGGAAAAGCTATATAACATCAGAATATAAACAAAGAATAGTGAGCATTCCAAAAACTCCTCTAAAATAAATGAGTATTATAATAAGTCAAATAAAGATCTCAATGAAATAAATGATCTAAAACATAACTCAAAATCCATCAAGGTAAAGTACCATAATCACTATGTAACAAGAGTATCACAGCTCCATCGGTCACCTTCATCACCCAGTTTCCCAGGAATCAAGCTCACTCACCAACTCCAAGTGTCACTATCCCTTTTCCCGTAAATGGAACAAAACTATCTACACACTTTCAATATAAAAGGTAGGGTGTGAGAATAACTAAGCCAATAGTATTTCACCTAATGTTCCATAAATAATTCCATACAAAATAAACCATTTTATGAATCAATTAAAATAAGGGAATGAATAAAAACAGTCCAATAGTATTTCACCTAATGTTCCATAAATAATAGACTTCAATGAACATTTTAAAAACATAAGGGAATGAATAAAAACAGTCCTATAATCATTTTCACGTAGTATTCAATTAAAACAATGAAACTTTATCACAATAACTAGGGTTAGTTAGTTCCATGATATATGATCCATGAAGTACTCAATAAACAAATCACAAATCAATGTGTGCACATATCCTTAATTATCAATCCATTAGGATAAAATTAGTCAACACCCCATAGGGTAAAATTCATTCTAAACATGTTTTTTTGAGTTTTCAAAAATCAATTAATTTCAATGGGGTTAAAATCCTATAATTATTCTCCTAATCACGCACTAAATACTTATTCTAACATGATTTTCAATCAATAAATTAATCAAGTATGGGAAAATTGATTTAATTCACCATTTATAGGTATAATTCTCAATTTTAAGTTTCAATATTCAAATTTAGTTTCAAAGAAAAATCATAGATTTTTATCAAGTTCACTCCTTTCAAATATTATCTTTCATTTGAAGAATATTTTTCCAAGAATCCACCCAATTATATAAAATTAGTTAACCAATCCATACCATTTGAAATCAAGTATCAAATATTATCAAATAAAGGGAAAATTTGAAATTTCCTTTTAAATAAACTAATCAATCAAGGTTTCTAATGAAAGAAAATCATTATGAAACCTCCTAATTTTAGTCACATGGTCAATCAATCACCCCAAAAAAGAACCACAAATGGGATTATAAGGAAAGGAAGATCACAAATGAATCCCTAGAATCAAAATCCATCAAATCATGTTTTAGATCATTCAATAACATGAGGACATATAAATCTTATAGAAAAAGAGAAAATAAGAAACAATTATTCCAAATCAAATGAAAAAATCTTATTGGATTGGAAAAAATTCATCAAATGGAACATTGATCCCAGAGTTCAGGGATTGGAGAAGCTAAAATCCACTCTTTAGAGACTCAGAAAGCCAGAGGGTTAAATTAGGTTTGGTTAGGAGGTGTTTGGTATTTATAATGTGGGGTTTGAGATTTTAATTACAACTTTGGGGGGATTAAAAATATCTTGACATGGTTTAATAGGTTATTCCACATTGTTATTACTTAGAAGGGTTAAATATTGGTCTATAATATTTTAAAAATCATGAAATAACAGTGAAAATCATCTTTGTACTATGTCACACAGTTTTTATAGTGGGGATTTGCCTAATTGGAATCAGGCATTTCAAACCGTACAAACCAACCATCCTTCCTTCTTAGTAAACTATGTAAGAGTACATATTTGGCACATGGTTTAACAAAATGTGTGTCCAAACTATCCAGATCTTCCAAAATCTTAGTGAGGGAGCATAGTAAGACACACAGTTATTACTAACCATGTCGCCAAACCTAATAAAATAGGAATAAAGTGTTTTAATCCCTCAAAAATTATATTTATAACCTCAAACCACATGTTATAAATACTAAAAACCTCCAAATAAAAACTAATCTAACAATTTGGATCTTAGAGGCTCTAAAAGGTTGATTTTTAATTCTCCAAACCTTTTCCTCTTGGATCAAAGTGTTGGAGGATATGTTTAATTCCTCTTCAATAAGTGCTTTCCCATAGATTTAGAATCCACATTTATCCTCTTCTATTTTTTGAGAGTAATAGATCCTCATGTTATGGGTAGATTTAAACCATGATTTTATGGATTGTGATTCTAGGTATCCCTATTTAATATTCCCTTTCTCATTACTTGATTTAGATAATATTTGACACATAATTTCAAAATTTATGTATTTGTTAAAGTATTTGAAAGAATTATATGGATTCTTGAGAAAAAATTCATTAAATGAAATAATATTTTTGAAATTCATGAACATGGTGAAACCCTATTATTTTTATTTGAATGTTCAATAGAATATTGAAACTTGAAATTGTAAATCTTAATTGTGAATTATTAATTGATTTAATTTTCCCATTCTTGGTTGATTAATTAATTAAAATAATATGGTATAATGAATATTTAGAGAGTGATTAAGGAAAGACTCTATGACTCTGACACAATAGCAATGGATTGATGACAAAAACTCTAACTAAACCATGTTAATAAATATATTTACACTATGGCATGTTGAATGATTCTATCCCGATGGACCGATCCTTAGGGATGTGTGCACATGTTGAGTCATGATTGAATAATCGAGTAGTGTGAGGATCTTATAGCCTAGAACTAACTAAACTCATGGCTTATTACCCTAATAATCTGTCTGATTTTATTATTACATGTCAATGATTACAAAACCTTCTTAAATCATTCCAATAATTTTTTAAAAAATGTTTGTTTAATCCAGTTTTTATATATATTCCATCTACCTATATTGAATTTATGTTTTGGATAAAAATGTTGAAATGATTTACCAATCATTTAATTATTTATATTGAAGTATGAAATGGTTTATTTTTTATAGAATTTATCATAAAGCATTTAGTAAAATCCTAATGAGTTATTTTTCCTCACATCCTACTTTTCCCTTTAGGCATTTGTATATTATGTTGTTCTAGGTCCAAGAAAAGGGAAAGTGAAACTTGGAGGTGGTGTGTGTGATTGATTAATGGGAACTTGGGTGATGATGTGGACCAATGGAGCTATGATCCAATCCTTAAATTGAGATTCTGGGAATTCACCTTGATGGATTTTGTGTCATCTTTTGGATGATTTATTGCTTTAGGTTCTTTATCTAACTAATTGTGGTACACTTTTATCATTGAGGCTTGTTCAGAATACTGACTATTATTTTATAACTTCCACTTTTATATATGTTTTCCTTGTTCTTGTGGTGAAAATTTTCCTCTCGAACACTCTAATTGATTCTTTGGTGCTAGTCGTCATCCCATGGGGATCAATAATTACCTTCAGGTCATGTCAGTACCGACTCAAGTACCAGTGCACTAGGTTATTTGGGTTGGTTTGAAATATTCACACTATACTAATGGTACTCATCTTGTAAGACATACTCATCAGATATTTCCATGAGGAAGCACCAATAAAACTAATAGCGATCATTTGATATACTAACTGAATTGAACTATAAATTACTAAAAGGCAATATATGTTTAAGTACTAATAGTGGATGAAACTCAAGGATAATGGGAAACAACTTATCCTAACTAGATTAATCCACTTGGATGGCGATCAAATGCACCAGTATGTAGGTCATGTGATATCTAACCCCACTAAGGGAGAAGAGTGAGAATAAAAATCTAAACCTTATGCCTCATAGAGGGATACCTACTGTAATCCACTGAGTGGATATTACATCCAAATATGTGGGAAAGATACCTTAAAAACCCTCATTTAGGTGGAAATAGAATAATTTCTACAGAACAACAGAAGGATAGAACACATACATATAGATAAGGTTTGAGGTAACCCACCTAATATCTTGCCATAAATATTCTGAGAAGAATAGTGGATCTACGTCTCCCTTAAATAATCACACAACATGTCCATAGGGGTACACAATGTTACTCACCATGCTCTTCATAGTCCATGTCCTAAAATCTCAAACAACATGTCTTTCAAGAGATGGACGATGTATTATTACAAAATATGAGGTGTAATTGGGTTAGTTGTCACTTGGAGTGTGTCATCTAGTTGAGATCATTCAGTTTATAAATTATATGGGGTGTAATTTAATACAAACAATGTGCAGAGTCACCTGTATTCTTGGGCATGTACACCCTATACATGCTGAGTGGGTTGTAAAAGGGGTACATGATTTATGAGTCCACCACATAGTGTGTGGGGTGACATTGCCTCTTGGGTGTGTACTCCCTACAATTGTAGAGAAGGTTAGGTAATAATTACTGGAAATGTGAGTAAATCACATGGAATGTGATATTTAACTGAATTCCTAAACCCTGGCCACCCCATAGATGGGTCAACATGGAATGTGTCCCTCATAATTATAAGGTGTGTAGTTCAAAATTTCATAGAAATTACAGTTTATCATGATTCTCACCCACATTTCACCACAGCCTTCAAATATGTTGAAAAACATTTCATAAATCCTATAATATATTTAACCAATAGTAATGGCCATCTAAAAGTCAAATTATGGAAATTATTCATTAGAAAATTATCCATCGTTTTCATAGGAAAGAGACAACAGAACCCTGGTCCTGGGAACCCCACCCTCTGAACTAACACCAGATCATTATTGTTATTGGTTTCAAGATTCCACCACACATAGCTCAAAATTTCCCATCATCACACCTCCAAAGGTACTCATTCAATAAATCTTGCAGATAAACCATCTCCCGAACCATCATCATATTCCCATACTCACTTTAACACCTCATTCAAGTCCCCGAAATGAAAAACTAAACCTATAACCATGAAATATTTTCCCAAATAATGAATTCACAATAATCGGTCCGCCCAGGAATCATCAAATCCTTATCTTATTTAAAATCCATTAATTAACATCAAATAATGGAGTGAGAAAAAAAATACAAAATGAGTTTTGATAAATGGTTATGTTGATTTGGAAATCATCTTCAAAATCTTAAGAAATAAATGAATTATAAAATAAAATATTATTGAAAAGGGAATAAATTTCTAATTTCTAGATCAAATAAGAGAAAGTAAACATTGGGAACCAAAAAATGAACAATCCATGAATTAATTTAGATGGATGTAATTCATGTTTGTATCAATATATAAATGGGGGTTAACCAAAATGAATAAATTCATAACCTTGGGTATGTATTTATCATTGGTGAAGAATGAATATGCATCGATGTCATTGATGAAATCCACCACATTCATCATTCACTCCACAAAAAACCATGTCCATTCTTCGTTGATCCTTGATCCTAAGATCACCAACCAACGTTCTCTCCAACAGATATCTATCTCTATATTCTAATTCTGTATAGAGTTATGTTAATAAACATAATAAATTAAATAAATATGAGTTTAAATAGAAGAACTGTTATGATTTTAGAAAATAAACGGAGATTAAATTAATAAAATTATTTAATTGATTTAACCCACCCATGACTACACTTTATATTTGAGTCTGACACAAACACAACTTATGTCACACATAGTGTAAAACCCATCGTTTGAATTTAATGGCTATCTCAATTTTCCAATCTGAGATACCATTCCAGATTTATTAAACTATTTATGAAAATATTTTCATATGTGATATATTAATTTTAATATTTTTAAAATATCAACACTGAGGATCCATTGGTCCCATAGACCATTTCCATATCTATGCCTTAACAAAAAAAAGTCTTTAAGATATTCAAAAGTATTACGTAGACATTATAGTTTCGTTACATATCTAAACC
Organism: Viscum album; assembly: GCA_963277665.1. Lineage (NCBI taxonomy): Eukaryota > Viridiplantae > Streptophyta > Magnoliopsida > Santalales > Viscaceae > Viscum > Viscum album. Next base: position 1,711,231,779 of record OY728131.1, read on the forward strand.
CTTCTCTACGACTAACTATGATGTCATGGCCCCACACACTTAGATCTGGTTCTAAAAAACACATACTTTACATAATGGATTCAATACCAGCTATAGATTCCACGATTTAGCTATCCCATAATTACCTAAATTAAATAAAATTATACATCAAATAAATTTCCAATACCTTTTAGGTTTAGATCTTTAGAGAATTTGGACAAATCATAAAATAATAATCTCTCTATATATTCCTCAACTAATGGATATATTATTTTCCACTATATAAGAAACCTTTTAACCTATATTAAGTCAATGACATATCCCCAAAAAACCCGAAACATGGTATTCTTCTAGTCATATCATGTGTAATAAAAATATTCAGAACCTAGTAAAATGGAAACATAATAAGGGTTGAACTCAAGTGATCAGTAATGGAAAACATACAAATAAGGAAATCATGGAATAAACATGGACTAAATATTTTTGGAGGAATAAGAAATCATAATAATTTCATGATCAACTAAAACTGAAAGCATAACAAATACATGTATATAAATTCAAATAAAATGATCCCGTGGATGAAAATAACTTAATTTTTTGTGATATACTGTATAATCAAGAACATCTTGATCTTACTAACGATGCCTCATCCAAGACATAATTCTTTCAACCAAGGATATAATAATGACATAATTTTTATCATCAACACCATAGTTAAGACATATTTTTTGAATTTGGAAGGCAAACACCAAATACCCCAAACATGTTTGTCTCATGATACCAACTAATTGATCGATGGGCTGTGTAATGTTGAATTATGATGATTTAATTAAATGATTTCATGAGTAAGAGGTACACAATCAACATTTTGATTATCACCCTTATTTGAAAGAAAATATGTGGAATGTGAATACTTTTCCCTATATAAAAAAGGATTACTTGATTCTAGCCTATATGGATAAAGAATGTGGATGATTAAACAATACATAGTAAAATTTCTTATGCAACCAATAAAGATTAATATCAAAATAAAAAATATATGGGTTTTCAATTGTTCTGAAATCGATAAATGAAATATCTTTTTTTTGTAAGATTCACTTAAAATAACACTGTATATAGTAAGGTGTATACTATTAAGAAAATATTATCCCATATTACTCAATTTATGGAATTTAGATGAATTCACTTCAATAAAATATATATAAAAGAGGGTATCCACAATGTATATGAATTAGAACAAAATTAAGGCCGATTAAAAGTGGATGGTTAGGTAAGACAAAGGTAGTGATGAATCATATATTTGACAGAGAAGAAAATTACATAAGACATCAAGATAAATAATGTGGGTGGTTTCAAAAGAACATATGCCTAGGGTAAATAATTAAACCCATAAAGATGTTGATATAGATTGAATGTCATCCTTTAAAAATAATTATTTGAATGATATCACACAAGAAGGGATCAACAGTCAAATTTTTTTGACACAACAAGATCAATCCCCATATATATATATATTAGTGGATAAAAAATGCAACATAAATCCCCTGATAGTAAATAATTTTGAATATAAAAATGAAAATGTAGTTGAAAACGTAGATGAGCTTTTATAATTTTTTTTAACATTGATGTCAAATAAAAAATTACATGTCACTTTTAAAAGAAAATTTTGAAAACTAGATGTGAAATATTTTTAAAAATTTTACTTTTAAAAATAATCTCTAATAATGGATCTTTTAAATGGAAAAGAATTCTATAGGAAATATGGATCCAAATATAGAACCTTTGATTATAAAAGGAACCTTTTTAATACCTTGAAATTTTCATTGTTGAAAATCCACATTGTAAAAAGAGTAATCAAACAATCATTGTATAAAAACATCAATTTCCAAAAATAGGATTTTAAAATTACATATAATAAAATATTACTATGGGAAAACCCAATAATGTAATAATAATGTTAATGACAATACTTTATAAGCCAAATAAATGAGATTTGATCTATTAATATCTATGTGGTTAACATACTCTATAAGGTAAGAAATATTTGACGAGTATTTATGTGGAAGGAATATAAATCCAATAAATCCAATAAAATAATACCACATAATACAATCATGGGTAGAATGCGTCAAGAACCATCCTAGGTTGACCCTGAACTGGTCACCTGAGATGATCCATGACGAGGCCTGAAAAGTTTTCCCAATCCTCTCAGGTTGACGACAGGCACCAATGGAATCATTATAGTGTTAAAGGGAATGGTTTCATCCAACATAAAATAAAAAATATTTCAAATAAAGGAAATAAAAAACAACTAAAATAAACATGGATACCAACATTTTTACATCAAACATATCCAAATGAAAGAAACAAAACGATTGAGAAAAGTAAAACACAAATAATCCCAAGCGAAACCTGATAACCATGATGTCTCCATGTGACCCCGAGGGTCACTCTAGAAATTGATACCAACATCGTTCGAGGTGATTGAACCCGATCCAAACCTACAATAAGAACAAAAACAAGAAAAAACTATAGTTTTGAGTATTAAAACTCAGTAGGTAGGCCTGACTAATTTCATTCCCAATGCACGTCCTTTAAATAATGAAATAGAGATTTGTGGGTTTGAAATATAGTATAAAAATATAGGTTTTTTCAGGATTTTCATTTTAAAACAAACAATCACAATCCATTTCCCTCGTGATTTAAAACAAGGCATAATAGGGGAGGTGGTGGAAGAGGGGAACAAAATATAAAGTTATTATTTTTGCATAAAAGTAAAAAAGGGAAGAAGGCTTGATCATTTAAAACATCTATATAGAAATATATTTTAAAAACACACCCATTTACAATTTTCTAGTTAAATACCAAAACCAATTACAAAGAATGTGATCCTACATAATAAGGATAATGGTACTATCCATACTAGTATTAGAGGAACACAATAAAACCTTAGAAATTATAGGGGAAATATAATGTACTGAGACATGAGACCCCATAACTAGTAGCATGCCTCACACTATGAAATCAAAATTCCAAAAAACCTAGCCACTCTAACTAAATACATACTAAAATGACCAATCCTATAGCAATTAACCCAAATATATCCACCTACTATAGCCACTAGTCAATACATTAACAATCGGTGGAGTAATCATTCTTAATAATCCTCGTAGTTGTGCTAGGTTCCCATGATATGTTCACAAATGGGTAATCCAAACAAGTAGAAGAAACAAACCATATATATACACAAGTCATTACATATTTCAAACAAACCAGCACCACCCCAACCAACCCAAAGAGCAATCCTTTTCCCTTAATCTAACACCACATAAGGGAAGTACCAAACCAAGGACGCACCCATATCTTCGTTAATCGAAATGGTAAGGGACCCATTATAAGGAGAGTTTTTTGAAAAAGTATTTCAAAAGTGCCAACTGATATTAAATAAACATTTAGCTTGCACACCATGATTAAACCATATAAAAATTCCCAAAATGGGCCTTACATAATATCAAAATAAATAATCTATTTCACAAAAATAGCCACACAAGACCATTTTTTAGAACCAAACACACATTTGGAAACCCATTCAATCAATTAAAACCACCATTTTAAATTTAAATTTTTTTACAGGGCCCAAGAGGCATTTCACAAGGCACTAAGTGTGAAAAACTCATTTTGGAAATAGAAACCATCATTTTAAATTTAAAATATATTTATAAAGTCCATGAGGCATTTGGATACCACAATCTTATATAGGTAAAACCAAACCATTGTTTAGAAAAATACCAAACACACTATAATATCAAAAATAAATTTTTTGAAGCACATTTGGTATACATTCACATAATCCCAAACAAAGAATCATTTCAACACCTATTTTTAACATGTTATAAAAAATATAAAAATACCTGATTCAACTAATTATGGGTATTAAGAAGCTGTGAATTGTGTTTGATAATTCATTGAAACAACTCAAGAATTAATGAATTGCATCTAATAATTTTAAACTACATGTAAGGGAAAACCAGACTAATTAAGCATTTGGCATAAAAAAATCATCAAATTCTTACCACATATTAGAAAATCATTCCATGAAATAGCTCAATTCACATAAAAAAATTATTCAAAAAATAAAACGTCAATAATTAATCATCACAGAAGCAGTGAGGATCAAGAAATCAATGAATTGAATTTAAACGAGAGGTAAAAAGACATCCTACCTAAAAAAGGGAGAAACCTCCAGAATTCAGTGTGAAATATCATTTTCACCACCACCGCAACCAAAGGAGACAAAAAACAACCTCACACCATAAGATTGATCTCCACATTTAAGGATATAATCTTGAAATCAAATATACCAACTAGTGTTTGAAAAAAAAGAATCTCATCATAATATTCTTAAATTTGGAGAAGGAGGATGAAACCCCACCAGAGGGGGAAGGCGCCACCACCAGAGGTGGGTGGTGTGCTGGAGGAGGAGGCAAGCCAGAGCAGGGTTGGCCGGCCAGGTCAAGGATGATTAGGGGTTTTGTGGGGTGGATGATATGAAATGGAGAGGAGAGGTCAGATGAAGAGTGTTGCAATGAAGAGGGTAGTTCAGCCAGAGTGAGGCACACCAGAGAGCATGGCTGCAACTGAGGGGGTGTATTCCTAACTAGCAGAAGGGGGGGTCACGATAGGAGGTGGGTGGGGTTGTTGATAAAATAGGGTTCCCCTTTTTTCAAATAAAAACCTAAAAAGAAACTAATAATAATAATAATAATAACATAACATAATGATTAAAATAATTATAATATTTTCCATTTAATAAAAACCTTAATACTAAATATCACAATAATGATAATGATAATAATAATAATAATAATAATAAAAATAAAAATTTAATTCTTAATAGTAATAATAATGGAAATTTTAATAACAAAAATAATAAGAAAAATAAAAATAATCATAGTAATAAAAATAATAATAATAATCCCCTTAATAATATTATCAATACCATTAAATCTATTTTAAATCTTTATATTTTTATTTTAACACTCATTTTATTAGTTGTTAAATTCTTATTTTAGTTTTCAAAGACAGGAAGGCCGCACAGGGACCTGGGCATGGCCGCATGGTCTTCAAACCATGTCCTTCCCCTACGACCAGTGCCATTAAGCCCAAAACACCCATTTTTAAATAATGACTCAAAAAATTAAACCGAGACTTATCGTACACCTTGACATAGTTATCAAAATATAGGAAAATAATAAAATAAGGAGTTTTCAAAAGTTGAGGTATGACAATTTTCCCCACCATAATGCTTTATATCCCTAAAAATATACAACAATGGTTGACTCAAAAAACAAGGACCGATACTCCTTTATAGTTGAAGGAGATACCCAAAAAATGATAATTGATGAGATCAAAAAAAAACATCAACAAGATAGAGAGAGAGATAGAGAGTATGACAAGATAAATTCAAGAGATTGAAACAGACTCCTCACAAGTGTCACCCGCCCCCAAAAGTTTAGACATCTCCAGTTGATCGATCAAAAAAAAAACAGAACATTCATGATGCTAAATCTTGCCTTAAAATACATACAACATAAACATTATCAAATGGAAGTCAAACATTTACACATAACATCCAATTTAATTCAAACCACTTCTAGAAACAACTTTATAACCTTACATCGACAAACCCATTTAGAACACACCTGTCTCAACATTTACTCAAATAAGAATATAGAATTAGGTGGTTCTGCACAAGACCACCCACCACCAACCTAATAACAAAAAAGGAAACTATAATACGTACATTGGTAGGCCCAAATAGGCTTTCCACCATAAAAAAACATGCTAACACTGAATCCAGTAAGACCCATGATGGGTATCCCCACCAGAAAAAATACCTAGATTAGGTAAATTGGGACTTCCCCATACTGACCAAAACCCCCACCACAAGGGGAGGGGAGGGGAGGGGCCCAATTAATGTACCATAAAACAACAACTGACACATTCCAACATCTTAAAACCCTCAAATGAACACAAAAAAATCCACACTCAATTCACACAAACAGGTCAAAACATGGAAACGATGTTCCAACTCCCCTTTCCATAAAAATAAGGAAATTAAAATAAAAAACTACCATAGAGGCTTAACTGTCTCGATCCCCCATGCTGAGAATATAATTCATAACAATACTTCTCACACCACCGGGGTTTCTCTAAATATGTTTCAGCTTCACTAAATAACATATGGCTGGAGTTTGGATGATTGAAGCATATACTGCCTTACAGTCAGGCTTTCAAAACCCTTGAACAAAAAGTGAAAATCCAAATTTCAAAAAACACACTTTCATTGAAATAAGAGTTCAAAAGGGGTTTGACAACAACCATTATTACAAATAAATGAAAATAAACACCACAAAACACCACCTGAAAAGACTAGTATATCCAATGAAAGTTACATTGAGAAATCTAAAAAACTGATTCCAAATATCACCCTACTCCTATGGATGGGATGAGGTGACATTTGAAGAGTTGGGTCTGGCTTCACAGAGATTCTTGCAAACATATAGATAGAGTTAATGTAGGTTACCCATGCATCCATAGGTGTTTAAGGTTCTTGGGGAACTCAGATGCACTAGCTTTTTGTGACCTTGCTTACCACATTGATGACATATCATGGAATTATGCTCTGAAGAAGTTGACTGAAGGTCTGAGGGCCTCTGAATTCCCATACCAGCACCACGACTATTAGGCTTCTTCCCATTCTTCTTATCAGAACCATCTTCACCACTTGAAAAAATCAAAGGAGGATTCTTTATCCTAATTCCTCATGCAAACTCAACATCAACACAAAAGGCTTGTCTCACCACATTAGTGAAGGTGGTTAGGATGATTTCTTCCACCATTGACTATAGTTCAGGTTGGAGCCCCAACACAAAATGTTGAGCCTTCACATTCGTTTTCAACATACCGTCATACATATGGAACTAGATCCAAAAGGAATTTATCAAATTCTAATACCAATCCAACTCCCTCTTAAATACCAACCAACTCCATTCTCTTTATCACCTTCTTCATCTCAAAAAAATACATATGGATAAATGGGGACTTGAAGAACACCCATGTAAGATCTTCCCATGACTTTCTTGAAGACACAACCTTCCACCATTTATAGGTTGGTCCTTCAATCATAAAGGTAGCTAACTTTACCTTTAATGTCTTAGGAAGTTCAAGGAAACTAAATTCCCCTTTAATCCTCCACATCCACTCCTCTGCTTCGAGGGGATCCACCTGACCATAAAAGAGAGGAGGGTTCAACTTTTGAAATTTCAAAATGTATTATACAGTTTGATAAAATGGATTGTTTTCCAATGATACACCGCCAAAACCTTCACCTTGGGGATCCATTGAATCTTTAATGGGGTGAACAATGAGAAACAAGGAAACATGTAGACAAGGAACTTGATCAAAACAAATCCATTACCATTTTGAATTCATCTTTTCACAATTCAAAACATGGGTTTTCAAAATCATTTTCTAGAATTAATGGAATCCCAAAACAGTTCACAAGGGGAAACTAGTGTTGATGAGTGACTTGGGCATATGGTTGTTGGCCATATGCCAATCACACCACCATCACAAGACGTTCTTTCGGACCATGTCCATAGCTCCACATGGCTTTCCGGACCTTGCAAGCTCAAGAAGGACACTTGTCAAACTACCTTTTTAATTTTGAACACCAAAAAATCCACAGGAACCAAAAAACACCTACAAACTAGGACATCCCCTATTAACCCAATGTTTGAAAGGATAAATGGTTCATGAAATCTATCTCTTTCTTACACCTCCAACACAATAATCCTACTCCATCTACTATGACATCCCCAAATAATTATGGACACTCTAAAAGGTCTACTAAAGAGCTAACCAACTCTGATACCATTTTTTCTCAAACCAACTCAATTCGACACTGAACCGATCACCCGAGATGATCGATGGAAAGGCCCGAGAGGAGTTCTCGATCCTCTTAGGCTAGAAACAACCACCAAGGGTATCATTAGATAAAAAAGGGAATGGTTTCACCCAATATAAAATAGACAAAAGTATCCAAATAAAGGAATGAACAAAACAACTAAAAAAACATGGCTTCCAATGTTTTTACATCAAATATATCCAAATGAAAGAAACACAATGACTGAAAAAATTACTACACAAAGAAACCCAAATAGAACCTAACAACCATGATGTCTCCATACGACCCCGAAATTCACTCTTCAATTTGACACCAACAATTCCAGAGGAGATCAAACAATATCGAAACCTGTAACAGGAACTAAAAACAAGAAAACACTATATCACAGTAGGTAGGTCCATCTAATTTTATTTCGAATGCATGTACATTAAATAAAGAAACAATGATTAGTAGGTTTGAAATATATTATATAAATATAGGTTTTCAAGACTTTTCATTTTAAAACAAACAATCCCAATCCATTACTATCACGATTTAAAACATGGCACAAGGGGGGGTGAGAGGGGAAAAAATAGAAAGTGATCATTTTTTAGAAAAGTAAAGAAGGGGATAAGGCATTCTCATTTAAAAAATCTACCAAGAAATCCATTTCAATAAAACAACCATTTAAAATTTTGTAGATAAATACAAAAACCAATTATACTGAATGTGATCCAACATAATGAGGGAAATGACACTATCCATACTAGTATTGGAGGAACATGGGAAAGCCTAGGAACTCATATGAGAACCAAAATGTACCAATAAATTTGAAACCATCCCCGATTGCACTCCACACATGATGAAATCAAAATTCCCAAACACCTAGCCACCCTAACTTAGGACAGACCAAGGGTCCAATACCATAGCAATAAACCTAAATATATCCACCTACTATGGGCCACTAGTCAGTACACCGAATACTAGTGTAGAAATCATTCTCTGTAATCCTTGTAGTTATGTTAGGTTCCCATTCTATGTCCATAAAGGTGTGTTCCAGAAAAGAACAAGAAATAAGCCATATATATACACAAGTCATCAAATAGGTCTCACAAACCAACACCACCCTAGCCACCCCAAAGAGTTGTACCTTTCCCCTAAACAAACACCACATAAGGGAAGTAACAAATAGAGGACACTCCCATATCTTCATTACTTAAAAAGAAAAAGGACCCATTCTGAGGAGGGTTTTTCAACAAACCATTTTAAAATTTCCAACCGATATTAAATGAACAATTATCCTGCATGCCACGATTAAACCACTTGAAAAGTCCCATCGTCTTCTATGATATAAATCCATACCATCGTTCAAGTAGGTGGTTAAACATACCAAAACATGAACATACTATGATTATTGGTTGATTATGTCATGGTTTAGTTATAATATCATTATAATAGAAGAATAATGATCATATTTAGTTTTTATTACTGTGATATATAATTTAATTATAATATCAATCAATTTATATGAACATATTAAATAATATGAATAAAAATATTTTCCTCTTAGTAATCTTATTTTAAATAAATGAATTAATGATGGTCGTTTATTGATCATATCATTAATAGGTTCTCAATTTTTTCATAATTTAAAATTAATGATATCATAAACATTATATTTTTTTATTTAAAACCATTATTTTTACCATATATGTTAGGTGGTTAAGGATAACAAAACATGATGCATTGTGTAGGTAGTAGTCTGCAAACATGCACAAATGTTGTTTTTGTTTTCTTTATGATAAAATGGGAAAGGTGATCAATTATTATTAAATTACCATAATGAAATTAAAAGTTTAAAAAATAAATATTTTTTATATATTTATGAAGAAATTATAATAGTAATGGTAAGACAAAAATGAAAGAAAATGAGTAAAATGGATTACTCACAATGAGCACATTGAGATTTCGTTGGAGGATCCCATGGAAATGGAGGTCTTAGGCTAAAATATTGTGTGCAAAATATAATGGATTAAATATATGATTATAGGGGATGAAAAAAAATTAATATTTTTATGATGAAACCAATTTTTATGCGTAGTATTGAAGGGATTGTGAGAAGCCCCTTTTATAAGTGATCGTGGTTTGAATTTGTGTAAACACCTAGATCTTTTACCCACTCCCTTATTTATCAATTTTATATCAATTTTTCTTGAAATATGAACAATTTAAATTAAGAGGTGGTTTTCAAGAAAAACCAGTATTTTTTACCCAGATCCTTTTTAATTGTGATTTCTCATGATTATGAATCCAATGATGAAATATTATTATTTTACACTCAATAAATTATTTTGTTTTATTCTCCTGTGAATATTGGTGGAGAATAATTTTTTCCATATCATTTTACTCTACTTAAGTACTCAAGAGTTTAAAATAAAAACACTTATTGAAGAAAGTTCCCTCTTCTTCGAGTAACCTCTATAGGTTTGTACCAAAAGCCTTCCTAGGATGGATCTTTGTCAAAAATAAAGATTATAGACCAATAGGAGGAAAATTAGGAATATATTTGGGTAGGTATTGATATAAAAAAATAATTTTGAAGTGTAAATAACAGATGATAACGTGTGGAAATTTATAAATGAGGTGAGTGACACACTTGTAATTTTTGGAAGAAAAGATATAACCATGTTTTTAACATGAATAAAGGCTCCAAAATGGTCTATTATACATAAATACACATGATATGGTAATAATATGTCCATACATTTGGTGATGTACATGTTTTCGGTCCTTTATTACACATACCCTTTTTGTTTAACCATGAGAAAAACATTTTCTACCTTAACTGCGATAAATAATTTTTATAATTTTTACTATTTATTATTATAAAAAATTAATTTAAACGTCTTATATAATATAAATTATTATGATTCAAAATATTGAATCTATTTTTCCAAATTAAATTCATCGAATTGGAAAATTTTAATATTAAATTACGTGACGAGAAAGCTGTTTTCTAAAGAGAAAATTGTTCAGAATGTTAAAATGTTTTTATATAAAAAATCAAAATGAAAATGATGAAAATGATAAAAAAATGGATTCATTGATATATTTTTGAATTAATTATACTTTTAAACACATTTGAAACAATATGGACCATATAAAAAATTTAAATGAAGCGGTGGTTTTCAATAAAAAACATTATTTTTTACTCTTCATCAAAATAATACTTTCTAGAAAAATCTTGGAAATTCACCCTCAGATAATTTTTACATCATGATTTCAAAGATAAAATTTATTTAATCAATTTAAATTTTCAAAATTTTCAAAAATTATTTTTATTACTAATCACAAAAAGAAATAAAAACATTTTTTGAGAAAATAGAATTTTTGAAACTTATAAATACTTTACCAAAAATTAATTAATATTTTTTCAATATTTCTTCTTTATATAAAAAAATTAAATTTAATATTTTAAATTTTGTTATTCCTATCCATAATGACAAGTTAATCTTCTAGGTAACAATAGTATCATTTATATAATAATATTAATAGTTTTACACAGTTAATTAAAACTCAGTGTTGCGTGTAAAAAAGCTATCAAAGAAATTTAATTTATTAAAAAAATAATTCATAAAAACACAGGGTGGTGTACCGTAGGTGAGTGGTCATTATTTTATAAGGGTACCCTATGATTCTAGATCTAATATGTCATACATTTTTATTTGAGAAAGTTTGTGATGGGGGATTTTCATAGTTCCTAGTAGGAGTTACACCTAAGCACCTTGAAGATGTTATATGACATGCAGTGATGATTCTGGTATTCATGTATGAAATGATACCTTTTTCATTTTTCCTCATTTTTATACATATCAGTAGGATAAGGAGAATCTCTAGAAACCCTCATGTTTGTTTTATAACATTTCAATTTTGACTTAGAAGTGGGATGAGATTTTGATGGAATTTGTGGTTGGGTTGTTTTGTACCCCTCATGGGAAAATATGATATGGGTATTGATTGATAAACTAACCAAAATATCTCACTTTATCACCATTCATGATATAACTAAAGATTATTACTTGGGGAACCTTTATATGAAAAAGATCATAAAATTTAATGGAGTTTTATTTGTTAATGTTTCTGATAGGGATCCAAGATTCACTTATCATTTTAGAGAGGCCTCTAAGAGGATATGGGGTTTAATGTCAGTTTGAGAATGACATATAATCCAGAGAAGGTTGGAAAGACAGAAATAAATATAAAGATTCATGAATATATTAATCATGCCTATATTATCAGCTTCGGTAGAGAATGTGATACACACTTTGGACGGGTTAAGTTCACCTACAACAACAATACCAATAGTCCATCAGAATGGAACCATTTGAGGTTTTGTATGGCTGACCGTGTAGTTCTCTGTTATGTGGGCTTCTGATTGGTGAAGCTTCTCTATGTGGACCTAGTTTTTTCTAATAAATAATTAAGAGGATTTAATTGATTCATTAGATAATGGAAACAAAATAGAGATGGTATAAATATCATGATGATCATCATCAACGCACTTTAAATTTTTTAGTTGGTGACCAAGTGATTTTTAAATTTTTGCCTCAATTAGGTCACCAATTGATTGGAAAATAATTAAGATGTACACCAATATATCTGGTACTATTTTATATTGTTAAGAATATTTGAAATGTGGATTACCATTTGGATTTTCCACATAAGTTGACATCCATTCATAATGTGTTCCATGTGTTTCCACTCAGAATGTATCTCTATGACATATCTCATGTTTTGAGATGGGACGACCTTGATGTTGAATATGGATTATCCATGATAGAGAATCTTGTTTAGATCCTTGATTTGGAGATGATGTTTCTTCATGGAAAGTCTATATGAGTGCCTTTTCATTACAGTTCTTATTCACATGATAATTGGGAGTGTGGGGCATTAATGAGAAAGAAGTTACCCTGTATCTTCGATATGGAGTCTTCTTGATAGAATTTCTTGGGTAATAAAGCATTTTTGGTGGAGATATTTTAACATCCCATTACAAGTTACAGGCCCTACCAGGACATGAAGGGTGTTCCTGACCCTATGAGCTAGCAACCAGTTCCTCGATATCAATTAAAGAGACATTGCGAATTATTTTTCCCCAAGGACAAGGAAAAGATATATAACATCAGAATATAAACAATGAATAGTGCACATTCCAAAAACTCCTCTAAAATAAATGAGTATTATAATAAATCAAATAAAGATCTCAATGAAATAAATGATCTAGAAACTCAAAATCCATCATGGTAAAGTCACATAATCATCATATAATAAGAGGATCACAGCTCCATCAGTCAGCTTCATAACCCAGTTTTCCATGAATCAAGCTCACTCACCACCTTCAAGGGTCAATTTCCCTTTTCATGTACATGGAACAACACTATCTACACACTTTCAAAATAAAAGGTAGGGTGTGATAATAACTAAGCCAATAGTATTTCACCTAATGTTCCATAAATAATTCCATACAAAATAAATGATTTTATGATTCAATTAAAATAATAAAAGTAATTGTAAATCGATTACATATTTTTAGTCAAAACATTATTTTAACATAGGAATATGGTAAGTGTATCAAAACAGGATTCAATGAACATTTTAAAAACATAAGGGAATGAATAGAAACATTCCTATAATCCTTTTTATGTAATAATCAATTCAAACAATGATTCATGATCACAATAACTGGGGTTAGTTAGTTCCATGATATATGATCCACAAACTACTCAATAAACAAATAAAGAATCAATGTGTGCACATATCCTTAATTATCAATCCATTAGGATAAAATTAGTCAACAACCCATAGGGTAAAATTCATTCTAAACATGTTTTTTGTGTTTTCAACAATAATTAATTTATATGGGGTTAAAATCCTATAAATCTTGTCCTAATAACCCACTAAATACTTAGTCTAACATGTTATTTCAATCAATAAATTAATCAGGTATGGGAAAATTGATTTAATTCCCCATTTATAGGTATAATTCTCAATTTCAAGTTTCAATATTCCATTTTATTTTCAAAACACATTCATAGGTTTTTATCAAGTTCATTCCTTTCAAATATTATCTTTCATTTGATGAATATTTTTCCAAGAATTCACCCAATTATATAAAATTATTTAACCAATCCATACCATTTGAAATCAAGTATCAAATATTCACAAATAAAGGGAAAATTTGAAATTTTCTTTCAAATAAACTAATCAATCAAGGTTTATAATGAAAGAAAATCATTATGAAACCACCTACTTTTAGTCACATGGTTAATCAATCACCCCAAACAGGAACCACCAATGAGATTTTAAGGTAAGGAAAATCAAAAATGAATCCCTATAATCAAAATACATCAAATCATTATTTATATCATTCAACAACATGAGGATATATAAATCTTAGAGAAAATGAGAAGATAAGAAAGGATGATTCCAAATAAAATGGAAAACACTTTTTAGATTGGAAAAAATGAATCTAATGGAACATTGATCCAAGAGTTAAGGGATGAGAGAAGCTAAAATCCACTCTTTAGAGAATCAGAAATCAAAAGGGTTAAATTAGGTTTGGTTAGGATGTGTTTGGTATTTATAATGTGGGGTTTGAGATTTTAATTACAACTTTGGGGGGATTGAAAATATGTTGACATGGTTTAATAGGTTATTCCACATGGTTATTACTTAGAAGGGTGCATGGTTGGTCTATAATATTTTAAAAATCATGAACTAACTATGAAACTCCTCTTTGTACTATGCCACATAGTTTTTTATAGTGGGGATTTTCCTAATTGGAATAAGGTGTTTCAAACCGTACAAACCAACCATCCATCCTTCTTAGTAAACTAGGTAAGGGTACATATTTGGAACATGGTTTATCAAAATGTGTGGCCAAACTATCCAGATCTTCCAAAAGCTCAGTGAGGGAGTATAGTAAGACACGTAGTTAGTACTAACCATGTGGCCTAACCTAATAAAACAGGGACAATAGTGTTTTAATCCCTCAAAAATTATATTTATAACCACAAACCACATGTTATAAATACTAAACACCTCCAAATAAAACCTAATCTATCACTTTGGATCTTAGAGGCTCTCAAAGGTTGATTTTTAATTCTCCAAACCTTTTCCTCTTGGATCAAACTGTTGGAGGATATGTTTAATTCCTCTTCAATAAGTTATTTCCCATAGATTTAGAATCCACATTTATACTCTTCTATTTTTTGAGAGTAATAGATCCTCATGTTGTGGGTGGATTTAAACCATGATTTGATGGATTGCAATTCTAGGTATCCTTATTTAATCTCCCCTGTCTCTTTACCTGATTTAGATAATATTTGACACATAATTTCAAAATGTATGTATTTGTTAAATGATTTGAAATAATTATATGGATTCTTGAGAAAAAAATCATTAAATGAAATAATATTTTCGAAATTCATGAACATGGTGAACCCTATTATTTTTATTTGAATGTGAAATAGAATATTGAAAGTTGAAATTGTAAATCTTAACTGTGAATTATTAATTGATTAAATTTTCCCATTATTAATTAATTAATTAATTGAAAGAATATGGTATAATGAATATTTAGAGAGTGATTAAGGAAAGAACTCTATGAATCCGACACCATAGCAATGGATTGATGACAAAAACTCTAACTAAACCATGTTAATCATGATTTTTACACTATGGTGTGTTGAATGATTCTATTTTGATGGCCTGAGCCTTAGGGATGTGTGCACACATTGAGTCATTATTGAATGATCGAGTAGTGTGAGGATCTTATAGCCTGGAACTAACTAACCTCAGTGATGATTACCCTAATACTTTGTTTGATTATATTATTACATGTCAAAGATTACAAAACCTTTTTAATTCATTCCAATAATTTTTAAAAAAATGTTTGTTTAATCCAATTTTGATATATATTCTATCTACCTATATTGAATTCATCTTTTGGATAAAAATGTTGAAATGATTTACCAGTCCTTTAATTATTTAAATTGATGTATGAAATGGTTTATTTTTTATAGAATTTATTATGAGGCATTTAGTAAAATCCTACCATGTTATTTTTCCTCACACCCTACTTTTCCCTTCAGGAATTTGTATATTATGTTGTTCTAGGTCCAAGGAAAGGGAAAGTGAAACTTGGAGGTGGTGTGTGTGCTTGATTAATGGGACCTTGGGTGATGATGGGGACCAATGGAGCTATGATACAATCCTTAAATTTAGATTCTGGGAATTCACCTTGATGGATTTTGTGTCATATTTTGGATGATGTATTGCTTCAGGTCCTTTACCTAACTAATTGTGGTACTCTTTTCTCATTGAGGTGTGTTCAGAATACTTACTATTATTTTTTAACTTCCACTTTTATATATCTTTTCCTTGTTCTTGTGGTGAAAATTTTCCTATCGGACACTCTGATTGAATCTTTGGTGCTATTCGTCATCCCATGGGGATCAATAATTCCATTCAGGTCATGTTAATTCCGACTCAAGTACCGGTGTACTATGTTATTTGGGTTGGTTTGCAACAGTCACACTATACTAATGGTCCTCATGTTGTAAGACATACTCATCAGATATTTCCATTAGGAAGAACCAATAAAACTAATAGGGATCATTTGATATACTAATAGAATTGAACTATAAATTACTAAAAGGCAATATATGTTTAAGCACTAATAATGGATGACACTCATGGATAATGGGAAACACCTGATGCTAACTAGATTAATCCACTTGGATGGCGATCAAATACAGCAGTATGTAGGTCATGTGATATCTAACCCCACTAAGGGAGAATAGTGATAATAAACATCTAAACCTTATGCCTGATAAAGGGGTACCTACTGTAATCCACTGAGTGGATATTACATCCAAATCTAAGGACAAGATACCTTTAAACCCCTCATTTAGGTGGAAATAGAATAATTACTACAGAACAATAGAAGGATGGAACACATACATATAGATAAGGTTTGAGGGAACCCACCCAAGATCTTACCATAAATATTCTGAGAAGAATAATGGATCTATGTCTCCCTTAAATAAGTACACAACATGTCCATAGGGGTACACAATGTTACTCACCAAGCTCATCAAATTCTATGTCCTTCCATCTCAAACAACATGTCTTTCCAGAGATGCACGATGTATTATTACAACAGATGAGGTGTAATGGGGTTAATTGTCACTTGGAGTGTGTCATCTAGTTGAGATCATTCAGTTTATAAATTATATGTGGTGTAATTTAATACAAACAATGTGTAGAGTCACCTGTATTCTTGGTCATGTACTCCCTATACATGCTGAGTGGGTTGTAAAATGGGTACATGATGCATGAGTCCGTCAAATAGTGTGTGGGGTCACATTGCCTCTTGGGTCTGTACTCCCAACACTTGTAGAGAAGGTTAGCTAATAATTACATGAAATGTGAGTAAATCACATGGAATTCGATATTTAACTGAATGCCTAAACCCTGGCCACCCCATATATGGGTCAACATGGAATGTGTTCCTCAGAATTACAAGGTGTGTAGTTCAAAATTTAATAGAAATTATATTTTATAATGATGACTCACCCACATTTCACCACTTCCTTCAAATCTGTTGAAAAATAGTTCATAAATCCTTTAATAGAGTTAACCAATAGTAATGTCCATCTGAAAGTCAAATTATACCAATTATTCATTAGAAAATTATCCTTCATTTTCATAGGAAAGAGACTACAGAACCCTAGTCCTGGGAACCCCACCCTCTGAACTAACACCAGATCATTATTGTTATTGGTTTCCAGATTCCACCACACATAGCTCAAAATTTCCCATCATCACACCTCCAAAGGTACTCATTCAATAAATCTTGCAGATAAACCATCTCCCGAACCATCATCAGATTCCCATATTCACTTTCACACCTCATTCATGTCCCCAAAATGAAAAACTAAACCTATAACCATGATATATTGTTCCAAATAATGAATTCACAATAATCGGTCCTCCCAGGAATCATCGAATCATTATCTGATTGAATATCTATTGATTAACATCAAATAATGGAGTGCAAAAGAAAAATAATACAAAATGAGTTTTGATAAATTTTTATGATCATTTAGAAATCATCTTAAAAATCTTAATAAATCGATGAATTATCAAATAAAATATTATTGAAAAGGGAATAAATTTCAAATTTCTAGATCCAATAAGAGAAAGTAAAAATTGGGAACCAAACAATGAACAATCCATGAATTAATTTACATGGAATTAATTCATGTTTCTCTCAATATATAAATGGGGATTAAACGAAATGAATAAATTCATAACATTGGGTATGGATTGATCATTGGTGAAGAATGAATATGCATCAATGTCATTGATAAAATCCAACACATTCATCATTCACTCCACAAAACACCATTTCCATTCTTCATTGATCCTTGATCCTGAGATCACCAACTAACGTGCTCTCCAACATTTATCTATCTCTATATTCTAATTCCGTATACAGTTATGTTAATAAATATAAGAAATTTAATAAATATGAGTTTAAATAGAAGAACTGTTATGATTTTAGAAAATAAATGGAGATTAAATTAATAAAATTATTTAATTGATTTAACCCACCCATGACTACACTTTATCTTTGAGTTTGACATTGACACAACTTATATCACACACAGTGTAAAACCCATGGTTTGAATTTAATGTCTATCTCAATTTTCCAATAGAAGATACCATTCCAGATTTATTAAACTATTTATGAAAATATTTTCATGTGTGATATATTACATTTAATATTTTTAAAATATCAACACTGAGGATCGATTGGTCCCATAGACCATTTCCATATCTATGCCTTAATCAAAAAAACATTCTTTGAGATATTCAAAAGTATTACATAGACATTATAGTGTCATTACATATCTAAACCTTTCTCTTCTACTAACTATGTTGTCATGGCCCCACACACTTAGCTTTGGTTATCAAAAACACATACTTTACATAATGGCTTCAATACCAGCTATAGATTCCCCTATTTAGCTATCCAATAATTACCTAAATTAAATAAAATTATACATAATATACATTTCCAATGCCTTTTAGGTTTAGATCTTTTGAGAATTTGGGAAAATCATAAAATAATAATCTCTCTATATATTTCTTAACTAATTGAAATATTATTTTCCACTATATAAGAAACATTTTAACCTATATTAAGTCATTAACTTATCCCCAAAAAACGCCACACATGGTATTATTCTAGTCATATCATCTGTAATATTAATATTCAGAACCTAGGAAAATGGAAACATAATAAGGGTTGAACTCAAGTGATCAGTAATGGAAAACATACAAATAAGGAAATCATAGAATAAACAAGGACTAAATATTATTGGAGGAATAAGAAATCATCGTAGTTTCATGATCAACTAAAACTTAGATCATAAAAAATACATGCTTATAAATTCATATAAAATGATCCCATGGATAAAAATAACTGAATTTTTAGTGATATAATGTATAATCAAGAACATCTTGATCTTACTAACAATGCCTCATCCAAGACATAATTCTTTCAACCAAGGCTATAATAATGACATCATTCTTATCATCAACACCAAAGTTAGGACATATTTTTTGAATTTGGAAGGCATACACCAAATACCACAGACATGTTTGTCTCATGATACCAACTAATTGATCGAGGGGCTGTGTAATGTTGAAGTCTGATGATCTAATTAAATGATTTAATGAGTAAGAGGTACACAATCAACATTTTGATTATCATCCTTATTTGAATGAAAATATATTGAATGTGAATACTTTTCCCCATGTAAAAAAAAGGATTATGTGATTCTAACCTATATTGATAAAGAATGTGGATGATTAAAAAATACATAGTTAACTTTCTTATGCAACCAATAAATATTCATATCAAAATAAAAAATATATGGGTTTCCAATAGTTCCCAAATCGATAAATGAAATATCTTTTTTCGTAAGAATCACTTAAACTAACACTGTATATAGTAAGGTGTATACTGTTAAGAAAATAATGTCCAATATTACTCAATTTATGGAATTTAGGTGAAGTCACTTCAATAAAATATATATAAAAGAGGGTATCCACAAAGTAAATGAATTGGAATAAAATTTAGGCCAATTAAAAGTCGATGGTTAGGTAAGAAAAAGGTAGTGATGAATCATATATTTTACAGAGAATAAAATTACATAATACATCAAGATAAATAATTTGGGTGGTTTCAAAAGAACATATGCCTAGTGTAAAAAATTAAACCCATAAAGATGTTGAAATAGATTAGAAGTCATCCTTTAAAAATAATTTTTTGAATGATATTACACAAGAAGGTATCAACAATCAATTTTTTGACACAACAAGATCAATCCCCATATATATATATTAGTTGATAAAAAATGAAACATAAATCCCCTGATAGTAAATCATTTTGAATATAAAAATGAAAATGTAGTTGAAAACTCAGATGATCTTTTAGAAAACATATTTAACATTGATGTCAAATAAAAAATTACATGTCACTTTTAAAAGAAAATTTTGAAAAATAGAAGTGAAATATTTTAAAAAATTTTACTTTTAAAAATAATCTCTAATAATGGATCTTTTAAATGGAAAAAAATTCTATAGGAAATATTGATCCAAATATAGAACCTATGATTATAAAAGGAACCTTATTAATACCTTGAAATTATCATTGTTGAAAATCCACATTGTAAAAAGAGTAATAAAACAATCATTGTATAAAAATATCATTTTCCAAAAATAGGATTTTAAAATTACATATAATAAAATATTACTATGGGAAAACCCAATAATGTAATAACAATGTTAATGACAATAATTTATAACCCAAATAAAGGATATTGGATCTTTTAATATCTATATGGTTAACATACTCTATAAGGTATGAAATATTTGACAAATATTTATATGTAAGGAATACAAATACAATAAAAACAATAAAATAATACCACATAATACAGTCATGGGTAGAATGTATCAAGAACCAACCTAGGTTGACCCTGAACTGGTAACCTGAGCTGATCCATGACAAGGCCTAAGAAGTTTTCCTAATCCTCTCGGGTTGACGACAAGCACCAAGGGAATAATTATAGTGTTAAAGGGAATGGTTTCATCCAATATAAAATAAAAAAGCTTTAAAATAATGGAAATAAAAAACAACTAAATTAAACATGGCTACCAACATTTTTACATCAAACATATCCAAATGAAAGAAACATAATAATTGAGAAAAGTACAACACAAATAAACCCAAACGAAACCTAATAACCATTATGTCTCCATGTGACCCCAGGGGTCACTCTATAATTTGATACCAATAGAGGTCAAGGTGATTAAACCAGATCCAAACATACAATAAGAACTAAAAACAAGAAAACACTATAGTTTTGAGGATTAAAACTCAGTAGGTAGGCCCGAATAATTTCATTCCCAATGAAAATCCCTTAAAAAAGAAACAAAGATTTCTGGGTTTGAAATATTGTATAAAAATATAGTTTTTTTTCAGGCTTTTCATTTTAAAAAATACAATCACAATCAATTTCCTTCATGATTTAAAACAATCCATAATAGGGGAGGTGGGGGAAGAGGGGAACAAAATATAAAGTTATTATTTTTTCATAAAATTATAAAAGGGAATAAGGCTTTCTCATTTAAAACATCTACATAGAAATCAATTTTAAAAAAACACCCATTTACAATTTTCTAGTAAAATACCAAAACCAAGTACAAAGAATGTGATCCTACATAATAAGGATAATGTTACTATCCATACTAGTATTGGAGGAACACAAGAAAACCATAGAACATAAAGGGGAACTGGAATGTACTGATACATGAGACCACATAACTAGTAGCATGCCTCACACTATGAAATAAAAATTCCAAAAAACCCAGCCACTCTAACTCAATACATACTGAAATGACCAATACTATAGCAATTAACCCAAATATATCCACCTACTATGGCCACTAGTCAATAAATTAAAAACCAGTGCAGTAATAATTCGTAGTAATCCTCATAGCTGTTCTAGGTTCCCATGCTATGTTCACAAATGGGAATTCCAAACAGGTAGAATAAACACACCATATATATACAAAAGTCATCACATATGTCAAAAAAACCAGCACCGCCCCGACCAACCCAAAGAGTAATCCTTTTCCTTTAATCTAACACCACATAAGAGAATTACCAAACCAAGGACACACCCATCTCTTCGTTAATCGAAATTGTAAGGGACCCATTATAAGGATGGTTTTTCAACAAACAATTTCAAAAGTGCCAACCGATATTAAATAAACACTTAGCTTGCACACCACGATTAAACCACGTGAAAAGTCCCAAAATGGTCCTTACATAATATCAAAATAAATAACCTATTTCACAAAAATATCCACACACAACCATTTTTTAGAACCAAACACACATTTGGGAACCCATTAAATCAATTAAAACCACTATTTTAAAATTAATGTTTTTACAAGGCCCAAGAGGCATTTTACCAAAAACTAGGTGTGAAAAAATCATTTTGGGAACACAAATCATCATTTTAAATTTAAAATATATTTTTAAAGGCCACAAGGCATTTGGATACCTCAATTTTATATAGGTAAAACCAAACCATTGTTTACAAAAATAAAAAACACACTATAATATCAAACATAATTTTTTTTCAATCACATTTGGTATAAAATAACATAATCACAAACAAAGAATCATTTCAAAACCTATTTTTTACTTATTATAAGAAATATAAAAATACCATATTTAAATAATTATGGGTATTAAGAAGATGTGAATTATGTTTGATAATTCATTAAAACAACTAAAGAATTAATGAATTGCATATAATAATTTTAAAATACATGCAAGGGAAAACCAGACTAATTATGAATTTTGCATGAAAAAATCGTCAAATTCATACCAAAAATTAGAAAATCATTCCAGGAAATACCTCAATTCACATAAAAAAATTATTCAAAAAATAAAACGTCACTAATTAACCATCATAGAAGCTGCGAAGCTCAAGTAATCAATGAATTGAATTTAAACGAGAGGTAAAAATGGATCCTACCTAAAAAATGGAGAAACCTCTAGAATTCATTGTGAAATATCAATTTCACCACCACCACCACACCCAAAGGAGACCAAAACCAACCTCACACCATATGATTGATCTCCACATTTATGGACATAATCCTAAAATCAAATTCTAACAACTAGTGTTTGAAAAAAAAGAATCTCATCATAAGATTCTTAAATTTGGAGAAGGAGGATGAAAAGACACTAGATGGGGAAGGAGCCACCACAAGAGGTGGGTGGCGTTCTGGAGGAGGAGGCAAGCCAGAGCAGGGTTGGCCGGCCAGGTCAAGTATGATCAGGGGTTGCGTGGGCTGGATGATGTGAACTGGAGAGGGGAGGTCGGCTGAAGAGTGGTGCAACGAAGATGGTGGGTCAGCCAGAGTGAGGCACACCAGAGAGGCTGGATATAAGGGAGGGGGTGCATGCCTAACTCGTAGAGGGTGGGGGGGTCGCGATAGGAGGGGGGATGTTGAAAAAATAGGGTTCCCCCTTTTTTCAAATAAAAAACAAAAAAGAAATTAATAATAATAATAATAATAACATAACATAATGATAAAAATAATTATAATCTTTTCCATTTAATAATAACCATAATACTAAAATTCACAATAATGGGAATAATAATAATAATAATAATAATTTAATTCTTAACAATAATAATAATGAAAATTTTAATAATAAAAATAATCCGAAAAATAAAAATAATCAGAGTAATATTATTCTTAATATTAATAATCATAATAATAATAATAATCCCCTTAATAATATTATCAATACCATTAAATCTATTTTAACTTTTCTTATTTTTATTTTAACTCTCCTTTTATTAGTTGTAAAATTCATATTTTAGTTTTCAAAGACAGGAAGGATGCACAGGGACCTGGGCGTGGCCGCATGGTCTTCAAACCGGGTCCTGCCCCTACGACCAGTGCTATTAAGTCCAAAAAATCCATTTCTAAATAAAAACTCAAAAAATTAAACTGAGATGTATCGTAAACCCAGACATAGTTATCCAAAGATAGGAAAATAATAAAATAGGGAGTTTACAAAAGTTGAGGTGTGTCAATTCTCCCCACCATAATGCTTTATATCCCTGAAAATATACAACAATGGTGGACCCCAAAAACGAGGACCGATACTCATTCATAGTTTAAGGAGAGACCCAAATTATGATAATTGATGAGATCACCAAAAAATAAGCAACAATAGAGAGAGAGAGAGAGTATGACAAGATAAATTCAGGAGATTGAAACAGACTCCTCGCTAAGTGTAACCTTCCCCCAAGAGTTTAGACATCTCCAGTTGATCGATCAAAAAAAATACAGAACATTCATGATGCTAAATCCAGCCTTAAAATACATACAACATAAACATTATCAAATGGAAGTAAAGAATTTACCCAAAACATCCAATTGAATTCAAACCACTTCTAGAAAAAACTTTATAACATTACTTCGACAAACCCGTTTGGAACACACCTATCCTAACAGTTACTCAAAGAAGAATACAGAATTAGGTGGTTCTGCACAAGACCACCCACCACCAAGCTAATACCAAAAAAATAAACTATAATACTGACATTGGTAGGCCCAAATAGGCTCCTCACCATAAGAAACATGCTATCACTGAATCTAGCAAGACCCATGATGGGTATCCCCACCATAAGAATTAGGTGAATTTGGAACTTCGCCATACTGACCAAAACCCCCACCATAGGGGAGGGGAGGGGAGGGGAGGGGTCCAATTAATGGACTAAAAAACAACAACCGACACATTCCAACAACTTAACACCCTCAGATGAACACAAAACAATCCACAATAAATTCACAAAAACAGGTCAAAATATGGAAACGAGGTTCCAACTCCCCTTTCCACCAAACTAAGGAAATTAAAATAAAAAAACTACCATAGAGGCTTAACTGTCTTGATCCCCCATGACGAGAATATAATTCATAACAGGACTTCTCACACTACCGGGGTTTCTCAAAATATGTTCTAGCTTCACTAAAGAACCTATAAATAGAGTTTGGATGATTGAAGCATCTCCTGCCTTACAGTCAGGCTTTCAAAACCCTTGAACAGAAAGTGAAAATTCAAATTTCAAAAAACACAATTCCATTGAAAGAAGAGTTCAAAAGGGGTTTGACAACAACCATTATTACAATTAAATGAAAATAAACACCACAAAACACCACCTGAAAAGACTAGTATATCCAATTAAAGTTACATTGAGAAATCCAAAAACTGATTCCAAATATCACTATACTCTTATGGATGGGCTGCAGTGACCTTTGAAAAGTTGGGTTTGGTGTCAAAGAGCTTCTTGAAAACATATCGATAGAGTTACTACAGGTGACCCAAGCATCCACAGGTGTGCTAGGTTCTTGGGGAACTCAGACACACTAGCTTTTTCTGACCTTTCTTACCACACTGATGTCATATCATGGAATAATGCTCTGAAGAATTTGACTGAAGGTATGAGGGTCTCTTAATTCCTATACCAGCACCACTAGTATCAGGCTTCTTCCCATTCTTATTATCGGAACCATCTTCACCACTTCTAAAAATCAGAGGAGGATTATCTATCCCAATTCCTCATGATAACTCAACTTTAAAACAAAAGGCTTGTCTCACCACATTTGTGAAGGTGGTTAGGATGATTTCTTCCACCTTTGACTATAGTTCACGTTGGAGCCCCAACTCAAAATGTTGCGCCTTCGTGTGATCATTTTCAGCATACCCTAAAACAAATGATCTAGATCAAAAAGGAATTTATCAAATTCTAATACCAATCCAATTCCCACTTAAAGACCAACCAACTCCATTCTCTTTATCACCTTCTTCATCTCAGAAAAATACAGATTGATAAATGGTGACATGATGAACACCCATGTAAGTTCATTCCAAGACTTTCTCTAAGACACAACCTTACACCATTTCTATGTTGGTACTTCAATCATAAAGGTATATAACTTTACTTTAATGTCTCAGGCATTGCAAGGAAACTGAATCCCCCTTTAATCCTCCACATCCACTCCTCTGCTTCGATAGGATCCACATGACCTTAAAAGAGAGGAGGGTTCAACTTTTAAAATTTCAGAATGTATTATATAGGTTGATCAAATGGATTTTTTTCCAAAGATACACCGCCAAAATCTTCACCTTGGGGATCCATTGAATCTTTGCTGGGGTGAAAAATGAGAAACAAGGAAACAGTGAGACAAGGAACTTGATCAAAACAAATCCATTACCATTTTAAATTCGACTTTTCACAATTCAAAACATGGGTTCTTAAAACCATTTTCTAGTATTAATGGAAACACAAAATAGTTCACTAGAGGAAACTAGTGTTGACAAGTGACTTGGACATATGGTTGTTGGACATATTCCAATCACACCACCATCATAAGAAGTTCTATCGGACCATGTCCCTAGCCCCATATGGCTTTCCAGACCCTGAAATCTCACGAAGGCCACTTGTCAAACTACCTTTTTATTTTTGAACACCAAAAAATCCACAGGAACCAAAAAAACCTACAAACTAGGACATCACCTATTAACCCAATGTTTGAAACCGGAAAGGGTTCCTAAAATCTATCTTGTTCTTACACATCCAGTTAAATAATCCTACTCCATCTACCATGACATCCGCAAATAATGATAGACACGGTAAAAGTTCCACTAAAGAACTGACCTACTCTGATACCATTTTTTCTCAAACCTACTCAAGTCGACCCTGAACCAATCACCTGAGCTGATCCATGGCAAGGCTCTAGAGGCATTCTCAATATTCTTGGGCTAGAAACTACTAACAAGGGTATCATTAGAGTGAGAAAGGGACTAGTTTCACAAAATATAAAATAGAAAAATGTAGCCAAATAAGGGAATGAAAAAAAACAACTAAAAAACATGGATGCCAATGTTTTTACATCAAATATATCCAAATGAAAGAAACAAAATGACTGAAAAAATTACTACACAAAGAAACCCAAATAGAACCTAACAACCACGATGTCTCCATACGACCCCGGGAGTCACTCTCCAATTAGACACCGACAACGCCAGAGGAGATCAAACCATATCCAAACCTGTAATAGGATCTAAAAACAAGAAAGAACTATATTCATGAGTATTAAAACACTCCAGCTAGGCCCATCTAATTCTATTCCAAATGCACATTTCTTAAATAAAGAAACATTGATTAGTAGGTTTGAAATAAAGTATATAAATATATGTTTTCTAGAATTTTCATTTTAAAACAAACAATCCCAATCCATTACTATCAGGATTTAAAACATGGAACAAGGGGGGGGGAGGAAAAAATAAAAAGTGATCATTTTTTAAAAAAGAAAAAAAGGTGATAAGGCATTCCCTTTTTATAAATCTACCTAGAAATTCATTTCAATAAAACAACCATTTAAAATTTTGTAGATAAATACCAAAACCAATTATAATGAATGTGATCCAACATAATGGGGGAAATGAAACTATCCATACTAGTATTGGAGGAACATGGGAAAACCTAGGAACTCAGAGGAGAACCAAAATGTACCAATAAATGAGAATCCATCCCTGATTGCACTCCACACATGATGAAATCGAAATTCCCAAACACCTAGCCACCCTAACTCAGGATAGACCGAGGGGCCCAATCCCATAGTAATGAACCTAAATATATCCACCTAATATGGGCCACTAGTCAATACAGCAAATACTAGTATAGAAATCATTCTATGTAATCCTTGTAGTTATGTTAGGTTCCCATGCTTTGTCCATAAATGTGTGTTCCAAACAAGAACAAGCAACAAGCCATATATATACATAAGTCATCACATAGGTCACACAAACCAACACCACCCTAGCCACCCTAAAGAGTTACACAATTCCCCTAAACCAACACCACATAAGGGATGTAACAAATTGAGGACACTCCCATCTCTTCATTAATTAAAAAGGAATGGGACCTATTCTTCGGAGGGTTTTTCAACAAACCATTTTAAAATTTCCAACCAACATTAAATGAACAATTATCCTACATGCCATGATTAAACCACTTGAAATGTTCCAAATGGGCCCTACATAATATGCTCAAAATAATATTTTCACAGAAATAGCCATACACAACCATTTTTAGAACCAAACATGCATTTTAAACCCATTAAATCACTACAAACCACCATTTTAAATTTAAAACATTTTTACAAGGACCAAGAGACGTTTCACCAAGCACTTGGTGTGGAAAACACATTTTGGAAACACAAACCCTCATTTTAAATTTAAAACATATTTTCAAAGGTCAAGAGGCATTTGGATGCCAAAATATTATATATGTAAACCTAAAACATCGATTACAAAAATACCAAATGAACCATAATTTCAAACAAAAAATTTTTTAAACACATTTGGTATAAATTCACAAAAGAAGAAATAAAGGATCTTTTCAAAACCTATTTTTAATATGTCCTAAAAATATAAAAACACAATATTCTACTAATTATGGGTGTTTGTAAGATACGAATAATGTTTAAACATTCTTTAAAAAAATGTAGAATTTATTAATTGCTTTTAAAAAGTTTAAACTACATGAAAGGTCTAACCAGAATAATTATGCATTTGGCATTCAAAACTCATCAAATTCATACCACATATTCAAAAATCATTGTGAGAAATACCTCAATTCATGTAAAACAATTATTTTCAAAATTAAACACCACTAATTAATCATAAAATTAGATGAGAAGATCAATAAATCAGTGAAATTTTGAATTGAAATGAGAGGTATAATGGGATCCTAACTCAAAATGGGAAAACTTTTGAAATCTAGTGTGAAACATCAATCACACTACCACCACACCCAAAGGAGAACAAAACATAACTTACAAAATTATATTTATCTCAAAATTTATGTATCTAATCATTAAATAAAAGTCTAACAAATAGGGTTTGGTGAAAAAAAATCTCACCATAAGAACCCTAAATAAGGAGAATGAGGAAGAAAACCCACAAAAGGGGGAATCCACTGCCGCTGGAGGAGGGTGGTGGGCCGGATGAGGCAAAAAAATAGAGAGGGGTCAACCAGCTGAGTCAAGCATGAGAAAGAGTCATGTGGGATGGACGATGTGCGCCTGATAGGGGAAGTCGACTAGAGAGAGGCGCGTCGAAGAAGGGAGGTCAGCTTGAGTGAGGTGCACCAGAGAGGCTAGATGCAAGGGAGGGGATGTGCACCAAACCAGTAAAAGTGTAAGGGGTCATGATGGGAGAGGGGGGGGGGGGGTGTGCCAAAAAATTAGTTTTAACCCCATTTTTTGAAATAAAAACTTAAAAAAAACTAATAATAATAAATAATATAACATAATGATAAAAATAATAATAATCATTTCCATTTAATAATAACATTAATACTAAAATTATCAATAATGATAATAAAAATAAAAATAATAATCTAATTAATAATAATAATAATAATGAAAAGTTTAGTAATAAAAAAATCAAAATGATAATAATAATCCTAATAGTATTATTCTTAATATTAATAACGATAATAATAATATTCCCAATAAAAATTTTATCAATAACTTTAAATTTTTTATCTTTTTTTATTTTTAATTTTAATATTCTTATATTGGGTTTTAAATAATTATTATAGTTTTCAATGATGGGCAGGCTGCACGGTGTTTAGGGCACGGCTGTACGGTCTCTAAATCGGGTCATTCTCGTGCGCCCGGTGCTGTCAAGCCCAAAACACCCATTTTTAATTAAAAACTCAAAAATTTAAATCAGGACATATCTTGAACCCCAAAAGAGTTATATGAAGCCTCGAAAATAATAAAATAAGGATTTTAAAAATGTTTAGGTGTGATAGAATGTTTCCAACCTATATGAAATAATTTTAATCAAATAATCATAACTCAATGAATGAAAGTTGAGATAAAAAAACCCTCACTACCAGTTAAATAATTGAATCAATATCCATTTTAAAAAGTGCATATGTGTTGGTTTTTATATCCGATAAAATAATAAATGTATGACACAAATACATTCATGTCAAATAAATACACTATAAAATGAATGAAAGGTTCACTAAATGTATTATGTTTCAATGAATAATAATTGAGACCGAGAAGACACTTACCTTTTATCCTGGATTCCATGAATTCACTCTAAACTCCAATATAAAAAATATATGTATCTTAAAAAATTATTTCATAACATTAATCATATCTTTTCAATTTATTTTATTCATTTATAGTCATCCTCTCTAGGAATTCTAGTTAGTTATTACGTAATTTCAATATCGAGTGTAATTAATCTTGATTGCTTATAACTAGTTTCATAAAAATAGTGTTGGTATTCATTATTGTTACAAATTTCAACATCATAAGATCAATAAAATAATTTTAATATATTTTCCATCATAATTTTAAATTTATAACTTCATTCCATGGTAGTTTTGGATACATTCCATGAAGATGAAATTGATGATGCTCATGTTTTGGTGATTCTTAACAAATAAAAGGTGTTTTCTTAATTAATGATTTAATTAATAAATTTTCCATTATAAAAAAATAATTATTATTTGTATATTTATATAATATTATACCATAAATTATGTTCCCATTTTCTTCTATGATATAAATCCATACCATTGTTCAAGTAGGTGGTTAAACATACCGAAACATGAATATACTATGATTATTGGTTGATTATATCGTGTTTTAGTAATAATATCATTATAATAGAAGAATAATGATCATATTTAGTGTTTATTAGTGTGATATATAATTTATTTATAATATCAATCAATTTATATGAACATATTAAATAATATGAATAATATTATTTTCCACTTAGTACTCTTATTTTAATTGAATTAATTAATGATGGTCGTTTATTGATCATATCATTAATAGGTTCTCAATTTTTTCATAATTCAAAATTAATGATATCATAAAAATTATATTTTTCTATTAAAACCATTATTTTTACCATATATGTTAGGTGGTTAAGGATAAAAAAACATGATGCATTTTGTAGGTAGTAGTCTGCAAACATGCACAAATGTTGTTTTTGTTTTCTTTAAGGGAAAAGGGGAAAGGTGGTTAATTATTATTAAATTACCATAATGAGATTAAAAGTTCAAAAAATAATTATTTTTTCATATATTTATTAAAAAATTATAATAGTAATGGTAAGATAAAAATGAAAGAAAATGAGTAAAAAGGATTACTCACAATGAGCACATTGATATTTCCTTAGAGGATCCCATGGAAATAGAGGTCTTAGGCTAAAATATTATGTCCAAAATATAATGGATTAAATATATGATTATAGGGGATGTAAAAAGTTAATATTTTTATGATGAAACCAATTTTTATGCATGGTATTGAAGGGATTGTGAGAATCCCCTTTTATATGTGAACTTGGATGTCATTTTTGTAAATACCCAGATCTTTTTAATAAAGGAAAGTCAATATCAAGGGAAATGGATATAAAATTGATAAATAATGGAGTGGTTAAGTTATAATATCATTATATCTAGTACCACTCAATTAATCAATTGTTTTATACGTGGTTTTAACTCTTTACTATTATATTTTTTTAGTTTTACCTTTTGAACTTTCACTATAGTAACTGGTTTTTACCATTATAATTTATAATTTATGCTTAATAATAAAATACTTCAATTTACATCATTCAGAGATACTAACCCATAAATTTTAAATTGATTTAATGATATTAAATTTATAAAAGTGATATAAGTTAATTTTAAAGTAGTAAATGTATAATGCATTAAAAAAGTTTTAGTAAAAAAATATGACTGAAGTTTTAAAATATCAAATAAAGGATTATAAAATAATCAAAATATTTTAAAATTTATGATGTTACTTATAAAACATATATTTTATCAATATAAATTTCTTTTTATTTTTATTTTATTATTACATCATAGTTATTCCATAAAATTTTAGGTTTTTACAAATATAGTATTTTTACTATTCACCTAAAAATCATAATTTTTGAAAAAATCTCAAAATTCAATATTTAGATAATATCTTAATGATAAAATATAAAACTAAGTTAATTTTTTAAAAATAAAAATTAAAAAATGTTAGAATTTATATTTTACATATAAACTTAAAAATATAATGAAAACTTTTTTAAAAAGAAAATAATATTCTAAAAATATTAACTATCCTTATTCTTATTTCCTAAAAACTAATAATCATATTGGTGTTGATATGTTATTAATATAAATAATATACTTTACCCATAATATATTTATTTTCTTAAAGTTAAACACATAATTTTTTTTGAAAGGTTACATTTTAAATAATATACCAGTCTTATTAATTATTTAGCTATACAAATTTAATTCATCAATTCTTTGGTATTATTAAATACCATTATTTTTATTTCTACATATATTTAATAAATTTTCCCATATATTTTTACCTTCTAATTATACAAAAACATTTTAATAGTTATATACTATTTAACAGTTCATTACGGTTTGGTTTTGTGTCTACCAAATGCTATCAAACATATTAGGTGTTAAATAAATAAAAAATTTAAAGTATTTGGGTGTTACAAAACTCTTCCATTTTGAATGAAGTATTTACAATATAATCATAATTTCAAGTCTTTATACAAAGAAATTATAGTAAAAAATTTACGATATATTATTATAATTTCCTCCCAAATAATGGTTTTTATTTTAGGCACAACACAATGCTAAATGTCTTTGTTAATCTACACCTTCAATATATTATTGAACCCAATATAACTAATGAAAATTAATTTAATAAGTTAAATTATATGTCAATTATAATTGCATCTAACCTAAATTTTTTGAATAATACTTATTTCTTTAACCACTTTTGATAAAACCCCCATATGATGATGCTCTTATTTTTGATATTCCATACCAGGCATACATTGTTCCTTATCTTCTAGATCATTGAAATGTTTCTTGTAAGTTTGAGTAGTATCATGAATAAAATAATAAATTATTTTTAGAATAAGTTATAAAAATAAATTAGAATATGTGTGATTTATATTAAACTCGAATCTTATAGATGGATCATAAATTATATATAAAAACCGAGTAATAGAAAACATTTATTTTATAATTTTATAAATATAATGGTTATCTTTTCCCTATATTGTTTATCAAAGTTACCTCTCCCTTATCACATCTAACATATATGATACCATCTGTTTTTGGTAAAATATGAAATAATAGCGACATCTTAAGGAATGTATCACCAGCTAATGAATTGATAGTAAATTTCACATTTTATTTCATTTTTAAAATAATAATAAAACAATTTTAATTTTAAGTATCTCATTTATAAAAAAATATTCACTATGTATTTCCATTATGATGAATCAACTTGGTATCTATCCTAACAAGAATACACTTTTAAAAATATCAATTCATTAACTTTTAAAAATCTGTTCTGAACCCATCTCATTGAAAAATTAGCAAAATAAATGTATTATATTCCTACTCCCAAATTTTATTGGTTATCCTAAAGTATTAAATATTTATCTAAATAATATTTATGTCTCTGAAACCTAATACATATATAACTTCATCTACAATCGAGACTTTTTATTTTTTATTATTCAAAATTTAACATATTAATTTTTATTGAATGTTTTCCCATTTGTTATATTTCCATGTTTAGATATTTCATGAACACTTGATGCATTTTATAACCATTAAAATCTTCCACAAATGGATTTATGATTTGTGGATAGCTCATTATAAAAATGTTATGAAAACCAACTAATAAAATTTTGGTTATGTGTATTTTATATCCAGCTGTTATCCAATGTTGGATTCAAATTTTGAAGAATATTCAAATGAGTTTTAATCTATGTCACAAACTTCATACTATTATGAAACACATACATGTGAGCGAAATCCTAATCTAGGATGGGTATTGTGAAAATATATTTTCTAGAAAGTCTTTTAACATCAAAGAAACCATAATGTTATGATTTTAGAAGAATAATTCTAAACATTATAGATATGTATTCAATATATATTTCAATATCATTTCCCATAATATATTTCTCCATAATAAAACCTTTAAGCTAAATTTAATTTTTGGCATTACATTTCAATATCATAAAATAAAATTCAATAGATAATATCTATCTAAAATATACAACGCCACAAATCCATATCTCACTCAATAAATGAACAATCAAGTGAACTATAATATCAAATAAAGATGGTGGTAAGAACCTAAAAAATTCATATAATGTGAAATATTTTTTTTTCAACTTATGAACAATTTTTTGCGTCCATAATTTTTCTAGAAATTGATTTAAAAATGTAACATAGCTTTGTGATGGTGTGATGAATATTTTTTTATAAACCTGATTCTTGTTTCCATCGGTATAAAATCCAAAATCCAAATATGATAGTCATTTTATTCTAATTCATTTAACATCAATGCATTCATAGATACAATTTTCTTGACATTTGAGGAATACACCATTAGTAATGTTACACAATTTAAAAATTACAAAAAAATATTTCTTTCTTATATAGATAATAAGATATTTAAATAATTATAAAATATCACATCCCCTAATTTATTCATAAATAATATCTAATTTTATTAAAAAGGTATAAACTGAAATAGAGAAATAAATAAAGAGAGAAAGGAACCAAGAAGGACTTGCCTTATATGGGTCTAAAAATGATGACCTAATGATTCTTCCCTTTTAAATAGTTTTCAAGTCTATGGGAGGTGATTAAATTTAGAGAAGAATTTAAGGGAATTGTATGGATGACTGAAATATAAAAGTGAGTATGTGATTGAATTCCCCTCTCTCAAAGTGTTCTGTAAATGAGTTCATGACATCCCCTCATCAAATGAAAAAAACTAACTCTTTGATATACAATTTAATCAAGTATAACATTTCCTTGATATTTTAATTGGTTTTCCCATGTGTATTTATTAATTTTTTTATTACACAATCATATATCTTTTTCCTGATATACACTATGTCTGGAAAATTTATGACATATAGACTATTCTTGTAAGGAATTTTGTGGAAATTTGATACTTTTTAACCCACAATAATTTTTTTTAGATAATGTTTTACCAAATATAATTACAAACCCCTTTACCTTTTGAATTAATTATTCACTTTTTATAAGATAAGGTGTAAAAACCACTTCAGAGTTCCTATTGAATGTTATTTTCCTAATTGATATTGATGTAATCAATGTAAAACACTTTGATGTCCATGAAACACACTTTTTATACTATGTTTCAACCTGATTGAGTATACAAACTTTTCACACATAAAATAACTTAAACCTTATTTAATTTGGAATCTTAGAAAAGTACAATAAGTTGAGAAATTATTTATCAAAATGAATTCAATTCCTTGTATTGGTCAACTAGAAAGACTCTGATTCAGGGGCTAAACATGACCCATGCGTGTATTCCCATACCCTAAGGGTTATTGAATATTGGTGAGGTATTGAGGTGATCGTGAGGAGGATATACTCTCAAAATAAAACATAATGGTCATGCCTGAATCTTCCAAAATTTTGGCATGATCCATTTATATAATGGACATACACAAAAACGTTATACATAGTGAAGTGTTCCAAGAGGCCATCTAGTAATCTAGAATGTAAAAATAAAAAAATATTCTATAGGATACCAGAAAACATAATATAGTAGCACTGAGTAATAAAAAATAATTAATTAATAAAAAATATAGTTGTCCAATTAAATGATACATATACAATACTAAAATTGAAATAAATATACAATGGACTCTGGAAGAACTCACATGATCAACTCTTACCAAATCATTATCCTCCAATACCCTGAT
Organism: Viscum album; assembly: GCA_963277665.1. Classification (NCBI taxonomy): domain Eukaryota; kingdom Viridiplantae; phylum Streptophyta; class Magnoliopsida; order Santalales; family Viscaceae; genus Viscum; species Viscum album. The sequence goes on from OY728131.1 coordinate 1,711,267,772, forward strand.
CATTTAGATCTATACATTCAAATATGAATTAATAAATACACCTAAAATAAAATTTCAAGATCTATGCTTCTATGTTAAACCCTTTTTGTATATACATGTAGTGGGCGAGTTCAACAAGCCAATAGGATTCCCTCATCCACTATGATACCCTGATTTCTAGTGATCAAGTGGATGTGGAATAAAAACTTGGGAGAGTACAGGTCGATGATAAATGAATCTTACTCATTTTAAAATCATAACCTAGGAACTATCATACAACCTATACCTCCATGATAATATGATAGATGATACACACACTTCAAATAATTGTACTGATGCTACCCAACTGAAGACTGGACATACCTACATATAATTGAAAATGTATATAACCTCATGACATAATGAGTTATTCGACACATCTCTCCTCTCTCAGGAGATGTAAATACCAAGAGGGTATCACTATTTATACTATGAATTTGTCCCACCTTCCCCCTCAGTCATCCCACTACCTTTTAATAACCAAAACCAAAATATGGCATGTGATATAAGGATCAAACCAATATTCAAAAAAATAAGAAATCAAAGATGGATCATCCGAAAATCACAATATGAAATTCTAATGAAAACCAAAATAGTATATCAAAGATTTCTCAAAGAATGAAATATCAAATGAACCACAATCTAATGATAAAAAAATTGAAAAAAATAAATAATTGAGCTTAACCACATAAAATAAAAATTTCACCACTCATGTCGTACCACATCCCATATCACATGTCCTCAATATTACTCTCTATTAGAAACCCATAGATCAACACATGCACGTGTTGGGATTCAAAACCACTAATTAATGAAATTATACAAATAGAAGCTTTAACCATTGAACACAGTTCGAAAACTTATGTCAAGAGAAAAAACCTTCAACATAGACATACCCTAAAGTAAATTCAAAAAAAAATTAGGCCATCACACCAGTTCCACACCCTCAGACACTCAATAAAAACTAAAAAAAAATGAAATTAATTAAAAATAAATCATGAAATAAAAATAGGTAATTTTGTTGTTTAGAATTTAGTCCAACATCCATGGGTGAACACAGTTGTTTGTTTTTTGAAATTTATTGAGGAAGGAAGAATACAATCACCCTTACATATATTTAATGAAATGTATCCAATATTACTTAATGTATCTATAAAAATAGTCTCACCCCACCCTTAATAGTGTGGACTAGCTATTCAACCATATCCATAACCATACAAGATTTACGGGGCCCCCACCATTTTCCTTTTCCATCTCAAATTTACCATAGGCCGCTCGGCCTCAACCTCTAACTTATAATGAACATAATAATTCATTATCACACATATAACTAATGAAACTTATGTAAACCTTTTCATAACCTCTAGGAAACCTTACATAACATCATCAATGATTCATATAGAAATAAACATTTTAAGTCCATAATCTAGACAATTGTAACCTATAAACCATGTTTTAAAACATATTATCCTGACTAGAAAAAGTCATATAGATCAACTACTTCTAAGATCCTTAATTCACTCCATGTTTCATATTCTATAGTCACTAATTTTAGAGATGGAAAATGGAACTTGATTGAATACTTTACATTTTATAAAAAAATCCCACTTAATGACAACTCTCAGGGATTCAATATTCCTTCAACACTTAAGGGAAAAACATTCCATCTTTCATAGGAAAAAAAGTGTCTCCAATTGAAATTTTTGTCACCTTAGTCCCATGAAAGAAAAATACTACCTAAAAAAGTCATGAACTAAGAGCTTGGTAAAAATCTCAATTAGATTCCGAGATACACTAATATTCTATTGCACCAAAAAATAATCCTCTATCATCTTTAAGGTGAAATGATACTTAATATAAATGTGATTTCTCTATAAGAAAAAACTATATTTTTATCCAAATTAATTATGTTATAACTATCATAGAATAATAATCTTGCTTCATAGTTTATTTTACGTTCCTCCCATAATCATTTCAACTAGATCAATTCCTTACCGACTTCTATGAATCCCATATATTCTACATCCACTATATATAGTGTTATAAATGACTACAACCTAGACATTAAATTATGGTTGTTCCTTCAAAGTTAAACAAAAATCCTATGGTACTCTTTCATAAATCCATATCTCCCCTAATATACACAACAACATCGCCCTGTAATGGATCATTTATTCAAAAACGTAAAGACAAATCTCATAAACCATTGAGATATTATAGATTTTTTATTACTGTTTACTCAGATTTTCTATAATCCAAATGAAAAATCCCACTACATGTGAAATGTATGAACATATACATACAATAGAAAACAAAAAACTTACTACAACTAGTGTAAATAGAAAATTATCCATGTAATTATCCCCATATTTCTTTTTTGATGAATTTTATTGGGATAATATGAAGTGTTTGACCAATGGGTTTGACACAAGCCTATATCTGGTCAATAAAAATCTTTTTACAAACTTCTAAATGTATCCCTTATAAGAAAAAAGCAATTTTTTGTCTAATTGTATCTCAGTTTATAAATAACCAAAAATGTCTTAGATTTTATGAGATCTTTGATCTCTATCCTTATATACAAATAAACTCACTTTATATATCCATTTATTATAAAAACCCTCCAAAATCATGTCATCCATGTACAGGAGAATAATTATGAAACTACTATCCTTGAACATGTTCTAGTAGAAATAGTGATATGTGTTTCTATAGATGAAACCCATCTCTTCTATAAGGGCATCAAACCTTTGGTTCTAGTACCTTAGTTCTTACTTCAAATCATAAAGTATTATTTTCATATTACACTCCATTTAATTATTATATTTTTCTATGAAACCCTTTATAAGGACCCATCCATAAAACATTACATAATCTTGAATTAAATAAATAATTCAAATTGAGGATATTTTCAAGTTTAGAGTTTTAGAGAATTAGGACATAACTATGACATCTCAATGATTACAAAGTAGACACATCTACTCAGTTTCCATTTTTTAACAAAATAAAAGATCTTAAAAAGAAACATGACTAGTTCCATGTTTTAGACAGCATTAAATTTCCTTGATCCTATCCTTGACTGTATTCCACTTTATGTCTTGTGAAATACATTTAAAAAACTTGGGATGAGCATAAAAATCTCAATAAGGGATATAAAAATACGGAAAGAAAACATTAGTCCATGAATAAATAAGAATCAATGAAATCATACATACTCATAAAACATAAGCGCTTTAACATACCTCATTAAATCATAAGATTTATGAATACCTCATAGAAATCATAAGATATAAAGGTAACTTGAGGCATTCATAACATTCTTACGTAGGGAGTAACCCTCATGGTTACGTTTGGAAAAACCATCGCAGTATATTCCCTAAATATATTCGGAGAAAACATAGCGTTTAAATCCTTCACATTACCCAATGTATTGGAGAGCTATCTCGGGCTCACCCACCCTTATTTTATTACGGAACCACCCTTCTTCATAAACAATTCCCAAGAACCATAACGTAATCGTATCACATAAAACATGCATAAAGGAAACATAAAATTTCCACATTTCAATCACAAAATATCAATACAACACATTGATATAATCAAAAAATTATCATAACAATTTCCAATACCTAAATAAAGTAAAACATGGTATTTATTTTTCATTTAAAAAATGTTATGGCTTTTAGAGGAACCCGAAACTCAAATAATGGCCACGATGTTGGAGAAGTCATTGTCACCGCATACATAAGACAAAAACATTCCTTTTTTCATTTAGTAAAACTCTTTGTGTAAAAAGATTCCTATTGAATGAAATTAAAAGTAAAAATGGTTTATTATAAAACTAATAAAATAAGGTTGTATATAAATTGAAGTATGCCTCAACAAAAGGAGATTGAGAAGAAGTCCCTTATAAAGACGATATCCTTAGATTAAGGATAAATCAATTACATAATTATGTGTGACAAAAATAAATACACCCAATATAAGTGGATTTTAAGTTTAAAACAATCATAGGTCATCCAAACATATTTATAGTACAACATAATCAATAAGTAGAGGTTTAACCCAAATAATTGAAAATGGGTTAAGAAATTCCCTTACAGAAATTTGACAGCCTAACAGCGTCACTATAAAATTCATAAAATGAGTTTATGAGAGATAAAAAGTGTATCTCATCACATGGACAGAAAATTTATATCAATAAGGATATATAATAACATATCACAACATAATAATAAGTAAATTAAAAGACCTAACAAAAAGAAGTCTTTTAAAAGAGGAGGGTGAAAGGTTCCCTTACCGATTTGGGTAACATTCAAAACGTACACCCCAGGAAAGAAAGACCATACAATGAAGGTGTAAATACCCATGAATTAAATTATATTACACAATGAATAAAATCATGGGTAGTACATACACCACACAAAAGGAAATAGTGGAAAATGTAACCTGAATCTCACGGGAATAAAATGTGAGATAAAAACCCCTTACCTCATTGTAATCAATTGAGTCGTATGAAAAAAAGATAATAAACACCAAATGAATCACATAATTCCATTAATATAAATATAATCATGATAATATATATGAAATTGTAGTACAAAATACACCACATGCAACCAATAAGTGGAAAACAATGGAAATCTCACAGAATTAAAAGTGAGATAAGAAATCCCCTTACCACAAGTCCGACTTGTATTATTAGTTTCCTTATATTATTGAATAATAAACTTTGGTAAATTTATAATTTCTTAAGGAATTCCTTTAAAGTTTATTATTCAATTAATATCACACATTATCATGTTATTATAATTAGTTAATTATGTGAATTCATATCATATGTTTTGTCGATGTTCGGTACATGAGTCAACAACGAACTTGTTTGAAGAGAATTGTCCATGTAGTTATAAGTACATCATATCCAGAATGGTTTTAATGATTTAAATATAATATATATCCTGTCTATATGTATTCAATAATATTTCATAATTTTTGGAGATAATAAATGAAATGTACCGTTCATGGAGATGGTACGCCATATGTACGCATGAACGATACTTTCATTTTTTTGTCATATTAACGGACTATAAAACTAAATTTGAAATAGATATATTATAATTTCATTATAATATATATGTTATATTGGTAACATAAGTTCATTAATTACATTATTTATATATTCCATGTTTGGCATGAACGAGTCATATCACTTGAGGGGGCAGTTGTCCGCACTTCCTCATGAAATTATCGCATTTGCACAACATTCAAAGTATAAAGGTATGTTTTAAATATAGAATAAAAAAGAATTTAGAGGACATAAATATAATATGTGTCATATATAAATTTAGTGACATCATAATGGCCACCAAGAGATGTGTTAAAAGAATATTTAACAATCATCATTTCGTGAGGTAGTAATTCACCACCCACAGAAACAGTATGTTATTTAACCATTAGATGGAGGTTTGTGTAAGTGTATATATAATAAATCTCATAAAAACATACTAGTATATTTAAGATACTATTATTGTTACCAAATAATGGAATAAAAAGAGTTTAAGGGGTTGGAGAAGAAAAATAAAACAAAATAACATAATAGAAGACATTATCTCTAAATCAGGAAACTCTTGTTGATTTGAGCCAAAGGTTTCCTTGGAAAGACTTCTACTCAAAGTGAAGATTATATGAGTAATATAGGGATTTGGAGAGATAATATGAGCATATTTTTGACAATCCAAGGGCTTGAGAGGTGTGGGTAAGGGGGTAGAGGTGCGGGCCTTTTATAAGAGGGAGGAGGGTCACTTTAGGAAAGTCTTGAAATGTTGCATTATTATAAAAATGTTTTCTAATTTTAAAGGTCCCAAAATGATATATTTCAAGGATAAGGTGATAAGGGTTTTAAATACATCCATAAAATAGGTTTTCAACGAGTGTAAGTCTTAGATTTTACCTTATCTTTTCATTTTATTTAAATCGTTCATTAATGAGGTAATCACTGCATCATCATGGTGTCACAAATAAATTTATTTATTTAACGTCTAAAAATTATAAAAAAATACCATAATGTAGGAAATATTTTTATCATTCCAATGAATATTTATAGTCTAATATATCATTTATGTAAACAAAATTAAATTTTTTTACTTAGGTGTTACATAGTTTGGTTGTATTTTCCTTTCTTTAAAAAGAATATGATAAATGGTCACAATCACAAAAAAGTGATTCCATGGGGTCCCTAAGTTGGAAAAAGGCATCCCATGGTCGTCCATGATGCAACCAAGAGGATTTGGACACATGTTGGGGTCATTTAATATTATTATGATATTATTTTATTATTTTTAACTAACCGATTACTAATTAACCATGATAATTAAAGGTAATTACCATTGTTACTATTCATAATTTCCAAAAACAGAAAGGTCTTAATTACATAATTTGGAATTTATGATTCCAAATATGTAATAAATTTTACCAAATTCCAAACACATAAATTTCAGTAATTAATTTAAAAATAATTTCTATTGTCACAACCAAAGACGGGTTTTTAAGAAGTAAAATTTATCAAAATATTGACTTGTTTTTACATCCAATTGAAAATTGAAATTACTTTCAATGAACAAAATTGTATTAAGTTATAAAAAAATAATTCAATTTCATTTTAAAACCAATTAAAATGAAAATATAACTATATAATTAAATTAGATGAAAAAGTAGTTTTGATGTAAAATGCAGTATTTTTCACTATTCATTAAAATGAACATTTGTCAGAAAAACAAAAAATTTATCCAAAGTAAATTTGATAGTTCAACTTCAAAAATAAATTTTACCTAATTAAAAACATAGAAGTTGAATTAATTAATTTTATAATCAATTCCCAGTGTCAAAACAAATAGCGCGTTTTTAAGAAACAATATATATCAAAAGATTGAGACTTATTTATATCCAATTTCAAAGTGAAATTAATTCCAATGACCAACATTGAATTAAATGGTAACAATATATTCTAATTAAACTTTAAAAATAATTAAAAAGATTATATAACCCTATAAATAAAATATATTAAAACGAGGTTTTGAATTAAAATACATCATTTTTCACTATTCATAAAAAAAATGAACTTTATAGGAAAAATAACAAAAAATTACACAAAGTAAATTTTGATATCTCAATTATAAAGAAGGATTTTATTTTTTCAAATATAACATATAAAATTGTCAGAAAGTGGATTTAAAAATGGTTTTCCATCAAAAGGTGGTTAATCATCCTTTTAAAGAATATTATAATGTTTATGATTAAAATTGGATTCATTCGCATTTTAAGCCTATAAATGTTTTTGGATAACTGTAAAAATATTTAACAAACATATATAATAATTTTTTAGTTAGTTTTGTTCATTCCTGCCATTACAACAGTTAGGCGTTAACTACCATTTAAAATAATTTTATTATATTATTAGTGTGCAATGTAAGATTTCAAAGAAACTTGTTGTTGTGTATTGGGTACGCCATTGAACATAGCATTCCCTTTAAAGTAATATTAAAATTTTATTCAAAAATATTAATAAATATTAAAATTTCATATTCTTTATTTACCTGGGATGTTACATCCTTCTCCCCTTTTGGGAATTGTGTCCTCGCAATTTTAAAATTGGGCTCGAAAGATTCATTGAAAGCCCCACATCATAAAAAGAGTCAGTTAAAATATCAATTTAAAAGAAATAAAGAAAAGTAGAATGTCCACCTAAGACAAAAAATACTAGGATTACATGAATACATGGATATAGAGGAGAAAACAAACCATCATGTTCTGATGGAGAGTGATAGAAAACTTGATTTAGGAGAAAATTAACCTCTAGAAAATCACAAACTTGTGATGGGTTAAACGGTATTTGATTCCTCTGTAGGAAAAGTTAACAGATTTTTTTTTGTTTTAAGTTACTTTTGATTGGGGAATTTATTTATGGGATTAACTAAAACATAAGGAAACATACTTACTTATCAAGTAGACTTTTATCTTTTACTAGATTTCTATCACAAACTCATATTTTCTCCAAATGATGAGTATTTAGGATGACTTGTTCCCATTAAGAGCGCTATAATCAACATAGATAGAATCTCCTAATCCCCAAAAGATGAACTATATATTTCCCATTTCTTTAGACCTTAACCAAAACCAAACTGGTTATTACAAGGACCGATAATCCCCAAAAGGATAATCTTTTAGAGAAAAAAACTACACTTAATCTCCAAAATTCAAAAAAAAGAACCCAAGGTTCAAGATAGACCCTTAAATAAACAGCTATCCATAAAATTCGTCAAAGTTATCCAAACTAATATTGAAACCCAAATCTCTGAAGGATTTAATCACATTGTCTTCTAAGGTAAATCTTAACATCTATCTCCAAATAACATCAGTTACTCTTAAAGTCCCATTCTGAAAAGTAATTAACCTAATCACATATCCTCCATGATATGTTAATCATTTCCATACATAACTCAAAATAAACTTTTTCCTGATTCATAAGATCATATAACAAAAACGAATTAGTCATACTAACCAGGGACTTCACATAGTCCAGTGGTAGGTGATAAATACCAGTCACACTTTGGTTGTGGGTTCGATTACCGCAGCTTCATCTGATGTGACGGGTAGTCACACAGTTTGCGTGTTGTCCATTTTTAAAAACTACATAATTTTATAACATTCTAAAGAAGAGATAAATTCAAAAAAATTAAACATAAAATATTTTAACCACAATGGTTATCTAATAACATTCGTTTTGCATCCCAAAATGTATTAACTAGTAATTACCTCAAATTCAAGGATCATATAAACCAATATGGTTCTTTATAACTATATCCACAAAAGAAAGGATAATTTTTCCTTGAATAAAATTTTCATAAATGAAACATCAGGGTTACACATACTATAAAAAGTCTTCTAATGTAATAACATCATCAAAAGAGCCTTAATACTTTTTTTGAATTTCACTATCATAAAATATACCATAACTCTTGAATCCATCAAATGTTTACTTCTTACTCATTCAACATTCTTCATGATCCATTACCCATTCCTTTCTAAATTATCCTGAAATACTTCTTTCCTACAAAAAAAATCATGAATCATATCCTAAGATTTCAATAATAGGAAAACATATGTTAAGAAAAAATTAGAGATTTTCAAAGTGTTTGTTCAATGTAGTTCTATGGTGTAAAAAGAGATTGTAAATTTGCTTAAGTTTTTAAGGTATAATAATGCATTATAATACAATAGTAATGACATTAAAATTTTTATTTGGAAAACATAATTATGTTTGGGAAAAGTATTCTCCGAAAAATGGAACAAAATGTTATAGTGGAGTGGATAAACTAGACATGGACTAAGAAGGCTTGAATCATGTGATTAAATTTTGGAATATAAAAGGAAATTTGGATAAAAGAAATTAGTTTATCATTATATATTGTGAACATGCGTCCTTTCACACTTTTGAACAAAGATATTCTAGAATAATTATTGTATAGAAAACCAATGAATGTTACCCACATGAAAGCTTTCAAAAGTTTCTCCTATATCCAAGTTGATTATAAGGATTGGGAAAAGATGAAAAAAAGCCCAACAATATTTTTTAGGGAATGGAGATGAGAAAATTGGATTTAAAATTTTGGATAATGAATAAAATATTATATTTATAAGTAAAAAATGTTCCCTTAAATGAGAAGGTCTTATTAAAATACCAAAACTCAGGAAAAGATGATGTTGAGAAAAAAGAATCAACTAACTATATCGATGTAGATATAAATGGAAATTAAAAAAGTATAGAAGTTATGGAATGGTAAAGATGAATGTAATATATATAGTATTATATTGGGATAGTGGTAGATATATTTAAAATCATAGGAACTACGAAATCTTGGGATAAAGATCTAGAAGGTGACGTTTTAGAGGTAGTAGTTTTTGAAAGACAATAATCATAATATTTGTTATAAAGGTCTATAGAATATGATTTCTAGTTTAGAGGTTCAATACTAATTTAGAGTACACATTTATTATATATATATGAGGAATGGATACCCCATAAGAAGTAGTGAGTCTGAGTGATTCTAGAAAGTGAGACTTAGACATGAAAAATGAAATGGGTTTATTACATAAAAACATAACATGGGAGAAAATAAAATTAATCCATGGGAATAAAGAACTATATAATAAAAGGATATTCCAGTTGAAAGAAGAATATAATATTAGAAAAAATATTAATGAATGGATATATATGAATGGGTTTCTACAAAATAAAGATGTGAATTTTCCTAACAGTTTCTCACTTATTATCAAACACAAAACCATATGAATAGTTTTGAGTATGGTTTCTTCTAAAATAGTGCATTTGGAATTGATTGATATGAAATAAATATTCCTTCATAGGGATTTAGAGGAAGAAATCCATATGAATTAGTTGAAGGGTGTAACATCCTAGGTAAATAAAGAATATGACATTTTCATATTTATTAATATTTGTGAATAAAATGTTAATATTACTTTAAAGGGAAATATATGTTCGATGGCGTACCCAATACGCAACAACGAGTTTCTTTGAAATCTTACGTTGCACACTAATAATATAATAAAATTATTTTAAATGGTAGTTAAATCCTAGTCGTTATAATGGCAGGATTGGATATAACTAACTAAAAAATGATTATATATGTTTCTTAAATCATTTAACATTTATTCAATAAATTTTAGAGGCTTAAATTGTGAATAAATCCAATTTTAAGCATAAATATTCTAATATTCTTTAAAACGTCGATTAACCACCTTTTGATGGAGAACCGTTTTTAAATCCACTTTTTGACAATTTTATATGTTATATTTGACAAAATAAAATCCTTATTTAAAATCGGGACATCAAAATTTACTTTGTGTAAAATTTTGTTATTTTTCCCATAAAGTTCTTTTTTTATGAATAGTGAAAAATGTTGTATTTTAATTCAAACCCTCTTTTTAATATAATTTATTTATATGGTTAGTTTATATTTTTAATTGGTTTTAAAGTTTAATTAGAATATATTTTTACCATTAAATACAATGTTGGTCATTGGAATTAATTTCACTTTGAAATTGGACATAAACATGTGTCAATCTTTTGATAGATATTGTTTCTTAAAAACACGCTATTTGTTTTGACAGCGGGAATTAATTATAAAATTAATTAATGAAAATTTTATGTTTTTAATTTGGTAAAATGGACATCATTTTTTAATTTAGAATATAAAATTTACTTTGGATAGATTTTTGGTATTTTTCTGAAAAATGTTCATTTTTAATTAATGGTGAAAAATACTGAATTTTACTTCAAAACTGCCTTTTCATATAATTTAATTATACTATTATATTGTCCTTAAATTTTTTTTTAAAGTTTAATTGAATTATATTTTTATCACTTAATACAATTTCATTCATTGGAATTAATTACACTTTTCAATTGGATGTAAAAACAATTCAATCTTTTGATAAATTTTATTTCTTAAAAACCCATCTTTAGCTGTGACAACTATAATTATTTTTAAATTAATTACTGAAATATATGTGATTGGAATTTGGTAAAATGGATTCAATATTTGGAATCAGAAGGTCCAAATTATGTAATTAAGACCTTTTTGTTTTTGGACATTATGAATAGTAATGATGGCAATTATCTTTAATTATCATGATTAATGGGAATCGGGTAGTTAGGGTAATAAAATAATATCATAATAATATAACATTTCCCCAAAATGTGTCAAAATCCTCTTAGTTGTGTCATGGACGACCATGGTATTCCTTGTTCCAACTTAGAGACCCCATGGAATCACTTTTGTGTGATAGTGACCTTTTATCATATTATTTTTAAAGAAAGGAAAATATAACCAAACTATGTAACACCTAAGTAAAACAATTTTAATTTTGTTTACATAAATGATATTTTAGACTATAAAGAGTCATTTTAAATATAAAATTATTTCCTACATCATTGTTATTTTTTTATAATTTTTAGACATTAAATAAATAAATTTATTTATGGCACCATGATGATGCAGTGACTACCTCATTAATGACCGATTTTAATAAAATGAAAAGATAAGGTAAAATATAAGACAAAAACTTGTCTAAAACCTATATTATGTGTGTATTTAGAACCCTTATCACTTTATTCATAAAAATTTTCATTTTGGGACCTTTAAAATACGAAAACCATTTTATAATAAAGTAACATTTCAAGACTTTCCAAAAGTGACCCTCCTCCCACTTATAAAAGGCCCCCATCTCTACCCCCTTACCCACACCTCTAAAGCCCTTGCATCAACCAAACTATTCTCATATTATCTCTACACATCCAAGTATTGCTCCTAGAAGCCTCACTTTGGGCATAAGTCCTTCCAAGGAAGCCTTTGGTTCAAATCAAAAAGAGTTACCTGATTTAGAGGTAATGTCTTCTCTTATGTTCTTTTGTTTTATTTTGCTTCTATAACCCCATAAACTCTTTTTATTGATTTATTTTGTAACAACACAAGTATATTAAATATACTAGGATGTTTTTATGAGAATTATTAGAGCTAAACTTACACACACCTCCATCAAATGGTTGAAGAACATACTGTTTCTGTGGGTGGTAAATTACTACCTCACGAAACGATGACTGTTCAATCAACTTTTAACACCTCTCATGGTAGACATTATTATGTAACTGTATTTATATATAATATATATTATATTTATGTCCTATAAATTATTCTGTATTTTATATTTAAAACATTCCTTTATGCTTTTCATGTTGTGCAAATGTGATAATTTCAGATGAGGAAGTGCGGATAACCGCCCCCTCAAGTGATGTGACTCATTCATGCCAAACATGGAATTTATAAATAATGTTATTAATGAAATTATGTTACCAATATAACATATATATTATATTGTAATTATAATATATCTATGTCTAATTTAGTTTTAAATTCCATTAATATGACAAAAAAATGAAATTATCGTTAATGCATACGTACGGCCTACCGTCTCCACGAATGGTACATTTCATTTCTTATATCCAAACATTATGGAATATTATTGAATACATATATACTGGATATATATGATATTTAATTCATTAACACCATTTCAGAGATGATGTTCTTATAACTACATGGACAATTCTCTTCAAGCATGTTCATTGTTGACTCATGTACCAAAAATCGACAAAACGTATGATATGAAGTCACGTATTTAACTAATTATTAAAACATGATAATATGTGATATTAATTGAATAATAAACATTAAATTATTTCATTAAGAAATTAGAGATTTATCAAAGTTTATTATTCCGGAATATAAAGAAACGAACAAGACAAGTCGGATTTGAGGTAAGGGGATTTCTTATCTCACTTTTAATTCTGTGATATTTCCATTGTTTTCCACTTATTGGTTTCATGTTGTTTATTGTGTACTGAAATTTCATATATATTATCATGATTCTATTTATATTCATGGTATTATGTGATTCATTTGGTGTTTATTATCTTTTGGTCATAAGACTCAATTGATTACAATGAGGTAATGGGTTTTTATCTCACTTTTTATTCCCATGAGATTCAGGTTACATTTGCCACTATTTCCTTTTTTGTGGTGTATTTACTGCCCATGATTGTATTATTTGTGTAATATAATTTAATTTATTGGTATTTGTACCTTCATTGTATGACCCTTCTTTCATGGAGTGTACGTTTCGAAAGTTACCCAAATCGGTAAGGGAACCTTTCACCCTCCTCTTTTAAAAGACTTATTTTTGTTAGGTCTTTTATTTTACATCTTCTTATGTTGGGATATGTTCTTATATATCCTTATTTCTGTAAATTTTATTTCCTATTGATGAGATACCCTTTTTATCTCTCATAAACTCATTTTCATAATTTTAAAGTGATGTCGTTAGGCTGTCGAATTTCTCTAAGGGAACTTCTAAACCCAATTTCAATTCTTTGGGTTAAACCAATACTTCTTGATTATGTCATACTATGAATATGGTTGGATGAACTCTGATTTTTTTACACTTAATATCCACTTATACTGGGTGTATTTATATTTTTCACACATAATTATATAATTTATTTATCCTTAACCAAAGGATACCATCTTTGTAAGGGACATCGTCTCAATCTTCATTCATTGAGGCATACTTCAATTTATATATGACCTTGTTTAATTAGTTGTACAATAAACCCTATTAAATTTTAATTTCATTAAAAAGGAATATTTTTACATGAAGTGTTTTACTAAATGACAAAAGTAATGTTTATGTCTTATTTATGCGGCGACAACGACTTCTCCGCCACCGTGACCATTATTTGAGTTTCGGCTTCCTATACAAGACATAACTTGTTTTACCATGTTTTACTTTATTAAGGTATTGGAAATTGTTTTGATAATTTTTTGATTATATTAATGTGTTGTATTGATATTTTGTGATTGAAATGTGGAAATTTTATGTTTAATTTATGAATTTTTTATGTGATACGATTGCGTTATGGTTCTTGGGAATTGTTTATGAAGAAGGGTGGTTCCGTGATAATCTAAGGGTGGGTGAGCCTGATATAGATCTCCAATGCATTGGGTAATGCGAAGGAGTTAAATGCTAAGGTTTCTCCAAAGAGATTTAGGGAATATACTGCGATGGGTATTCAAAATGTAACCATGAGGGTTACTCCCTACGTAAGAATGTTATGAATGCTTCAAGTTACCTTTATGTATTATGATTTCATGAGGAATGTTAAAGTGATTATGTTTTATGAGTAAGTATGATTTCATTGATTCTTATGTATATATGTACTAATGTTTTCTTTCTGTATTTTTATATCCCTTACTGAGATTTTTATGCTCATCCCAAGTTTTTGAAATGCTTTTCATAGGACCTAAAGTGGAATATGGTCAAGGATGGGATCAAATAAATTTCATGCTGTCTAAAACATGGAACTATTCATATTTCTTTTTTATGAGTTTTTATTTTGTTAAAAAAATAGAAACTGAGTAAATGTGTCTACTTGGTAATCATTGAGATGTAATAGTTATGTCCTAATTATCTAAAACTCTAAACCTACAAATATCCTCAGTGTGAATTATTCATTTAATTCAAGAATATGTAATGTTTTAATGATGGGTCCTTATAGTTGGTATCAAAGGTTATTTTAGATAACTTTAGAGGTTAGGGTATTCTTTAATCATAACTGACATTACCATAATGGTTAGGATTTCAGAAAGAGTCATAGTTTTTTTAGATAAAGTGAATGAGTTTAAGATAACACGAATAATTATATCTTTGTATTATATGATGATTTTACTGATATACTCACATTGGCCTTTTTGGTTTTAGTAAATTGTTGGATCTAGCAGGAACCAATGTAACAGTGGATGTAAAGAAAGCTGTGACGGTTTTCTAAATGAGAAACTGAATCATATGGGAGCTGCAATGAGAACTCTTGTGGTTATTCTCAACTGACTATATGGAGTCATGATTGAACAACTTATCCTTACTGATCTTTATAAGGCATCATATATGCGAGAAACAAATCCCTACGGAAGTTCACATGATAATCATAATAGTAAGTGTGTTCAAAAACCTATGTGTAAAATATGTGGAAAGAAACACCTATGTGTAAAATATGTGGAAAGAAAAACCTATGTGTAATATTTTATTCATTATCCAAAATTTTAAATCCAATTTTCTCATCTCCATTCCCTAAAAAATATTGTTGGGCTTTTTTTCATCTTTTCCCAATCCTTATAATCAACTTGGATATAGGAGAAACTTTTGAAAGCTTTCATGTGGGTAACATTCATTGGTTTTCTATACAATAATTATTCTAGAATATCTTTGTTCAAAAGTGTGAAAGGACGCATGTTCACAATATATAATGATAAACTAATTTCTTTTATCCAAATTTCCTTTTATATTCCAAAATTTAATCACATGATTCAAGCCTTCTTAGTCCATGTCTAGTTTATCCACTCCACTATAACATTTTGTTCCATTTTTCGGAGAATACTTTTCCCAAACATAATTATGTTTTCCAAATAAAAATTTTAATGTCATTACTATTGTATTATAATGCATTATTATACCTTAAAAACTTAAGCAAATTTACAATCTCTTTTTACACCATAGAACTACATTGAACAAACACTTTGAAAATCTCTAATTTTTTATTATGGATGTAAACTGATAATTTAATTTTTGGATCATTGATGAATGTAACAAAGTATAAAGACCCAAATGGACTAGGGAATCCCCATAAACATATTTCTATAAGAGCTATAACTTATGATACATTGGTTTCAAAATTTTAAATTAAATGATACCTTTATCTACCTTTTTAGTACAAAACTCTCACAAGATAAAAAATCCATGGGACCAAGCTTTAGTGGACGACTTGGGGGTCTCTTGTAAGTTTATAGTATGTTTATTGACTATGTTATATAAAAATACAAAGTGACATGGTAAGTGTCAAACTAATTAATTAAGAGTTAAAAGTAAAAGATAAGGTTACAATAGTGACCCAAACCTATCTAAAATATATTGGATGAAATTATTTAGACCCATAACCACCTTATACTTTTATAAATACACTTTGTAGCCATTATAAACTTAATATGAATTTATTATAAATTAATACTTTCAGTTTTTCCTAAAGATCCCCTCCTCCCCCTTAAAAAAGGACACCACTTATAACCAATTATAACACCTCTAAAGCATTTTGGCTCATCCAAAATCTGCCCAATTAATATTCCTACATCCCTCTACTAATCCTATAAGCCTTACCTTAGGTAGAAGGCACTTTAAGAGTCCTTTTGGTTCAAACCAAAGGGAGTTACCCAAATTAACGGTAACGATTTCTCTTAGCTTCTTTTATTTTCTTTTACTTCTCTAACCCCTAAAATATTATTATTCTATTATTTTGTAACAAAACCAGTATAATAAATATACTAGGATATTTTTATAAGAACTATTCAAACTACACTTACACACACCTCCATCTAATGGGTGAAGAGCATAATGATTCTATGGATGGAAACCAAACGCCTCACGAAAAGATGATTGTTCAATTATCTTTTACCACCTTTCATCATGGCCATTATGATGTCACTACAATTAAATATGATATTAATGATATTTATAAGCTTTTGTAATTCCATTTTATATCATACCATTATTTGTTTCATGTTTTATATATATACGATAATTTCATTTGAGGAAGTGTGGACTACCACCCCCTCAAAGTGATATGACTCGTTCATACCATAGATGGATCGTATAAAGAATGTTATTAATGAACTTAAGTATCACATATAAGATATTATATTATACTGGAATAAAAATATACCAAGGTATAATTTGGTTTTTATTCCTTTTAAAATGAAAAAAGAAGTGGAAGTAGTGTTCGTGCGTACGTACGGACTACCGTCTCCACGAACACGATGAGATTCATTCCCCATCATATCCATTCAAGTATAATTCTCGTTAGATGATTAAAAATAATGTTTAAGGACTTGATTTAATTATGGATATGAATAAGATACAACCTATCCATAACAAACATGTCTTATGTAACAAAACATATAAAATAAAACGAGTAAGTTAACACTCGAAATGACGATAATACTAAGGTATTATTAACAAAGAAATGGTAAAAGATCATATATGATATCATATTAATGTATATGAATCTTGTATAATTTAATAACAATTATTTCACCATTATACAGGAGGTTAAACTACCCTCAACCAAGGAAATATACAAGGTAAGGGTTTATTTCACAATCTCTTCATTATCTGTGGTTGTTTATACATAATTATATACTGAGACCTCTTTATCATCCACATCCATGTTTCTTAAAAATGTATTTCAAAACATTATTACTATTTTACAGAATATGGGTTAAAGTCATTTATACCGTTGTTTTAATTTTTTTAAGAAGTTTATAAAGGAATCTTTCTGTCATTTTCCAAACAAGGCCCTTTTTATCCTTTTCGACAAAATTAAGGTAAGAATTCCTTTTTTTAACTTATACGGAAGGTGCAGCTATTTTCCACCATTTTAAAATCTTCGAATCTTCCATTACAAGATTATAAGAATATTTTCAAAGTAAATGTTTTATTTTATAATTATGTGACTTTTAAATGATTTCAGAAAAAGATATATTTCTCTCAAATAGTTTTGATTTCATCTATGTCAACATCCTTTGATGGATTTTAAGCTTATTTGAAGTTGATTTGTTATGATATAAAACTTTCATTTTATTGAAGGTTTTTTGATATGTTTGACTATGGATGTGTTATTTTTATACCATTCATGGTTTATGGAGAAAGTATTGACATTTCTTATTCTAGTTTTAATACGAATGTTTATGTTATGTATAAACCTATTCATATAAGGAATGCATTGGACTTAATAAGTGACGGGTGGAGCCTGCTATAGATCTTCGATGCATCGGTAGGTCTCATGAGACAAACTAGTGTCTTGGAATGAGGCCTTGACAAAATATTATTTGTAGTCTTAGCACGAGGCCTTGGCTACGTGGTTATGATAGTTTGGAATTATGCATTCCATCATTATGAAAGTGGTTATTGATATTGAGTGTGATTATTCGAATAGTATAATATCTATGTGAATAAGTAAATGGGAATAATTAATTTTATTTCTGCCATTTTATTCTAAAGTTCAAGTTTAAAAGGCTTTTTTAGTTATAAATCGCCTTAAATGTTTATGCTTATTTATGAAAGTTTCCACTATATTGTTATCCTTACTGGGCATTTGATCTCACCCCTTTCTAGGTTTTACTTTTCCCAGGATGTGAAGAAGTATTTAACAAATGACCTGCTGGGATAGTATAAGTGGATATGAGTGTGGAGACAAGATGTTGTTGTAGTTTTCACATTATGATGTAATGTAACATTTATGAATGTATCTAGTGTTTCCAAGGCTACTAAACTAATTGGTCTTTCAAGACATTATCTTTTGTGATCATGCCCATGTTATTTAATAATTCACCGACTCTGGGTAACTGGGGTGGGGGCGTTACAGTTGGTATTAGAGGATGTTTAGTACAAACCTTGGAAGCTAGATTTAGATAAACTCTGATTAGAGCATGTAGACCTAAGATGGAATTTTAGGATTAGTATAGAAGACCTTCCTAGAATTTTGGTATTGTATAGATTTTGTGAGTTTTTAAAGCAATACATCCTTGTATGGATACGAGCAGGTAGAGGCGGCTTTGGCACAGATGTACATAGGGGTAAAACCCGAAAACACAACTTTGTGCTAGAATAGAATGAGAACTGGTGCACGACAACGAGCCTTGATGCACTCTCGGTTACAACACTCCTGAGGGATATGTTTAGGATAATTATCATTTTCTTTACATGTCATTATGAAGGGTTTATGATTATATAATTCCTCAATGAAAACATTTTTATGATTATGGATTATATCCATAAACTGTTCAGTCTACTTTAGGTATTTTACAAATTTGGAATTATAACAAATCATAAACTGACATAGTTTATGCTATTGTATAGAAATGGCACCCAGTAGAAGGAATGTGAACTCCATTAATACGTATGATCCAAAGAGTAAGAAGGATCATATCTTTAATGGTATTAATCCAACATTTAGAAGGGAAATTGTCTCCCATGTATTCTCAACAAATGAAGAAATAAGATCATGTGTTAAAAAAATAATTAATGAATTCTCTGAGTCCAATTACTTTGAAGGGAAGCAAGAGAAGGAAAGGATGGAAGAGAGAAAGATGGATAAAGGGAAGAGGGAAAGGAAGAATTTTACCATATGTAATAACTATGGTAAGAAACACCCTAGAACTTTCCTAAAGGGAATGATATATTTTTATAAGTGTGGAGAAAAAGGACACCAAGTACGTGACTGTAAGGGTAAGAAAAAGGTTTCAAATGAACAATGCTTCATCTACAAAGAGTTGTGACACTACACGAACCGATGTCCAAATCATCAAAGTATTCCCCAAATGATGCTATTGGATAATAATCAACATATGATACTACTACAGATGAGGAGGAATGATTAGAGTTCTTATGTTGTTATTAAATAATTATGTCATTTTAGTGTTGTATCAACAATGTACTGGTTATAATAAAAATGGAGTATATAAGGATTGTACGGTAGTACTATTTCATTAAGGACTTGAGATTCTGTGGAACCAAGAAAAGTGACTCAATAGCAGGTTAAATTTTTGGAAAATATATGTTTGAGAGAAAGATAAACCATAATATGGTTCTGATACCGAGGTGCTGATTTTGGAATAATACATGATTGATTTGGATAAATTATATTGGATATTCTTGACTAACTTGAAACTGAATAATGATTTGTATATTCCATCATTGCTGGAATTTACAACATTTTTGTATGGATGAATTATATCTAGTATTCTATAAGGAATAAGGGATCATGAATGTAATAAATAAGGTTTTATGGTAATTCAGGATGTTTTAGTGTTTTAAAAGAATACATGAATATGGTATTCATATGTTATTACGTGGTAAAAAGGATCTACATTATGATTACCTTCTATATAAATTTTGGACTGAGAGTTTGGAAAGAATTATTTTGGATAAGTATAAAGGTTGTAATGGATTATATTTTACATTGGATTCTATTGTTAAGGTTATTTTTGGATATTTATAAAAATGACAACACGCAGACTGTGTGACAACCCGTTGCGTCGGACAAAGCTATGGGAATCGAACCCACAACCATAATACGATTGGGATTTATCACCTAAAATTGGACTACATGAATTACATGGAGTGTATAATGCATTTTTTTTTATGTTTTGATATATGAATTATAAATTTATTTTTGGAACCCTATACGGTTAGGATAAATAGAATATTTTTGAGTTTTATTACATTTGGAGTGAAAGATGGGTTTGTGATAAAAATTTATTAAAGAATGAATGTCTACATGATAAGAAAGTATATTTCCTTACATTCTTAGTAAATATCATAAATAAATTCCTCATCTCTATGAAAGTTAACATAAAATAAAAACGTTGTCGGCTAACTTTTCCTACTTGGGAATCAAAGACCGTTTAACCAATCAGAAGTTCGTGATTTTCTTGTAGTTAACTTTCTGCTAATCCTGTTTTCTACAACTCTTCATCAGACCTTGATGGTTCATTTCTCCTCCATATCCCTGATTTCATATAATCCTACTATGGGCTATCTCAGGTGACCTTTGTACTTCTCTTTCTTTCTTTTAATGTTATATTTTTATTAACCCTATTTCTAAAGTGGGTTTTCCAAAAAGGTATTTTCTATTTTCAACCTTTTATTTTCAAAGAAAAATTTCAAATTGTGAGGATGAAATTTATTGAAGTAGTGGAGAATGTAACACCCCAAAATTTCACGGTACGCTTCTCTTTGAATAATACAATAGCGTGTGTTGTACGCAACACTGAGTTCAAGCACACCACGACTTACCAAACTAGCCGTTCAAAAGAGGTTATGAATAGTACTAACTAAATTTTAAATTTTATATTATCCTTATAATTTTAGAATCCATATAATGAGTTTATAAGACATAATTTATGAAAAAATTCATTTTTTTCGGATAAAAGAAGTATTTTTCAAAAAATGAAATTTTACCACCTTTTAATGGCAAAGCCTTTTTAAATCCAATATTTGAAACTTTTATATATTCAATTTGACAAAATGAATTTCTTCTTTAGAATCTGGACAAAGGAATTTTGTTTCAATAAAGTTTTGATGTTTTTCTGATAACTTTCATATTTGGGTGAATAGTGAAAAATACTATATTTTAACTAAAAACAACTTTTTTAATCAAAATAATTTATAGTGTTAAATTATATATTTTAATGGTTTGGATGTATAAATAGATTAAATTTTTACCATTTAATCCAATGATGGTCATTTTAAGTAATTTCACCTTGTAATTGGACTTAAACAAGTGTCAAACTTTTGATAGTTATTATTTCTTAAAAATACGCCTTTTGGTTTTGACAGTGGGAATTAATTTTAAATTAATAAATGAAAATTCTATATTTTTAATTTGGTAAAATAGATATCATTATTTAATTTGGAATATCAAAATTAGATTATGGTTAATTTTTGGTATTTTTCAGAAAACTTTTAATCTTTGATGAATAGTGAAAAACATTTACTTATTGGTTAAAACTGACTTTTTATTTAAATACTTATTTATTTTATTTAAATTTATTTTAGGTAAAAATAGATACTTAATACCTATATAAGTTCAATTTCATTCATTGGAGTCAGTTTATAATAATTTTAGACATATAAAAATTTTATTGAACTTTTCACCGTCTTTTACCCATCTCCGAGGAGAATTTTCAAATTCACATAAAACTTAATTTTAATGATTCTGTGAGTGGAATTTCAAAAATCCAAGAGACATGATTGAAATAAATGAATAAAATGTGGTTTAATAAGACAAAAATAATTTTTTGTGAATAGTAACTTTTGACTTTTATTTAACGCGGTTAAATGTAAATATGGTAGTTCAAGGTAAAAATAATATTGTAATAATTCAAAAATACCTTAAAAAATATCCTAACCTTATTGGATGATTAATAGACGACCATGGGAATCTTTGGGTTGATTTTGTGACCCCATGAAGCCACTAGTATGTGATAATGACACTTTATATTAATTAAGTTAATGTAAATACAAAAATAACATAAGCATATATCTTTTAGAAAAACAATTTTTACATATTGGAATACATAAGATAAATTCGAATATAAATATTAATTAGAAAGATAATAAGATTTCCTACATAATGGTATTTTATTTTGAATTTTTAGAGATAATATAATTTAATTTATTTATGACACAATGATGATGCAATATTTTTCTTATTAATGAATGAATCAAATAAATGGTATTATAAATGATAAAATAAAAAACATTTGAATATTTGATGACATCCAAGATTTTTATAGGTTACTATGGCATGTTATTATTTATTAAATATATTTATTTTGAATTAATAAAGTTGTTATGACTTTCAAAAAAATCAATTATTAAATAGTGTAAATAATGACATAAAAGATTTTTTTTAAAACAAATATTATATTATTAGTTGATATAATATTCCTAAAAATCTAAGGTTCGGCCAAAGTACTTATATAATGATATGTGTATCATTAATGGACCACTTTGGGGTCTCATGGATGTTTATAGTAAGTTTATTGACTATATAATATAAAAATACAAAGTGACATGGTAAGTGTCAAACTAATTAACTAAGAGTTAAAACTAAAATATAAGGTTATAATAGTGACCCCAACCTGTCTAAAATCTATTGGATGAAAGGATTTAGACCCATACCCACCTTATACTTTAAATAATAAACTTTTAATCCATTATAAACCGAATATGAATTTATTATAAATTAATACATTAAATTTTTCCTATAGAGCCCCTCCTCCCCCTTATAAAATGACACCACTTCTAACTAATTACTCACTCCTCTGAAGCCATTTGGATCATCCATACAATTCCCCATTCATCTCCCTACATCCCTATTTTCCTTCTAGAAGCATTACCTTATGCATAAGGCACTTCAAGAGTCCTTTTGGTTCAATCTAAAAGTAGTTACCCAAATTAAAGGTAACGATTTCTCTTAGCTTCTTTTCTTTTATTTTACTTCTCCAACCCCTAAAATCTTATCATTATTTTATTTTGTAACAAAAAAAGTATAATAAATATACTAGGATATTTTTATAAGAACTATTCGAACTAAAATTACACACACCTCCATCTAATGGGTGAAGAACATAATGTTTCTGTGGATGGTAACCAAACACCTCACGAAACAATGATTGTTCAATTATCTCCTACCACCTTTCATGGTGGCCATTGTGATGGTACTGCAATTAAATATTATATTAATGATATTTATAGGCTTCTTAAATTCCATTTTATATCATACCATTATTCGTTTCATGTTGTATATATATACGATAATTTCATTTGAGGAAGTCTGGACTACCGCCCCCTCAAAGTGATATGACTCATTCATACCATACATGGAACATATAAAGGATGTTGTTAATGAATTTAAGTAACATATATAAGATATTATATTATAATGGAATAATAATATACCTATGTATAATTTGTTTTTGATTCCTTTTAAAATGAAAAATGAAATGGAAGTAGCGTTCGTGCGTACGTACGGACTACCGTCTCCACGAACACAATGGGATTCATTCCCCATCATATCCATTCAAGTATTATTCTCATTCGATGATTCAAAATAATGTTTAAAGACTTTATATAATTATGGATGTGAATAAGATACAACCTATCCATAAAAAACACGGCTTATGTAACAAAACATATTAAAGAAAACGAGTAAGTTAACACCCAAAACGACGATAATACTAAGGTATTATTAACAAAGCAATGGTAAAAGATCATATATGATATCATATTAATGTATATGAATCTTGTGTAATTTAATAACAATTATTTCACCATTATATAGGAGGTTAAACTACCCTCAACCAAGGAAGAGTACAAGGTAAGGGTTTATTTCACAATCCCTTTATTATCTAAGGTTGTTTATATGTAATTATAAACTGGGACCAATTTATCATCCACATCCATGTTTCTTAAAAATTTATTTCAAAACATTATTAATATTTTACAGAATATGGGTTAAAGTCATTTATAAACTTCATTTTGACTTTTTATATGAGGTTTACAAAGGAATCTTTCTGTCATTTTACAAACAAAGTCCTTTTTAACCTTTTTGACAGAATTAAGGTAAGAATGTCTTTTTTTAAATTATACGGTGGGTGCGGCTATTTTACAAAATTGTAAAATCTTCTAAGCTTAACTTACAAGATTATAATAATATTTTCAAAGTAAATTTTTTATTTTATAATTTTGTGACTTTTAAATGATTTCAAAAAAGAGATATTTCTCTCAAATAGTTTTGATTTCATCTATGACAACATCCATTGATTGATTTTAAGCTTATTAGAAGTTGATTTATTATGATACAGAAATTCCTGATTGTATTTAAGGTTTTGTGATATGTTTGACTGTGGATGTGTTATTTTTATACCATTCATGGTTTATGGAGAATGTATTGACATTTCGTATGCTAGTTTTAATATGAATGTTTATGTTATGTTTAAAGCTATTCATATGAGGAATGCATTGGACTTAATAAGTGAAGGGTGGGGCCCGCTATAGATCTTTAATGCATCGGTAGGTCTCATGAGACAGACTAGTGCCTGGCATGAGGTCTTGAAGAAATCTTATTTGTAGTCTTGGCACGAGGCCTTGGCTATATGGTTATGATAGTCTGGAATTATGCATTCCATCATTATGAAAGTGGTTATTGATATTTCATGTGATTATTCGAATAGAAAAATATCCATGTGAATAAGTAAATGGCATTATTTCATTTCATTTCTTCCATATTATGCTGAAGTTCAAGTTTAAAAGGCTTTTGTTTTATTTATACCTGGCCTTAAATGTTTATTCTTATTTCTGAAAGTTTCCGCAATATTGTTATCCTTAATGGGAATTTGAGCTCACCCCTTTCTATGTTTTACTTTTCCCAGGATCTGAAGAAGTATTTTACGAATGACCAGCAGGGATAGTATAAGAGGATATTAGTGTGTAGACAAGATGTTGTTTTAGTTTTCACTTTATGATGTAATGTAACATTTATTAGTGTATCTATTATTTACAGGCTACTAAACTAATAAGTCTTTCGATACTTGATCTTTTGTGATCATGCCAATGTTATGTAATAATGCACCAACTCTAGGTAACTGGGGTCGAGGAGTTACATCAATTCCATAACCCCATAATTTCAAAAGTTATTATTCTAGAGAATTTTTCTCTACAAGATATTCTCATATATATAATGTATCATCTTTAAAACCTATTTCCACAACAATAGAGCTCTGAGTAATCTTAAAAACCATGTCTTTGAATATTTTTCACAATCCTACTTCATCTAACAAATAAATGAAAACTATATTCATCCATAAATTTGTTATGTTCTATGTAACTCCTTGAACCATTGTTTATTATTATAACATTAACATTATCCTTCCCCACAATCCCTACCAATTATATAATATAATGAAACACCGTAATAAATGATATATTATTCTAATAAAATATTAACACTTCATAATAAATTACTCTCACCATCAATAGAATTATTGGTGGAATATGAACTTCTAAAATAAACCATCCATTAATTCACCCTAAATTCCCTAAAATCTTTCAACAGGTTCCCCTTCTTCCCTTAATAATAACATGATGTCCTAGCCCTAGATAATCTACCTTCATTTATTTTCTATATTTATCTTATGATTTTTTCTAACAATTTCATTAAATAGAACATCCTCTACATTACACATTGATTATTGTTCTAGTAGGTGAATAGAATTACTTATTCCAAGAATGTTTATTTAGAATTAGATCATGGGAATCTAAAAAAGTATCCTAGTCAACCTACAATAATTACTTATAACAATAACCATCATTTCCATTGATTCTGGTAGTGATGAAAATAATAAAAGATCCCACACATCTTCCATGAATGTCACTTCTTCTGATTTGAGGTGACTCTAAATATTGTTCAATTCATTTTCATGATTAGTTGATATGATACCTTTCAAAATTATCCTGATGAGTAGCCCCCACATCATGAAAATTTTGTTAATAGCTATTGGATTCTCATAAATGATTGATAGAGACATTATTTTCTCTAATATGGTCTTCAAATCTCAAATGATTAGGAAATTTTCCATTCTATTGTTATATAAATATTTCCATGTGTCTTCTCATCTACCCTTCCCCATTCCACTTTTTACCATTTCATTCAATTTGAGTCCTTTAAATAGAACCAAATGGTCATATGGATATAAATATTCTATCATATTCATCCTCTAGAAACTGAAATCATTCTCATTGAAATTTTCAATCTATTCATTACTTTATTTTAAATCCATACCTTCTAAAATAGTTAACTCCCACTAAATCAAAAAAATGGAGACAAGAATTTCACCTGATTATTATGATACCGATTGTGCAATATCTTAGCTCTAATGCCACATTTTGGGAATTGGAACCACTAATAATGAAAATAAAACCACTAGAAGCAAAAAATTTAGAAAAAATATCTAGAACATTTATGATTGGAAGAATTCCATTAACTTTTTCAGTCATTCACCTATGAGAAAAAACATTCTCTCATCCATTATCTAAATAATGACAAAAAAATAGTTCAAAAACATATGATTTGAACCATACTACTTCTTAAAAGACTCCTACTTCTGAGATAATCAATCCAATTTGGGTTCCATGTTCCAAATACACACCTTAAAAATATAGAAAAAAGGAACTTGAAAGGTGGTTCAAATTTCCCAGCAGATCAATCCCATATATTTTAATTCACCATAGGGTTAGATCTGACTACATGATTATAAAACTATCATTATATAAATTTATCCCATAGATAATGCATAAAATTCATCAATAAGAAAAATATGTTTCATGAATATTGTCTGACCACATGTGGAACCCTGAAAGGCCTCCAGTCAAATCTCATATATACTTCTGGAAATATCATCCCTATGGCTAGAAATTTTCCTACATAGGGTCTCATAAACTATAACTCAATGTCTATATTCCCATCAGGGAATATTAATTATAAATAAATTACTATTCCATGAGGTAAAATCAATAGTTTATAATACCTAACATATAAAAAGTTTCATGTTATATATCCATATCTCAAACCCTATGGTTTCCTAGGAAGAAACTTCTATATAGATTTTATCTCAAATAAGAGGTAGATCATGTGATCCTTAATTCTTATTATTATATGTTCCTAATCAATCTATCCCACATAGAATAATCTATAACACCCCATCCTGGTTCACTGGATCTGAGTTGGAGTGCCACATGGCCTCATACATGCCTTGTATAAAAGTTGTTGTCAAATATTGGTCGTGGATAATGTCATACATTGGGGATATTATTCCCTCAGTATTGATTAATACAAACATAAATAATAGTATAATAAATAATAAACATGAAAATATAATATTAAATCAAAAATATATACTAAATAAATAAATTCTGTCACATGTAACAAAATGATAAACTGATGTTTGTCTTACATCAACTATTAAAAGATGATCCCGATATGTGGTAGATAAATTCATGTGATAAAAAAATAAAGGTATAATGGAGGATGTAATATAAAAAATATTCTAATTTATTTATTAGTATTTCCTATGCCTTCAACCTACTCTTCTTCCTTGATCTCCTAACATGGGACACTCCCCTTATTTGGATCCTTAACAATAATGTATGAACACACACCAGGGCCACCATGAAGTTTGTGACTGTATAACCCAAAAAAATCCCCTTTACATAAGTATGAAAATATATGTGATTTCATTCACTAATATTAAATAAAAATAAAAAACAAACACGGATGTCAAGAAATCGGGTGCTACCCAATATGCCATGAATATTAGCCATACCTTCCACAATAAACACCGAAAGAAAAGGATTGTCTCATACCAGTAGAAACATCATACACTAAGTATGAAGTATAAATAATGTGGGAACAACATATACAATCAGTCACAAAATAAAAACCATACCATAAAATAGGTTATGGACCCATTGCTAAGATTATATACAGCAAATAATATAGGAATTGAATCTCAAGAGGGAATAACAGATCTAAACTCCCACTTGAGTTGTACCAACAAACTCATCCAAAACATATTCCTGTGGATATATCTCCTTAATAAGAAGTATTTTTGTATAGGGTATAACATAACCACCCTTATATATAGTCCAAACTAATACCCTTATTCAAGGTAATATACCATGGTTAATTTTTATTTTCACTCATCATACAACCATCTTGGATTCCAAAAAATATATACACAATCTGTTGGGCGGAGAAAGAAAGGAGTGATGGCAAGAGGGGGGGTGAATTTCCTTTTTAAAAATGATTAACAATTTAAAAACAAAGTGAAAGTGCATCGGAAATAAAAGAGAAAAAACACACAACTTGATAACGGAGTTCGGCTTAAACCCAAGCCTATGTCTCCGCTCCCAACTCAACCGTTGAGAGATTTACTATCGCTTGCTTTTCAATGGTTTTAGCAAGAAACCCACTAGACTTTAAGGTTAGTCTAGAACCTATTACAGCTTGCTTTTATTGGTTGAGCAAGAACCCACTAGCCTTCTTACAGGTGAAGGCTAGCTCACCTATGACACAAGCCTTTTAAAGGGAAGGCTTGTCTAACCTCTTCACACCTTGAAGGTGGTGTGAAAACCCAAAAGAGAGGATGAGAGAAAGAGTTGGGGGTTTGTAGGCACAAACCCAATTTGATGCTCAAAATAAATAAATAATGAAAAACCGTAATGGGAGAATCCTTGGGCGCCAAAGGATTGATGGAGTTGATGAATAGCGCTCCCAAGATTCTTTGGTGATGCTCCTTGATTGTGGAAGTGAGTAGGAGCAAGTGGGGTTCCCTTGGAGGAATGCACCGGAGGTTCGCCAAATGATCAAAGATATTTCCCGTGATCTTCTTTGGCTTGGTTAAGTTTCCGGGGCTTCCTAGTTCTTTATTTATAGAGGGGGAACCCTCAAATGGCCTTTGGGAGGCTTCGGAGCCGTTGGAGAGGCCTTCGGAGCCGTTGGGAGGCAAGTGGACAGGGCTGGTCAAAGGCCCAACGACTAGTTTGACTGGCTCTACTGGCTGACCGGTACAGAGCCACCGGTTGGCCGGTGTGTGCAAAATGGAGGAGGGCTTCTGTCCAGGCGCCACCGGCTGGCCGGTGAGGAGGCCACCGGTTGGCCGGTGCTGAGGCAGTGGCTGACACTGTTCTGGCTGGGTGCCACCGGCTGGCCGGTGCTGAGGCCACCGGTTGGCCGGTGCTGAGGCAGTAGCTCAGCCTTCTGCCCAAGGTCCATCGGCTGGCCGGTGGTGAAGCCACCGGTTGGCCGGTGGACATGAAAAACAATCCACTGTTCTTCCTTTGACACTTCTTGCTCCTGAAATCATGCCTATTAACAAAAACACTTGAAAACAAGATTAGATAAAAAGGAAGGTGATTGTGATCATGAAAATTAAACCACGAGGGGTACGAGAGGTACAACAATCTCCCCCTATTTTGATGATCACAATCACCAAAACAAACAATGTAGAAAGACTGAAATGAGAGGCATGCTTTAAAATATTTTCCCCCAATCAACCAAGAATTTCTCCCCCTTTGTGATTATCCAAATAGCACGGGGCATAAAACTTGATTGATGGATAGTTGAAAAACAAGATAGCAATTTTAAACCAATTGAAATTTTTGAAATTTGAATTGAAATTTTTGAATCAAAGTTTGAATTGAAAGTTTGAAATGAAAAATTGAATAACAGTTTGAATTGAATGTTTTGAAATGAAAAATTGAAAAACAGTTTGAATTGAAAGTTTTAAATGAAAATTGAAAATAAATCCAAAAGGCTTAAAAGATCCTAACTCCCCCTAAATAAAAACAACAAATCACCGGGGAGAAGTTTTTGGAACCGAGACAAATTTTGGTCCGGTGAGACTCGTTAAAAGGGATTTTTCAATCCACACTTGTCTAGTGGCGGGTCTTCTCCTATAAAATTCATCGTTAAAGAAAATAGTTTTTGGCCTTCCAAACCGGGCATTTTTGCAATTGCACTCATAGATTAAGTGCCCGGGTTTTTTGCAATAATTACAAAATTTAAATTGAGAGCTCCCCCTTACAAAAATAGTAGGTGCATGAGAAGAGGAAGCTTTCTTGGAATAGCCAAGCCCTTCGGTGGTTCTAGATATGCGTTGGGAACCAAGGAGTTTGGTCAAATTTTGTTCCCCTTGGGTGAACTTAGCAAGAGATTCCCTTAAATCCTTGATTGTTGATTCCATGGATTCAACATCGGGAAGGTTTTGGATCTTGAGGGACAACTCCTCCTTTTCTTTGAGAATTTGTTCCTTTTCGGAAGAGAGTTTTTTGAAATTCTTTTTTAAAGAAACAAATTTGGAAGAAAGTTCGTGAAAACCTTCCTCCAATTGATCTCTAGCATGTTGGAGATCCTCGTAGGATAAATGATTTAAAGAATTTGAAGAACAAGAGGAAGAGGAGTCGGAAGAAGTTACCTCATGATATGCCATTAGGCATTTGTTACCGTTGTCACTTGAGGAGGATGAGGAGGAGGATGTGGAGCTATCACTCCATGTGGCCTTCAATGCCTTCTTCTTTTCCTTTTGCTTGGCCTTTTTCTTGTTGAGTGGACAATCGGGCTTGTAATGGCCTTTCTTTCCGCACCTGTAGCATGTTACCTTAGGCTCGGATTTTTCGTTGGATTGAGCCTTGCGGGATTTCTTCTTCTTGTGCTTCTTCATGAATTTGTGCATTTTGCGGGCGAGATTCTCCATTTCGGAATCGCCGCTTGAAGAGGAAGAAGATGAGGAGGAGGAGCTTTCTTCTTTTTGTACCTTGAAGGCGATGTTATTTGGAGTTTTGATCGGTTTGCCTTCCTTTTCAGCTTTCCTCCTCATGGTAATCTCATAAGTCATGAGTGATCCGATGAGCTCTTCTACCGGCATGTTCTTGATGTCTTTAGCTTCTTGGATTGCCGTGACCTTTGGTGCCCATGAGCTTGGTAGGATCCATAGGATCTTCTTGACCATTGTTTCTGCAGAAACATCATCACCAAGAGATTTTCTACCATTGCAAACGTCAGTAAAACGTGTAAACATCTCAGTAATATTTTCAAATGGATGCATGGTAAAAGACTCAAAATCTTGACGGTACATGTCCAATCGAGTATCCTTGACTTTGTTGGTCCCCTCATGGGTAACCTCCAAAAGTTTCCAGATTTCATGAGATGAGGTGCATGTGGAAACTCGATTGAACTCATTACGATCAAGGCCGCAATATAGAGCGTTCATGGCTTTGCCATCAAGCTCGAAATTTTTAATATCGGCTTGGGTCCATTTGGATTCATTGGGAGAGGAAAGTGAATAACCATGCATGACAATTTTATAAATGGGATAACCTATACTTCTAAGAAAAGTGGTCATGCGGGTTTTCCCATAGGTGTAGTCTGTTCCATCAAAGAATGGAGCACAACCCAAAGAATATCCTTCGGGGGCGAAAGAAGTGGAAGCCATCACAATGGATCTTAAATTTGAAACCGGTTAGGGTATTACTCAAATTTTGGCTCTGATACCAAATGTTGGGCGGAGAAAGAAAGGAGTGATGGCAAGAGGGGGGGTGAATTGCCTTTTAAAAAATGATTAACAATTTAAAAACAAAGTGAAAGTGCAGCGGAAATAAAAGAGGCAAAACACACAACTTGATAACGGAGTTCGGCTTAAACCCAAGACTACGTCTCCGCTCCCAACTCAACCGTTGAGAGATTTACTACCGCTTTCTTTTCAATGGTTTTAGCAAGAAACCCACTAGACTTTAAGGTTAGTCTAGAACCTATTACAGCTTTCTTTTATTGGTTGAGCAAGAACCCACTAGCCTTCTTACAGGTGAAGGCTAGCTCACCTATGACACAAGCCTTTTAAAGGGAAGGCTTGTCTAACCTCTTCACACCTTGAAGGTGGTGTGAAAACCCAAAAGAGAGGATGAGAGAAAGAGTTGGGGGTTTGTAGGCACAAACCCAATTTGATGCTCAAAATAAATAAATAATGAAAAACCGTAATGGGAGAAGCCTTGGGCGCCAAAGGATTGATGGAGTTGATGAAGAGCGCTCCCAAGCTTCTTTGGTGATGCTCCTTGATTGTGGAAGTGAGTTGGAGCAAGTGGGGTTCCCTTGGAGGAATGCGCTGGAGGTTCGCCAAATGATCAAAGATATGTCCCGTGAGCTTCCTTGGCTTGGTTAAGTTTCCGGGGCTTCCTAGTTCTTTATTTATAGAGGGGGAACCCTCAAATGGCCTTTGGGAGGCTTCAGAGCCGTTGGAGAGGCCTTCGGAGCCGTTGGGAGGCAAGTGGACAGGGCTGGTCAAAGGCCCAATGGCTAGTTTGACTGGCTCTACCGGCTGACCGGTACAGAACCACCGGTTGGCCGGTGGACATGAAAAACAGTCCACTGTTCTTCCTTTGACACTTCTTGCTCCTGAAATCACGCCTATTAACAAAAACACTTGAAAACAAGATTAGATAAAAAGGAAGGTGATTGTGATCATGAAAATTAAACCACGAGGGGTACAAGAGGTACAACACAATCCACACCAACCATCCCATACTACACCTATTCAAGAACTAACCTATTTTCAAATGAAATATGGTATAACACCTTCCCATAACCTAAATTACTTGTCTATCAGAACTATAATCAATATTATTATTTTCACTCTATTACCAAGTAACCAAGCAAAACATCCCAATAATATAACACTATAAACACTACAGTTAGGTATTGTTCAAGATAAAATAAAAATAACACCCACTTTTAAGGAAAATATATCATTTATAACCAAAAAAACAACTTTAATTCCCTAGGAATAATAAATACATGTAGAAGAAATCTTCTGAATGCAAGACAACCCATACAATAACATATAAACATCGTAACAAGGTATGGACTTCCTAATTTAGATAAAAAGAAGAGAACTCACCATGAGTAGTCTCTCAATTCAAGCCCTATTAAATTGAAATAAATATTTCTAAAAAATATCTAAATTTAGGATTTTAGATAGAGAATTAAGAATCAAAAGACACTATTTACAATAGAAGTCACGATAGTGTTATACTTACCAAAAAGAGTCTAGTGCAATCCACAACATGCTAATCTGGAAAGAAATGAGGTCATAAGAGAATTTAGAATCAATAAAATATATTTGATTATCGTTGGGTCAGGTAATAGGAAATTAGTGGTTGAAAATGATTTTAAAAGGAAAATATGGAAATTCCATTAATGTCATTCAAAATGGGAGACCACCAGGTACTTGGTCTGCAATTATCTAGTAGCTAATGCTCCACCAGCCACTCAACACACCCCACTAGCTAGCTGGTGTGGATCAAACTACTATAATGACCTTAAATAAGTAAAAGAGTACCCTATTACATACAATGGGTACCCAATACCATCTATTAATTTAATGCAGCAATAAGTCCTCTACTACCCCTATCTTAAATTCCTTCTATTCCCAAACCCTTATGAACACATATAGAACCAATCAAAAAATAATAATTTAAATCCAAAACAAGATCATAATCATACAAAAAAATTTAGGGGTCATTGTAAACCCCCCAACATAGGAATTATCATCCTTGATAATATTCCCTACTACTCCTCTTGAAATATATTTAGGTACTGGGATCTTGTATCAAACTCCAACTCATAGATCTCCCATTGAACATACCTATCTTACAACTATGTATTCACAAGAGGTATTGTCTTCCCCCATATTACCATTTAACATTGGTCCACAATACACAACGGTCTTTCTTCAAAATACATATCAACTTCTAAATTTTCATCCTTACCTTCAATCATGTTCTCCTAGTCTATCTCATATATATGGAGTAATGACACATTAAATACATCATGAATGTCCTAATGCCTTTTTAAGAGAACTAATCGATTTTATTTAAAACCAATACACTATAATAAATTGAATAATCCTAGTACAATCATCTCTTAATTCCTCAATCGACGGCAGCCCAAACCAATTGATACCCATAAGAACACTTGATCTCTTATAGTGAACTCCAACGGTCATCACCTATGTTCTATATATGAGTTTTTTATAATATGAGTGGTGACCAACTAAAAATAATCAACTATACTAATTCAATGGTCTCTTGTATAATTTGTGTACCAATTATATCTATCTCACTCACCTCTAACTAATATAGGGGGACAAGTATGAATGAGAGTATAAATCCTCAGAAAGATCTATATCGGTTGAAGCCTAAATTTTATCATACAAAATCTATACCTATTATATATGGAAATACCATGCTTCACTAAAGACTAACACACAATATTTTAAAATATCCTTAGGTACCTACATCATCCACTTCAACTTCCCATCTATCTATGGGTAAGATGTCCAACTCAATATCAACTGACTTACCATATAATTTTACAACCCTTACTATAAACTGTATATAAAATGAGAATTATGGTTTCTTATTATACTCAAATATTTATATCTTGAAGATATATGATCTCCTATAGATTCATCTTACCATCTCATCCCCTAAATTGGTAACATAAATTGGTAGATAGTATGAAATCTTTGTCAACAAGTCGGATATAACCCATACTTTAATATAACCTTTTATATTCCTTTAAAAGATAGTGAAAAATCCACGGTCACCTCATCCAACTTCCATGCAGGTGCTGGATGTGGATGAAGTAACCTGTATATCTAATGTTTCTTTTCTTTTACCCTCTGAAAAGTTAGGTAATGAGTCACATAACCTATGATGTCTCTCCTCAAGTCAAGACACATGTGTAACACCCCTGAAAAAGTAAAGAATTAAAATACCGAATGAAACCAACCATATCAACAAGGAACACCTTTATTTTCAGGAGCATAACTTATTAGAACTCCGTAGTTAAGTATTCATAGCCTAGAGTTGTGTTAGGATGGGTGACCTTCTAGGAATTGTCTCTTGGTGTCTGTGTGTGTAAATAAAAATAACACTAAAAGAACATTTGTTGGTATACAGGGATAATCATTAGTATGATAAGTGACCCCAGTGGGTAATAGAATTTTGAGTTTGTATAAGGAAACTATGTTATTATAGAAAAACAATGAAGTCAAATAACTATGTTCATAGTTAGTGGAAGTTAGGTTTTGAAAAATAGCATCATATCAAATACCCATTTGGATGTGTAGTAGAGCTACCTGGGTTGGAGGTGTAGGATATATAATGAGTATTTTCTTCTCTAAAGGGGTGCAGAGTGTAATAACCTGATAAAAGTAGAACATAAATGACTACATGTTACTACCAATTTCAATAAGTATCACCTTTCAACTTAGGGAGATAAATAATTAGAACTTTTGGATAGTTATTGATAGAAAATATGACTAGAGGGGGGAGTTATTTTAAATTTTTTTTGAAAAAAACAACCATAGTTTATAAAATATTAATATATATTGAGTGTAGTGTTCTTCAGTAGAGTTTTAGTGGAAATAAATAATGATATAAGAAAATATTTTTAATCGTTCAGAGTATAAAGACCCAATTTGACTCCTCAATATCCTCTACTCCTCGACGAGACAAGTACCCACTAATAAACTCAGTTTTAATGGTTTCATAACCTTGTTAGAGACCCTACATTTTAAAAAAACTTTAGGCACCATCTAGTGTTGATACATGAGACTTACCGCAGTCTGTTTACCAGAATTTTGATCGAGAGTCAAAAATATAACTTCCATTTAGGTGGTGGAATAACTAGTGAAAGGAAAGACATTCTTTTGACAAAAAAAGCATAAACCAAACATAAAGAAATAAAAATAGTAATAAATGGATAACAAAAAACAAATACATGGAAATTAAAAGATGATGAAAATGTTGAATAAGTTTAAGCTCGATGATCCTTGATCACATGGAAGGAGAAAATATTGAAGATGATGTACTTTTGTGATCACAATTAGAGTGAATAAGTCATTGAATATTGTGAATTATTATTGAGAGTAACAGAATGTAGAAGATGAATCACAAGTAATCTGAATGAATGATATGCACATGTATATTTTTTTTATTTATTAAAGAGATATGCTAGATCAATAAAACAAGATCTTATATGATCGTTTCCATTTTCAATATATGCACGACACTTGTTAGTGTATATCAATATAATAATATGATAGTTACCTTTTTCCGTTAAAGGCTCATTGAAAAAATATAGAATTAAAATTGGGATTTATATTTCATCATGAAATATTAGAATGAAACATTTAATATTGTAAGTAAAACAATTTCAATCAATTTGAAATTATAAGATAATTGAAATAAATATATAATCCAAGAGATTATACATAAATCAAATGTGTAATAAAACAAAGAATGGCATAAAATTCAAACTACATGAATAAATGAACATCAAAAAATGATATAATTATTTTTCACATACTATAATTTTTTTCAACACGAAATAATTTTTTTAACAAAATAATAATTTTAATAACATGAAATGAAATAAAAAATAAAATTTTTAGAAACAATTTTTTAACTAATGGTGGATTATTTTTACTGGTGGTAACTCATGACCCACTATTGAAAACACAGAGTGGTGGATCATGACCTACCACTGGAATAGAGAGATGTTGCTACTATAATTAAAAACCAAAATAATGAAATCCAACCAAAATAAAAATTATATCATACTATTTGGACACAAAAGGCTTCATAAGAAGAAATAAATTTTTTTATTCCATTGGATTTCAAATAGTGGCTTACAAGAAATACTTTGAAAAAAAATTGATAAAGAACAAAAGAATAATAAATGAGTAATTTTATGATAGAAATAAGAAAAAAAATAAAACAACAAGAAATATTATACTAAATATGATTGAATAAAGATGAAGAGATGTTGTTGGAGCATAATGAAGCTCCTTCCAGTAGATGAAATAATAACTGAAAACTGAAAAAAAAAACATATTGTAAAGAATATTTTGATAAAATTAAAATAGAAAGAAATACTTCAGTAGAAAATGAGAAGAGAAAAGAGATCATCAGGGAGCATGAATAACCTTCTGTCAAGAATTGGTACGAAAAAAGTAAAAAAAATTGAATTAAAAAGGACCCATCGTTTATGTCCAATGATGAGTAAAATGAATCATTATTGAGATCTAGAAGTGGATGATTGAATCAGATATGAGTTCTAACGGTAACTTTTGAATCACTGTTGGTATACAATAGTGACTTGGGAATCACTATTCGTATCTAAATGTGACTTGTGAATCACTGTTGGGTTCAATAAGTGACCCAAGACTCACTATAGATCAACCAAGAAAAAGAAAAAGGTGAACCCGATTACCATGATGAGTTAAGAAAGAATAGATTACTCTTTGATACACAATGATTATATGAGACCAAGTGAGACATACCCATAGGCTGTAAGAAATTATGAACCAGAAACAAGAGGTCAAGAAGATAGAAAAATAGAAGAAATCCTAGTTCAAACTTGTAGGGATGTGATACACTGGTTCACATTTGATGGCGATATGGAGAGATAGAGGATGACCAAAGAAGATAATGAATAGGTGAACCACAAGATTTCAAGAAGTATAGTGGTTTAAATTATAATACATAGGATAAGAAGATAAACTAGATGGATCACAGCAAACCAATCCATTAACCAAGTGTGTACCTGAGTTTTTAACATGGATGAATATCAACACTGATATGAGAATCCCACATTGATTTGGATACATGTAGGTCAAGTAGTATATCAAACATAGTGTGCCGATCCTCATTTCAAATTCAAACTTAATGCACACACATGGTCCATGGACTAGTTGTAAACCTATCCCAATATATGTGATATGCAGGTGTGATCCATCGGCCTTATACATAGGCCCACACGATATGTGAATGAACTATGTACAATGAACTTCAGTTTCCTTGAGGGGGTTATTTAGGTGGGCCATCTCAAGGGGTTAACAAAAAGGTTCACCTAGGTGCTTAAGGGCTAGCCAAGGTTCCTCACTAAGTATAGTGCATATTTTTTATTAAAAAAATTAATCTAATGTAAATAAAATATAAAAACATTAGTATCATTAAAACATTAAAAATAACATTATGATAACTATTACATAAATTTTATTAAAACAATAATAAAAAGATATTAATTAATCAAAACAAAAGTGAATTAACAAACTTGATAATTTAATAAAAATGTTAAAATAATGTAATTTATAAATTTAAATAGTAATTATAATGTTTAAAAACACTTTCAAATAATAACAAACTCCCAGTTTTATTATATTACAAAGGAAAACATTTATTAATTTTTGACACAATATCCCCTATTTTGATATTTATCGAAATTTACATTAAACTTAATTTATAAAATAGAATCCATTATACTAAAAATAAATTACCATAGTAAATAGATATAATTTAGAGAGTGTTATATCTTAACAAATATTATTAAACAGTTTCAACTAGGTACCATTTATTCATATTATAAAATAACATTCTATTTTGGAGAACATGTAAGAAAATTTTTACGAACAATTATCATACAAAAAAAGAGTTTACTATTCTAGTATACCCAATTAAAATTTAATCTTCTACAATTTAATAGAATCTAAGGGTTTTTTGAAGTTTTCAAATAGCTATTTCTCAGTGGAAAGAATTACATGCACATATCTGATTTATTTACATGATCCCTTAGAATGTGTAATCTTACATCTATGTGTTCAGTTCTAGAGTGTTAAAAATGGTTTTCCGAAATTGAAATTGAACTTGAGTTGTCATAGAAAATATAAATTTTATGAAAAAACACATGATCATCAACCCTATTGATGATGACTCTTTAAGTGCATCAAGGAGACCTGGGATCGAATCCAGGAAAAGGCTAATTTCGAGGGTACTATAGCAGTAATGTAGCAGGTACTGTAGAAGGTAATGTAGAGGGAATTATAGTAGGCACTGTTTGGCACTATAGTAGCCTGGAATATTCCCCTGTTTGGGCCTTCAAGCCACTGATTTGGTCCTTGAGTACTTTAAGGCCTTCAGGCCACCAAGGCCTTCGGGTCAGTAAGGCCTTCGGGCCACCTCAAGGCCTTAGGGCCTCCTTAAGTGAAGATGCAAACCAGACAACCTACAAGGAACAAGATTCAGAAGGAGGAGGATCAAGGAGCTTTCACCATAGGCGAAGCTAAATGGATTTCAAGAATGAGAGGGTATGGCACCTGGAATTGGGACAAGCCTATGCATGCACGGGAAAACCTAACCGAATAGCCATGCGAAGGTGGATAGATGATTTCACAATGAAGATGCTTGGGAGGAGCAGTTCCAAGTAGTTAGTCGGGGTTGTCTGTAATGTTTGAAACCTATAGGAAATGAATTCCTCTAAGGCCTATAGTCCATAAAATACTTATTACTATTGTCCTTGTAAGGGTTCTACCTCACCCCTTGAAATGTGGATTATCAAAATCAATAAAAAATGAAGGCCTTCGGGCCATTGGAGGAGGATGAAAAATAATATTGAAATAATAAGTGTTAGTTTAATCTATATTATCTTTGAACAAAAACTATTAACAACAACTTGTTCATCCACAACTATTGATATTGTTACCGAAAGGTGTTTCATTGATCTCCATGAAATAAATTTTTTCCTAAAAAGTGACACATATCTGCAGTGATTTTACGGCCAGGTATACAACCTTCAATGATAGAATTAAATTAATACAATCAATCAAAACCATTTTGATTAGAATAAAACATTCCAATAAAAATAATACCCTTGATGTATCTAATTAATATTTTAAGGAAATTAAGGTGAATTTCATTGGGGTTTGACTGAAATTTGGACCATAATAAAACTGAGAACATGATTTCTGGTCTATAATTATGGAGATTAAATAGGTTTCATATCATTCCCCTATATATTTCAATACCAACTACCTTAGTGGATTAATCTAAGTCCAATTCTAAATAAGTACTTATAGGTGTTTTCATTATTTCACTAGAATCAAGTTTAAAACTATTTATATGTTCTTTAACGTACATATATTGATTTAATAAAATACAATCTCTCAATTGATTTATTTTTAAACAAAAAAATTAGTTCTCCAATTAAGATCATGATAAATTCAATTTTTATAAGATTAGTAAAATCATTACCTAGATTATAATTTGTTGATACAAATATTATATCATCAACATATATATGTATATATATATATAATTATATCATTTGAAACTCTTTTTATAAACAAAGTTGGATCAACCATATCTTTAACAACATAATTTTAAAATAAAAACTATGTAAGTATTTTATAACAAGCTCTTGGAGCTTGTTTAAGTCCATATAAATCTATATTATGTTTAAAAACATGATCTAAAAAATTAACATCTTCAAATACAGGGGGTTGTCTTGCATAGACTTCCTCTAAAATAATTACATTTTTAAAAGAACTTTTGACATTTATTTGAAATAATTTGTTATTTTGAAAACTAGAAAAGGATATTAGAATTCTAATGGATTCCATCCTAGAAATAGGAACAAATAATATTCAATTTCAATTCCATATTCCTAGGAATAACCTTGAGCTACTAGTATTTCATTATTTTAACTATGTTTCTAACTTTATCATGTTTATTAGAAAAAACACATTTAGTTCCTATAGTAGGTTTATCTTTTGGAAAATCAACTAAATCTAACAATTTATTCACTTCAAATTGATTTAATTCACTCTTCACAACATTTATCTAATTTGAACTAATTAAGTCTTTTTCAAAATTGATAGGAAGAAAGTTAGAAAAAAAGGAATAATTAATAGAGTAAAGAAAAACAAACTTTTTGGTTTGAATTCCATATTCTACATTACCAACTACTTTTTCAACAGGGTTTTCTTTAAGGGTGATCTATTCATTTGGATCAGTTTGAGAAGAGATATTCTCCCCTCAACTAATGCACTAGAATTGTATTTTTTATCATGTTAACCAAAGTTAAATTCTCTAAACTCATCGTTTTATTTGAATGATTCAGAATCCTACTTATTTGGATTGTTTTTATTAAAAATAACATGAAAATATTCATCAACTACAAATGTTTTCTTATTTAAAACACAATAAGTTTTACATGAAATGGAATATCCAATAAATATCCCTTGATCTAATTTAGAATCAAATTTTTCAAAAATATATTTTGTATTTAAGATGAAAACTTTACAACTAATGACCTTGAAATAACCAACTTTAGGTTTGAATTGTTTTTAAATGTTTATAAGGAGACTTATTTGGGAATGGTCTATTTGAAACTCTATTTAAAACATGGTAAGTTATATTTATTTATTTTTCACAAAATTATATTGGAATACAACCTTTAATTGACATATACTAAGACATTTCTTGAATAAATATTTTCTTTCTTTATACCACACCATTATATTGTTCTATCCTAGGGGTTCAGAAATAATGTTTATAACCAATTGATTCCAAAAAAATTCAAATTATAAATCCATAAATTCACCTCCTGTATCATTTTTGGTAGAGATGA
The DNA here is from genome assembly GCA_963277665.1 of Viscum album. Classification (NCBI taxonomy): domain Eukaryota; kingdom Viridiplantae; phylum Streptophyta; class Magnoliopsida; order Santalales; family Viscaceae; genus Viscum; species Viscum album. The sequence continues at coordinate 1,711,310,118 of OY728131.1, forward strand.
TTGAATCATGTTTTAAATTTTTAATAGGCTTATAGAATTCAAAAAATTTTGATAAAAATTCATTTTTATTATAGAGGAATCAAATACATAAGAATATAATTTAATTATCTAAAACTATAAAAAAATACTTTTTACCACTAAAACTAGAAGATCGTATGGGTCTAAAAAAGTCAAGATACAGTAATTATAAACATACAGTTATACTATCATCATTAATATATTTAAATACTTATTTGTGTTTTTTACCTTTTAAAAAAGAATCACACATTAAATACTCACTTTTATGAAACTTTGGAAGTTATAGAGTCTATTCATGCTTTGAAATTTTATGAAACAATATAAAATTTTCATTCCATGCCTCATATTCCACAAAATGACATCTCTTTGAACAATATTCAAACACTTATCCTTTTTTGGTGAAATTAGATTAATCAATAATATATACATTTTCTTTTCTATTTCCCGAAAACAAATTTAATTTGTTTTTCAGAATATTACCCCTATCATTTTATAAAATAGCATTTAACCCATCATCTCATAACTATGATATACTTATAATATTGAGTTTTAAACCATGTATATATTATAATTTTTAAAAATCCACTATTTTAGAAAAACAAACCTCACTTATACTTTTAATATGAACTTTATAATTGTCTCAAAATGTTATAAGGAAACCATCACATGAGACTTTGAAATATCACATTTATTCTTCCTAGAGTAGCCACAATCTAAGTACCAAGAGTCATTGAGACTTTTTAGGAGGATATCCTAAAATTAAACAATAAATTTGGTAGCCATTCAACCATAGTTTCAATAGGATTAATAGTACAAAACCATTTCACCCAAATAGAATTAAAGAATTTATTAATGGGATGATTATAAAGTAAATAATTATAAATGAAAGTTATAGTATGCCCAAAATTTATTTTAAATATAAATGAAAAATCATAGGTACAATTCTCTTTAATTACACATTTCAAACATGCCACACTTGAAATGATTCATTTTTAGCTTTTAACAAACATAGTTTTATTTAAACATTGTGTTATATTGTTGTATCCAAAACCATTATTATTGGTGTTCATTTTTATAAAATAAATAATCTTATAATATTGTTCTTTATCTATTAAAAAATTATATAATTACTCTTTAATATTGACAAATTAATTTTTCAATTCCATATTCTCATTTTGTATATTTTTTAAACATGTAGATACATTTTCATTAGATCAAGAGGCTATGATTTTTACTTATTTATTTTATATATTTAATTTCTTAAATTCATTTTCTACTTGAGTAAGATCATCAACATGTAAATTAAATCTCTTTCCTTTTTCTTTATCATTAACTACAAGAATGTTTTTAATCCTTTCATTTTCATATTTTAGTTTTAAAAATTCAGAATTACAGTCCTATTTAGTTTTATCATTCATGGAAATACCATCTTTCAGATCATCACATTCCCTTTTAATTTTATTTTTCTATTTAATCAACTTATTATTCTCAATTTTAAAATCAGTATAATTTTTATTTATTTTGGATCCATCATTATTTAATTTTTATTTTTCTGTAAGCAATTTCATTAAATTGTAATTTAAAAAATTATAATTAGAACATGAATCAAAAACAATTTCAGAATCATTCTTAGATAAGGAATTACAATCAACATTTCCAAGACATGTTAACTAAGTAAAGAGAGAATAAGTTTACTCACATTAAATACCCATCAAGATAATATTACCTATCTCTTGTAAACTTCTATAATCAAAACATGAGTCAGAACTGTCTAAATAGTCCCAAACTAAAATAAAAAATCATGTTTTTCCTTTCTTATTTTACCATTGTCTTTATTTGGATGTTTGAGTTTAGTGAAATCAGTTCTTATGCGACATTTCTTCCTCCACTCACACCAGGTTAATTCTAAAACAACATCTTTATTAGTATAATTACCTTTCTTATAGTCCTTTATATACTTCCTCTTGAATTTCCCCATTCCAACTTAGTTTTTGATGAACTTGAAAAAATTATTAAATATGTGATCCATTTTTTGTCACTTTCCTAACACTCATATTTTGAGGAATTAGTGACATCGATAATATTGGATTTAAATACAATAACTTATCTTTTAGTGAAAAAGTTATTATCAATATTCTTTAGATTTAACTCATAATGAATCAGAAAGCCTATCATTTCATCTAAAGTATACTTCTTAAAATTCTTACTCTCGTTGATGGAAACATTCTGTGCATTCCACCTATTTAAAAGATATCTCAGTACTCTTTATAGTTGATTGGTGTAGTCCAATACTTATCCCAGAGCATTCATACCATTATTTTTACTTGTGAATTGATGGAACATAAAATTTATAGATACTTTATCTCCCATCTTGATGTCCTTGTATTTTTCTTAGAGCATTCCCAGCTAGGTTCTCTTCAGATTTTCAGTCCCATAATGATTTACTTGAAGCTTCCTTCATATTTATTTAAATTTATTACAATATAAAACATGGATATAGACACTTCTACTTATATCATAGTATAAAATATTTCTAAATTTATAATTCAAAAAATATTTTACCATTTCATTTCCTACCAAAATATCGAGATTAACCTTGGGAAACTCATATGGATTTTCTATGATTGTCTTATGATCAAACCTCATTTATTTCAAGTAGGATACCATTATATCTTTCTATAATCCATAGTCACTCCCATAAATGAAAGAGGGTTTCTGTATCATCCATTAATCATTTTCATTAACACCTTCAATATTGATATAAAGCTTTTATTTTTTCCTTTAGGCTGTTATGTATAGGATTCTTTGTTAGTATAGTGTCAAAAATGAACAATAGAAAGACCAACCTATCTGAGGCCAAACTCTGATACCAATTTCTTGATACCATAACCACAAATCTATTCAGCTAGATCTTATACCAATTTTTGGATTGTTATTGATGAAAAATATTACTAGAGTGGGGTGAATATTGATTTTAAAAATTAATGAAAAAATTGGAGTTTATAAAATATTATTCTGTAGTGAGTGTAATGTTCTTATGTTCAGTTTTGGAAGAAATAAAAAATGAAAGAACCAAATATTTATAGTGATTTGGATCAAAAATATCCTTGTGCACTCTTCAATCTCCTCTACACCTTGATGAGACTGGTACCTACAAATAAAATAAATTTTATATTTTCGAGAACCTTGTTACCAACCCCAACTTTTAAACAACTTATAGGCACAACCTAGTCTTTATATAGGAGACTTAACCTTGTTTGTTTACCTAACTTTTGATCAGGAGTCAGAAGCCTGACTTCCATTTAGTTTGTGGAATAACTAGATAAAGGAAATAATTTCTTTTTTTTTTGAAAATCATAAACCAAAAAAGAAGAAATAAGAATATAAAGAATCATATAACACAAATAAAACAAATATAGGGACATTATCAGATGATCATAATCGAAAATAATATTGACTGTGATTATCATTAATCACTTGGAAGGAAAAAATTCCAAAGATGACGTCCTTATTTGATCACAATTAGAGGGAAGAAGTTGTAAATCATGATTTTTTTGAGAGAAATGGAATATCAGAGATGAATCACAAGTAATATAAATGAATCATTTGAATTATTATATATATTTTTTATTTCTTGAAGAGATATCTCAAATAATTAAAACAAGATTCTCTAGAGGCGTTCCCATGTCTAATCTTTGTATGAAACCTGTTAGTGAATATCAATGTAGTAAGATGACTCTTACTATTGTTTGCTAAAGCCTCATTGAAAAAATATATAATTACAATTGATATTTATATTTCTTTATGAAATATAAAAATAAAACATTTAACATTATATGTAAAATAATTATAATCTCTTTAAAATTAAAAAAATTAAAATAATGACATAATCCTATAGATTATATATACAATAAAAATACAGTGAAATAGAGCATGGTATAAAGTTCAAATTGTATGAATAAATGAATATATAAAATTGTTATGATTATTTTTACATAATCTAAAAATTTATTTCAGAAAAAAATAATAAAATATTTTAAAAAAATAATCATTTTTAAAAAATAAAATTAAATAGGAAATAAAAGTATTAGAAATAAATATTTTTACTAAAAGTGGATTATTTTTATTGGACGTGACTCATGACCTACCACTGAAAACATCGAGTTGTGGAGCATGACCTACCATTGGTATAAATAGATTCTTCCGTTTTACATATAAATATAATGAAATCTAACCAAAATAAAAATTATTTCCAACTACTGAGAAAATAATGGCTTCATAATAAGCAATAAAATTTTGGTTACCATTGGATGTCAAATGGTGAATAATGACTCACCGTTAGAGATATCCAATGGCGACTCATAACCTACCATTGAAAATAAAAAACTGTGGCTTACTAAAAATAGTTGTCTAAGAAACTATATGATAAAAATAAGAATAAAAAAGAAGAATTCTATTATAAAAATAAGAAATATAAATACTAATAAATACTCTACTCCATCTAATAAAATAAGGATGAAGATATCATGTTGGAGTATAACAAAGTTTCTTCTAGTAGATGAAATAACACCCAAAAATAGAAACAAAACATCTTATAAAAAATATACTAATTTAATAAAAATAGAAAGAAACCCTTCAACAACAAACTACAAGAGAAAAGAACTCCTGATAGAGCTTGAATGACCCTCTGTCATAAATATGTATAATAGAAGTAAAAAAACTGCATACAAAAAGGACCCACTATTAATGTCCATCATTGAGTAAAATCACTCACCATTGAGATCTGGTGGTGGCTCATTGACTCACCATTGGGTTCCAATGGTGACATGTGAATCACTTTTGGTATCCAATAGTGACTCTTGAATCATCATTGGGTTCCAATGGGGACTCAAGAGTCACCATTGATCAACCAAAAAATAATATTAATGGCGGACCTGAGTAGCATGACAAGTTTATGAAGAGGAGATTACTATTTAAAAAATGAACTAAGATATATAATGACTAGCTAAGAAAAAGATAGATAGACCCATTGTATAGAATAAACGATGAACCAATAACACGATATCATGAAGATCAAAAAATAGATAAAATAATCATTTGAAATTGTAGGGAATAGATGCACTAGTGCACATATGATGGTGAGATAGAGGAAGAGAGGATGACTAATGAAATGATGGATAGGTGAACCATGGTATTTCAAAATTAGAAAGAGAGTTCATAGTATAACATGTGGGATAAAAGGATAGATCAGATGAAACACAACTAATAGATTCTATAGCTATGAGTGTATCTTGTTTTTTAGCTCGGATGAAAAATAATGATAATATTAACATCCCAAATCAGTTTGGATACATAGAGGCCAATTATAATGTAAAATATAGTGTTGTGATCCTTTTTTTAATTAAAACTCAATGTAAACACACCATCCATGGTCCAGCAGGAATCCTATCCCAAGCTATGAAATCTGTGGGAATGATCAATGGGCCTTATGCACGGGCGCACATGGTTTTTTTCTTCACTATACATAATAGATTCTTACCTCTTTGTGGCGATTCCTTAGTCTGGCCTTCTCATGGGATTGACCCAAAGAGTCCCCTATATGGTTGAGGGCTTGCCAAGGTTCCTTGTTAAGGAAGGACAATATTTTTTACTAGAGAAGAAATTAAACTAAGGAAAATAAAAATATAAAAAAATTGTATCATTAAAACATTAGGAATAAAATTATAAAGAATTTACATAATTTTTTTTAAAATAATAATCAAAACCTATTAATTAATTAAAACACTTAAGAATTAGTAAACTCGAGGACTTAAATAAATTTTAAAATGGGGTAATTTATCAAAACAAATAGTAATGATAAATTATTCAAGTCATTATAATACTAATAAGAACTCCAGAGTTAATATTTATTGGCTTGGAGTAGTGTCTGGATGGGTGACCTCTTAGAAATAATCCAAAAGTTCATGTAAGAAAATAAAAATTACACTAAAATACTATGTGTTAGTTTGTGGGTAAAATCATTATTTTGATAAGTGACCCCAGTGGTTAATATCATATGGTGTACTTGGAAGGAATCCAAGGTATTGTAGGATATCTATGGGGTTAGATGACTAGATTCCTGGACAAGGGATGTTGGGTTGTGAAAACTAGAAATGAAGTAAGATATCATGGTGCAACTTCATCAGACTCATATGTATCCACCAAGAAGAGGCATAAGAGTCTCTCATCAAATATTATCTCATGGAATGAGGGAATATCACCCTAACATAGAAATAAAATAATCCATCATCATACTAGGTCTATCATAGAATGGGATATGTTCCAAAAAATCCATCTATCATCAGAAAATAATTCAAATTAAGATTTTAGATATATTTCACTAGATCTATACGTTAGAATGAAATGGAAAATGAGAAAAATTCATGGTTTTATACTTCTCAGTTATATTATGTCCCTGTTTTATGTAATGTGAAATCATCTTTTATTTTTTACTTGACTCTTGAACCACATACTCCTGTGTCTTCATATTAATGACATCTTCCTTGACATTCCCATATGATGGGGTATAAGAAATATGAAAATCAAACATATGAATGTACTCAATCCATATCATTTTACACATGTTTATGTCTCGTGGTGAGAAGATATATCACATTCTCTTGTGGTCTATATAAAACAAAAATATGTCCCCAAGGAGTAATGGATCAAATACAATAATTATTTATCCATATAAACTAGCTCTAGATCATGGGTACGATAGTTTTACTCATGTGGTAGCAAATGATAAGACCCATAAGAGAGAACATAATTCTTCTATATCAATACCAACCCAATTAATTTTTTATGGAATTGAAATATATGGAATAAATATTCTGTGGGTTAGGTGAAATCATAATCAGAGTAGATATAAGGCTATTATTCAACTCCTAAATTATGGATTCATACTGATCAATCTACTTTGATTTCAATCCCTTATTGTTCAGGCTCTTTTTAGGTTCTTTTAAGTGAGAGAAATCTGTAATAATTATTGATAATACCCAAACAATCCAAGTATACTCATAATCTAAAAAATATTCTTTATTTTGGACCAATTTTCCATAGTCTCTATGTTCTTTAGATCAATAGAATTATCACGTTTGATAAAACATGTTTGAAAAAGGAACCTACCTAATGTAGAAATAACACTTTTAAAGATTGGAATATAGTAGATGCGATCAAATTATACTAGATACAATAACCAAATTCTCTAAATGAAGCTCACAAGTTTGATAATATATGATGATATCATAAAAAAATTCTATAAAGAATGAATCTAGGTAGGGGTGAAATGGATAGTCATGAGAGAATAATCTTAGGTATACCCTCTAGCTTGACTCACAAATAATTATAACACGATTAGATATCAATATCATATAACTATTAGGACCCCTAATTTGATAAAATAGACCATCCATTCAAAGAAGTTGATATATTTTCTTCATAATTATCTAATTTATCTTATCATAATCAACATGTAATCTCATGTTGGTGTTAGAATTATTGGTGAAAAATGATATCACCCCATTAGGAGGTATTCAGATAGATAAAACCCTTTTCCTCAAGATTATCAAACTACACATTCACCTCTCCCAACTCGACTGGTGTCATATGATAAGAATATATTGAGATGAGATTGATAACCAACAAGATATCCATTATGAACTCAATATCCCCCTTTTAAGAATAATATAATACCCCCACCATGTTTGATGTATTTTTATTTTTATTCGATTCATATTTATTTTATAAGAAGGTTGGGTCTTGTTTTTGGGATTTTTTTTGGTGGTTTGTAAAGGTTTTGGATGGATTTAAGGTAAATGTATGATTTTTGAATGGTTTGGAGAAATCATGAACACCACCCAAGTAATCATGATTTGAACATTTTGGATTCTAGGAAGTTTCATTATTTTTTAATTTTGTTAAACCATAAACTTACTTTACAACCCTATGGAATTTTATGGTAGTGAAACAATACATAGTTTGAGCATATTTATCCAAAATGTACATCCAAACCATACATACACTAAAAAATTCAAAGAAAAGAATATTTATTTAAACCAATTGTGTGCTAAAAAACATATTATACTTATCCATTAAAGATTATTCAACCTTAGGGAAGTTCTTTATCAATTTTCACGGTTCCCATATTTTTGGGCCTCCCATTCTTTAAATATTGAAGTGTTTGGATTTTGGATTAAAGGTAATCATCTCATCACTCCTATTAATATCCATTATCTTGTTTTTATTTTAAAAAACCCCTATTTCAAGCATATAAGATTTGAATAATCTAATTTTTATTTTTTATAATAGGTATTTTTACTCAACACTATCATAGGAGGGTTGTAGGAGCCCAAATATATATGTGTGTGGTGATGTTTTGTATCAACAAACATCTTCAAAATCTATACAGATTTTGTTTTTAAAATAATTGTTTTGTACAATTATGATTAAATATTATTATATGTGATATTTAAGTGATTTATTGGATCAGAAAGTGGGGTTGACAAAATTATTTGGGTTATTCCCTCCAAGTGTTTTGATAAATTCATAATTAATTATTTTTATAAAAAATGATTATTTTTTCACGGTCTCTATACTTTTGGTAAACTTTTATAGAGTATTTTTCATGTGGGACATGACCACTGGATCCATTTGAAGCATGTTAGTTGTGTCATAAAGTGATGACCTGAGCTAATAGGGATAGGATTTCCACTTTTGATTTTGTAACATTAAATTAGTTCAATGTAGGCGAGGATTATCATTGGGTTATTATAATAGATATTTGGGGAATTGGTTATGTTTTTTTACATGGTTTCATGTGTTTATTAGATTCATGCGTGGGTAAATTCAAGTGTTTCTTTGTTAAATAAATAGGTTTTAGAATCGTATTTTTAGTGTGATTTATTATATTTTACTTTATTATCATCATTTTTACTTATTAATTTTCTCATTTATTTTATATAAAATTAATAGCTAACTTGTTATTTTTTAAATGAAAATCAAGGGAAGTCTTGAGGGATTTACTATTTGGTTATATACTCACTACCCCACACATGCTTCGTTGAGCATATACGTATATTGTTTAACATGATGTAGGTAAGGGGAAGATATTTTACTTTATTAGAAATATTCCACGATGTAGTAGTATATGGTTGGAGAGAATGGATATTTTTGTTAGTAGTCATATGAATATTTTTTTTCAATTCCTTACTTAGATCATTTTCATTTCTTTTTTATTGTTTGGTTATTTGGTCCCACCTAGAGGCTTTGTAAATTATTGTTATTATAGATCATTTGAATGGTTATGTTTATTTGAGTTATGTATTTTATTTTTCATGATTCATATATGTTTTCAATGTATTTATTTCACTACAAGGTATATCTTATATAAGGGTAAATTATCCCCTAATGGTATTGTAAACAATATGCATTTATTGTTAACCTTGAGTGTCCAAGGAATGATCCTAAGGCTAGTGTCTTTCCAAGATGATCAAAGGCATCGATTTGGGTGGTATGTTACAAATGGTATATGTTTGGTCATGTTTATCTGTTGGGAATTATTCTTGTAGATAAGATGTGTTTTTACATTAAGGTGTAGGATATAATAATATTTAGTTAAACTTTTTGTACTAAAATTCAATTTACAAGGGTGGTCTAGGCATGTAAATTGTTTTTAAACACTTTTAAGAATGTTTTCATCACATAACAGTGGGTTTAATGGATCTAAATTAGGTATCATGCATTATTAAAGATAATTCGATTAGTATTCCATCATTCATATGAAATTTTATCATTTATGATTTGGAAATTTTGATATATTGAATTTGTTTTAGATATTTATATTAATTAATGGTCATATAATTAGAGTTGAGTGTTTTGATTGAGATTTTTATTCTGATAAAGTTTTATATTCTTATATAAATATCTCTCTAGTATAAAAGGGTGTCACTAAGAATGTGGTTCTTCTCAAACCACACGTCAATTACCACATTATAAGAAACATAATGAAATATTTCTAGATTGTGGAATGGGTAAATTACATATAGGAACCATTTTATAGTAATATATCATTAGGGAGTTAAATTAAAATACTTACTAATATTTTTCAATGATTCTATTTCTAAGGCACCAAAATCATGGATTATATAGATAAATAAAAATTTTAATTTTCTAAAAAATATAATGGATGCTTATATAAAACAATGAGTGTGTATGATACAAGGGATAAAATGGAATTTGTGGGACATAAATATTCTATAAAATTTCAATAAATTCCTTACATAGGATGGGTTCTAAAATATATTTATTTGAAAATTCGACCCACATACTACACAAGTATTAAAGGTAGAAGATTTCATCGATCTTCTTCAAGGGGATATCTTAGTTATAGAATATATTTCTTGATTTACATACCTTTTTGCTTTGAAATGTAAGGGTAGGTAGTGAATCTATGAATGATCATTGGTTAAAGTTAGGCATATGACCTAATTTTATCTCTATATCATAATATTTTGTGTTTATAGTTATATATACATATCAAAAACAAAGTGATGGTGTCATAAAAAGAAATTATTTGGACCCTCTGTGGAGGGAATACCTCCACCCATAATGATTTTTATTGAATCATCAGGAGTAAAACCCAACATAAGAGTTAAAACAAACCCCAAGGTAGCATATCCATACATTTCCATTATTTTGGGTTAGTTTCATTTCCTCCATATGGTAATAACTAACCTAGATATTTTCAGTGGATCTATTGAGATAATGTAAATAGGGATTTCGCATCCCCACCTTGAGAGATTCATAACTATTGTTAGATTATCCAAATTAAATATTTCTACAAATATCCCTTTAGGATGAAGAGTGGTAATGCTTTTAATATATCATATGTTCCTTATGATCAATGAAAACGACCCCATTAAATTGATTCTCTCTCCCTAAATTCATTTAGTCACAGTGAATCTTTGAACATCCTATCATCTTAGAAGTCACTAACACATCAAGAGTGCAGAAAATAGATGAAAAGAGTTGACCATCATATTTTTGGTATTGAAAAATATATTATAAATATAGAGGTTATTCCTCGAGGGTATGAGGTGTAATGACCCGTGCATTTTAATATTGGTGAACCTGAGTAAGGTTTCATTACCCATTGTGTTTTTGGATGTTTGAATTTGAATTTTTGAATTAGGATTAAATGTAGGATATTTAGATCTTGTTGGGATGTATTGTGGGATTCTTTATAGATGTATTTTTCATGTGAAAAACACTTATAAAGAGTTCATTGGTGTTGGTTTTGAATTTAAACTACTAGTAGAATATCATACTACATATGGGGAATTGTGGCATGCCCTAGAGAATATGTAAGAATGAGTCACTAGATATAAGGTGAGGGTTTCTTCATAATGGAAGGTATCATGATGTTATATATATTTTTATGAGTTATTTTTTATTTGGGGAAACAAAAAACATAATGAGGTGTGTTACAACATGATTCCATAAACTGTATATAAAATATAGTTTAGAGTTTAGGATGGGATAACACCTCAATGATGTGGAATTCACCGTAAAGCCTAGATCCTAACATAATTATGTTAAAATGTTTTTTAGTGTAGTTATAAAATATTATAGTTTTTATTGGAATAAATGGTCAAACCATTATGTTGTATATGGTTTTGGTGTTGTTTCATGATTCCAAGGGTCATAGCAAAAACTTGACCCTAGATTTCAGGTGTTTCACTATGATTTAGTGGTTCATTCCACAACATTATCCATTTGATGTTTTTAAGGTTTACCATTTGGTAATGTTCTCTGGGTCCTATTTTGGGACCCCCTTTATCTCCCTTGTATCTAGATATATTGAAGAGGAATGAGATCCATTTTGTTGTCTCCCATTCTTCCCATTCACTTCCATTAAATATAACTTTTTTTAGAGTATTTCATCACATGGATTCGAGTTTGGTCTTCCCCTCCCCCATTATTATTATTCTCCTTATTCTATTATTTTTTTTGTTTCTACCTTGGGTTTTGTATAAAAATTCCACCAGATCATGGTGGAATTACACCACTTGATGATGATTTCATGTCCTGTGGGTAGAGGGAACTTAGTAGGTTTAAAATATGGTATCTATTCACCATTTATCTTTTGTTATGTTTCCTAGTAAATTTATTTAGGTATTTTGGAATATTGGGAAAAAAATTTATATAGATTTTTTATTGTTAATTGGAATTTCATATATTGTAGGAGAAATTGAATGTTAGGAATAGACCACACCCCTTGATATATGGTTTCAATATCACAGGGATTCCTAGTGAGTCTGGAATCAATTCTATAAAATTGGGAATTTTTTTCAATGATTTAATAATTGGTGTTTGGGTGTTTATCAATAAATAAAGTATTCATTGTCTTAATAATTCTTACCATGTTCATGGATTACGTTTCAGATCACATTATCGAGGTAAGTAATATTTTCCTTGGTATATATCCATAGATTAGGATAGTATATGGTATATTATTTCTTTGTGTTTTGAAATGAATGATGATGATTTTCCCTCTTCTGTGATGTTTTTTTGCCAAATGTGATAGTGTAATTGGGTATATAGAATTCGTGTTAGTGAGACTTATGTGAAAAACCTCCTAATTATGTATTAATACCCAAGTAAGGTAACTCCTTAGATGAAATTTGGGATCAGTTTTTTGCTCAATGAGCTTTTAAAACATTATTTTGAGGTCATGTATGTTTTTTTTACTCGTTATGATACAGTCCAATATTGATTTTTTCATCCATATGGGTGTTTAGGCATGGAGTTGTAGCTGTCAAGGAACTTGGAGAGATGGTGGTTGACCACTTATATGAGATAGCATGATGCAGGTAATAGAACTAACATGGATTCATCCAATGAACAACTTGAGGTAAGATGAAGGCCATGGAATATAGATGTTTGGTTGTTGATAATAATAGTTAGTATATAATCTAAGTGATCATGGTGCGCTTAAAGAGCCCTACTATCATGTAGTGGGATCCATCCCCTAAAATTATGTGTGACATATGGTATGTAGTTGGTGGTGAACTATGTGATGTTTGAAAGATAGTTTTAGTGAGTAATAGTGAGATTTTTGGGAATGTATTGAGCACCAGGATTTTTATTTCTTACAGTTAGGGATAAATATTTGGTTTTATAATTTATTTTGTCATGACATTGTTTCCTACTAATATTTACTACTTTGATAATTTTTTTAATTTCCATTTGGGGTTTTAATTATCATTTTTTATTTGATTCATGGCTAGTAACCCTTTGGTTTTACATTATTGAGATTCTTGGTTCGTCAGTTATATTCCATTAAAAATCTAGGTTTTAAATTTTTGGAGGATAGTGATATGACAAATGAATGTGGTTGGGCATTGACACGAGACTCTTGTTGTTTTAGTGAGACCCCATTTGGGTTTATGTCTGATGGCATGATAGTGATCATATCATATGACTCATTGGGTTATGGGGGTACATATATAATCAACTATTGGTAGTTAGGACTCATCCTGAGTTGGGTAGTATTAGTGTGAGTGTTCACAGTGTGTGTTTCTTCATTCAATGTGATATTAGATATAGATTGCATTTACATGATGTGTTTTGATTTCCTGGAGGGTAAATTGCAGTGATAATTTTTTTACTCTCATAATATTTTCATGAACAGCCATCTAATCACATAAACACTAAGTGTGTAAAGGTGATAAAATTAATCTTACTAGGTCATTTAACTCACCCCTACCAAGGTATATGAAAAGGGTTTCTATGTACATAGGTAGTCTATTATGTTTTATTTCAATGACATGCATAGATTTCGATCTAGACACAAGGAGAAATTCTATTTGGGCATATAAAGGTTGATTTATAAATATAATATACAATGTGAGATAGGCTATAGACCACTGTATTTATTTACTTTCCTTCAGCTATATCTCATTATACCAGCTAATTTATGACCCATTTTTATTTTTTATTCATTTATGTATATTATTTTTTCAACTTTTTTTTATTTTGGTGATCATATCATACACAATACTTTACTAATTTTTATTCAAGAATATGCGGACCCTTTTACCACTCTGTTTATTTTCTAATTGTTTTGGGGTTTTCCTTCACATTGAAAAGTCATGTCAAATTTCTAGTAGGGTTGGGTAAGACCATATAAGATTTTATTTGAGGTAATAGTCCCCCATGACTGTACTATGTCCTCACCATTATCTTGATGACTTTGGTATCTAGGCAGGCATGTCTATGGTCTTATAACACCCCTTTCTCGAGCATTTTTCATGTCATCTAGGTTGGGAATTACAAAGATGTATTATACTATGTTTTTTTGGGATAGTTTTAGTTGGAGGTGAATATAGGGTATTGGGACATGAGAGGTAGACCAATAGTATTCCAAACTAACTTGTATTTGGTTAAAACCTAAGTTAAAAGAGGATTTCCAATCTTAATATTATTAACACTTGGATTGAGTGAGGTGTTAGACTTAGAATCCTAAAATGGATGGATGAGACTTAAGATGATTCATTGGGCTCTACCAAGATCTAGTGAGTTGTTCATGAATCGTGATAGTGTTATACTTGGGGAATGAGACCAAAACCTATGTGAGGTTTTTCTTGACATATTTACTCATCAATATCCACTTTTAATTGAAGTATCTTATAAACTATTATATGTATTCTCTATTTAATTATAATGGTTAATTATATTAATATTTATTTTATGGGATTTTTTATTGTTTATTGATAATATTTATTCAACAACCATTGATAAATAGTTTTAGTTTTTTATATTTGATTAAAAATAAATTTTTTAAGAAAAAACATATGGTGGAAAAAGGTTGGAGTGAAATGGTTTCAATTTTTAGATTTTGAAAATATCTGAGGAGAGTTTTATTTGTAAATTCTTATCAAAATGGGTTTTGAAGTGGGACCATTTTTTTTTGTAAAAATAATCTAAAAAGAGATTCAATTTTTTTATGGTTTTATAAAAAAAACCTTAGATACTAAGGTGGTTTGAGAAAAATTTGGTGAGTTTTGGTATGTGTTTGATTTATTAAACGAGTTCTCAAATTATGAAACCAATGAGTGTGATATAGTATTGGAATTTTCAAAGGTTTTAAATGGGGTGACCTGGGTATTTTTGGGGGATATTGTGAATATTAATTCAGGATTTTTAGTGAGATCCACGTTTTTTATGCTCATTAAGAATGTGTTTAGTGTATGTCTTAGGCCACGAGAGGAGAAATTAATGGTTTCATGGTTTGACCATAGGTTTTATTTTCTATAGGTGATTCCTATGGCGTATAGAACCATTGGATTTAATTTCTCAATACATTCATATGATGGGGAGTATCATAAGGAAAGATATGAGTTGATTCTAAGTGTTTTAGGATTAAAGGGTGAATTTTTTCACTATATCAGTCTTTTGGAGACAGTTATGAGTTGGGTTATTAGGTGAACATAATTTTATTTAGAAATAATTTATGGAAAACTCAGATAAAAAGTACACTAGTGATAGTATGGTAATCATAGAAAGATTAGTGTAAGAATCAGTGATAAAGTAATGGGGATTTTTGAGAATAGTGCATTTGGGTGGAAAATTCATGAATCGAGAATTGTTATGGTGGGGAGTTTATAATGACCCACATATTTTAGTGTCTGTTAACTGAAGGAACTGTTAGTTATTTTTTTTGTGTATGTGTGAATTTTAATTTTGGAATCTAGATTAGAGGAAGTATATTTGTATAATTTTTAGGGATTATTTTAATATTTTTAAGAGATTAATTTTTAGTGTAAAACACATATAGAGAGTTCATTGGCGTTACTGATGAATTTAATCTATAGGCAATAAATCTTGTCATAACAAGGGAGTTTGGAATGTCATATATGTTTTATTTGAATGACGCTCCATAGGTTTGGAAAGGATTATGGGTGATGGTATGGATCACTCCATGATATCCTTTCACAAGATTAAATTTTAGATTTTACGAATCATCAATCCATAAAGGGGTGTGTTGGGTTTTGAAACACTATGTTCAATGAAAAGAATAGTTATAGAGTTTGTGATGGGTATCATAATCTAATGGTGAATATTTCACCATGAATACCTTGATCAAAATAAAATTGGCTGGCCCTTATTTTTTTTTATTTTTTTATAATAGGGAGTTTATTTCATAAATCAATAGTCATACCTCAATGTGACGAAGGTTCTAGGTATTTCACTATGATTACAAGGGTCAAAATGTAAACCTAAATCATTATTTGAATCATTATTCCATAATTCTAGGTGTCACACTACAATTCCATCATATGGTATTTTTTGGGACTTTAGGTAATTTTATAGTGGTCATATTTTTGGAGCTGCCCTTGGTATCCCTTATGTCTAGCCACACAGAATAGGTAGGGGCCCCCTCTTTATCTCTCAAATTCTCCCCCTTTTTCTCCATTAAATATAAGCTTTCTAGGATTTTTTTCACATGTATTCATGGTTGTTATTCCCCACACTCTTACATATTCTTCTACTTACCTATCCTAAATTATTCATTGTTTACCTAGTGTTTTAGAACTCAATTCCCATATATCATAGTGAAATCATTTATTTTTATGGGTCTTTTATGTTTTATATATAGGGGAGGCTTGGGAGGTTCAAAATATGGTCTTAGTTCATTGTTTTTTAGGAGGTATGTTAATCAGTGAATTTATTTAGGTATTTTTGAGAATTGGGATGAAATTGGTCATTGATTCAATATTTTGAATTATATATTTCATACTATATAGGCATGGATGTGAGTTTGGAGTAGTATTGAACCCTATTATTATGTTTTTGACAAAATAGAAAATCCGAGTGTGATTTATTTCGGTTATTACAAATTAAGAAATTGATTTTAAATGGATTAATGAATAATTTTTTGGGGTTTATAGATAAGGAATAATCTTGTTGGTATGAAGGATCTTAAAATTATCTAGGATTTTATTTGTAATGTATGATTATGGTTAGTGGACTTTACATTACTAATTATCTTACTCATTTAGTGATATTATATTAATGTGTGATCATTATTATTATTATTAGAATGCAAACATGCCACTTTATGATATCAACACCTCAAAAATAGGATGGGATCATGTTGATATAATATTAGAAAAAGATTATACAACTTACTAAATAGTTTATTAGTGGCACATTTGAAGAATGAGTGTCAATGGCCCATTTTATAGTTTATATTTATATTTTTAGTTAGATTTTGACAAGTAAAAAAGGTTTCCTTTTTAAATATTATTTAAATAGGGGATTTGGTTTAAAGTGTAATTTAAAAAGAAAATTTTTATTTTAAGGAATGGGTTGTGTTGGTATTTTAAAACAAAGAAGATATTGGGAAAATAGGGTTTTATAGAGATTTTGATGAAGGTCCTAGCATGGGAAAAGCTAGCATAGTGTACATTTTATTTAAATGGTTTTAAAGATAATTTGAATTGGTTTAAATGGAAAGCTATGATGTGTTTTTAAGATATGATTTTATTCATTTAATCATGTATAGAAAACTCTTAGTTTTTTTAATGCTTTTGTTGGAAAAAAAATCCCCCAAGAGAGCATTGAACTATTTTTTAGGAGATTGTGTTTGTTGACAAAGCAAGACTCAATGTTTTATTTGTTGAAAAAGGGGGAATTAATGGTGATTTTTTTGGGTTCAAGAGATATTTTTTACAATCCATGATTGATAAAAGAACCTAGATAGAGTAATGGACGTTCTAGAGGTGATACAAAAGTAGTAGATCCAAGGTTGCACCGTTTTCCAGTGTATAAAAAAATTTTGGGCCTAAGAATATAAAAATAGATAGATATGTTTTTGGAAAAGGGAGGTGCATGAAATATTGGAGTGGTATGTGAAATAGAGGAATTCATTTTTTCATTCAAGAGGTATTTTGATATTATAAGCTCAAAAATTGGAAAAACCACGTTGTGCGCAAAATATTGGAGCATTATGAGAAATACTGTGTAGCGCGGAAGATGAGTTTTTTGCACTCGAAAAGGATTACATGCTCAAGGAGGGTTATTTAATTAATGTTCAATTTTTTCTATTTATATGAAGTTACCCCCTCATTTAAAGTTTCTCAAGACTTAAATATAATCTGATATTTGATGCACGTGAAAAATAAACAAAGGGAGTTGCGTGAAAAATTTGGTGTTGCGTGTAAAAAAATAATGTTGCACATAAAAGTTAACATTGCACGTAAAATGAAGGTAGCACAGAATTGTTGAGGTTGCGTGAAAAGTGGAGTTGGGGTTGCGCTCAAAAAGAGATATTTTGTGCACAAGGCAATGGAATTATGCACTAGGTGTATTAAGCACTGTGCGTAAAATTTCAGGTTTCCCAGTTCAATTCTGTGGTAAATCATTGTTCATCTATGGAAGAAATTAGAACTTTAATAGAGCATCTTTATATAGTTGAGGAAGAATATTTTCATTCAATTGAAGAGATCTATAGGTCTATAAACTATGAGTGGGTCTTCTGAAGAACCAGTGAGCACACTTCAGTTGAGAGAGTAGTGAGATTTCATATTGTAAGTGGTTGAAAACCAGGAGGGATAGTGACTCCACTCCAAAATTTGTAAACAATAGTTCACTTTTAGTGGACTTGGTACATCAGTACATCACCAATGTATACTCCTTGGACATTTCCCAATGAGGGTGAACCAATTAGAAATTGTTGGGTCCTTTGCATGCATTAATTTTTGTTTATACTTTGCTACAGGAAAGTGAGAGAAGAGAGTTTTTCTTTACAGTGAAACAAGATCAATAGGGGTAGTTGCTTTAATCTGTCATATCTTTATTCACCCCCTCTTAGGGAATCTAACCTAGTGTAACTAACATCTTCTATACCTATGTGATATTCTTTTCTATGGTTTCATTTATGTTGTATTATGTTTCATGGAAGCATAGGAACCATAGGATAAACCTTCCCTTGGGTGATGGGTTGGTTAGATTGGTTAAGGAACATGTTATATTTTCTATTAGCATAGGTCAATTTAAACATTGGTATGATTTTGGTATATAAATGCACCCTTTATTTTCACTAAGTGTTGAGAGTGTTATTCATCTTAAACATTAAGAAATTCTTGATTTCTGTGATGATAGTATGGACTCGTATATCCTTTTATAATAGTTTTCATCTCATAAAAATAATATTACATTAATTTTATAATAATTAAAAATAATAAAAACCTATAATTCTATAGTTCTAGTGTATTCATGATATTAGAAACATAATAAAAAAACTTTAAAATAAAATAAATCATTATTGTTTTTATCTCTATAATGTTCTCTTAAATTATTTTATACTTTTATTACTAAAATGTATTTCATGGGAACATACATAATATAAAAGGGCGAATAATAAATCTAGGTAAAGTGATGATAAAAAGGGTAACATGGGAAGTATAATAACCATGGGATATATGGAACATAAAGTAGAGAAATATTTAATAATGAGCATAAAGGATACAAGAATCATAGAATCGTGTGTTATGGAAACATCAACCATGAATATAAAAAAATATAAAACAAGGGCTCATAGGCATAAGTCAAGCCTCACTAACATGATAACATAATATAGTGTGATATGCTCATTTCCCATGCATTGTGGATGATATCTCTTGAGATAAAAGTATTAAAAAATTCATTAAAAGAATGTATAATTATAATCCCATGATAAAATACCATAAGAAAATCCCATGATAAGGTTATGAGTTACGTAATCATGTATTAAAGAGTAAGTAGATTATATATCATAATGATTCTCAACATAGGAATGTATTATATATTTTAAGAAAATAATTATTAAATAAAAAATATAGGTTATGAAGATAGGGCTCAAGTGAAGTAAAGATCATGAAAAAGGGTTGAAGAAGTAGGTGTGTTAATGAACACCATGAGATATCTTTTAAGAAATGAATGAAGAAACATTAAAAGATATAAGTAAATAGTATCTTCAATAAAAATTAAAATTAAATATAATACTTTTCTTTAAAGTAATTAGTATTTTTATAAATCATAGAAGATTAAAACCTTTAAAATATTAGTACATAAAAATAAATAAGAAATAGAAATGTTCCCCTTAATCGATCTTACTTCAAATAAGGGACTGAGAAGTGAACTTAAAAACATAATTATACCATATAAATAAATATAAAATAAGCTAGGTATATTTGGGGTAAACATATATATAAAAAATACGAATAATATGTGATGTTTAGAGAGAAAATTAGGCAAATAGATAAAACATAACCTAAAAAAAGAGGCTGAGTGAAAGGAACCCCTTAGCTCGAGTTCTGACTCAGCTTAGTACACATGTCTAACCTTCGGAAAAATAAAATAAAATTTATTAAATAATTTATTAAAAAACTTATTCATGTATATTTAATTTAGTTTTCTATATTCATTTATAATCATTTTATTAAGTAATTATGTTCATGTTCACTATCCCAAGGATGTTAGTTTCATGGTTCCAAGGTCTCATAAATATATTGTTAATGGTGTAATTTATTTTTAAACAAGTCTATAGCTCCTAAAAGTTTGATTATATAGAGTTATTATCTTTATATATGTTTAAATTCATCAAAATATATAATTTTTTTCTAACAAAATTGTGGTTTATTGAGTATAAATATTATTTTTTAATGTGTCTATATTTAGCTGGGTAAACTGATCATGAAGTTAATTTGTTTTATTTAATTTTTGGACTATTTACCTATCCTAGAATATGAATAATAATATAATATCATTATTATAACAAAAAATGACTTACAATAACAAACCATGGTGGTAGAAATTATTTTTTAAAAACAATGTCCTTATAAGATGTTATATTGTCCATATATCAATACTTGTTTATAAAAACAACTATTTTATCATTCTATGGTTTTATAATTCATATTAAAGCAGAATAATATCATTTATTATATTAAATAGAACCTTATTTTTTATATTTTTATGATTGAATAGGATGAAATGAAGGAATGGAAATTAAAAAATGAATGAATAGGAGTTCGTACCTTACTCTTTAGGATTACTCATTTGATAATCAACAAATAACATGTAAGGATGGTGTTTTCATAAGACCATAAACTCTAGAACATATATAATACAATTAGGGATATATTTTAGAAAAAATTTAACATAAAAATAAGGTTAATGTTTAATGGAATGTAGGGTGGTGATGGTGGTATTTATAAGAGTAAGAGATAGATGTTTTTGAATAAAATATTAGAATAAAATATTTTTCATTTTAATAGTGATAAAAATTTGATTTAATAGTAAGTGTTTTATGATTTAACTGTAAATGGTATATTAAAGTATTCATCTATGTATTGGAAATATCCAGAATCCATTTTTATATTCTATTATAAAATACTTTACTTATATGTTATTTATACAATATCTCACTATTCAACATCATATTTAATTATTTATGAAAAAAAATCAATACTACAAATTTTTATATGATGACACAAAAAATAAAACCCATTTTATCATAATTTTTCCATATATGAGAATTTATTCTTTAACTAAAATCTTTTTTTTAATAATAATTTTTTTGACATGATCAATTTTCAGACCATATAAAATTTCACTATAATTTTATAAAATTTTATTATTTACTAATATTAATAATTAGTGTTTTATAAAAATATTTATCAAAATAAATTTATATTTTTTATTTTTTATCTTAAAAATTAATTTTAATGAAAATAAAACATATATTTTTAACCAAAACTTCCATTATGTTTTATTTATGTCAAATATTTATTTTATCAGATTTAAATATTTTATTTATTTTCCATATAATATTAATTTATGATATTTTTTTATAATAAACCCAACCATTATTTTTCTATTCCAATGGTTGAGTTACAATTATAATGATCCAGTTACTTTTGAAGTAGTCATATTTCCAATGGTCATATAACCTTTACACATCCTATAAATACCTCATATTTTTATCATTCATTGTTCACTATAATTTTTATCAAGGTTATATATTCATAATCTATTTTTCTAATTATATTACTAATGAATTGTTTCTTATTTATATTTTTTACATCTATGATAATTTTTAGTGACTATGATGTACCATAATATCAATTTATATATTTATTATTTACTTGAGTTCATAATTTAATTGTACTATTTTTAATTTTATAGTTTATATTCATACTTAATATGTAATTTTCTATATTAGAGTAATAAAATAGATTTTTTATGGGGTGAATGTGGAAAATTTACATTATTCATTATATCTAAAAACTAAACTTATATATTGAAAATTAAATTTTACATAGAAAAATTATCAGTCATTACATTCTTGCCTGTTTATAAATATCATCCTCGAAATTTTATTCCATACTAGTAGGTGAAAATAGTTAAGGTTACTTCAATTTCATTACCACTCAAAGTTACCAAGTTCCCTATTTATACTTACGATTTCATAAAATTACATTGACAAGATGAGTTTTATTCCCATGTATAATTTTTTTCTATAAATTAGAAACTTAACCTCCAACTCATCATAAAAGATTTCTTGCTCCAACTCCGGAAACTATTGTTTAAGTACATGTGGGGGATCTAGTGTGTACTTTCATAAAAAGTATTCTTAGAACACGTCATGTACATGAGATAGGTTTAGTCTAAGTTGTAGTCTATTGGAATCATCTTTTACATGATAAATAATATCAAAAGGGCCAATGTATCTTCGACATAGCATTCACTTCTTCTCAAACCTCATGAATCACTTCTAAAATATCCTCACTAGAGTTTTCTCTTTGAGATGTTATCTTTCAGGAATTATTTATTACTAATATGTTTATTTCTATGTTTCTCGTGTTTCAGAGGTTAATATTTAATGATAAGGGGTTTGGTATCTTATAGGGAGAGGCTTCAGAGAAGGCTTAGCTGAACGGTGGATGAAATCTACCATTGACCTATTAGTGGAATACACAATATTACTAGTTGATTCTCTGTAAGTTTTGTGGCTAAAAAATACCCCATCAGTCAACCAATGGGGTGAAATTGGCTAGATTTTGGCCAAGGTTGAATTCCAATTATTCTTCCTGGCACATCGACTGCCTAATGGTTCTACTTGATCACTGGTAAGGCCCTCCGGGTGGTATGTGCGCCCCTTCTGGGGGTAAAATTAATTCCCAATGTGGGTTTTAATTGTTCTCAACTTAACATCTACTTTAATATCCAAATAAATTCCCTTGGACTATTTTGAATTTAATAAATTCCCTCTTGGATCTTGAATCCTTCCATTTATCTCTACTTGGTCCATCAACCTTTGAATGATCTGCTGGGGTTTTAATGGTACGTTCTTCTTAGATTTATGATATTTTACTATTATTATTTATGAAATGAGAATATATATATATATTAGATATATTTTTTCATTAATTATTCAGTGTCTAATTCCATCATTCTTCAAAGATCGGTGGCAGGCTTAGCATGTAAATAATGATTAGGAAGTTTGGATCACATGCCATACATATACCTATTATTGTGATGTAAATTAGTTCTTAAATTTAATACCTTGATTTTACTATTTGTTCAAAATATATTTATACTTTATTGTGAAATATATATATATATATTTCTACTTTCCATTGTGATATATATATGTTGGCATTCATTAGTAGAAAAGTAGCATACAATTATGTTTGTATATATATGATTTTAACTAACATGAAAGGAAGAGACCTTTGTTAGTGTTATATGGGTTATACCATGGGTTATTGGTATAATCCTAGGAGAACCATGTGTGATATCATAAACTGATTAGGATCTATCCTAAATCTCTTAATGTTTCCCAATAGGTAACATAGATTTTTCCTTGTAGACGATTGACGGGACCACCAAATGAGTTAGGTCAAGGTACCACTGTTATAGAGGACACCCTTGTTCCATCGCTTTCTATGTAAGAAGATTAAAAAAACATGATCTTCCACCTTTTCTAATGGTATATACAGTAGTCTTACCAGGGTTCCATATACTAGTCCCTAACCATGTTAAAGGGGTGATGAGGTCCATGGTCGACTACTTCAGTGACTTACAACTCTTGCAGTTATTGACAATAGGATGGTGAGGACTGGATAAACATCATCAAGGGAATCTTTAACATCATCAAGGAACAAGAGGGATAATAGGTCAATATATTAGAATTTATGATGTACAGATCTTCTAGGAATTGGTGACGAATTATGGGATAGGATGGTAGACATCAACATCTCACCTGGGAGGATTTAAAGGGAATATTATTTTTGGAATCCTTTCCTGATATGATGATAGACAGATTGAGTCCATGAGTTTATAGAAATACATTAGGGGTCCATTACTGTATCTTCATACTATTCTTGTTTCACAAAGCATCACTGATTTTTACCATTTCATAGCTGGAAATAAGTAACAAAGTCCAAGAAGATCAAAAATGGACATCATTCTAATATTTTACATTAGGTTTATAGTTTCAACCTAGATACATAATCAAAGGTTCTTCATAAGGAATTTACTATTTATAATTTTCTAGAAGAGGATTAAGAAGTTAGTTTTCTCTCACCCTTTGGTACATAAGCTGGTGGACTTCCTATGGTTGTGGTTATCATATCCTAATTTAGTATGAAAAGTAAGGTTGAGGACGTGAAACCGAGTAGTGGTATATTGGTAGAAAAGTTTATAACTTCTTAATCCCCCATAGGAGTAGTTAAAATTTTCTTCAATTGTGAAAAAATTGGTCATTAAAATATCTTTTTTACAACTCCTCAGACTACCTGATGACAGTATGGAAAGATGGGTTATCTCTAATAGTTTTTCTCTAGATTTTTAAGGATGAGGTTCCCTAAGGGTGGATAAATGATATGATCTATGACCTTGGGATATGGATGAGGTACTCACCAGAAAACATAAAATTTGACTAAGACTATTAAGGAAAGGGCCAAAGAGCCGAGTTAGGTCTTATTTATGTTGTGTATCAAAATCTAGAAGATAGTGGTGAGGGACCATATATTATTAATTTATTGGTTTTGATCAACTCAACCTTTTCAACTTTATTTTTTAATATAAATTCTCATTCATTTATATATACACTAGCTTTTTCTAGACTTGACTTATCAGTAAAGTCATCCATTGAGTAAATTTCCATTGATACATCATTGGAAATGAAATTGGACCATCTTAAATGATGGCCGGAGTATTCTATAGTCATTTACATATGTAAATTTTTGGGACTTCATGATTTTGAAGAGTATGAGAATCAATTTGATTCTTGGAAATGGATGGTTAACCACCTTCTGAGATAATACTGATTGCTATCAGAGACATGTATTGTTATCTTCACTGATGGGAGAGAATTTAGTGATGAATAAGGAGTGGTAAATAGAAGGAGGTAGAGTTAGTATAGAATTAATATAACTTGGTATGATAAATACATATATTTTATGATTGGATCTTTCAAACATATTACTAGCATCCCCCTTGTCTTTTCTTCCAATCATGGATCTCCATCAGGATTTCTTTCTAGATGAATTTATTATAATTCCCCATGATATATGAGTTTACTTTGATATGGATACTTTTATAGGAGTGAAACCTATTTCAATACTCCATTATCATATATAACTTTATCTGAGTTAAAGGATCTGAAGGTGCGTCTTGAGGACGTAGAGCATAATGGATTTATTGAGACAAGTAAAAAATCATGGGGTGCACCTATCCTTTTCTCCTAAAAGGAAAACAGTAGTCTTTAAATAATTATATATTACTAAAATATGAACAAGGTGATATTGAATACAAAATATCCTTCCCCAAGATCAATGATCTATTTGATTAGTTATAGGGAGCCTAGTGATTCTCCAAGATTGATATTGGGTAAGGCTATCACCGGTTGTAGGTTAGGGAGGAAGAAACCATAAAGATGATGTTTTAATGAAGTTAAGGGAAATATGATAACTAGGTAATATAGTTTTAAATGATTAATGAACCAGTAGTGTTCATAGATCTCATGAATAAGGACTTGTTTTTCATGGTGACTTGTTAAGACATTTTATTCAACTCACTAACCCTATTGAAGCATTCAAGATATCTCGAGATAGTCCTGAGTACACTATGAGAACATCAAACTTACGTCATGATGTTGATGTGTAAATTTTAGATACATGAGGTGAAATTACTAGGGCATGTGGTTTCTAATACAATTAATATATAGACCCAAAAAATGGACATAGTGACGTCTTGTACATGTCCCCAAAACATGTTAAAAATAAAGAGATTTCTATGTTTAGTGGGATACTAATAACGTTTCATCCAAGAATTATCCCATTTTAAACATCTATGACTATGTTGAAGAAGAAGAAAGTGAAATTTCATTAGTCTTACCAGTGATAAATTTTTTTCTTGATCTGAAAAAAAGGTTGAGTATAGCTCCGATGCTGATATTTCAAAAGATAAGGATTAGGTATGCTATGTATTTGGAGGCATTGGGAATTGGTTTTGGTGTAGTATTGATATAGAGAGACCTGGTAGTATATTATAGGTCATGATATCTATAACTCCATGAGAATAACTATCATACCCATAGATTGTAGTTGGTATTCATGGCCCATACTTTCAAGTGTTAGGGACACTATCTCATCAATGAGAGGATTGTTTTATAAACTAAACATAAGAGACTTATTTTCATCTTCACATAGTGGGACCTCAATCTAAGGTAGAGGTGCTAAGTAGAGTGTCTATATATATTTGGCTTTAATATGGATTATTTACCCAGTAAGGGTAAATTCATTATAGATTATCTTAGTATTAAGATAAAAGTAGCTCATGAGCTTAGTGAATGGACTTCATAGGAAGAGTGAAACCAGATGAGATTATAGGTTTAATGGAGGATGGGTGCTTATGAGGATTAGAGATTGATGACATGTGATCTATTGGTGGTCACATATTCATTGGTAAAACTAGTAATGAAGTTATAAGAGACTGAGCTAGTGTGTATTGTGATGCGGGAAAAGCTATCTGGAGGTGACTCGATACTTAGGTGGTAGTTGGGTGACAATGATATGATCCTCACACATTGTAGAGTTATAGTCTTGGTTTCCACTAATTATAAGATAATGAGAGACTTGCATAACCCTCAATGGGTGGTAAATCCTAGTGTGAAAAATATATACCATGAATTTATGAGATAGTTATTTTTGAAGTGATGAAGAGGGGAGATACTAATTTTATCGCCTAATGACTCACCATATAGCGGATAATGGTTGGGAACTAGTATCCTAATGGTTTCCTCTAGCCACTTACAGTGCCCAAGTAGAAGTTTGAGTAAATCATGATGGACTTTTTGATGGGGTTACCCAGGACCCTAAGAATTTTTTATGTTGTTTTGTTGATTGTTGATCAGTTAATCAAAGATTTTCACTTCTTAATTGTAACACCCTGTGATTTTATGAAAAATATTCTTTTTAATTTCATTAATGTCTTGTGTTATACGCTACACCAAAAGGAGCTTCCACAACACACATCCTTGACTTGACTTACATTACACGCAATCGCGACCTTCCTCGATAGCGTGTGTAGTACGCAATACCGAGTTTCACTAAACAACGATATGCTATAAAAATATTATTAAAACTAGCCGTTATGAATAGTAATAACCACTTTTTGAAATCCAGTAAATCTTATTTTTCAAAATGAACTTTATTTTTGGATTCGGAGTATCGAATTTAGCCTAAGGTGAAATTTTGGTACTTTTCGGATAACTTTCATATTCTGATGAATAGTGAAAATTACTAAATTATAATTAAAAACAACTTTTTTTAATCGAAATAATTAATAGTGATAAATCATTAATTTGAGTGGTTTTAAAGTATATTTAGAATATATTTTTACAAATTAATACAATGTTGGTCATTGGATGTAGTTTCACATTTAAACTAGACATAAACAAGTGTCAATCTTTTGATAGATATTGTTTCTTAAAAACACGCTATTTGTTGTAACAGCGGAAATTAATTATAAAATTAATTAATGCAACTTATATGTTTGGAATTTTGTAAAATAGAAATCATTTTTGAATTCGGAGTATCAATTATAGCCTAGGGTGAAATTTTGGTACTTTTCTGAAAACTTTCAATTTTTGATGAATAGTGAAACCACTAAGTGGTAGGTTAAAAACTGAATTTTGCATAAAACTTAATTTTACCGCTTCTGTGAATGGAATTTCGAAAATCCGACAGACACGGTTAATATCAAGGACTAAAATGTGGTTCAATGAGATGAAAATAATTTTTGGTGAATAGTAACTTTTTACTTTTTTTACCACGGTTAATAGTAAATAAGGTAACTAAGGGTAAATATGATAATAATATTACCCTAACACATGTCCTAATTCTATTGGACAAGTGTAATTCGACCAAAAACAAACTTAGGAATAAAATAGGACCATTTAGGCCCACTTGGATTAGATTAGGACATTTATTATTAATTTATTTAAAGAAAGGTTAAAATAGTTAAAATCAAAGTTTAATAAGTAAATCATTTTTAATATGGGGTTATACATAAGATAAATTCGACTATAAATATTCATTAGAAAGCTAAAAAGATTTCATACATGATGGTATTTTATTTGTAATTTTTAGACATCAAATAATATAATTTATTTATGACACAAAAATGATGCAGTAATTATCTTATTAATGAAATATTGACATAATTGATAATATAAATACCAAAATAAATGTAATTTAAGACTTTTTATGAATTCCACTAATTTTCTAGGTTACTATGATATATTAGTGTTGATTTAATCAACTTGGTTTGAACATATAATTCTGTTATGACTTTCACAAAAATCATATATCAAATAGTGTCAAAATTGACACAAAATAGTTTTTAAATCAAATATTATATTATTATTTGTTATTTTATTACTAAAAATCTAAGGTTCGGCCAAATGACTTTGATAAGGATATATGTATTGATAATATACAATTTGGGGTTCGTTTGGCATGTTATAGTAAGTTTATTAACCATATAGTGAAAGAAAACAAAAAGACACGGTAAAAGTCAAATTATTTAACTTAGAGTTAAATCTAATTGATAAGGTTAAAATAATACCCTAAACTTGTCTAAATCCTATTGGTTGATAGGATTTAGACCCATCCCCACTTTATCGTCGAAATAAGACCCTTTGGAACCATTATAAACCGATTTTGACTTTAATATAAAATAATATTTTGAGATATTCCTAAGGTGCCCCTCTCCTCCCCTATAAAAGAACACCTCCTCCCCCTCCTCCTCACACAAAATTGAGCACTCAAGCTCGGCCAACCCCTGCCAAAATCTCTTCTCCACTTCCCTAGAAACATCCTAGAGGTTCTGGTCTTACTCAAAGACCAATTTTAGTTCCCTAAGAGGAGGTCTCCAAAAGGCGCTTCAAAGAAGAGGTAATTACTGTTACCAATTCTTTCATCTTTATTTCTTCTTCCACTTCTTCTTCTTAGGTTGTTTCATTATGAAGTAATAACATCAGTATCACTAATATACTGATATGTTATTATAAGTATGAAACAACCCTATTTCACCATCTATCCATCCTACGGAAAAAGAAATCACCGCGCGTGCGTACGTACAGAATACCGTCTCCACGCCATGGTGTAATCTATTTTCCACCACCACCTTACATGGATGGGTATAATGGTGTAAAGAATAACTATACATAGTTATTAAAAAATCATATTTATTCTGATATATTGTATAATCCACTCCAATTCAGTTCAATATTTATGGAAATGATATCATCGCTCGTGCGTACGTACGGACTACTGTCTCCACGACGCGATGAGATTCATTCTCCATGTTAACCATTTAAGAATGATTAAAAAGTATATATAAGAAATAATAATGAAATATATGACATTATAAAGCTACTGGATTTATGTATATATATACATATGTATGTCATCTACTTACTTCCATTTCAAGACAATAAGGAAAGGAAAACAGCGTTCATGCGTACGTACGGACTACCGTCTGCATGAACGGTGTTTTTCATTGTATTTATCTACCTATTATATATATATATATATACTGAATATATATGATATATAAATCATATTTTATATTCTGTAAGTAAGTAAATCATGATATAAGTAATAATGATGTCAAGAACAACAAGTCAAAACACCTACGATAAATGAAACGATTTTACCCAAAACGCTTCTTTAACATGGAATTTACAAAAGAACGGGTAATATAATGTCATAAGTGAACCATATATGATATCATAAAAATGAATATGATTCTGGAATAAGTCAATAACATGATTTAAATCATTATACAGGAGGTTTGGACACTTACAAAGCAAGTCGGACATAAGGTAAGGGAAATATCACAATCTCATTTTTATCCGAGATTGTTTATTCGTAAGTATTTACTGGGGTGTATTTTATCATCCACATCCATGTTCCCTCAATATGTAATATTGTTTCCATCCACTTGCAATAGTTTAAATCCAATTTTACCCTTACGTTAGTTTTTAGTAAAGAATATGAAAGGAATCTTTTGTCGTTTTTCCGTACGAGGTACTTTTTGACTTTTCCGATAAAAGTACGAAGAATGTTTTTTTTAACTTATACGGCACGAACGGATTTATACTGTTTTATAAAGCCTTATTTTCATGAAGCTTCCTCTAAAAGATTTCATGACTATTTTCAATAAAATCTCTTTCTTTTAAAATTGCATGATGTTTTGTGAAAAGAAATTGATTTTGAAGAAGAAAGGATATTTTCCTCAAGAATTCAATTCAAGTGTTTTATCAAAATTATTTTCCATATAAGATAATAAAGGGTTCTGTTTCTATCCATATTTTTACATTGATTTGACTATGTTGTGATGGAATTATGTTTATGAATTCCTTTATCTTATATGAATGGTTTTATGATGTCATGTTGTTTAAGAATCCCATTTTTATTACATGGGTTATACAATGATGTATGATTTATGATTTTGTGGCACACATAAGAAAGGATTCATTAAGAGATGGGTGGGACCTATATCTCCCTCCAATGCATTGGGTAAATATTTCATATCTCATGAGATAGACATGGCTGTAATGGTAGGTTATATCGGTTCAGTGAAACAGGACTGAAACGAGGATTACTCGATTCAGAAAGGGACTTTGTCCACTAAGATAGTCTTGGCAATGAGTCTTGACTAACAAGAAATGATTCTCTATGATTATGTGTGTGTATGCCACAATGAGTAATGTTTTAAGTAAGGGTTTCATTTTCACTACTATGATTTATCCCATGTTATGAAATTATGCTCTCTTTTGCAGGTTAAGATTTCCAAAAATGTTATGTTCTTATGAAAATTATGTGATTGATATTTCTTTTGTTTACCCTTACTGAGCATTTGAGCTCACCCTTTTATGTTTTCTTTTCCCCAGGATATAAAGAAAGGTTTTAGGTAAAAAAAAAGGAAGATCTTTGTGGGAGATTTTGAAGATCTTTTACCAGGATTAGAAGATTACGTTCCGAGTTTCCAAAGACACTAAACTATTACGATCCTTGTGTGTGTATTTTTGTTATGTATTAAGTATTCCGCAAAAGTAATGTAATTTTCATGTACGTTAGGCTTCGGGTCTCTACAGTTGGTATCAGAGGAAAGGTTTAGTCAACCTTTGGAAACTAGGATGCGAAAACGTTAGTGAGATCCCTAGAGATATTTCTAAGGTATGTCTAGGGATGTCCCTAGGGATAAGTATACGTATAGGTTATATTAATAGAATTACGCTAACGATCATAGAATTAAACCTAAGATGTTGGATATTGAAGGTACTCCCCCTTTATTATGTTGTTTTCCCTAGCATGATTTTTGCCTCTCACACTATTATTTTTGGGTTTTAGACGATGGCTGGAACCCGAAGGAACCGTGTTGATCAATGCAATGGACAATGCAATGATTGCCCTCCTGAACAAACAAATGTTATGGGAGATGGAGTGCAAAATCTTATTGCTATACTTACACAAGCTATGAATCATTCTGGACTTCCAAATGAGCAGAAAAGGGAACAATATTCTATTGAGTCCTTCATGAGGCAACGCCCACCTTCTTTCAGTGGGTCTTCTGATCCACTTGTGGCTGAACAATGGATCAGTACTACTGAAAAGATATTTTCAGTTCTTCAATGTTCTGAACATGATAAAGTCATCTTAGCAGTATATCGTTTGGAAGGTGAAGCTGATCAATGGTGGAATCTTATCAAGAATACGAGGCCAAGAGATGAAATTGAGTCCATGGAATGGGACGAGTTCAAGAACTTGTTTTTCAGTAAGTACTTCCCTCGTATTCTTCGAACAAAGATGGAGAAAGAATTTCTTGAACTGAAACAAAGGGATGATGAATCTGTTGGTACCTATGAAGCAAATTTTACAAGACTTGCAAGGTATGCTTCTGGAATTATCATCCAACCTGAAAGTAAAGTTGATCGATTTTTCTGTGGCTTAAAACCAAGTCTTCAAAGGGCATTAGCTATAAGAGACTTCAGTAGCTATGAAGAAATTGTGCGTTGTGCTATCAAGGTATAAATGGAAGTTGGTGTTACATATCCATCTCATGGTTTTAACAAGAAACGAAAGATGGAGTTCAAGGAGAAATCTCAGAATAATGGTGAGAAGAAGATGAATGTTTCCTTATGCACAAAGTGTGGAAAGAAGCATGGTGGAGATTGTCTAAAAGGGACTAGAAAATGTTTTAAGTGTGGAAAAGAAGGTCATCGAGCAGCTGAGTGTCGAAGTAATGGAAAAAGGGTTTCTAATGATGTGAATAAAGCAAACACTGCAGAGAACGCACCGCCAACACTTCAATGCTTCAAGTGCAAGGAAATGGGGCATTATGCTAATAATTGCCCTAATACAAGGGTTAGTGATGATCAACATGAGCAACCACTGAAGGCAAAGGACATCACATGCGATCACTATTGGCAATGTTGAATATGACAACGATGTGGTGGAATGATTAAGTGTTTATGTAATGGGATGTTGTATCATTGAGTATTGCAATATTTATTGATGTGGTATTCAAAGTGATTGAGATATTTTTTGGAAATAAGATGATATGCGCATAATGAAGACGAGAAAATGAAATGTTTAATAGTATTCATGATCTCATGATTGATATAAGGACTAAGTTATATCATGGTTTGAGTATATAGAATTTTGAGGATTTTGGTATGTGGAAAGTGTTAACTTTTAACTGCACTCATGTTTTCACTAAGGTATTCAAGAGAATACACGATTAAGGACTTTGAATGTTTGGAATGTGACCAACAAGTCATATCTTATGATATGTGGGGATCAACGACAGTATTAAATCTCTGGTAATCGTTGTCACTATATTATGAGAGTGGACTGCAGTATTATAAGCCTAAAGATTAGACTGGATTATGTTGGACATAAGTTAGTATTGTTTAAGGATAGAAGATTTTCGATATTATTGATGGGATGTTATAGTAACATAGTTTTAGAAAAAGGGACAACCTGCAGGACGGGCGACAACCCATCGCTTCGGACAAGGCTGTAGGAATCGAACCCACAACCAAAGTGCGACTGGCCTTTATCGCCTACCACTGGCCTACATGAAGTCCCTGTTTAGTAGAAACAAGTTTTATTATATTAAGTAGTATGATATATGAAGTATAAGTCCATTTTAGGAACTATATATGATTAATCTCACTATAGAATGACTTATGTATATTTAATAACTTTTGCTTACCTTTTGTTTGAGACAGATGGAATGACCCGTCATTCTATCACATGATCTGCTAACACTTCACGAATAACAAATTCAACTTCATTTATTTAAGAGATGAAGTGGAAATTGTTCAAGGCACGAACAACAGTGATATTGTATCAAAATAAAGTAAGTATTTATTCTAATTCAAATTTTCAACTTTAGGGAAATGATCTTGAAAACCAAAAATGTTTTCCTAGTGATCTTATACCTGATGAATCAGATGGTACCTTAGATCGTCACAAATCTATGGATTTGTGATTACTGGCTTTTCCATAGCCATGTTCTCTACCACTCTCCATCAGAACATGATGGTTAGATTTCTCTTCCATATCCATATTTTCACCTATGTGGAAACCCAGTGATTAGTTTATTTGGGTAACCGTTATGTTTCATACTTTTGTTTTTAAAGATTGGTTTTGGTATTCCATTTTACGATGTGGGTTTCTATTAAAGAAACTTTTGAATAGTAAACCATTTATAACCCCGACGAATTTCGAGGGCGAAATTCATTTTAAGGGGGGTAGAATGTAACACCCTGAGATTTTATGAAAAATATTCTTTTTAATTTCATTAATGTCTTGTGTTATACGCTACACCAAAAGGAGCTTGCACAACACACATCTTTGACTTGACTTACATTACACGCAATCGCGACCTTCCTCGATAGCGTGTGTAGTACGCAATACCGAGTTTCACTAAACAACGATATGCTATAAAAATATTATTAAAACTAGCCGTTATGAATAGTAATAACCACTTTTTGAAATCCAGTAAATCTTATTTTTCAAAATGAACTTTATTTTTGGATTCGGAGTATCGAATTTAGCCTAAGGTGAAATTTTGGTACTTTTCGGATAACTTTCATATTTTGATGAATAGTGAAAATTACTAAATTATAATTAAAAACAACTTTTTTTAATCGAAATAATTAATAGTGATAAATCATTAATTTGAGTGGTTTTAAAGTATATTTAGAATATATTTTTACAAATTAATACAATGTTGGTCATTGGATGTAGTTTCACATTTAAACTAGACATAAACAAGTGTCAATCTTTTGATAGATATTGTTTCTTAAAAACACGCTATTTGTTGTAACAGTGGAAATTAATTATAAAATTAATTAATGCAACTTATATGTTTGGAATTTTGTAAAATAGAAATCATTTTTGAATTCGGAATATCAATTATAGCCTAGGGTGAAATTTTGGTACTTTTCTGAAAACTTTCAATTTTTGATGAATAGTGAAACCACTAAGTGGTAGGTTAAAAACTAAATTTTGCATAAAACTTAATTTTACCGCTTCTGTGAATGGAATTTCGAAAATCCGACAGACACGGTTAATATCAAGGACTAAAATGTGGTTCAATGAGATGAAAATATTTTTTGGTGAATAGTAACTTTTTACTTTTTTTACCACGGTTAATAGTAAATAAGGTAACTAAGGGTAAATATGATATTAATATTACCCTAACACATGTCCTAATTGTATTGGACAAGTGTAATTCGACCAAAAACAAACTTATGAATAAAATATGACCATTTAGGCCCACTTGGATTAGATTAGGACATTTATTATTAATTTATTTAAAGAAGGGTTAAAATAGTTAAAATCAAAGTTTAATAAGTAAATCATTTTTAATATGGGGTTATACATAAGATAAATTCGACTATAAATATTCATTAGAAAGCTAAAAAGATTTCCTACATGATGGTATTTTATTTGTAATTTTTAGACATCCAATAATATAATTTATTTATGACACAAAAATGATGCAGTAATTATCTTATTAATGAAATATTGACATAATTGATAATATAAATACCAAACTAAATGTAATTTAAGACTTTTTATGAATTACAATAATTTTATAGGTTACTATGATATATTAGTGTTGATTTAATCAACTTGGTTCGAACATATAATTGTGTTATGACTTTCACAAAAATCATATATCAAATAGTGTCAAAATTGACACAAAATAGTTTTTAAATCAAATATTATATTATTAATTGTTATTTTATTCCTAAAAATCTAAGGTTCGGCCAAATGACTTAGATAAGGATATATGTATTAATAATATACAATTTGGGGTTCGTTTGGCATGTTATAGTAAGTTTATTAACCATATAGTGAAAGAAAACAAAAAGACACGGTAAAAGTTAAATTATTTAACTTAGAGTTAAATCTAATTGATAAGGTTAAAATAATACCCTAAACTTGTCTAAATCCTATTGGTTGATAGGATTTCGACCCATCCCCACTTTATCTTCGAAATAAGACCCTTTGGAACAATTATAAACCGATTTTGACTTTAATATAAAATAATATTTTGAGATATTCCTAAGGTGCCCCTCTCCTCCCCTATAAAAGGACACCTCCTCCCCCTCCTCCTCACACCAAATTGAGCCCTCAAGCTCGGCCAACCCCTGCCAAAATCTCTTCTCCACTTCCCTAGAAACATCCTAGAGGTTCTGGTCTTACTCAAAGACCAATTTTAGTTCCCTAAGAGGAGGTCTCCAAAAGGCGCTTCAAAGAAGAGGTAATTACTGTTACCAATTCTTTCATCTTTATTTCTTCTTCCACTTCTTCTTCTTAGGTTGTTTCATTATGAAGTAATAACATCAGTATCACTCATATACTGATATGTTATTATAAGTATGAAACAACCCTATTTCACCATCTATCCATCCTACGGAAAAAGAAATCACCGCGCGTGCGTACGTACGGAATACCGTCTCCACGCCGTGGTGTAATCTATTTTCCACCACCACCTTACATGGATGAGTATAATGGTGTAAAGAATAACTATACATAGTTATTAAAAAATCATATTTATTCTGATATATTGTATAATACACTCCAATTCAGTTCAATATTTATGGAAATGATATCATCGCTCGTGCGTACGTACGGACTACCGTCTCCACGACGCGATGAGATTCATTCTCCATGTTAACCATTTAAGAATGATTATAAAGTATATATAAGAAATAATAATGAAATATATGAAATTATAAAGCTACTGGATTTATGTATATATATACATATGTATGTCATCTACTTACTTCCATTTCAAGACAATAAGGAAAGGAAAACAACGTTCATGCGTACGTACGGACTACCGTCTCCATGAACGGTGTTTTTCATTTTATTTATCTACCTATTATATATATATATATACTGAATATATATGATATATAAATAATATTTTATATTCTGGAAGTAAGTAAATCATGATATAAGTAATAATGATGTCAAGAACAACAAGTCAAAACACCTACGATAAATGAAACGATTTTACCCAAAACGCTTCTTTAACATGGAATTTACAAAAGAACGGGTAATATAATGTCATAAGTGAACCATATATGATATCATAACAATGAATATGATTCTGGAATAAGTCAATAACATGATTTAAATCATTATACAGGAGGTTTGGACACTTACAAAGCAAGTCGGACATAAGGTAAGGGAAATATCACAATCTCATTTTTATCCGAGATTGTTTATTCGTAAGTATTTACTGGGGTGTATTTTATCATCCACATCCATGTTCCCTCAATATGTAATATTGTTTCCATCCACTTGCAATAGTTTAAATCCAATTTTACCCTTAGTTGAGTTTTTAGTAAAGAATATGGAAGGAATCTTTTGTCGTTTTTCCGTACGAGGTACTTTTTGACTTTTCCGATAAAAGTACGAAGAATGTTTTTTTTAACTTATACGGCACGAACGGATTTATACTGTTTTATAAAGCCTTATTTTCATGAAGCTTCCTCTAAAAGATTTCATGACTATTTTCAATAAAATCTCTTTCTTTTAAAATTGCATGATGTTTTGTGAAAAGAAATTGATTTTGAAGAAGAAAGGATATTTTCCTCAAGAATTCAATTCAAGTGTTTTATCAAAATTATTTTCCATATAAGATAATAAAGGGTTCTGTTTCTATCCATATTTTTACATTGATTTGACTATGTTGTGATGGAATTATGTTTATGAATTCCTTTATCTTATATGAATGGTTTTATGATGTCATGTTGTTTAAGAATCCCATTTTTATTACATGGGTTATGCAATGATGTATGATTTATGATTTTGTGGCACACATAAGAAAGGATTCATTAAGAGATGGGTGGGACCTATATATCCCTCCAATGCATTGGGTAAAGATTTCATATCTCATGAGATAGACATGGCTGGAATGGTAGGTTATACCGGTTCAGTGAAACAGGACTGAAACGAGGATTACTCGATTCAGAAAGGGACTTTGTCCACTAAGATAGTCTTGGCAATGAGTCTTGACTAACAAGAAATGATTCTCTATGATTATGTGTGTGTATTCCACAATGAGTAATGTTTTAAGTAAGGGTTTCATTTTCACTACTATGATTTATCCCATGTTATGAAATTATGCTCTCTTTTGCAGGTTAAGATTTCCAAAAATGTTATGTTCTTATGAAAATTATGTGATTGATATTTCTTTTGTTTACCCTTACTGAGCATTTGAGCTCACACTTTTATGTTTTCTTTTCCCCAGGATATAAAGAAAGGTTTTAGGTAAAAAAAGGAAGATCTTTGTAGGAGATTTTGAAGATCTTTCACCAGGATTAGAATATTACGTTCCGAGTTTCCAAAGACACTAAACTATTACGATCCTTGTGTGTGTATTTTTGTTATGTATTAAGTATTCCGCAAAAGTAATGTAATGTTCATGTACGTTAGGCTTCGGGTCTCTACATTAATTATATATGAGACTCACTCAATGGATGAGCTAGTAATGATTTATGTCCATGACATTAAATTATTACATGTAGTTCTATTAATAGTTAGTTATAATAGAGATTAATGTTCTAAATAATATTTTTGGTAGGTCTTAATGATATCCCAAAAGACTTAGATAAGATTCACCACAACATTATATCCCTAGAATGATGGAAAATTAAAGTGGGCCCTTCACATACTAGAGGAAATTCTCAAATATTATTCCCTAGAATTTAGAAGATCTTGGGATGAACACCAAGCATTGGTTGGTTTTTTATAGAACAATAATTAGCATCCATTAATTTATATATACCCTTATGAGGATCTCTATGGTGGTCCATGTAATTCACTTATATGTTTTAATGAGGCCAATGAGGCAGTATTTAAGGAGTCTAGTATTATATAGGATACCTCTGGGTGAGTAAAACTAATTTAAAAGGGGTTGATCAAGACATATATTTGGTATAGGTTTCCTGCTGACCACATGAGGAGACCTTTAGATTTTTTTATATATGATTAGTCATTTTTAGTGTGAATCCTTAGTTGGGCCATACAAATTTGAGGAAGTAATAGAAATAGGAATTATTCTATGTTGGACCCTTATAGGCTACTTAAAAAATTATTGTAGTGGATTTACATATGAATCTTCCTTCTCACCATTGAGGAATGCATGATGTCTTTCATGAATCACAACTGTAGTGGTATATGACTGATCCTATGCATGTTATAAATTGTGAGGACTTTGAGATGGATCTTGTTGGATCATATGTGGAATGACCAGTTCATGTTGTTGATCAAAATAAGAAAATCCTTTGAGAAAATATAGTACCACATGTCCAGATCTTATGGTGCCATCGACATTTCCAGGAGGAGACCTAGAAGTGGAAGGTTGTAGTCCATGCTCTCTGGCTTGAGTAGTTTGAGTGGAACATGTAATGGTATATACCGAGGATTATAAGTATCTTTAGAGGGAAAATTGTTATATATTTTATTGTGTTTTATGTATAAGATGATAATGTTTATGAATTATCTTTTCCATTGAGGGTTTCACTATTTTTTATGTGTTTAAGTGGTCGAACTCTAAATAAAATGGGTCCATGGTCTTGTATGGAAATTTTGAGAAGAGGCCAAAATGAAAATGGCTAAAAACTTCAGCTGTCCAGCTGGTGGACTGAATTGGCTCACTAGTGGAGTTTTTGTATGTCTTATGGATACAAAAAACCCCACTAGATTGTTGTTTTCCAAGGATGAATTCCATGCATCCTTCCCGACATATGAGTGGACTAGCAGATAATTTTTGGGCCAGTTGGTGGTACCACTAGCTCTTCATTGAGGTCCACTACATAGCCAGCATGCCTATCCTGGGGTTCAATTAATGCAACCCATGGAATTTAATTGTACACATTTTTTAACCTTGTTTGATATCTAAATACATCCCCCTTGTCCTATTTATAATTATCTACATTCTATCTTGGCTCTTCACTCCTCTCATCCTTCTCCCATTGCTTCATCAACATTTGATCAATATGGTGGTGTTTGATCAGTATGTTCTTATTATATATATGAAATTTTACTCTTTTCATTATGAAATGAGCATATATATATATATATATTAGATCCATGTTTTCCTTGATTATCCACTGATGTCTTCCTTCCCAAATCATATATTAGTGACAGATCTGATTTGTTGATAACATTTCTTGATCAGATAAAGATCTACTAATGATAAAGAGTGTTCAATGGGTATGTGTTCTTTAATAATAATAATAGAACACTTCATGATAGTGTATTGATGATGAGATATTAATTTATTAATGATTTTTTGGAATATTGTTGGAGGCTTTGATGTGTCAATGACATCTCATTGACCATAGCTTAATTCTTCAAGAATGGTGACATTTCTAGGTCATATTATTTAGAATGATCATCAATAGATCTTCTTCTTATTGACTATCATCATGAATCTTTTTTTGTTTAACAGATTCATGATGTATTGATGATCATTTTCTAGACCAATGGCACCCTTCTAGAATCAAAAAAAAAATTCACAATCTATTCTTTGATCTATAAAGGATTCATCGAATTGAAATTCATTCTGTTGAAATTACTTGAAATTTGTTCTATTAATGAACCCCATAAGTTATGTGATTATATAGCAATGATCCAGAATTTTAATTCTCTTGATTCTTAAATTTAAAAATATTCATTAATTAAGAAAAATCTAAGATACGATTTTTTTTGATATGTGATCTCTTTTCCTTGGATGAATGACATGTTTGGTCTTTGAAAATTTAAAAAACCATTGATTTCATCATCAAAAACCTTAAAGTTAGTTGTTATTTACTATCTGGGGATATTGTATACAATATTATCTATGGTTTTAATATTTATTGTCTTATTTTTTTCCATGATTGAGTGTGATACCATGTGTTTGTGGGTGTAGCCAATGAGATCTTTCTATGATGTTTAATGACATGATTTTTTATGTATATTATTTACTATGTTGATTATGACTACATGTGTTATTATTTCTACTATATTCTTGTGATTTCATGATAATATTGTCTTATTACATTATTCTTGGTTTTTTGTATTACCATGTTGTTAGATGTTTTTATTAGAATATCAAGATAGGAGAACATCATTTTATGATTATCCTTTAAGGGGGAGAATGCATGATGGGTAAAAATGATGAGGAAAGACCCCTAAACATT
The DNA here is from genome assembly GCA_963277665.1 of Viscum album. NCBI lineage: Eukaryota > Viridiplantae > Streptophyta > Magnoliopsida > Santalales > Viscaceae > Viscum > Viscum album. The sequence continues at coordinate 1,711,351,522 of OY728131.1, forward strand.
GAAGGAGCATGATATCTATATATATTAGACCAACATCAATGCATTGAGGATATCAATGAACATAATAGTACTAAATTACCTAAAAATATAGAGAATCATGCCCACTCGATGTCTTGAGAATTTCAAGGGACATATATTTATCCTTGGCATTGGTTCCTGATCATTTCCAACATCTTTACAATCCTTGTAATATATAGAAAAATCAAGTACAATTATGGATTCTGAGGGATTGGTTAGCACATAGGTTCTCAGAAAATGTTTTTTTATGTTGTTTTCTCATTTATTATTATCATGGTATGCACTTTTTATACATGTGAACTTTTGGTTTTGGATGAATTGGTGGCATCTTACCGGGTTTTGTTACTCAAGCCATTTATGACCATTTTGATGATTTTATATATTTTCATGCATAGAGATCCAAGAAAGGGAATGGGGTCCATGGTAGATGGTGGATTCATGGATCATGGATCTTGGAGTGGTATAGGGAAGTACTTCAGAGGATACTACTATTTATTTATTTATTTACATTCCTTCACATTACTCTTGATTGTATTACCACTTTGGAAGAATATTTATTTATCTATATGACATGTAATCCATTGATATTATTTTCTTCAAAATTTTTTACACCAGGGTATTATATTTATTATTTATTATTTGTGAAAGGACATGATACAAAGGGTATAATATCCCCACTAATAACATTCAAACCATCACGCTAGTTGGTAGCATCTTGTGTCACGACCCGTCCTTGGGGCCCATGTCGTGACTATCCCAAGCCTGCCTTCCATAGGCCAGGGGATGGTGACTAGAACCAACGATGTAAATCCTGATAAAAGGGAAGGCATTGCCTTTATATAAGAAAACAAACACCACAGAGTATAGAAGATGAAGTAAACACTAAGTAAACTGAGTAAAAAAGTAAGTGTTGGAAAGTAAATGGGTCAGAATACAAACCCAACTGAAAGTACAGTACAACTGAAAAGAATGTACAGTAGTAGTAAAGTAAATCAACATCCACCATGACGTCCTCTAGAAACCCCACCTGAAGGGTAGGTACAGATGGTCTCCTCATCTCCTCGAGTCTGCCTATCCACACCGTGTACGTTCTGACTGATAGTCCACCTCCGGATACCATCACGCTCCACAAGCCTCAACTATGATCAGCACTGTCCATCGTTTGTAACCAAGACAACGTAGTTCGGGCATAGCCCGTGCAAGGGTGAGTATACGATATTCAGTACGGACCCCAAGACCCCCGAAGGCCTCTCAGAATCCACAAAAGAAAAAACACAAAGGAAAAATACAAACACGAAGTATCAACTAACTCTACTTAGGTATATGCCCATACATATACCTAAGAAATCAATTCCAGTTCTTCTCCAACTCACGAGCATATGTACAACCCAGTCCACACAAGAAGTCACAACCCAGTCCACACACGAAATCACAACCCAATCCACACAGGAAAGAAATTCAATCATATCGATGATATAGATTGAAGTCAAGACTCATCTCACACAGGTATACTACTCATGAAGAGGGGTGGAGATGATTAGATGTAATCTCCGAATCATCTCCCCTTCCGAACCCACGTAGGATCCAAATATTGAAGTCGTCACTGCCGAACCCACGTAGGATCCAAGTACAGTAACCATCACTACCAAACTCATGTAGGATCCAAGTAAAGTCATCATCGCTGCCGAACCCATGGAGGATCCAAGTAAAGTTGTCCTCACTCCCGAACCCACATAGGATCCATGTACAGTCATCATCGCTGCCAAACCCACGTAGGATCCAAGTACAGTCAACATAGTCGTCATGGTCACAACCAGCTCTAGGGTTCCCGCACACAGCACGCTCGATTCCGGGAGGGTCTGCTCCACGAGCCAAGGGGGTCTATAAATCAACTGTTACAAAGTCCAGAGTTGATATACAACAATGTTCCATCTTGTTAATATGAACTCAACGTGATAGACAACACGTCAATCGGACGCCCGGTCTGAGAGTTACTGACCTTTTCGTCCCAGGGGCCCAGTTGGTTTTTACGTTTAAACCAACCCAACCATACTCCAGCTACGTCCAAACCTCAAGTGGAGTAATCCAAAAAAACCGTCTCACTAAGAATAATTCAACGTAACTGACGTCACATCTTTCGGACGTCCGGTCATTAGGTTATAGGCGTTTCCTCTCCAAAGGCCTGGTTGGATTTGGGTTCGAACCAACCCGGTCATATACAAACATTGCCGAAAGCTCAATTGTAATATACCTAAATGACCTTCTCGATCCAAGGATCCTAACATAACTTACGGTGCATCGATCAGAGGTTCTTAGCCTAAGATATGGGCATTTGAATGAACCTGTCTGAAAGTAGGGGGTTTGGGCCCGGTCCGACCCGGCCCAATACCCCATGGGTCGGCCCTGCCCGAGGCTAGTGGCCCGGACCAACGCGGTCAGCCTGGACCGGCCCGCGCGGCCTGTGTCCCAGCTCAGAAGTCGGCCTCAGGTGGGCTCTCGGCCGAGCGGGGTGCGAAGGGGGGGGCCCTGTTTCCTAGAAGGAAAACCCTAAGGGGTCCGCCCTGTGTGCTGGTCGGGGGTTTCAACCCCCGGATATTTCAGAAAACGGACAGCCATTATGGCCGCCGGTTGAACTGTCGAGGGACCCACGAGGGTCCCCCCTACTGGACACCGGTGGCCGGACGAGCCCAGCCGCACCTACTGGCGGCCGCCGCGGCCTTATGCCACGCCTCCCATCCGACCGACGTGGTGCGATGGCGTCATGACCCTCCGCCGCGGCCCGCTCCGGCCACAACCCTCTTCGGCCAGACCGGCGCGGCGTGGCGGCGCCACACTCCACCGTTGCGGCCCGCTCTGGCCGCGGTCCTCTTCGTTTCCGCGCGGTGCAACGACACTGCACCGCCTTCGCCAAAATCATCAACGAAAATTAACAATAAAAAGGGGAGGAGGATCGGCCGTGTTTGTGCGGTCCGATCTCCTCCTGTTATGACGATAACAAGAGGTCATATTTAAATCCATGAAGATTGATAAATAAAACATTATGGAAGGTAACCCCTACCTCGAAGGATGTTCACGGTTGTCAAGCGCCACAGATGATGGCGTTGTTCCCGTCATTGTCGGTATCTCCTCCCTTGTCACGGAGGAGGAAGAGGATGAAGGATATCGGGACCGCCAAGTCGACGTTCTTCGTCGGTGTCTTAGCATTCTTCAACAAAGGTGATGATTTTATTCAAGGGACATAGATCTCTCTCCTCCAATCCTCAACACAATGAGCCAACCCCAAATAAAATAAGACTCTTCTTATTTTTATTAAATCATGCCATGTATTCAAATTACAAAAATTTAAACACTTAATTCAATTAATTGTTTAAGTGTGTGTTGGAATGAATTAATTAGGGAGAGAGAGAAGAGGAAGAGGATAGGTTTCACAAGTTAATATGAGTTACAAAATTTAAGAGGGGGTTAGAGGAGTTTTAGGGAATGTGAAGGGTTGGGATTGTGGGGGACCCACCCCACCTTTATCCTCTCATTGGTAGTTAGCAACTAGTGGGTCTGATTAGCCACTAAATGAGGTTAATATTCATTTTAATATACATAATATTCATGTTCATTATTATTCATAAACACCATTTTAGTGAATTTTACACTTTGAACATCATTTCACATTATGATTGTAATACCTTCTTAAAATGCGCTATTATGAGGTACATTTTTGAACATCATTTGAAGTACCCAATGAGTCATATAATTCTAAGGAATGTAATTATCAATATTTTAATATGATATTTTTGGAACTATATCTACACTTAAATGTGAAAATGTTTCATTCAGGGATCAATGGATGATTCATAAACGATGATGGAGATATTTGGAGATTAATGGAAGCAATTCTAGAGAAGGCAGATTGGACACCAACCCACTTATGAGACTGTGGGGCCCAACATATCGGCCCAATGAATCCCCAATTTTGAGAGATGATATAATAAATATTGAGGAACAAATAAAGCTTCAAGAGATAATGCTAATTCGGATTTTATGGGGGTCATTAAGTTGGCCCAAGTTAGAGATAAAATTCTGGGCCAGATTCTATGGCACAAAAAAACAGCCCACTAATTTGATCATATCGCGGAATAAATAACTCCAAATTCGCCCAAATGTTACAGGACGATAGGAGACATCCGGAGCTACATTTTCTTATTCTATGTCCCACTCTGATTCGGCCATATGAAAGGTCATCCAAACGCGTCTGTTCGGTGGATGAAATCTGGCTGCCACCTCAGGTCAAATGTGGAAAAGTCCAAATTCCACAAGCTTTCCACCACCTATGGCCTACCAAAATTAATTGAGATGATTTTTACTATTGGAGACTCGACCCAAGGGCTCAAAAATGCCTATTTAAGGTAGTGGTGTTGGAGGATTTAGGGATCTTTGAGCTTGTTTTCATCTTAATGTTATGCTTCCAATTTCTCTTTGTAATGTTCTTCCTTCACATGTAAGTTGTTTTAATTCATCCTTGTTTCTTAATAAAAGTTCTTCTTCTCTTATTATTCTATTATTCTCCTTATCACTTTGATACCGTTGGTTTAAGGTGTGAACTTGTTCATACCAAACCATGTGAGATTATCACACAACGGTGGAGTGATTGTTACTTTACTGCGTTTTTTACTTCTCCATTTCCTCCCTCATGAGTCTACTTTCCACTTCTATTGAATCCATAGAATCAATGGATGGCTAACCCACATATGGGTTGATCCAATGGAGTAGCAAGGGGCTGGATTGGATGTTATTTATCACCTTATTAATGTATAATCACTTCTTTAATTGCGATTTTTATTTGATGATTTTTAAACTCCATCGTCCTTGTTGAATTTAAGGCCACACACTTCAAATGCTAATACGAACCTTTACCTTAAAGTGCTCAAAACATTGATCCTTCATGTGTATAGGTGATTAGTATTAAATGGTGTAGGCATTAAACCAGTAAGTGATGATGTTGTTTTATCTCCTTAAATGAACTCATCTAAAATATAAGAAATTGAAATCATTAAAAAGGAAATACGTCCAATCCACCCCGAGTGATAACCTATGATCAAATCATTCTTTTAAATTGAATTCACTTAAATCTATTATATATCTTTCAAAACCATCCAAAATCAATCCATGTTGGCCACTTCATAGCCGAAAACAGTCCATAGAATGTACGTGACTATAGGTTTCTTCTTAGGTCTCTTTGGATTCGATAACCCAAGCTAAACTACAAGGACCGTATTACCTTCTCCTATTGGGTAAATTTGAGCGATAATCAGGGTCCCACCCCAACTCCCACTCCTAGGATAAAACCACTTAAGTTAGGAATAAAATTTTGTACCACAAATTATATTCAATACTTTATTAATCCCCAAATTTTAACAACTCCTCCTGAAAAAACACACCTCAGATAAAGGTCCTCTTAAGAAATTACCACCTCTTTGGTTTAATTGGTGCCCTCATATTTCAATTCCGAGCACCGGTTCAAATGATAGAAAAATCCGGCCGTTCGTTCACTGAACGTACCTAAGCTAAACTTTGGAAATTGATTCCGGGCACACCGGGCCTCAGAATCAGGTTTCGTCAGAAACTACGTACTCGTAAAATCTCAAAGAATTTAAGAAAAAATTATACTTGAAATTTATAGGTCTTCACATTACTCCCACCCCAAGGCTTTACGTCCCAGTAAAGACACCTCATAAACTAGGGGAACAAATGAGGGTATTGTGTATGCATCTGAGCCTCCCGCTCCCAAGTGCTCTCATAGAGGTTCCCTTACTGCCACCTGATGCACACAAGAGGAATCGACCATCCACATAGGACCCGCTCCAGTCGATCCTCGATCTCCACCAGGACCTCTTCAAATGTCGCCACGTCATCGATATCCAGCTCCATGTGATCAATGATTTGCATTGGGTCATGCACGTATCTCCTCAGCTGAGATACGTGGAAGATGTCGTGCACGCGGTGCAACTGAGGTGGAAGAGCCAGGCGATAAGCATCCTCATCTATCCTGCTAAGGACTTGGAATGGTCCAATGAAGTATAGAGATAACTTGCCGCCCTGGCCAAATCTCCGTAATCTACATTGAGGTGAGACCCGTAAGAAAACGTCGTTGCCAACCTGGAACTCTAGTGGTTTTCGCCTCATGTTAGCATATGACTTATGTCGGATATGAGCAGTCCTCATCCACTCATGGATGATCTGTACCTTCTTCGTCGTGGCTGGGACCATCTCTAGTCCTACAAGTGCTGACTCCCCAGGATCTGTCTAGCACAGAGTTGATCTCCATGGTCGGTCGTACAATGCCTCGTATGGTGCCATCCCAATGGTGGAGTGGTATTTGTTGTTGTATGAAAACTCCACCAAGGGTACGTGATCCTCCAAACTGCGACCAAAGTCAAGGAAACATGCATGGAGCATGTCCTCTAGAGTCTGAATGGTCCACTCTGTCTGGCCATCTGTCTGAGGGTGAAAGGCGGTGCTCAGGAGTAGCTGCGTCCCAAATTCATCCTACAACCCCTTCCAAAACCGGGAAGTAAAGTCAGTGTCTCGATCAGAGATGATGGATGATGGAACACCATGATGTTGTATGATCTCCTGAATGTAGAGGCGTCCCAACATCTCCACTGAGCCCTGCTCTCTGATGGGTAAGAAGTGGGCCGTCTTGGTGAGTCGGTTGACAATCACCCAGATGGAGTTGTGACCTCTAGAAGTATGTTGAAGTCCCATAACAAAATACATATTTATCCCATCCCACATCCACTAAGGGAACTCCAGGGGATGTGCAAAACCTGCTGGTACTTGGTTATCCACCTTCACCTGCTCGTAGGTGAGACATCATGAAACGAACTCAGCCACAACCTTCTTCATACCCGGCCACCAGTGCTGTCATCTGAGATCCTGGTACATCTTCGCTACTCCTGGATATACCGCCAAAGGTGAATTTTGAAACTCTCTCAGTACCTCCTCCTGTAATGAAACTGGTACCATGGTATGTCCTCTGAAAAGTATGACATGCTATCCTCCTACAGAAAATCCATCAGGTACCTGCCCTGTGGAAATCTGAGCACGTAGTGTCTCACAGTCAACATTACCATGTTATGCCTCTCTGACTGACTGAAGTAGTGGAGGAGTGACTGTGATTGAATTTAGAAAGGCTGCCCCATCTCTATCCACGAAGGATATCTACAATGCGGCTAGCTGCTCTGTCGCCTCTCTAAGTAGCTGAATGACTGACCTCCTACTGAGAGCATCTGTTACAACGTTCCCCTTTTCAGAAGTATAGAATATCTAAAATTCATAATTCCGGAGGAACTCGAGCCATCACCATTGTCCCAGGTTCAGGTCCTTCTGCGAGAAGATGTATATGAGACTCTAGTGGTTAGAGTAGACTGTAAAGCGCTCTCCCACCAGGTAGTGCCACAACATCTTCAAGTCAAAGACCACTTTTGATAACTCCAGGTCATGGGTATCATAGTTCTACTCGTGCAACCTCAACTGCCATGAACCGTAAGCGATCACTGCCCATTCCTACATTAGGACACACCCGATTCCAGTCCTTGATGCATCTCAGTAAACTACGTACCCTACGCCCTCCTCTGGTAGCCTCAAGATGGTTGCACTAGTCAATCTCTGTCTCAGCTTTTGGATGCTCTAATGACATATATCTGACCACACAAAGGGTTTCCCCTTCTTCTTCAAAGCTGAAAGTGGTGCTGCAACTTAGGAGAAGTCTGGCACAAATCTCCGATAGTACCCAGCCAGACCTAGGAAATGTCGCACCTCCATCACGCTCCTAGGTGGCTCCCATGCTAGCACTGCCTCAATCTTCACAGGATCCGCCGCAACTCCCGCCTTAGAGATGATATGCCCCATGAAGTGGACCTCTCGAATCCAGAACTGATAATTCGAGAGATTACCATAAAGATGGTGCTATCGGAGTGTGTCCCGTACAACCTGCAAGTGGTAGGCGTGATCCTCCTCAGTGGTCGAGTAAATCAACATTTCATCGATGAAGACTACGACAAATTGATCGAGGTAAGTCTAGAAGATCCTATTCATGGGACTCATAAACACTGCTGTAGTGTTGGTTATGCCAAAAGGCATAACCGAGAACTCATAGTGGCCATACCGACACCTGAAGGCCATCTTCTGCACATCCTCATCTCGAAATATAAGACGATGATTGCCTGACCCAAGGTCTATCTTCGAGAACCATCATGCTCCCTTGATCTGATCAAAGAGGTCTTCAATCCTCATAAGTGGATACTTTTTCTTTATGGTCACCTGATTCAGGCAACGGTAATCGACACACAGTCTCAAGATCTCATCTGCCTTCTTGACGAACAAAATCGGGGAAGCCCAGGGTGAAACACTGGGTCGAATGAATCCCTTGTCCTGCAAGTCCTCCAATTGTACTCGTAGATCTCGAAGATCAGCAGGAGCCATCCGATATGCTGTAGTAGATATCGGGGCTATCCTGGGGTACAGGTCAATGTAGAAGTCTACCTCTCTTCATTGATGTAGTACTGGAATGTCGTCGGGAAAAACGTATGCATACCGATCCACCACTACAGGAATACTCAGAATCCACACATCAACTGCTCCTGGGATGAGACTAGCCAACGAATGAGTGATCGGTTGTCCTCTCCACTGTGTGAGTCCATCCTGCACTGCAAAGTATCCCTTCTCACCGGTGAAGGTGAACCTACTCCCATCGATGGAGACACATCGCACCTTGGGCCTAAAAAAGTCGATCTGAGCATGGACCGTAGATAACCAATCCATGCCTAAGATGACGTTGTAAGGACTTGACACCGCTATAAGAAGATTCCAGCTGAATATTTCACCTCATAGAGTAATCTCACACTACCGGAACCAGTGTGTAATCATCAAGTCTGATTTCTTAAGAGTCTCTAGCCGTAAGAATCGAGCCAACTACTCCATTGGAATCTCCGAGCTCCGAACAAGCGCAACGACAATAAAAGAACGACTCGCTCCTATGTCTATAAGAACTGCAGCAAGGGTGGAGTAGACACATATAGTACCTCGAATTATCTCAAGTGTACCGTGGTCGTAGGACTCCACTGCCTGATGTTGAGCCTGCCTCCATCTACTAGCTCCCTACGGTCGGGGTGGACCTCCAGGTTGTGGTGGTGGTAGAACCTCAAAGCGTCTCCCACCACCCGCTACTCGGCCAGGTCCTCTGCCTCGTCCGCCTGCTCCATGTGGACCACCATGGTCGAAACACTGCCTCTGCCTGGGTGGTCCTTCAACCGTCGGCTGCTCCTCTGTATGGCAGGTCGGGTAGTCACGAGCCATGTGGACCTGCACGCCGCATGCATAACACTGTCTGCCTCTCGAATGACTGGCTCTGCTGCGTATGCCCCGCACCTCCGAACCAGTATCCTGAGGTCTAGTATGCTTGGACCTCTGCGAAATCTGTCTACTGCCGGCTACAGAAGAATCCGCTATGTTCCTCCCTGCGGTAGGTCTCACTGCTGGTGTAGGCTCAGAAAGAAATATCCTCACAAGAAGGGCTCTCTCTAGTACTCCTTCCTACGTCGGAATGCTGAGGGAGATCATCGAATCCCTGATCTCATGCCTTAGTACCTGCTCAAAGGTCCAGGTCCGGAACAATGGATCTCATACCTTGTCCGTGGAGTAGCGCGAGAGATCAATAAATTTCACAGAGTACTGGGCTACTAACATGCTGCCCTGCCGCAGCTGTAGTAACTCCTGGATGCACACCGCACAGAGGGTGGTTGGTACGAACTCCGAGCGGAAGAGGCTCTCGAAGTCCATCCAAAGTAGAGATGCCTCATCGTGAACCTGGAGTATCAGGATCCACCATATACCTACTTTCACGTGCACAAGACTCGCCGTAAGGATCACCATGAGGTAAGCTAGTGTCTCCACCAATATATAGACTCAAACTACATCCTCCAGCCAATCCTTGTCTTCCTGAGGGTCCGTCTCCCCATGGAACCTGGGAGGTCTCTTACGCTGAAACTCGTGTAGTGCACTCAGATGACGTGCACTCTCAGCTGCTGGGGCAGGTGGCATCGGTGGCTCGGTGGGTAGAGGTACCGCCAGTGCCTCCGCTGAAATGGGGCCCTGCACAGAGGCCTCGTCACTTGGTGGGTTGCCGTCTCACACAAAGCTCGAAACCCTAGCTGGCTGCCATCGTGGGGCCATCCTGAAAATAAAAACAGGTGCTCCATAGTTAATACAGTATACCTGGTGAGCTGACACAAAGTAATCACAAAGAAAACTTTGAAACACACATGCAATCAATGTTTTCATGCACTGAGTCGGAAATCAGAAGTTAGGGTCCTAGTGTATGGATACGTCGTCCGCTGCACCAACACTGGACTCTCTGGACTGATAACCACACTAAATACCCTAAACACTATTTCTTCTCATGGAATAAATTATCAGAGTCTTGAGTTCTATGGTAGAACTATCTCCCCTGATAACAATTTGTCACGACCCGTCCTCGGGGCCCGTGCTGTGACTACCCCAAGCCTGCCTTCCATAGGCCATGGGCTGGAGACTAGCACCAAAGGCGTAAATCCCGATAGAAGTGAAGAAATTGACTTTATATAGTAAAACAAATACAACAGAGTATGGAAGCTGAAGTAAACACTAATTAAACTGAGTAAAAATGTATGTGATGGAAAGTAAATGGGTCAGAATACAAACCCAACTGAAAGTACAGTTCAAATAAAAAGAAAGTACAACAATAGTAAAGTAAATCAGAATCCACTGTGACGTCCTCTGGAAACCCCACCTGAAGGCTGGGTACAGATGGTCTCCTTAGCTCTTCGAGTCCATCCTTCCACACCATGTACATCCCACCTGATAGTCCACCTCCGAATACCGTCTCGCTCCACAAGCCTCAACTATGATCAGTGATGTCCATCGTCTGCAAACATCACAACGTAGTGTGGGAATAGCCCGTGCAGGGGTGAGTATATGATACTCAGTAGGGACCCTGAGACCCCCAAAGGCCTCCCATAATCCACAAAAGAATAAACCACAATGGAAAGATACAGACACAAAGTATCAACCAGCTATACTTAGATATATTCCCATACATATACCTAAGTCATAAATTCCAGTTCTTCTCCAACTCACGAGCTCAAGTACAACCCAGTCCACAAAGGAAGTCACAACCCATTCCACACAAGAAATCACAACCCAATCCACACAGGAAAGAAAGTCAATCATATTGATGATATAGATTGAAGTCAAGACTCAGCTCACACTGGTATACTACTCACGAAGAGGGGTGGATATGATTAGATGTAATCTATGAATCATCTCCCGTACCTACCCACGTAGGATCCAAGTATTGAAGTCGTCGTCGTCGAACCCACGTAGGATCCAAGTATAGTAACCATCATTGTCGAACCCACGTAAGATCCAAGTACAGTCGTCATCACTGCCGAACCCACGGAGGATCCAAATACAGTCGTCCTCACTTCCAAAACCATGTAGGATCTAAGTACAGTCGTCCCCGCTGCCAAAACCATGTAGGATCCAAGTATAGTCGTCATCGTCGTCGTGGTCACATCCAGCTCTAGGGTTCCCGCACACAACACGCTCGATTCTGGGAGGGTTTGCCTCACGAGCCAAGGGGGTTCGATACATCAACTGTCACAAAGTCCATAGTTGATGTATCACAATGTTCTGTCTCACCAATTGGAACTCAAAGAGATAGATGGCGCACCTATCGGACGCCCAGTCTGAGAGTTATTGGATTTTTTCGTCCAAGGGGCCTAGTTGGTTTTTAATTTAAAACCAACCCAACTGTACTCCAGCTACATCCAAAAATCACGTGGATTACGCCAAAATAACCATCTCAATAAGAGGAATTCAATGTAACTGACGACACATCATTTGGACGTCAGGTCGTTAGGTTATAGGCATTTCCGCTCCAAGGGCCTAGTTGGTTTCGGGTTCGAACCAACCTATCCATAACCAATCTTTGTCGATAGCTCGAGTGTAATATACGAAAATGACCTTCTCGATCAAAGTATCCCAACGCAACTAACTGTGCGTCGTTCGGAGGACTGTATCCCAAGATATGAGTGTTTGAACGAACCTGTCCGAAAGTAGGGGGTTTGGGCCCGGTCCGACCCGGCCCAAGACCCCCTGGGTCGGCCCAAACCGGGTCTACCAGACCCGGGTATAGGTCCGGCCCAATTGGGTGTGGCCCAGACAGGTAGGAACGACCCGTCCTGGCTGGCACGGCCTGACCCAATGCTAGCGGCCCGACCCAGCGCGGTCGGCCCAGCCCGGGGAGGGTGACCCGACCCGTGCGGCCTGTGGCCCGACTCAGAAGACGGTCGCGGCTCGGGTCTCGGCTGAGCAGGGTGCGGGGGGTGGGGGGGCTTCCACCCTCTTTCCAAAAAGTCAGACACTAAGGGGCCCACCCTGTGTGCTGGATGGGGGTTTCAAGCCCCCGGTTTTTCTTGAAAATGGCCAGCCATTATGGCCGGCTGGTTGAACCGCCGTGGTACCGGCGGGGGTCCCACCTCCTGGAGCGCTAGTAGCTGGCCGAGCCCGGACGCCCCTGCTGGTGACCGCCGCGGCCTTCGTCCATGGCTCCTATCTGACTGACGAGGCACGACGGCACCGCGCCCCTCCTTCGCGGCCCACTCTGGAAACGACCCCCTTCAGCCAAACCGACGCGGCACGAAGGCGCCATGATCCACCACCGCGGCCCGCTCCGGCCACGGTCCTCTTCATTTCCGCGTGGTGCAACGGAACCGAACCACCTTCGCCAAAATCATCCATGATGATTAACAATAAAAAGGGGAGGAGGATCGGCTGTGTTTGTGCAGTCTGATCTCCTTCCTTTATGACGATAAGAAGCAGTCATATTTAAATCCACGAAGATTGATAAATAAAACTTGATCGATGGTAACCCCTACCTCAATGGATGTTCGCGGTTTTCAAGCATCGCAGATGATGGAGTCATTATCGTCATCGTCGGTATCTCCTACCTTGTCTCGGAGGAGGAAGAGGATGAAGGATATCAGGACCGCCAAGTCGACGTTCTTCGTCGGTGTCTTGGCGTTCTTCAACAAAGATGATGAAGTTCTTCAAGGGACATAGATCTCTCTCCTCTAATCCTCAACACAACGAGCCAACCCCAAAAAAAATAAGACTCTTCTTAGTTTATTAAATCATTCCATGTATTCAAGTTAAGAAAATTTAAACACTTAATTCAATTATTTGATTAAGTGTGTGTTGGAATGAATTAATGAGGGAGAGAGAAAAGAGGAAGAGGATAGGGTTCATAATTTAAGATGAGTTACAAATTTTAAGAGGGGGTTAGAAGAGTTTTATGGAATTTGAAGGGTTGGGCTCGTGTGCCCCCGCAACATTTATCCTCTCTTGGGTAGTGAGTAACTGGTGGTTCCCACCCCAACTCCCACTCCTAGGATACAACCACCTAAGTTAGGAATAAAATTTGTCCCACAAATTTTATTCAATACTTTATTAATCCCCAAAATTTAACAACTCCTCTCGAGAAAACACACCTTATATAAAGGTCCTCTTAAGCAATTACTGCCACTGCGGTTTTATCGGTGCCCTCGGATTTTGATTCCGAGCACCAGTTCAAAAGATAGAAAAACTCGCTCGTTCGTTCACTGAACGTACCTGAGCTAATCTTCAGAAATTTATTCCCGGCACACCGGGCCTCAGAATCAGGTTCCTTCAGAAAGTACGTACTTGTAAAATCTCAAAGAATTTAAGAAAAATTTATCCTTGAAATTTATGGGTCTTTACATCTTGAGTAAGGGGTGGAAAACCAGAGGTCATGTGACTATTTGTATTCGACCTGTTTGTTTAGGTTAGGGAATTATAGCTTCCAGTGAGACATATAAAGGAACACTTTTTTCAAATTTGAAACTATTAGTCTCATCGACGATTATCATCATAGCACTTTTGTCTACTTAGTTTTACTCAAAGGTATTCGTGAATGGATTTGACCATCTATAATATTTCATAAACTTTTTCAAGTCCCTATAACATAAATCCTCTAACTTCTTACTAATATGTTGGATTTCCAAAATTCCTCTCACATAGGGATTCATATGGATCCATATGTATGATTTATTAGATTTTATTTCTATATGAGAAATTAAATAGAGTAAAATTTTGATCCTAGACTTATTGGAACTCTATAGAGTGGTCTCTTTGTATATCCTCAAGTTTTTGGATATTACTCTTATGTTGTAAATTAGTCTATGAGTAGAATGTTCTACTGAATTTAAAGTCTATATTCAAGGATTGTTGAAGAATCTTTCAAAACTATGAGGCAAAACTCTGATCTTAATTTTTTTTAATTAATAGTGGTGTTCCATGAAACCTCACCACTTCTATAATATATTTCTTTGAATTTTATTGAGTGAGAATTATTGTAAAATAGTGATATGGGGATGAATGTTTCTAATATTATCCACCATAACATATATATAATTTTTTCCCTTAGAGTACTTTTGGATAAATGTGACAAAATCCAAAGTGAGGTTCCCCCATATCCATGTAAACTTTGGTAATGGTTTCATCATCCCCTTATAACTTTTTGTATTTTCACTAATATTACTGGAATACCAAATACCTAGATGTATATTTAATAATTATATTTTAAATATTTTCACACCAGAAGTGATCTTGGAGATCTATATGCAACATTATGCTTTATGTGTGAATAAATAATGTTGAACTATGAGAATCACCAAATAGTACCTTTTTTATCTCTAGGATTGATGGTAGATATAACCATGTACCAAATCATATAATTCCATCTTTTTTTTACATTGAACTATAAGGATTACCCTTTATTATTACTTCCAATTTCTATAATATTTATACATCATATGTTTTAGATTTCATAATCTTCTCTATTATAGATGTTTGATTTTTTTTAATAAAGGTTGGATGGTGTCACTCACTTTATGAATCCCATTTTTTTCCTTTCCATCACTAATAATGTTATATATTTTCCAATTTTAGTCATGCATAAGGTTACATGATCTTTTTTACTTAGATAAATTTCCACCTTATTTTTTCTTCCAATAGAGTAATGGATTGAGTATTCACACTCCATGGTCAGATCAAACCATATTCATTGATATTTTTTAAGATCATTATTTGTGAATATATACTTTATACTTTTATGATAATTATATATTTCATAATTCTCTTCATAAATAAAATGTCTCAAAATGTTCATTGGATAGAGTAGTAAAACTTATGCTATATCAATTATTTGGTATTATTTCTAATGAACCTTCAACTATATTAAGGAATCGTGTTAAAAAAATATCACAACACACTATAAGGGGTTGAATATAGATATCTATTTAATTTCACTCTCATTATATTTCTCTTGGGTAGGCAGTGGAATCGAGAAAATGTTATCCTTTATGCATTAAAATGGTATTAAAATGTAATAAATGAGGATATATAGGGTTTATCTTAGTTCATAGCTAAGTTATAATCTAATAAGAATACATCTATAGTGTATTGATATACCTAGAGATAATACTATAGAGAATAAAGAAGTTTGGGATAGACACACTATTGATCCCATGAACATTTTATCTTCTTAATCTCTCAGATACTACTTTAATACAAGGGATACAAAGGAAAAATGAAATAAGTAGGTTTATTACACTATTTGTAAGAACAAAATATGAACTCCAGTCTAGCAATGTTGATATCATTCTTTTTTTCCTTCTTTATTCTTCAATTTTAGATCTTTAAGTGTGTTTATTACATCAATATTTTCTATCAATTGGTTAATTTATTGTATAAGTTTTCCCATATATCTTATTCCCTTTTATTATCACTAAATAATTACAAAAAATATTTTCATTTTTTTAATATGAGAAGTCTATGAATTTATTAATGAGAAATAATCTCCTTTAATTATTCATAATCATCTTGATTTGTTCCATATATAGCAATATTCATTCCCCCAAAAAGCATAAAATGTTTTAAAATCATACTTTATCCAATTATTCGTTATATATTTAAATTGATAATATGAATAATAATCTATTTAGCTTACTTAAATACTCTTTGCATTGATTTAGACAAACACAACATGAATAATCCAGTCTTTTTGAAACCAACTTATGATTACAAAAAAACATTAAAATTTTCATTTCCTTGGGAATATAATATATATTAACATTGAAAAACCTAATATGATGTATAATTTTTTTCACATCACCACATTATTCCCCACTATATTTTTATGTATAAAAAATACTTACGCATCTCAAGAACATTTATGAAAGACCTTACACATAAATTGTGATTTTATACATTTTACATTCTATGGACCAATAAATTATATTATGTATCAAACAAAAATATTTTGTATCACATTAATATCTTTTCTTTTACATATTTTAACAACCTTGACAAAAATATATTACCCTAATCCACAAAGTATAATATGTTTAGAGTGAACCTAAAATAATTTTCCAATTATACATCTTCCCACAAAAAGAAATATACACAACTAAAATATATTATGTATCACCTTGATTCTAAGAGACATTTCCGATTTACTATGAGACTAAAATAATTCATTACATTTCAGATAATATATCACAGTTAATTTATTTTTATAAATCTTGTCAAAAGAACATTCTTATAATCAAATATATTACATATGATTTTGAAATTTCTTATGTAGGCTATAACATTTCAAGATTTACAATTCCTTCATTAAATCCAAGGATAAGTCCAAAAATCCTCTAAGTAATTCATGTAAACCCAAGGAAAATATTTATTTTAGTTTCAAAACAAATACAACATCATAATTTGTTGTTCTAATTTTCTCCCCATTTGGATTTTTTGTCAATCCACTATTATAAATTTTGAATAAAGATCCACCAAGTTTCAATATATGCTCACCCACTATTTTTAATATCTCCCTTCATCCATTATCCCCATCTTGAAAATAAAATTCAAACTACTAAACTACCAAATACAAAGATTAGAACCACCAAACAAGTCATTAATTTTATGTGATTTGATTATTTGTGTTAGAAATTAGAAACATAAGTTATTTCCTACAATTATATTCATTAAATTTAGAGCACACCTTTATTTATTTTTGTATTATTACATATGATTAGTATATACCCATTTATCAACAAAAAAATAGAATATATGACCTATAAAAAACTATAAAAAACCAAATAAAAACATTTTTCTTGATAGATATAGGGATAAGTACGGAATCTGCTCAGGTTAAGGGAGGTAGTTAATCACCAAGGATTAACCAATGTCTCTATGATTTTTTAACAACCAAGGGCTTAGAAAATATATCCAATACTTATTGATTAGTCACAATGTACTCCATCTTGAGAAATCCTTACTCCACTTTTTTTTAATAAAAATATACCTGCTCTCAATTTATTTGGTTTAAGAGTATTGAAATATAATCTTTGTGAGCTTTATCACACTCTTATTTTCATAAAATATCTCTATTGGTTACTTCACCTATTCACTTAAAACATTCAATTTTTATTTCATTAACTAAAAATATTTTTGGTATTAAGTTAATAAAATGTATTCTACCCCTACCATTGTAAGAGATTCACTCTATTTTTTCCTACTTATCCACCGTATACACTTTGTTCCATTCTAAAATAAACTTATTCTCGTGTAAAACTCATCCACAAAATGACCAACCCAGTTATAATCCAAGAAGGTAAACAATTCATGTTCATATTCAATATTAATTATAGTCCCATGATTTAGAGTTACAATGATTTATCTTATAATTATCTTTAACAATTTAAGATTCTACTGTTAGAGATTAATTTGAAGTCCGGATAAAAAGAATGTAACATTGGATATATCTGCATAAGTTATTTCTAGGTGCAATAAATGTCATATGATCTTATTGTAAAAGGTGGTATCCATTGAATTTTCATCTTCATGATTCCCAATCTTGGTTCCATTTGTAATTAGTGTAGACATGGGTTTTGACGTATTCATGTAAAAATTACAAAAAAGAACATTTAGAAACATATCTTATGATATAAAAGCATATCTCACTTTTTGATCCACTAGTTTTCTTAGAAAAGTAGTTATCTCACCAATCATTGACAATTCAAATTATAAACTCAAAATATTAAAAAAATATTCCTTTTATTTGTATTTCCTTCCCCAAAATATTATGTCATCTATATAGAACATAAACATAAATTGGTATTCCCCAGATGTATTCATATAGAGGATTTAATCAAAACTGCCACTTTGAAGACCCATTTTCATTATATAATTTTTAATATGAGTAAAACAAGAATATAGTTCCTACTTGTGGTTGTAAAACATATTCTTTAGATTAGAACCTTTTTTTCATCACATTCAATCAAATAGTGGTTTAATTTTATATTACTCTATAAGAACCCAATTCAATAAAACTGTTTTTACATCAATATTTAAAATCTTGTAGTCTCATTGTATTTTCACTTTAAAAAAGAGTAAAATTGACTATATATGAGCTACTTGTGTGAAGGTGTCCTAAATATTTGTGAATTTAAATTTAGAAAATAAT
Source organism: Viscum album (assembly GCA_963277665.1). Classification (NCBI taxonomy): domain Eukaryota; kingdom Viridiplantae; phylum Streptophyta; class Magnoliopsida; order Santalales; family Viscaceae; genus Viscum; species Viscum album. Next base: position 1,711,370,174 of record OY728131.1, read on the forward strand.
TTTCACACTAATAAAACCATATTTGGAACCACATTACCATGTTTATAAAATTTATTTATAAATACCCACTTTTTTAGTCACATTATAGCGTTTTGGTCCATTTACAAGTTCCCGTGTTTAGTTTTTATCAATCTAGCCTAGATCCCCATTCATGGATCTCACCAATAATATAAATTTTACTATTTTTTCAAAATAAGTTTTCTCCCTAGTTGACATTAGAGTAGATTATTCATTTTTCCCTATTCATTTTGTCTAAATTGGTGTAGCTCTATCATAAATTATATTGAATGGATTTACATGTATACATATATTTATTTCTATGTTATGTAGGATTCATCCCTTCAGTTGATATTCCTCCTTCTAATTATTCTTCTAAGTCTTCATCATTTGAAAGAATATTTATAACTTTTGAACCATCACTAATTTCAGCATCTACTTCACTTAGTTCAAAGTATTTATTCCTTTAATTCCTTTCAAGTTTTTTCACTAATGGAATAGACATTATTACTCTTAATAATATTACCCAACCTATTATTTTAACACTTGTAGGATTTATTTTTCATTGAGTATCCATGGAATATTCCCCATCTAAAACATCACCACATTTCTCTAGATTTTCTTCCTTATTACAAATGTAGAATCTGCCTCAAAAAACATCAAAGTGATTCACCAAAGGATTTATTCCCAACCAAATCTTATTGGGGGGGGGGGGTGGTTTCTTCCTATATAGGTTTTAAAAATGATAAATTTTTTATATTGACCATGAACTGGAGTTCCTAATGAAAATAATAGCTAGGAACAACACTTTTAATTATAAGTGTTTTATCTATGTTATTAACCATCCAATTTCATTTTTCAACAAATCATAAATTATTGCAGGTCCTAACTGAGGATACCTTATTTTTTTGTACTTTTCTTATATAGATAATTCAAAACCTTAATGGATGTGTATTCTATTCTATTATGAGAACAAATTTTTTTGATAGTATAACTAGTTTCGTTTTCCACCCATCTCTGTTAACCCTTCATGCACTCCAAAAACTCATTCATACTCTACGTGAACATAATTAAAGTTATTTTATGGTAATTGACCATAAAATCATTGATGTACATTTAACTATGAGTTAAATTTTGTTTTTTAGAGACATAGACATCAATATATACTAGATAATGTATGTGTTTTCCCCTTATTCTTTTAATAATATGGGTTACGTACCATCATACCCCTCCATCATTAATCACATATCGTTTATCGATAATGAATCACATTTTGGATACCCACTATAGCACTCAATTTTTATCACATTTCATTTATCTATAATTTAATTTATCATAATCTTTGATGCCACAAATTAATTTCTTCATCCAATATATGAAAGCATGTGTTCTCCTTTATATCCATATGGTAGTGATTATTATTGGTTTTATAACCTTTCATGAGTGAATTTACTATCTTACCTTTTATTTAAGAACCATTTTTTATTTAAGGTAACTTCTAGTCTTGAGTCATAGATCTGACTCACTCTTAAGAGGTTATGTCACAATCTATAAACATAAGGTACTTCTGTGCTTTTTAGTTCATCACCTACAATCCTGGTTTTCCTATATTGTTTTATCTTCATAGTTCCATAATTTAAAAAATAACCCATTCTATAGAATATATTTTAAATTCTATAGAATGTTTATATTTAATTTTATATGGGATGAACTGCCACTATTAAGTATCTATATTCTGTTATCATTTGATGTTTTGAGTGTAACTTTTTCTAGGTTGGCCTTCTACCTCTTCCATATTTCCCTTAATGAGATAATTGAATGAGATGAGACATTATATAGAATATCATTTATTTCTTTAGCATATGTTGCATAACAATGTTCTTGTTCCTCCAATGATGATAATATATTACCAAACAAAATCTTATTTTATTACTTTATATCTATCTATATGTAACTTCCATGGGGATAACTTCTATTTTTTTGCTTATAGTCATCTTATTTATGAACAAAGTTGTAACGTTGATAGAAATACCCATAAAAGGATTTTATTTTCTAATTTAAATGAAATTGAACCATTTATTTATATATTCAAAGTATTTCACCCATTAAATATCTCGTTTCCTCTTCATAATAAGACATAGTGTGGATAAGGTAACCAAAAAACATACTCCGCATAAGGGGAAACATCCTTCAACCTTCACCTCCCCATATGTTTCCAGCACATAATAATGATCTAGGATGCTCATATTTCCCCCAAATAATATAGATTTTATTCCATATTTTGTGTCCCTTTGTATTAAACTACTCTTATTCCAATTTTTGATATCTCAACACCAAAACCAACTACACTCTTATTCACGTACCTATATCTGTTATTATTAAAAATGAATTCAACACCTTCAAACCCTCATTTAGGCCTTACCTATAGTTCATAAAAAGAGATATTCCCAAATGGTATCTTTTTATTTGGTTTGATTTAATGTATTTTATCTTATAAATTATATTTAAATATAACCACTTCTGTATAAAGGGATTCAACCATCTTAGCTCTATCCTCAAAATATTAATTAAGCTCATCAAATATATTATCTTTCTCTTAAATTTTAAGTTTAAACTCTACTAATTATTATAATCATTCATGAATAATTTTTTGATTTACCAAATTATATTATAGTTGGTATATATCAACCTAATTTTGATCAACATATTCTATTTATTATTCTAAAAATATGCCAATTTTTTTATTTCTTTGAATATTGAATTCTTAAAGATCCCCCTCAAGCTCCATATTATGATAAAAAAAACCTTTAAGTTGATTGTCACTATTTCTCTATATATGTGATTTTCTTTCAATAATATACCTCATATAATAAGCCATGTTCTAACTAAATTTTGTTTCTTCTCTATCTCTGTAATCTCCACTGGTTTTCTCTTCATTCGCAATATGGTATTTCACTAAAACTTCATCATGGAAGAATTTATGGGTTTGAAATCTCTTTTAAAGGGAATATTTGTCTATAAATTTTTTATATTTTCCATATCATCTTCATCACCATTCAATCCACTTGGATACCTTTATATAATATGTATAATATTTCCATATTTGAAATAAAGTAAGGGATTATTGCCTTGAAATATAGTCTTTCCACTAATGAATTTTCTCATGATTATTGATAGAAACAATCTATCTAAATATTAACATTCATGTCAATATTTACTAATATTAATATTATACATGTATTTTAATGACATTAATTTTTTTTATGATTTAATATTCCATCAGGATTTACTTTCATTTCATTGGTTTCTAAATTGTTGTTCATTTCATCCAGTGAAATCTTAGCCAAATTTATTTTTTCAAGCATAGATACTTTTGGGTGGTAGATGGTTGGTACCCTACTAAATATCTTCTTAAAAACATAAAAATTATTAACATATTCACATAGTACCATAATATCTACACCAAATTTAGTGTTGTGATTAAAAAATCCATCTACACATCCATTGACATGAATCTTCATATAATCAAACTTATTAGGAAAGAATTGATGTTTTCCTTTTTCACCTAGTTATACCCTTCATAAATTTTGGATAACTTATACCACATAGATTAATAAATAGTGAAACTCATCACCTTTATATCGATTTTATTTGATAGAGAAATAGACAAGGAATATTGGGCTTTATCATCAGTGGAAAAAAGTTTTTGATCTACTTCTATCAAGGATAGCTCAGATAAATCACTTACATGTTTCCCATGTAATGTTTCAGATAATAATTTAAGTCTTAAATAATGAAGGTGATATAATATCCTGTTATACTAAATTTTTATACTATAAAAAATTAAATCACATAGTATTCATAGTGTTCACAGTAACACCTATTTTTTTATTATAGATTCATCTATTTGAACCAAAAATTTAAAATCAGTTATTACAACATCATCCCAAAATACCCTATTATGGGGGGGGGGTGAATCAGGATGTTTATTTCAATTCACTTTTAGGATATTTATCTGGAGTTATAAAGAGAACCATGAACTTCTTATTCTTTATAAAAGAAAATAATATTCAAATATAAATAAATAAATGAGTATTCGTAGGATTTTACTTGTCTCACCACTAAAGGATAATCCAAGGAGAATATTTTGGTAGTGTACAGTTATATTAGGTGGAAATATTATCCAATATAATGATTATAATAGTATGAGAAGGATTAATTTTCCATACTATTAATACTTTCTCTTCTTGAGATCTCACAAACTTGTTTGAGTTAAGGGACATAAAAGAAAAAAATGCAACACCCAGGTGGATTATAAAAATTTTAAGTATAGAATATAAACACCAATTTAGTGAGGGTGTTATAATTATCCTTCGTTTTTATAATAACTAAATTTTAGATCATGAAATGTGTTTCTATTTAACAGTCTATTCTCTCACTTATTTCACCAATGGAAAGAAATTTCCCTACTGTGATTATTTTCTTTTATATATTCACTAAATAATCACCTAAATTATTTTAATATTTTTAATATTTAATGTACATGAATTCATCACCAAAATAATTATCCTTTAATTCTTTACTATCACGATGATTTCTTCCAAATAATAGGCTCTTAATTATGCTACAAAATTTACATTGTTCTAAAACCATAATTAAATAAATTATAAATATTATATTGTTATTCATTAAATAAATTATAATGCACATGGATTGATAAAATCCTTCCCACATTTATGAAAATAAATACATTGTGAAGCCTAAAGTCATAGTTCCACCTGTTTCTTTTTCTAATAAAGGATAAAACATCATGTTTTCCATGGAAAATATTACATTAAAATATTGAAAAATATTTAGTTATGTTTAAGGGTTTTTACTTCACTATATTTGAAAATTCTTCATATTTTAATACATAAATTAAAAGAAAATCTCACACCACTCTTGAAGGTTTCTGAAAACCCATACACATACAAGGTGAATCCATGCCTTTTCTATTTTCTGACCTAATTAATTATATTATGTATCCATATAGAATATTATGTATCATATCAATATCCAACATATTCCATATTTTAACTACTTCCCCAAAAAAATATTCTACAACTCATAAAAATATTTTACATAAATAATTAACATCAAGATGTTTCAAATTATACTACTTCCCATAAAAAAATGTACACAACTCAAATATGTTACATATTACTTTAATAAATAAAGAATTTTTTGATTTCCTATAATACTCAATGAATATATTATGTATCATGTAAGACAACACAATTATATAAATTTCATTGATCTTATCAACAAATAATTATTTAGTAACAAATATACTGTGCATTTTTTTGAAATTATTTGCATAAGTTATACCTTTCCATATATCCATCTCTTCATATAATTCATCATGATAATTCCAAAACTTATCCTAGAAATCCATTTATAACCAATATAAATATATAATATCATCAAAAAAAAATTAACAACATAAGTTATGGTTCCAACACATAGGGTATCACTTTTTCATTTTTTTTAATGAGTATACCAACTAATACCTTCTTTGATAGATCACCATGAATCAAAAAAAATTCCCCATTAGTGGGAAATGTTAGTAGTTTTCCATTGATTAGATTCTTATTATAATCCTTGAAGATATCTCCACATTCTTAAGTCCCAATATACTTTACTATTTTTTGTGTTAAATTACTTAATGGTTTTGAAAATAATGAGATGATTCTAAAAAATATTGATAGTATCCAACTAATCAAATGAAACTGGGAATAAATGTTACATATATTGGTTTTGGTCATTACTCAATCACCTTTTTCATTTAAGGATCCATATAAATCCCCTTTATTGTGATAAAAGTCCTTTATAATGTAACATTATCCATTCATAAGCCCCATTTACTATACTTTTCATTTAACTACTAATTTCACAAAATTTTTAGCATAATACTCAAGTGACCCTCATGTTCTTCCTTGATCTTTTATTATATGAGAATATCATCAATAAAGGATACAATGTATTTTTCTAGGTAATAATTTAATAAACTATTAATTAATTATATTAATTTTTTAGAGAATAATTAAATCTTAGTACAAAAACAATGAACTAGTAGTGTCCATATCATGCACAAAATATAATATTTACAATATCTAATATATTCACCTTTATTTGATGATATCCGGATTGAATTTAAACCTTTAGGAAGTACTAATCCTCATGTATTTTTTTTTGAATAAGGTATCAATCCATGTTAGATGATATATTTTATACATTGTGATCCTATTAAGCATATGATACTAAATGAAGAGAGGCATTAGACCATTTTATTTTTGATAAAGATAACTTGAGTACCCTACGGTGAAGCACTAGGGTGTATAAAACTCTAGAATAAGTTTTATTATAGTTTAATGGGGTCTATTATGTAGGGAATCTTAGATATAGAAAGATATTGGGGTATAAGTTAAATAATGAACTGAACCCCAAAACCAAGAGAAAGTCAAAGAAACTCTTCAGAAAATACTTCACCAAAATCCCTTATATTGGTTATATTTTAAAAATGATCCTTTATGTTATCTTAATCATTTAAGGTCGATATTATTACTCATAAAGAAAAAATATCCATTCTTATTTCTAAATGATATCCATCATTTTTCCTGGACTTGTATAGAATCAGGGGATGGCTTGTGATATGGAAAGTGATTCCATCCCTGGGTAGTTGATATTGGCACTATGTAAGTATAATCAAAATATTCCCAGTATAGAATTGAATTCTACTTAATAGAGTATAATAATGTATTCTAGGATATTATTCCCACACATTTTAATTGGATAAGAGTTATATACTTGATATTAAATTGTTTCATCACTTATTATTTTAACAGATAACAAAACCCTAATTTATTAAGGCTGTGTTTGAATATTTCTACTAAATTTTCATGATATAAAATAATAAATCAAACTATAACCAAATAGAACATTTTAAGTTCATAAATTTATAATAGGAACAAATATCCCCATTTTATTCTAATTGTTATCATTTAATAAATCTAGAAGAAATTTAGGTATAGAAATTCACAATGTTTAAAAATATAAAGGCAGATAATGAGCATAGAAAGAGTAACTCAAAATCAATTATAAGCCCCAACTTAAGAATTTTTATGTTTCAATTAGTTTCATCCATGGTTTATTTCCTATTATATTCTCTAAAAAAATATTAAAAAATAATTTTACTTTTCTCGAGTCCCAACTATATCAACATTCATCTCATAAAAATATATAACATCAATATGAATATAATTAAGAAAAACACAAACACATAAATCTAGAGATAGAGTGTCTTTGGGAGATTAGAAACACAATACATAAACCTAAAAATAAACTACATAATATTAATTACAATTAGAATAATGTAAAACTATAACCATTTATTAATTTTATTATTGATGTTTATATCTTGGGGACATAGAGTGAAGAAAATTGTGAGCTATAAATCCAGATAAGGGGATGAAAGTAAGGGTAACATGGGGATAATAATAATCATGGTTTAAATGGGACATTAACGGGGAACATGTAACCACACTAATAAAGGATAAATTAATCATGGAATCATGTAATATGGGAACATTAATCATGGATATGGGGGAATGATATAAAACATAACATCATAAGCATTGGTTTAGGTTCAATCCTAAGACTATATAACATAATGTGCAAGGTTCAACACCCGTTAACCATACATGGTATCTCATGAGATAAAATATTTACCTAATAAATTAGGGGGATATAGAATTTTAGGCCCACCCATCATGTAAAAATATGTAATTTATATGTATTATAAATAAATAAATAATAAATAAAGCATAAATATAATAAAAACCCATGAAATGGTTACAAGTTACATAATCATGTCTTAAAGAATAACCAAATGATATATCATAATGATTCCCAAGGAAAATAAGTATTAATTATTTGATGATATTAATAATTTCATTAATATATATATATATAATAAATATACATATATCTCATTTAAAGGAAACATCATGAGAAAGGGATGAAGAAGTAAATGTGTTAATGAACACATTAAAAATGTTTTATGAAATGAGTGACGATCCTTTAATAAAGATAAGTGAATATAGTTTTCCATGAAACTATACCTTTAGTAGTTAAATTTTTTTATAATATTGATTATTTTTAGAAATAATATAATTTTAAAACTTTTCAAAGACTTGTATAATGAAATAAACAAGGAATCAAAAAATTTCCCATAAACCAGGTTTTCTTTAAAGAAGAAATTGGGAATGGAACTTGAAAAACACGTATATCCCCTGTAAGGAAAGGGATAAAAAATTAGTTATATTAGGGGAAATTATATATATATATATATATATATATAACATATATGAAGAATATATAAAGGATATATAGGTAAATATAGTTAAATGAAGGGAATGTAACCCATGAAGAAAGATGGTGAGTGAAAGTAACCCATTATATTGAGTCCTAATCAAACTTAATATACTCCTATAATTTTTATAATAATCAAATTAAATTTATCAAATACTTGATTATGAAACTATATCTTTTATATTTCATTTATTATTATTATTTCTTCCATTTATAATCATTTTATTAATACATTGTGTTTATGTCACCATCCTGAGGATATTTGTTTCATGTTTATAAGGTCATTTTGATTTATTGGTAAAGATGGAAGTTAATTTAAAATTATTTCATAGCTCTATAAGTGTGAGGATATATATATATATATATTTTCATTATATAAGTTCAAAATTTTTCCAAACTACAAACTTTTTAGCAACATTAGAATGGTTCTTTGAGTGAAAATGTTTTTATTTGATGCTTTGATCATTTAGGAGGTTTTAAAAGCCATGGTGAAATTATTTTTTTATGATTATTTAACTAGTAAATATTTTTTGAATGAAAAAAATCAGAGAATATGTAATAATCATTATCATTAGAAATATATTGAATCAAAATATAATAGTGTTTCATCCCAAATCACTATAGAAGTAGAATCCTAAAAAATATTATAAACCATTGAAGATTTTATTAAAAAATTTCAAATTGATGGTAAAAAATTTAGGAATTTTTAAACTTTATAATAGGCTTGGTTTCCCCATATATGGAATCCTTTTCTAATTCCCACAGGATAAAAATCTAAATATCATTTGAATCTCCCATGGCATGATGACTGACTTCTTGTTGTAATGAAAACAGTTATAGGATTCTAGAGAAATATTCTTAAATATTACTTTGATAATGATAATCATGATCCCTATTGACTTTATTGAGATCTTGAACTCAGGATAAACCTACATAAGAATATTTAAGATGCAAATCTTATAGGTTATATATAATGTTATTCCTGGAATTTTTTTCTTTTTGTTAGTTGAAGAAGCACCCTTGGGTAGCTTCTTCCTAACCATCATCTTCTTCTTCAAAGTGGTCTTATTCTCCTCTATCTTCTTCTCTTCAATCATCTTAACCTCAATAAAAAATTTATCCACCTTGTATTCTTTTGGAAGCAAGAAGTTAAAATTACAAACTATGGAAAAGAATATAGAGATAAAAAATCTAGTTTAAGAAGTCCCATTCCAGAATCTAAATCATAAAAGAAAATAATTACTAAAATAATTTTTATCCCCCAACAACTTATTATAATAATTTATTAAAGGGGTAATATTTTTTTAAATACAACATCCTTATTGGTGGTTCTAATAGTTATTAATAAATATTAGATTTTAAAAACAACTATTATAACATTATATGGTTTTATAATTATTAATGTAGAATAATATTATTTAATTTTATTACATATAGCATGTTTTTCAGATTTATAAGTTGCAAGAAGAATAAATGAATTCATTTCAAGGGAAAAAGAATGAATTGAATAACCTTACTCATTGGGAGTATTATTTTTAATCAACTGAATCCTTTTAGGAATGGAATTTTGACGAGAATATAACCTATAATTTTTTTTTAAATGACCATTGGGGTTGGATTTTGGTATAATTCTGAAATGATAATAAGATTAATGTGTGAGGGGATGGGGGTGGTGGATGTATATTTGTATGAGTATAGGAGTATTTTTGGGTAAAATATTAAAATAAAATGTTAATTTTTAAATTAGAAATCAAAATTTTGATTCAATAGTAAAAAGATTGTGTTTTAACAATTAATGGGATACTAAAAATATTTATTAAACTTTTATAAACCTCATAAATCTATTTATATACAATATAGAAGAATATGATATATATATGGTATTTTACTATTTTACTACCTATTTAGTTTTTAAAAAAAATACTAAATCATAATCCTCACCAAATTTCAAGGTGTTAATTTTATAAATGATATCAATATGATAAAAAGAAATTTCTAAATATTTTAAATTTAATTTTGAAATAAAATATATATTTATTGAAAAATTAAAATTTTTATGACAAGATAAATTTTATGACCATTAGAAAATTAAATTTTGATTTCAAAGAATAATAATATTTTTTTATAAATTATTAGTTTTTAAAAAACCAATTATCAAAATGAATTTCAATTTTATATTTTTATGTTTATAATAAAAATTAATTTTAATAAAAAACATATTTGTTTACTAAAAAATAAAATTATGCTTTATTTGTGTAAAATATTTATTTTTTCATATGTAACTCTTTCATTTTTTTATATAAATTAATTATATTTTTATTTAATTATATACCAAATAATTATTTTATTAATCAAATAGCCCTCTTACAATTCTAACAGAAATATTACTATTCTAGTAGTGTTATTGGCAATGTTTATATAACCTCTGCAAATTCTATAAATTCAACTAATTTCTATCATTATCCATTCTATGCTAAAATTCCAAATTAATTATTTTATTTATATTTAAAAATATTATAATATAACTAATTTTTTATTTCTTTTTTATAGTATTGATCATGTCGATGATAATTTTTTAGGACCACAATGTAACAGAAACTCAAGTTACAATTTTACTATTTAAATTTATTTATTATCACAATGTTCTATTTCTAATTTTATGGTGTATATTCATATAGAATATGAAATGTTATATATTAATGTGATAAATAGTGTTCTTTTTTAAGGGGTGTATGTGACTTGTTTATACTTTACCTTATATATAAATAACACTCCCATATACTATGAAGGGAATTTAAAATTTAAAATATTTGGGTCATTATACCTTATAGGAGGACCTCATGATTTGACATAGTAGTCGAGGAAATAGTTAGTATCTTTTTTTGTTGGTTTATTTCATAGGTCATATTCATGATTGGTGGCCCTAGTGACATGATGGTCCTTGTTATAAATCTAGATATTCGGATAGGAGACAAGATATTCCTCTTTTATGTTGTTGATAGCAGTCTGGTGAGTTTTAGAATAAAATTTTCTTATACCATCTATGATAGAGTGAATTGTTATGTATAATACATGAAATGATACTTTTGTGAAAAAACTATCAATACTTTATCAATTATTAAGGGATTTGATATCTAGGATGACCTTTGGGGTCAATTTTTAGCTCAAAGAATGTCTTTATTTATTGTGAGGTTTTATGAAGAATTGATTTTACCAGTCAAGATTTACCTCTTTATAGATGTGATCTTATGTATGGGAATTCATACATGGAACAATTTATGATGAAGAACTAGATGGGATGGTGAATATACCTTGGGAAGGGATGGTAGACTTAATGAAATATATTAGACCTAGATCTTTCCATGTAACTGAATGAGGTAGGAACATGGCCATGGCATAGACTTATTTTTATTAAAGATGTTTGTTTTTTGTACTATCAAGGAGATTAGAGTGAAAATATATAGATATACTATCGTGTAGTGGGAACAAACCCCTATAATAATGTGTGACATATGGGATCAAGTGGATGATGCCCTATGAATAGTTTATAAGATAGTTTTTTGTGATGACATTCAAGATGATATGGGGTAGTAATTGAGCTTTAAGACAATTATTTATTATGATTGGGCCCCGTTTTATGGTTTTACTTTTTGATTTATCACGAGATTATTGTTTATTGATATTTTTAGCTATGGGACCTTTTTGGCTACCCATTTTAGTTTCTCAAAGTCGTTTGGAATTTGATTAATGGTTGGACCCACTTTGACTACCCATTATTCAGATTCAAATTATTATTGTTGATATTCATATTTTATTTTTTATTTTCAATTATATTATTGGGGTTTTTCTTATTGGTAGATAGTGAGATTACTAATGGGTCATCTGGTACATTGATGAGTGAATCTTTTGGATGTTGTGAGACTTACTTGGGTTTATATTTGATAAGACAAGAGTGGTAGTGTGGTGTGACTATTTGAACCATGAGGGTATATCAATCATCGAATATAGGTAGGAAGGTCCAATCCTGATCAGGGTAGTATCAGTGTGATTATTCAAGGTGTGTGTGTCTTATAGTCACATGAGCATGGGTATAACATGTATGTTCTGGGTGTTTAACGTTTTTAGGTGGGTGAGTTTCACTGTGCATTATTTTCCCCTCTCTGAATGTTTTTATGCATGATCATTTGGTCACAAAGTACTCAGTGTGTCGAGGTGAGCAAGGAAATATTACCAGGTCATTGGACCACACACTACCTATATACATTACATGGGTTTCAATGTATGTGAATATATATTCATGTTTTGTTTCAAGTACAAGTATTAGGTTAGATATGGAAATAGGGTTTTGATCTTGCTAGGTATATGGAGACTAAGTTCTCTGTATGATATATATTGTGTGTTGTGACAAAGGCCATTGTATTTATTTACTATCACATAGTTATATTGAATTATATCATCTAATGTGTCACATTATCTTATTTTCTATTCATTGATGTATGTGACTCTATTGGTTTTATTTTCATTATGGCTATTTCATAATATATACTAGTTGAATAATTTTAGGTTATATACTACTAAGACCCTGTTGGATCCTTGTTTTTTTCCTTTGGGACAATCTACTATAACACCATAAGTTTTTTTAAATAATTTTTTCAAATAAAAAATTTTTATTTGATATCTTGCATTACACACAACACTAGGTTAATATTTCACTACACACAATAAGAATTTGTTATTTTGCTACACAAAATACTGGGTTAGCTTATGTTACACATGATAACGAGTTTTAAAAAAACCATGATATATTATTAATATTATTCTAATATGACCTCTATAACCTATATGCTAAGCCTAAAATTATGAATAAAAATAAATAATTTTAAATATTATTTATAATGGTTTTATATAATTAATTTTTTTATAAAAACTAATTAATTTTCGGTAATGTAATAATTTTTTTTGAAAATACTACCTTTTTAAATAATTTTTTATTTATTTTGGCAAACAATAATAAATTTAATTTTTCAAAATACTAGAAAAAAAATTTCATAAAAAATAATTTTTCAAATCATCATGTCAAAATTATTTTAGGGTGATATCTTTGGTGTTTTTCTAAAAAGTTTCATTTTTATGAATAATAAAAAATACTGAATTTTAACTGAAAAAAATTTTTTTGTTTGATTTATTTATAATGTAAAATTATATTATAAATTGGTTTAAAAGTATAATTAGTTCAATTATACATCCATTAATACAATATAAATCATTTTAATCTATTTAATATTAAATTTAGATAAAAAATGTAAACTTTTGAACCTTTTTTTCTTTGAAAACATGCTTTCTCGTCACATTTGCATGATTAATTTTCATTTAAATTCTTCCACTTATATGAATTGAACTTTGAAAAATAGATTCCATATTTTGAATCTGAATAATATATATTATCTAATAAGCTTAAGTTAATTTTTACAGTTATGATTATTGAAAACAATTAAAATTATTTACCACAATTAAGGTTAAAATGGGGTTTAGTGCACTCAATGCGTTTATATTAAAATTAATTTTACTCAAACATATAAAATTAATTTAATTAATTGTATTTAATATTTAAAATAATTTGGTATAAATTATTAAATAAATATCATTTTAATTATAGTGTTAATGGATAGATTTATTTGTAAATAAAAATATACAAGTTACTGAGGTAAAAAAAATTAAAAGGCAGAAAATGAGTAAACTTAAAGACTAAATAATAAAATTATAAAAAAATGTGTTTATGTTGTGTGGTGGTGGTGTTTATAGAAAACATCATTCCTATACTCCTTTATTTATCTATTTTGGAGGCATATGAGGTAAGAGTGTCCTCCCAATAGTGATTCTGATTGGGTGTTTATAAAAATACCACCCTCCTCAATTTTAAAAGGGAACTTGCCCCACTCATTTACTCACAACTATCAAAACATTTTCTCTCATCCAATAACTACCAAAATATCACTTTAAAACTTAATTTCCCTCATACTAGAAGTCATTTTTTGGAATAAATTCATCCTAGGAAGTGTTTTAGTGGAAACTTAAGAAGGATACTCGAATAAGAAGTAACATTCATCAATGAGTGTTTTTGTTTTATTTCTTCCTACATCCCATTAGATTATTATTATACCATTATTATATAATAGTATCAATATATTACATATAATTATATGTTTTGTATTCTAATTTCATGACCTAAAACCATATCCACTTCCATCAAATGGGTTATGAAATCATCGTTCATGTGTACGAGGGACTACAACTTCAAAAACTGATTTCATTCATTTCTCTATTACCACCTATCAAGGATTTAAATAATGATGGATTTATTATTTATATATTATATTTTCAATTTTTTTATGATTATGGAATTATTATCTCACATATACATTCATACACTCCATTTTTTGGGAATACGATAACATAACTCGTGTGTACACTTGACTACCGCCTCATGAAGCGATGTGATTCGTTTACGCTTTACATGGAATATATTAAGGATGAGTTTAACAAACTTATATGAAATATATTATATAAAATTAATTATTTAATGATAATATATATCATCTAATTTTATTTCTTTAAATCTGACAAGAAAAAGGAAACAACGTTCATGCAAATGTACAACATACCGTCTCCATAAACAGTGTATTTCATTTTCTATCACTAAATTTCATGATTTACTATAAATAAATATATAAATAATATATATGATATTTATATCATGTTTAAAATTATTTAGATTATTAAAACCTTGATCTATTCAATAGGGAAAAAATAACATGTTAAAACATAGATGAAAACAAAGGAGTTATTGCCCAAAATGTGACTTTAACATGGAATTGTTAATAAACATGTAATGAAATATCATAAAAAATAATATATAGTGTGATATATCTGAAAATGGTTATGTAATATATGTATAATAAAATCATATTCATTGTAAATGATTTTTTAACAAGTATGATGGTAGTCAAGACTTAATATAATGCATTTTTGCCTAACTTTTATTTTCCGCAACACTCTTTCCATATTCAACACAAGTTTCTTTCAGATGGTATATATAATACCCATGCATGTATTTTATAATGATTCTAATTAAAATTATTTTAATTTACATATCCATTTCATTAACTCACTTCCATTTGGTTTACGGTTCAAAACTTAAGAAATCTATAAGGGGTTTTTGTCTCAATTTCCCTTTTTGAGACATATTTTACATTATGAACCTATATTATTTTAAAAGGTATTTATACAACAAATTTAACATGTAATAAAAATAATTTATTTATCATGATTATATTTTAATGTATCATTTTAATTTATTCTTTCTTGGGGATTATTATTCAACATAACCAATGGGGTAAGGGTTTTATGTTACAATCTCATCTTTTATCAGGATTATTAATGATTAAGTATCCAATGTTGAAATATCATTATCTCCTCTCAATAGTTATAATTAATTTTTTCTTCTATGTATATTAATGATATCTTCAAGTAATAGTTCCATTTTTCACTCTTCGGTACTTAATATAATTGATAATGTTTTTAAGAAAATATGATATTATTTATCTCTTTGGTTGAAAATCTGTTTTCTACCAAAATGATACTTTATAAAAATATTTTCAAAGATGTTTTATTATTATCAAAATTATTTATTAAATAAAATTTTACCCATATTTTAATTTTTTACAATTTTTTTGAAGGAAATATAATTTAATTTTCCAAACAATACCTGTTTGGTTTTTATTGAAAATGTGAAAGAAATATTCATTTTAACACGTACGACATAAATAGAATTTTCTGACATCAAGACCAATAATTTATCTAAATATTACTTTATTATCTTTTTAGTTTATTCTAAAATAAAACTATCTTTAAAATTTTTTATGTTTTAAAATGTTTTTTTCTAAAGTGGAAGGGATATTTTCCTAAAAAATGTATTAAATGATTGATAACAAACATTTTTCTTAAAATATTTAATCAGTTTTTTTTACATATGAATTATTGTGGATATTATCCAAGGTTAAAATTATTATTATTTATTTAAATGATTTATTTTTATGACGGAATGATGTTTATGAAACTTATTTCTCTTCCATGTTTCTTCCTAATAAACCTGCTTCTTTTTCAGGGGTTATGCTATGATCAAATGATTATGAAACATATATCTTTTCTTTATTTTATGATATTTTTAAATTTTTATGAATACAATTTCATTTCATGGGTTTTTATAAGATTAATATTTTAATTTCTTTTTACACTAATAAATAATTTTTTCATTATATGATAGGTGGGACCTATATATCCCTTCAATTTATTGGGTAATGATATATATATCATTAGATATAAAAGACTATAATGAGGAGTGGACTTGGTTTAGTAAGGTACATTGTCCCCTATGATTTTATTGGGAGTGAACCTTGACTGTTATGATGGTTTGGGGAGTGAACCCATTCAAATATGATAACCTTGGCCGTGAACCTTCCCTAATATGGAAATGATATTTTATGATTATGTTTATGCCACATATCTATGCCAATGTTATGCTCTCATGGATCTTGTTCTATAATTATCTTATGATTCATGTATTGTAAAATAAAAATATTTATTCCATGATTCAATATTATGATATTTTATATGTAGGTTGTGGTTTTCAAATGTTATGCTCATGTCCTCATACCCTTATTCTCCAGTTTTGCTTTTTTGTCTCCCTTGTTTACCCTTACTGGCCATCTAAGATCACCCTTTATTATGTTTTCTTTCCCCATTTTATGAATAAATATATTCTATATGATATGAATAAGAAGGGTGATAATTATAAAGAACATAGTGGGAGATGAAATATCTCTCTTATTGACAAGTTTTAATGTGTCAATGTTTCCAAAGGAACGAAAATATAATTTTCCTCAGGTGTGTGTTTATGTAATACAATAAATATTCATAAAAATGATGTAATATCTATGTGTGATAAGCCAAAGTCACTATAGTTGGTATCATAGGATAGTTTTACTTAACATTTTTTAAACCAAGACTAGAAAACCTTAGAGATATCCCTAAGGACATGTATAAGGATAAGTCAAATTATAGTAAAATGTTTACAAGTTTATGTAAAGGATAAGGCGAGTGGTTTAGAAGAAATTACATCTATTTCTGGATACCACAACTGTATGTGGCTCTTGTATAGAGGTACCTAGGGGTAATAAATACAAAAATGGGATATTGATCTAGACTTGATGGTTACTTAGTGCACAACAATGAGCCTTTACACACACATGGATTGATAATCTTAGGGGTTAAGATTTGGAAATTAAAAAACTCTTTATGAACAATAATCAAGGACTTAAGTAGACTATGATAATAAATTACCTTGTATAAACCTAAGGTGTCCAATATTAAATAGAATTTAATGATTAATGAATACTTTAAGTAATTTTATACGATTATATAGTTCCCTAAAATGTTTATTATTTCATACACTATGATTTTTGGTTGTAGTAAATGATTGAAACCTAAAGGAACCATGTTAGTGATGAGTACGATAAATAATGAAATGATTATCCTCTTTGGAATCCATATTTTATGGGAGCTGGAATAGAAAATTTCATTGTTATTCTAACACAACTTTATAAATCTATAAATCATTCTGGACTTCCAAACGAGTATAAAAAGTAACTAAATTCTATTGAGCCCTTCATGAGATAACATTCACCTTCCTTCAGTAGATATAATGATCATCTAGTTTCTTATAAATAGATTAGTTCCACTAAAAAGATATTTTCCATTCTCTAGTGTTCAGAATATTAAAATTTCATTTAATTTTATACCATTTGGAAGGTAATATAGATAAATGGTGGGCTCTTATCATGAATATGAGGCAAAAATATGAAATTGACTCCATGGATTGGGATGAGTTCAGTAACTTATTTTCTATTAAGTACTTTCCTAGTATTCTTCATATGAAGATGGATAAGGAGTTCCTTGAGTTAGAGAAAAAGGATTCTGAATCCGTTGGTACCTATGAGGAAAATTTTACAAGAAATATGATGTATGATTTTGGAATTATAATTAATCTTGAAAGTAAGGTTGATTAATTATTTAATGGCATAAAAAATTCTCTAAAAAGCGTGATAAATAAGATTACTTAGTATCTATGAAGAGATTTTTCAATGTGCAGTCAAGGATGAAATTGATTTTAGAGTTATGTATAAATATCATGGTTTTGATAAGAAAAGCATTATTTAGTTCAATGGAAAATCTAGAAACCATGGATAGAAGAAAATTAATTTACCTTTATGCTCAAATTATAGGAATTAACATGGAAGAAATTTCCTTAAGGGAACTAGTAATTTTTTTTTGTGGAAGAGAAGGTCATTAGAAAATTAATTTTTATGTTTTGGGAAGATGATAGATATTAATGAGAATTGAGAGAAAGATACATAAAATTCACCACCCACACTCTAGTGTTTCATATGCAAGGAGTATGGGAATTATGCTAACCATTTCCCAAATCTAAAGGTTAATAACGATTATCATTGTTAGCAACCTCTTAATCCAAGTCATAAGGGTAAATCTCATGTGATGACTATTTCTAAAGAGGGGTGTGATAATGAAATTGTGAAATGTACAGTTACCATCCCATCTAGAACATCTAATGTCTTATTCAACATTGGATCTAACCATTATTTCATAGCTGAAGAATTTTATAAGGGTATAAAGATGACACCAAAATGATTCGATGTATAATTTTCATTGAAAATACATAATTTTATGATGATAAAATCTCAAGTATATGATTATTATTCGGTTTTCATTAGCAGTTACATGCTTCTTAAAAATATTTTCACTACTCCTTTGGTTGAATTTTATGTTATATTAGGCATAGATTTAAATTATATACGTAAATACATCATCAATTGTTGAGGAAAGGAAGTTATATTTGATATTACAAACCAACTTATGATTTCCTATCAATGTAATAATATGTAAAAACTTACAATGGAGATTACATCAATTTTATTGGTTTTTATTCCAATCAAGACAGGGTGTTTATCTAAAATGGTTATGGAGAAACTTGACATCGATGATATACCTATTGTGTGGAAATTTGTTGATGCATTTCTAGAGGAGTTTCCTCATGATCCACCAAAAAGTGAATTTGATTTCCCAACAGAGCTCATACCTGGTGAAAAAACAATTTCGAAGACTCCTTATAGAATAGACCTTACTTAGTTTCCTAAATTGAAGAAGCAACTCTAGGAAAAACTTGACAATAGATTCATTTATCCTAGTGTTTCACCATGGAGTGCACGTTCTCTTTTTGATATAAAGAAATACATATCAATGCGACTCTACACATATTATATGGAACTAAACAAGATCAAAATCAAGAAAAAGTACCCTTCACCCCATATTTATGACTTGTTTGGTCATCTTCATGGATCTCAACAGTTTTCCAAGATTGAACTTTATTTTGAATATCATCAATTGAGGGACACAAAAGAAGATATACTGATAAAAAATTTGTACATGGTATGGATACTAGAATATATAGTAATACCATTTGGTCAACTAATTTCCCCTTTATATTCGTGGATTTAATGAATAGATTCTTTAGATATTATCAAGATAAATTTGTGGTATCCTCTATAGATGATATTAGTATATATTAAAAGTGTAAGTAAGAGTATTAATATCACTTATGAATTGTAATAAATACCCATAAAGAAGGAGAAAATATTAGAAAAATTTAAAAAGTGTGAATTTTTACTATCGACTCAAGAGAGGGTATATTAGTAGATCCAACAAAGAAAGACGCTGTTGAATGATATCCTAGAACAACCATTGTGACTAAGATCTGTAGTTTTATTAGTTTAGCTGGAAATTATCTACTGTTTTTGGATAATTTCTCATGACTATCTAATCCTCTTAATAAGTAAACTCAGAAGGGATCCGGGTTCCTTTAGAAAGATGAATGTGAGGATAATTTTAAGGAACTGAAGAGAATATTATTCAATGAACCTATGCTTACATTACCCTATAGTGGAGAAGGGTCTATAATCTATAGTTATAAATCCAAGAATTGATTGGACGTGTTCTTATACAGAATGACATAGTTATATATTATTCCCTATGATAATTGATGATTTATGAGAAAAATTACACAACTCATGATTTGGAGTTAGCTATGGTATTCTTTTCCTTAAAAATTTGGATAAATTATCCTTATAGATAAAAGTGTGATATATATACAGATCACAAAATTTTAAAGTATATATTCACATAGAAGGAGTTTAACATGTTCTAGAGAAGTTGGTTATAGCTGATTAAAGATTATGACTGTTCAATACATTATCACACTGGAAAAGAAAAAAAGGTGGTAAATGTTTTGATTCCCAAGAATCATGCTAGCTTATTCATGACGAGGATTAAAAAAGATCAAAAATTTATGGAATTTCAAAGGATGGATCTAGAAATATTAAAGGAAGGAGAAAAATATTATCCCCCTCAATTTAATGTTCAACCATCTATCCAAGTGAATACTCAAGAGGATGGTAAAGATGATATAGAGCTAAAAAATATGGTTAGAAATGTTCCAGAGTTTAATCTTAATCTTGATGGAATGATAAGGTTCAATAACCATGTATGTGTTCAATCCATACCATATTTGAATAATTATTTGTTAGATAAATATTATAGTTCTTCATTATCTGTTTGTCCTGGAAGTATGAATAAGTATAGATATTTGAATGAATATTTATACTAGAATATAATGAAGAGATATTTCACAAATTTTTTATCATGGTTCTTGGTATTTAATTAAGTTACAGACAAAAAAATGTGTAAGGGGGTGTTGCATCCATTACCCATACTAAAATGGAAATGGAAAAAATTCACCATGGATTTTGTCATTAGAATCCCCAAATTGTCTATAGGGAATAATGTTATATGGGTTGTATTCAATCACGATACTAAGTCAACAAAATCCATCTCTATCATAGAATTCTTATCTCAGGATCAAATTTCTATGATATATGTTAAGAAAGTTGTTAGGTTTCATGGAGTACCACATTCCATTGTGTATGGTCAGGATTTGAGGTTTAACTCAATGTTATAGAAAATCCTTTATCAATATATTGATACAGATTTAAGACTTGGCACTATGTATCATTATAAGACAGATAGCTAATCTAAAACAAAAATTCAAACCCTAGATAAAATGATGAGATCTTATTAAATGGATTTCAAAGCTTGATGGGATCAATAACTTCCTCTAGTTGAGTTTTCTTACAATAATATCTCTCAATAAATAATTAGGATGGTTACTTATGATGTTCTCTATGGAATGAAATGTGGAGCTCTAATGTGCTAGAATTTATTTGGAGAATGCAAGGTATTTGGACCTATGATAGCTGATGAAATTAAAGATATGGTTATATCCAATTAGCAACACATCCAGGTAGCTCAATGTTGACAGAAAATTTATGAACATAATCATCAACATGGGAAAGAATTTGAATTTGGTGATAATGTTTTTATAATAATTTCTCCATGGAAAACGTTTATAATATTCAAAAATAATGTGAAAAGGGCCCAAGGTATGTTAGTATCTTTGAAATTATTGATTGTATAAATACCTTACCCAATCACATGGAACTTCCCTCAAACCTTTCTAAAGTCCATGATGTGTTCCACTTATATCTATTGAGGAATTATATAACTGACACATCATATTTTATGAACATAGACGTTATACTAATAGAGAAAGATCTTCCTTATGGGAAACAACCAATAGAGATTCTCGATCATGCTTAGAAAGTTCTACAAAACAAGTCCACTCACCTGGTAAAAATTTTATGGTGAAACCAACCATTTGATGAATATATATGGGAACATTATGATAATATTCGGTATAGGTATCCTTATTTGGTTGTATTATAATTATGAATTTTTGGGTGAAATTCTGTTTAACAGGGGTATAATGTAACACCATGAGTTTTTTATGAATTATTATTTTTAGAATAAATTAAATTTCATTGATTTATTTCATTATAAAAAACATTGTTTCATGATTTCACAACACACAACACCATGTTATTATTGTATCATACACAACACTGGGTTATCTTACATTACACGGGATACTGAGTTTTAACAAAACCATTATATATTATTAATATTATTCAAATGTGAAAATTATAATATCGCCGTTAAACCTAGTAGTATGAATACTAGAAACTAATTTAAATGTATAATGTATAACGGTTTTAAACAATGAAAAAATATTGATAAAAAATAAATAATTTATCATAAAGTCTTTATTTGTTTTGAAAATACTAATTTTTCAAGAAAATTCTTTTTATTTATTTTTTAAAAGAACAATAAAATTAATTTTTGACACTTTTAGAAAATTAATTTGATAAAAAAAACGTTATTTTTTATGAATAATAAACTCAAAATTATCTTAGGATGATTTATTGGCTTTTTTCTAATAATTTTAATTTTTTTTATTAATTATGAAAAATACTATATTTAAATTGAAATCTTTCTTTTTATTTAATTTATTTATAAAGTTAAATTATATTTTAAATAGGATTTATTGTATGATAAGTTCAAATATATGTCCATTAATCCAATTTAGGTCATTTTAATCAATTTTATGTTGAATGTTGATATAAAAACTCTATAAATGTTTGAATATTTTCTCTTTGAAGACCAGTTTTCGCATCACTTTTATTGGATTAATTTAAAATTCAATTATCGCACTTATGTGATTGTAATTTTTAGAAAATATATTAAATATTTGTTATAATAATAATTTATATTATATAATAAGTTAAACTTAATTTTTTACCCCAATTCTCAGGGTAAACAATTATAAGTAATTATCACGATTAACGTTAAAATGGGGTCTTTCACATTATATGTGTTTGTTTTAAAATTAATTTTACACATGCTTGTGATTTTTATTGAAATTATTGGATATCATATTTAGAGTCAATATTTATAAATTATCTAATAAATTAAACTTTTAACTTTACATTTAATTTATCGATTTTTTCGGTAAATCAAAGGATATAGGTTACCATGGTCAAAAGAACTAAATGGGTGAAATTTAGTAAACATAATGATTAAGGGAAAAAGGATAAAAATGTGTTTATTTTGTACATTAGAGGTGTTTAACAACAAAAATATCCCTCCACCCTTTTATTGATCTATTTTTAGGTATATGAGGTATGAGTGACCTCTAAATATTGAATATATTTGGGTACTTACTATAAAGACACCCCTCCTCAATTATAAACAGGCACTCACTCTACCCACTTAATCACATATTTGAAACCCTTTTGGTTTGGAAAATTAATGCCTAAATAAATTTCCTCCCCTTATCCTAAAAGTCTTATTTTGGGTATAATTCTATCCTAGTAAGGGTTTTAGTGTAAACATATAGAGGATACCCAATGAAGAGGCAACCTTCATCAAAGATCATTTTTTTATTTCTTCTTCCACCCCATTTTATTATTATTATTCCATGATTATATAATAGCCTCATTATATTCCATAAAATTTTATTTTTTTTATTTTAAGTGCATGAACTACAAACATATCTACCTCCATTGAATTGGTTGTGAAATCATCCTTCATGTGTACGATGGACTACCGACTCTCGAACCGATGTAATATGTTTTTCAATTACCACCTCTCATGGTGGGAAATAATGATTTATTTACTAATTATATATTATATTTATGATTTTATTATCATTATATAATTATTATAAAATATATTCCTTCATACTCTTCATTTTTTGGGAATATGATAACGTAACTCATTTGTATTACAGAGTACTGCCTTGTGAGGTGATGAGATTTGTTCATGATTTACATGGAATGCATTAAAGTTGGGTTTAATAAAAATATGTGATATAAATTACATAAAAATTATTCTTCAATTATAATATATATCTTTTAATTTTATTTCTTTCAATCTTGAAAGAAAATGGAAACAACATTCATGCGTACGTACGACTGACAGTCTCAATGAACTATGTATTTCATTATCTATCACTAAATTTCATGAATTACTATAAATAAATTTATACCAAATATATATAATTTTTATATCATTATTAAAATTATTTATATTATTATAATCATTATCAATTTAAGAGGATCAAAAATCAAATTTTAAAATATACACAAAAAATAATGCAGTTATCACCCAAACATGACTTTAACTTGTAATTTTTAATAAACTGGTCATAAAAGATCCAAATAAACATATATGGTATGATATATATTAATATAGTTATTTAAAAGATTAATAATAAATTTTTTACTTATTATATTTGAGGTTTTAATGTGTACGACTGAAGTCAAGACTTGAGTTAAGAGATATTTGTCCATGATTTATTTTATTTGAGACACATGAAATATTTACCATGTGTTTATTTTATGTGGTTTATATAGTTCCCATTAATTTATTTTATGATAATTTTTCTTAAAATTATTTGTATTTACATATAAACATGATTGTATCTCTTTGTTGGGGATTACGGTTCAAAATTTAACAAACTAGTATGGTATTTTATTTCTCAATTTTTTTCTTTGATGAACATGTTATATTGTGCACCTATATTATTTTATGAGGTGAGTATACAACCCCTTTGATGTGTAATATCATGAATTTATTTATCCTCCTACTATTTTAACATTTTTTTTCATGGGGCTTAAGATTTAAGGTTACCAAATGGGTAAGGGTTTTATGTTACAATCTCATCATTTATCAGGATTATTTATGATTAAGTATACAATGTTGAAATTAAATAATCCATAAATAATTCACATTAATTTGTATATACTCTTGTTATTCATGATATATTGAAGTAATAGTACCATTTTTTCACTCTTCAGTACTTAAAATAATTGAGAAAATGTTTTTAAAAAAATTGGACATTATTTCTCTCTTGAGTACAAAATCCATTTTCAATCATAACCATGTTTTCTAAAAATATTTAATTTTTTTTTATTATTTTCCATATTATTTATTAGAATCATTCTTTCTCATGTTTTAATATTTTTCAATTTTTTTAAATTAATATTCATGTCATTTTCCAAATAATTCTAATTTGGTATATACTAAAAATATAAAAGGAATCATTGTTTTAACATGTATGATATGCATAAAGTTTTTTGATTTCATGAACAATAATTTCATAAAATATTCCTTTATATGTTTTTGATTTTATTTTAAAAAAATTAATATCAATTTTTTTACATTTTGAATAGTTTTTTTAAAGAGGGAATCATATTTTACATAATAAATGTTTTAAATGACTAATCAAAATAATTTTACATATAATATTTCATCCATTGATGATTCCTATACCTAACATAGAAGAAGGTCCAAGGAAAAAATTATTGTTATTTCTACGAATAGTTTATGTATATGATGACATGATGTTTATGAAACAAGTCTCTCTTCCATGGGTTATACCCTAAGGTAATTCTTATGAAACCCTCTTCTTTTCATAGGTTATGGTATAATTAAATGATTACAAAACGTGTCCCTTTTCTATAGGTTATGATATGATTAAATGTTTATGAACCCAATTTAATTTCACAAGTTATGATATGATGAATTTTTTATGATCTTGTGGCTCACATAAATATGGTTTTTATTATGAGATGACTGGGACCTATATCTTCATCCATTGAATTGGGTAAAGATTTATATCTAAAAAGTTATATTAGACTAGAATGAGGAGTGAACTCTGTTCAGTAAGGGACCTTTTGCACTGTTATGGTATTGGGGGTGAACATTAACTATTATGATGGTTTGGGGAGTGAATCCATTCCAATATAATAACCATTTAAGTGATCCATGACTAATATGGAAATTAATTAATATGTTTATTTATATGCCACAAATCCATTATAACATTATCCTCTCATAAATCTTATTCGTTGATTATATTATAAATTAGTTCTTATGAACTTCTATTATTTATTCCATAATTCAAGATTATGATATTTGGTATGAAGGGTATGGTTTTCAAATGTTATTATAATGTCCTCATACCCTTATTCTCATGTAATGCTGGTATATCTCCCTTGATTACCCTTACTAGCCATATGGGATCACCCTTTCTTATGTTCATTTTCCAAAGTTTATGAAGAAATGTATTATGTAGGATTTTTCTAAGAAAGGTTCTAGTTATGAAGAACGTAGGGAGAGAAAACATTTTTCACTGATGGAACATTCTTTATATTTCCATGTTTCTGAAGGCACTAAATTTTTATGGTCCTCATGAATGAGTCTTTTTAATGTAAATAATATTCATAAAAAATGATACAATATCTATGTATGATAATATTGTGTCTCTATATCCACCACATGGATGAGTCGTGAAAAATTTCTAGTAAATTTGGTCAAGGACAATGCATATTTTATTTGATAGAATAATATCCCCATGACTTTACTAAAACCTATAATATTTTTATTATCCTATATCATATGAGGAAGCATGCTTACGGTCCTATAAAACTCCGTACATGGGTTCTATTCAGGAGATCTGATAGATGGTTTTACATGAAATGTCATTATTCATGATATAACATTAATTGATTAATTTTATAATACAAGAAAATTTCACTCTTTTATTTATTATCTTGTGGAAAATCAAATGTAGTTTCATATAGAAATGATGCATAATATGATGAGTGATACAAACCTATCGTGGGGCATGTTTAAAAGAAATAATATTTTTCCTAGTACAGTATATAGGTTATCCAGGGTCGTCTCCCTTCACGAGCCTTTCAAATTGTTCAAAAATTTTATATAAATCACATAAATCAACTATTTTTGTGGTTCTTATTATCTAATGAAAACAGTGAAAATATTTTTGGGTTTTTGATTATTTAAGGCAATGACATGAAAAAATGTAAATTTAAACTAGCATGTAAGCTTTAAAAAATGTGTTAAAGGAGAATGTACTTAGTTGTATGGTTTGTTTTGGGTTCAATAATTCTATTATTTATCTGTTTTATTTTAGTTTGATAATCTAAACCTAAAATATCATGTTTTAATTACTATTCTTTTTCAGAATAGTAATAGTTTGGGTTGTATTTCATTGCGGTCAGTCACTAAATTAGGGTCATTCACCTAACCAATGCATGATACTCAAATCTATCACAAACAAAAAATAAACATTAAGTAAAATGAAAGAACACATTAACCTCCCCCTAGGCCTAGCCACAGGGCCAAACTCTCCTTTCCTAGAGTAAGAGATCCCAATTGTTGAGTGAATGAAAGGATATGAGAGATATAAAGGATAATGATATGTAATTTATAAATAATGTTAAAATAATAATAATAATAACAATGTTAATTATTAAAATTATTATAATTAATAAAATAATTTTTGAATAGGGAGAGAAGAAAATAAGAATAAATTTAAATTAAGAATGATAATATTTATAATAATAATAACACATAAAATTAAAATAAGAAAATTGAGAAGAAGAATTATGGGATAGATCATGAAGAACAATCACATAGATTAATTTGATATAACTAAAATTTAAATTACAATTGAAAATAAAAAAAATAACTAAAAATAAAAATGAAGAATAAGAAATGAGGATAAATTACAGCTGAACTCAATCAATGAATATCTCCTACATAGTTCCTTAGATTGAAGGAGATGGAATGTAATGATTTGGGAAGGAGGCATTCTTCTGCTTTTATTGTCCAAATTTTCCCTTAGAAATTAACCACATGTTAGACACACTAAATAGCTTATTCCTATGTCTACCCCTTCATTAAATTTTTGTACAATTATATTTAGCATATCCTCTCAAAATTTCATTGTATTTGGACTTATGGAGAGAATGTTATGACTGTTTCACTCTAATAATTTAATCTGCCCCGACAGCCTCACCATATTCCTTGTATCTGGTTTCCCATTATTTAATGGCCTTCCAAAAAGCTGATTCACACATTTCATAATTAATTAAAGTTGTTAATAATATCATTATCCAGATTCACGTCGAATTTCAGCTTCATTGGGTCATCCAAATTTGTGATATAAGTTCATATTTAAAACCTTATAGATCTATGAATAGTGTTTGAGGCATGTGTAGTGAGCTACTTTGGGCCACTAATTGATGGATTGAACTTGTTGTCTAGAAAGATGAAATGTATCCCAATATGTATGGGATTCTTAAAAAAGGAATTCATTTATTTAAATTATATTAGAAAGTGTTATGGATTAAATATACAATAAAAATAAAACTGTCAAATACTAAAATTATGTTGTTTTTACAATTTAGTTAAAAATTACAAAAAACAAAAAATAATAATGTTTCTAATAAAATAACACTATTTTGGGTCTAAAAACATTGAAGTTAATTTTAAAATTATGGAAAATATATTTTTTTATCAATTATTATCAATACACCTCTTGATAAATAAGATGATAATGGATTTAAATGTGAATAATGTTCAATCACTATCAAATTGTTATAATTCTTGTGGGAGGTAACATTGTTACTGATGGATATGTTTTATATAATTTAAGATATGGATTGTTTTTGGCATTAAATTATCATATTGATGTTATTTATCAGGGAGTAATTTTCACATATCTTAATAAAGTTTCTCATAATTTAAAATGACAGTGAGTCATGGATGTGTGATGAGTAGGACCATGATTCCTAGAAGTTAGAATTATCTTTTATCAGTTAGTAACCATAACTATGGGACTTACTGATGTAATTGAAATAATATATTTTTCTAACATAAAACAACAATTCCATGTTTTTCCCATAACATCTTCTCTAAAATTCCTCTTAAAAGAGAAGTTTAGTTTTCAATTGATTTACTCCAGGGAATGATTCACATTTGGATTCCTTTGTACTGAAAGAAACCAAATGAACTAAATGAATTGGAGGTTTATTTGGAGAATTTAAAAATAAATATCTTCATTTCATTGAGTACTTTATATTGGTCCAATATATTTTTATTTATTAATAAAGTGGAAGGTACTCTTCAAATTGATGTTGACCATCAAAACTAAATCAAGGCGTGATTAAAAAGAGACACCCTCTCTCTTGAATTAATTATTATTTTTTGAATAAGAAAGGGAGGATATGTTATTTTAAAAAAATCTATAACCAATATACCACAAATTCTATTTTACGATGTAGTGTATTCTAAATATTTACCTGAAAAGTTTTTACAGCCACTAAGAGTGCATTTTCAAGATCTTTATCCTTGAAAATTCATCGTTATTCTTCATGGAATTAATGAACTTTTTATTTTATAGATATATTGAATTCCTTGTCAATGTATTTATTTATTTTATATAATTATACTCTTACTGAATTTATAATCTTAAATTACCATTATTGACAATTTTTGTGCTTGTTTTGTGAAAATTTATTTTATGAAAAACTCTATATGTTTAAATTTTAGATACAAGAAGTTATATTTCTAGGGTATATATTATCAGAAAAAGAAATACTAATTATCCCTAAAAAGATTAAATATTTAGTTTAATTTGTCTAAACTAATAATTTCTATGAGGTATGAGGTTTTTTTAGAATATCAAGTTATTTTATGTTCTTTGTTTTTGATTTCTCATGTTTATTCTCACCAATGAAAACTTTTAAAAAAATTGAACTCTATTTTATTAGAGTGGTGATTGCCATAATTTATTCAAGTATATTAGGGTTAAGATTAATTTTGAATCTATTATTATATTTATAGAACTATGTGAGGGATATATTATTTATTGTGATTCTTTTTGGAGTTGCTTGGGTAGTGTTTTTATGAAAGGATATCATGTTAAAGATTATGGCTCATGAAAAATTTGAACACAAAAAAACTACCCCACACAAGATATTGAATTATCCACATAAGAATATTATTTAAAAACATGGTGATGGTGCCTTTTTATGGATAATTTTACCAATTTTACAACCTATAAGATCTTAAAAACATTTTATCAAAAAATAAACATAAACCAATTACCTCCAAAAATTTGACTTTGAGTTAGACAACATATATAGAAAGGGGAATTTTTTGGCCAATGTCTTATATTTAAATACAATAAACTAATTGGTTAAGTAAGTACCCGATAAATAGTTATTAATGATTATAATATATTAAATACATAAGGATCTCACTTAGAGGGATGATATTATGGTTTAATTTCAAATGAATCTCATTCATACCATGGTCAAAAAAGTTAATGAAAAGAAAAGTAGTGACACCCCAATTTTATTACCCTGATTTCAAACCATTATAGTTTTGATACCACTGATTTATGGAAAATGGATATGAATTTCATCATAAATTTTGAAGATTAAATATTAGTTCCTCTTTTTTACATGATTACTTTATCTATGCCTATCATCCCTCAATGTTGGGTATCCATATAGTTATTGGAAAGATGTAAAATAAAATGAAAGACCACAGTTAGTGGTTGGTTATAAAGTGAAATGGGGTAGAATATGTAGAAAAGTGCCTCAAATGTAAATTTGGGGCGGTTAAACACCAACAACATGATGGTATATTTACATTGTTACCTATACTCAGATTAAAGTGGTAGAAAATCTCTATAGAGTTTGTCATTGGTTTACTGATGATGCTTTTGAAACAATATTCCATCTAGGTGATTATATAACAAATCACTACTGTTTAATAAATTATTTTAATGATTTAATGAATTAATGAAAATAATTTTCTTCACATTACTTTGTTTTATATTTTAATTTTTTTGACCTTTGGGTAGGATATGGGCCTACCAAATTCTTCTTCAATGGTGGAACCCACATTTTAGAGTGGCGAGGGCTTGGAACCTTCTATACTTGAACATCCAATGAAACTATCCTTAATGTAATAAACTATATTTGAGAATGGTCAATAACCTTCATTGGTTAACCCATCTTCAGATGGTTCTTTTTCTAGTGGTTGTGTCTCTTTTAGACTCTAAACCTTGTATTAGGGAACTTGTATAAAAGGGAACAATACTAAGAAAGGTTGCCTCATCTTTCAAAGAAGTTATTATCTATTTAATGACCCTCACAATGTCTTAAACCTTTATATAAATCCAAAATATACTTACTATGTTCTTGAATCTGAATATTATAGATGATAATTTTATTTTCTCTATAATGTTAAACAAGTTTGGATCTATATAGAATTATCACAAATGGACTATAGTTTCCAAATTTTGAGTTTATCAAACAACTTTTTAGGTTATTCAATGATTCATAAACTCATAGTAGTCAATTTATCCAATAATCTTTTCATTACTCAATCATATATACTTTTGAATTTATCTTTTCTCTAGAGCGAACATTACTTCATTAGGGGAAACAATAACTGAAATATCAGGTATATGGTTCTTACTAATATATTTCTGATTTATGGATATTAATAAGGATTGGGACCCCAATATTACTATTATTTGTGTTTTTACACATTGGATCCCCATTCCCTTATATAATCATTCTATGTTGAAGGGTATCAGTGAATCTCTTAGGAAATTTATGTTCATGATTGAAGGGATGTTAAAGATGAAACATACTATAATTGTCCATATTTTTATTGAGATACCTTTATTGGTATATTTAAATAAACATATTCATTTATAGGTTGGTTTTCATATTTCCTTCTAGAGTAGGTTATTCTATATCTATAAGGTGATTTTTTTGTCCATGACACCATTAAGGTCACATGTTCACATCTTATAATATATGGGTACCTTGGATGGATAAGTCATGGAATCTTTGATATTCTAATTGGGTGAAATACTCTTAGAGGAGTATCAACCTAGGTTTATCTCAGTACATATTAGTGGATCTAACTATAATTAGTTCCAATATGGTGTCTTATAACCCTATCCCCATCCTTGGGGTCCATCAATGATTATTACCCCTATTCTTATCTTGACGATTGGTTTAAACTATATCCTCAAACCACTAATGTTCTCTTTAAGGAATCATATTTTTCTTCATAGCTGGATTTAATGTACATATCTTTGACTGGGGTCCAATCTCAAACATCCCTCCCCTAAATCATGGTTCCTCTCAAACTAAGAATGATTGGACGAAAATTTCAGCTCCTCCAAAAAAAATTCATTCTAGCTTTCAGTTTTGCAATTCCATATCATACTCTTTAAGGATGTCGTGTTGAGGGAGGAAGTAGTTAGTATTCATATTTTTTATCTCTTATTTTATAATATTACCTCTATATAGTTGAGTATGGATGGTTTAATTTTATAGTAACTCCAATATATGGTATTTAAAAATAATACCATCGTAATTATTGTCCTATCCATGGAGGATATGGTTTCATGATAGATTTTGATAAGAATAATTCCCTATAGGTTCCCCCATCTCCAACATCACTAGTGGGCTTGCATGTGATGAGTATGAGATCCTATATCCCAACCCTTTTAATGATTTTTATATTAAATAATTATATTAAATCTCATGTAATTCATTGTCTCATAATTACATGACATAAAGAAAATATTTCATTATAACACACCCTTATGATATGTTAGCTTTAGTGTTTTAAAAAATTATGACAAAACATTAACTGAAAAAGTACATGTACATTCAAAGTAATGAACATTTTTCCACTATATAAGCAATTGATTGATGTATAAAATTCATCAACATGTGACACACATTCTTCACACAAGTTAGTCTTCTAGAAATGTCATATTTATTAATTTTATTCATAGCATGGGGAAATGAAAACATAATAAAGGGGTAAACTCAAACTCTTAGTATGGGTAATCATAAGTGATAACAATAAAAGATTATAAGTGAGGATAATATTAGATTATAGATATAATTAGAATAAAAAAGTGGGTCATTACCAACAAATAATAGATAAAAAATTATAGAATATGTCACGTAAAAACATAACAACATTTCATGTAATTATCATAAATCAAAGAGGCACAATAATAATAACTTTTCATCAAAGCATAAAAATTAATCCTGAATCATGGGAGTAAAATATAAAATTGAGGAATATATTTTAAAAGATTCATAAACATGTAATGTGACATACATTGAGATGAAATGAAACATAAAAAAGTGGAACAATCATAACAATATGAAACCATTTGATAAAAATAATTTTGGGAACAAAATCATTATATCTATGTCTTAAAATGTGAGAAAAATCATTATTCACACACCTTTTCAAATAAACTCATTATTTCCTTTCCTCACTGTCTCCTGAGATATAAAACATAACCAATGAATTATTGGTCAATATAGGACCCCACCTATTATCATCCATATATATGAGTGATACTTGAATTCATTCAATCATCATATAACGAAGAACACATGGAAGTAAAATGGGTTTCATATCCTTTCCAAAATTGATTCACATAGTGGGTCATTCATAAATCAGTCAACAATCATAACATAGTAAACCCATGGAACATAATTGGGTATATAATTACATCATGTAATTTTTTAGATATATACCATTGAATTGATGTAATTACGTATATGGTATTTACAGTGTATAGATAAAGGGAATATAATTTAGAAAACCATTTTACCAGTTAATTAAAGGATGATAAACTAAATTAACACCCATGACCAATGAATAAAAAATAGAGTATTCATAGAGAAAAAGAATTTAAAGAATAAATATGTTTATACTAAGTGACTGATTGGGTTAGAAAAAAGTAGTGATGGTTCAATTCTTTGATAGAAAAACAACCATACATAGGAAATCCAAAGGTGGAAGGTGGAAGGAATCATTTTAAGAATATCATACATCAAGAATCAGATATATCAAAATAAATTTATTTTGATGAAGAACATATTTTAGGAGTTTTTGAAAATCAATTTGTAAATATGAAATATTACTGATATTTAAAATTATTTTTAATTTTTTTAAAAAAAAATTAGGAGAAAAATAATTTATTTTAGAGAAAAAAAGTTTCATATAAAATGATAATGGGGAAGGAAAGATATGTTCACTTGGAAAATCTAAGGGATGTAATTTTTATAAAAAATAACCCATATATAATATAGTAAAATTGAAATATATTAAAACATCTATAAAGAAAACTAAGTTAGTTGAAAATAAACATATTCAATTATCGAAATAAAAATTGTTATATCCAAAAAATGTGAATTTGAAGATTAAATATGAGTGAAAATGAATATATTTTTATTATTATAAAATTTAATTATTAAAAATTTATTTTCAAAAAAATATTGCAAAAAATCCACATTAATTAAGATTTATAAGAAAAAAATCTATCCAATAATAACAATAGGAATAGAAAATGATTGTGAAATTTAAAATAAATTTCATAAAAATTCCCCTATTGGGTTATCGTATTTTAAAGATATTTAATTTAAAATGAGGCTGGGACAAGAAACCTTGCAACTTGAGTAAAACATAAATAAACAACCTTGATGGAGAGATATATTTAAATTGAACATCAAACACCATGAATATAAGATAATTCATGATATTGTATACAAATATACATTATATACGGTATATAAAATAAATTAGTTCATAAGAAGAAGCATGAATCATAAAAACAGGAATTAAGAACAACAAAACCGTTCAAGTAACATTACCTTTTAGTTAAGAACCACTTGAATAGGGGGTTATAATGAAGAATTTCAAAAACAATGATAAAATGATGAAATAATTTATAATTTATTCATTTATTATAATAAATCAAACATTGAATAATAATGTTCATTAAGAAAACTTGTAACTCAATTGAAGAAAAATGTGTTAGAAAAATGCTTAAGAATTAGGTTTCTTGTGAATGAAAATCCCATGAAAATAAGAAAATAAAATGGAACCTTAGGTACCATGAATAATAATATAAAAATAATATAATATTTATTATGGGAATTAGGTAACCCATAAAATCTAAAACATGGTTGTTTCCGACGCTTTCGCTAGGGCGCGCACATCCGTCTGTCCGCGGAGGAGGACGCGTTGCACTGTTTCCCCTCATTCCCACTTTCCAAAGGCGGGTGACATTTGCTACTTATTCAGGGACGTCTTCTCTTGGATCGAAATGGGATGATGGGATGTCGGTTCTTTCTTCTGTGGATTCCTCCTCAGAACTCGTCAACTAGTCTGGGTCTCCCTCATAGATTTAATACGTTGTTCGTGAAACTCTTACCAGTGCCATGTTTCCATAGACGCCGGTTAATTACACTGCTTCTGTCGGGACATTCAAAAGGGTCCGGTCAGGGTAGCAACCTTTAGTCCGGGGAGTAGTCACGTTGAGGAATCAGTAGCGTGTCTGGATGATGGGGAACCGACATGTCTGTCCATTATCCCTGGTCATAGGGCTTCTCGAGGGCGTGGGAGCCCGAGGAATCCCACATCGAGTGCGGGGAATTATATTCCATAGACACATATCTCAGGTTTTCCTAATCTTCTTGTGTTTAACACAGGGTATGCTACGAGTTTAACATCCAGTGGAGACAGATCTTCCCGATCAGAGCATTATCTAGAATGGATCGGATTGAGGGATTTCCCTTAAACGGGTGCCGATACCGGGACCAGCCCATGGGCGGCTGTGAAGAGGAGCGTACCGACATGGTATCACCGAGATATGACGGTCCGGGTGAGAATCAGGATGGATGATACATGGATGAATGAAGTGGAGGGGGGAATGGCAAGGGACCATCGCAAGGGCGACGGTGAAGTTCGTCTTGAGCCACGAAGAAACCTCCTACATATCCCCATGGCAGGGAATCAAAGTCCACGCAGTTTGGGATGGTGCCGGTGAACCGGCATGAAGGTGGAACTTGGTCCGATGGATGTCGTTAGCGAACCAAAGATAAGGTGGGCCTTGGTCCGATGCGTCAGTGAACCGACGCAAAGGTGGACCTTGGTCCAAATGGTGTGGGGCTTACACATTAGGATGCCCGGGTGTGGATGAACCGACGTGAAGAAGGTTGTAGTGACCAACAGGTCGTGGGATTGAACCTCTGAGAGGCTTCCTACGTACCATGATGTGACATGGATCAAATACCACGTAGTTCAGGTTGGACATCGGAAGGCCGACGTGAATGAGGAAGACTAGGAGGGTCATAGTGGTGGTGGGATTGGACCTCATGGAGGCTTCCTACGTACCATGCTGTGACGTGGATCAAAGACCACGTAGTTCAGAGGGGCTTCGTCGGTGAACCAACGTGAAGGTGGACCTTGGTACGATGGGTGGTGGGCTTGAACCTCTGGAAGGATTCCTACATACCATGCCTTGACATGGATCAAAGACCTCGTATTTCAAAGGGTTTAATCGGTGAACTGACGTGAAAATAGACCCAGGGGTCCGCTATAGGTGGGCTTGAACCTCGTGAAGGCTTCCTACGTACCATGCCTTGACATGGATCGAAGTCCTCGTAGTTCGTATGGTGGGTGTCGGTGAACCGACGTGAAGAAGGAGGGACCTCGGTCCATAGGGGGATGGACTTGAACCTCGGGGAGGCTTCCTACGTACCATGCCTTGACATGGATCAAATTCCTCGTAGTTCGGGTGGTGACAATGACTTGCCGTCGAACTGGAATGCAGTTTAACATCATTCTGGATGAAGGTAGAACTCGACGTGAATTGGATAATGGGTGGGCTTGAACCTCGTGGAGGCTTCCTACGTACCATGCCTTGACATGGATCAAAGACCTCGTAGTTCAAATGGGTGTGCAGTTTAATGTCATGCGGGACAAGGTCATATAGTTTAACGTCATGTTGGATGAGGGCATGCAGTTTAACATCATGCTGGACGAGGGTATGCAGTTTAACGTCTTGCTGGACGAGGGCATGCAGTATAACGTCATGCTGGATGAGGTATTGTCATGGCCAATGCCAACTCTAAGCCCACGTGAGTCATGCTCGGTGTGAGAAACAAGAGACAACAAGGACATGACGATCACGCTGTGAAGGGTGCGTCCATGAGAAGCGAAGAGGGGATTACACGTTAGGTGGCCCATGGTGTTGGGACTTACTCCAGGATGGAGGACCGAAGTGCGGCAAAGCGCAATGAAAGGGGGATTTGGGACCAATGATGGGAGGTTCCTCGTTCCCTATCACACCGTCCACTGACATTGGTAGTGGGGAAGTACGGAGAAGCAGGGGTGCAGCCATCCGTTGGGGAACTAGGGTCGCCCTTCTCCTGAGAACATACGCCGCTCCAATAAGGAGGATATCATCCCTTGTGGGGGGAGTGATTCCAATCTCATGGAGACGAGTGGCGTAAAGAATGTTCGAGCTGGGGGGACCCTTCATGCGAGGCACGAGGTCGGGTCACAGTTTAACGTCATGTGTTGAGGACGTGCTGCTTGGCAATTTAACGTCCTGCAGCTCGGACGAGGCGGGTTCACTCCACATCCATAGGACATACATAAGTAGTACCCTTTGCTCCTTGGGGGAGGGAAGGTACCAGTAAGGCCATGGTCAAGGGGGGTTGTGGAGTGAACCATCGAGGGGTCCACGTTAGCGTGCCTATGTGAAGAAGCAATAGCCATTAGCGTACCTATGCGAAGAAGCATTAGGTGAAGCAACGCTGCGAGTAGTATTGTCCGTGGGACTTTGAAATCACATCATGCATACCTGGAGGGTCGCACGGGAAGTGGAATTGCCAAGAAAAGGAGTGTGCTTCGTGAAGCGGAGTGCCTTGGCCTTAGCATGGGGCATAGGTGTGAGTGGAGGGTGCTTCACGAAGTAGAACAGTATTCGCGGAGCACTGCCTCGCAAAGAAGAGGTGCCTCACGAAGCAGGGTGCTACGAAGCAGTGTGCTTCGCGATGTGTAGCGATCCAGCCTTAGCATAGGGATCAATAGTACAGGTTGGGTGTTCCGCGAAGCATAAACGCTCCGCGGCTGCCCGGGTTCCCTTGGGAATCCCCCTCCTTGGCGAATTCCCTTGATCTTCACGAAGGGAATCCCTCTCGGAAGAGGGGCTCAAAACGAGACAAAGAAAAGGCGTCAGGTGAAGTAGAAGTACCTCACGGAGCTCATGATTCCGGGGGGCAAAGGGTGCTTCGTGATTCGGGAGAGGAGAAGCCGAAAGGTCGGATTTTCCATCTCGGGACTCAGGGGGAGCCCAGTATTTATAGGCAAGGGGCACCGCGAAGAAGAACTCCCATGCCATCTCAGGTGCTTCGCGGCACACTCGCGAACATCAAATTCGTTCGCGGAGAGGTACCGCCTCGGGAGCTTCGCGGCGGTCTCGCAAACATCAAATTCTTTCGCAGAGAGGTACCGCCTCTGGAGCTTCACGGCGGGCTCATGAATGTCAAATTCGTTCCTGGAGAGGTACCACCTCCGGAGCTTCGCGGTGGGCTTGTGGACGTCAAATTCGTTCACGGAGAGGTACCGCCTCTGGAGCTTCATGGGACCGTGATGCTCGGGTGCTTCGCGTCGGTGCTTTGCGAGGCAGCGTGCGGGACATGTTTTTCTTCCATTCCTTTTGTGAAATATTTTGGCGCCGACAAATGCCCCCCCTCAGACTTGGAACCGCGGAGGGTGAAGGGTCAATGTCTGAGGGAAAATCTCCAAAATTGTCGGTAGTTTGCAATGTGACTTCGCGAAGGGGGCCCGCGGTGCTGACCGGGGCCACGGATCCGGATGCTCCGCGATGCTCCGAACAGACGGAAACGGGAAGTGTGCCCTCATGTACGAATGGTGCAACACCAGGGGCACTGGAATCAGTCCATACAGACGGAAATAGGAAGCGTGAATTACAATTCCCAATTTTCAGAGCGCTGTGGGGATGGCGTGACAATAAGGCACAACCGTTAACCATGGAGGAGAAGCGGTATCCTTACTACGTTAGCCTGTAATGGGGACAAAAATGAGGGTCAACTGTTGAACATGTTCGAAACACAGGACCATGTCACAAATATTGTCGGTCAATCTTTCAGGACATTAACCCAGGATAGTTGGCAGACCATAGGTCAAACATCCATAATGTTAGGGGGTCCTTCCAAACATGACCAGTCTTCTAGAACATTGGCCTAGGACGGTAGGTGAGCTGATGCGTCATGAGACCCGGCCGTTAGGGGGTCCCGTCAGACATGAAAGGGGACAAGGGTCCAAATAAGAGGCATGGAAAGCGTGGAATATGGAGTGATGGTTTGTTCGAACAGAATCCAACACTTAGGTAGTTACACCACTATGGTGGGAGTATGCCATATGGGCACGTTGTCTTGGTCATGGATCTTTCCTTCTTTGGGACATGGCCTCTCTAGCGAGGGGTCCGACCAGGGGGCCGGAAAGGGGAAGGATGGGATTAATTATTTCTATGGGCTGGACCCTAGGCAAAACACCAGGGTGTCTCGACGTATCCCATGAGGATGGGAATCAAGCCATACGTTGTTCGGGAAGCGTAGTTTAACTTCATGCGAGA
Source organism: Viscum album (assembly GCA_963277665.1). Classification (NCBI taxonomy): domain Eukaryota; kingdom Viridiplantae; phylum Streptophyta; class Magnoliopsida; order Santalales; family Viscaceae; genus Viscum; species Viscum album. The sequence continues at coordinate 1,711,410,048 of OY728131.1, forward strand.
CGATGAGAAGCCTGGCCGTGTTGATACACATCCCGCCAAAAATATTATGCCCACGTGAGTCTTGCTCGGTGTGGGAAAAAAGAAGTAGTGGTGGGACTTTCTCGACACAAAAAAGGGGAAGGTTAGGGTAAAGGGACGCTCGGTGAATACCGACCCAACGACACTAACACAATCATTTAGTGCACCTAGATGCGCGAAGAGAAAGAGCCGGGTATTATGGAATTCAACTTGAACATGAGGAAGTGGAAATGTGTGAATCATGGCGCTCGAGATTCAGATCACAATGATGGCGGTGTGACGATGGAGGATAACTATTGACCGTGGAGGAAACCCAGCATCCATATCGCGTTAGCCTAGAATGAGGATAGACAAATGAGGGTCGACCGTTGACCATGTTCGAAACACGGGACCATGTCACAAATGTTGTCAGAGATCTGTAGGGACGTTGGCCAAAAACGATTGGAGGGCCCTTAGGTCCAGCATTCATGGAGCGCTCTTAAGCCTAGTATCCATGTCATCCGAGGGTCATTTTGGATATGGAAGAGGATGAGGATCCAAATAGAGAGCTCACGAAGCTTGGTCATGGGACGAAGGGAATGTCCCCATGAAAACTCCACACTTCGGGCTTTGTCAAAACACACATGAGTACGACAATGAGACGTATTAGATAGAGGGAGGAAACATAAGATGCACATGGTGGAGTAACTCAAACACCTGGTGTGAATGGGAATATGGGGTTTGTGCGGTGTGGTGAACAACCCGATGCGAATGAGGACACAATCCCATATCACACCGCACGACCTCCTTGGGAGAGGTTTTTGGTCAAGGGACCGAAAGAGAAAGTTAGGATGGGCCTGCGGGGAAGTGCCCAGGCACTCTTACGTATCTCATAAGGATGAGAATCAAGCCTCACGTAGTTTTTGATGGATCTTAGACCATAAATGGGTAAAGGGAGCAGGGGACACATGGAAACAAAACCCTACGTGAATGAGGACCTAATCCCTACTTACCATGCGTTCTCTGGGGAAATGCTCGAGTCGAGGGACCGAACAAAAAGGTTGGGCTAGGCCCGCAGGGAAGTTCTTGGGCACTCCTACGTATCTCATGAGTATGAGAATCAAGCCATACGTAGTTCTAAAAGGTGACATGGTAATATACTAGTTCCAGGGGAAAAGGGGAGTGCGGGTGTGGCCCTTGTACTAAAAGAAGCGGAATTTGATAAATCTTGCTTGTCCTTTAAGGTGAGTGGTTTTGTCTTTTTTTTTTGTGAAGCGACAGGCCTAGAGTAGTAGGCCATTGTGTCGCCACAAGAATCAAGCCGTGATAGGCATTGACAAATGGCATGGCATGTGACCAATACCCAACGTGATGTCCTCTATAACGAGGTCATCACAATGTAGTGACATTTTTCGTCGTGCAGCCAGTACGATAATGTCACAGTTTAGGGTCGTGTGATAAGACCAAGAGTGCATTTTATCGGCATGCAGCGCAGACGTAGCAGAGGCGATGCTAGGCGGGGAATGTTCATAGTTTTATAAAACAAAATTGATGGAGACATGATCCCACATCACATTGTACTCCACTCGGAGAGGGAGACCTTAGGCTGAGGGGCCTATATAGAGGTGAGAGGTGAAACAGGGGGGAGAGACTAGCTCCCTAAATGGGATGGACCCGAAGACATGGAATCCAGGAGGTCCTACGTATCCCATGAGGATGGGAATCAAGCTGAACGTAGTTCTAGATGGATCTTAGTTTATGGTCTTAGAGCTCGGACCATGAATGGTAATAACTTTCCAAGTTAGCGCAGACGTCAACCCGATCCCTAAGCCCACGTGAGTTAAACTCGGTGTGGGAAACAAGGGGGGGAATCCTTATCATAATACTTGGGGCGCCCATCAAAGGGGAGTTGGTAGAGAGCCCCGAATGACACCTTTGACGCGGCTTGTTTCCCCAACACGTAGATGTGCACGGAGGAAAAGTACCAAGAGTTCCGAGACTCTACTTGGACACGATGAAGTGATGAAGGGTGTGAATTGTGTACCCTACATTTTGGGCTTAATGGGATGGCATGGAAATAGAGTAAAACTGTTAACCATGGTGGAAACACAATGTCCATATCGTGTTAGCCTGAGGTGGGAACAACAAACGAGCATCGACCACTGACCAAATTTGCAACGGGGGATTTTTTCTATTTGTTGTCTGAAACCCTCGGGGGCGTTGGCCCGTAACGTTAGGAGAGCCCTTGGGAGTAGTATTCAGGCCGTTCTTGGGGGTCCCTCCAGGTGTGAAAGATAATGGAAGCCCTGATGCAGGGATACACAAAGCCTGGAAAGCGGGTGCGGACGTGTCCGAGTAAAGTTTGGCATTCTAGGTAATAGACCAGAGTCCCCTTGGGCACATTGGTGAACCACCGAAAAGGGGTCGACGAAACAGCTCAGGAGGGAGAGGTACATGGCGGGGTCATTAAGAGACCGACGTGAATGAGGACATAATCCCACACCACACCATATAATCCTCTCATGGAGGATGGGTAGACCAAGGGGCCAAGGTGGGACGAAGATTCCTGAGAGATGAGGCTAGACCCGAATCGTAGACATTCAGGTGGTCCTACGTATCCCATGAGGATGGGAATGAAGCCACATGTAGTTCTCTAGATGTAGTTTAACGTCATACGGGATGAGGGGGGGAGTAATATACCCCCAAACAAGGGAGGTGTACGGTACGAAGAACAAACTGACATGAATGAGAAAATAATCTCATGCCACACCATACACTACTATAGGAGAGGACCTGGGCCGAGGCCCGAAAAGGCCAAGGGGCCTGATGGTTAGGCATTGGTCAGGAAGGCCTGACCTGCTTGCAGTTTAACGTCTTGTAGTGAGGACGAGGGCTGGGGACCCGAGGAGGCTAAGGGGCCTGAGGCTGGGCCTCGTAAGGGAAGGCATATGGCATGGTACATGATCCTGATGTGAATGAGGACATAGTCCCACACCACACCGTACACCCCAGGTAAGAGGTTGGGCAGAGGGGCCCGAGAAGGCCAATGGGCCTAAGGTCAGGCATCATTCAGGAAGGCCTGACTGGTTTGCAGTTTAATGTCTTACATGAGGATGGGGAAAGAGATAACTGTATCTAATCCGGGGGTGTGTACGACATGGAAAGTAACCTAATGTGAATGAGGACATAATCCTACACCACACCGTACATTCATTATAGGGGAATTGAGGTCGTGGGCCTGACCGCTAGCACCACCCGGAGGGAAGGTTGTCACTTCGGGATGGGGTAGAACGAATCACTTCACTCGATGTTTGGGACATCTCGGGGTGGACCCAAAGATCCAGGACACTGTTGACCATGTTCGAAACACAATGTTCCTTTGGTGACCTGATATGGGAGCAACAAATGAGCATCGACCGTTGACCAAATTCGCAACGCGGGACATGTATCTGCTTGTTGCTTGACAACCCTCGGGGGCGTTGGCCCGTATCGGTAGGAGAGCCCTTGGGCGTAGTATCCAAGCCATTCTTGGGGGTCCCTCCGGGTGTGCAAAAATGATGGAATCCCAGTCAAGGAGTGGGTGAAGAAAAGCTGTATCCATCCATGAAAGAGGAAAACATCTCCAGGGGGGATGTGCTGCCGAGTCGAGGCTTGCTCGATGTGATTTGGGGAAAAAGTGTTCACCCTGCCATATATCTTGACTCGAGGGGAATATTTTGGCTTTTGGGCTAGCCCAACGGACGAAATGCCTGGGCATTCTTACGTATCCCATTAGGATGGGAATCAAGCCATACGTAGTTCTTGAAGGCCATGCAGTTTAGCTCCATGCGGTGAGGATGTGGGAGGATAGAAGAACGGGAGTGGGCACATGGTGCAACCCTTACAATCCTTATATGAGCGGGGTTGTATGAGTGGGGATAAGAAAGACTACTCCTCGCTACACAAGGATCCTCCAAGGAAACTATTCCCAGGGGGAATAGTGGAAGAGAAAAGCATGGGTCTGGGCTCAAGACAAGGCGTCCGAGCATTCCTACGTATCCCATTAGGATGGGAATCAAGCCATACATAGTTCTTGAAGGCCATGCAGTTTAGCGTCATGCGGTGAGGACGTGGGAGGATAGAAGAACGTGAGTGGGCACATGGTGCAACCCTTACAATCCTTGTATGAGCGGGGTTGTATGAGCAGGGCTAAGAAAGCCTACTCCTCGCAACACAAGGATCCTCCAAGGAAACTATTCCTAGGGGGGATAATGGAAGAGAAAAGCTTGGGGCTGGGCTCAAGACGAGGAATCCGAGCGTTCCTACGTATCCCATTAAGATGGGAATCAAGCCACACATATTTATTGAGGAGCAGTTTAGCGTTGTTCTGGACAATAAATGTGTCTCAACTGGGTATATGTACGGTACGACGGGTAACCCGACGTGGATGAGGATGTAATCCCACACCACACCGTACAATCCCATTTGAGAGCCAAAGTCGACGCAGGCCAAGGGGCCAGATGCTGAGCCTCGGTCAGGAAGGCCTGGTTGGCTTGCAGTTTAACGTCTTACAGTAAGGATGGGGGCTGGGGGCCCGAGGAGGCCAAGGGGCCTGAGGCTGAGCCTCAGTCAGGAAGGCCTGACTGGCTTACAGTTTAACGTCTTGCAGTCAGGATGGGGGCTGGGGGCCCAAGGAGGCCAAGGGGCCTGAGGATGAGCCTCAGTCAGGAAGTCCTGACTGGCTTGCAGTTTAACGTCTTATAGTAAGGACGGGGGCTAGGGGCCCAAGGAGTCCAAGGGGCCTGAGGTTGAGCCTCATTCATGAAGGCCTGGCTAGCATGCAGTTTATCATCTTACAGTAAGGACGGGGGGAGATCTTAGTTTAAGGTCATAGAGCTCGGACCATTTTGCAGTTTATCGTCTTGCAGGACGAAGATGCAGTTTAAGGTCGTGTAGGACCCTTTTTCCCTAGGAAAGTATCGCTTGAGGAACTTGGCGTTGGTGGGAGGGGTTATGCACTCTACATCTGTGGTCACCAAGTAGTATGCTGCATTGGGGTAAACCTTATGGATGAGATAAGGCCCTTCCCATTTGGGTTCTAACTTGGGCGGTTTCCTACCGGGGATCATTGGTGCTCGAAGGGCCAGTACTAGGTCGCCCTGTAGAAAAGAACGGAGGTGAACCTTCTTGTTGAAGGCCCTCGCTATCTTATCATGATGCCTTTCCATATTGTACAGGGCATGAATCCGGTTCTCGTCCAGTGCTTCTAATTCAGCTAGATGGATTTTAGCTACCTCATCTGATGTCTGGTGATCATAGACTGAAGTGTGTAATGATGGCGGATGGATCTCAATGGGTAGGACGGCCTCAGCTCCATACACCAGGGAATATGGGGTCACCTGGGTAGAGTTACGAGTCGTCATCCGATAAGCCCAGAGGGTGTTGGGGAGCTTGTCCAGCCAACTTTTCTTGTTCTGAACAACCATCTTCTGCATAATGTTAGAGAGGGTTTTTTCAAACGCCTCGATCAGTCTGTTTGCCTGCGCGTGGTAGCGGGAGGTATGGTTTGAACGAATGTCGTACTTGGTGTACAATTTCTTCAGTTCAGCCACTCGAAATTTGGTGCCGTTATCGGTGAGGACAACGTGAGGGACCAAAAACCAGTGGATAATATTGGAGCTCACAAAGTCAGCAATGGAATGAGCCTTGACCACTTTGAGTGGAACTGCCTTTTCCCACTTGGAGAAGAAATATGTAGCAGTCAGGATGAACCTACACTGGCGGGCTGTTGCCGGTGGATATGGTCCGACTACATCAAGTCCCTATACCGCAAATGGCCAACAGTACATGGTGGGGTAGAGGGGATCCGGCGTCCGATGCAGGATGTTGGCGTGAACTTGGCACGCGTGGAATCTCTTAGCATACCCAATATAATCGTGGATCATAGAGGGCCAGAATTACCCCAACCTCCGGATTTGATGGGACAACTTCAGCCCAGCTTGATGGGCGCCATAGGAACCGGCGTGAACCTCTTCGATAACTCGAGGGATCTCTACTCCTTGAATGCAATGGAGGAGGATGCCATCGAAGCTCCGCTTATAAAGGTCTCGTTCAAGACTGGGGCCACTCTGGAGGGTAAATTGCAGTGTGTGACATCGGATTCGCTCGCCCTCGGCCCGGTCGTCCGGGAGGCGACCATTTTGGAGATACTTGACAAAAGGTGCCCTCCATTTGGGAGTGGTTTCAACCACTATGTCTGACGAACCTGGGACCCCTGACGTAGAGGGTTCGGCGGTGAGATGACTTACCCGCAGTCCATCATTGTCCTCTTGGGTGACGGGGGCAATGACTCTCCGGTGTGCCACATGTATGATCAAATCATCTTGCTCGGGTTCTGCGAGCGACGTGGATAAGCTAGCCAAGGAATCTGCTTGACCGTTCTGTGACCGTGGGACATGGGTAATCTCTGGTCAAGAAGAGAACTGGGCCATTAGGTGGAGGGTGTACTCCAGCAACGGTACAAGCTCCGGATTCCTGACGACATAGTCTCCATTAACCTATTTGATTACCAGTTCGGAAATCTCCTTTCACATGTAGATGGGGAACATTGATCTCAAGGGCCAACTCGAGGCCGGTGATCAGAGCCTGTTACTCTGCCTCGTTGTTCATACAGCCTTCTGACAACAGGAATGAGTATGGAAGGACGGCTTGTGTCGGGGTAATGAAGAAAATACCCAGGCCCACTCTGTTGAGCTTAGGATCGTTAAGCCTCCAACTGGTGGGGCTCTGGGAGGAACCGTCGAAATGCAATTTCCAACACCGGACGACATGATCGACTGAGAGGATCATCTCGTTAGGAAAATCCAGGTCCAGGGATTGATCCGCAGAGGTTGGATGGGAATCTAAAAAGTCTACCAACGCCTGTCCCTTAATGGCCTTCTAAGGTACGAACCTGATATCAAACTGCTGGAGAATCACCACCCACCGTGCTAGTTGGCCAGTCAGCATGGTGCGGTTTAGGATGTACTTCAGTAGGTCTACCCGGGAGACCAATTGCACCTCATGGTGCTGCAGGTAATGTCGTACATTCTATATGGAGAAGATGAGCGCAAGGAAACTCCTTTCGATAGGGGAGTATCTGACCTCCGTATCGAGAAGCATGCGGCTGAGATAGTAGAGACTATTCTCGGTACCCTCATTAATCTTCTGGGCGAGCAGTGCACCGAGGTATCTTTCCAGGGTGGTCACATAAAGGACCAGTGGCTTTTCGGAGACGGGTGGAATCAAAACAAGTGGTTGGAGCAGATACTACTTGATTTCCTTGAAGGCGGTCCGACAGTCCTCATCCCATTCGTAGGCGGCGCCCTTCTTCATGAGCCGGTAAAAGGGCTTACACTTGCCGGCCAGATTCGCGATGAATCGGCATATATATGCTAAGTGGCCTTGGAGGCCTCGAAGTTCCCGAATGTTGCTCGGGGGAGGAATTTGGCTGATGTCCTTGATCTTCTCTGGGTTGATCTCAATTCCTCGGTATCAAACAACAAATCCCAGAAACTTCACAGAGGTGACCCCAAAGGCACACTTCAACGGGTTCATCTTCAGGTGACAGGAACGGAGGAAACCGAACACCTTCTCAAGGGCTTTTAGATGGTCCTAGCGCGAATATGATTTGACCACTAGGTCATCAACGTAGCATTCCACCAGCGTCCCAAGAATCGGCTTGAATAAGCGGTGCATGGCCCTCTGATAAGTGGAACCAGAATTTTTCAAGCCGAATGGAATAACCTGGTAGCAAAAGGTACCTTGGGGAGCCCTGATGGTGGTGGAATCCTCGTCCTCGGGGGCTATCCGGATCTGGTTGTACCCGGAATACCCATCCATGAAAGAGAGAGCTTGGAACCCGATCGTGGCATCAATCATTAACTCCGTCACTGGGAGTGGGAATTCATCCTTTGGGTAGTGGTGATTAATGTCGCGGAATTCGATGCAGACTCTGATATGCCCATTCTTCTTCCGGACTGGCACAAGGTTGGCATGCCACTTGCGGTACTGGACTTCCTTAACGAAGTTGGATTTGATAAGATTGTCAACATCGGCCTCAACCATAGCACCATGATAAGGGTGCATCTTCCTGGGAGGCTACTTAAACCCACGATGGTTTGCCGGGAGGCCCAGACGGTGAACGACTACATGGGGATCTAGTCCTGGAATCTCGTTGTAACTCCAGGAAAACACGTCACAATGTTGTTTGAGGAAGTCTACGTACTGCTACCGCTCCTCGGGGGACATGGCTGCACTAATCAATGTGGCTTTCGGATCTGCCTCGCTACCAAGGTTCACCTGTACCAGTTCATCAACCGTGGTAGAGACTCCTTCCTCAAAGGCGGGGGGAGCATCCTCCAGGTCTTCCTCTCCACCCGTGGGGGGATTTCCCGCGACGGGAGATACTTCTGGGCTATCAAAGCTTGAGGGGAAGCTGGTCCAGCTTGGGAAGCAGTGGTCATCATATCAGGAGACTCACTCTCCATTGAGACCATAGCAATGAAGGCATTCCACCCTATCCCTTCTGGCCTTCGGCCTAAGGGGCCACTTTTGATGATATCAATGTAGTGGTGACGTGTCGGCCTGAGTCGGTTGATTCCAGCCCGACGGAAGAGACACATATGGCATACCGCCATTGTCATAATCTTGACATTCCGGTACCGTACAGGGGTAGGAGGTTCCGGGATCACCTGAGCCTGGTTGATGTAGGAGTACGAGGTGATTTTCCGTCGTCACTTGGACACAGGAACATTCCTTCCTTGTGTACCCGAAACAACAAAACATTGCCCCATGTTGGGGTTCGTGGCCTCCAATCATTGGATCGGGAGGATTTAGGCGTCATCCATGCTTTCCCAGGGATCACTTTTGACCGGGGCAGGTTCATCCTCACTTACTAATATTTTCTTATCCTTACTCTTGTAATAATCAGCATCTAGATAGCGGTCCTCAATAGAGGCGAAAGGAGACACATCTCCTTGGATCACGCCTACTCGACCGTTGAGTGAGTATTTGAGGCACTGGTGATATGACGAAGGGACCACTGCATGCAGATGGAGCCATGGCCTACCCATCAATGCGTTGTAGGTGGTGTCCTGAGAGAAAACCATGAACTCGGTGCTGGCAATTAAGCCACCGAACTGAGTCTTCAGGAAGATCTTGCCGACTGGGGTTTGCTCGGTCCTGTCATTCCCCTGGATTCTGAGGTCAGAGGGAGTTAAATCACCTTCAGAAAGACCTAGCTTTTGCAATGTCCGAGTCGGAATTAGGTTGATTCCAGAACCCATGTCAATGAGGCAGCGACGGGCTTCCACACCATTGAAGTGGCCAGTGATGTACAGCGGGCAAATATGCCCCTGTATAGGAGGGTCCTCATCTTCACCAGAGAACGAGATAACCGCCTGACATTCAGCGTTCTAAATTGTCTCGGCATGGAAGGCTTCTGCAGCTACTACCTCCGTCTCAAACTGGAGGTGGCTCCTTAGGGCCTCAACAAGTTCCTCGCGCATTTTAGATGACAGGAAAAGGGCCTCAAGGATAGAAATCTTTTCTGTAATTCCTTACAGCTGCTTCAGGACATCATAATTTTGTGCCAAACGCGATCCTCTTCCTATAGGAGGTCGTTCGGAATTTGGAGGCATAGAGGGTCCTACCGGTTGAACTGGAGGTCGGCTAGTACTGGGTCCATCCTGCTGCCTACTAGTCGAAGCCTGGAGAGTAGTCACTGGACTAGGATCGGATAGCGGAGACTGGCCTGTAGCCGGGCAATAATGACTGTGATACGAACGAGGCAGATCTCCCTGATCTAGTAGCACAAATGGCGGTGGAGGTAGAGCTGAGGGCGTTAGATGGGGTTGCGTGTGCTGAGCTTTGCGCTGAGCCTACTGTCTGGTCTCAGTAGTGTGCACATCTTGGATGAAAGTTCCCACTAACGTACCTCGATGACCGGCGTGGTTGCGGTTCCGCTGACGTTGACGTCGGCTGGAAACGTTGGGGAGGTTTGCTTGGTGTTCCCCCTTGTCGGGAGTCATATAGGGATTTACTAGCTCCACGGTGTTAACTGAAGTGCACCCCTAGATGTCGCACGACGAGTCATCCACCACTGGGCAGATTCTAGGAGGAATCCCCATTTCAGGGGGCATAAAGTCGCCGAGAGTGCGGGATGACAACGGCACCAGCGGAGCGCGTTGCTTCTTCTTGCGTCATCACTGCTTGACCTTTTGGGAAGAGGTCGGCTATGAAGACGATGTAGAGGTACCAGCTACTTCTTGAGAAGGTTCCGGCTTCTTTAGGCGTTCCTAGATGCTACCATGGGCATAGATGGCGGTTTTTCGAGCCATCCAGTCGTCGTATTTCCGGGATCCGTGGCTGGGAACCTTCTACCACTCGCCTTCGATGTTGCTATCGATCTCTGACCCTGCAAAGACACCCACCACTTGTGTTGGTGCTGGGCCCAACCTGAATATGTTGTTGTTGACCTGGTCTTGAAGAAAGTCTTTAAACACATAGCATTTGTTGATGGTGTTCCCTAGAATGCAATGATAAGGACAGTAGTTGGGGTGATCAATGAGATTATCCTCTGCTGGCCTTCTACACTCGGGCAGGCTCACAATCCCTTGCTCTAGAGCACTTCAGAAGTAGCCAGGGACCTGATTTTCATTGAATGAATAAGTCTGGTGCCTTCTTTCCAGATAGGGGGACCTGGGGGCCTGGCCTTAACGAGGGGCCAGAGGGTCCTGCCGAGGAGGCGGCGCCTGATTGTCTCCCCTCGGTGGAGGTGGCGCATTGCGCGGGGGAACCTGTTGATTCTGAGGCAGTCGCTGCTAGGCAGGAGCCTGTGATTGAGGTGGAGGACCTCTGCGGGGTTGCGGGGATGGTGCCGCTGGTAGTAATTCTAGATGCCTAGGGGATTCTATTTGGGCCACCGCGGCGGGTTCGGCACTGGCGGTCCTCCTGGCTGGGATCATAGGGGGCAACAGACTTTCCTGACTAGCCTGTTGCAGAGCCTCCTCAAGGCGCTGAGCCTTATCTGAGAAATCTCTGAACCCTCCAAGGTAGTTCTGGGTAATCAGCTAGGGTACCAGCTCCGTTTTGACATTCCCCACACGCATCGTCAGTAATTTCTCCTGAGTCAGTGTCATATCAAGGGAATACGTAAGTCCCTTCCACCAGGTGATTAAATCCGCGACTCGCTCATCAGGCCTTTGCTTTCACATGAAGAGGTCTGCAATGCTGGTCTTCCGCATGGTGGAGGTGAAATGGTATAGGAACTGCCAGCAGAGATCCTCCCAACAGGTTACCAATCTGATAGGGAACTGGCTGTACCAGACTAATGCGGGACCTTCCAATGTCTGTACGAAACATCGGAGCTTGGCGGCTTCTTGCTGGACCGGGGTCCCCAGCTTGGGGACACACCTGGAAGAAAAATGAGCTAAGTGCTACAGCTGGTACCATGTCCCATTGAAAGGTGAGAAAGTGGGGTTCCCAAAACCCGGGGGTGCGGGCATATCATCCACCCATGCGGGATACGGCATGCCATCCGGCGGGACCGCCACTTACCGCGTTTCTAATGCTTCGAGGCGGGCTGTGAGTGCCGCTATAAGATCATCAGGGTGGGGGTCCCTATCTTGACGGGGATCCCTAATCACAAGTGGGTTTCTAATTTCTTCAACACGGTAGATGGATTTGGCAGCTCGTGGATCGACTGGCGGAACGACCCGTCGGGTGACTAGGGGAACCCAGACTGGATTCTTCAGATTGCCCCGTCGTTCGGGGGGGTTTGGCGAGACGTATCGCGCCCTCTTGCTGTAAGTTCCGGCTTCTGACCTGTCTGCGGAAGTAGCATGATCAGGTTTGCCCAGAGGCATCTCACCAGGGGAAATTGTTCCTGCCCCTGCTGCCCCGACCTGGGATTACCATAGTCGGGTCGCCGCTCTGCAGCACACTTAGCCAAGAGTTCGTCAACCAGCCTCTTCTGCTCAGCAAGCTGCTGGCGTAACGTGGCCTTCTCGGGATCTTCGTCTGTTTTCTACACAGAGGCATATGGGTCGGAGTGCTTGACAGTTCTGACGTGCTCCTTACCCTTTCCTGTATTTCGACCGAGTACCAGTGACTCGGTGGGTACAGGGAGGCCTAGCAGGTTCCTCTACTGACGGGTAACCCTCCCTGATGGGTCCAGCAGTGGCGGTACTCCCTCGTGGGGTAAGTCTCCATCAAGAAATTCAATCTCGTCCTCCTTGTCCACTACTTCAGTCATGTGGACCACGACCCCTCTCGAGGGCATGTCCTCAATGTCTCATAACGAATCGGGCTGTCGTTGGATAGGGTCGAAGAGGAGAGCGGCATAGTGTCCCCAACCACGAACTTGCACATGGGGGGTAGCTTCCCTGATGACTCTGCGGAGTACTTTGAAACTCTGAAAACATTTCCGTTGAAGGGCGCTCTGACGGCTTGGCGACTCAGGGTGCTGGGACACAAGGAGTGCGGCCAAATCGATCAGGCGGCATTGCTCGCCAATTTCTTCAAAGTGGTCTTGACTTCTAGGGTACACCACCTGATCGTAACGAAGGCGGATGTGTGTCTCCCATAGGGTTCGACAAAAGCACCCCACTTCTTCAGGGGTAAGGGACTCTGGTGCGTGAAATTTCAGCACCGCCGTCGGCCAGAACTACTCCGGGAAGTAATCTGCTGCGAGAATGCTCTAGAAGCTCCTGGGTTCAAACTCGGGGTCTGGCCCTTTATTGCCCCACTCATCAACAGGGGGCGGCTGAGGGACCATTATCGGTACCGAGGTGGACCTCCGGGATAGTAAACTCGGCGGCGGAGAATATGGAGAACGAACTAACTGGCCGCTGAATTCTGGGCCATCCTCTGAAGAGTGAGGTGACCTGGCCACGGTGTCATGATACGATGGTCTGATAGCCACAGATTCCGGCACAGGAGTCGTGGCTACCGGAGATAGTTCATGTCGTTTCTCTACCGCCATTGGCCCCCAAAATAGCTCTCCGTGATCTCTGGTAGAGGTAGAGGATGCTTCTGGTGACAATGGTGGTGATTACACGGTCGAGACCTGCGGAATTTCCACGATTTCTTCCTCCTGGATGTACCTTCGGAGAGAGATGAGAATCTGGTGGACCTCGCATTCTGGGATAATGAGGCTAATGCGCCTGGTTCCTACCCAAGTCCTTGATATGGAGGAGCGGGGAGAAGGTTACATCACTGAGTCGCATTCCGCTACAGAATCTGAGAAACGAGCCAGTTTGATCTCCACCTGGGCCTTCCCAAGACTCTTCTGGTGGTAGCGACGACTCGTTCTCCTGCCCTGGGGTGGCTCTTTGGGACAAGGTTGATCCTTAATAGGTAGTCTTGGGGCGACGATGGAATAGTGGTAGAGAGGGCCCCCGCTCGAGGTGGACGGGGTGCGAAGGTCACCTAGACAAATGTCGAAGGGTACATGGGGAGGACCTCCATGGACGGTGCGGGCGGAGAGAGGCTGACCTTCACTCCCCAAGTTTTCGGGGCGAGGACCTTCGCCGGTTGCAGAGAAGACGTAGGGAGGGCCCCCACGTTGGAGAAGGTCCGGATGGACAGTGCCTTCAGATCGGTGGTCAGGGGCAGGAGGATGGACTCCAGACCCTCTATAGTGGGTGTGGGAAAGGTTTCCGCGCCGAGCGTCACTGTCGCGGGGCAAGTCTTTCTTCAGGATAAGAGTAGCACGCGGAATACCTCCATGATGAGCTTCGGAGTGGGGAAGGCCCATGCTCTATGGAGTAGTGGTATGGGTAGGGCCTCCGTACGGGGTGACATCACCGCGGGTTAGTTCGCAGCGATCAACACTCAGGCCTGCAACCCGGAGAGTCAACCCAGCCTGCCCGTGGGGCGGTTGGGGTCTCGATCCTGGTTGGGTGAAGGAGTGACCCTGCTCAGTGTATGCAGGGACTCCATTATTCACGTCGGCGGTGGCTCGGGCCACTGTATCTGTTGACGTCAACGCATCTGGGTGAGCGTCCTCAGCCTGGGCCCGGCGCTGACGTCAGGTCAGATGAGCTGGCGCAGGTGGTGTAGGGGCATGGCCTGCCTGCTCTTCCTGCAGAGTCGAATGTCGGCGCTGATGTGGCCTAATGGGAGCTCTTTCCTAGAGCCCTTGGGTCGGGACCCTGACCTGGCCGAGCCGGACATCACCCGCCTCATCAGTGTAAGGCAAGGAGTCGTCGAGGCGTTCCGGGGACAGGCTCCCGAAACGATTGAACGTTGGGGTGGGGAGAAAGGGCTCCCAGCGCGGCCTATTAGGGCAGCGTTGACGGCGGGGCCTAGATGCCTCCAGGTCCAGGAAGGCCATATCCTGAGTTGGGATGACCCCTTCCTCCTCATACCTGCATACAAGGTTGTTGATCACCCTTCGCTGGATGATCTCTGATGGGGAGAGGGGACGTGGGCGACCTGTATTCCGCGATGTAGCGGCCGTCGTGGCGGTAGCGGAGCCATGAGGGGTGGTTGTTACGGTGTTTCCCCTGCCCCTACGTAGGCGAGCGGGCAGTGATCGTGTCTCCACAACAGCAACCTGGTTCCTGGGAAACGAAGGGATCAACTCATCAGCACTGTGAGGAAAAGGATTGACAACCAGTTCCCCAGAGTCCTTCCATTATCCACGTCTTTAAGAAGGACCCACGCCAACATGTTGTAGAACGGAGTGCCCCACGTTCTACTACCCCGAATTCCGGTGAGTTTCACGACATGCCCGCTATTTTCTTGGTGGGACCAGGCGCCGGATATCTGGATCTGGTGACACGTCAATCTACTGGTGTCTTGAACGCTACTAATCTCTACATTGAGGAGAAGAAATTCACGTCGGGTTCACCATTTCTGTTTCTGACGCTTTCACCGGGGTGCGCGCATCTGTCCGTCCGCGGAGGAGGACGTGCTGCACTGTTGCCCCGTATTCTCGCTTTCCGAAGGCGGGTGGCATTCACTCCTTATTCAGGGATGTCTGCTCCATGATCGAAACGAGATGATGGGATGTCGGTTCTTTCTTCTGCGGATTCCTCCTCAGAACTCGTCACCTAGTCTGGGTCTCCCTCATAGATTTAGTACGTTGTTTGTGAAACTCTTTCCACTTCCATGTTTCCATGGACGCCGGTTAATTACACTACTTCTGTCGGGACATTCCAAAGGGTCCGGTCAGGGCAGTAACCTTCAGTCGGGGGAGTAGTCAGGTTGAGGCATCAGTAGCGTGTCTGGATGCTGGGGAACTGGCATGTCTGCCTATTATCCCTTGTCATAGGGCTTCTCTAGGGCATGGGAGCCCGAGGCATCCCACATCGAGCGTGGGGAATTATATTCCATAGACACATGTTTGAGGTTTTCCTCACCTTCCTGTGTTTAACACAAGGTATGCCGCGAGTTTAACGTCAAGAAGAGACGGATCAGCCCAATCAGAGCATTAGCTAGAATGGATCGGATTGAGGGACTTCCCTTGAAGGGGTGCCGATACTGGAACCAGCCCATGGGCGGCCGTGAAGAGGAGCATACTGACATGGTCTCACTGGGATATGATGGTCCGGGTGAGAATCAGTATGGATGATGGATGGATGAATGAAGTGGAGGGGGGAATGGCAAGGGACCATCACAAGGGAGACAGTGAAGTTGGGCTTGAGCATCGAAGAGACCTCCTAGGTATCCCCGTGGAAGGGAATCAAAGTCCACGTAGTTTGGGATGGTGCCGGTGAACCGGAATGAAGGTGGAACTTGGTCCGATGGATGTCGTCAGCGAACCAAAGAGAAGGTGGGCCTTGGTCCGATGCGTCAGTGAACCGACACGAAGGTGGAACTTGGTCCAAATGTTGTGGGGCTTACACACTAGGTTGCCTGGGTGTGGATGAACCGACGTGAAGAAGGTCGGAGTGACCAACAGGTGGTGGGATTGAACCTCTGAGAGGCTTCCTACGTACCATGCCGTGACATGGATCAAAGACCACGTAGTTCAGGTTGGACATCGGAAGGCCTACCGGAATGAGGAGGACCAGGAGGGTCCTAGTGGTAGTGGTCTTGGTCCTCGTGGAGGCTTCCTACGTACCATGCCGTGACATGGATCAAAGACCACGTAGTTCATAGGGTATTTGTCGATGAACCGACGTGAATGTGGACCTTGGTTCGATGGGTGGTGGGCTTGAACCTCTGGAAGGCTTCCTACGTACCATGCCTTGACATGGATCAAAGACCTCATAGTTCAAAGGGTTTCATCGGTGAAACAACGTTAAAGTAGACCCAGGGGTCTGATAGTGGTGGGCTTGAACCTCGTGAAGGCTTCCTACGTACCATGCCTTGACATGGATCAATGTCCTCGTAGTTCAGATGGTGGGTGTCGGTGAACCGACTTGAAGAAGGAGGGACCTTGGTCCAAAGGGGGATGGGTTTGAACCTCGGAGAGGCTTCCTACGTAACATGCCTTGACATGGATCAAAGTCCTCGCAGTCCGGGTGGTGACAACAGCTTGCCGTCGAACTGGAATGCAGTTTAACGTCATACTGGACGAAGGTAGAACTCGACGTGAGTTGGATGATGGGTGGGATTGAACCTCGTGGAGGCTTCCTACGTACCATGCCTTGACATAGATAAAAGACATCGAAGTTCAAATGGGTGTGTAGTTTATTGTCATGCGGGACAAGGGCATACAGTTTAACATCATGCTGGATGAGGTCATGCAGTTTAACATCATGCTAGACAAGGGAATTCATTTTAACGTCATGCTGGACGAGGGCATGCAGTTTAACGTCATGCTGGATGAGGGCTTGCAGTTTAACATTATGCTGGATGAGGGCATGCAGTTTAACGTCATGCTGGACGAGGTATTGTCATGGCCAATGCCAAATCTAAGCTCACGTGAGTCATGCTCGGTGTGAGAAACAAAAGACAGCAAGGACCTGATGATCATGCCGCGAAGGGTGCGTCCGTGATAAGGAAAGATGGGATTATGCGTTAGGCGGCCCATGGTGTTGGGACTTACTCCAGGATGGAGGCCCGAAGTGCGGAAAAGCGCAGCGAAAGAGGGATTTGGGACCAATGATGGGAGGTGCCTTGTTCCCTATCACGCCCTCCACTAACCTTGGTAGTGGGGAAGTACGGAGATGCAGGGGTGTAGCCATCCATTGGGGAACTATGGCCGCCCTTCTCCTGAGAACATACGCCGCTCCAATAAAGAGGATATCATCCCTTGTGGGGGGAGTGATTCCATTCCCGTGGAGACGAGTGGCGTAAAGAATGTTCGAGATGGGGGGACCCTTCGTCCGAGGCATGAGGTCGGGTCACAGTTAAACTTAATGTGTTGAGGACGTGGTGCTTGGCAGTTTAACGTCCTGCAGCTCGGACGAGGTGGGTTCACTCCACACCCCTAGAACATACATAACTGGCACCCTTTGCTCCTTGGGGGAGGGAAGGTACCAGTAAGGCCATGGTCAAGGGGGGTTGTGGAGCAAACCATCGAGGGGTCCACGCTACCGTGGCTATGTGATGAAGCAATAGCCGTTAGTGTGCCTATGCGAAGAAGCATTAGGTGAAGCAACACTGCAAGTTGTATTGTCCGTGGGACTTTGAAATCACATCGTGCATACCTGGAGGGTCGAACGAGAAGCGTAATTGCCAAGAAAACGAGTGTTCTTCGCGAAGCGGAGTGCCTTGCACTTAGCATGGGGCATAGGTGTGAGTGGAGGGTGCTTCACGAAGTAGAACAGTATTCGCGGAGCACTGCCTCACGAAGAATAGGTGCCTCGCGAAGCAGGGTGCTGCGAAGCAGTGTGCTTCACGATGTGTAGCAATCCTGCCTTAGCATAGGGATCACTAGTACATGTTGGGTGTTTCGCGAAGCATAAATGATCTGCGGCTGCCTGGGTTCCCTTGGGAATCCCCCTCCTTCATGAATTCCCTTGAGCTTCGCGATGGGAATCCCTCTCGGAAGAGGGGCTCAAAATGAGACAAAGCGAAGGCGTCACGCGAAGTAGAAGTATCTCGCGGAGCTCATGATTCCCGGGGGAAAAGGGTGCTTTGCGATTCAGGAGAGGAGAAGCCAAAAGGTCGGATTTTCCATCTCGGGACTCAGGGGTAGCCCAGTATTTATAGGCAAGGGGAACCGCGAAGCAGAACTCCCGCGCCGTTTCAGGTGCTTTGCGGCGCGCTCATGAACGTCAAATTTGTTTGCGGAGAGGTACCGCCTCCGGAGCTTCGTGGAGGTCTCGCGAACGTCAAATTAGTTTGTGGAGAGGTACCTCCTTCGGAGGTTCACGGCGGGCTTGCGAACGTCAAATTACTTCAAGGAGAGGTACCGCCTCTGGAGCTTCGCGGCGGGCTCGCAGACGTCAAATTCGTTCACGGAGAGGTACCGCCTTTGGAGCTTCGCGGGACCGCGATGCTCGGGTGCTTCGCGTCGGTGCTTCGCGAGGTAGCGTGCGGGACATCTTTTTTGTCCCTTCCTTTCGTGCAATATTTTGGCACCAACAATGGTGTATAACATAAAAATGTATCTATGTATTTAAATTTGAGACAAATAACCCCTTATCTTGTATTACCACTTACATGAATTTTATCTAAAATAATATATAATAAATATAAATATCTTAATAACTTATTATTTAACCTTATTCATATTTATATTTCCATTTATACACTTCATTTATATCGATTTCATTAAATATATTAGTTGGTTATGGTTTATATTCATCATTATATGCTAGAAAGATTGAATTCTGGTTTTATAAATGTTTTGAAAGGGAATTGTAGATTTTTTTTTACTAAAAAAATTCCCCATTCCCATATTATCCAATATAATATAATCATGGAGTTTTAATGATTCATCATATCAAATTTTAATGTTTGGATTGATAAAGATATAGTTTTTGAAAATAAAAATTCTAAACAAATTGTATCGGTGTATTTAACGATCGAAAAGTGATTTAAAAATAAATTTATTAAATGTTAAAAAAAATAAAAAATAATTAAATAAATATTATTACACTATATTATAATTATATAAAATTCCTTACTCCTCCATGACATAAATATTATATCATCATTCCTATGGGAAGTAAAACCAAAAAAAATGAGAGTTTGTTATAATGATTTAATGAGTAAGAAATTGTTTTTATATAATGATAATATAAATTTTAAAGAAGATTAATAAATTTATAAATATAATATATATTCATTAAATTTATTCTTAAAACCATCCATGAATGGTGGTGATGAATAATGAAGTTTTCCATTCACAGAGACAATAGTATGCACATATGTACAATTAATGTTTCCATTTGTTAATGAATGAGATGTAATGAAGGTACATGATAAATTATAATTTATGAATATTTATTGTGAAATATTTAATATATTAATTAATAAAATACATCTATGTTTCTATCCATGAGAGGTGGTGATGAAAAATGAGATCAGTTTTTAGATGCGGTTTTTTGCACATAAGTACAATCGAAGTTCTTTTTTTTCTATGTGGATGGGAAGGAAAAAATAATTTTCATTAAATTAATAAAATAAGATATAAAATTAGTAAAAATACTAGATTTATTTTTTTATATATTATTTTAGAGGTGTTAAAATAATAAATTGTGGAAAATATACTAAAGAGAAGTGAGACACTCTCATAGAAGAAATTAACGTTCTCTTGGAAACCTCCTTGATTTTTAAGGGGTTTGGGAAATATTAAATACCCAATAGATCTATGAAATGTTATAGAGTTCAAGGATAAATAAAATTTTAGAGTTTCATGATGAAATTTTAAGTAATTTGTGTGGAATTAAGTGGTGGAATGTGAACCTTTGATAATTGGAAAAAGAAATTTTGTGAATACCCATTAATTTTCCATAATTTCATGACAATATTAAAATTTTAATGGATAAAAAATAAGTAAATATTGGATTATAAATTTTATTTGTGTCTATAATACTCTCTGAATTTCATTCAGAGACAATAGTGAGTGATTTATGGCTTTTCTCCTTAGTTTTTAACTTTTAACATAATTAACCTTTTACCGTGGTAATTAATTCTTAACCTTGGTAATACATTTTAATGAAATAAATAAAAATATTATTATTGAATAATTTAGATATTATTATTTAAAATATTTAAATATTTTTATCAAATAAAATACCAATTTCTAAGAAATATAATTTTATAATTAATGCACATGACATGTAGAAATAGTTCTTAGAATAAATGTGTTCTTAAAATTAAAATTCATAAATAGGGTAAAATTATGATTTTTATAAATTTCCATGAAATAAATTTGATTATTATGAAACAAATATGTTTTATGGATTTAAAATAAATTCAAAACTTAATTTAACCATAATTGTTTTTGTAAATAAAATACCAAAAACAATATTTAAATTTGAGAAGATGTTACATAAGTTATAAATATTAAACATTGGTTTTATATGTTAATAATTGTACTTAAAATTTATAATTTTACACCTTCAATATATATTTTCTTAATTAAAATGTTTAATAAAATTATAAATATTTCATATATATAGATAAATTCATAAAATTAAAAAATTTAGTAAAAAATTTATATTTACTATTCAATTAAAAATAAATAATTTTAGGAATGTACAATATAAATTATACTAAAAAAATATTTCCATGATTAATCTATAAATTATATCCATTTTTGAAAATACATATTCTAAAATTTATGAATTTAACCTTAAAATAAAATCATAAAGTGTAATAAAAATGTTTTTATAGAAAAATAACTTTTTAAAACCCTAGTTGTTATTATTCTTAATTTCAATAAACCATTTATAAAACCAGATTTGATATATTAAAATTATATTTTACTAAAATAATCATTTAATAATATTATAATTGTTTTTATTTAATAAAATGTATCACACTTAAAAACACAAATTTTAGTAAAATAGATTTTTAACCAAAAAATAAACTATGTAAATTTATATAGAATCGCCTTTATATATATATATATATATTTGATAATTTAGTTACTCCTATACATACCCAATTATTTAATGTATGGGTTTTAATGGTCATGTTTTTTCTTATGATATCAATGTTTCATTTTACATCAGTATTTAATGTTTGAAAAGTTATTAACATAATATTTTTAAGGAAAATACAATGTCAAATTTATAGTTATTACATTATCCATGCCTTAAATAAATTGAATCCATGAAACAAAAATTATTAAAAACTAATGAAATAGTTAAGAGTTTCCAAACAATAGACATGGCTCATGATTTAATTTTTAATGATGTTTCATCCTCACTATCTTTATTATGACTAGAGAACTCTTATTTTCTCTCATAATAGAATTATAAAAAAAATTAGTTTTTATTTTTCCCATTTTTTCTAAATACCATAAAATAATAACAATAAATTTAATCATAGGGAATTTATAGTCTCCTGTAATAAGTTTTCATGGTGTTTTTAGATGTGATTTTCCAATATTTTAAATTATGACAGTCTCTATGTCATGTGAGCCAATTCATACCTAGTATCGAATTAAATTTGAATTAAGGAAATGAAGTAGGATGTTATATAAATAGAATTACTATGATCATCTATTAGAGTATAGTTATATACTTGGGTTGTAATATTTGTATCACTATAATTTTTTATTAATAATTCAACATATAATCAATGAGGTTGTGATTATATGTTTTTGGTAACCATACTAGGTAAAGAGCATTTCGTTGAAAAGGATATGAATAAAAAACTCACATTTCTTGAGTGGTTGATTTGTTTTTTTCATTAAAAATATTTTTTGGAACCCCAATACATAGTTGTGGTTTCACAAGCTTTCCCCTGGCATAAAAGCTTTCAGTGTCTACCATCCTTGTTAGAACATGAATTAAGAAACATACGTGGATAATGTCAAAGGTCAATATATTTCATACATTTAAATATTAGTGGTAACTTAAAACAAACTATTTAATTTAACATTATCCACCAATGTATACACTTTTACAGAGAAATTAGTTTCTTTATTCACTAATTTTCCATAGAAAAAAACATATTCTAGTTCCTTTAAGACATCCCCAATGGTGATTCTTACCACATTTTTGACAGGAAGGGAATTAAGTATTCTATATATCATAATCTTCATAACCATAATTTATATGATACTATATCCTTATAATATTTGTTGTGTTTGTAATAAAAACAATGTTTAAATTGTTGATCATAATTCATGATAGATGATTTTGGAATAATCATAAGATCTCTCACATCAGTTATTATCCCATTAGCTTGATCATTGAGAAAATATCTTCATTATCAATGGAATCAATTATCAAATTCGTTCTTTTGGGATTCAATAATTACTAAAACCAAAATAAATTAATCATGAGTGATGAAAAATTAACACCCTAAGAGAATTATTATAAGAAAACATTTGTCCACAAAATGTTTTACCCTTCAAATTTATTACACTAGATCTTTATTAAACATAAGTCACTGTTGGTTCAATCTTGTTAACTCTATTTTTTGTTCTATAATATTAATTATCCTAATTCAATGATATAATAAATCCGTCATAATGGATGGTAAGGATAATGTGATTAAATAAATTTTATCCCTCATGAGTGATTAGCTAGGTGTACAATCATAGGCCCACTCATCTTACACTAGAGTTAATATTGAGTTGATACTCAACCAACCATTTTTATGGTGATTACCTTAGGGTGAATCTATTTCATTTTTACATCCACTTAACACAATCCATATATGGATGCAATTTCAAGGAGAACCACAGAATCTATACTTTACTATAACATTGTGATGTTTTTCCTATATTTAAAATTATCTCTTAGACTTATCCCTAATTTTTAACTAAAGTTATCTTATCACAATCTTTTAAATATTCAACATTACATAAACTAACCTAAAGGTTTATTTATACCTTGGGAATTATGATCAACCTTTACTTATCACCCTTAATAAAATTTATAACTCTTAAATAATTATCATGTGATGACATATTAATTTCTAGAGTTATCTTAACCCTAATATTATACCAACAATGATAGCACATGGATGTGAAAATCTCATAATTAAATTATGTAAAGAAATTATTTCATTATTATACATTCCCATTATCTTTTAGATTTAGAGTTTTAGATAAATAGGACACGAAATTAACTAACAATGCCAATGAATTTTTTAACTGATGACCAATTTTTCCACTATATTATAGAATTATTAATCTAAAACATGTCTTTAACATATACAAAAAATTATTCACAAAAAATAATCTTATAGTTTCATCATACATATAAATTTCCTTCATAACCTATAGAAATAGAAAATTTATCAAAGTGTGAACTCAAATACTCAATAAGGGCAATCATTAGTGATAATAATCCAAGATAGTAGGTGATAATTATATTTTAATTTTTTTTATAATCAAGATACACAATTTATTCATAGAATAAAAATCATATATCATAGATCAATTAATGAAAAATTTCATAACATAAGAACATATAACAAAATTGTTAAATATCAAAGACACAAAAAAATAATAACTGGTCCTGGAATCATAAAACAATACTTTTGGATCATGGGAGCATACAAAAATGTTTATTATATTATAAAAGAGTTATAAACATTTAATCTAAAATATGCTAAAACTAACGAAAACTTATAAAGGTAGAACAATCATAATTATGGAAATCCTTGAGAGATAACTCATTTTTTCCATGTCTTTGTGAACAAACTCAGAATATTCACACATTAGAATGTCCAAAAACTCATTATTCCCATTCCTTTATAAACATACTTATAACTAATGCTCCTTAATATCTAAAACTATATCAAAATTAACCAATTCATTAGATTGAGATATGGGATCGCACCCATCACCATCCATACATATCAGTGCCACATGAAATTAATCATTCACCATATTAGAAAGAATCCATAAAATAAATGGGTTAAATATCCTTTGTAAAATTTATTCACATAAGGGAAAATTATTAAATCCATTAATAAAAATAACATTATAACTATAGGGAAAATAAATGTGTATCTAGTGACATAAAGTAACATTCATCTTAAATACCATTCCATTGATGAAATTAAGCATATAGTATTTATAATGTATAGATGAAGGTAATAAATTTTAGTCAATAATTTTACCAGTAAAAAGATGTATGGGAATCTAAGTGAACCCCCATAATTAAGGAACTAAAATAGGTTATTCACATAGTAAAGAAATTGGAATAAAATTTATGCTTATACATAGTGGATGATTAGTGAAGACAAAATCAGTGATGAATCATTTGTTTGATTAAAAATAACATAACATTATCTATAAAGAAATGGAATGTGGATGGTTTCACCTAAAGAATTTAATTTATAAATTATTTGATATTTCAAATTATGATGGCTTGTATGAAAACACATTTTATGAGTTATATGAAAATAAATTTAATAATAACAAACATTCTTGATCTTTTGAATGAATTTAAAAAGAAATATTTTATAAAAATATTGTAAAAATAAATTCTTTTAGAAACCATGACAATATATAGAGAATGTCTCATATAAAAAAATAGTTGTGTAAAGATAAATTTACAAGGAAATGTTAAGAGATATTCTATTTATTTAAATTAACCCATATAGAAAATGTTAAAATGATTTTATTTTTAAAAACAATCAGAGAAAATCAATTTTGTTGAAAAGAAAATTATAAAATTTTTTAAACAAAGATATAGACATCCATAAATTTTTTTGTTAAAGATAAAATATGAGTGAAAAATAATTCCCTTTTTATTATTATAAATTACATTTTTTGAAAACTACATCGCTTAAATTTTTTAAAAAACATTCAATTTAAAAAGAAATAAAGAAGAAAAAACATCTCCATGGATAACTGGAGGAGTAGAAAATGATTTTAATATTGGAAATAAATACCATATAAATTTTTTATATGGGTTATCATATTCAAGGTATATAAATTATAAAATTATATTTGGAAAAGAAACCTAATGGATTGAGTAAAATTTAAATAAAACCCTTCAAGGATAAAGATCTTGAAATTGAACTTCAAATACCATTAGTAAAAGATAATTCAAGATAAAATATAATATATAGGTAGTATATACACCATATAAAATTAAATTTGTTCATAATAAAAAGCATTTTTTAAGAAATTCTAATTGAGACCAAGAAATCCTTTCAAGTAAAATAATCTTTCAGCCATGAATCATTTGAAAATGGGATTATAATGAAGAATGGTAATAAAAAAAGAAGATACAAAATTATAAATTAGTAATTAATTATATTAAATCAAACTTCAAAAATCATAGTTCATTAAAAAGACCATATTACTAAATTAAAGAAAATTTAGTTAGAAAAAACAGTCACAACTTTGGTATCTTGTGAATCAAATCCCTATGAAAGAGAAAAAATAAAATGGAACCTTTAGTATAATAAATAATAATTGAAACATGATATGTAATTTATTATAGGAAATAGATACCCCATAAAAACTAAAATATAGTGTATATCATATACATATATCTTGGAATAGAAATTTGGGAAAAAGAACCCTTACATCGTATTCATGATTAATTGAATTTTATTTAAACTAATATATAATAAACATAAAAAATTAGTAACTTATTTAATAACCTTATTAATATATATTATCATTTATGCAATTAATTTATAAATAATTATTACAAATATATTGTCTGATTATGATTTATTATCATTACTAGATGTTCGAAACTATTATTGCTTATTTTTTATTGGTTATGTAATGGTGTCATCAATTCTTGTCAATTCACAAAAATAATCATTACTAGATTATCGAAGACAATAGAATCATTATTTTTCAATGATTTATCATATTCCATTTTCATTTTGCGAATAATAATGTTATAATTTATGGAAATGGAAATTCAGGAAAACTAGTTTCAACATATTTAATGATTGAAGGGTGATATATTAATAAATATATAAAATATTAATATAAAATTTATAATTAAATTAAAAATATTAAATAAATTATTATTACATGATATTACCATTATATAAAATTCCTAAATCATTCATGACATAAATATTATAACATCAATCACATTGGTGGTAAAAACAACCCAAACGAGAGCATGTTATAGTGATTTAATGAGTTGGGAATTGTTTTTATGTAATAATAATATAAAATTTAAATAATATTATGTATTTAACAAATATATAATAATTAAATCTATTTTTAAAATCATTCATGAATGGAGGTGATAAAAAATGAAATTCATCATTCATGGAGGCTATAATCCGCCTGTAATCACAGTTAACGTTTTAATTTCCCAACGAATGGGATGAAATGATGGTACATGATAAATTATAATTTCATAACCATAATTATTAAATATCTAATATATTAATTCTTAAATTCCATAATTATTTACATCCATAGGAGGTTGTAATAAAAAATGAACCACATTGTTTCGTGGAGCTGGTAGCTCGCACGTATGAACAATCGACGTTCTTTTGTTTTTCTATGTAGATGAGTAGGAATAAATAAAGATTCTTACATTAATATAATAACTTTTCATAATATTATTAATAATTAATTAATTATATTAAAATATATTTTTAGGTGTTACAATAAAAAATTATGGAAAAAACTAAATATAACTAAGATACTTATATAGAAGAAATTAATCTTCTCTTAGAAACCTCCATGATTTTGAATTGGTATGAGAAATATTAAGGACCCAAGGGCTTAATAAAATTATATAGGGTTGATGGATAAATAAAATTAAATAGTTTTAGAAATATATTATAATTAATAGATGTTATATGAAGTAGTAGAAGTGTGACTCATTTATAATTGAAGAAAACTGAACTTTTATGAATACCCAATATTTTTCAATAATGGGATGACACAATTAAAATTAAAATTGATTAAAAAATTAGGAAATATTGGATTGGAAATGTTATTTTTTTATATGATACATTCCATCATTATTTTTTAGAAAATATTCAGTGATTTATGGGTTTTCTCCAAAGTTTTAGCATTTACCATAGTTAACCTTTTACCTTGGTAATTAATTCTTAACCATGGTAATTATTTTTAATGAAAAAATAGAAATTAAAATTATTGAAGAATTTTTATATGATATTTTGAAATATGAAAAAAAATTCTGTCAAATAAAATCTCTTGGACATAAAAAATTTAATTTCATGATTAACACATGACACATAAAAATAATTTTTTTTAAAAAAATTTTGTATTTAAGATTAAAATTTTTGTACAAGTCAATATTTTAACTATTATTAATTTAAATGAAATATATTATTTTATTATAAAACTAATATATATTTTCATTCTTAAAATTAATCCAAAACCTAATTACACCAAAAAAATATTCGATCAAATGAAAAGTTTGAAAATTCTTTTTAAATTTGAATATAAAGTTACCTAAGTTAAAAAAATCAAAAATAAGTTTTATAAGATCTAAATAATATTTAAAAAGAATAATTTTATCTCATTATTTTTTGTTTTATTAATTAAAATTATAAATAAATTTCTATATCTTTCTTATATAATGATAAATTCATAAAAAGTAAAATTTTAGTTAAAACTGTATTTTCACAATTTAATTAAAAATAAATTATTTTAGAAAAATCCCCAATAATTAATCCTAGGGTAATATTTTCATGTTGAATCTACAAGTGATTTCCAATTTTTTAAATTTATGTTCTTAAATATAGTAATTTAACCTTTATATAGAATGATAAAATAGAATGAAAAACTGTTTTATAGGTAAATAACTTTTTAAAATATTAGTTGTTATTATTATTAATTTCTAAAAAAAATTAATAAAAATATAATTGATAAGCAAATATTATATTTTATTAATTTATTCATTTAAAATTAATAAACTTATATTTATTTATTAAAATTTATAGTGATGAAAGACATATTTTAGTAAATTATATTTTTAGGCACAAAATAAACTATATAAATTTGTATAAAATGAAATTTATATTTATCTATATTTATCTAAATATATAAATCATAATATGGTTACTATTAATAAAACCCACTAATTTTATTGATTGGATTTCAAAAGTGATATTTTATTATAACGTATCACTATTTCATTTTATCTCAGTGTTGTGAGTTGAAAAAGTTATTAATATAATAATTATTTATGTAAAATACATAGTAAAATTTCAGGTCCATACATTCTACCTCCCATAAATAAATTCCATCCTAAAAATTTTAATTATTACTAAATAATAAAATAGTAAAGGTTTTCCAAATGATATACATGAATTTAGATTTGATTTCTCATAATGTGTTATCCTTAATATATTTGGTGTGACTATTTGTAAGAACTAGTCTTTTTTCGGACTGCAGTTTTGAGAAGAAATTTGAATTTTTGCTGTTAGACACTTATGAGGGGTAAAATGGTCATTTTACCCTACCATCTAATCTCGTATAATTTTTCTGACAAATCCGTTGGTCCTGGAATAGGGTGTTTACCCTAGGATAGGAGTTTGGTGGAAATCTGAGCTGTTTTAATTTTAGCAGAATATTTAATATTTAATATTATTAAATTAAATATTAAATTATTTATGCAGATTCTTTAGGATATAACTTTTAAACGGAGCATCAGATTGAGATCCCTTCTGCACCATTGAGTCTGCAATAGTGATTTTAGTATAGGTAAGACATAAACTCATGGCGGGCACCGAGGTTGGCTCGGGCCCCTTTTTCTTTTATTTTCTTCTTTTCTTTTCTTTTCTCTCTCTTACTTCCTCCTCCTCCATGAGCATGCTCCTTATGTTCTAATCCTTCGCCTTGTTCCATGGGAGAAATGGGAGCTTGAGAAATATGGAGAGACTGAAGGCAAGAAGGGTACCGATTCGAAGCCCTCGACGCGCTGAGTCGGCGTGCGGCAACTGTGAGCCGTGAAATCAACCGAAGCTTCGGCGGTTTCCGCCCGAAGGTAGGGACGTTTATGTTTCTTCCATATATCCCCTTTAAACAAGTTTTTTTTATGTTTTTAAATCTTTATATTTCTTTCTTGTATGCCCATGGGGCTCGGTCTGTTGTTTCGGGGGCGAAAATGGGCGAATCTGGTCTTTTTAGGGATTTCCTGTCAGAAAATCCAGTATACACGGCGTGTGTTCCAGCAGAACACACCGTTTTTTCTTCTTGTTTGAGGAAGATGAAGTTTTTTTAAGTACATGTCATGTAATTTGAGTACACGCTGTGTAGTGGTGGCCATGTGACCAGCCGTGTGGAATCGAAGACGGTTTTTGTGGTTTTTCTGAAGTACACACCGTGTACAGTAAATCACATGTCGTGTAGTGGTACATGGGAATGTGTTCGGGTGAAAAAGGAAATGGTGTAACTTTTTGTGAACATTACATTCCATTTATATAAATGTACACACCATGTACTATTACACATGCATGCCTAATGTGCTCTGGCCATGTACTCTGGCCACGTACTGCTTTAGTTTGGTAATTTTGGGATATCTTATGCTCTGGAAGTCAGAATTGGGCATGTGAGTAGTCTATTCTGAGCGTTTTTCTTCTTAGATCGCAATGGTGGAATCCTTTTGACATTTAGAGGTCTTATAAATGGGGTTTTGGGGGTTTTATATAAATGGATTGGGTTTCTTTCTCCATTTATCAAGCTCGGTCGTCACAAGGGGGTGAGACTTCGTGAGGTTGTTAAGTTGGGTGTTCGGAACAACTTAGTAGAGACCTTTAATATGAGAGGAGTTATGCTCTATCTCCCATAACCTTTTCTACATAGGATGTTTCCCTTGTAAGATGTTCCCTTCTGGTCTAAGAGGTCGTGAGACCAGATGCTTCTAAGGGTTCCCTGAGGGATGTCTTGCTTGGGTGCTGAACTAGGGAGTCCTTGTAGGAACTCTCTCATGTTTTCTTTGAGAGGACCCATATTATGGGTTGCCTCTTTTGTTCTTAATTCGAGGATCCTATGTAGGATTCCTCTTTTCTAATGATC
The DNA here is from genome assembly GCA_963277665.1 of Viscum album. NCBI lineage: Eukaryota > Viridiplantae > Streptophyta > Magnoliopsida > Santalales > Viscaceae > Viscum > Viscum album. The sequence continues at coordinate 1,711,440,082 of OY728131.1, forward strand.
CCATGTAGGATTCCTTCTCTCTAATTATCTGGAGGATCCCGAGTAGGACGACTCCTTGGTGTTTGATTTGTGGAACCCGACAGGTGCCCGTTGTTTTTCCGACCAGAGTTTTTACGTCAGTTTGGGTAGAGAAGGTGTTCGGGTGTCGTCTAGAACCCGTGTCAAACTAGTAATCCTATGGGGTTATGTGTTTAGTGTTGGGTTGGGAATTCGGGCCACCCGCACTATTTTTTTATATCTGACTTGGTTTTGCTGATGTTGTAGTGGTTACCAGAGGTGCTTTCTGGTTGGTGGCTATTGAGCCTGACGTGAGGAGTCTTCTTGTTTGTTGGGATTTCTACTTTTCCTTATGTTCCTGAGTAGTAGGTGGTCTGGTGTTAAAATTTCCAACTACTGTGCGTTTATGTGTACTTTTGTGCTACGAACCCATGGTAGTGATGTTGTATGGCTGAGCCCTTTGCTGAAAAGATATCTAGAATTGTATAGATAATCTAATGATAAGTTTAAACTACTGTTTGGGATCACTGTTTGGATCTAGGACCTCCCCGGGGGTGCATTCCTCTATTTTGTCATCTGGCCAGGATACCCGATGGTATGCCATGATTATACTATGAATTACATTTTCTTTAGAGAAAGTTTATAAAAATGATTGTTTTTATGTTGGACTCAGCCTGGTTACCTGTTCCTGAGGACAATGTTCTTTTTTTCCTGGGGGCATTTTTTGTTTAGCCTGAGGGCAAGGTACTGCTTACCCTGTGGGAAATGTTCTATTTCACCTGAGGGAAAATCTTGTTATGCCTGAGGGCAGTGAATTCTGTGCCTGAGGGAAATATCTCGTATGCCTAAGGTCAATATTCGATAGCCTTAGGGAAATCATGAGGGCATGGTTATGTTTAGCCTAAGGGAGTGAGTATATTAGCCTAAGGGCAAGTGTTCGTTTATCCTGAGGGCAACGTTTCATATGCCTGAGGGTTGTAGCTTCCGTGCCTGAGGGAAAGATTCTTATTTTCCTGAGGGAACTATTCATTATTCTTGAGGGCAGTCACCTGAGGGTTTCATTTCTGTTCACCTAGGGGTGATGATTCATATGTTTGAGGACATTGGTTTCTTGTTTTGGTTAGCTTGTTCAGAGGCAGATTTCCGGTGTTGGCCGAAGCAGGTACATATCGATGGGATTACAGACCCATAGATTGACTTAAGGATACACGGATTGAGTGACATGAAGTCCAGCTCAATGGCCTTGCACAGGATGTCCAGGATATCGGGCTTATGCTCCTAAGGATCAACTACTGAGGTGGTTTCTTGTTATTTGAATCACCTAATCATTCATATTCATATTTATGTATATGTGTATAGGTATGGGACTATACATGAGTACATATATAGATATGGAAATCCATGGTGTCACTTGCCCAGTCGATAGGGATTACAGACCAATAGTTCATATATGGTTGCATGTTTGGTTTACTTCATTTGTTGTGTTCCATCTAGGCTGAGCACATTGTTGTTGCATACACATTCAACAACACTGTTATAAGTTGCTTGTCAGGGTGCCCAATTGAAATTATTTCTCACCCCTGCACGTGAACCTCACTGTACATGTAGACCTTATGTCTACTTTTCAGGTTGAGGACAATTTTCATGGTGGACAGGGCTGAGTCCCAGTGTTGCATGATCGAGCAGAGCTGCTTGAGTGGTCCTACTGATCGGGTTGTTGCAGTTCGACAATGTCTAGAGATCGAGTACGTGGATTGGCTCGGAGTTAGTAGCAGATCCCTGTACTTTTACTTTCAGTTTCATTTTTACTTGTATCTGTATGGTCGGCTAGTGGGTGACTATTGTTATTGTATTTCATAGCTGTTCGAGATCTTACATCGTTTTACTATTACATATTGTTCTATTTCAGTAGTTTATTGCTTCCGCACTCTGTTTACTTTCTGTTGTGAATGATACTTAGTTATTTCCGCTATTTTCTTACTCTGGTATGAGGGCATAGTCTCCCCACTATCACAACCTAGGCCCTAGCTGCTAGTCGGCAGCCTCTGGCATATGGGGAGGAACGCTTGAAGCCTTGTGGAGAACCTGCCCGGAGCACCAGTTTAGTGTCTTCTGAGTCGGGACGTTACAATGTGGTATCAAAGGAGTTTTCTTTCCTGATATTTACTATTTGGGATATGGTAGACAGAAGTATTAGGAATGTTTCGGAACCTGTGATGGATATCGGGCTGGTGCGTCAAGAACACTTGTTCCGGTAAGAAATCCTAGTTTCCAGGGTTTGGGATTGCTATTTTGATTTTGCGATGTTACAGTTGTATATGATTTTCACCTTGATTGATGCCAATGTGGTGTGGTGTTTTGATTTACTATGGATCTCTGGCTCTTGGCCATTGGTAAGATGTCCGTGATGGATTTTGACTCTTGGCCAGCAAAGGAAAGATGCGTCTCATGCATCATGCTATGCACGTAGGATTCACAGCATATAGGCCTCCTAGTGTGTGTTTTTACTGATGATTGAGACCTTTGGGTCTTCTTACACATACATTTTACTCTGATGTAGGTTATGTGGATCTACGTTGATGTATTTTTATTGAGGATGATGACTCAGTCCTCTATCATAGGTGGTGCAGTGACCCTGGTTGGTCTATGTGGCATGTGATGCCTTTTTGTTTAACCCCTTATTGGGTGTTGTTTTTTGGGTCTGTGGTTATCTAGTCGAATCGTTGAGTACGATGCCAATAGATACCAACCCTTTTCTTCTGAAATAGACCTCAGTGTGGTATTCCCGTATATGGATGACGATGAGTATCAGTTCAGTTTATCTTCTTCTTGGGTTGTGAACTCCAGGGAGTAGTTCCTTCTGAGGATGCTCAGAGAGGATTAGGGCCCTTGTAGGTTGGGTTTTGGTTTTGACTTTTGGTTGTTGTGATCTTTACCGTCTTCTGAGAGGTTTTGGATATTTTGGGCTAGGTGGTTTGACCTTGTGACCCAGTTGTGAGGATTTTTCTATAGGGCTAGTTGGATGAGATAGGGACCCTTGGTTTTGAATCGAACCCGTGTAGGTGGATGTCTATTTTGTTCTGGGGAACCTATGTAAGGGTGGTTGACCCGTTCTTGAATCTTGGTTAGGTTTTGGTAGGATTTTAGTGTGGCTCGGAGGGATATGGACACACCTTTAATGAAATCTTAGTGTACTCTTATTAGAGACGATCATGCACTATCTTGATTCATCTTGAGTATGCTGAGAGAGATTCGGCTGTATGTCGAGCACCTTTTTCTTTCATAAGGTTCATCCCTGTTGAGGATGAAACCTATTCTGGTTGTGCTCTCAGAGCGGTGTAAGGAATGAAATATGGTGGGGAGTGCACCATTGTCCCTTTGAGGGCGGTTATCCTTGTTCTAGTTAATCTCCAGTGTTCTCTATGAGCTTCTAAGATTGGGGTTTTCTTTTAATATGAAAATAAGGGTATTCCTATGGTGGGGAGTACCAGATCTGTCTTAGTTGAATGTCTTTTGTGTAGAAGTGGTTGTTAACGCAATAAGGCTAGTTGTTGGAGAGTCTATATAGCTTTTTTGTGAAGATGCTCAGGTTATAAGTATGGTTTCTGGTTCTTTCACTGGGCTTCTCAGGGACGAGAAGGTTTATGGTGGGGAGTTTGTAAGAACCCGTGTTTTTTCGGACTGTAGTTTTGAGAAAAAAATTCAATTTTTTCTGTTGGATGCTCATGAGGGGTAAAATGGTCATTTTACCCTAACATCTGATCTCGGATAATTTTTCTGACAACTCCATTGGTCCTTGAATAGTGTTTTTACCCTAGGATAGGACTTTTGTGGAAATCTGAGATGTTTGAATTTTAGCGGAATATTTAATATTTAATATAATTAAATCAAATATTAAATTATTCACGTAGATTCGTTAGGCAATAAGTTTTAAACGGAGCATAGTATTGAGATCCCGTCTATTCCATTGAGTCTGGAATTGGGATTTTAGCATAGGGAAGGCATAAAATCACGTCGGGTGCTGGGGCGTGATCTGTTGTTTCGGGGGCGAAAACGGGCGAATCAAGTGTTTTTAGGGAATTCCTGTCGGAAAACCCAGTATACACAGTGTGTGTTCCAGGGGAACACGCCATGTGTTCTTCCTGTTTGGGGAAGAAAAATTTATTTTCAGTACATGTCGTGTACTTTGAGTACATGCTGTGTAGTGGTGGCCGTGTGACCGGCCGTGTGGAATCGAACACGGTTTTTGTGGTTTTTTGAAGTACACATCGTGTACAGTAAAGTACACGCCATGTATTGGTACATGGGCATGTTTTTGGGTGAAAATGGACATGGTGTAACTTTTTGTGAACATTACACGTCATTTACAGAAATGTACATGGCGTGTACTGTTACACAGGCAGGCCAAATATGCTCTGGCCATGTACTCTGGCCATGTACTGCTTCAGTTTGGTAATTTTGGGATATCTTATGCTCTGGAAGTCAGAATTGGGCATGTGAGTGGTCTATTCTAAGCATTTTTATACATAGATCGCAATGGAGGACTCCCTTTTACATTTATAGGTCATCTAAATAGAGTTTTGTGGGTTTTATATAAATGGATTGGGTCTCCTTCTCCATTTATCGAGCCCAGTCGTCACCTGAGGGTGAGACATGGTGAGGTTGTTAGTTTGGGTGTTCAGAAAAACTTAGTAGAGACATTTAATATGAGATGATTCATGAGATATCTCCCAAAACATTTTCTACAAAGGACATTTCCCTTGTGAGACATGCCCTTCTGGCCTAAGAGGTCGTGAGACCGGATGCTTCTAAGGGTTCCTCGAGGGATGTCTTGCTTGGGTGATGAAATAGGGAGTACTTTTAGGAACCCTCTCATGTTTTCTTTGAGAGGACCCCTATTATGGGTTGCCTCTTTTGTTCTCAATTCGAGGATCCCATCTAGGATTCCTCTTTGCTAAGGATCCCGTGTAGGATTCCTTCTCTCTAATTATCTAGAGGTTCCCAAGTAGGATGACTCCATGGTGTTTGACTTGTGGGACCCGGCGAGAGCCCGTTGTTTGTCCGAACTGAGTTGTTATGTCGGTTTGGGTAGAGAAGGTGTTCGGGTGTCATCTAGAACTCGTGTCACACTAGTAATCTTGAGGGTTTATGTGTTTAGTGTTGGGTTGGGCATTCAGGCCACCTGCACTGTTTTTTTATATCGGACTTGGTTTTTTTTTATGTTGTAGTGGTTACCAGAGGTGCTTCCTGGTTGGTGGTTGTTAAGCCTGACGTGAGGCGTCTTCTTGTTTGTTGGTATGACTACTTTGCCTTGGGTTCCTGAGTAGCAGGTGTTCTGGTGTTTAAATTTCCAACTGCTATGAGTTTTTGTGTACTGTTATACTACGAACCCGTGTTTGGGGTGTCGTATGGATGAGGACTTTGCCAAAAAGATGTCTAGAATTGTATATATAATCTAATGATAAGTTTAAACTGCTGTTTGGGATCACTACTTGGATCCATGACCACCCTGGGGGTGCGTTCCTCTGTTTAGCCGTTTTTCTAGGATACCCGAGGGTTTTCCATGATTATACTTTGCATTACATTTTCTTGAGAGAATGTTTATATAAATGATTGTTTTTATGTTGGGCTCGGCCCGGTTACCTGCACCTGAGGGGAGTGTTATTTTTAGCCTGAGGACATTGTTTGTTTAGCCTGAGGGCAAGGTAATGCTTAGCCTAAGGGAAACTCTTCTTATGCCTAAGGACAGTGACTTCTGTGGGTGAGGGAAATATCTCATACGCCTAAGGGCAATATTCAATAGCCTGAGTAGCCTGAAGGCGTGGGTATATTAGCATGAGGGAATGTGTTTGTTTATCCTGAGGGCAATGTTTCGTATGCCTGAGGGTAGTAGCTTCTGTGCCTAAGGGAAAGATTCTTATACGCCTGAGGGAACTATTCATTATGCCTGAGGGCAGTCACCTGAGGGTTTCATATCTGTTCACCTGGGGGTGATGAATCATATGTCTGAGGACATTGGTTGCTTGCTTTGGTTATCTTGTTCAGAGTCAAATTTCTGGCATTGGCCAAAGCAGGTACATGTCGATGGGATTCCAGACCCAGTGATCGACTTAATGATACACGGCTTGAGTGGCACAACGTCCAGCTCAATGCCCTTGCATAGGATGTCTAGGAGATCGGGCTTATGGTCCCAAGGATCGACTGCTGAGGTGGTTTCTTGTTATTTGAATCACCTAATCATGAACATTCATATTTATGCATATGTGTATAGGTATAGGACTATACATGTGTACGTATATAGATATGGACATCCATGGTGGCACTTGCCCAGTCGACAGGGATTACAGACCCTGAGTTCGACTATGGATGCACATTTGGTTTAATTCCTTGGTTGTGTTCCAGCTAGGCTGAGCACGTTGTTGTTGCATACACATTCAGTAGCACAGTTATAGGTTGCTTGTCGGGGTGCCCTACTGAGATTATTTCTCACCCCTGCACATGAACCTCGGTGTACGTGTAGATCATATGTCTACTTTTCATGTTGAGCACGATTTTCTTGGTGGACAGGGCTGAGGCTCAGTGTTTCATGATCAAGTGGAGCTGCTCGAGTGGTTCTACTAACCGGGCTGCTGCAGTTCGAAAGTGTCTGGAGATCGGGTATGTGGATTGGCTCGGAGTTATTAGCATATTCCTATACTTTTACTTTCAGATTCTTTTGTACTTGTATCTGTATGGTCGGCCAGTGGGTGACCCGTGTTGTTGTATTGCATATCTGTTCGGGATTTTACAATATTTTACTATTACATATTGTTCTATTTCAGTTGTTTATTGCTTCCGCACACTGTTTACATTCTGTTATGTATGAATCTTAGTTATTTCTACTATTTTCTTACTATGTTATGAGGGAATAGTCTCCCCACTATCACACCGTAGGCCCTCGCTGCTAGTCGACAGCCTCTGGTGTATGGGGAGGGGCGTTTGAGGCCTTGTGGTAAACTATCTCGGAGCACCAGTTTAGTGGATTCCGGGTTGGGATGTTACAGTAGTGAACTCATCCTTTCCCTCCAATAGGAATAAATATATTGTTTTGTTTTTCTTTATCAATTTATACTAAATTTCCTAATATAATAGATGTAATTTTTTCATAGGGAGTTTATAACCATCCAAAATAGTTGTTTATGGGTTTATTTTTATATTTGATTTTATTATAGTTGAAATTATCATGGCCTTTATGTCAAGATGTCTTATCCATGCTTAATATCACATTAAATTTTTCTAGATGATGTATAATAATATTTCATAAATATCGCATTATTATAACCATATATTTGAGAAGATTTATTTACTTGGGATAAAATAATAATGTCACGTGAAGTTTGTATTAATAATTCAACATCTAGTCATCTGGGAGGGGATTTTATGATTTTAGTACACATTCAAGGTATACAAGAGTAAGTTGAAAATTATTGAAATATAACACTCAGTGTTATTGAGTGGGTGATTTTTTATATCCATTAGATTAAGGAATTGGGTTTGATAATGTCCAAGTTCTAGTCATTTAAGACATTTAACTATTAGTGGTTCCTCTAAACAAAAGTTATTTTATTTCATTTTCTCAACTAAGATCATCAAATGTTCTTAGATGTTAACTTCTCTATATCATCTTTTTCACTCACAAAACATCTCCCAGCTCCTTTAATAAAATTTCCTTATTGATTCTTACGACATTTTTTACATGAAGGAAATTGAATCTTCATTCATTCATCAACTTCATCACATAAACATCCTTGAGAATATATTCTTCTATAATTTTCTGTCTTCGTAAATATAACTAAGTTCATACTATTGATCATAATTATTAATAGATGGTTTGGAATACTTGAAATTTTTCATAACTAAACTCTTATCCTTCTAGGTTTCTCATTGGAAAATCACTTCACTGTCCATAGAATCCACTATTAACCAGATTACTTAAGGAATAAAACATTACTAAAAAAAGGGATTTAATATCAATTGATGAAAAATGTCATGACTTGACTCACTAAGCCCTATAAGGAAGGTGATAAGCTTGGTAATACACTCTATGATCATCTCTAATAGGCCCAAGGTTGGGGACAAGCACTGTATTTACAGACCACGCACACCTAAGGCCTTATCCAAAGGTACCTATACATCACACACACACATCTCCAAATAACTATAAAATGTTGAAAGAAAAAATACCACTGGTATCAGTTCATGCATATATATATATATATATATCCCATAATCAATGTTAAAAAAATGTACGGTAAATTATAAAGGAAGAAATACAGGGCCCCCAAAATTGTAAAGGAAGTCCAACATGCTAGGAGGGGATTTTTTCAAATAAAACACCTATTACGAACCAAATTTAGTCTAGATAAACTATCCTCCATCTAATCTTGTTCTAAAAATGTCCTAGTTGAAAGGAATGACATCTACATAATACTTGACATGTGTAGGTATAGTCTATGTAAGTGTGACTATATAATACCTAGCAGGACTCCCAAAAATTGACAAAAATAAAGCATCAAGATTATTGTTATCCCTACATCACACATGCATGTCAATAAGAATTTCATATAAAGAAAAATAATCCAAATATACTCATGATAGATGATAAGTCTCAGGGTAAGGTCACATATGAAATGATAGCATAATATTACTGCACAAGGTTTTAAGGTATTGATCTCCTGGGAGAACTCACTCCATGAGTCTAATAATGTTGATGGAACACCTTTAAAAGGCCATTCTGATCGATACTCACCAAGATGAATTATACACTAGAATGCATAAGAGATCAACAAAAAGATAGGGGAACACACCTAGGGTGACATGGGACACTGAAACCCCTAACTAAATTAACCTATTAAGTAGGGGATCAATGATCGAGTATGTTGGTCACATGAATCATAATACACTATCTCAGGAAGATAATACAATAGAGGATACCATACTAAGACTCATATAAGATTATGAAAACTCTATCAGATATTGACCCCACATTTTGAATCACATCTGATTCTTAGGAAAATATTCCTCAGTCTACCCTATTGGGGGATGAACTAAGGGAATACACTATAAATAAACAAGACCAAACATAAGAGAACAAGGACCTCAAACAACCATGGAGAAATTTAGCTATATTTACATAGAGTACACAACATGTACTTCCTAACATGGGTCTACCCATGTTCTCCAACCCGTGTCCATGTACCTTAGGCGATTCCCTTCTACTTTGGTTGTGCTCGTGTACCTAGATATTACCGATTACCAACTCACGCTTGTGTACTATAGTCGTACCTATCTTCCTGAACGTATTTATGCCCATGTATCTGGACATGAATGAGTATCGATCTATGCACAATTAATTTGTTCATTCCCATGTACTTGGATGTGTTCATACCCATGTACCCCTAGGTTACATGTTGAGCTACTAGCCATGGATTACAAGGCATGTAACATGCATCACTTGACATGTAATATTTCATCTCATGTTTAAACCATAGAACCACATGGGGGACCAAACAACATGTGTTTTTTAAGCAACATTCCTTGTAGTCAGAAATTTTATAGAACATATAGGTTCGTAATATATCACTCACACCCCCACCACTATAAATTCCACTTATATTCTCTCCCTGAAATCATGGATCTAGGTTGATCAATATCTACTTTCACTGATGGTTGTCTTCATACCATCCGATCTGTTCATAAAATGATTCTCATCACTCTATGTAGTCACCACATTCTATACTGTGAAACTTGAAATACTATTCTGACCCCAGTCCACCTCTGATCGTCCACCATGTTCATCGTAACTTGATAACTATATCAATCGTGAACCTGATATGATGATCTATTATTCCAATTATTGATTGTGAAATGATCATAAATAATGTATTGGTCAAACCATTGGAAAAAAAAATAATGGAGATGAACATGAAAAGAATGTGGGAAAAACTTATAAAACAAAATAGGAGGGATCAACCTCATCAATTATTTAGGTTGACATCTATTTTTATCCATTTGAATGTTGAAAAAAGAACTGAATATCAAAATTAATATAAAATTCTTATTTGTAGAAATATAAAGCAATACTCACAAATGTGAATGAACCATGAATCAATCAATTAGTGGAGTTGATTCACGTTCATCATGGGAAAATAAATTTGATATTATAACAATTAAAATAATTTCCCTCTCTGAATTTTGGATCAATATTTGATGAGGAGTGGTCACATGTCACTATCATTGGAAAGATTAACAAGCTTCATTGGAATACCATTTTAAACTACACCATCCATCATTGACCATCCATGAATCCACCTTCGATGGACCTCTATTAACCCCATGGTTTTTATGGTTAATATTATGGATTTTTCAAAATAGTGCTTATATAGAGGAGTTTAGGTCTAGAACTTTTAATGAACATTAAATTAATTAATTAATTTTTAAATTTAAAAATATTCCCATGATGGATATTTTAGGAAACAATTGAATCCAATGAATGTTATGTCTAATTTATTGTAAAAAAAATATTCTGAATTTATGGGGGGTCTAAAATTTTTTATCCAAGACCCTGTTTTGTAGGTTATTCTATTATTTCTAAAAAACAACACATATATAATATAATATATATAATATATTAATTATATCAATACCAGGGCTCCATGGGCCTTAATATCTCATACTAACTCATCTCTTCCCCTAAAAATATTCATTAAAATATTGAAAAACTTTAAAAGGAAAAAAAATATTTGTTAAATTATCTCCACCATAGAGATTTTTTCCAAAAAAATAATACTAAAAAATATGAAGGTATTGGGCCTACATCTAGTCCTCTTATGCCCAGGTGATCTCTTGAAGGTTCCCATACTCCCTCCAGGCCCAAAATAAGTGAATATCTCACCCTCAAAGGATCTTCTCCATCCAATAATTGATCTATATTATGTACATTTCAATGGTAGATCAATATTTAATATCCAACTCACTGCAATTGATAACATGCGACCGGTTGTGAACATACCTCATCATATGCAACATGTGGAAGAAATTTTGTACAATATATAACTATGTCTACACAATATCATGAAAGGGACAATGAATCTTTGATATATCTTACTACCATGTCCAATTGTCTACAATATACATTGAGGAAAGACCTTCAATAAAACAAGTTGTTAGGTCTAAAAGGGGCCTAGATACCCTGAGAGGGGAGTGAATTAGGGTATGGATATTCTTTTCAAAATTCTTCCTACCCCATTTTAACTTGACCTCTTTATTATAAGGGTCACTTTTTTTCTCATTAGTGTTTAAATTTCTCTTTTCCTTTCAAATTTTATCTGATGATGATGCATAAAAAGTAAACCAGGAAATGAAAAAAAGTGCACAATGATTTTTACTTGGTTCAACCGCACTAGGATATGTCCAAGGAGCATAAAACGAAAATGTTTCAATGTAAAAAATCCTCTAAGGATCCCTAAAAAATTAAAAGGTTCATGCTAGATCACTTCTATGACCAGAGTCACTACCTTTAAAAGATTTAGGGCCAGCTAAATGTTTTCCCAGGGATCACTCCCTATGTCTCATTCTCTAGATCACTACCAGTGGAAACGTTCACCTTCTTCCTCTTCAATTTATCACAACTATGGAGAAAATTTTCACACATTTTATGGACTTGTCGGTACCTTCATTATCAGTAATTAATGAATCCTCAATTTTAGTTAGATGATCTGTTGAAGATCATTCTGGGTTTCTTCTTCACTTCTATGAAAACATAGGGATACAATACTTTCACTTTCTAGAAAACTATAATAAACTTACCTTTATTATAGGAACAAAATTTACCTCCGCATTGGCAAGATATTTATGTGATGCCAAGTCTTCCTTTCACTACTTTGAATTCAGTAGTGAATAACCTCATTATGCATGTATTGTTGAATGGTGAAGATCCACTATCTTTTTTTTCTCTTTCAAAATTCAGATATGACAATGATACTACTCATAGTGAAATGAAGGCATGTATCATCTTATATAATATTCAAGTGTGGTACCCCTATGTGAGACACTTGAACAAAACTCCTTTCACAGGATCCAGGTTTGTAACTCCTTGTGTATGTTCATGGAACAAGACCCTAGTGAAAGACCATGGTGTGAGTCCTTGGCATGATTCCATTCCATATGTCCCTTCCATGAGTCCCTTCCACAAGTAAGATTTTATGAGTTTGATTTCATGTTGAGAACATGTTACTAGCATGAGACCAACTTTCATGTATTGTTCTTGTCCTTGATGCGAGCCCACTTTCCAAATTTTTGTGATACATTAATACGAGTCTTCTTTCACGTTTTGCACAATACCTTGATGTGAGTCAACTTTCGCGAGTCCTCTTTCTATCTTTTCACAAGACCCTATTAATATCATGAACAAAACCCTAGAATGGTCCTACTTTGTGAGATACCTTGTTATGATAAATTTAAACACTTTCATTTTTTTAATCATGTATACTCCTTCATGATACCTCTCTATGAGTCTCTTTAATGAGTTCTCTCTATGAATCTCCTTCTAGGACGATTCTATAGATCCATCATTTATGCTATCTTATTTAATGTTTATGAATGGGTTATCGGTTTTTATAGGAACAAACCCACTGAAATAACTCCATAAATCACTCCAAAAATTTTGGATAACTTCACACCTCATTAGCATCATGCGCTCCACGAGATCCGTGTTCGAACCCCTAGTGTGAGTCCCTGGATCACATTCATAATTTTTGTTAGTATCTATTTAGAATTAGTGCTTGAAATTTTCATGAGTACCTAGTTCTTATTTTCACTATGTGAGAGTACAAGGTCTGGATTCATTCTTTTCGTGAGTCCCTAGTCGGTATTCACACTTTGTGAGAGTCCTATTTTCCCTTTGCACAAGATTTGGTTTTGAATACCAAAGAAAATCATGAGCACTACATGTGATCCCATCTTGATACTTAAAAAAAATCACGAGTGATATGTGAGATCCCACCATGAGACTTTAATACAATCATTCATTTCCCAATAACCCATCCTGAGATCACAATTCATTATTTATAATATTAGTGTTATTTTCTTCCAATTATTTTTTTCACTCATCTTGAGTTCCAAAGGCAACTTTGAGTTCCGCATGTGATCACATCTAGAGAGTAGTTGAGACATTCCTACTCCACGAGTTCAATTCATCATTCATTCTCTAGGAGTTTAGTTTAGCATTTCCACTCTTCATTCCATCTTTGAAAACCATCCTTTGTCTACAACCTCAAACCTTTTCAATAAACACAATCAACCCAAAAGACCCTCATGGGGTATTTTTTTCCTAAAAATCAATCCTATAGGATTGTTGATAACACTTCATAGTTTGACACCACATTTAAGATTCTTCTATATTCCACCAAAAATTTTCTTTTAAAAAATCTGATAACAATTAGATATTTATTCATCAAAAAATCTAAGTCCACATGATCCATTCTCAGTGTGAGAAAAAAGAGTATCTTGGTAGGTTCATCAATGAAACACTTTATTTCTAAACCACTTAGATTTTTTCATCATGAACCTCATATGTGATGATATATAACCTTTGATTGATCATCTCTAGAATATTCATATTTAAAACTCCACCAACTTCACTAGTCCCCTATTAGATTCTCCCCTACATTGATTTAGAGATTTTATCTCATTTATAGCAACAATTTCTCCCCCCTTTTCAAAGAACTCAAATGTTACATCACTGTGTTCTACAACAGGACAAATATCCAAATTAGCATATCAAGGAAAAACAGATCATACCTTTGGGAAAAAGGTTCCCATATCCACATTTTTTCATGTATGGGGAGTTGATAGAACTCCAAGATCCAGCCAATTACATTTATACACTTCTTTGTGTAAGGCCTTGTCAGAATGTTTGCAACCTGTAGTTTTGTAGGCACATAATCCAACCTCACAAGCCTTGCTCCACCTTATCAGTGATAAAATGACACTTGATTTAAATTTTATTTGTCCTCAAGTTATGTACTATATGTTTTCTAACATTTATATCCCTTGAATTATCTTATTGTATTCCAATCAAATATTTCACTTCAACTCCCATGTCATCAACGTTTTTCTTCATCCACAACAAGTTTGTGCAGGTTTGAGTGGCCAAAATATATTTAGCTTCATCAGTGATCAACAAAATGAAATCATTTTTCCTACATAGCTAATAAATACAAATACAACATGATATAATACACCACCTAATTTTGATTTTTGTCCATCTTCTGACTCAAATCAATATGCATCTTTATAGCCTGATAAATCTTGCTAACATTATTCATTATACACCAAATCGAAATCCTCTATGCCCTTGATATAACAAAGTATTATTTTAACTACAAAAAGTGGGTTTACTTAGGATTATTTTGATATTATGGTTCTTGATATGTGGTAAAAACAATATTCAATCATTTCATAATTATGTACAACAAGATTATAATGATATGTCTGTATTCTATGACATCAACGACATTGCCTTTACTGTTACATGATAAATTCATCTAGGTATCCCCTAGAGTCATCATATCCTTGTAATTATCCATTATAAATCATCTCAAAACCTCCATGTCATATTTATATTGAATAATTAATGTTCAATTCTTTATTTGTGAAACTTTAATATAAGGGAAAATGTTGTTTTACTAATCATTGACATTTCAAACTCAGTTTTAATAAATTCTATAAACTGATTACACTGCACTTCACATGATCCACCAAATATTATGTCATATACATATACTATGACCATTATACTTATATTAATGTCACTATAGACATATATATTGTAATCAACTCCACCACGCTGATAATAGAGCTTCTTCAAAAACTGATCTAGTCTTGAGTACCATGATCTAAGTGCTTGATTTCAACCCATATATATCCTTCTATAGCTAAAAACTCTATTCTCATATTCATGAATAACAAAACCATATTTCTTATCAATATAAAATTCTTTTTCTAGAACCCCATTTAGAAATATGGACTTGACATCCCTCAGGAAAACATGAATCTTTCTTTCCACTAATATGGACAAGAAAAATCTGATTATCTCTAGTTGTTCAATAGGTGAAAATGTTTCATCAACATCAATACCTTCTATATGGTAGTACCCTTTGGACACTAATATTTATTTGTTTTGTATTAATATTCTATATTCCCTCATCTTGTTGAAAAATACCCAGTTAGTCCAAATGGAATTATTATTTATTGGTCTCAAAACAATATACTAGAAAACATCAATCATTTAATTGATATAAATCATTAATACCAGTTTTTCTGTTGATTTTATATTTTTAATTACTCTTCAGAATGGTTAGAACACTAATTAGAAACGCTTTTAAAATTCTCTCATAGCTCTTTGGTATCCTGAAAATAGTTAGTGGATACCGTATTGTAAGAAAATAGTTAATATTGAAGTTAGTGAATGTTTTTTCTTCTCCCACAATCAGTCTTATTGATGTCATAAAATATAAAATTTAACCCTTTATATACCACTAAGATATTGAATCTAATTAGGATATATAATTCACCACTATTATATGAAACTCTTCCTGCTGTTAGTCGCACTATTTAGACCCAAAAACATACTTCTTATCTTTCATCATTTATTCATATGTGGTCCTTTTTAACAAGCCATTAACAAAATTCACAAGCTTACTGAGTTAGAACATAGTATAAAAAGAAAGATATAACGTTAATAATACCATCACAGTCCATCGGGTTCAATTACTTTGATACATATCAAGCAGTCATAAACCATGAACCCCTTCCAAAGAATTTTTCCATACTTTTTCTTCAACTCTAGTAACTTATTAGAATAATTTGACATTCTAGAGCACATAACTTGTACAATTTTCATCTTTTGATTCCACTTCCCCTAGAATTGTATCTCCCCTTGAACAAGAAATAATTACACATCATTTAATATCTTTTATATTCATAGGTATTGGGGAAACTCTAGAATCCTCAAGAATAGGATTGTGGTTGATCCTGATGTATCAACCCTTTAATAATTTCTTGCAAATCACTGGAATATGTTTTATGATTTTTCTAAATACCCATCCAACTTTAGCTATTCTAGCCATATAACTAAACATTCTTTTCCCACATGAAGAGAATTATTCTGATATATAGATTTTGTAGGCCATTTACTTTTCACAATTTTATGTTTAAACCTAGTTTTATAAATTTCATTATTTGATGCTCTACTGGTATTCAATTTTTCCTGACTCTTTATTTGAGCAGAAATCTTTCCACTGGTCATCTACTCTTGCTTATTCCTCTATTGGAGGACTCTTTCTCTTTCCCTCACTTCTCACAATGTATCATTCCATGTGAATTTTTCAAGGAATTATTTATTCACTCTTATTTTATTAGTTATCTGAGTCATGCCACACATTATTGTTGGGGTCGAGTCTTCACGTTAATTTACATTGTTCTGAATCATAATTTGATCATATCCTCTATTTTTTATCTAGGTTCATTCACATTATTTCCAAGAGATTTTTTGAGAGTGTAATAGAGGAGGTTATTGATACACATTTTTTGAGATCCTTATGATTAACCTGGGGATAAAACCTTATTTTCAACTTATCATGTTGTCTTATAATATAAGATTTTTCATTTTACACTACCCATGTTGAAAATCCCCTTATGGGTTTATTTATTCCCTTTATTATTCCTAGCACAAAGTCTTGCCAAATTCTTATGATTAGAACATATAATACATATTCCATTATAGGCATACCTAATGTCATCATTTCATGGTTGACATGATGGATACGACTATAGTTTTTATTCTAGAATTAAGCTCAGGGGATTATTTAAACATACTCATGGTGTGTTCGAGTCTTCCAAAATATTATAGTTTCATGTCTATGTTATTCTGGGAGACACTTATTTTAGATTTCTTAATATGTTTTTTTCTTATTCTTAGATTTAGTAATATTTATATCTTAAAAATATGAAATATATTCCAATGATTCCAAAAAAATGAAATTTGAACATGCATCATATAGAAATAGCACATGTTATCACTACTTCCTATAAAAACCTTATTAGGTTTATCCCCAGAACCTACAAGACTTTTATAATTTCTGGAACAGTTCACATGTCTCTTCTTATCATGCATGGGAGGGGGATAATCATATCCAATACTGGATTTTACATAATAGGATGTTCTTTGGGATGATACAATCATTTCATGTTTCCCTTTGAAATAAAATATTTTCTATTCATTTCACTATTACCTTAAGAAGGATAGTCAAATAATAAATGAAAATACTCCTTCAATATGGGCTTGAATTTGGAATTGGATTTCTCCACTTCTTTCTTCACTGATTTTAGCTCTCCTCCTAATTTTTTAATATTTATATATTTTGAATCAAGTGAGTATTAACTTATCTATTAAGATTTTCCCCACTACTTATCTATTCTTCCAAATCTCAGGTGATCTTATCTACCATGTCACTTTGATCTTTTTTTTTTCGATTTTTCATAAGAAAAAGAATCAGTATAGCATGAGTTATCCTATTATAGCCTCTAATTCTCCTAAACTAGTTCAGATAATTGTGTATCAGGATCATCATTTTATGTCTTTAAAATTATGAATTTCATCTAAGTTAATATTGTTTCCTTTTTTCATTAGTATTTAGTTTTTCTATATTGGAAGAAATATTTTTCAGTTCTTTGGATTAGGAATCATTCTTATCTCTAAGATATATAGACACTTCAACATGACTTGTATTTAATCATTTTATATTTTTTACTTAAATTTCTTACACTTGGGTCCATATATCTTAGGATTTAATTTATTCATCCAATTTCTGATCCAATTCTTTTGTTTCATGGAAAACATCCACTGTTTTCCTTCATGGATTTTCTTCATCATCAGTAGTTTCAGTATCAATTAAAATATCATGCTCTTCACTAGTTCTTACAACACCATTATGTGAGTCCATATTATTTTCTTTCTGATTCATCAAAACCAATATTCAATACATTGTTAGTTTCCTTAAACTGAATGAATTGTTTTTGTAGAAACTTCTACACTGAGGAACAACACTTGAATTCTTCTTATTTTTCTTTGTAGTTCCTCCATTTCCCTTGGAATGTTGAGATAAGAGTAAACTGGAACATGAATTCCAAAATTTGAGTAAAAAATATTAGAGAAAACAAACCAACATAGGTATGATATGATCTGATACCAATGGTTAGGTCTAAAAGTGGCCTATATACCATAAGGGGGGGTGGTGAATCAGTGTATGTATATTCTATTTTAAATTATTTATACCCCAGTAGATGTTGACCACTTTATTATAAGGGTCAATTTTTTCTTTTTAGTATTTATATTTCTCTTTTTCTTTCCAACTCTATCGAATGATGATGCATAGAAACTAAAGCAAGAAAGAAAACAAAAAGGACACATATTTTTTCATGGTTCACCCTCAATGGGCTTCATCCAAGGAGCATAAAATGACATTGTGGTGACATAGCAAATTCCCTAAAAAACACTACCAAATTACAAATATCAAGCTAGATCATTTTTATGCCCATTCTCACTACCCTTACAAGATTTAGGGTTAGCTCACTGCTTTCTCATGGGTCACTCCCTAATTCTTTTTCTCTAGATCACTTTGAATGGAAAGAATCACCTTCTTTATTTTCCATTGGCCACAACTCTAGAAAGGATCCACATAGATTTTATGGACATGTACTTTACACATAGTTTATGTATAAGTAGGTCCCTTTATTAACCTTAATTAATGCATACCTAATTGTAGGAATATGCTCTATTGAAGCTCTTTTTGGGTTTATCCTTCAATTTTTTAAAAACACCTGGATGCAACACATCCAATTTATAAAAAACAATTAAAAAATTCTCTTTACTCTAGATATATAAATTACCTCCACTTTTGAAATATCATCAAGTGATTCATATTATTCCTTTCACTACCTTGAGTGTAGAAATGAATATCCTCCTTCTGCGAGTATTGTCGAATGATGTATATCCTTTATCTTTTTTTCACCTTCCTAATTAACATATGATAATGATTCTATTTGTAGGTAAATCTAAGCATTTATCTCCTTGGGAAATATTCTAGTGTGATACCTCTATGTGATACCCTAGTGTATAACCCCTTGCGTGAGATATTAGAACGTAAATCCTTGTGTGAGATCTTGGTACAAGTCCCTAGCGCAAGATCTTGGCTCATGTCCCTAGAACGATTCTATTATATGAGCCCCTTGTATATGTCCCTTCCATGAGTAAGATTTTTCCTATTAGTTTTTTCACTCAGGGAGAGTTCCTGGTGCATGATATATTTCACACATTTTTTGAGTCATTGGTGCGACATCACTTTTGTACTTTTTTCAAGACCTTGATGAATGTTTGATTTCAAGATTTGTACAAGAACTTTATGAAAGTCTACTTTCATGAGTCCTTTTTCTCTCTTTGTGCAAGAACCTATTCAAATCATGCCCAATACCCTCACACAAGTCTTATTTTGGTGAGAGATGGTTCAGATTAAGTGAAACACTTACATGATTTCAATCACATATACTTCTTCTTGAGACCTCTCTGTGAGTCTATTTCATGATTTCTTTCTATGGATCTCCTTCCCAAATAATGCTTGAGATAAATATTTTAAGCACAACTTCACCATTGCTTAAGGACCGATTGCAACATATTTATAGGTAAAACCCACTAACTTAACTCTATAAATCACTCCAAAAATCATGGATAACCATCCACCACATTGGCATCACGTACTTTAAATGATCCAGTTGTGAACCCCATGCATGAGTCCCTTGACCACATTCACACTTTATAGGAGTCTCTGGTCAGAATTCATGCTTTCACTTTGTGTGAGTCCCTGGTCCACATTTGTGCTTTTTTCAAGTCATATTTTACCTTTGCACAATATATGGGTGCAAGAACTAAATACAATCATGAGAAATGTGAAATATCCCATCATGATACATAAAAAAATCATGAGCATTGTGCGAGATTCCATCAAAAGTCTTGTTAAAAATAATGCATTTTACAATATCCCATCTTGAGATCACAATTCAATCTTGTGATTTTCAGTGTTGTTGCCTTATAATACATTTTGTGTATCCTCATGATTTCTAAAGACATCTACGAGTGCTGCACATGATCTCATCTAGAGACCAGTTCATACATTCATGATCCACAAGTTCAGTTCAATATTTGAGCTCTATGAGTTTAGTTCAGTAATTGTTCTCCTCGTTCCTTCTTTGACAACCAAACTTTGTCAATAACCTCAATACTTGAAAATAAACATATTCAACCCAAAAGCACCATCATGGGGTATTTTTTCCTGACAGAAGGTCTCACATGTTGAATTTTGAAGGTCTCCTTCAATTGTTTTTATATGACTTCTGATAGCTCTGGGATGACATCATCTACTCCTTGATGATATTCACCTTTTCTATTACCACACATACTAATTATGTTCCCATAAGAACATAATCGCCCAGTTTAGTACAAAAAAGTGGTTACCTCTAGGGTATCTTGTATAAGGCCTCATATGGTGTCATACAAGGGGTAGAATGGTCGATGTTGTTTTACACAAACTCTAATAAGGGTAGGCGATCCTCCCAACTGTGGATAAAACCCAACATGCAATCTCACATCATGTCCTCCATAACCTGAATGGTCCATTCAATTTCAGTTCATAATAGTGATCAAGGATTTCATTTACATCAGAACACACCTAATACTAGTTATAGAGGCATCACAGAACACTATGTACTCAACACTATCCTTTGGTAGTCTCAAGATGGGGGTTATCATATACCTCAAAAAGACATAGAGGGAAATACATGAACCCAAACTATTAGTTTCACATAAAGTCATCCCAAGATCTCTACTAAAATATCTCTTGAATAATAAAGAAGTGGATCAACTTGGAGAGTTATTAAATGTTAAACAAGATGTCATTGTATCCCCTAGATGATCATGGGAGCCCCATCATTATGTTAATAGAGATATCATCCCACTTTCACTTTCTCGCCACAATGGGATATGATAAACACACTGGAACCTGGTGTTAAGCCTTCACATATTGAAAAGTGAGGCATCTAGAGGGAAACTATAGTACACACTTCTTCATTCTTATCCACCATAAATGACGTGGAAGCTCTTCTTATATCTTTTCCACCCATGGATGTACTTATAAAGGTGATTTTTTAAATAACCTTAAAAATCCTTTTCCAACATCACTGGTGCCATCATCTATCCCCTAGAAAAAATAACAAGATCCCCAACATTATAAAGTCCATTAAGAGAATGTCTAGTGGATATTTGAATTCTAAAGGTATTATAGTAGGTATCTACATGTTGATCCTACCTTTCATGTTGTAGAATCATATTGGTTTTAATCATTAGAAGAAGGTAATTTCCACCATCCTAATCCACTAAGTACAATTACAATGAGGAAAAATGGTCTAATTCCTCACTCAACAACTAAAAAAATGATCTCTAAATGATTGAAGCTACCACCACATTCCACTTCCCATGAGTATATACTATCTCAAAGTTATAATTCTAGAGGAACTATAGCCATCATCTCAATATAAATATTAGATCCTTCTATGAAAAGATATACCAATGACTATTATCATCATAATAGATGATAAATGATTCAATCATAAGATAGTGTTTTCACATCATTTGGGTGAAGACCACTATTATGATATCCATATCAGGATTCAAGTAGTTATGATCACATATTATCAAATATCATGTCATAATTGGGATCATGGATGTCATTTACATCATAACACACCCAAGACTAGTTATAGAGGAATCACATAACACTACGTACTCAACTCTATCCTTTGGTGGTCTCAAGATGGGGATTATCATATACCTAAAAAAACCTTGAAAAAACCTCATGAAACCTCTCCATCCACTAAAATGGATATCCCTTTAAAGTCGAATAAGTAAATGGTTATGAAAGAATGGAAAAATTTTGAGCAAATATCGGAAATTATACTACCAACCTAAGGAATCATTGAACCTGTGTTATCTTATTGGGTGGATCAAAAGATAGTACTAGCTCAACCTTTTTTATGTCCACTACTACTCCCTCTTCTTCGATGACAAGTCCCAGGAAGTGGTACTTTCAAATTCATAACTTACACTTTGATATATTCTTATGTAGTTGGTACTCTTAAAGTATGTCTAGGACCATCCTTAAGTGACTCACATGCTCTTCCTCAAATGCTGACTACACCAAGATGTCGTTGATGATGACTACCAATAACAAATCTAAGAAGGGATGAAATATAACATTTATAAGTCCCATGAAAACTAATGGGGAATTAATCTTTCTAAAGGGAGTTATCAACTACTAATAGTGACTGTAGTAACATCAAAATTTCATCATTGGTATATCCTCATCCTAAACTCAGAGCTGGTGAAAGCCTGATCTGAGGTCAATCTTCAGGAACCATTTATCCTCATTTAACAAGTAAAAAGGTTTTAGATCCTCAATAATGGATACTAATTATTCTTTTTCATCCTTTTTTATGATAATCCACACAAAACCTCAGTCTCCCATCTTCCTTCATGGAGAAAAAACTGGCGATGCATAGGGTGGAAACTAGATCTAACAAAGGCCTTGATCTAAACTCCTCCAACTTAAATTTCAGCTCATAATGATTTTTTATTTCCATATTATTCACTATAATAGATATTTTAAAAGCCCATGGATTTATGTCTATGAATAATTCTATCTCTCAATAGGGAGGTAAACTCAAAATGTCCTCTGGAAAGACATCCCCATACTCCATCAACATTGTAGGAAAATAAAAGCTACTAACATCTATGGATCTAAGGATAATACTAAAAAAATAATGAGTAATCAGATATATACTCCTATATATGATCCTATATTTCTCTTCCTGTGTTTCTATTTCATTGAGATTGAAAACATCATCC
The DNA here is from genome assembly GCA_963277665.1 of Viscum album. Taxonomy (NCBI): domain Eukaryota; kingdom Viridiplantae; phylum Streptophyta; class Magnoliopsida; order Santalales; family Viscaceae; genus Viscum; species Viscum album. The sequence goes on from OY728131.1 coordinate 1,711,463,132, forward strand.
CATCTAGGTGGACACAATGAGTCCTCCACCTAAAATAGTCAATATATGCATATATTGTATATATCCATTTCATACCTATTATAACAACTTAAAGCTTCATCACTACTAAAAATAGTTCATCATGGAATCAATATCCTCCACAAGTCAGTTTACATGGCCAATAGAAGTGTGTGATCGTCAAATCCCTTCTAGTAGGAATCTCTAAAAGAAGGGTTGGTCCAATGCCTCAACTAGAATTACTACGTCTCAAAATAGGTATGTAGAAAGAAAATAGTGGACCAAACATGTGACTCTAAGTACTCTAAATAAGGTATAAAATATATTGATCATACATAAAATTATCCTTGTAAACTCTAGGTAGTATACCTATACTATCTGCAATTGTCCTCATCCTCGACCACTAGCTCTATGTGCTTGGCATGGACCACCAGAGGGTGGTGGTAGTAATAGATTATAATTCCTACCACATAATAATTATCTCCCAACCCAGTTTCTATATCCTACATACAATAGACCACCCTGATCAAACTGTGGAATCATCTTGGGTTCTCCATTAACCATCACTTTGTCATTTGTATGGATGGTCAGACAATATTATACGAGATGTCCGTAATTTCCACAAGAGTAGTACCACCTCTTTCTACGTTGATTAGATCCATATTGAGAGAACCGAACCATATATAATATTTCCTAATATTTCCTCCTAGAGTGTAAATCATTTATATATCCCTATTTCTATTATTTAATTCCCATTTATGATTTCTAATATCCTCTATGACCACTACCAGCACTAATTTCCTACTTCTTCTCTTGCAAAAAGAACTCAAATATGAAAACACACTCAATAACTCCTTAATAATATGTAATTAAAATATATATCACACTATCTCATACATCACTTAATGAATACTCAACCAAAGTTATACCACCTTACTAAAGCTACAAAATATCCTCGATAAGCACGACTCGCAACATAGTTGGGGAGAAATTCTCACTGAAAATATTCTCAAACTTAGTCCATGAAAAAGTTTCCTCATCATATGATAGAGTCCCTGGGCCCCATATTCACCCTGTATAACCATTAATAAGGCTCTCCTTAGGAACACTATATAATATGAGAATGTTTTTATATGGTGGAAAAATAAATTAACCACATTAAGATAATCCTTAGGTACATGGTGGTCAAACTCACTCTAAAACCAGAGGGGTCACTATCACAAAAAACTCCTAAAGTCCACTCAAGATGTATGCATAATCTTTTGGTACTTTTGGTTATACCTAATTATTAATAAGTGGTTGTAATAATGGTAAGTCTCCCAAAGGTACCATATCTTAAATAGATCCCTACATCAAATCCTCAACAATAGGCAGATCATTCTGAAAATCCTACTAAGGAATCCTGGTTGAAATAATAATTGAGCCATCCTTAAATAGAAAAGATGTACTGTGGTGAAGAATATATCTAGAAATCTGAATGATTGAGGATATGGAAGCCACAACACATTCATATGTGATGAATGTACCAAATGTTTCCCTATAAATAGTGATTATATGTACTCAACTAGCATGTATGTCATCAGAGTCCTATTGAATAGGTATTTCATCCACCACATCAATGATGGAATATCTATCTCAATAGATAAACTCAAAACACCTTAACATTGTTTCCCTAATTCTAAAACTATCCTCATTGATAGAAAACATACAAACTCTTGTCCTTGGATGAAACTAATATGATACCACTCTATCATGACCCAACCCACTAGGGATCTCCTAACAAGTGATAATCCAAGTGTGACACCACATTCCTGGCTCTAATTGGATGGTGGATAAGGCATATCACACACATGGTAGGCCTTTTCCTTAGGTACCAATACAAATTCGTGCATATCCAAATACACATAAAATGATGAAAGGAACAATAAAACTCATTCTAATGCATGCATATATTTATATACCACAATCAGAGTGAAAAATTAATGGAAAGCATAAAGGTCCACATACATTCCTCATGGAACTATAAACTAAGTAAAACATTCTAGAATTTGGGGACTACAGTCTATTGAAACACATGGTATGAAACTTTGTTAGTATAGATTAACTATTCCCCATATTCTCCAGGTCATCGAAGGACCCTATCGAATAGACTATTGTCAACATAATACAAGACATGTGTAGGAAGATCCAATGCAGAGGTGAGTATGAAAATATATACCATGATACCCAAAAAACCACAAACATAAATCATCAAGATTGTAGTCATATCAACATCCCAAGGGCTTGTAAATCAAAATATGTGACATGCAATAATAATCTTGATATACTCATGATAGACACTATGTCTCTGGGAGATTTCACAACTACAAAGCTATCCTAGGATTTTGACAAGGATTCAATGTAACACTCACCTGGAAGAACTCATTGCACAAATCGAATATCAGTGATGGTGATCCTTTGAGAGTTCATTCCCATAGAGGCTCACCATGAAGAAGTATATAGTTGAACTTATAAGAGATTGATACTCAAATAGGGGTTCACACCCAGGGCCATGGGGGGAATATAAAACCCAAACTCAATTAACCTACTAGTTAAGGGATCAATGATCGTGTAAGTTGGTCGTGTTGATTCCTAAAACCTCACCTAGGGAAGATGATATGATAGAATAACCAACTATAACCCCATAGAGGATTCATAAAACACTATCTAAGACTAATACAGAAGAGGGGATCACATCCAACGCTCATCAAATAATGCCTCACTCTAACCTTATGGGGGGTGAACTAAGGGAACAAACCTAAATGAAAATGGTCCTTGCTGAATAGAACAAGGGGATCAAACTTCCCTAGACAAAGTACACAATGTGTACTTGGAGTATATTGTGTTTCCTTCCTATCTAGAGTATTCCTATATGCACCATCCCTTGCCCATGTATGTTGAGTCATGATTGTTTACTTTTATAATTCTAGTGTACCAAGACATTATTGATTATTGGGTCATTTTAGTGTACTCTATTCATACTTGTGTACCTGGATGTGTCTATTTCCATGTACCTGATTGTCACTAATTATCAGTGTGTGCCCATGTATTCTAGTTATGACCATGTACCAAGTTGTGTATCTATCTATGTAACCCTAGGGTACTCACCAAGATTCCTACATCAAGTTACAAAACATGAAACATGTGTCACATAGATTTTGATATTTTATTCATGTGTAAACCCTAGAATGCATGGGGACCACATGGAGTGGATGTAAACTATTATTTTCTAGAACATTCAGGTTCTTCATGAACCTACTCTAACCACTTGTTCATCAAATTGAGTATCCAATATCACCCTAAAATCATGAATCTAGGTTGAATATTCCCCTCCATCATCAGTGGAAGGATTATGGATATCTAATTATTTTAGGAAACAATCCATGTATTGTAAACGTAAACATGTTGTTATGATTTTTTGTTCTAATGAATTATTTTGAAATGATAATCCACTAGGAATTAGTTGAACTACTATACAAAAAAATAATTGATGAATCTGTGAAGAACAGGGGAAGAGAAAAAAAAATGTTGAATAAACCATCTTCATTATTTTGGATAGTGTCTATTTTTGGTTTTTATAATGATGAATGAAGAATAGAATGTCAAAATTAATATCAAATTCCTATTTCTATGAAGATAAAGTAATACCCAAAAACATGACCACCCTGTGAATAAATGTTTTCATGGAGTTCATTAGTGTTCAATATTGGATAATAAATTAGAGATTAATTCAACCAAAAATAAACCCCCTACCCTAATTTTATATTAATCCTTAATAAAGAACATTCTAAAATCACTTTCATTAGTGAAATCCACATGCTCTATGGGCCCAATGATTTCCAAAGAACAATCTATCATTGGCCATTAATGAATCCTCCTCTAATACCCCTCTATAAATATCTAGGTTTATAATTATATCACTATGTATTTTCCATAACCATGCTTATATATATGATTTTATGTTTGGAGAATTATTTAAAGAATAAATTAATTATTTAATTTATCAGTTTATATATCCACCCATGATGACTCTATCATGAAACACCTGATGTTGGGGAAGGTTATGTTACAAATTGATTGATACCTATATTTTGGATTTAATTTTTGTCTCATATTTTTGATCTAAGACTCCATTTGGGATTTATTCCATTATTTAAAAAACTATGCATGCTTGATATAATATACGGATTTTTTTTTATTTTATCAATACTGGGCCTCCTTGGGCCTTGAAAGCCCAAATTGAATTAGTGTTTGGACTCAAAAATATTCCTCAAAATATTCCAAATCATTACATGGAAATAATAGATTCTTTACAAATAATTAACACTGTAATATAATTATTCAATGAAAAATTCTACATATAATGTCTACGTCTCAAAGTTATAACATTATATTCCAGTTCATCCTAAATCACTCTTTGTTCAATCTAAGTTTCATTAAGTTGGGTTATCTTAAATTCCTTATCCCAATTCTTTAACAAAATAAATCCATATTAATGGATTTTAAGGAAAATGTGATTAATTAAATCATATCCCTTAGGAGTGTCTCTCCATGTGTGTAGTCCTAGGCCCACACATCGTTCACCAGTGTAAAGATTGAGTTGATACTCAACCAAAATTTTTCAAGGTGATTACACCAAATACGGTATATGCTAAATCCAAATCCACTTTCTAGATTCCAAACATGGATTTAATTGTTATAAGAACAATTATATATCTACATTATCAAAACATCATGAAATTATCCAGTTAATTGAAAAATATATATGGTTTTCATTAAATTTATCCTTTCTTAATCCCTAAAATATTTGATATTACCTCAAATAACCTAATGAGGTATATATACCTTTGAAATCATGATCTACCTTAATATACCACCTATGAAAAATTTTAAAAATGTTAAATTATATTTAGCTAAAAATATCTTAATCTCCAAATTTCCGGTCATGATCACGTGCTGTCAAATTTCAGGTCATAATGGTGATCATGCATTTCATTTGCACCAGAAAGCACCCAAGACTAGTTATAGAAGAATCATAGAACATTACATACTCTATACTATCCTAGGGTAGTCTTCAGATGGGGGTAATCATATACCTCAAGAACACATTCAAAAAGTCTCAGGAAAACTCTACATCCACAAAAAAGGATACCCCGCTTATGTAAAAGAAGTAAAGGGTCATGAAATAATGGAGAAATTTGGTATGAATATCTTATAGTATAATACCAACCTAAGGAATCGTTGAACCTCCGTTATGCTCTTGGGTGGCTGCAAAGCAAGTACTACCTCATCCTTCACCAGGTCCACTGCTACTCCCTCTTCTTCAATGACATGTCCCAGGAAGTGGAAATTTAAAATTCAAAACTTAAACATTGACAGTTTCCAATGAAGTTATTACTCTTGGAGTTTGTCTAGGACCACACTTAAGTATCTCACATGCTCTTCCTGAAATGCTGACTACACCAGGATGTCATTTATAATGAATACCAAGAAATGATCTAAGAATGGATGAAATATCACATTTAGGAGTCCCATGAATACTAAGTTAAAATTAATCATGATAAAGGGAGTCATCAAGTACTCATATTGACCATAGTAACATCAAAATTTCATCATTGGTATATCCTCTTCCAAAACAGGGAGCTGATGATAGCCTGATTTGAGGCCAATATTCAGGAACCATTTACCCCCCTTTAACAAGTCAAAAGGTTTTAGATCCAAAATATTGGATACTAATTCGTCATTTTAATCCATTATTTGTTATGATAATTAACACAAAACCTCTGTCTCCCATCTTCCTTCATGGAGAAAAAAGCTGGGGATGCCTAGGGTGGAAAACTTATTCTAACAAAGGCCTTCATCTAAACTCCTCCAACTTCACCTTTAGCACACAAATATCTATTATGGAAATATTATTTACAATAATATATATTTTATAAGTCCATGTATTTATGTCTATGCATAATTTTATCTCTCAATAGGGAGGTAAGCTCAAAATTTCCTCAGGAAACACGTCCACGTACTCCATCACCACTGTAGGAAGATAAAAACTACTAACATCATGTGCTCTAAGGTTAATAGTAAAAAACTATGAGTGATCAGTTTTATCCTCTTATATATAATCATTTATTTCTCTTCGTAGTATTCCATTTCACTTATAAGGAAAACTTCATCCCATCTTGGTGGACACAACGCATCCTCCACCTGAAATAGTCAATTTATGCATATACTGTATATAGCCATTTAATACCTAGTATAACAACTAAAAGCCTCATAACCACTAAAAATAGTTCAAAAAGGAATAAATATCCCCCACATGTCAGTTCACATGGCCAATAGAATTGTGTGATCATTCAATCCATTCTAGTAGGTGTCTTTAAATAGAATTGTTGATCCAAAGTCTAACGTAGAATCTCTACGTCTCAAACTAGATACGAAGAAAGAAAATAGTGGACTAAACATGTGTCTCTAAGTACTTTACATAAGGAATAAAAGATATAGATCATACCTATAATAATCCTTATTACCTCTAGGTAGTTTACCTCTACTATCTGCAACTATCCTCATCGCTGAACACCAGCTTTATTGGACAACCTGAGGATGGTGATACTAATAGATTAGAATACCTACCACATCATACAACTCTCCCAAAAACATTTCTATGTCATAAATATTATGGACCACCCTGATCTAACTATGGAATCATCTTTGGTGGTCCATTAACCATCTCTTTTTCATTTTTATAGATGGTCAAACAATCTTATGTGAGATGTCCCAAATCACCACAAGATTAGCACCACATATTTCTACGTTGATTAGAACCATCTTGAGAACAGAAAACCATATATTATATTTTCTAATATTTCATCATAGAGTTTATAACATTTCTATATGCCTATTTCTATTATCAAATTCCCATTTCTGATGTCTAATCTCCTCCATGACCATTACCAGCACTAACTGTCGGCGTCTTCTCATCCAAAAAGCTCTCAAATATGAAAACACACTCAATAAATATTTAATAAGAAGTAATGCATAGATATATTAGACTATCTAATATATCCCTTAATGAATACTCAACCACAGTCATACCAACTTACTGAAGCAAAAAATGCTCCTAGATATGCACTACTTGAAACATAGTTGGGGAGAAATTCTCACTGAAAATATTCTCAAACATAGTCTATGAAAGAGTTTCCTCATCATATGATAGATTCACTAGGCCCCGTCTTCACCTTGTAGAACCATGAATATGGCTCACCCTAGGAACACCATATAATATGGGAATGTTTTAATAAGGTAGAAAACTCATGTAACTACCTTAAGCTAATCCTCAGGTACCTGGAGGTCAGGCTCACTCTGAAACAAGAGGGTTCACTATCACTAAAACCCTTAAAGTCCACTCAAGATGTTCACATCATCCTTTGGTACTTTTGGTTATACCTACTTATTAATAGGTTGTTGTAAGACTAGTTAGTCACCCAGAGGTAGCATCTTTTAAATAGATCCCTACATCAAAACATCTCCAATAGGTGTATCATCCTAAAAATCCTACTTTGGAATCCTGGTTGAAATAATAATGGAGGCATCCTTAGATAGAAAAGATGCACCATGGTCAAACATATATCTAGGAAGCTGAATGATTGAGGATATGGAAGCCACAAATCATTCATAAGTGATGCATGTACAAAAATATTCTCTATTACTAGTGCTTATATGCACTCAATTAGAAAGTATGTTATCAGAGTCCTAATGAATAGATATATCATCCACTAAATCAATGTTGGAATCTATAGCTCCAGAGATGAACTCAAAACACCTTAACATTGTTTCCCTAATTCCCGAACCAACCTCACAAATTGAAAATCTTCAAACTCTAGTCCTAGGGTGAAACTACTATGATACCACTCTATCATGACCCAACCCACTCAGGCTCTCCTAACAAGTGATATTCCAAGTGTGACACAACATTCCTAGCTCTAATTGGATGGGGGATAAAAAAAATTTTGATTAGGCATATCACACACATGGTAGGCCTTAGCCTCAGGTACCTATACAAATGTGTGCATATCTAAATACATATACAATGATGAAAGGAAATAAAATTAAACTCATTCCAATGCATGCATATATTTATATACCACAATCAGAGTATGAAAAAGTATTGGAAAGAATAAGGGTCCACATACAATCTCCATGGAACTGTAAAATAAGTACAACATGCTAGAATGAGGGGACTACAGTCTATTGAAACACTAGGTACAAAACATGGTTATTGTAGCTTAACTATGCCCCATCTTCTCCAGGTCATCCAAGGACCATGTCGAACAAACTATTGTCTACATATTACATGACATGTATATGAATATCCAATGCTGGGGTGAGTATAAAAATATATAGTAGGATACCCCAAAATCATCAAACATAAAGCCTCAAGATAGTAGCCATGTCAACATCTCAAGGCCATGTAAATCAAAATATGAGACATACAATAAGAATCTATACATACTCATGATAGACACTATGTCTTAGGGTGATGGAACAACTACAAAGCTATCCTATGATTTTCACATGGTTTTATTTTAACACTCACCTAGGAGAACTCATTGCAAAAATCTATTAACAAAGTTGTTTATCCTTTGAGAGTTCATTCTCATCAAGGATCACTATGAAGAAGTATATAGTTTAACTTAGAATAGATTGATACTCATATAGGGGCTCACACCCTGCGCCATGGGGGGAATCTAAAACCCAAACTGGATTAACCCACTATGTAAGGGATCAGTGCTCGAGTATGTTGGTCACGTTGATTCATAAAACCCCACCTAGAGAAGATGATATGATAGAATAACCCACTATAACCCCATGGAGGATTCCTAAAACACTATCTAAGATTGATCCTATAGAGGGGATCACAACCAACACTCAGGACTAGATGCCTCACTCTACCCTTATGGGGGATGAACTGAAGGAACAAACATAAAAGAAACTGGTCCACACTGAATACAACAAGGGGATCAAACTTATCTAGAAAAAGTACACAATGTGTACTTGGAGTATATTGTGTTTCCTTCCTTTATAGAGTATTCCTATGTTCATTATCTCATATCCATGTATATCGAGTCATGATTGTGTACTTTTATAATTCTAGTGTACCTAGACATTATTGATTATTGGGTCATTTCATTGTACTTTATTCATACTTGTGTACCTAGATGCCTCTATTTCCATGTACCTGACTATCACTGATTATCGGGGTGTTCCCATGTATTCTTGTTATGCCTATTTACCAAGTTGTGTATCAATCTATATAACCCTAGGGTACTCACCAAGATTCCAATATTTGGTTACAAAACATGTGACATGCGTGACATAGATTTTGATATTTTGTTTCATGTGTAAACCTTAGAATGCAGGGGGACCACGTGGAGTGGTTGTAAACTATAATTTTCAAGAAACAACAGATTCTTCATGTACCTACACAATCCACTTGTTCATCGAAATCAACCTATAATATCACTATGAAATCAGGAATCTAGGATGAATGAGCCCCTCCATCATTAGTGGTTGGATTATGGTTATCTGATTATTTTAGGAAACAATCCCTGTTGCTCATCACTAGAACCACACATGAGACCATGAAACAAGAAACACCGTTACAATCCTAGTCAATCTATGATCATTAACCATTTTTATCACACCTAAATCGATTCATCTATTTTAAACCTAAACATGTAGTGATTATTTATTTTTCCAATGAATGATTTCGAAAAGATCACCCCCTAGGAATTAGTTGAACCACCATACAAAAAAATCATCGAGAAATATGTGAAGAGCTGGGGAAGAGAAACAAAAAAATGTGGAATAAACCCTGTTCATTATTTTGGATAGCCTCTATTATTTTTTTTTATAATTCTGAATGAATAATCTAATGTCAAAACTAATGTCAAATTCTTATTTCTATGAAGATAAAGTAATACCCAAAAACTTGACAACCCCTTAAATAAATATGTTCATAGATTACATTAGTGTTCAATATTGGATAATCCATTAGAGATTAAATCAACCAAAAATGAACAACCTACCCTAATTTTAGATTAATCCCTAATACAGAACATTCACAAATCACTATCATTATTGAAATACACTGGCTCTGTTGGCATGATGATTTCTAAAGCACAATCTATCATTGACCGTCAAAGAATCCTCCTGCAATACCCCTCTATAAATCCCTAGTATTAAAATTCTATCCATAGTTATTTCCCATAACCATGCATATATATATGATTTTAGGTTTGGATAATTATGTAAAGATTAAATTAATTATTTAATTTATCAATTTATAAATCAACCCATGATGACTCTTTCATGAAACACCTCATGCTGATGAAGGTTGTGTTAAAAATTGATTGAAACCTATATTTTGGATTTAATTGCAGTCTCCTATTTTTGATCTAAGACCCCATTTGGGACTTACTCCATTATTTATAAAAACAATGCATGCTTGATATAATTTACAAATTGTTTTTATTTTATCAGTACTCGACCTCCTAATGCCATGAAATACTATATTGAATTAGTGGTTGGCCTCAAACATATTCTTCAAAATATTAATAATATTTACAATTAAATAATAGATACTTTACAAACAATTAACATTATAATATAATTACTGAATGAAACATTCAACACATAATGTCTTACTTCTCAAAGTTATTACCTTATATTCCAGTTCATCCTAAATCACTCTTTTTTCATTTAGCTTTATTTAGTTTCAGTTCTCTCAAATTCCTTATTCCAATTCCTTAACATAATAAATCAATCTTAATGTATTGTAATGAAAATGTGATTAATTAAAGAATATCCATTAGGAGTGTATCTTTAAGAGTGCAGTCTTAGGCCCTCTCATCATTCACTAGAATAAATATTGAGTTGATACTCAGCCAAAATTTTTAAAGGTGATTACACCAAAGAGGGTATATGCAGCATCCAAATACACTTTCTAGTTTCCAAATTTGGATTTAATTGGTATAAGAACCATAAATTATCTACTTTAGCAAAACATCATGACATTATCCAATTCATTGAAAATACATATGGTTTTCAATAAATTTATACTTTCTTAATCCCTAAAATATTTGATATTACCCCAAATAACCTAATGGGGTATCTATACCTTTGAAATTATGATCAACCTTAACTTACCACCCTTGAAAACATTAACAAATGTTAAATTATATTCAGCTAAAAGTATCAAAATCTACAAATATATCTAACCCCAAATATGGTAATAGTTATGAAATCCCAAGAATGTAATAATCTCATAATAACAGGTATTAAAGAAAATATTTCATCAAAACACATACCCACAATATTTTAGGTTATGATTTTTAAAGAATTAGGAAAAAAATTTAACTAAAAACCCAATGTCATTTTCATTTTATGGAAATTTTACACTATATAAGAAACTGCTAAATGTATAATAAGTCTTTAAAATATCTAAAACATTCTCCAAAAAAGGTACCATTATAGTGAAATAATATTTAATAATTTTATTAGTAAACTAGGGAAATATAAATGTAATAAATGGATGATCTCAAATATGCAATAAATTTTATCATAAGTGATTACAATAAAAGATCATAAGTGAGCATAAGCTGGGAATAAGGGTATAATCAGGATAAATAAGAGAGCCATACCAAACAAATCATAGATAATATATAATGAAATAAGACATGGAATAGCATAATAATATATCATAGAATTGTTAGATATTAAAGAGGGGAATCAATAATAATTATGCTTAGAAGCATAAAACATTACCCTTAAATAATTAGAGAATAAAAAAAGTGTGAATTATCGTATAAAAGAGGCATAATCATGGAATATAACATATACAAAAAAATAAATGAAAATTAGAAATATAGAACAATTAGAATCATAGAAAACATTGTGAGAATAATCTTTATGCCAACTCCATTGTAAAAAAAACATATTATATTCACGCATTAAAATTTGGGGAAACTCATTATGCAAATGCCTCTATAAAAAAATCATTATATCCATTCCTTATAATATTTTGAGATATAAAGAATTACTAATGAATTGGAGGGTGATATTTGACCTTGACAGTAGTCATCCATATATATGACTGCCACTTGAAATCAATCATTCATGATATCAAAAAGAACCCATGGAATGAAAATTGGTTTCATTTCATTGTTAAAATGGATTACCATAAGGAAACATTCATAAATTAATCATTAATAATAACTTTATTAACACATGGAAGATAAATGGGTAACTAATGATATAAAATAACTTTATTGTTAAATACCATTCATTTAAGGTAATTAACTATAAATTATGTACATAATATAAATAACAATGATGTGTTTTTATCAATAATTTTACCAACCTATCTATCTATGGGAATCTAGGTGAACACCCATAATTATGGAAGTTGAAATAGGGTATTCACAGAGGAAATACATTTGAAGAAAAATAATTCCTATATATGGTGGATGATTAGAAAAGAGAAAATCAGTGTTGGATAATTTATTTAATAGAAAATAAAATTTTATAATTTATCCAAAGAATGAAGTTGGATTGTATCATTTGATGAATATCCTCGATCAAGAATATGATATTTCAAAGGATGATGAAATATATGAAAAACACATTTTAGGAGTTTTAGAAAAATAAATTTAGAAATAAGAAATACCCTTGATATTTTGAAAACATTTGAAAAATAATAATTTATAAAAATATGATAAAAATAACTTATTTTAGAAACCAAGAAAATTTTGTAAGAAATTTTCATATAAAATGACCAAGGAAGAAGAAATATGAAATCATATGGTAACTCTAAGAGAGATTTTTTTAAACGAAATATGATATGAAAAACATTAAAATTATTTTCTTCTAAAAAATCCATGAAGATAAATTTAATAAAAAATAACTAAAAAATATATTTTATCATAATGAATTTTAACAAATTTTAAGGATTTTAAATTAATATTATTCAATAAGATCATATATTTTAATGTTTTGTTAAAAAGTGGGAAATTTTAAATGTGGAATTGATATAATCTAAAGTGAATTAATAATTCTAAATAATTGTTATTAATATTATTTATATAATTTCTATTTATATATTGTTAAGTATTTTTGAAGTTATTTTATAAAGTATATCTATTTTTTAGATGTTAAAAAATTACTACCTAACTAGCTAGCCCTCAACCAACCAAGTTCCACACCACTTGGCGAGCCTAAGAAGGTTGTCTGGCCATGGATGCCTTCTGAAAAGGAAGACTATTTCCAAGGTAAGGGAGACTATGGAAGACCATGTGAATACATGGGCCACAACCTATGGGCTCCATAGATGTGAGGCGTGAACGATGTATGTGCATGAGGTTATATAGATCTCATCCCCATTACAAGATTCTATGCTAGTGATAAGAGTAGTTTCAATTTAAACTAACATTCCTATTTCTCTCTCTTCTAAGTTGGGATACTCCAAAATTCCACTTACTATTAATTTTTACAAAAAACATTGTTTCCAGATACTCCTTCTCAACCGTGCTCGGTTATAACCCTTTGTCATCATCTCAACTAGCTGCTTCCCCTCAATGAATTTGGAAAGTAATGAAAACATAAAAGGAGGCCATGAATGAACAAAAAATCTCATGCTAAATATCTTGAACAATTTTACATGACTAGGACCACTATGAAAGACCCCATAGGTCTGTTCCGACCACCCTGAGGCCATATTTAATGAAACATATCACCATGATTTGGAAATATGCTCCCTCCAACCACTATAAAGGTTGAAAGGATTGAGAGGACTTCTTTCACCACTAATGGGCACTAATAGATTTATGCCTCACTACTGTGACACCCCATGCAATCCATGCATGTAAATATATGGATTTTCTGAAGCTTCCCGTAGTCCCCACAATAAATAGAGAAGCCTGGTATCTATGGATTTTTAAAATCATGGATATTCATAATTCAAAAAAATATCTAATAATTAATGATAAAGAGATATTTTAACCAAAAAATATTAAAGACTCCTCCTTTTCCTATAAATGAAGTCCCTCATACACTATTGAGGGGGATCCATCACTACAAGGAGAGGATAATAAATCTTGGCCAAGATCCTATCTCACTATTTTCTTCTTTTTTTTATTTTATTATTTCTTTTACATTAGTTTTGTTTTAAATGTAATTTAAATGTAATTTCTTTTTAATTCAATTAATTAAATCATTTTTTTCAAAGTGTTCCACTATCTTATTTCTCCGATACATTTTCTTCTTATTTTCTATTTTATTTTATTTTTTTATTAATCTTCATCTATTTTTTTATCTTAAGTGATTTCATGTGGTTAAATTTTCTAATCATTTTCTTATTATATTATATTTTAATTTATTATTATTTCTCTATTTCTATCTTCTCATCTTTTTTTTTGTGATTTCATGTGTTTTTTTCTTCTTCCATTCCCATTATCATTTATTTTATTTTAATATTATCTATATATTTCTTTCCTTATTTTTATTATATTTATTCTCTTCCATCCATCCACCATTGTTATATATTACTCCATATAATGGGAGGCCAACCTGAGGCTTTTCCTAGGGAGGTTAAGGTGTTCTTTATTTTTTTTAAAGTTTATTTTATGTTTGTGATAGATGTGAGTGGAATGCATTTGTGGTGATATTAGCCCCAAATAAATAAAATAGAAATTTATTTTATTTTTTGTTTCAATTATTTCCCCCTATTTAATTGATAAATTCTTCACATGATGATGTTGAGCTCGTTAATGGATGAAATGATTTACGATGGAGTTATGTCCTAGATGATGTCAAACTCTCGATAGAGATGTTCCATCAACATTGATTAAAATAATTGGTAGAATTGAGATTTTTTAAGGCATTTGAAATTTTAGAACACTAAATAAAATTATGGTTATTCAATATGATATTTTAGGATTTGATTATCATACTAAATTTAATAAAATAATTGAGAATTATTATTGAACCTAAAAAAGAAAACATAGGACAAATTTATTTCTTTCTAATCACATTTTCTTAGAATTTCATGTCAGTTAAATTTATAATTTATATTTTAAAGGTATTCCAATACATTATAAAATAAAAAAAACAAAAATATATATTTAATTACATAGATAAATAATATTAAATAGGAAAAAAGAAAGTATGTTATGTGAATTAGATTTTGTGAGTGAACTAAATGAGAAGCTCCTCAAGCGAGATGACCCTGGTCAGCCACTAGGCTATATTAGGAAAATAAATTTTGTTTTAACACACCCTATGATAGACATACATCAAAATATACATATTTCCAGGGATCTAATCAGTTTTTATTTAACTTTTATATTTTAAATTTTTAGATAGTTTATTATTTCATTTAAAAAATCTAAAAAAATATTCTATCAATGATTTTTTCAAATGAATTTTTTCCAATTTAAGAAAAGTTACTCGTTGTTGAGAGAAAAAAATAGAATACAATTAGGTGTCCCTAAAATGAAGGAATTATGGTCTTACGATAACAATCAAGTAGAAGAAAAAATGTATAGAGATAGGCCGCTTGCCTCATGATTTGATGGTCATGGTTGATCATCTCTGAATTGAATTTCAGAAATTTGAGGCCAAGAATGATGTGCCACTAGAGCTTCAAAATTTTCCAAAAGATATAAAATATGTTAAGGTTAAACTCATGGAACATCAACATATCCACCATATTAAGAACCAAATACAAGATGAAAATAATGATCAAGAGTGGATTCATAACAAGGAAGACATGTCTGCTGAGCTATGTGTCAGAGATCAATAATATCTAGATGACTTATGGAATGAGTATGAGGTATAACATGATCTACCTAATCCATACAAAGTATAATATCTAGTACCATTTCATATCACTCAATCTATTGAATTGGAGGACACCACTCATTTGATGGAATTTTAAGAAAAGATGTTTGATCCCAACCACCTACCTCCATCAACTAAGATACATCTTCAAGAGGAAATAAACATTGAAAAAGTGATTGAAGCCAAATGAATTCATGAAGTTTATCTTATCTCAAACTCTATATCATTTTATTTTATTCAATCTTAGTTGATTATTAATTCCCACTACTGTGAATTTTCAAATTTTGAAAATTATTTTCATGCTTTATAATGAGATGAAGAAAAAAATCTTGAATCTATTAGGGAACACATGAAGCATCATAATTTTTATGAACATAAATTTAAGGAGGTCCATGAGGAAATCCAAGTATCTAAGACTAAGGAAACCAATACAGAGTCTAGTTGTATTTAATAGGATAAATTTATTATTAATAATGAAAATTAAAATTTTATTCAAGTAAAAATACCTGCTTAATTTATTGTGGATCATTTGATACATGCAACCCATATTGAGACTGCATTGGAAAAGAAAGATAAGGTTTCAAAAGTTGCAACCAAGAAGAAGGATTATCAACACATCATCCTACACCATCCATGAAAGCTATATTTAATTGTGATGTGGGAGGATATGGTATATTATATCAATGGATCAATCCTCACAAAGAAGGCATATGTAAATGTTATGAAATTCAACATGTGGTGTTTCAAGTCAAACAAGATCAACCGACTATCAAATTATAGATAATATCTTGTACTTCCCTCTTGAGGTAGTAAAAATTTATGATCCACTTGGGGGATCATACAAAGACTTATCCTTTTATTTTACTTCTTGGAATTTAGATTTGAAAATCATTCTTAGGATTGTTCCATTATTAATCCCCACTATATATAATTTTGATCTTTGATGACATGATCCTTGTATTTAATTAATTAATTATATTTTTTAGGTTAGGATTTCAAATGTTAACCCCAAATAGAGGAAGAAAATACCGAATCTTTATGATAATATTGAGTTCATTCTTATATTTTTTTGTTCAAACTCCGTGAATTTTTTTTCTAAAACATATTTTGAGATTAAAATGAAATTGAATACACCAAACATTAGGGAAAGAGTCTAAATATTTTTAATATCAAGGACTTTATTTCTACATTTTTTAAACTCCCAAAATTTAAGTCTAAATCCTGTTTTGATCTTAAATTGGAATTGCATGCCCATATTTGAATTCAGTCTTTAATTGAATTATATTGAAGACCTAATCTTCTTAATAATACTATGATTCATTGTATTATATTTCAATGTTAATGGACTTGAATGAGTAAAATGGATAATTTAATTATTAAAGTAAACCATGGACATTAAAATGAGGAATCTTGATTTGGGGGAATTGGTTTATTCAGGTAAATGAAATTTCACTATAATTTTTCACACTTTGAATTTATAAAATTTATGTAAATTGATTTATTATTATTATTAATTATTTAAGTGATTTTTCAATATCAAACATCTTATTACTGAGTGGATTTTCTTCACCAAATACTTCTATTTTAACTTCAATATTTTTCATGAGAGATATTGGGACATGCCACCCACCAAAAGTTACAATGAAACTTGTGAAATATATGTCTATGAAAATAAAATTTAAAATTATTAAGGCATATTTTGAACTTATGTTACCCTTTATACCACTTTTACATAAATCCTTCTTTAACCCATTGAGACCATGAATGTTTTTATCAGGAATGAGACATGTTTCAAACCATTTTTTATCCATTTCTACCCTCCTCTTAGTTTTGTTCATTATATTTTAAAGATAAAGTGTGGGGGTGATGGGGGTCATGGTGGATGGGATGAAACTAATTGTAAGGAAAACTTGTGTGGGTGATAATTGTGGGTGTTGAGAAGGGTAGTTAATTTATTCATTGTGCTTCCAACTTTTTCCATTATTGATGAAAAAATGAAATATAGGAATACGTTTTGACTTGAAAGAATAATAAATTCTATCACTGAACCAATGATTTTTGTTATATGTGTTTAGTTAGTGTATGTGTGTTTTATTCTAAGATTACATTTTTAAAAATAAAAAAATATACAAAGTATTTAAAAGAAGAAAAATGTTTAAAATTAGGGAAAAATTCAAGAATATGCACATCATTCATTATGATTTCTTTATTCATGACCATACTTTGAGTTTGAGAATGTGGGAGATGTATTTTTATGGGGATAATTTCTTTGAGTTATTATTTTCGATAATATGCACTATACATTAAGATACCAGCCTTCTCTTTTAGCCATGATTTTTAAAACATGAAATCCTACCAACCAAAAGTCTCCAAGTAATATACACCATGATTGAAAATTAATCATGGGTTTTTGTGACTTTTTTTACAAATTAGAGAAAAGAGTCCATTTATAATCCTATGGATAAAGAGTATGTTCTCATGATATGATCTTAGCTCTGCTTGAATTGTAACATGAGGGATGACAGAAAAGATTAAAAATATAGGTTGATTGTGATTTGGAATGTGTAATAATGATAAATTGAGGAACATGAATGAATGGTAATGGAGGTACCATCATTTTAAAATGGGAAAAAGTAAAATACTTGAGTTGATAGTTTTTTTGAAAACCGAGAAATTAAATTGACATTTTATGTGGATTTTTTAATATTTGATTTAACATTGACAAATTTTTAATTTTATTGCTCTAGAATTTGAATAATGTTCACAGTGGTTCCCTATGAATTTTATTTTCAGATTTTAGGCTTGAGTAAATTCATAGTTAAAGTGTGGGGGTATTTGAGAGACATATTTTATCATGAAATGTTTAAATATATTTTAAGGATTATAGATTAATTTTAATCAATAAGCTCCTATATTTCAATGTTTTATTAGAAAGTGGGAATTTGTAAATGTGGAACTAAAATGTTTTAAAAAGAATGAATAATGTTTTATTTTCATTATTAATATTATTTATGTAATTTTTATTGATATATATTTATGGGTTTTTGATGTTTTTTCTAAAGTGTGTCTATTTTTTAAGGTGTCACAATATTACTACATAACTAGATAGCCCCCAACGGACCATATACCATGCCACTTGGCTAGTCTCAAAAGGTTATTTATCCATTTATTCCCAGTGGGAAGTCTGGCTGTGGCCGGGGGAAGGGAGACAGTGGAACACCACGTGCATAGGTGGGCCACAAAACATACAAGAAAAAAAATGTTAGTTGCGACCCATGTATGTGTGTGAGGTGATAAGGGAGCCCATCCCCATTGTGATATTTTGAGTCAGGTATATGAGTGGTTTTAATTTAATCCAATGAACCTCATGTACTTAGTTATATTGGGGGCTGCTATGAAATGTCATTTACTATTTAATTTTACAAAAACACCACCATTTTTAGCCAATCCCTCTCACCGGTGGTCGATTATAACCCTATTCCACTGTCTCCACTCACTACCCCCATTTGATGACTCTAGACATCACTATGAACATTGAAGGATTCCATAGGTGACATACAAATATTGATATTGAACTCTTAAATCGTTCTCGATGCCTTGTACCACCATGAAATACTTTAGAAATTTGTTTCTTCCCTATGGCCCAACTCGATGAAAGATATGGTCAGTCTTGGTAAATGAGCTCCCTCTTTCCCCTATGAATGCTTAAGGTCTCAAGAAACCTTCCTTGTCATTTTTTGGGAACCATTGGATTGCCACCTCACTTCCACAAAACCTCATGAAAACCATTCATTTAAATAGGTGAACTTCCATAGCTACCCTTAGGTTATACATAAAATTGGGGATGTTTGATATCCAAAGAGTTTTAAAAGCTTGGATGTTCATAATTTAAACTATGATCCAATATTTAAATATAAGTAAATATTGAACCCAATAATGAGATTAGGACTCCTCATTTTCCTATAAATTAATACCCACACCCATTACCAAGGGGGGTTCCACCGTCGTAAAGAGAGGCTGCCAAGGCTCATCCATGATCATGTCTCATTATTTTATTCTCTATTTAATTTTTATTTTATCCTTTATTTTTCTATATTTTTATTTTAAATTTAATTTCAATTTTGTTTATATTTTAATTAAATTAAATGATTTATTTTTTTATTTCAATTCATTTCACCATATTTCTTATATTATTAATCTTCTTCTCGTCCTTCTTTCCTATTTTATTTTATTTATTTTTCTATTTATTCTATTTTTATTATCTTATGTGATTTCATGTGTTTAAATTTTATTATTATATTCTTATTTTATTTTATTTTATATTTTACTCTTTAAATATCTCCCTCGTCCTCTCTTTATTTTTTTATTTCACGTGTTTTCTTTCATCTCTTTTCTCATTCTATTTCATTTTATTTTCTTATTCCCTCTATCTTTCTTCACTTATATTTATTATTTTTATTCTCTTCCCCCATTCCATCATTTTGATCTATTACTCTTAATAATGGGATTCTGACCTGAGGATCAGCTCAGGGGAGGCTATGGTGTCCTTTAATTCTTTCTTAATGTTTATTTTAATTTTTTGATAGATGTGAGTAGTATGCACGAGTATGGTGATTATCACCCATAACATTCAACTAAAATTTATTTCTATTATTTTATTTTATTTATTTTACCTTTATTTCATTAATTATCTCTTCACACTATGAATTTGAGATGATCAATGGATTAAATGACATATAAATGATTTAGGTGTAAAAAGAGTTGAGATGATCAAATGATGAAACAACACATGATAGAGTTGGGTATTCAAAGATTTCACCCAATTGACTGAGGTGTTCCATCAACAACGATTATAGAAAAAGGTGGAAGTGAAATTTATAAAGGTATTAAATATTTCAATCCACTAAATATAAGTATAGTAATTAATTATGAGATTTCATTATTGTATTATCAAACTAAATTTAAAAAAATAAAGGAGAATAATGATTGAACCCAAAAATGAAACCTAGGACTAATTACTTTCTTTCTAATCATATTTATTGAGAATTTCATTTTATTTTAAGATAATAATTTCTATTCTACATGTATTTTCATTAGTTAGAAAAAAACCCAATTTCATATTTCATTTCATTGATAAATTTTATAAAACAACAAAAAAGAATTAGTTTAGGCGAATTAGATTAAGTGAGTGAATGAACTAAGAAGCCCCTCAAGTGAGATGACCCCATCCAGCATCTGTGATGCATTAAAAAATAAATCAAAATTTTACACACCCTATGATATGATTGTATCAATTTCCATATTCAATTTTTGAAAAAAAATAAATATCAAAAAAATATATAGTTGAAGATAAAATATGAATGAAAAAGATTTTCTATAATACTGTATAAAAATACCATTGTTTAAAACCACATAACTTAAAAAGATTATAAAACAACCAATTTAAATAAGATAAATAATAAAAATATCACCATGGATAATCAATAGATAAAATAATGATATTGATATTATAAGGAAATACCATAATATTTCCCCATACGGGTTATCACATTTGAGAAATCTTAGTTATAAAATGAGGTAGAGAAAATAAATCATATGGTTTAAGTAAAATTTAAATAAAAAAAATGACAGAAATAGAGGTCAAAATTTAATTTTAGATTCCAATAATAAAATATAATTCATTATATAAAATAAAAAATAGGTACTATATACACCAAGTAATAGTAAATTGGTGTATAATAAAAAGCATTTCTCAAGAAATAGTAAATGAGACCAAGAAACCCTATCAAGTAATATAATCCATGAGTTAATAATCATTTTAAAATGTGACTATAAGGAATGTTTGTAAAATCCCAAAAAAAGGAGTAAATACATTACAAGGTATTTTTTTGGGAAGAATAATAAAAACATGAAAAAATAGTGTTCATTAAGAAAACATGTAACTCAATGGCAGAAAATTGAGTTTGAAAAAACCTGTATGGATTTGGTATCATATGAACCAAAACCCCATGAAATTGAGAATATAACATGGATCCTTAATTACCATTAACAATAAGTTAATCATGATATGAAATTTATTATGTGAAATATGTACATCATACAATAGAAAACATGGTGTATAATGGAAACATATCTCACAAAATTGAATTTTGAGATAAAGAACCCCTTACCTTGTGTTATCGAATACTTAAACATACTCAATCCTCATGTATAATAAACAAAAAAAACTCAATAATTTGTTATAGAACCTTATTTATATATACTTCTAGTCATTTAATTTTTTATAATAATTTATTATAAATATATTAGTTGAGTATGTTTTATTTTCATCATAAGATGCTAAAAACTCAAATTTCGAGTTTCATAGAAGTTTTTAATGGAACTTTATTTTCTTTATTAATAATATCATAAATCCAATTTTAGAAAAGGGAAAGTATTCATGTTGTTTCAATGATTCATCATATCTCATTTTCATTTAGTAAATGATAAAGTCACGGTGTCTTAAAAATGTAAATTGTAACGAACTAGTTTTGGCATGTATCAAGATTAAAAGATAATATATTAATAAATATATTCAATATTAAAAAACCTTAAAATAATCATTAAAAATATTAAAATATTTATTATTAAATTATAGTACAATTATTTAACATTAATTAATTATATATAACAAAAATATTATAAAATTGTTCACATAGATAGTAATACTGGCCAAAATCGGAGTATGTAAAATTGATTAAGGAGTAAGGAATTATTTAATGTAATAAAAATATAACTTTTTAATAAGAATAATAGTTTTATAAATATCATATAAATTCATTAAATTCATTCTTATAATTTATGGGCCCAGATCCTAATAGATCTTCCCTTTGTGAGCTATGGGTGTTGAAGGCACTGGGGTCCATGAGGGTTGGAGAAAGTTTAGAAGAAATGGGTGTGCAACTACAAAAAATGTTGCTAGAAAACATCCATCATAGTGGTTCTATTACATTTATTGTATTTTTTACAATATTTGTGGTTTTTTATGATGGTTGGTTGTCAATGGAGGTGTGAAGAGTAAGCATGAATATTTGAAATGATCTCATTGAGAGAAAATTTATGATCTCATAGAGAATGAATGTATAGTTTCGTAGAGCATTAAACATTTTAAATAATATAGCATGAATGTATTATTGTAGGACCTCGGGACACCCTGAGAGGGGAGGGGTGATTCAGGGTGTCAAATTTTTCTTTTAAAAACAAGGATCTATTTCCCATGTTAGTAGAAAATAGTTAAACCTATATGATGAATACGATCAGCAATGAAACATTCACATGCAAAGAGATGACAAAGCTATTTTTACTTGGTTCCCCACTAAGGGCTACGTCCAAGGAGAATACAACAATAAGTTGTTGTTCGTACCAAATTACACTAATCTTCACTAGTTGTGGATTACAATGGTTCAGGAATAGTCACTATGTCCCAAGCTCACTGCCTTTATAAAGGATCAGGGATAGCTCAGTGCTTCCCTCGGGTCAGTCCTGTTGACTCCCCTTGGCTCACTGCCATTGCTGAAGTCACACTCAGTTTATACACGTGAAAGTCTCTTCATCATTACAAAATAATGAATCCTCTGTTTAATGTAGATTATCTAATTAAGTCCAACTTTCACTCATATACTAATCCCACTTTGCACTGAAGGTATCACGAAATCTTCCAGTTTTCGTGCAGCTCCAAAATGACCGGTGAACAACAGCCTCACCTAGCGCACTTCTCCAAGACCAGCGTGCAAGTTTCACGAACGATGTGCAAGTAACTTGCGCGGTACAAAATCGGCACACATGTGACACCAACACACTTTTGCGACACTACCTCCATCAACTCCAAACTTGCGCAACTTTGCACCTTTAACTCCCAAGCCACCTTGGTCGAGCAGCCAACAACTGATGCGTAGCTCCCACTTGCGTGACCCAACTAACACTTTTGTGACTCAAACACTTGCACGATGAGAGATCAAAAAATCTCTAAGTATTGAAATTAATTACAAATGAGGGGGGGTCCTCTTTTTATAGGCAAACTAGACCCCCCTGCATGGTGGCACGCAAGTGTCCTCACGACGTGCAAGTCCCAGCGCGTAGCTCCAACCGCCCTAGCCTCTGTCGCGCAAATCACTTGTGTTACCCAACCAATACTTGCATGACCTACTTTACTTTTCCATATTTTGAAGTTATGATCATGAATAACAACATGCGTGCAAGTTTTCAAACCTCCTAGGCATCGGTGCGCAAGTCCTTTCTCAGCGCGCATGTCACTTGCGCGACTGGCCCAAAACATGCACGGACCTTATCCCTTGCCATTTTTCCATGTTATGATCATGAAAAACATAAGGTGCGCAAGTTTCCTTTCCTTCAAGTACACAACGTGAAATTCTCTTTTCCAAAAACACTTTTCTCGTTTGGTCGATTTTCAGGCCTAAAAATTTGGCAAACACTGGGAAACAGCGCCACCTTCAATATTGTTGTCTGCTTGAACTGTATGATCACTTTGTTGGTACATATTCTGAAATTCCACATAGGATTGAAAACAAACAAAAACCACACTCCAATTCATGCATAGAAGACCATGGTTCCCCAAATTATCTTATGGAAAATTAATTTATGAACTATTTTCATGTAGATTTAAAGGTATAAACTGATCTTGTGGAGCGTGAATATCAGAACTGATCACACAAAGCATGAATGATCAAAGATATCAAAAATCGGTCACGTGAAGAAATACATGATTGTTAGAATATATCAAATTAATTTTACCTGAATAACACATGAATTTCAGTTTATGTTTTTAATATATAATGAACAAGATGTGAATAATAAAAGTTGGAAATTCCATAGGTATCATGAGGTTGTTCAAAATCACTCGACTGCATGATTGTCTTTGGTTCTCACGATGGGGTCACGTGAAACATTTGAAGACAAAAGAACTAGACACAAGATTTTATTCGGATATTTTTATGGGATCATGTGAATAAATTTAACATAATTAGGATGATCACATGAAGAAATTTAATCATGAGTCAAGTTATCATGTGAAGTTCTTATGATATGTGGAACATTATCACGAATAGTGATCATGTGAAGAGCATAAGGTGGATTGCTGAGGTGGTTGGATGGATGGGCAATTTTTATTTTGGATTAAATGTGGTGGATTTATTCCTATAAATAACCCCAATCCATCCCTATGAATTTAAGATGTTTTCTTTATTTTTTTGATCTATATCAAAATTATTTCACATGACCAAAAGAAAGTCATGCACTAAAATCTTGTGATATACATAATCATTATAAATTCTTTTGAAAGGATATCCAAAATAAGTATTATGAAGTGAATTATTAAATGTGTATTTAGAAGGATAGACATACCTATTTATATTACAATATCCACATAAACTCAAAAAGGTATTCTGATCCTCATGATCTGATCATGGTATCACAATCTACATGATCTAAACAAGCTCTTATGATTTACATGATCTAAAAAATGTCTTTCAACTTGTGTTAATAGAAGAAGATATTGTGAAGGGTGTCTCATGGAGTGGTCTCATTGAGGGGTCTTGTTTAGGAGTCTTACACAAAGGTGGTTTACATATCATTGACAAATTATGAACCTCAAGACACACAGAGGTGTGAATTAACTCATAATTAATTTTTAGAAGATTATACTATACAAATAGTGTGTACCCTTTCGTAGAGAGAGTAGTATGATTTTAAATTGTGATTAGTTGTAAAACTAGAGGGAAAGTGAGTATTCAATGAGATTTGTAAAATTAATGATATTTTTTGGTTTTGGAATATTAGAAAATTGCCTTTTTATACTCCTTAGAAGTATCCCAGTTGGGGTAAACCATGTTAAATTATTGTGTCTAGTTCATGTTTTAATTCCAATTTATATTGTTTAATAAAAAATGGATATAAGAGAGTATTTTTATAGAAAAAAATTTCTAAATATATATTTTGTTAAATTTTCATACATTGTTTCACTCTCGTTCTCAGTGTATTTAACATAGTTGGGATATCTATTGGTATCTATGGAAATTGTTAAAATAAGTGTTTCTCTATCAGTGGTTTAAATGGAGGTTGTTAATCATAAAGGTATTTTGTTCTTTGATCGAGAAAATTTACACTTGTGGAAGAATCATATATAATACTACTTCTTATCATTTTGTATGGATATATTTATAGGAACAATGTACGGTATTTATGCTATTGTGGATAGTGGAGTTTTATCAAAAGTAGTATTAAGTGAATTGGATGTTGATGGAAAAGATTCAATGCCTAAACAGAATCAATTTCAAACGCAGTCTAAATGAAGGTGATGTCATGTAAGTAAACACACTCCATGTGTAAAATGATACTAAATATCATTGATGGGATTCAAACATCCTGGAAGAAATATTGTAGGTTCATTGGAATAAATATGAGGATCTAGGAATAGACCCTAATGAGTCTGTAGATACATTCTTTGACTGGGTAAATGTTATCTTAAAAGACATGCATGGTCTTGGAGAAGTTCTTGAAGATGTAAGGATCTTTATGTGAATCTTCAAAATAATTACACATTAGTTCAATCAAAAAGTATCTACACTGGAAGATAAAAATATAAATGAGATAACATTGGATAACTTACATAGTAATATTTTTTCATACAAGATGAAAATTGATGATAATGAGTCTTTGGGAAAAAAATATAAAGAGGTGGATTTGAAGGACATGAAGAAGATCATTATAGTGGATGTTTAGGAGGAAGAAAAGGAAGATGTTGTCTTATAATTCCTTTCCTCAGATATGAAAATATTAAAAGTAAAGTTCAAAGAGAAACTTCCTCTAGAATGATTTCATTGTGGAAAGGTTGGAAATCATTTTGAAAATTACCCCAAGAAGTTATAATATGACAATAAAGATGAAATAAATATTTCAATGAAAAAGTCTTTAGCCTATGTGAAATATAAGAAAAATGTGAAGTGAAATTTCTTCTTGAAAAAGAATCTTCCTTCATAAGAGAATGACCGTTCAGAAGGAGGAAGACGAACTGAAAAACTGAAAATATCATGAAGAATATGTTATAGTGGAAATTTTAGGTAATCCCTATTCATGGGAATAGAGTGACTATGAAGAAGGAGAAGTTGAAGGAATAATTTACATTCGTGTTGAATTAGAAGTTATTATTGAAGAGATCGATGTTTAGAGACAAAAAAAATACAATATGGTGGTTCAAAATTCAAAAATCAATATGTAGAATAAGTAAGAAGATAAATATAATATGTATTATGAAATTAAAAATATCATATCTAAAAATTTAGATAAATTGGAAACAATCATTGATTTTAAATAGAAGGTATAAGAAAATTCCATTTAAATTGATGGTCTGACTAACACAATAAAATATCAAGTCAAAAAAATTGAAGAACATGAGGTGAAATTTGTATTCCTATAAATTAATTTAAAACATCAAGGTAAAATCTTGAATCCTAATATGATTTTGGGAATGAATGTTCCACATGAAAAATAAAAGCTGAAATTAAGATTCAAAATTCTAGAAAAACATTAAAAGGAATGTATAGAGAAGAAGATGTCATACCAGAATAAAACTGCAAGTATGATAGTTGATCACAAACCGAAGGTAATAATGGTTGTTGTTAGACCATAGGATCCCACTCTGTGGTTGAATATTGATTGGTTTATGAATTAGAATTAGAAGATTCAATGAACTTAAGGGAAAATCAGTACTGAATGAATTTTTCACATGAATACACCTCATATTATGTGTTATTGTTTTGGAAATATGGGACACACACAAAGTTTATATTCCATTTAAAATAGGTGTCAATGAGTCCATGATAAATAGATTCACCAAAATAGAATTTAGAATTACATTTATTCTTTTTATGGTTATTTTTTTGGTATATAGAGTTTGGAATCATTTCCATATGTTTCTTGTTGACAATGTAGATAAAACAAGTAAAGAAAACCCAATTTGGTTTCAAACAAAATCCCAAAGAATCATTTAATGATCTAAAAAAACAATATTAATTTGTATCATTACAAGATGATGTTGGACCATCACACTTCTATGAAGATAAACAATATCAGTCAGCATCATGTTTGAATCTAAAAACATTGATCAAAAAGAAAAGAGATGATTAGTAAGTGGTTGAACAGATTACATTCATAGAATCAAATCACACTAGAATATATATTATTGATAGTAGATGGACCTCCAATTTTCTAGGATATGAAAATTTAGTGAATGGAATTAGGTAGAAAAACGATGGTGTCCTATGATTTTGTAATGATGAAGGACTGTAGTTTATTAGCTTGAGGATATGTAAGTTTATGGGTAAAGACATGATATATATAGATTTATGGGATGTTGAAGGTCTTAGTCACAACATTCTATGTTTCAATCAATTTTGATAATTGGGACATGCTATAATCTTTAACAAAATTATATTATCATGGGAAAATATGGTGTAGTTTTTTTGTAAGAAAATTACATAAAGGGGAATCTATTGTGAGTGGAGAAGAAAATCGTGGTTTTTTATATAAAGAAGAAGAAAACTTGTTTTGGAATAAGAATCATTATCATCTGAGCCATTAATCCTGGGAAAATATGGTAAAATAAGATAATAATCAAGATATACCTAATTTATCATGTTTCCATACACATTTTTTAATGCTTGTCAACATGGGATTATTACTTAGAATACATAAAAGGAAAAATATAAAAGGTTAAAAAAAGTTCTTCGACTGGTGTGTAATGATGTATGTAGACATATTTCACCAAGAGCTGTTGATGGGATGATATATTATGAAATTTTCATTGATGATATTCATAGAATAGAAATAGATAAATTATTATCCACAATTCTAAGGGTTTTAGTTTCATAATATGTTATCAAAAGGAAATTAAAAATATTTTATATCAAAATATCCATAAGTTCCAAAATAATAATGGAACTGAATTGAAAAATATCCAAGTGGAGGATAATCTTAGGAAACATGGGACTAGGAACCAAGTCTTAGCATCTATAACTCCATAGTAAAAAAGATTGGTTTAGAGAAGAAATCAAATTATTAATAATATAGCATGAACAATGATTATGGAGAAATAAATTCCATAAAATTTTTGTAAAGAAGTAGTTTTGAAATTACTTTACATTTCAAAAAGATCCTTAGTATGTACAAATGATGAAAAGACTCCATATTATTTGTCTTATGGAAATAAGCTAGAATTGAAGAAAAAAAATTGAGTTTTTAGAAGGATGTGTATTATTCTCAATAAATAGAAATATAGGAAAATAGAATCCCATGGATATGAAGGGATATTTCACTGTTACTCAGAAAAAATAAAAACATATAAATTCATTAACAAGCGGCTAAGAAATGTTATAGAGATAAATGATATTGTTGTGGTGGAAAATTATTAGTATCATAAAAAAACATGAATGTTATCAGGATTATAATGTTGAGAAAGTGGTAAGCTCAAGGGGAATGAAATTACCTAAGTTATATTCAAAATAAGATTCAGATGATGAGTAAAATAAACTGATAAAGAAACTCAAGAGTAGAGAAGAAATTGATAGGAATAATATCACCAGGTATTATAAATATTCAATGAAGATGGGGAGGATGAATAATCTACAAAAATAATCTTTAGTACCATAGGTGGAGACAAATTATTTTGAATAATCTTTAAGATTTAGTATTTGGTTTCAATTAATGTATGAATAAATCCACCAGATAGAAAAGAATCAAACATGGTAGATTGTTTCTATGGCAATAGATAAGAATTTCATTGAGTCCAAATGGGTATTGTATAACAATGTACACTAATATGGAAAAATAATTATAAATAAATCATGACTAGTGTTCATGGAATACTCCCAAATATAGGGTATTGATGTTGATGAAACATTTTCAATTGTTGCAAGGTTGGACACAATTAAATTATTCTTTTCCATAGAAGTGCAATGGAAATTAAATTTTTTTCCAGATGGAAATTTATGAATGGGGATCTTAAATAAGAAGGTTATATTGAGCTACCATTCATTTTACTCATTCCCTAAGATGATAAATAATAATGTTAATGAAGGATATATATGGGTTGATGGATGTACGAATAGAATGGTATTCATTGCTTGATCAATTTTTAAAGAAACTAAATTTTTATAATGGTGGAGTTTATTATAATATATATGTAAATAAAGAGAGTAATAAAATTATGAATATATAGTTATATAACGATGAAATAATAATTGGTGAATCAAATGAACTGCAGTTAAAGAAATTTAGAATTCATGAATTGAATGTTTGAAATGTCAATGATTAGTAAGCTAATTTTTTTCTGTGGTTTACAGGTGATAAAATGAAAAAATGGTATATTTATTTCCTAATAAAAAAATTCTAAAGAGGTTATGAGAATATTTGGGATAGAAAATTCCAAGGAAATGACATCTTCAGTTGTTAAATATATGAAATTTTCAATGGATGGTGATTATAAAGCAGTCAATATCAATGATAATAGATATATCATTAGAAGTCAATTATACTTAAAAACATCATGAATCAATTTTGTTTCTTCCACATGCCATGAATCATGGTATAAGGGTAATCCCAAATAAATACAGTTACTTACAGAAAAAAATCCATTATCTCAATGTTATAGTGGATTTTGGTTACCTATATAATAAAAAATATCAGCAACCATTATTTGGATTTATAAATTTATATTGGGCAAGATTAGAAGACTTTCAATGTCAATATTATGTGGTGAATTATATCTGGGTAGAATATGGGTTTCTTGGATATGTAAGAAAAAATATTTCATTTTATTGATCACCAAAAAGTT
Source organism: Viscum album (assembly GCA_963277665.1). Taxonomy (NCBI): domain Eukaryota; kingdom Viridiplantae; phylum Streptophyta; class Magnoliopsida; order Santalales; family Viscaceae; genus Viscum; species Viscum album. The sequence continues at coordinate 1,711,493,946 of OY728131.1, forward strand.
AAATATATTGTGACTAATCAATATTGGACACAGTTACTGTAGATGAATCGATACCTTGAAAATATGGGATTTTAAGTGATAACTCTAGTAAAAATCCATTGTGATAACTCAATTACTATAAATATTAGAAAAAATATAGTTCAACACTCATGGAAAATGAATATTAAAATCAAATATCACTTTATCATGGAGAATATGGAGCACAATATTTTGATATAGGAGTTTGTTCATACTGAACAACAGGTTATAGATATCCTGACAATGGACTTACCCATAAAAGCATTTGAACGACATCAGATGGCTCTTAGAGATAAGTTAAATCCCCTTACTTAAACAGTGTATATACGAGACCCTATTCTCCTCAAGTAATTGTGTTACCCCACCAATATAATGACATGTGTTCTTTGCAATGTTTTTTACCACAAAGGATTGTCCTTTGAGTTCATTAAAATTTTTGGATAAATGTCTTAATTAAGAAATGGGATAATCTTTTAGAGTGAGTAGTGAAACATGAGGACCTTTAAATGTAAAAAGATAAACCGATCTTTTAATGAAGAAGAATAAAACAAGGGGGTATTTAAATTTTTTAATTCTAAAACTAGTATATCAATGAGGAATAATACAGAAAATCTGTTTCATTTGGGTTTATGATTCAAGGAGTAGACATGTATAGGTTAAAAATTAATCTTGAAGGCTGATCTTGTCCTATATTTTGGTATTGAGATGGTTTCTAGAATAAGGTTTTATAATGAAGTGATTCATTAATGAAATTTTCATGATAATATTATTTCTCACATTGATGACTCATGTGGGCTATGAGTACATGTTATGTAAGACCTTTATCACTATCTGGGGTCATAGATATAATTTTTTTTCACATGTACTTTACTTTTTTATAAGTTGATTCTTGATGAATATAAGTGTTGTCAAAAAACGCAAAGGTGAAAATTGATTGAAAAAGTACATCCTAGTTGTTCTTTTGGGTTGATTATGTTTTTTGACAGGGTTTTAGGTTGTTAAAGAATGATTTTTTTCAATGTAGGCATGATGATTAAGAATGAATGTCTGGACTGATCTTGTGGAGCATGAATGTCTGATTTCATGGAGTTGGAATGTATGATCTCACAGAGTGTGAAATGTAAGAATGTGTGGATTGAGAATGTTTCACCTTAAAGAGGGATTTTTTTTAAACTGATATCATGGAGCGTGAAATTTTTTAATTGATCTAATGCGTCACAAATGTCATAACTGATCCTGAGTAATGTGAATTTCATAATATCTCACATAGAAATCATGTAATGAACCACATGATTTTTAGAAGATCTCACGGTGACTTCAAGTGAAGAACACTAGATTTTAATTTTTTTCCTGTGAATAGATCATGTAGTGTGTATGAAAATTAAAGGCTGAAAATGACATAAGAATCTTTCTGTTGTTCAAAATCATGTGACTGCATGATTATCTTTTGATCTCATGATGAGGTCATGTAAGGTACTAGAAGAAAAAGTCACTGTCCACATGATTTTATTTCGATCATTCAATGAGATCATGTGAATTTCCTAAATATAATGATGAGGATCATATGAAGTATTTGTAACATGTGGTAGGTGATAATGTGATGTTCTTATGAAATGCGACATGAGATCACGTGGAGCGATCACATGAAAAACAAAATCCTGATTGCTAAAGTGATAGAATGTATAGATAACTGCAATTTTCAGGGATAAGGTGGTGGATTTATGACTATAAATACCCTTAAACCATCCTTAATAACATAAATTTTTTTAAGAAGTTTGATATGAATAAAAATTATTTCACATGACGTGAACAAAGTATTGCAATGTTTTCTTGTGATCTATGTAATTAGTAAAAAGTTTAATTACAGGATATCATGAAGTTGTCTCATGAAGTGTAAGTATGTGATAGGTGTTTCTATGCATAGTTAAACCTATTGATGCCACAAAACCCACATGAACCAAAAAAGGCCTCATGATCCATGTGATTTGAACAGGGTCTTGTGATCCATGTGATTTGAAGAACGTCTTGTGATAAGTGTGATCTGACCAAGGTCTCTTGATCTACATGAACTAAAGAAGGTCTCAAAAAGGGTAAATTTTGAAGGGGAAACATATATCGTTATTACAAAGGAGTACTGTGAAAATATGGTTGTCAATCATTAGTGAACCATGATCATATTGACACACACAAATGTGAATCATCTATGATTTTTTTGATAGAAGATTATGTTAGTGGATTAGTGAATTCACTTCAACGGAGTGATTAGTAATATTTAAAACATTAATTATTAGTAAAATATGTAAGATTTTGAGTTCACTTTGAACACTGTAAATTAGTTATATTTAGTGGATTTGGTATATCATCACATTTCTATTGCACGATCCATCGATGTAGCTCAGTGGGGGTAAACCAAGTAAAATTGTGGTGTCCTATACATGTTTTAATTTCCATTAATATTGTGAAATGAAAAAGAAAATATATTTTTTTCAAATGATGAAACTATGTATTAATATATAGTTTTTTTAATTTTACATACCCCAATCCCTCCCCTATCAGGGTATTTATCCTCGTAGGGAGAACAAATGGAATAGATCTGGGGTGGTTCCAAAGGATGTTTTGTAGTGTAAGTGAATATAAAAAAAATCAGGTGGCTACATCATAGTTCCTTGAGGATCCACTACCAAATACAGCATGAAAATAGCGTGGTATCTATGTTGTGCCATAGAGGGAGCTCAGGGTGGATTTCTTTACTAAAACCTTTTAAGGGGTAGTTGCTCCATGGTGGTTGGGTTGTGGAGTAGCCTCACTATTAGAAAAGTGGGAATGTTGAATGATGGTTAGGGCTATGCCATACCCCCCATATCCAAATTTATAGGAAGTTACCATGTTCCTAGGACACACATTTTGACCAAGGTGTCTATAGCATGGTCCCTCGGGCTACACTGTACAGTTCTTTATGTCAAGGAGAGTTGTGACGTGGTCCTAGGGGATAAATCATTGTCTTTTAAAATTTACCATTCCTATAGATATCCCAAACAAAAATCAAACCCAAATTTCTTTCAATTCCTCCACTCAAAACCTTATCACCCTAGGGTGGTTTATAAGGATATTGGAATCCCCTTTCAACATGGATTGATCACTGCCTTCTATAGATAATTCAAATGTTATACAAGGTTAGTACTACCACATTTTTCTACTGTTTTATCAATATTTAAACTCTTTTTATAATCATTCCCTTTTATATGATTATTATTTTTATGTCCACCATTATAATGAGTTTTTTCTTATCATTTTTTGGTGTGTTCATGGCATGCAGTTTTTAGGAGATCATAGTTTCTTCACGATAGAGGAGATCAGAGATCAGTATTGGAATTCTATTTCCATATCAATAACTTCAATATTTTGAGGTGGGAGATTCATTATAACGAACTAGGATTAATATACATGTATATCACATCATTTTAGATGAATATTAATAACATGAAATAATTAATAATTGTGGATCATAATAGTTTATTGTCTTTAGGAACATACAACAAAATATTTTAATATGGTGAAAGATCTTCAAGGATTCACAAAAAGAACTTTCCCTTTATTACTTCTCCTTAAACCCTTTTTTCATAACATGGGAAAGGGAAACATAAGAAATGGATGAGCTCAGATGCTCAGTAAGGGAAAATAAGACAGATGTGTAGGCATTAACATTATCATAAGGGTATGAGAATGTGATAATAACATCCAAAGATCATTCCATTGAAATCAAAGATCATAAACATGAATCATGGAATAAATATTGGTAGTTCCTAATAAGTGAATCATAAGGGAATCGATAACATAATCCATGGAATCAAAACATAAAAATAAGACAAGATATTTTTGACAGAAAAATATAAATATTAAATCTTATGTAAAGGCCGCCTGCCAAGACCATCATAACATGTTATGCTTGTGATAATCACCTGTGTAGCTACTTCTTACTTTGGATTCCCTACCATGTACCATCTTGATTTTTCATGGGATTAATTCCCATTTACCCTCTTGTTTTAGGCTTTGGATTACCTCCCATATACCCACTTTTTCCATGCGTAAGATTCCCTCTTATTTCAGGCTTAGGATGCACAACCGTGTACCCTATTATTTTAGTCATGGGACTCCCTTCTATGTACCCTCATAGTTCATACATAAGATTACCTCTTGTTTTGGGCTTGGGATTCCATCCCATGTACCATCTTGTTTTGGGCTTGGGATTCCCTCTCGTGTACCCTCTTATTTCGAGCTTAATATTCCCTGTTGTTTTGGGTTCAAATTCCCTCCCATGTACCCTCTATAACATATAAAACATTTATCACTACCCAATTAATTAGAGGGAGATATAGGCATCACCCCTCACATAATGAAATCATACATGAATGCTCCACAATATAACCTAACATGAATCTTATCCTAACCCATAAAAATATATGGTTTTCATAAACACTATATCCTAACCCATAAAATGAAATGGGTATCATAAAAATTTCATCATATCATCAACTATGGAAAATATATAAGTCTTATAATCATTTAATCGAAGCATAAACCATGAAAAGTAGTTTTTTTGAAAATTATATAACCCATGTAATAGAAACTGGTGTCATAAACATCATTCCATCAAAAAATAAACCATTTAAGAAAGAATATGAATGGAATTCTAAGATCATATCCACAATAAAGCATCAACATTATAAAAGTATTCCGTATTAGATGGAGAAGGATTTTTAAATATCACTAGATTAATTTCTTAATGAAAATAAACTTTATTTGAAATTCACTTTTTAAAACATAGAACATATTTAAAATATTTTTCATTATAAAACACTTCGAATACATAAAATGTAAGCATTAAATATTTTAAAACATTTCTTTAGGAAAATATTCCCTTTTCTCTGAAAAGAAATTATTTTTGTTATATAAAACCTTTTCAAAACTATTTTTATTTGAAAATAACATTGAATATATTTTGAAATAGTTTTCCTTTAAAACATAAAAATGAAACCTGAAAAACATTTTGAATACCATTTCCTTTGAATACACCATGAAAAATAATTAAGAAATCATGGAATTTTTTTGAAAAAATTATTATTTGAAAACAACATTAAAATAAAAAATATCTATAATATTAATAAAAAAATTCTTAAAAAAACATGTAAACATACAAATGAGGCTTCAAGTAAATAATGGGCATGACTGTAGGTAAGCATGTAAATGTCAAAGATTCTTTTTTAATGTAAAAATGTTTATAAATGATCCTTAATCATAAAATGATAAGGGGATTACATTGAAAACCATTTTTAAAAAGGTAATAATATAACAATTCCTTTTAATAACATAGGATAATAGTAAAATATTTTTCAAAACATTTTTGGAAAACACAATGTGTGTAAGTGTAGGTTAAATAATTATCCCATGAGATAATTAAATTAAATTAATATTACAATATCATGAAAATAATTATATTCATGATATAACATGTTAAAGGTCCTTATATCCACCTCATAGAAGAATATAGGTGCATAACAAGGCATGTCTCTCAAAAAAGGAAAATTTGGACAAAACTACTTTACTGATTTTTTAGCTTTTTAGAGATAAACAAAATCAAGTAGTGATGAAGAAATTGATCTATAAATACCCATAAATTTATGTATAATTATCATAGAATAAATTCATTAGTTTCATATACACCATAAAAAATGAACAAGTGGTGAACATGACATTGTATCTCATATATATAAAATGTGAGAAGAGAAAAACCTTACCATAAGTCTTTAATTACTTCATACCTATTAAAACCGTGTGTATAATGAATATAAGTGTATTATAAATATAAATAAGAAACATATTACAATTTATCTAACCATATATGTATCACCGATGAATTTATATTACACATTTTTTAACAATTCATTGTTAAAACAATATTTCAAGCAATACCTGCTTTGTTTATCATATGTATTTTGACTTCTTATTCTTGATCCTATAACTTAAATCAAGATTTAATTATTTAAGAAATTTAAAAAGTGATTTATATATCATATATATTAAGTGTATAAATATTTATAATAATATTTGAAATATAGATATATGAAATGTGTGACACCGTTCATGGAGAATGTAGGACGTACGTACATATGAACGATGTTTTAGGTTTATTTTACTATTGGATGAAAAAAAGCTAATTAAATATATATGTTATATATATATATTATAATTATATTGTAATTATTATTTCATATATATCATATTATATTACTAAAGTCATCCTTAATACATTCCATGTAATGTGTGAACGAATCACAGTGCTTTGAGGAGGCGGTAATCCATACGTTCACAAACAATGTCATTGTATTTACGAAAAATGGAAAACATAGATTTATGAATTAAATAACTGTTAAATAAGATTAAATACATCATATAAATCATATATATCACAATTAAATAGTTTTACATCATAATTCCCAACTATGATAGGTGGTAAATAAAAAACGAACAAAATCTTTTCATAAGGTGGTAGTTTTTTGTACACAAGAACAATAAGTTTATTACTGATTAGATGGAAATATGTGTAAGTGTAGGTTAAAAATTTAGAATAACAAAATCTCAACATATTTAGGATATTTATTTTTTTATATAATTATGGAATAATTATATTTTAGGGGGGCATAATGAAAATAAAATAAAAATATAGAGGAAAGATATTACCTTTTCTTTGGGCAACTCCTACTGGGTTGCACAAAAAGGAATCCTTGGATGTATTTCTACACAAAGATAGGAATATTGAATTAATTTAGGTATTATGGGAGTATATTTTTGGAGAGTTATTTTGATCCAAAGGGCTTGAGATGTTTCAATAAGTGGGAGGGGTGAGTTATTTTTTATAGTGGATGAGGGGTATATTCTTTTAATTTTTCGAAAAGGGAATTCCACCCACATCTTTTCCAATTAAAGTGGGTAAAATAAAGGCCCAAATGAAATAATATAGAGGAAAGGTTATAAATATGAACATTAAATGGATTTTGAAAAATTTTATGGGTTATTTGTTTCTTTAAGTTTACAGTTTAGTCCTTTATTAAGCTAATTTTTGTCTTAATCGCTCTAATTAATTTTTATCACATTAACTAATATTTTTATTCAATAAATGACGTGGAATTTTTATAAATTTTAAATTATAATTATTTTAAATTTGGAATCCATCTTTGAAAATTCATATAACATAAGTGGTAGAAATTAATTTAAATTTAATCTTACCGACTGAACAATAAATCATCTTTTTAAAGAAAATTTGTTCACAAGCTTGATATCATTATATAGCCAATTTAAATGTGAAATTGATTCAAATGATCTAAATTGTATTAATTTAATTAAATTTTCTCAAATTATACTTTAAAAAAATTAAAAAAATAATTTATCTTTATAAAAAAATAGATGAAAAAACAGCTTCAAATTAAAATTTAGTGTTTTTCACTATTCATCAAAAATACTATTTCTCAGAAAAATACAAAAAATTTACGCAATGTAAATTTTGATGTTGAGATTAATTTTTCATTCAAATAAAAATTATTAAATTTTTAAAAATCATATTTATAATGGGTTCTCCATTAAAAATCCATAAAATTACTTTTTATGAAAAAAAACATCTTTTTATTCATAAAATTGGATTTATTATTATCTTCTACCTATAAGATATACTTGACTAGTGTAGCACCCAAATAATTTATAAATATATTTAATATAGAACGCATGAAACACTGATTATCTTCAAAACAACACTTTATTACAACCTGACTAATACACATAATTTTTCCACTTATGTAATTCAAATTTCAAAAAACTGACACACACAGTTGCGTTCGGTAGGATATTTAGAGTCTGATAAGGAAAACATAATTTTTGATGAATAGTAACATACACTTATGAATAGTAACATATCCTTATGAATAATAAGGTTACTCTTATGAATAGTAATTAATAGTAATTTTTGAAAAAAATAAACATCACCCATGAATGCATAAATATAATTTAGATAACTTATAAGTTAAAATAACCATCAGAGTATAATTATTGGTATTTTTGTATTTCCTAATATTTTAATTACAATTTTATGATTCATTTAATAATTTAAAATGGATAAGTATTTTCTTAAAATGTAATCATAAATTTTTATTTTATTTTCTTATGGTTATAACATAATTTTATGGGACCTTGATTAATTTTCAAGGTGTTATAAAGTGAGTTATAGTTTTAAAGTTATTTTTTGGAATAAATTATTATTTTATATCAAAATTAAGTTAAAAATATTGAGGAAATTATTTTCAAAATATGGATTTTATTTTCTAATTTTACACGTTGAAAAATGGTTGGGGTGATTTTTTGGTAAAATAAAAATACAGTTTTGAGTTTTTAATATGTTTAATGACATCATAATGATGTAACAATTCACATAAAATTCTTGTGGAATTTTTTAATATAAAATATGATATGAGGTGTCCCATGTGGCTAATACCATAGGAAAATACCACGGAAAACCCCATGGTTTTGAAAAAACCACTAATGAGATGTCCTTTTAAATTAATGAAAAATCCCTCTCATTTACTGTAAATACCCACTCATTACTTCATTTTTATTCATTAAAAACTCATTATCCTCCATTATTTGATAGTTTTACCTCCCTCGGATCCTTCCCAAGTTTCCTCAACCCCCCAAGGTCCCAATATTCATGTTTTATTAGTTACACTACAAGGTAAGAGAATCCAACACCCTTCTCTTTTTCAAGAACGCTTTTTTATATTGATGTCTTTTAATTTTTTTGGAATATGATGGGATATGTCCTTACATATCATCCCTACTATACATATAATGTAATAATGTTTATAGAACTATTTTTTATTTCATCAAAATATTTTATGAATTTTTAAGTAATCATTTTAGGATACTAAATCTTCATAATGGATTTCTCAACTTTTATTTTATTTAGAGTTCCTTTCTTTTATTTTTTATTTACTCGCCTCGTTTAATTAAAATATTATGATAACTCCAGAACCTTACATGTACTGTAATTTTTTTTGATAATGGAATAATTCATTATCATCTCTCATTTCACATTCTTTTATACTAAAAACGAAAACAACATCTGAGATGTGTTAATTTATATCCTTAAAGGATGAGGGTTTTTCAATTTCTAAAACCTTCTTCAATTCTAGTCATGTAACCATTTTTGTCATGAAACAACCTGGGTCGACCCTAAACTGGTCACCAATTTCAGCCCACGAGAAGGTCCAAGAGGTGTTCCCAATCCTCCCAGGCTAGCAGCAGGTGCCAAGGGAATCAACCGAGTGATAATGGGAATGATTTCACCGAATATAAATAATTAGAAGTAGCAGAATAATAATAAATCAGATAACAAATAAATAAAATGAATAGAAAAACTAATCAATAACTAAAAACCGAAACTAACTAGACCTAATGACCACTAAAATCCACGTGACCATGTAGGACACTCTCTGATCCCAAGACATAACATCTCCCATGACGATTAAGATCAAACTGAATCCTTCACCTAAGAACTAAAATCAAGAATAGAGTATAGGTGTGAGTATTAAAACTCAGTATGTGTGAAGAAGTAATCTTTTCAAAATGCATTACCTTTAAATAAATAAAAATTAATTCCAGGTTAGAACTATAATATATAAAAGTAAACTTTTCACACATTTTTCCCTTTAATGAAAATCACTGTCCATTTCCCTTTTTACCATTCAAAACCATAATCTTTCCCAAGAAGGAACCATATGCATTTTTTTAGAAATAGAGATAACATTTAAATTATAAAGGGGAAATTGATTATAAAACATTTCCAAAACCGTTTTCCATAACCATTTGTAAACACTATCATTTTAGCTATGAACCACATTATTCCAGATGCAATCTCAACAATCATTCAATAAGTGAAATGGGAAATAACACACAAGAGTATCTATCCAAAAATGCATGAAAACATTCGTGCTAATATGAATGGGTGAAACCTAGGAGCTCTTGAATAGTCAAGAACATACTATACATATGACTCATCCTAAAGGCATGCCCTACTCAATGACTTCATAATTCCCTAATGTCCGACCGTCTCCCTACCTGTACTGGTCAAGGGGCCCAATCCCATAACAATAATAATAACAAAACATCTCTCTAATATGGGCCACTAGTTAATACGTAATCTAAACCAGTCCAGAAATAGTTCAATGAAAATTCCCTTACTATGCCAGGTTCCCATGTCAACATGTATAACAAAAGGGTGATCCAACCGATGCTCGCCGAGCATCAAATCACATAGACACACAAACATATATATATGCACACAACATGCATCACTCGAGTCACCCCACATAATATGTCCTTTTCCATTCTAACATTTGATTACAGGGAAGTCCTACACAATGGACCCCCATAATATACAACTCTACTAAAGAGATGGGACCACATACAAGGAGAGTTTTATTTATATAACTATCTTTACAAAAGTGGCAATTGGGACTCACATGATTTTTCTCACACCAAACTGTTTCTTAAATAATCACACACACAAAATATTAGAAACCAATAACTCACTTGGAAACACATTTAAGAAACCCAATTCACCACTTTAAATATAAATCACATTTATAAGTTCCAAAGGGGAATTTATAATAACAATAATAAGTGAATTTAATAAAACAGTTTCGTGAAATTCAAATACACATAGGGTATTAATTTATTTCACAATAAGACATTATTCTAAAAACAATAAATTTCTAACTAAATCAAATAATGGTAAAAAATGAAAGAAACCAATAATTCATTAATTTAATGGAAAATTCATAGGGTATCCTACCTCAAAAGGGAGGGGAACAAGACGAACAATTCGGCACCCGATGCCCTTGATGAAGACTACCCCACAATTATGCACACAAACACTCTTATATATATATACCCCTAAATCTGATTCACATATACCCCACACTATGAGGTAATATTTGCAAAGAGTATATGTATATATGTACCTATGTATGTGTATAAAAACCTCCTAGGAGAAACCAAACAATCTAATTAACCAAAAAGAAATAGAAGATTACCAAAAACTCTAAATAAAATTAAAACAATAAAAACTGGTAAAAGCAACCAACCTAATCCATGGTCCTATCCTCTTTGTAAAACCTTACATAATCCAATATCATTTTGAAAACATGACTTTTACCATTTAAAACCATATACAATTAATATTGAAACGTGCACATCAAGTTCAACATGCCAATGTAACACACTTTTCTTTCAAAATATCATTTCACTCTTCAAAAGTACTCATGCTGCTTTAAAACCATTTAATTTTTCAATCAAAATGAAAAAATTTCAACATCCAAGAGATATATCATAAATCAATTACAATTATCATAGTATGGACATGCCAATCAGGCCTCTAAACTTGATTTTATAGAACCCTATAGAAATAAACTTTCAGTTAAAAAACACATCATTTTTTATTAAAAGGACCATGAAACACATTTTCAATACTTAACATTTCAAGTATCACTTGAAATGTAATTCGTTAATGAATTTATTTTTAAACATCCAGAACAATTATTGTGAATTTGATGTGATTTTAAAGGGCTATCAAGGAAAAAATATAAATAACTTACATGTGAATTTAATAGAAATTAAATTTAAATTTTTTTTAAAATAGAAACCCTTTCCTCATTCCATGAAAACTAAAGTCAAAATCAATTTTTTCCATAAAAATCGATAAAACATAATTAATATTATCAATGTTTAATTAAAACACAAATTTAGAAGATAATAAATCAATAGTTCTAAAATTTAAATTTAAAAAATGGGAAATCATACCTTGAATCAAGAACAGATGGTGTGATGCTTTGTTTATGGGTTTAAGGGGACTCAAAAATGATATCTCACACCCTAAAGACCAAAGCTAAATCGATTTAGAACACAAAAAACCATATAGGGTTTGGCTAGAACAAGTGTGGCTACGAGAAAAGGGGAAATCGACCAGAAGCATAGGAGAGAGGGAGTGATGAACTTACCTAGAGATCTGAGGGAGAGGCCATGGAGAGGGAAGGTTCATTGGATAGAGCATGGCTGGCAGCACACTGTGGGTAGAAGGCACAAAGGGGGTCGGCGCCGCGAAACCAGAGTGGGGGGGGGGGGAGAATGCGATGTGGAAAAATAGGGAAGGGTGATATATTTGGTTTATTTTTATATTCTTTTTTCTTCAAATATCCATTTTTATTTTTTACTTAATTAATTTTATTTTAACTTAATATTAAATAAGTTTATTTAGTCTTTAAAAAATGATTCAAAAATAAATAAAAAAATAGGGATGTGTTGGGTCGGGTTGTGACAATGTTGATGGTTTAAACAGACTAGAATATATATATTATAACTTTTCTAAGATTATGGAATCATTTGTACATGTGGTATTAATTTATAAATCAAAATAAGTTCATTGTGATAAAAAATAACCAGTTAACCTAAAAAATTATCACTAATGTTTTATATAATGATTCATATTCACTCTTAATAACCAAATTTTTTTATATAAATATTTAATATTCTCTGTTTACACTAATAAAATATAACATCAATTATATAAAACAATTCTCATTCAGCATGTTTTTCTGTAAATGAATATAATAATCCAATCATGAAAACCAAGGAACAAAACACTCCCGAAAAATGAAATTGAACCTCTTAAACCCATCAAGAAGGCCAAGAATGAACTAAATATGGATATAATAAATAAATTAAAAAAATAATAGGTTCTATAAATATTAATTAATTAATTTAATTTGGTTATCTAGGACACTATGATCAAGTGAAGAACACTGTCAAACTTAAGGTAAGGGTTTCCTCATCTCACTTCCATTTTGGTATGGCGTTCCTTATTCACTAATATTACTTACATATGGTGTTTGTATACTTACAATTAATGTATAATATCATTAATCACTTTAATTTGGCGGTATTAAATTTATCATTTTATAATTATTAGTTTTGGGGCGTATAATTTGATTGATTACAAAGTCGTAAGGAATTTCTACCCGAACCACCATTTTCATTCAGGTTATTCTTATTCTCTACTAACCTCAATGAAATTCTTATTTATTATTATTTACTCAACATAAAATTTGTTTTAATGTTCTATACATGTTTACCAACCAGAATCCTTATTTATTTTATGTGGATTTACATGTTTTAAAAGCACCAATAAAAATTTAATCCTGCTATAAAAACTCAATTCAAGGGAACTTCTCGAATTCTTACCTGTTTTCAAGTGCACACTAGAATCTATTTTAAGCCATAATTTTTTTTTCATAACACCACTTATTTTATCATGAAAAATTATCTCGGATAATTTCTTGATTTATGAGAACAAATCTTTCTTTCCACTTTAAAATAATCTTTAATACATTCCTTAAAATGCTCTAAAATGTAATATTTTTTAAGAATATAAAGAAATATTTTTAAATGATATCACTTCAATGGGACATAATTTATTCCTAAAATATTATTTCAATACTCCAATCTTTTATTTTATGGGATATATAAGTTTATAATATGATTTCATGTAAAATACAAATAATTCTCCAAAATAAATCTTCTTTCAAAATTAAAAATTATTTTCCTCATCTCACATTAACTTTTGTGAGATATATGACTTTTTCACCACATATTTCTTATTTGTGGTGTATGTAATGACTTTTGGTATATAATATGAAGATTATATTTATGTTCCTGATATTCTACGGGATTGGTATTTTAATGGTTCAAGGTGGTATGGGTCACTTTGGAATGTTTACTGATTATTTCCTAAAAAATTATTCATTGGTCTCATTTAAAAGGATCTTCATCTATGTCAAAATCCCTATTTGAATCTTGGAATTCATTGAGATTTATCTCTTATGTTATCAAAAAAATATGTTTTTGATGTTTTTTTGATTAATTTGACTATGGTTGTGCTATCTTGATACCCTTCACCATATTACTCAGAATGGTTAGTGTTTATGTTAAATGAATGGGGAATGTTATTTTCATTTCCTATGTTAGTTTTAATATGAATTAAAAATTTTATTATGTTCACCTCATTCATTTTAGGAATGTATTGGACTTATTATGTGATGGGTGGGTCCCCTTATAGCCCCTCGAGGAATTGGTAGGTCTCTAAAGAAAAATAGATATGGACTTGGTCGAGGCCTTCCCCATTTTTAGATATGGATTTGGATGAGGCCTTAATCATATTTATGTGTCTTAGCTGAGGCCTTGATGGTATGTTTCAGAATGTCTTACATATGCATATCCTTCGTTATGAAAGTGGTTATTGAAAGCTCATGAGGTTATTTTACTAGTAGAATACCCATGATTATTCTTTATTATGGAATTATTTATTCAGAACTTATTCATACCATAATGTGTTCATGTTCATTTTTAAATGCATGTGTTTTTAGTTATTCACCATGCCTAATGTTTATGTTTATAATATCTTCAATTTTTTATTACCCTTACTAAGCATCTGATCTCATCCCTTCTTAAGTGTCATTTTTTCTAGGAGATGAAGAGGAATATTTTGATTGACTTGATGGGATAATCTTAGTGTGGTGGATGTTACCAATGGAACTTATTTGTTGTTTTTCATTTCAATTTACAATTTTGAACTTATGTATGTATTTGGTTATTCAAAACTACTAAACATCTTGTTTCTTCAGGATTTGATTCCTTATAATCATTCTAATGTATTAAAATAATGCACTTTCACTAGGAAACTAAGGTTGGGAAGTTACAGTTGATATCAAATAAAGTTTAGTAGAAAACATGGAAACTTGATTTAGAAAATGTAGATAAGGGAACAAACCCCTAAGTTAGTCTAAGGATAAACATAAAATGAAATCTTATAATCTTGGTAGGGAGTAGATTATGTGGATATTTCTGGAAAATATATCCCTCCATTGATACAACAAGTGGATGTGGTTCTAGCACAGGTGTACCTAAGAGTCAAAACTCCAACATGGAGTTTGGGGCTTGACCCGGTGTATCCTGGTACATTACAATGGGCCTTACTGCATGCCTGGATTGACAGTCCCAGAGAATATTCTTAGGATAATTCAAATTTTACTTACCCACCTTTATGAAGGATTTATGCCCCAAATAATAACCAAAGTATATGGTTCTAGGATTTATAATACACACATTTATGTTATGTGCTATACCGTGTTTAGAGTTATAGAGAGTACATAATTTTTTGAGCTAATATATAATATGGAATTGATTAGAAATGATGTCTAGCGAAAGTATTGAGAACATCACCAGTGCACGTGATGCGAAGAGTAAGAAGGATCATATATCTAATGGGCATAATCCATCATTTAAAATAAATATTGTCTCCCAAGTATCCTAATAATATGGGAAAATAGTATCATGTGTTAACAAGGTATGTAAATACTTCTTTGAATCCTATGGCTTTGAAGGTAATCAAAATAAGAAGAGGATGGAAGAGAAAAACATGGATAATGGGAATAATGAAAATATGTATTTAACCGCATGTTATAATTATGGATGGAAACACCTTCTTATATTCTTAAGAGGACATGGAGTTTTCTTCAAGTGTGGAGAAAGAATCCACCATGCTCATAATTGCAAGACAAGGAAATAATTTTCCTATATTCAATGTTTCAGCTATAAGGATATGGGGCACTACAAAAATTAATGTCCCAAGTGTCATTGAAATATAGCTCTGAAAAAGAAAATGGATCAAGGTCAATCTTATGATGTTACTACATTTGAAGTAGAAGAAATAATGTATTTATGTTTTTGGATTCAAGAACAATGTTATGATATTCTTATTATATGAATTATAAGATAAATAAAGACTTTATTATAGTACTATTTTATTAAGGATTTCAGGTTCTATGATGAATGGTAAAAAGAAAAAGTTATTCAGTAGAAAGTTAAATTTTTTAGAAAAAAATGTGATTAAGGGAAAGAAAACCCTTAATATATATCAGATGTTGAGATAATTATAATGAAATGATTGATTCGGATAATTACTGACTACCTTAGAATAGATTGTTGACTTGTCAAGAAGTGGTTTATGCTATCATCGATGGAGTTTACAAAATTTTCGTATTTATGGAATATATCCAATAACATGTATATTAATTAAGGAATACAGAAGAATGCATGTGTCTAATTTTTTTATATTCTAATTCAAGTTATTACCATATTTCAAGAGGATACATGATAATGTTATTCACATTGTTGGAATGTGAAATTTAGAGTTTCTTCATGTTGATTATGGTTTAATGATAAGTTCATCTTGGAAATTTAGAGACCTTAATTATAATGTGTTGATTAATTATCTTTTGGAATTTTTAACCATTTATGAAATGGTTTAATTTGATCATTATATAATATTTTAGAGGTTAATGTATTCCTTCACCATATTGTGTAACTTGTACTAGGTGACGAGGAATAGATATTTCAAAGTGAAATCAAAGGATTATTTTTTAAGTAGAAACATATATTTATACTCTAATAGAGTGGAATAATTCTTTAAATCAATGAAATATTCCTAAATAAAATGTTTTCTTTTTATTATAATCTTTTATAATATTGATGAATTTTTTATAGTAGATTATAACTTGGTAGTAATCAACATTCATCTCAACATGTTCAATATCACATTCCATTAGAACCTCATAGTCAAGTATTTCATCCATGTTCATGTTTTTACTTCTAAATAATGTCACCCAATACAAAAGAATAATTTTTTAACATTTTTTAGGAGGATATTTTATTAACCCTATTTTTGATCTGGGTTTCCCACAAGGTAATTTTCAAGCATCAACCTTTTACTTTCAAAGCGCAGTTTTGAATTATGAGGACACAATTTTGTTGAGGAGGGAATAATGTAACACCCCAATAATTTATAAATAGATTTAATATAGAATTCATGAAACACCAATTATCAAATAAACAACACTTTATTATAATCTAACCAGTAAACATAATTTTCCACTTCTGTAATTTGAATTTCAAAAAACTGATATACGTGGTTGAATTTAGTAGGATAATTAGAGTGTGATAATAGAAACATAAGTTTTAATGAATATTAATTTACCCTTATGAATAGTAATATACCCTTATGAATAGTAATGTTACTCTTATGAATAGTAATGAATAGTAAATCAGCGAATACAAAAGAAACTTAACCCATGAAAGTATAAATACAATTTAGACATCTTATGAGTGAAAAAACGATCATTGTATAAGTATTGGAAATTTTGTATGTCATAAATATTTAAATTAAAATTTTATGATTAATTTAATAATTTAAAATGGAAATTTATTTTCATTAAGTGTAATTTTAAATTTTTAGATTATTTTATTATTGTTATAACATAATTTTATTGGACCTTTATTAATTTATCATGGTGTTATATAACGAGTTATGGTTTTAAAGTTGTTTTTTTGGAATAAATTATGATTTTATTTAAAAGATAAATTAAAAATATTTAAGAAATTATTTTTAAAAAGTTGATTTCATTTTTTAATTCTAAAATTCAAAAAAAATTAGGGGTGAATTTGTGGGATTTTTCTAAAAAACATGAATTTTTGTGAATAATAAAAATATAGGTTTGATTTTTCAGAATGTTTAGTGAAATCATAATAATGTAATAATTAATAAAAAAATTTGGTATATTTTTGTATAGTAAAATATGATATTATGTTTTCCACATGGCTGATACAATGGGAAAATACCATGGTAATGCCCATGGTATTTCCAAAACCACTAATGAGGCATCTATTTAAATTAATGAAAAACTCCATCCCATTTACTATAAATACCCACCCATTCCTTCATTTTATTTCATTAAAAACTCATCAGCCTAAAATATCTTGTAATTTTACCTCGCTAGGATCCCTCCCAAGGTGTCCTCAAGCTCCCAAGGTCCCAACATTCATGTTTTAGGAGTTACTCTACAAGGTAGGAGAATCTACCACCCTCCTCTTTTTCAATCACTCTTCTATGTTATTATCATTTCATTTTTTTATTATGATGGGATATGTACTTCCATATCTTAATTATTGTACATACTATGTAATAATGATGAGAGAACCCTTTTTACTCTCATAAAAATATTTTATGAATTTTTAAGCGATGTTGTTAGGCTGGTGAATTTGCATAAGGGATTCCTCAACTTTTCTTTTATTTCGAGTTCCTTTCTTTTCATTTTTATTTAATCACCTACTTTCATAAAAATGTTATGATAACTCTAGTACCTTAAATGTACTAGAATTGTTTTGTGATAGTGGAATAATTCATCATCATCTCTCATTTCTCAGTCTTTTCTACTAAAAATGAAAACACCATCCGAGATGTGTTAATATATAACATTCAAGGACGACAGGTTTTCAATTTCTATAATCATCTTCAATTCTAGTGATGAAACCCTTTTTATGGTTGAAATTTACAATAATATATATATATATATTATAACTTATTTAAGGTTATGTAATCATTTGTAAATTTGATATTAATTTATAAATCAAAATGTGATCATTTTGATAAAAACAACCAATTAACCCAAAAAAATTTAACTATGTACTCTTCTCTATGTATACTAATAAAAAATAAATTCAATTCTAGACAACCCTTCCCATTTTAAATGTTTTTTCATACATGAATATATGTAATCCAATCATGAAAACCAAATAAGAAAACACTCCCTAACAATGAAATTGAACCTCTTAAAACCATCAAGAAGGTCATGAATGAACTTAATAAGGAAATAATAAAAAAATTAAAAAAATATGAGGTTTTGGAATAATTAATTAACGAATTTAATTTGGTTATCTAGGAAACTAAGATCAAGTGAAGAACACCATTAGATTTAAGGTAAGGGTTTCATCATGTCACATCCTTTTTTGTGTGACATTAATTATTCACTAATATTACTTTCATATGGTGTATATATACTTAAAATTGATGTATCATATAATTAATCACATTAATTTTATGTTATTAACTGAATGATATAATAGATTTTTAGTTTTTGGGAATATGATTTTATTTATTACAAATTGGTAAGAGATATCTACCCGAACCTCGATTTTCATTCGTGTTATTCTTATTCTTGACATACCTCAATGAAATTATTTTTTATTATTATTTACTCCACATATATTTTGTTTGAATGTTCTCTATATGTTTACTAACCATAATAATTATTTATTTTATGTGTATTTACATGCTTTAAATTCATTATTCCAAATTTAATCTTGATAAACAAACTCTATTCAAGAGAACTTCTTGCATTATTATCCATTTTCAAGTGCACAATAGAATATTTTTTAAGCTATGATTTTTTTATAAAACCACTAATTTTATCATGAAAAATTCTCATTGATAATTTCTGGATTTTAGATAACCATATTTCCTTTCCTCTTTAAAATTACCTTTAATACATTCCCTAAAATTCCTTAAAATGTTTTATATCTAAGGATTATTAAGAACTGTTTTTACATGATTTCACATTAGTGGGAAATCAATTATTTCTAATATATAATTTCAATGTTCTAGTCTTTCATTTTTTTCTATATACATGTTTATAATCATATTTCATTGTAAATATAAATGATTTTCCAAAATAAATCTTCTTTCAAAAGTAAAAATGATTAATCTCATCTCACATTAACTTTTATGAAATATATTCCTTGTTCACCATATATTTATTTCTTGGGGTGTATGTAATACCATGTGGTATATCATATGAAGAGTATCCTTATTCTCATGATATTATAAGATTTATTATTTGAATCTTTCGAGGCAGAATGGGCCACTTTGGAATGATTAAGGATTATTTTCTCAGAAAAATAAATGGGCTTATTTAAAAGTATCTTCATCTTTGACAATATCCCTTTTTGAATCCTGTAATTCATTGAGGTTTATCTATTATGTTATCATCTACAATATTTTGTTAAAGGGTTTCTGATTAGTTGGAATATGGATGTTCTATCTTAATACCCATCACCAAATTACTCTAAATGGCTAGTGTTTATGTCAAACGACTGAGGAAAGTTATTTACATTTCATATTTTAGTTTCAATATGAATGTATATATTGATTATGTTCACCACTTTCATATGAAGAACTAATTAAAATTATTATTTGATGGTTGGGGCCCACTATAGCCCCTCGATGCATTTTTAGGTCTCATGAGACAAAATATATATGGACTTAGCCGAGGCCTTTCCCATTTTGGAAATGGTTTTGGTGAGGGCCTTAATCATTTTTTGATGTCTTGGCCGAATCCTTGATGGTATGTTTCAGAATTTCCAGCATATGAATTTCCCTCATTAAAAAAATTAGTAATTGAAAGTTCATGATGTTATTAGACTAGTATAACACTTATGATTATGATTTATTGTGGAATTATTTATTTAGCTCTTATTCCTTCTATAATGTGTTCAACTTATTTTTTAAAGACATGTGTTTTTAGTTATTCACCATGACTAATATTTAGTTTTATGCTATCTTCCACTGTATTACTTTCCCTTACAGAACTTCTAATCTCACCCCTTCTTATGTTTCATTTTTACTAGGACATGAAGAGGTAAATTATGATTGAATTTTTAGGATAATCTTAATGTGGTGGATGTTACCAATGTAACTTATTTGTTGTTTTTCATTTCAAGTTGTAATGTTGAACTTATCTATGTATCTGGTTTTCAAAAACTACTAAACAACTTGGTCCTTCAGAATTCGATTCCTTATAATCTTGTTAATGTATTACAATAATACACCGGATTTAAGCAACTAAAGTCAGCGAGTTTCAATGAGTGTAAAAAATATTGATTGAATATAATATATACATATATATATTAAAACATTATTGAAAAGTGGTTTATTTAATTTTTTTAAAGAATGTTGTGTATTTAGATTTAAAAAAATTAATTTCTATGAAAATTAATTTCATTATATTCAAATTGTTAATTCATTTGATTATACTAATTGATAAACAAAAGATTAATTTTTTAAACATTTATAAATAATGTTTTCACAATTTTTCTAATATTTTTCATAACTTAAATTCCTACAAATAGGTGGTAGCTATAATAATATTTTAATAATAATATTAATCGTATATTGTAGTTTGATAAAACTCATCATTGCATGTTATGAAAGATATCAAATGAACTTGAAATTGTGTGTAACAAAATCCAAACATAGTTTTGTGTGCATCACATGTTAATCTATGTTTTCTTATAGCAGATGAATAACTTGGTGTTTCGTATAATTCAAGACAAACTTAGTGATTTCATATAATAAAAGTTATATTCAGTGTCGTGTGAAATAAAAAATATCAAAAACATTAAATTAATTTGAAAAAAATTCAAAAAATCATGAGGGGATACATTCTATCTCCCTTAAAAAGAAATTTCTCCCAAGAAATTTGTTTTGGTTATTCATGGTTTAATACTTGAATGTTCCATTCATAGAAACTCACAGTGTAAAAATGAATTCTAAAAGTCACTTTAAAAAAGGAAATTTTGAAACTTAATAGTTTTCCAAAGTAACTCATAAATTGAGTTACACATAGGATAACATAGGTGGATAGTGAAAAAATGTACATGGTAAGAAATTAGAAATAATGAAAGAGATTGATAATGATCACTGATTATAAGAAAGTGGGTGATCCGAAGCTAGTTAAAAATCACAAAACCATAAATCAAAGAACCATGAAATAGGTCATTGATATCATTAGAAATTGAAGATAATTGGAAATAAATTTATTTCAAGACCCATTTCCCTAAATTTGAATAATTTTCATGAGAAGATATAAATACATGGTTTCAAGAAAACCTCACCCTTTGTTGTTACATGATAAATTTTTAATTCAACTCTTATTCTAATAAATGATGGTGAAATTTTCATTCATAAAGAATCAGAATATCATTAAATCCATAAATATAATGATAGTTCACCTTTTCATATTTTATCCCAAAAAAGGTTATCACAAGTTATGAAATATGCATAAATAATCATATGGAATGATAATATTTTAATTTCTAAAACCCCATATAAATTTTTTCTTAAACCCTTCAATAACTTGTAATCCATATAACTCTTCTGAAAGGATGAAAGTATAGAATTATAGAAAAAACGTTACAGTATTTAAAACCATCTTCACATTGATCCCCTATATATCAGAAAGAATCTCTTATCTATCTTATAAGAAACATTTGAATACCTTCATCAATTATTATCTTGAAACATTGTAATGAATAGAATTAACATAAATCATTATTGAAAAAATCTAGGTTTCCTTATTCCAATATATTTTTAGATATATTACTTAAATCCAAAAATGTTGTAAACTCCATCCATGATAATAAAAAATACTTTGTCAACAAATACATTACCATTTATGATGTAATAAATACCACCCAATTTTATTTTTCATATCCTGCATATCTTTATCCTAACATAATTATATCGACATATTAATGTATATATTCCCTTATTAAAAATGCCACTTTTCCATTAAATCACTTTTCCGGTATATCAGAACCATTCAGCATATCCCTATAAATCATTAGAGAAAAACATAGACTCAATAATCATTACATATTTAACCATTCATATAACATAATTCATGAATCCAAATATATGAAATCTTTGATTATTATACTTCATCCTTAAGAAATTAACAAGGCTACCTCATCTAATAACATAATTCATACGTCCTTTCACATTTCACCTATAGTCTCATCATCATTAACAATATAACCATTACTCATACAAGCTTTTTGATTCTCTTCCTAAGCATTCCACTTGGTATATTGATTTTCAAAGTTTCTATTTATTCTATACTTAAAAAAATTAACATTCAAATATTTCTTAAGGAGTTCAATATTCTCAACCATTTAATTAATCAAACTCTTTATTTTTCCTTTTTAGTTACTTTCTTTGTGTCCTTCCTTTACGTAGTCAAAGCATCTTCATTTTCTTCTAATACATCTACATGGGTGATTTTTTCAATATTCTTTAAAAAAAGGAAACTAAATCTTTTTCCACCATGGAATACATTACTCAAAATCTCATGGAACTATTTCCTTATCTTATTTAGGGAGTCTAAGAGTTGGTTAAGGTACATGTTGTTAATCTTCTTCCATGAAAACAAATTAGGTGTGATCACAACTTCCTTGAATCCAATGATCATCTCATTTGATTACTAATCAACAAATTATCTGTCACATTAAATTTCAACCCATTTCCTTCTAGTTTCCACCATTGAATAAAACTAGAAATCATTGTGTGAGCATCACTTATCATAGTAAAAAATAACATAATCATGAACAATAACTTATATTATGTCTAAATTAGGATGCCCTCATTTAAATCTATGACACCTTATCCTTATCCTTATATAATACATCTCTATATAAATTCTTATAAATATCCTTAAGTATATCATTAATGTTTTCTCATAGTAGTTTACAACGGTTAACCAAAAATTTCCATTGAAACCAACTAAAGCAACCCAGCCTTAACATATAAGGATATCACATCATTTTAGATTAATATTAAACACATTATAGAATTACATGACTAAAGACCATAATAGTTTAGTGTATTTGGAAACATGGAACAAAATATTCTAACACGGTGAAAGATCTTGAATTATTCCCAAGAATATATTCCTCTTTAGTACTTCTACTTAAAAACATTATTCATAACTTAGGTAAAAGAAACATAAGACTGGGGTGAGATCAGATGCTCAGTAGGGGTAATCAAGGGAGAAATGTGGGAATAAATAGTAACACAAGGGTATGAGAACATGATCATAACGTTATAAGATCATATCCTACATATCGAAGATCATAAAAATGAATAATTGAATAAATATTTGTGTTTTATAAGACATGAGTTATAAGTGAATCGAGAGCACAATCTATGAAATCATAATATAGGAATAAGATATAGAATTTGTGGTATACACATAGTAAAATAAAATCCTATGTCAAGACCACCTACCAAGACTATTATAACTTGTTAGGATTGGTATAATAACCTAGGTACCAACATTGAGCTTAGGATGCCCTCCTGTGTAACCTATTGTTTTGGGCATGGGATTCACTCCCATGTACTGTCTTTTTTCATACTTAGGATACCCTCCCATATACACTATTATTTTGGGATTAATATTTCATCTTCTTTTAGGCTTCAGATTCCTTCACATTTACCCTATTATTTTGGAATTGGGATGCCCTCCCATGTATCCTACTATTTTATACATAATACCCCCCTTTTATCTTGTAATTCTCTCCCATGTACCCTCTTGTTTCTTTATTGAGATTCCCTTATATGTAACCTCTTATTTTGGGCATAATATTTCCACTTGTTTTGGGCTTGGGATTCCCACACATGTACCCTCTTGATCTCATAAAACATTTATCATTACCCAATGAATTATATAGGGATATAGGTCTCACCCATCACATAATGAAATCATACATCCCTATTCCATAAGATTAAAAAACATTCATTATATAACTGCCCCTAAAAATAGATGGTTTTCATAAACATCATATCATAACCCATGAAATGGAATGGGTATCATAAAAATTTGATCATATCATTACCTATCAAAAATAAATATGTCTCAAAATAATTTCATCAAAGTATGAACAATGAAGAAAATAGGGTTTCAAAAGTATATAACCTATCTATGATGAAATGGTATCATAAACATCATTCCATTAGAATATAAACCATTTAAGAAATAATATTATTGTAATTCCAAGATAATATACTTAATAAATATATAAATGCATCAAAGGATTATTTATTATATGGGTATGGATTTTGAAATATCACTTGCATAATTTTATAATTCTAATTACATTTCTTCACAATTCAATTTTTAAAACATAGAACATATTCCAAATCACTTTCTCAAAAAAGAAACTTTGCATGCAAATAAGGTAATCTTTAAAAGATTTTAAAAAATAATATGAGAAAAATAACCTTTATTATTTGAAAATAAATTCATTTCGAAACATAAAACCATTTTTAACCCATTTTAATTTAAAAACCTTAAAGACATTTTTAAAACCCTTTTTATTGAATATATACAATGGAAGCTTATAAAACATTCTGAAAACCATTTCCTTTTAAAACACCTTGAAAAGTCATAAAGAAATATTAAAAACCATTTGAAAACATTTTTCATTGAAAGCCACATTATATCGATAGATTTTACATTATATTAGGTAAAAAGTTTGTTTGAAAATAAATTTTTAAACTTTTAAAGGAATATTCCAAGAAATGGTGATCTTGATGGTGGGTAAGTTCATACATGTCGAACATTCCTTTTTCACCTTAAAAAGTTTTAAAAAGCGCCTTGATCAGAAAATGAAAAAAGGATCATTTTTAAAACTATTTGGTAAAATAGTAAAACATTAAGAAATTTTCCTTTAAAAATAATAGGACAATATTAAAAAAATGAAAACATTTTTAGAAAAAATGGATTAAAAAGAAGATAAATTTCCAAACGAAAGGTGAAATAAAGTCAGATTTTCATAGAACAATCATTAAATATCTTAAGTAAAAAAGAGAGAAAAAATTTCACTATTAATTGGGATATAACATGAATAAATATATTAGTAAAAAATTAATGATATTTATTAAGAGATATATTATAATATTTCTTCAATGTAAGCTTAATCTGAAACCATCCTGATAAATGATGATATTGTCGCAAAAAACACTTACCACTTTGGAAGCATTAAATCATAACAAACATGAGATAATAACCTTTCATGAGGATTATAATATAATTAAAATAAATATCTTTATGATATAACATGTAAAATAGAAGTCTATAAACATCATAGAAAAATGATGTTGCATAACACGAAATGTGTCTCAAAGAAGGAAAATATGGACAAAACTACATTAATAATTTTTTAAATGTTGAAACATAAAACCCAAGAAAGAGAGATCATAAAATGGATTTATAAATAACTATACATTTATGTATATGTAACATATAATAAATTGATGGTAATTTTATACACCATATAATATAAATTAGTGGTGAACATGTCATGTATCTCATAGATATAAAAAGTGAAATGAGAAATCCCTTACCTTAAGTATAGAATTTCTTAATACCCATTAAAAACTAATTTATAATAAATATAAGTTAATTATAAATATAAAACACATCCATATTAAAATATATCATACCATATATGATTCACTTATGACTTTATATTACCCATTTATTAACAATTCCATGTTAAAGCAACATTTCGGGCAATAACTGCTTTGTTTATCGTACATTTTTGAATTTTAAATATTCATCCTCTTAATTATATCATGATTTAATTATTTTTGGAATGTAAAAATTATTTACATATCATATATATTCAGTATATAAATATTTATAATAATATATTAAATATAGATATATGAAATGGAATACACCATTCTTGGAGATTGTAGACCGTACGTACGCATGAATGTTGTTTCTATTTTCTTCTCGTATTAAATAAAATAAATTAAGTGATATATATATATATTAATTAAAATATAATTATTATGTCTTATATATTATATATTATTACTAAAATAGTCCTTAATATATTCCATGTAAATTGTGAATGAATCACATCACTTTGAGGAGGCGGTAGTCTACTCATCCACAAACGAAGTGATCATATTTACACAAATTGGAATGAATGAAGGTATATATTATATAATAATTTAAGAAATATAAATAAATCCTAAATATAATATATATAATATAAAAATATAGTGTCTTTCATAATTAAAACCATGATATGTAGTAAATTTAGAAAGACAACATCGTTTCATAAGGCTGCAGTTTACCATGCACAAGAACAATAAGTTTGTTACCAATTAGATGGATGTGTGTGTAAGTTATTGTATAAAACACAGAATAAAAAAATATAAGTATATTTAATATTCTTAGGTTATTATATAATCATGAAATGACAATATTTGAAGGGGTGGATAGTGAAAATAATACCAAACTTTTGGAGGAAGGATGTTTCCTCTTCTTTGCGTAACACCATTTGGTTTGAACAAAAGGGATTCTTTGGATGGATTTATTACAAAATTTAGGATTATATATTGAATTTAGTGATGTTGGAAGGAAATTT
This sequence comes from Viscum album, assembly GCA_963277665.1. NCBI lineage: Eukaryota > Viridiplantae > Streptophyta > Magnoliopsida > Santalales > Viscaceae > Viscum > Viscum album. The sequence goes on from OY728131.1 coordinate 1,711,521,231, forward strand.
GGGAATATTGTTTCAGATTAAAATGGCTTGAGTGGTGTGAATAAGTGGGAGGGGTGAGTGCGTTTTTATAGTGGAGTAACATCTGTGTAAATTTTTGAAATGGTAATTCTACCCATATTTTTCCCATGTCATGTGTCTTCAATAATGGTCTAAATCAGATAAAAAGGAGTATAGGGTATAAATATGAATTGAAAATGGATTTTTTAAAATTTTATAGCTTGTTTTGGTTCATAGGTTAGTGGTTTAGTATTTTTTTAAGCTAATTTTTCTCTTAATTATTGTAATTAATTTTAATCACTTTCACTAATCATTTTGGTCAAAATATAAGTTCAAATTATTATAAATTATAAATAATGATTATTATCAATATATATTACATTTTTAAAATTTCCAATCACATCAATATATGAAATTAATTTAAATTTAATCACATAGATTGGATGAAAAAGTGGGTTTTTAAAGTATAAATGTTAAAACGCTTGAAATTGTTTTATATCCAATTGCAGTGTAAAATTGATTAAAATTTAGAAAATTGGATTAATTAATTTAAAATTTATCTAACTATAATTCAAAAGCAGTTCCAACATAATTTAACTATATAAATATAATATACGAAAAAGTAAGGTTTAATAAGAATTTTGTGTTATTCACTATTTTTCAAAAAATGAAACTTCACATAAAAATAACAAAAATCCAGCTAAAGTAAATTTTAATATTGAAAATTTAAAATTTAAATTTATTTATTCAAAAAAAAATTATACATGTTTCAAAAATCATATTTAAAATGGGTTCTCTACTAAAAGGTGGTAAAATTACCTTTTAGAATAATAAATCTTTTTATTCAAAAAATTTGATTTGTTATTATATTACTCCAATAAAATATCTTGGATGAGTATCAAAAAAAATTGAAAATATAATATATATGTTTTATTGAAAATAAATAAAACGTGTGTTTTTTAATTTATTGGGATTAAATTGTTTTTTTATATAGAAAAAATATTTTTCTCTTAGAAAAGCAATTTCTTTATTTTCAAATAGTTCTTTCATTCACTTATACAAATTGATAACCAAAGGATTAAATTTATATACATGTTTAAATAATATTTTCACAATTTATTTAATGTTATTAAAAACTTTCATTCCAATGGTTAGGTAGTATCTATAGTAATATTTTAATAATAATATTAATAGTACATTGTAGTTTGGTAAAACTCAGCCTAGCATGTTATGAAAGCTATCAACGGAACTCAACATTGTGTATAACAGAAGCCAAATATAGTTTTTTGTTTAAAAAAGATAATATATGTGTTTATTTTAGTGAAATAAAATCATAATGTTAAATATAATGCAATCTAAACTTACTTCTTTCAAATAACAAAAGCTATATTCACTGTTGTGTAAAATTAAAAATATAAAAAAGATTAAATTAATTCAAAAGAAAAACATCAACAAATATTGGGGTGTTACATTATTTACTTATATTTTATTTATGTGTAATTATAAATTGACTGTGGTTTATCCCTTTGTATGGTAGTGACATTAACTAAGTAAATTTCTAACTAGTTTAAGGAATGGTGTTGGTTTATGGTTGCAGTAATCATATATTGTTACTTTCCCCCATGATAACAGTTTTCCTCTTATTTTCATAGATAGTGTATTTTCTATAATATTCTTTATTTGTCTTGATTTTATGCATGGTTTATTATATTGAAATATATGATATTAGATACTGGATATAAATTAAAAAATAACTATTGGCTATCTAATGAATAAAAGAAAAGGAATGTTTCATAAATTTAGTGTATCATGTAATCTGATAGTAACAAAATTAATTATAAATTCATGTTTGTTTAAATTATTAATTCCATGTGTTCCTAGAATTGGTAAATAAAAAGTAATCCTATTAATCATTGGTGATGATAATAATAAAATTCTTGTTAAATTTTAATAGTTCTTCTATCTCTAGGGTGAAATAGACTTTATCTTAGAGAGAATGTATAAAACATTTTATAGGTTTTTATATCTACTACTGTAGGTTTCTAATATTATAATCCTATTAATAATTAATTAGTTAATTCAATATGGAATAATAACTAGTTGTTTGATAAAGATAATTCATAGGTTCCAACAGTTCTTTTTTGTTTGAGAATGTTGAATGCCTTGTGGTGGGGATCATGAGGGATCATTTGCATGTGAATGATGAATTACTTGTTTTAGGGCCTAGATTTACCAATTGATTTTGTTTTTTCTTTATGATATATTTTTTCTATGTATGTGCGAATTTATATGTGTTATGAGAATGGGATGGCTATGCCTGGTATAGATGATGTGATATAGGCAGGGAGGCTCGATGTTGTCATAATAGTTGATGGTAGTAATGGAAATTTCCATAGGGATATGTGTGATGGTGTAGGGGATAACACCTAGATTGTTAGAACTGGTTGAAGATGGGATTACCCATTGATGTGATAAATCTGGGATGCTTGTTGTTTATGAATTAGTTAAGAGGGTGGATGGCTAGGTTTCTTGTTTATCTATATTCTTTTCCACACTTCTTAAGGCAGGTGGATATTCATGGTTTCATATCTTGATGGTATATTATAATATTTTCCCATAGTACCTAGAATTTGGGAAATGTTGTTAATTTTAAATAAATTACTTACCCCATGGGGATGGTGTTCATGAAATGAAATGAGATGATCTCAAGAAACTGTGGACTCAAATTGGATTATGCCAAGAGGGCATAGACTTCACTTGTTGGTTAGTGGAATGTATCTGGATTAATTTTTATAGTTAACTAATGTCTAACTAATTAATAAACATAAAGTGAATTGTTCAATGAAAAGAAAATTAATTTAATATTGATCATTAATATGATTGTGTACTTATATGATATCTAGTTCTTAGTAGTGATAATGGAGAGTTTGAGAAATGTTTTCTATAGTTGAGTATAAAAATAAGTTATGGACATAGTGTGGTTGTGGTCTGTATTGTACCCTATATGTTTTTTGAGTTCATACACTACCCAACTCATGTTATTTAGGGATATTGACACCTACACTAGTATAATAACTACTTATAATGTTTCCTTTTTCACATCAGTTATTTAGAATTAACATGACAATCTTCGATTTTTTTTCATGTTAGTTTTTACATAAACCAACCTAAAAAAGTAATTTTTCACATCGGTTATTATAAAAGTGAGATGAATTGTTCATTTTACCACCTTTTTATGTAGTTATATATAAGCAGATGTGAAAAATAGAATTTTCAAATTGTTTATATAAAAGCAGACATTATATATCTTTTAAAATTTTATGAATCGTTGGTTGATTCATTTCGGGGTATTCCATTCTCATGATGTAGGTCTCGTTTCTCTCTCGAACAAGACCTAACACTCTCATTTATTCAATCAGGCGGTCCGATATCGTATTATGATCATAATATAGACTCTAGTTTCATTGGACTCATCTTAGGCATCGAAGATATATCTGTTCATATCTAAAGTAAGCCTCACACATTATCATTTCTCTCTTTTTTGTCATTATTTGGCACAGAAAACCTAACCATTGTTTTTTTGATTTTGTGGACTCCATTAATACATTACTATCTGCATACACCATTTGATTTTTTTAGGCTCATCATTGCACATTTTATTATATATCTTCTCATCTCCACCTTTCTCACATAAAGGTTCGAATATATTTTAGGATGTATAAATTAGTTTTTTCTAATTTTATTTCTAGTATGAATTTGTTATTCATATTTAATATATATTTACATGCTTGGATTACATACATATTATTTTATAGAATATGTAATGCTAGTATTTTGATCAATTTTTCTATTATATATGTGTATTAGTTTCTTAATATTCAAATCTAGTTCAATAGAAATAATTTTCGTAGGAACTATTTTTAGTTTCATCTATTTATAAATAGAGATTCATTAAAATATTCCAATGGTTGATGATATATATAAATATCTATCTCCCTAGTCTTATCTCCCCAAATTTGAAAGGATATAGCCTCATCCCTAGGAAACATTTCCTTCCTTAGTGAAGATTCATATTGTATATGTATGTTTTCCTCAAACATGGTTTGACTAAAAGGATATAATATTTACCATTGAATTTGGGGCAATTCTAAATAGAAGTATATTTAGTTTCACAATAATTTGAATAGCTTTTGGAAACTATAAACATAGAAAGAGGTTTATTATTTATTTTCTGCACTTTTTTAAATAACTCTTATGATTTATTAATTTTAAATTTACCAATTTTGTGTTACCTTGTCATACAACAAGTTTTTTTTGATAGATAGACAGGGGAAGTTTGTGACGATGTACTATGTATGATTTAGTCACACACTAATTATTTCATGTTTGTGTCCCCTGATTAATCTTATTTTTTCAACATAGAATCATTATCCTCCATGTATATATTTTATATATTTTTAACTGTATATCATTCTATATATTTTTATAATTTCATAAGGTTATATTCATTTTTTTATTTTTGAAATTTTTTAAAGGAATATTTTTCAGTAATTACATTCACATAAATGAATTTTCTCATCAAAAGTTTCTGTTTTTCTACTAATGTTTCCCATATTTGTCTTCTGTATTTTTTTATGTCATTTATAACCTCAATAATGTAAAAATTAACCTCTTTGTAATAAAGGATAAAAATAAATTTAAATGTAATATCTTATTATTTTTCAATTTAATTTTTTAATCATATTATAATGTAATTTTTATCAATGTAAAAAACATTTAATGTTTCTTATTCTCCAAATTATATGTACTATAGTGACACCACGCAAATATTTTTTTAGTATGAATTATGATCAATTTTTTGAAATATTTTTTAATTTCTCCAAATCTATTTTCTCTTATTCTTTAAATGAACTTTGTGGTTAAGTGGTAACCTCACAAGAACTAGATTCATACCAAGACACCATATTTAAAAATTCAAAACCCAGTGAAATATCCCAATTTGAAATTAAAATTAACCAGGAATTATCCCATCACTGCTGAGACACCTAATGTCATGAAACCTCTAGCAGCGAGCCACCTCAATCCACACCCCCTAATAGATGAGTTCACCATGAATCCTCAAATTCTCTAAAACAGAACCATCGACCATTAACCCACCACAGTATCAGGTCACCATCAACGAAGGCCCTAGTACACCCGCAGGAGCCACCCATCAAAAAACATCATCTTTGTAGTAAATAAAACCGTTTTCTTCACCAAAAATATACATTATTTCCACTTAAAAAAGAATCAAAGTAGAAAAAAGGAGTGATAAAACAAATAAAAACTAATCCAAATAAGAAAAACACCATTTACAGAAGACCACAATGCCACTACGCCCACCGCCACATTCCCAAACCACCATGAACAAACCAACTCACATGACGGAGATGGGGTCATGCTGGTTGTACCTTGCTAGAAGAGTAGGGGTGAAAGTGAGGGGTGAATGTATTATTTCCCCCTAAAGTATTGGAAATTTATTACGGTATTTGACACCCTATTATCATTAATGTGGTTATAAAATTTAACATTATATTACTTTAAGAACTTAATTATGAATGAAATAATCTACCATTTTCCCCTATAAATCATTTTTACCACCAATGTATTCTTTTAAAAAGATATTTGTTTTTCATATATATTTATTATTTTTTTATATTTATTATAGATAATAATGAATTTATGTTGGATTATAGAACCTGAATGGGTGATGAATATGAGGAAGGTGCTGATGGTTTTTAGAATTTGGAAAAATAAATATTCCAAACAAATTTTTTTCTATCATTAATGGAATTTTTTAATTTGAATAATTTTAAAAGTATTGAGAGAAAATTTAATTTAATTAATCATGGTTTTTATCTGGGTTATATCCCATAGATTTGACATGGTGAAATTGGTCGTAATTTCAAATCTATTGATGATGGTGCTTTAAAAGATGATAAATATGATCAACATGAGTAAATTATTCTTCATATTGAAGTAGAGGAAATTGGGAAAGAACAATAATTTTATCATTTATATGGTGATGTTGAAAAGCCATTATATCCAGGTTGTACATAATTTATGGTTTTATCGATGGTGTTGTGATTGATTAAATAGATGGTGAAACATGGATGGAGTGAATATATATTTACATAACTTCTAAAATTATTGAAATGAAGTCTTCTTAAAGACAATAATATTCCAAATTCACATTATCAAGTGAAGAAAATATTATACCAGATGGGATTAGGGTATAAGAAAATATATGTCTGCTTGAAAAACTATGTGATATATATGAAAGAATATGAACTTTTGTCACAGTTTACTAAATTTCGGATGTCATGGTATAAGTTGAAATAAAATCACATTATAATTTAACAGTTACAAAGACCCATGTAATGTAATTTGGGTATCTTCCTATAATTACTTATTTAAATATTTTATTTAAAATTATCTTGAGGAGAAAATGTAATGATGGCTTTAAACTGATAGGATACGTGAAGGAAAATTTAAGAATCTAGTTGATTGTCCACAGTAGAAGAAAATTGGTCACCGGTTCCCTACATTCAGAAATGAAGTTACAAATATTAGGCTTGTACTATGCATATATGGAATAAATACATATCAAATCCTTAATAGTACATATAGTTCAAGGGCTTTTTTATTAGTAATTTAAAACTTATGCCCTAAATTTCTCAGGAAGTTGAAATATTTCATGTTGACCTTAAGGATCTCTGGAAGAAAAATACCCAGAAAATATATATTTTTTTTCTTGTCACCATTAATTTTTGTTTTGAAACCTTTATAGGATAAAGTTATTAGGGTGTATGAATATTATAAAATGTAATATTTTCAACGACATGTAATCAATATGTTCATTATTAATGACGTACCAGTATATAGAAATTTTTTTAGATATAAGGTTAAGTGGAATAAATCTTGTCAAATTTTTTAACAATAGACCTCATATTATCAACTACATCATGGGAGAAAAAAGTATGAATGGGTCATCAAATGTTTTTTTCTTATGGATCACTCTTATCCAAGATTATAAAATTAATTCAATGGCTCACAAGAATTTATTATTGATACAAAACCTTTTTCCTTCGATCAATATTTTTGAGAGGGTGAAAAACATTGATGTGACATTTAAAAAGAGATAGAAATCATTTAATGATAGAATAATTTTGAAGAAATTGTAAATATTTTTTGAGCTACCATATTAGAGATATCCTGAGGTAAAACATATCATTGATGTCATGCACCTGGAGAAGAATATATACGATAGATGGATTGGAATATTTTTAGATATTAAAGGAATTACTAAAGATTGTTTGAAATCACGATTTGATTTACTCTAAATGGTAATATGTTTTGAGTTAGCTCCTACTCACAATGGAAGGATAAAATTCCTTACCCATCTTGTTATACATTATCCAAAAGGGAGATAATTAATTTTTTTCAATGTCTTCATGATATCAAAGTGTTGAAGGGATATTCTTAAAATTTAAAAAAAATTGTGTCTTTAAAAGATTTGTAGTTTATAGGTATAAAATCTCATGATTTTCATGTCATGTTGTAACAGATACTACCAGTTTCATTGTGTGGAATATTTCCCATATATGTTAGAATTATTATCATGAAGGTGTGTTACATTTTAAACTCAATTTTTAGTAAGGTTATTGATCTGAATTCTTTTAAAATTTTGGACAATGAACTAGTTTATAAACTTTTTCAATTATACATGTAATTTCCTCCATAATTTTTTGATATCATGGTGCATTTAATAGCTCATTTGGTGTGATGAATAATGCTTTACGGACCTGTATATCAACATTAAATGTATCATTTGGAAAGGTATATGAAGTTTTTAAAGGGGTATGTTATGAATCTCTATCAATATAAATCCTCCATTATTGAGAAGTAAATTTATAATGACTTTGCAATGTTTTGTACAAGTCACATGTCTACAGTGGAGAACATTGGTTTTCCTATATCTCTTCATGAACGAGGCAATTATGAGGGAAAGGGGATCCATGAATTGTAAGTAAAATCATTGAAATGTAATGAGATAAATAAGGAACATTTATACATCATGAATAACATCGATTAATCTCAACCATATATACCATTTAATATTAATGTGTTTAAATATTTTTATCCAAACAAGAAAGTTATATGGATTTTGAACAAGCATAAAAAAACCTTTTTTCCACGGTTTAAATAGATTGTTCTTGGTAGATCAGATGCATATGAAACACTGAGATGGTTAGTGGGAGGTCATTGTTTAAATTTGATAACATGGTCTGGGTATGATATTAATAGATATACATTTTATACCAAATATCAGGACAATAGAAGTGCAGTTTAGAGTAGTAGTATATTGGTGTTTACAGAAACAATGCATCTGTTGAGTGTAAAAGAAAAAACCAATCCCTACAATAAGTACAAATTATTAATTAATTAAAGAAATTTGGGAGGTTGATTATAATAAATTTCAAGTTCATGGGATAAAATGAAAATGGTTTATTAATTATAATAGTTTAAGACATAATGAATTTGAAATGAAACCTGTTAATATGAATAAATTCTAAGACATAGTTGATCCTTTTATCATGGAGACACATGAAAAACAAATTTTCTATCTTCTTGATTGATCTGATATGCAATTTTATATTTTTTTTAATTGAAAAATATTATTTTAGTGATGATAAACATTAGGAAGATGATTATTTATGTGAGATCCATACATCCATAGAAATATTAACAGTTAATATAGATGAGAATGTTGAAGACATTGTTCGTGCCCTACAGAACAATTGTGGAGAAGGAATTTTGGAAAACAATCCATTAGTACATTTATATTATTAATTGTTACATATATTTTTTTATCGTTTACTTTTTAAAATTTCAAAAAATGTTTTATATTAGAATTTTATTTTCTTCGTAAAATCATGTAATATAATTAATAAGTTAATTATTTATTTTTATTTTGTTCTATTTTTTTACCGTGTTTACTATTACATAACTTATCTATTAATTTATTTGGTTAAAAAATAATTATTTTAAATCTAATATGACAATATAAAAACAAAAATATGTTATAATAGTATATTCAATGATTCAAAAAGAATTGTTTATATTATTTAAGGATTTCAGAGGAATGAAATTATTCAGTGATGAATGTTTCCTTACCTTCAAGAGTATGAAACATATTTCTCAAAAAGTGTTCAATATATCTTAACATAGTAACCACACAAAAGAAATTTTCTTATATATTAGTGGTCATTGGATTTTGGGAGTTTTTTTGTTCAAGAGAGAAGACACTTTACTAGCTATTTACTATCCATGGACAAGTGTGAGAATTTTTTTGGAATATATTGAATATGTAAGTTTGATTTTTTAGTAATTTTTTATTTTATAATGACTTAAAATTATTTTATTCACATTTTTTTCAAATAAGGCATGGAATTTTATTAGAGAGACCATGTTAAAGGAGATATCCAAGGTCAAATATGTAAAACAAAAGGTGAATTTTCATTTACAATTACTAAATTATTGATCTATTATAATTATAGGTTATTTAGAGCTGGTAAAATATTATAAATAATAATATCATAAACAATAAGACATAAAAGAATGTGGATACCATGTTTTAAGATTTATGTATGAATAATTTCAACTGGGGTGGTTACAAAGTTCAATAAGGTTAGATTTGTTTTTAAACAATTCATTGGTATCTCATTTGTTTTATTTAGAATACATACAAGTTAAATTATTTCCTTATAATTGGTATATTTTTTTATGACCCTTTCCCCAATAGTATATTAGAGTTGAGACACTTAAAAAATTAATTTTTGAATCATTTCAAAGGTTTGATTATATTTTAGTTTTTTGTAATATATATTGTAAACTTGAGAGTTTAAATTGTAATTTTCTTGCTATTTTACTACTAGTTTAGTTATTTATTGTTGTTCTATAATCTTTATTCTTGTTTCTACTAGGGAAAGGGGTGGAATGAAACATTAATTTTTAAAAAATAAGTTTTCTCTTCAGTTATTTGATAATTGATTTGAAAAATCAATACCATTGATTTTTTACATCTAGTATCACATAATCGACATGAAAAACATTCTTCTAAGTTGGTTATTTTATAAAAATGTTGGTGAAGAAAGTTTTACTATTAATATTTCAAGTTTTTTATTTGATAAAAATATGTGAAAAATAGATCCAATTGATATTTCATGTTAGTTATTTAAATAAATGATGTGAAAAAGGAATTATCTATGGCTTTTCACATCAGTTATCAAATAACCAACATGAAAATATTTTTTACATTCTAGTTATTTTAGGAAACCGATGTGGAAGAACATTTTTAATTTGTGTTTTTAAATAATTGAAATCAAAAAAAACCACACAAAAATTATTTAAAATGTCATTTATTTTTAACCGACATTATAAACGTATTTCCAACATCCTACATAACCATGTCACCGATTGACGAACATTAAAAACCAATAAAACCCAATATTAAAAGAATGGTTATCACTAGTGTCGATGGATTATGAGAAGGTGTTTCTTCCAACATCATAGTGGGGGGATGGATGACTGACTACTCGCCCAACTCTAACTCTCTTCTCTTGGGAGTATTATATACTAGTACTGACAGTGGTTATTTTACCATATATATGTGTAGATGGCCATGATTTCATCGGGTTATTTCACACATATTACTATCAAGATATAGTATTAATGGATTAATATAGGTGTGACAGGTATAAGTTGTGATTGATTGAGGTACCTTACATAGAGTATGGGTTGTGATATATTGAGGTATAATACCCAACTTATGATAAAAATTACATAAGATGTGGTGGATCCCGAAAACTACTTGGTTACTATATATAGATATGTTTATGGGATGAGATTCATGATTTTCATGTTTTTATACTAAGCCAAGATGTTTTCGGGTTGGATTACTTTTGAAGGGAGATACTCAGGATGTGTGAAATTTTGGAAGAACAAAAAACTGTTGTGGAAGTGATAGTGGGGTACCCATGTGGATTTATTATTATAATATGAATCCTTGTATGTTTTAATTATTTATAGATATCCATGGTGTGACTAGGAACTTAGTATAACTGTTTAGGCTATGTGTTATTTTTTCTTGTTGTTCACTGGGTTTAATATTATTTCTTTATCTATTGCATAATAGGATTTTGGGAGGATAATATTGAGTATATAGTTATTATCACCCCATGAATATATAAGCTATTTTTATAGTCATCATGACTAGTTTGGATATTTTTTATGATGTTTACAACTTGTTGTTTTTTAGGATCTATTTCGTCTTCCTGGTCGCTGTAGAGTTTTTATTTTTGGTACATGTATTTTTCCATCTTGTTGTTTTAGTCTTGTATGAAATTACATGTATATACTGGGTTTTCTTATATATGTGTGTGTGTCTGTGTCTGTGTCTGTGTCTGAGTAAAAAACATTTAGTGTATTTAACCCTCTCTTCTACATGTTTCTATTAGATGTTAATGCCTTCCATTTATTTTTATGATATACCCATGGTTATAGTTTTTAACCTAAAGCCTATTGGTGGTAGGACTCGATATATCAATATATCCCTCTCATATCCAACCTTAGAGGGTTACTCTTTTTGTTGATGGGTTTGTGACATAGAAATTTCCATGAAGGGTTCCGATGAAAAATGAAATTCACTCTTTCTAGAGTTGGTAGTCTGAACTTACGCTCAAATAATGTTTCCATTTATCAATGATTGGTATAGAAAGAAGGTTCATGATAAATTATCAGTTTAAAATCATAATTTTGACATATTAAATATATTCATTCATAAAATCCATTTTATTATTTTGTCCATGATATGTGATGATGAAAAATGAACCACATCGCTTCGAGTTGGTGGTAGTTCGCATGTACACATGATCGATGTTATTTTTTTCTAAGTGGATGGGGATGAATTAAGATTGTTTGTTCCATTTATATAATAAAATTTTATCAATGTAATAATAATAAATCTATTATAATAGAATATATTTTTGGGTGGTAAAATAATAAATTAAGTAAGAAAAAACTAAAGGGAAGTGAGATAATTATGTATAATAAATTAATCAACTATTGGAAACCTCTTTAATATTTGAGGTGTTTTTGAAATGTTAATTTACCACGGTCTAAATAAAATAATAGAGGGTTAAATAGAAATAAAATAGAACAATTTCATGGATATATTCATAAGAATAGTGTGTTAAGATGTGGTGGAAGTGTGATCCTTTTATAAGAGAAGAAAAGAGGTCTTTTTTGAAGACCCAATATTTTTAAAAAGTGTCCTGAAACTAATCAAGTGTCAAAGGATCCAAAAGGAAAAAATAATAGATTTAAAATTGTATTTTGTTATAAAATACTCTTCACCATTCATTTAGAGAAAATAATGATTGATTTAGGGCTTTTCTACTTATTTTTCAACTTTTATTATAATTAACCTTTTAACGTGGTAAATAATTATTAACCTTGGAAATTAATTTTATTAGCCAAAATTAAAATTAAAATTCCTTCCAAATTTTTTTATGATAATTTAAATTTTGAAACAAAATTATTAAAATAATATCTCTAAGGTTAAGAAATTTTATTTAATAAATTTTTCACTATATGCATAAAAATAGTTTTTAGAAAAATTGTTTTTTTATGAATAATATTAATTTTAAATTAAAATTAACAATGTAATTAATTTTAATGACATAAATTTTTTTATTTTGAATAAAATAAAAAATGACTTTTAAATAAATCCAAAACACAATTTTACCACAAAAAAATTAACTTATAGAAAAGTTCAAAATTATTTTAAATTTGGATTAAAAATATAACCTATGTTCTAAAAAATAAACATTGGTTTTATAAAAAAATTATATGTTTAAGGAAAATACATGGTGAAATTTTTGGTCATTACAAAAGATCTTTATGTGTCCCCTCCACTCAAATTCTATTATAATGGGGAGAATAATCCATACTCTATCTCATAAGTAATTTTCACCAAACCCCAATCCAAATCCCAAACCAATAATACAACTTATTTCCTCAAAGAACCTAATTTTAAAACTGATAAGGCTTCTATTTCTAATTACTCATGATTTAATTGATTATATAGAATGATATGGGAATAGACACTAAACAGAATATAAATTTATATCTAATTAATTTCTAATAAATCATGTATTTTTAATTATTATACTTCTTTTTAAGTATAAAGTAGACTCCATTGAAAGCTTGACCTATAATAATGTTTGTTATTTTGGAAAAACTATCTATATGTCAACCTGATTAACTCTTCCCTTCAACACATCATAGTTAAATTTTTTAATTTATCTCACACATTCTTTATATCTATCATATATTCTAAATGTGATTTCCAAAAAAAAAATATAGAACCATTGGAAAATGTTATCTAACTTCAACCCACATTCACATTATTAATTTATTGGAGGACACATTAACATGATCCTCAACCAATAGGATAAGAAAAGGGGACTATTTATTATGTAAAAGTGGGGAATGATTTTAAAGATATATTAATGGAAAAAAACCTCATTGACCCTTGGTACTTAGGTGATAAATTCACATGGTGAAATAAATAATGTGGTAATAGGTGGACTGGGATCAATATCAATAGGTACTTATCAAAACATTAAAATATTTCCTCTTATCCTCACATTTCCATTTATCATTTTGTTCAATTCCTTTCTAAACATTCCCTATTGTTGATCAAACCAATATACTCAATTGATGGTCATTACTATAAACATTGGCCTCAGATAATGAGTTCTTGAAAACTATTCATCTATCATAGAGCACACCCATGAGTGGGAACCCAGTAGTTTTTTATTAAAATAAATTCAATTGATTGAAATGTGTCACAGTTTGTTGGATTGAAATATTTTCACAATATCATACCAATATTGAATATCTAGAATAAAAAATATACCAGGTTGACTCTCAAATTCATGTAATATTTGATGGTGATAAATTTTTCATCCTATCTAATAATAAGAAAGTCTTATAAGAGAGACTGTTATAATAAGAGCAGTGTGCTAAAGAAAAAATTAGAGCACTCTGGCTCAATGAAGGATATAGGAAAACTGCCTTATTTCATGCATGAATTAAATAATTTAAATTCAATGGAAACCTCAATATGAAATTAGAATATGTATCCTTCACTATTAATGTAGAGATAATGGGTACCTTAGTTTTTTCCTATTTTAACAACTTACTTATAGTTTCGAGGTTAGAGATAAGGAGAGGGTACCCCAAGGAAGTTGAGAATGGTTAGATTATAAATAATATTCCTTGACCCACTTATGAACATAAAAGTGGCGTTATTTCATCTATTCCAAAATAAGTTGAAACTTGGGATTTTATCAAAAATTTCAACCAGAATATCACTCAAAGACCAAATGGATTTCCAAGTTTATTTTATATTGCGTCATAAGAGATCATAAAAAAGCGGTTATTGTGGTTTTGTAGGATTACTTAAAAGGGTGAAATTCCCTAGAGACTTTATTCTGAGTGTTCTTGTACTTATTACCATGGGGAATCACCTAATATAGTTATACTAGTTTTGTACTATCGATATATGTAACATCTCATAGATGTTCCCCACCAAAATCCTTAATAAAAAATTCTCATAGTATCTCCCCAACCTAGACTCGGAAGAACAACATGGGTTTTTTAAGGTTAAGAACATCCAAGGTTCCATCATATTGTAAAAAGAGACTCTTATTAATATAAATTATAATGTTATAAGTACTAAAATCATAGTGAAAATTGATGTGTAAAAGGATTATTATATAGTGTAATGGAATTTTATTTTGAGGCTCCTTAGACAATGTGGTTTCTAAAAGTGGGTATATGTCTTTCTATTGCCTTGCTACTCCATGTGATTGTTTATCTCTTATATGGGAAGAAGTTTTTGTTTAATCATGTCAATATTTAGCCTTTATAAATATGATACTATTTCTCCTAGAACATTCATTCTAGTGAAACATGTATGTAATAAGGATCTAGACAAAGATATTTCAAAGAGGGAGTTGTTTCTATAAAATTGTAGATGTAGTTTTATAAAAATATTGTATATCATAATTAAAGAAGATATAATATTATTTATTAATGGTAGGAATAAATCTATAAAAATCATTAAATTAATGCTAGAAACTTATGGTAAGTGGAGTATATGAAAAATAAACACTATTAAAAGTAATGTGTTTTAACTCTAACAAATGTTATACCAAAATAACATACCCAATTGGGAAATAGATTGGTTTACAGAAAATAACATACCCATGATTTATCTTAGAGATACATTGACTATAGGTATTATGATAATCAAATTATTTTATGATCTAGTAAATATAATCTTTTTTAATATTACAAATTAGAAGAAAAAAATCTTTCATTCTATGGTAGGATCACCCTCATTAACAACATTCTCACCAATATTACTTTGAATGTGTCATCAATTATTTGTTTCTAAAACCTAATAATCAAGAATTTTTAAAATAAACTAAATGGATTCCTATAGTACTCTCAATAAAAGTGTATATTCCATTTGGAAAGTTGAGCATGTTTGGTTAATCTTTTTAATAAAGGAGGGATCAATATCATAAGTATTGGGGAATACATGTAATGAATGTAAGATATACTAGACTAATGTGTAGTTTTAGGTTAGTCATTGTGGTCAAGATTCATTAAGTACAAGTCTAGGAAGATTCCAAATTCATTATATAATTGGATATCAATGAGATCCCCTCTATAGTGGTGTATTTAGGGAACCTTTCATGCTCTTCTTAAGAACTTACATAGGATAATAGGACATGGTGACATCTCATTCTATGAAGAAAACTATTCTATTCATATTACCTTCTTTCTAGGGTGATTTTATACTAGTATGAGTGTTTAGATAGCCATGTATCACATAAGTCTTCTTAAATATGTCCTTGATAAATTATGTGAGGCCTTTACTTACAATATTATATTTCTTGTTAAACCTAATCATTATGAATTTACTCAATCAAGTTTAGTTGATTTCGATCCTCTAACTATCATAAAATTGTCTATGTATAGTAAGGATCGAAACCCTATTATTAATATTTCGTGAAAATAATCATACCTAGAATATATAGTTTCTTTTTATGGAGCATTAGGCATTGTGTTATAACCATAGATAATCGAATTCAATACAAGGGAGTACATAAATCTCTTAAATGATTATATTTATTTAACTCTAAAATAGTGTTTTAGGAAGAATTTTTTATGGAATGAAAATGGATTTGTTTTTTCTAGAAGTACCTTGGTAGTTTATGTAAATATATATAGAACTCTGTTAACATGAATAGTTTTTAAGTGCTTAGTTTCACAGTGTTTATATTGATAATATATAAATGGGAGGGATCACAATTTGGTTTTCAATGCTTGATAATAGGCCCTCTGGGAGGCATGTAATAAGTCTAAAAACCATGGAACATAGTTTTTTTAGACTAAAAAATGTGATGATAGAACTCTGTAAGGCTACTGGGTGACATGGAAGGTGCTTACCGAGGGGTTCAAACTCAATAACAATTGTTCTTATATTAATAGTGTCATGTGAGGGGTGGTATAATTTATGATTCTACAAGCTTAGTTATGTTTCCATAAAACATATAAAATTGGTTGGGGAACTCCATAATTATTAAATCCCAGAGTATATTAAATTGTCATCTTATTTGAATACTATACAACACCCCCTTGAATTATATGGAATCTAATTCAAGCTCACTAGTTAAATTCTTGTCAGGTTTTTCTCTAATTCACTGGTATATCATTAATTTCATTAGGTATTCTAAGAGATTTATTATACATGACGTGGTGATTCTATAAAGTTGGTATGAGGGAAAAATTTGACATAACTTTTGGCTACTAATGGTGATCCATATGAAACTATTTATATACTTACTTCAATAAGATTTGTAACCCTTTAAAATAATAAAAAATTTAAAGGGGATTCAGACATGATCTATTACTTTATACCCCCTTGAACTATGTTATGGTGGTTCCTCCCTTGCAATAAATACATATGATTGTTTGACCAACTCATAAAGTTGAAAAAGAACTTCCAATTTAGGGGAATAATTCCATATAATACTTAGAAAGGTTGTAAGTCTATAAGTGGTGAAATTTCATAGTGTACCAATTTCTATTATCATTGATAGAGATTCTATATTTACCTCATGGTTTTGGGGGGGAATTTAAACTATCCTTGGGGAATCAATTAACCATGATCATGGAATACCATCCCTAAATGGATGTGAATATAGTGCAAAAAATTAAAACACTATAAGACATGCCCATAGCATATGTGATGAATTTTGGTGGTTCTTAGGAAGACCATTTACCTTTAGTGGAGTTTTAATATAATAATAACCATCAAGGGATGATTTACATGGACCTATTAAAAGAATTATATGGTATTAAATGTGGGTATTTACATTATTGGGTAGAGACTTGTGAAATATATCTTCTAGGACTATGTCTTGTAAAAGAGACTATCAAGAAGATTCATTTGATAAGGAAAAGAATGGAAATGGAAAAAATATATAAAAATATTATTAAATCATGTTCATAATCTGTTATCTTTTGAAGTTATAGATCACTTACTCTTTGATTATATCTAATATTATGGAATCACTATCTTGGTAATAAAAGGATGCTCTCTCCCCATTACTTTATGTCATTCATCATTATTAAGAACATTAGAGATGTTTCTTATTTCATTGATTTACCTTAGATATTGATCTTAATGATTGATTATTTTCATATATCTTAGTAGAAAAAGTATATTATAGATCCTTCTGAAATGATTAGTTTTGTACACATTACTCAATAACCAAATGCAATATTTTTCACCCCTCCCATGATTTGCATTTTGGATAGGAAAGAAAATAACTAAAATAGAAGAAACATATATTTGATTCATGTTCTATGGAATCATGGTAGGTATTGAAGGAGTCTTTTGAGTGGAAGAAAATTATAAAATAGTAGAATCCAAAAAAAATTTAAGATACTACCAAGAACAAACTTTTAAATTATTGAAATAAAAATGTTAAGGAGAATGTAACACCCCTAGTTTAATTTATTTTTTTAGTAATTTTAATGTTTTTAAGAGGGTGGGTTCTCTTTTGGAATGTTTAAGGTGGTTTATAGGGGGTTTCGAGGGATTTATGGTAGGTTGATGGTTTTTCCACAATTTATAAAAACATTTTAAACTACCTAAGTAAGCATGCTTTAAAAATTTTGGCCCCATGGTATGTGCATAGTTTTTAAACGGTTCGTGGAAACCATACAGAAATCATAAAAACCTATTTTATTTTCTATTTTTATAAAAATCAATTCTTGTTCATAGTTTTACAAAATATGATTTAAAGCTATGAATACTATTAGAAATTTATTAAAAATTACATTTCTAACTCAAATGTTTTCAAAAACAACCATTATTTTTCTCATTTAAAGTTTCATCAAACTTATGGGTATTATTTGGTGATTTTTGTGGTTTTTATAATTTTAAATATATCTATATTTAAATCTTAGAGTTTTTGTACATGGTATCGAAAGTTTTTTCCTTTAATTGAAACTATAATTAAAGGTTTTGATGTCAAAATATCCTAATTATAGATTTAAATGATGGTTATTTTGTTAAAAACCATCATATGAGGGTTATAAGGGAGAAGATCTATATGTGTGTGTCTTAATTTTGTTTTTACTATCTTTTTTAGGGTAGTTTTATTCATTGTCCCTTTACTTATGAAAAAATCTAAATGACATTTGGTTTTTAACAAAGTGTTTTAATTTATATATACTATTGTATTTTTATAATACATGTTTGAGAAATTTATTTCTGTACAATTCGTATTTGAAAAAATGTTATAGATTATTCCCACCATGCTTTGAGTAAATTCCTAATTGTTTATTTGGATACAAAAAAAATCTTTTTCATGGGTTCGACATGGAAATTTTTGGAGTTGTCATGTGTACTCTATTTCACTTGTTTGGGATCTTTTCATCGGGGATAACTTCACCAATTCAATTAGGGGTATGTTGTTTGAACCATTGGGTGAATAATTGAGCTAGGGGAGATGTTATTTCTACTCATGATTTTGGACCATTTAATTAGTGTTTCTTAAATGAGGGTTTATATTGGGTTTGTGGTGTATCCAGAATGGGGTGAAGGTTGAGTTATGACATAGGTGAATGGTTTAATTACACGAGTCTATGTATTAATGTATGGGTTTATTTTTTACAGTAATTGGATCCCAAAGTTAATTTTTAGTGTGAGTTATTTGTTTAGACTATATTGGAGTCATTTTAAATTTTTCTGTTTCCCCTTTATTTTATATAAAACAATGAGTTGATTTTTATTAATTAAGTGGTGTCTGTGATAATTCATAAGGGATTGCCTACTAGGCCTTATGTTCACACCCTATATATGTATCATAGTTCATATGATGGTGTTGTTATATATAATGTAAGTAAGGGAAATATCTCATACTTCACTAAAAAGGAATCATGATATAGTCATTACTGTGGTGGATCTAGTATATAATAGGTGGAATTCATTTAGATATTGGGTTTTAGTTCTCTGTTTGGTAGATTTTTAATTTCCTTGTTCTTCTTTTTGTCATGTGGTCCTTCTAGATATGTTTTTGATTGTTTTTATTTTTTCTGACATCACTATTTATGTTTATTAGAGTTATCTATTTTATTTGACATTCATCATATACATTATCACTTGACTTCTATTTCTATATGTTATGACTTATATAATGGTATAACATCCCCCCAATGGTTTTTTCAACCATAAATATTTATTTTCAACAATTCGTATCTAAGGTATGCACTTAAGGCTATTGGAATTATGAACCAATCCAAGGAATTATTTGGTCGGTATGTTACAACAATCATAAAAATAATCAAGATATAAAACATAGAAATGGTCCACTGCAAAAGGGAACATAGATGGAACAATATCGCACTCAAACACACAGATTATACCATCCATTTATCTATACATTTCTCCTAACTTACCAAGATCAAGGAAAAATCTACCAGCCTTAAATTCACATTCACCTAATAAGGTATAATCATCACCAAAGTGAGTTGTGAAGTACACCCACCTCCAGTTTAAAGAAATGGAAAACTATAAGAATACCAAAAAATCCATTGTGATGATTATATAAAAGCCAATAATATCTAGGAAAAAGAAATCACATATGTTCCCACAACCTCGACCCACTATAGAACACCTAGGTAATAATTAAAAATGATCCAACCTACTTTCCACCTATGTATCATGATCCATATTACAAGAAAAATACTCTTTTAATTAATCCTTGAACCTTATATAAATAGAGAATATCAATTTAATGAGATTAACATGTGTCAAACATAGAATTATGAAGCATGAAATAAACTAAAAACACAACATTGTAGAATAAGGACCCTCTACCCTAATATTTGGTACCTAATCCAGCATATAAATCCTGTCAGTATCAGATCAATGGACCTGAACCGGGGATCCTTGACTGGCCTAATGAGATGTCCCCTATGGAATCTTTACCTAATAACCTTGATGTCCTTGAATGGTACCTAACCCAAACCTGTAACATGGTTCTTAACTATCTATATATGGAGGACCCCTACCCAAGATTTACAAATTTTCATCAACCCTAACTGCCTCTCTCCACCGAAGTGTACCTTAATAGATCTCCTCTTCTGGCCATTAGAAGATGAACCACTAGATTCAACAGAAAACACACCACTAGAACCATAGAGATAAAGGAACAAGCCCACTACACTAACCTCCACTAGTATTTTCTTAGTTTTCATAGAATTATATACCCCCTTAAGAATAGTATTACAGATTTAACATCCCCACTTACTACCTCAGATCAAGCCAAAGGAAAGTCTTGAACATGAGTAAATTTTTAGAATCATTACCAACTAAAAAGGGGAAAACACTTGCAACCCACCCCCTTTAAAACCCTCATGGGATGTTAATGAAGAAAAGTGTGACCCCTAATCCTCACCTTAAATGGGTCACACATTAGAGATAAGCACTGAGGTTATATAAACTGACATATGGGGGGAATCTCCCTTATAAATCCCATGAACATAAAATAAAATTCACAAATAAACTCTATAATATAAAATTATACCAATAACCTATAAATTCAAACAATTCCATTCATAAATAAAATCCAAAATCCTATAATAATAACAACTCCTACAATAACAACAACCCAGAACACTAGCTATGAACTCTATGGACTAGTAATGTTTAGTATTGTCACTAAAACCCCTCATTAAAATGGGAAAGAAGTATACTAATGCCTCAACTAATATATAAAAATACAAACTCATTACCTATACTTGATAATATACCACCCTACCTCACAAAGTGTCACTCAAAAAATTCATATATAATTTATAATGACATAATATCCAAAGAATATATCATGATGGTACCCCACAACCACTTACCTACTGATCATTAAACTATTAAATCCAAATGAAATACATAGCATTATTGAGTCCATTTCATGTATAAATTTCTACATAACCACTTACTAAATCATATTCATAAATACATATCCACTTTATCATACCATATCACATCTTCATCATAGAATTTTAACATGAACTTAAATGACATAAACCTCATTCCCTCCTATCATGTATATTCCCCAATATGTATCCACTTTACCATGAAAAATCCATTCATTCTATTATTTAAATAATATGAATTCAATAAATTACATTCCATATATATATTCCTACATTTAAACATCACATCTTGTACTACAGCTATAGGGAAAATGGGGGTGAGGGAGTAGTCATTCATTTGTTCGATCTAAAACTAGGATGTTGGGGAAGACATGAAAAATACATATAATCCTATAAGAATAAGTATGGTTACCCTAATTGGTTGGTGGTGTGTATAAAATAGAAATAAAATAAAAATGATATAATAATCTATACACACTCCACGTAAGTGTCTATTCATAAATTGTTTTGTATTTATTTATTTGACTTTCGTTATCAAAAACATCTGAACTACCTCACGCCGATAAATTATATTACACAACTAAATATCCATACATAAAAACATATAAAAACAAAAAAATATATAAAAATACATCCCATTTAATCACATTAACCAATTCTAAATTTATTTAATTATTCATTCGTTCTTTTATTTTACCATCAACCCATGTTATCAGGAAATTTGGAAAAAAGAAAAATTTATACCTTACAATACTATGTCAACCACCACACTATCTCATTATAATGTACACAAAAACCATGATATCCATACCATAACAACCACAACCATTCCCTGTATAAGTAACTAGTAATTTCACTAGTATAATAATTATGCAATATCCCATCCTCTACTACCGAAATAATAACCATAACTCATTATCCAAACCATCCAATACCACTCTAACCAAAATATTAATGAATACTACAATATCATTAAATAATAGAAACCAAATAATAAAATCGTATAAATAATCACCTTATTACTAATTATTATATATTATGTTATAAATTCATGTATAATCATCACCATTACAATTCTAGATTTCAATGCTACCATTTGATCACTATATTTAAGTGGTAAACCTTTTATGGATAGTTATTAAAATATTTGAATCACTAGAAAACAAAGAATTCCACATCAAAAAACATGGATTTATAAGAAATCATATCAATAAAAAATCATCATCTTATAATAAATATAATTAAATTCCTTAAACCACATGTGAATTGACTATTCCCCCTATAAATTCCATTATTATAGTTCATTTTTTTCTTTATATTAGTTCGTACCCCACCCCCCAATAAAAGAAAAATCATGATTAATTTATATCCATATATAATTAAACAAAAATATGTCTCAATCCCTCACCTAAAAGGATGCTTTAATAGACACTACACAACCATGATTAGAAAACCTCAACCCAACACCACCCAAATTGGATGTATTCACTAAAAATTCTATGGACGACTATCTCCCATCAAAACTATGGCCCAAAAAGAGAAAAACTAAATCAAAGGAGATTGATATATGGATGTCGAGAGCTAAAAACCTATAAAAGATGATCAAATGTCACAAAATAAAAGTCTTGGAGCACTTATGGTTTGAGTAAGTTTAAAAGATTTGAATGGAATCTAAATAGAAACGTGAATTTATATTAAAACTAAAAAATAATATATCATTGTTTGATGGGGATAATCTACTACAATGAAGGATTGATCTAGAATTCATGGAATGATATCCCCTAAATCTTGAGGAGTTAAATAAATTTTGGTCAATGTAAACAAGAAGGGTCACGATGCCATGGTATTCCTAACACAACAACACATGAACCTATGATAGTCATGGTGTAAACCATGACCTTTCAATATCAGCCTCATACACATTGAACAACCACAATGATGCAACATCCCTAGAGCACTTGATAAATTATATTAATAAATAAACTTATTCTATTATAAAAATAATTTATTGAAAATAAAATATATGTATTTTTGAAGACCACCATAGATAATAATGAACAATATACTAAAACAAATAATTTTAGTATTATTTAAATATATTCTATCACATTTTCTCTAATAAATACCATATAAATTACGACTAAAACCAAAATAAAAATATTACAAACCAAGTAATGGCATTATAAAATAAATAAAAGTGAAAAGGGTTATTTTGTTTATTTTTATGAATGTATTTATAGTAATTAAAATTAAATTTGGTGGTTATATGACCATTGAAAGTTATAACTATTATTGATATATTCTTTATAAAGTCATCATTATAATTTGTGTGTATGAAGGAAAATTAGAAGATTTAATTGCTAACAAATGGATACACCATGGATGGGTTCATTTGTAAAATCCATTATGTTGTATTTTTTTTAGATCTTGTAAATTAGGTTGTATCACTAGTGTTTTTACTCAACTTGTCCCAAGATGAACTTCAATAATTTATATTTGAGTGAAATATTTTACAAGATAAGTTTATGTCAGGGAAATCACTACTAGATAAATGTTAGTTAAACCACCCCATTAAGGCACCAAAATTTAAAACCTTACCCTTAGGTATTATAATAATGTAATAATGGCTCATGTATTTAGGGGTTAAGTAATATTATTTTTAAAATTCTATTAGTAATGAAATAGAGTTTACTTAAATGAAACATTTTTATTAAATACATTATCCTTATTTAAATGGTAATATTCACATAATTTTAGGATGAATTCAAATAAATTAATTAAATATTTTTAATTAGGATTTAAAAATTATATAAATGGTGAATTTTGGTAATTGTTTGTAAAAAAAGAGAAATATGGTAAAAATGGTTAAATATTGTGAATTAAAATAAATATGACTCCATATAAATATATGTATATATACACATATATATAGAGGGAGAGAGAGGAATGATCAAGTTCTCCCAAGATAGTACTTATTGCCAAATTTTGGAAATTAACCTTATGTTGGATCATTAAGGCGGTAATGGGGAACTATGAAGAGTATTAGAGCACTTGAGATAATGAAAAAAAAAATTCAATGATTTATTCCATTAGTTTTCACCCACCATTCCTATAAATACCCACCCATTATTTTAATTTATCTACACAAAAATCTCAAACTATCTCTTAATATATCTCTTAATATATCTCTCATGGAGTATCTCTCATATATCCCTCTTTAATCGTAAATATTTAGGTGGATCTAAGGGTATGCTCTAGGTAAAGAAGATTATGGAAGGTAAGGGTTTACATTTCTCCCTCTTAATTTACTAATTGAAATTATTTTGTTATATTCTCTTTCAAAATACCATTTTATATACTACCATTCTAATATATCCATTAAATATTCACCAATTTGATATATTATTAATTATATATTACTCAAATCTCTCTAATATTACGTTTTTCAAAACTTGTTATCATATCAAAGTAAGGTGCCTTTTTTGATCTTTTTTCAATTTCTATTTACATTTCAATTATTTTAACCATTTAAATATCTAAATTCATATTGAAATACTGTTTTTATATAATTTTATATACTTTCCTTATGATTTATTTTTCATGTGAGACTCCATTTTCACTCACATTTTTCTTTTTTTATAATTTGTTTTGCGGAAATTCTCCTTGGAGGCATGAAATTATATAAAATTATATGACAAGAAATCCCTATTTAGGACATTTATTTGTGGTATTATGGATATATTATTTCCAATAGGGTTTTTGTTTTGGAATTGAATTTTTTATGTTGTTTTTGGGGCCTCTATTAGGTCTCAAGTATATTAAAATCAGTTTTCCAAATGTTCACATGTCCCATCAAAGAATACTATATTGGATGTTTCTATTTAATGAAATTGTATATCCCTAATTAATATCAAATATGTGTGATCACATATACATAATTTTTATATCAGATTTATCTATAATTAATTTGTTCTCATACCATTCATAATTAATATACTTAATCTAAAACATAGTTATCAACTTAACATTTTATGTACCTGATAAGTACAATTATATATTTCCCCCTTATTAAGGGAACTTATTTTAATATTGTGAATCCATAATTATTCTTAATAAGGTTAATGGAAATTTATCAATATATCCTTATTAATTTTATTATTATATAAGTATTTATAATGTCTATATTATCCATAGTTTTATATGGGAAAATCTTATTAGATCATCTTCAATGAGTAATTATGATAATTTTTTTTAAGTTGTTAATCATTGAACATTACACCATGTATTAACTGAGATATTTTTTTGTCTATTATGCAATTAATTGGATGAGTTTATATGATAGGTTGATCTTATAGTATCTTCTTAGTGCATTGGTTGGTCTTATTTGATAGCTAGCTTGGGTATTTGGGGTATTATATCCCTTTTATGCATGATGACAAACCAAAAGGCCTTGGAAGTGTGATTATGATGTTAAAAATTATTTATTCACATTAGAATGCATTGGATGATATTAAGTTATTCTTGGATCTAATAATAGATCTTTAATGCACGAGTAGGTCTCATAAGACAACTAGTCATGGTATTCAATGTATACCCACCCTTTTGTATGATCTCTAGTACAAGGCTATGAAAATATATTTATTATGTCAAACAATATACATTACCATCATTTACAAAATTATGAGATCATATAATATTATCCATGTAATTATTTATTTCAATTCTCATCCATTGATTATATTATTCTTACATGTTCGCTTATATGGTAGAATTTACTTATTTATCCCTATTATATTGTCTATACCGTTATTATTCCAAGTTAACATCTATTTTACACTACCCCTTACCGAGCATCTTATCTCACCCTATTTTCACTAGGTATTAAAGGAATGTAATATATATTTGAATGATGTGTATTGTTCTACTTATAATTTAATGTAATGTTTATGTATCTAACCTCTTATATACTATTAAACATTGATCTTATGTATGTGAACTCATATGATTTTATTTCCATGAAATAAATAACATACTAACTTTGGGTGATCAACATCAGGGGAATTGTAGTTGGTATCAGAGAAAGGTTTAGTATAAACCTTAGGGGAACAATTTAGAATAACATGAATAGAGAACACATAAATTACCTATAGAGAATTTTAAAAATTATTCAAGAGTTGGTTTGATGCTATTACAACTAGAGGTTGTGAGTTGAATTTTTTGTCTATTACTGTTATAGAAGTTTTCAATTAATAATGGTGATAGAAATATATGAAAGGAAATAAGGCATGGTGGAATGGATAAAGAATATGATGGTTACCGTACACATGAGAACCACTTTTCTATTATTAAGAATACATAATAATGGAATACATAGAATTCATAGGTTGATGATGATCATGTCATATTTAGTAATGAATTTTTTGATCTATTATGGTGATTATATAGAAAAAGATGTGAATAATATAGAAATTACCTTTTTTATTTCTATATATCATGTTCGTAGAATAATGAGATCATAATTTGGATTATGTTGATGAATATGACATTTGTGGAAGGTATGATTTGCATAACATTGCTTATTCTAGTCCACTAAGGTGTTAGATGAAGTTAGATATTATAGGAAGTCATTTAGAGAAGAATGTAAGTGTTTTAGTAAATAAATCTAATCATGTGAGAACAACCCTGACCACATCGAAATATACTTCATCCAGAGATTGAATAGAATATATAAAATTATTACTTGGTTAATAAACTATTTATATATGATTAATTATGGACTAGACCTAGGATATTCCATGACAATAGAAGGTGGCCTTGTCATAACCTAGGTGTTATGTATGAATGAACTGGTGAGTTTTAAAAGATATTCTACCATGAAAGAGAAGATCATTCCATGGAGTGAGTTGTGTAAAAATAAATTAGGAGTTATAGATGACTAATTGAATCATAAAAATAAAGAATAACTACACTGTACAGAAAATGACCAAGTTATAAGGTATGAAATTAAATATTAAAGTGAATAGTGAAGTAAAGAATAGGGGATACATCCATGTTGTAGTGAGAACCTAGGAGAAATGGGTTCTACCCCAGAAAGGACGAAATCCCTTACTTGGAATTGTGATCCCAAAGGCTTGGGAGTGGCTTGAGAGAGGTTTCATGGGAGGTTGGGGTTCCTTGGGAGGATTCTAGAGAGAGGAGGGCAAGGGTTTGTCAAACTCCAAAGGATTTGAGTGAAGAGGAAGTGGGAGCTTGGGTGGGTTTACATAGGAAAGGAGAGGAAATTCTTTATTATTTAGGGTTGTGACACCTCACATTAAACTAATCAAAACCACAAACCAGCCCATGGTTTTTACTCATGGATTTTTCCAAAGGGTAGTGGAAAACAATATTTTATATGTCCAATGGAATAACTTCTTAAAAAAATTGGGTTACTTATGTGGGGGTGAGTCACACTCTTAAGGAAAACAATTTAAAAAGACAAGTTGTTTTATAAGTCTTTGAGGGTCTACTAAAGCTTTGTAAAATAAATAAATAAAAACCCAAAATTACAATATTTTAATGGTAAAACATATATTGTCCTAAAATAATGTTTATAATATTTCATTACATCACTATTATGTCATTATGATGTCATAAAACAAATTATATATTTAAACGGTATTTTATTTTTACCAAAACATTCGATTGTCTCAGAAAATTATGAAAAATTAACTATTGGATAATTTCAACATCCTGATTCAAAAAATAATATTCATTTTATCAAAATAATTTTCTAAATATTGTAATTTTTACTTATAATATAAAAACTAACATTTATCGAAAAATTATTTATTTTTGACAAAAATAGCTTTCAATCCTTAATAAAATTTACCATTGCATTCATAAAATTATACAATAATTTATATTTAATAGAAATAAATTTGATAATAATAATGATAATATTTTATTAAAATATTATTTAATTCAAATATCCATTAATTCATCAAATTATATTTCTTAGTTTAATCATAACTAAAAATACTATTTGTGCTTTAAAAACTATTTACAAAGTTACAATAATAAATTGAATACACATTATTTATACATAAATAATGTACATAGTCATAGGGCAAGGGTCTTGTTATATAATCCCTTATAACATCCATATAAGACCAAATTGTAAGGTGTGAGATAGTGATAGACTCTTGGGGTGGCTCAGATAACATCACTCAGGTGGTAATTTCTATTAACTTCCACTTCTCCTCTAGTTGGTTCTGCTCAAGTTTAACGTGTTCAAGATAGGCTTGGGCATGTTCAAGAGTGAATCCCATTGGTTGCACTGCATTTTTGAGCTCCGACTAATGGGCTTCATATAGGGAAAGTCTACTGGATGAGGCCATCACTTCCTTTTCTGAGTAAATTGGAATTGTTAAGACTCTATATTTATACTAATCATGTGATCACTGTTCAACGACTATATTAGAAAAAGTCAAAATTCATAATGGTATTTTAAAATCTATATACATAAAACCAATGAAGTTTATATTTTATATAACCATAATAATACATTTAATTAGATCAAGAAGAATTTCCATTAATGAGAGTCTGGGTCGTTACAATCTTCCCCACTTAAGAAATTTCTCCCTCACAATTTTCTTTTCTCACACTAAAACAGATACAGGTAACTTTGCTTCATCACTTCCTGTTATTCCCACATAACTTCTCCAAACTTGTGGTTTGACCACAACTCCTTGATGAGGGGCATTTTCTTATTTTGTAGAGTTTTATCTCTACGATCTAAGATCTTCACTGGTTGCTCCTCTTAAGAAAGATCATCCTCTAGCAGTACTACCTCTGAAGAGAGTACATGTGAAGGGTCTGGTATGTACTTCTTTAAGAGGGATACATGAAATATATCATGTACTTTGTCCATGGTAGGTGGAAGTTCTATTCAATAGGCCTCAACCCAAAAACGATCAATAATATCGAAGGGGATGATGTACCTAGGAAATAACTTCCCTTGATTTCTAAACCTCACGACCATCTTCCATGGATATATGCATAGAAATACAATTTTTTCAACTTTAAACTCAATGTCTCTTTGACAGTTATCTTCATAAATCTTCGTTTGACTCTTGGATTCCATGATATGCTACTGAATGGTTTTCACCATCTCCAACATTTCGTCGACTATTTCTAGTACTAGAAACTTATGTTCACCGACTTCATCCTAACATGCCGGTTTTCTGCACCTCTTCCCATATAGGGCTTCATAAGGTGCCATTCGGATGCTCGAGTGGAAACTGTTATTATAGGAGAATTCAATTAGTGGAAGATGTTGGACCCACCCTCCCCTATGATTTCCATATAACAATATCTTAACATATCCTCTAGTGACTGAATAGTTCACTCAAATTGGCCATCAGTTTGAGGATGAGAGGCCATACTGAATTTCAGTTCAATATCCATATCATGTTAAAGACTCTCCCAAAACATAAATGTGAATCTTGTATATTGGTCAGATACAATATATAGTGGTACTCCATGTATCCTTACCACATACCTGATGTATATCTGTGCTAGTTGATCCAATGATAAATACTACCAAATTGAAATCAAGTGTGCAGACTTTGTAAGACGATCCACAACAACCCAGATTGCATTGATGGCTTTGGATGTCTTCCTAAGTCTGGTGACAAAGTCCATGGTGATGTTCTCCCATTTCCATACTGGTATGTGCAATGGATGCATCATACCCTTAGACTTCTTCCTCTCTGTCCTTACTTGCTAACATACTAGGCACTTTGATGTATACACAACGATCTCCTTCTTCATATTATCCCACAAATAATTCTCTCGTAGATCTCAATACATCATTGTGTTTCCCATGTGAATAGAGAAATTTGAACTCTATGCACCATCCAAAAGTTTTTTCTTTACCAATGGACTTTATGGGTCACATATTCTTTTCCCAAATCCCATAATTCCTTCTTCATTAACATTGAACACTAAGGATTTACCTTTTCTGAAATCTTCCACATTCTTCTGAATTATCATATAATCCTTTTATGCATCCTTTAACCTTTCCAAAAGATATGGTTGATCAATCATTTGTGAAAGGATTGATGATATTCTCTTTTTTATGATGACCATGTCTGTCTTCATCAAGTCTAAGAAGATAGGATCCTTCTCAATTCCCATCAATGATAGAATTTTTGGTCATTTCAACTTAGAGCATCTGCCACCTTGTTCTCTTTCCTGGCGTGGTAATGGATTGAGAAGTCATAGTATTTAATCAGCTCTAACCATCTTCGTTAGTGCATGTTAAACACTTTGAATGTGAATATATACTTGAGTCTTTTGTGGTCCATATATATTTCCCACTTCTCCCCAAAGAGATAATTCCACCAAATTTATAAAGCAAATATCACTACAACTAAATCCAAATCATGTATTGGGTAATTCTACCCATGAACTTTCAATTTCCTTGAATCATGTGCAATGACTTTGTCATTTTGCATCGACACACAACCTAGGCACTTATTTGAAGCATCAATAAATACCACAAAAAGTTCTCCACTTGTTGGTAAAGTGAGCACGAATATAGTTATAATCCTCCTTTTTAACTCCTTGAAGCTTTCTTCACAATCAGCACTCCAAGCAAACTTTACTCCCTTCCGAGTTAGCTTGGTAAGTGGGTTGGAAAATCGTCAGAAATTTCTCACAATTTGTCGATAATATCTAGCTGACCCCCAGAATCAATGGATATCTGTTACTGATGTTGGCCTCATCTATCCCTCAATTGCATTGGTTTCGGAGGGATCCACAGATATCTCATTGCTTATGGTGATATGACCCATAAATAAGATCTCCTCCAACCAGAACCCACACTTTTTTTACTTTTCATAGAGATTAATCTTCCTCAAGGTCTCTAGTATAGTTCTTAGATACTCCTCATGATCCTTCCTAGATTGGGAGTATATCAAAATATCTTCTATAATGACTACCAAAAATTTGTCAAGGTAATCCCTAAAGACTCTATTCATCATGTCCATGAAGATTTTTGCAGTATTAGTGAGTCTTAAAGGCATTACAATGAATTCATAGTTCCCGTGTCTTGTATGAAAAGTGGTCTTGGGGATATCTTCCTTCTTCACCCTTACATGATAATATACCCACCGTAAATCCTCCTTGGAGAAGTATTGTGCTCCACGCTGCTGATCAAATAAGTCATCGATTTGTGGGAGAGGATACTTGTTCTTTATTCTGATTTTGTTAAGCTCATGA
This sequence comes from Viscum album, assembly GCA_963277665.1. Lineage (NCBI taxonomy): Eukaryota > Viridiplantae > Streptophyta > Magnoliopsida > Santalales > Viscaceae > Viscum > Viscum album. The sequence goes on from OY728131.1 coordinate 1,711,553,124, forward strand.
TAATCGGTGCAAAGGCGCATTGACCCATATTTATTTTTGACGAAGAGGACTGGTTCACCCCATGGCGAAGCACTTGGGAATATAAAACCTTTATCTATATTCTTCTGTAGTTGTTTCTTCATCTCCCCAAGCTCCACAATAGCCATTCTATATGGAGTCTTGGATATTGTAAATTCCCAAGGTATAAGATCAATTGAGAATTCAACATCTCTTCTAGGAGGAAGACCATGTAATTCCTCGAGAAAAAATTCAGAAAATTCCCTCACAATAGGCATGTCTTTGAGGATGGTTTCCTCCTTAGACTCAATCATCTAAGCCAGATAAGCATGCTCATAGGGCAGTAACATCCTCACCTGAGACGATGGAGCTAAAGAAGATTCGTCTTCATCCTTGCTCTTGTATATAATTGGGGGTTGATTCTCCAAATGGAGAGTGATTTTCCTCTCATGAAAATTTATGTTGGATCTATATAAGGTAATACAATCCATTCCAAGAATTTAATTAAAGTCCACCATAGGGAGTATGATGAGGTTCGCTGGGAAATTCAATCCACATATTTTGACATGGGAGGAGTTATATTCATGGGATGAAATGATTTCCCCATTGATAAGCTTAAACCTCTATATGATAAGTAGCCAGTAGAACCTTCTTTTGTTTGGAACATTGAAGGATGGAGAATATCTTTTCAATGGAGTTGAACCATTTTTCAAAAATTGAGGGATCAAATGGTCCATTAAAAGTAAGAGGCCTTTGTTTCATTAAGCTCTCGATAGAAAGTTGTTCTTTCATGGGGGGGGGGGGGGGTTGAACGTTCCTCTTGACCCATGTTTTTATTCAAATCTTGAGTTACCTAAGAGAGAAGCCTAACAATGTTCATGATTTCTGCTCCCATCGGACTGGGAATCTCATTATTACAGTCATCACATTGATCTTCACATCGGTTGTAAGCCCGAGTCCTCCTATTATCGACTATTGGCTGGAATAAAAGGAAAGATAGTGGGACATATAATGGGTAATCCAGGGACAAAACTTATTATTTATAAATATCTTTTATTTCCGTAACTTATGAATCTATTGGCTTCATTCAATATTATCCATGATATAATTTCTAACAAATATTCTTAGAGAAATTTTTTTTAAAGTCCCTTAATAATGGGTCATACTAAGCTTGTGAATTTACCAAAGCATATCCCTTGAGAGTGTTGTAACAAATTGTGCAGCAAGGCCCATTTTCGTCCACCAATTCCTATTCAAGTCTACCTGAAAGCAGTGTTTTTGGGTTTTACCCCTACGATACATCTGTGCCAGAGCCGCCTCTACCTGCTTCTATCTAGACAGGGATGTATTTTCATGATTAACCACTTACTCAACACTCACCAAAACATAGGGATGTTTTTATTATACATAGTATTGTCTCTAAGGCTTCACTATAGTTTTCTAATCCTAATCCCAAAAATAACTAAACCTATCTTTTGATACCAACTAAAACAACCCTACTCTTTATTTCACACTTAAACATGATTTGTTACATAAAACCTTCACTTGATACAACATGGAAGATCGAGAGGTCAAGTGTATTTAGGGTTTAGTAACATTACATACCTACTTAAAACATAGAACACAACATCTTATTGAAAACTTCCTTTACATGACCACTACATTCCCTCATACTAAGTATTGTGTGGGATAACCTGAGGACATGCATAAGAAAAGGGAGAGCTATAAATCCTGGTAAGGGAATTAATAAGGATTAACATGTGGAATACAATACATGTTAGGCAATAGGAATATAAAAGGAGCACAAGAGAAACCTGAACATAAAGGCATGATAAATCATGATAATCATAACATAGAAATGTGGCAACAACACTTATCATGGAATTAGAATGAGCCAAGGATGATTGCACATGGAGCATGAGTAAACACTCATTGCACTTGAATAATGAGTAAAAACTTGTTTCAAATGAATTAAAATGAGTCAAAAGTCATTTCACATGTCATATCATGATACTATACTTTACCTCTATCAGGGCGCACCCTTATTTAACATTTCATTTCATACATAAGTGTGCCACATGGATCATACAACATTAAATCAATCATCATAATTTATTCCATGATAAAGGTATGTGGAATAAATACATGAATATTTATAACCAATAAGTAAATTTTCATTATGTTGAATATCCTTGATATAGAAATGGGCATGGTATTCACGACACAATGACATTGTCTAGGAAAATCGTAGTACAATTTCGACAGCAGAACGACGTAAAATAAGAACTCATAAAAAATGGACGATGCGAGAAAAAGGGGTGTCTCATCATATTTACATGAAATGGAATGTAAGGGGGTCATATATATATATTTCTCAACAAACTTAATGTAATTTAGATGCATAATTCAATATATTTACTTGGATATAAAAGAGGAGAGAGAAATTAATCACGAAATTTTGGCATGGTAAAGGGTGTACTTGGGAGGAATTTATGAGAGAGAAAGAGGTCTCGCATCATCCAAACATAAAGATAAAAGTATGGGGGAGGTGATATATAATTCCCAAACATTTATAATTGAAAAAAACGGCAAAACAACTTAAAGAAAATTGGACAAAATGAGAAAGGAAGAAATTCTTTACTTGGAAGTGTGATCCCAAAGGCTTGGGAGAGGCTTGAAAGAGGCTTCAGGGGAGCTCGGGTAACCTTTTGAGAATTTTAGAGAGAGGATGGAAAGGATTCTTTGAACCCCAAAGGCTTTGAGTGGAGAGAAAGTGGGATCTTGGGTGGGTTTATATAGAAAAGTAGAGGGAATTCTTTATTATTTAGGTTTGGGACACCTCACATTAATCTAATCAAAAACACCAACCAGACCATGGTTTTTTCAAATGGTTTTTACCAAAGGGAAGTGGAAAAAAATATTTTATAAGTCCAATGGATGAACTTCTTAAAATAATAGGGTTTTGTATGTGGAGGTGTGTCACACTCTTAAGGAAATCAATTTAAAAAGACAAAATGATTTCTAAGTCTTCGATGCTCCACTAAAGATTTGTAAAATAAATAAAACAAACGTGAAATTGCATTATTTTAATGGTAAAACATATATTGGACGAAAATAATGTTTATATTATTTTATTACATCACTATTGTGTCATTATGATGTCATAAAACATGTTATATATTTAAAACTGTATTTAATTTTTACCTAAAAAATCAACTGTCTCGGAAAATTAGGATAAATTCACTGTTGGACAATTTTGATGCCCTAATTCCAAAAATTATATTAATTTTATCTAAATAATTTTATAAATATGGGAATTATTACTTTTAAAATAAAAACCAACATTTATCATAAATTTATGGGTTTTGACAAAAATAGCTTTCAAATCTTAATAAAAATTACAATTGCATTCATAAAATCATAAAATAATATATATTTAGTAAAAATTAATTTGATAATAATAATAATAATAATATTTTATTAAAATATTATTTAATTATAAAATACATTAATTCATCAAAATACATTTCTTAGTTGAATATTAAATAAAAATACTATTTGTGCTTTAAGAACTATTGACAAAGTAAAAATAATAAAATGAATGCACATTATTTATACAAAATTAATGTACATAGTCATAGTGTTATGGTCTTGTTACATAACCCCTTATAACACATGCATAATACTGAAGGGTAAGGTGTGCTATGGTGAAAGACTCTTGGGGTGGATTGAATAATAATGCTCAGGTGGTTATCTTGATTAACTTCCACTTCTCCTGTAGTCTGTTCTACTCAAGATTAATGTGTTCAAGTTAGGCTTGGGCTTGGTCAATAGGAAATCCCAATGATACCACCTCATTTCCAAGCTCGGATAAATGTGCTTTGTATGGGGAAATTCTAGTGGATGAGGACATCTCTTCCTTTTTCTGAGTAAATTAGATTTGTTAAAGCCCTATATTTATACTAATCATGTGATCACTGTTCAAAATATATATTAGAAATGGTCACAATTCATAATGGTATTTTAAAATCTAGAAACATAAAACCAATTAAGTTCACATTTTATATAACTATAAAAAGACATTTAATTAGATCTATAAGAATTTCCATTAATAAATTTTTGGGTCATTACAATCATTCCCCCTTAAGAAAATTTTCCATGGAAATTTCATTTTCCCACAATAAAACAGATATAGGTAACTCTGCTTCACCACTTCCTCAGATTCCAACATCGCTTCTTCAAACTTGTGGTTTCACCACAACACCTTGATGAGGGGCATTGTCTTTTCTCGTAGAACTTTGTCTCTATGATCTAAGATCTTCACTAGTTGCTCCTCGAATGAATGATCATCCACTGGGTGTACTACCTTTGATGATAGTGCATGTGAAGGATAAAGTACGTACTTCCTTAAGAGGGATACATGAAAGGCATCATGTACTTTGCCATGGTAGGTGGAAGTGCTAGTCGTAGGCCATAGCCCCTACCTGATCAAGAATTTCAAAGGGGCCAATATACCTTGGACTTAACTTCCCTTTCTTTCCAAACCTCGTGACCTTCTTCTATAGACATAATCATAGAAATACCATTTTTCCAACTTTAAACTCAACGTCTCATCGATAGTTATCTACATAACTCTTCTGTTGACTCTAGGATGCCTTGATATTCTGCTGAATGGTTTTCACCTTCACCACCATTTCATTGACCATTTCGTGTCCTAGTAACTTATATTCACCAACTTCATCCCAACATGTCTGTGTTCTACACCTCTTCAAATATAGGGCTTTATAAGGTGCCATTCAGATTTTTGAGTGGAAACTGTTTTTGTAGGAGAACTTAATCAATGGAAGATGTTGGTCCCACCCTCCTTTCAAGTCCACAAAACATGATCTTAACATATCCTCTAGTGTCTGAATAGTTTGATCAGATTGGCCATCAGTTTGAGGATGATAGGACATACTGAAGTTCAGTTTTGTATCCAGATCATGTTGAAGACTCTTCCAAAACGTAGAGGTGAATCTTGGATCTTGATCAGAAACAATAGATAGTGTTACTCCAAGTATCCTTACCACTTCATTGATGTATATCCGTTCTAGATGATCCATTGAGAAATACTACTGAATTTCAATGAAGTGTGTAGACTTTGTAAGACGATACACAATAACCCAGATGGAATTGTTTCCTCTGGATGTCTACAGATGTCTGGTGACAAAGTTCATGGTGATGTTCTCCCATTTCCATGCTCATATAAGCAATGGTTGCATCATCCCCTTAGACTTCTGCCTCTGTTCCTTCACTTGCTGACATACCAAGCTCTTTAATATATACTTAGCGATCTCCTTCATTATATTATCCCACCAATAATGATCTTAGATTTCTCGATACATCTTTATGTTTCCTGGGTGAATAGTGATATTTGAACTATGTGCATCATCCAAAAGTTCCTTCTTCATCTATGGACTTGATGGAACACCTAGTCTTTTAGAAAATCTCACAATACCTTCTCCATTAACATTGATCTCTAAGTATTTCCATTTTCTGATAGCTTCAAATTTCTTTTTAATTCCCGCATCATCCTTTCGAGCATTCTTTAACCTTTCCAAAATAGACGGCTGAGCAATCATTTGTGAAAGTATTGATGATTTTCCCTTATTTATGATTCCCATATCCATATTCATCAAGTCTAAGAAGATTGGATCCTTCTCAATTATCATCAATGATAGAATTTTTGGGTCCTTTCTACATAGAGCATTTACCTCCTTGTCCTCTTTACAAGGGTGGTAATGGATTGAGCATTCATAGTCTTTGATCAGCTCTAACCATCTTTGTTAGTGAATGTCCAACTCTTTCTGTGTGAATATATACTTGAGGCTTTTTTGGTCCGTATATATTTCACACGTCTCCCCAAAGATATAATACCACCAAATTTTTATAGTGAATATCACCGAAGCCAACTCCAAATCTTGTGTTGGATAATTCTTCTCATGAACATTCAATTTCCTTGAATCATAGGCAATGAATTTGTCATTTTTCATCAACACACAACCCAAGCCCTTCTTCGAAGAATCACTGAATACCACAAAAATTTCTCCACTTGTGGGTAAAGTGAGAACAGGTGCAGTGATATGCCTCCTTTTTAACTCCTTGATTATTTCTTCGCATTCATCACTCCAAGAAAACTTTAATCCCTTACGAGTTATCTTGGTAAGAGGGTTGGAAAATTGTGAGAAATTTCTCACAAATCGTCTATAATATACAAATAACCCCAAGAAGCTACTGATATCCATTACCAATGTTGGCCTCGGTCATCCCTCAATTACCTCTATTTTGAAGGGATCTACAGATATACCATTTCTTATGATGATATAGCCCAAGAATGAGACCTCCTTCAACCAAAACTCACACTTTTTGTACATTTCATAGAGATTCTCTATCTGCAAGGTCTCTAGTACAGTTCTTATATGATCCTCATGATCGTCCTTGGTTTTAGAGTATATCAGAATATCATAAATAATGACAACCACAAATTTGTCTAGGAAATACTTAAATAATCTATTCATCAAGTCCAAGAATATTTCTTGAGAATTAGTGAGTCCAAAAGGCATTACTGTGAAATCATAGTGCCCGTATCATGGATGAAAAATATTCTGGGGGATATATTCCTTCTTTACCCCTACTTGATAATATCCCGACCGCAAATCCACCTTGGATAAGTATTGTGCTCCATGGAACTAATCGAACATCTCATCTATTTGTCGGAGAGGATAATTGTTCTTTATTGTGATTTTGTTAAGCTCGTGATAATCGATGCAAAGGTTCATTGACCCATATTTCTTCAAGACGAAGAAGACTAGTGCACCCCATGGTGAAGCACTTGGGTATATTAACCCTTTATCCAAATTCTCATGTAGTTGTTTCTTCATCTCCTCAAGCTCTACAACATCCATTCGATACGGAGTCTTGGATATTGGATACTCCCCAGGTATAAGATCAATTGAGAATTCAAAATATATTCTAGGAGGAAGACCAAGATATTCCTTAGGAAACACTTCATCGAATTCCCTCACAATAGGCATGTCATCAAGAATGTTTTCCTCCTTAGACCCAATCATTTGAGCCAGATACGCATGCTCATAGGGCAGTAATATCCATGCTTGAGATGATGGATCTAAATGAGATTCATATTCATCCTTTCACATGTATATAATCGGGGGTTGATTCCCCACATGGATAATTATTTCTCACTCATGGAATTTTATATTTTCTATATATAAGGAAATCCAATCAATGCCAAAAATTGCATTAAATTCAACCAGAGGGAGTATGACAAGTTTCACTAGGAAATTCAATCCACAAATAATGGCAGGGGAGGAGATATATTCATGGGATGTAATGATTGCACCATGGTTCGTACTCACCAACATCTTTACTTCCATGATTTTTGGTGGTTTTGTGATTTTTCAAATAAACTTTTGTTATATAAAATAATTCATAGAACATGAATCAAAAAGAAGGTTCACTATTCATGAATGAATAACTAGCGTACCTATCACCACTTCATTTTCGGGGTTCACTTTGGTAGTAGTGATGGAAAAATATCTCCCTTACTACCTTAGAGGTTGTTGGTTGCCTCTGAAAACCGTTGGCGTAGGGAACCTATTTTCAAGATGCCCTGGTTCTTTGCAGTTATTGAAATTATAAACGCGTTGAGGTTCGAACGAAGTGTTCCTGTCCTCTGTTGCAACTGCGGGTTTTTATTGTTGGTGATTAACAACTAGGTGCCCTTCTCTTCCCAACCTAAAGCATTTCTTCGTCCCCTTTAGGAAATTTTTGGGGTGCTTATTTCCGCACCTTTGGCATGTGGGGTGCTGGATGTTCTTAGAACCATTTTATTTATCCATCAGACAACCATCATTGAATTATACCTTATTCTTCTTATCCCCATGATACCCCTGAGATTCTTTGATCTCCATTTAGACCTTCAGGTCACATTGGACAATTTCCTCATAGTTTTCGAAGTCACAAATCCCTAGCACTTTTGCAGGCCATGTTTCATCCCACCAAAGAAGTAGTCAACCTTGCATTTAGGGGTAATGAAAAACTTGAAGGCATATCATGAAAGTCATGTGATGTTTTCCATGTACACTCTGACAGATTCGTTGTATTTTTTCTTGAGGGTATGGAAGTCCTTCTCCATCTTTATGCCAGAGGGTGCATGGAAAATATTCATAAAAAATAATCCTCTGGAAATCCTTCCATTATAAGGCCTTGTTATCCTCCTTAGGATTTGTATTTTTGATCAAAGACCACCATTGATTAGATTTACCCTCCATATGATAAGCAGCCAGGAGAACCTTAGCTTCTTCAAAACATTGAAGGATGGAGAATATCTTTTTAATGGAGTTGATCCATTGTTCGGTGATTGAGGGATCAGATGGTCCATTTAAAGTTGGAGACCTTTGTCTCATTAAACTCTTGACAGTGAATTTTTCTTTCTTAGGGTGGGTTTAACGTTCCACTTAACCCATGTTTCTATTCAATACTTGAGTTAGCTAGGAGAGAAGCATGAAAAAGTTCTCAATTCCTGCTCCCATCCGATTGGGCATCTCATTAGTATAGTCATCACATTGATCTTCACATCAGTTGTTAGCCCGAGGCCTCCTATTATAGTCCATTGGTTAAAATAAAAGGAATTTTAAGGGTAACACATAAAGGATAATCCAAGAGAAAAATTGATGACTTATTAATAGCTTTTATTTCCTTAACATATGAATATATTTTCTTCAGTCTATGTTATCATTGAAATACTTTCTATATATATTCGTAGTGAATTTTTTTTAAAGTTTTTTAATAATGGTTCATAATAATCTTGTGAATTTACCAAAGTTTATCCCCCTGGTGTGTTATAACCAAGAGTGCAGCAAGGCCCGTTGTCCTGCACCAGTTCCCATTCGATTCTACCTCAAAGTGGTATTTTCGGGTTTTACCCCTATGATACATCTGTGCCAGAGCCGCCTCTACCTGATCACATCTAGAAAGGGATATATTTGTTTGATAAACCACTTACTCAATACTCACAAAAACATAGGGATGTTTTTATTATACTTATTCTTTTATCTAAGGATTCACTAGGGTTTTTTAATATTAATCCAAAAAATAACTAAAGTTATCCTTTGATACCAACTATAACAACCCTGATCTTTATTACACACTTAAATATGATTTATTACATTAATAATTCACTTAATACAACATGAATGATCAAGAGGTCTATTGTATTTGGGGATTAGGAACCATACATGACAACTTAGAACATAGAACTCAACATCTTATTGAAAACATCCTTTACATGAGCACTATATTCCCTCGTACTTAGCATTGCATGAGATAACATAAGGACATGCATAAGAAAAGGATGATCTATTAATCCCAGTAAGGGAATAAATATGGAATAACATTAGGAATATAATAAATGTTATAAAATATACATATCAATGGAGAACAAGAGAAACATGAACATAAAGGCATGATAAAGCATGATAATCATAACATGGAAATGTGGCAACGACACTTAACATGGAATTAGCATGAGCCTAGGATCATTACACATAGATCATGAGTTAACCATCATTGTACATGAAGAAAGATTAAAAACTCATTTCACTTGAATTATCATGATTCAACACCCATTTCACATGGCGTATCCTGATACTGTACTTTACCCAATGCATTGGAGCGCTATCAGGGCACACCCTTCATAAACATTTCATTTCATGCATAAAGTGTTCCACATGGATCATACAACATGGAATAAATCATTATAATTTATTCCAAGATAAAGGTATTTGAAATACATACATGATGATTTATAACCAATAAGTAAATTTTCCTAAAGTTAAATACCCTTGATAAAGAAATGGGCATAGTATTCACTACACAATGACATTGGCTAGGAAAATCGTAGTGCAATTTCGACAACATAATGGAGTGAAATAAGAACTCATAAAAACATTTTGACGATAGAGAAAGGCATGTCTCATCTTATTTACATGAAATTGATAGTAAAGGGGTCATAAAGATACATTTCCCAAAAAATGTAATATAATTTAGATGCATAATTCAAAATAATTACTTGGATGTAAAAGAGAAGAGAGAAATTCCTCACATAAATTCAGCATGGTAATTAGTGTACATGGGAGGAATTAATGAGAGATAAAGGGGTATCCCATCATCCAAACATAAATAGGGAATTATGGTGGAGGTGTGAAATCATACCCCAACATTTTTAATTGAAAACAAAAGGGTATAACAATTTAAATAAAGATTAAAAAAATGATAAAGGAAGAAATCCCTTACTTGGAAGTGTGATCCCAAAGGCTTGGGAGAGGCTTGAGAGATGATTATTTGGAGATTTGGGAACCTTGGGAGGATTATATAGAGAGGATGGAATGGTTTTGTCAAACTCAAAAGGATTTGAGTGAAGATGAAGAGGGATTTTGGGTGGGTTTATATAGGAAAAGAGATGGAATTCTTTATTATTTAGGTTTGGGACACCTCACATTAAACAAATCAAAAAAACAAACCAGCCCATGGTTTTTCCCCATGTTTATTCCAAAGTGGAGTGTAAAACAATATTTTATAAGACCAATGGCCGAAATTCTTAAAATAATAGGGTTTATTTTGTGGAGGTGAGTCACACTCTTAAGGAAAACAATTTAAAAATACAAAATGTTTTATAAGTCTTGGAGGGTCCACTAAAGCTTTGTAAAATAAATCAAAAAAACCCAAAATCACATTATTTTAATGGTAAAACATATATTGGACAAAAATAATGTTTATATTATTTTATTAAATCAATAATGGGTCATTATGATGTCATAAAACAAATAATATATTTAAAAAGTATTTAATTTTTACACAAAAATTCACTCTCAAAAAATTATGAAAAATTGACCGTTGGATAATTTCGATGTCCTGATTTCAAAAATAATATTCATTTTATCTAAATAATTTTCTAAATATGGGAATTTTTAATTTTAAAATAATAACCAACATTTGTCAAAAATTCATCGGTTTTGACAAAAATTGCTTTCAAACCTTAATAAAAATTACAATTTCATTCATAAAATTATACGATAATTTATATTTAATAAAAAGTAATATGATAATAATAATAATAATAATAATATTTTATTAAAATATTTTTTAATTAAAAAATACATTAATTCATCAATATATATTTCTTAATTTCATATTAACTAAAAGTATTATTTGTGACTTAAAAACTATTTACAAAGTAACAATAATAAAATGAATGCACATTCCTTATAAAAAAAATAATGTACATAGTCATAGTGCTAGGGTATTATTACATACCCACTTATAACACCAGAATAAGACCAAAGGATAACGTCTGTGATGGTGACAGACTATTGGGGTGGCTCGGATAACATCGCTCGAGTATTAATCTCCATTAACTTCCACTTCTACTATAGTCAAATCCGCTCAAGATTAACGTGTTCAAGATCCTCTTGGACTTGGTCAAGAGCGAAGCCCAATGATGCCACCTCCTTTCTGAGCACCAAAAAATAGGACTCGTACAAGGAAAACCTACTGGATGATCCCATCACATCCTTTGTCCGAGTAAATTGGATTTTTTAAAGCCCTGTATTTATACTAATCATGTGATCACTGTTCAACAGCTATATTAGCAACGGTCACAATTCATAACTGTATTTTAAAATCCAAAAACATAAAACTAATGAAGTTCATATTTTATATAACCATAATAAGATATTTAATTAGATCAAGAATAATTTCCATTAATGAACGTTTGGGTCATTACACCTCCATCTAATGGATATCGAACATACTATTTCTATGTACAACAAAGTACTATCTCACAAAATGATGATTGTTTATTTTTCCATTACCAACAATCATGGTGGCCATTATCTTATAAAATAAATTTATATGTGTAATATATGATATTTATTATGTATTTAATATTATTTATTCTATTTTACACCACATACATTTTTTCTTCCTCATGTGTTAATACAATTATCTCGTTTGAGGAAGTGTGGACTACCTCCCCCTCAAAGCGATGTGATTTTTTCACACTCTACATGGAATGTATTAAAGGTGGGTTTAGTGAAATTATATGATATGTATGATATAATAATGATAATGGAATAATTATATATATATTTACGTATATATATACATATTTCATTTAAATAAATTCTTTCAACATGATAATAAAAATGCAAACAACGTTCATGTATATGTATAACTTACCATCTCCATGAATGGTGTATTCCATTCCAGACTTATTTTCGATATAGATAATTATATTACACATTTATTGTATATAAATGATATTTATATCATGTTTTACATTTCTAATCATGATATATGTATAAGGACCAACGATATAACCAATTAAGACACATACGAAAGACAATGAGAATATTACCTGAAGTGAAACCTTAACATAGGATGGTTAACAAGTGGGTAATGTGAGGTATTAATAAAACAATATATGGTATTATATATAAAAATATTGTTCTTTAAATGATTTGTAATAAATTTATATTTTTTATAAAGGTTTTTTGAATGAGTACGGTGAGAGTCAAGACACAATGTTAGGGAATTTTATACCACTTTTATTTTCATGAGAAACATGCATTAATCACCAATAACTTAATTTTTATGTCGTATATACTCCACATGAATGTATTATGTTCCTATTATAATTAAATTTATGTATATTTACATATCCATTTTATGACCATTCATTTCATTGGTTTTATGTTTCAAAAGTTATCAAATCGGTAAAATAGTTTTGTCACAATTTTCCTTCTTGGAGACTCATGTTTTGTTATGAAACTAAACTCAATTTTTGATGTGAATATAAATCCATGTTATATAATGAATATACTTATTTTAATGATATTTCATGCTTAATTTAAATTAAATTTCTTTCATGGATGGTATGATCCCAATTTACCATGTTATAATATTTTATTAAGACAATCTCATCAGTTTTCAAGATTGTTTGTGTTTATGCTTCCTTGAATGAAATATTATAAACCACTCCCAATAATTTCATTAATTTTTTTCTCATATAGATATTCACTCTACATCCATGTATTGATACCATCTTCTACACTTTGTTATATAAGATATTTAGGAATGTTTTTTTAAGAAATGCGTACTTTCCCTTATCTTTATTAAGAAAACAAGGTTCTTTAAAAAGGGTTTCCAAGAATATTATAATATTCTAATATAATATTTTAAAAAATATTAACCTTTTTCCTTTTGGAATTTTTTATGAGGAATATTCTTATCTCTTTCTAAATCAGTCCATGTTACCATGAAAAAGGAATGTTCTTTTACCTCATACGACATGTACAGATTTTCCTGCCAATGTTTCATTGAATCTTCCTTTTCATTTTTAAAATTTTAATCATTAATAAAATTCTTTTAAAAATAATTTTCAATGAAAAATATTTTAAACATTCTGTCAATCAATATATTTAAGTTTTCAAAGTATTTATTTCAAAAAATTAGACATTTTCGAGTTTCTTTCATTTTTACTTACAAGTAAAAAAATTTTTAAAACAATTTCAAGATTTATTTGTACATTTTAAAAGATACTTTCAAAGAAATAGTTTTAAAAACGTTTTAAATATATATTTATAAAATTTCAAATTATTTTCAAGGAAATGTATTTCAAAGCGTTTTCAATACTTCATCATATGTTTTCATAGTCTTTTCGAATAGAAAGGATTTTAAAATGTTTTGAAGCTTATTTTAGGTTTTCAAGGAAAATGTTATCAAAAAATTTCAATTATTATTTAAATTTTTAAAGGAATTTTCTATGTAAATGACCTTTAAATGGTTTTATTTATTAAAAATACTTTTTCAAAGAAGAAATGATATTTTCCTCAAGAATTTTTTTTGAAAGATATTTCATAATTATGTTACATCTAAGATGACATTTATTGATGTTACTAAAGCCCTTTTAGGAAATGATCTAAAGGTTTCATTCATATTATTTCATTGAAGGGCTTGTTCTTAATGTCATGATATTTATGGAATATGTTTCTCCTTAACCAGTTACTTGCTTTTGGAAACTGTTCTTTTCATAGGTTATGTTTATGATGAAATTATTATGTAACCTGTATCTTTCCATTGGTTATAATATGTTTACATTTTTCTGATACCCATTTCATTTCATGGGTTATGATATGTTTTTTAAGATCTTGTGGAACATGTATGTATGATTTCATTATGAGATGGGTGGGACTATATCTCCCTCCTATCCGTTGGTTAATGATTTATATCTCATGAGATAGACATGGCTGGAATGAGAAAGGAGCTTGGTTCAGTATTACAGGGCTAGAATGATGGTTTACCTAGTTTATTAATATAGAGATTGAATGAGGGTTTACCCGGTTCAGTATTACAGGGTTGGGATGAGGGTTTACCTTGCTTAGTAATATATTCCAGAATGGGGGTTTACTTAGTTCATTAATACAAGTTTACAACGAGGGTTTACCCATTTCTGTAAAAGAATTTATCTACAAGGATGGTATCAGAAAAAATTCCTTGACTACTATAGAACTATTTATTATATGTTTATGTGTCTTTCATAATTCAATATTTTATTCCTAGTTATGATTCATGTCTTATGAACTACATGCTTTATTCCATGATTCAGGTATATGATCTTTGATATGAATGGTATGATCTTCTATTTTAATTATCATGTTCTCATAACCTTATGCTCATAATTTTTCATACATATCTATCTTATTTACACTTAATGAACATTTGATCTCATTTATTTTTATGTTTCCGTACCTAGTTTATGGAGAAATATTTTAGGTAGAAGCACTGATGGTGGAGATATTTATGGGAGATGTTGAAGATCATTCCCTAGGATATACGATTTGGTTTCCAATTTTCCAAATACAATAAACTATTATGGTCCTCAGGCATGTATTTTTGAAATGTACTAAATATTCATCTAAAATGATCTTATATCCATATATGTCATGTCTGGATCTCTATAGTTGGTATCAAAGGAAAGGTTTAGTCAACCTTTGGAAACTAGGATGAGAAAAACATAGTGAGATCCCTAGGTATTTTTCTAGGAATATGTATAGGTATGTCTCTAAGGATAAGTATAATGATGGGTTATCATTTATGAAAATGTCATGGAATTTTGGAAAAGGGAATAGTGAGTGGTTTACTATAAATACATCCTAGTGTAGATAAAACAAGTGGATGTGTCTCTAGCATAGATGTACCTAGGGGTAAAATCTCTGAAAATATGTTCTAAGTATGACTTGAGTTAATTTGGTACATGAAAATGGGTCTTGCTTCCCATCTGGTTTGATACTCCTGGAGAATATGACTAGGAAATTCACAAACTATTTATGAATTATCATGATGGATTTATATATAAGTTGTCTATAAATAACCTAGGATGAAATTTGGGTGTCTTATATTAATGAAGGTGTCATGATTTAAAAATCCAAAAAGTATATATTTCTATGAATATGTGGTTTTCAACTATGATAAGTAATGCTCAGTATATGCATCTAGTTTTAGTCAATTGTGTGAACTAGAAGAAACTGGATTAATATTGAATGTGATGTAAGATTTTCCCATGAGTAGTCAAGTGGGGTGATCTATGGAGTGATAGAAGTTTTAATCATTCCTAATCCATTTTCACAAAACACGATTAACAATGTTTACCCCAAACTACTCTTGAACTCACCAAGGAAGAGAAAGAAGGTGTTCTCTGAAGGTTTGGGTAATGGAGACCATAGAGGAAAGAAGATTTATTTTATTTTCTATTAAGTGTGTGGAAATAATTACCTAAGTGAATGTATTTGAGGAACAAGAATATGTTTTTACTAAGTAAAATATGGACACAAAGCAAGTGACGACAAGGGAAAAATGAAGGGTTAATTTAACGAAAGGGATGCTAGAATTGACATTCCAAAGTCATAATTAATTTTTAAGTGTTTTATGTGTAGAATAAACCTTCATTATAAAACCCAATGTCCCATGAAGAATGTTCCTGAAGATAATTAGCAAGGTGGTGCGAGTAATTGATACATTATGGATGATGATGAGTCTATAGATGAAATGTGATGGGAAAGATGTATTGTGTAATAAGATGAGGTAACCCTATTAATGGAATAAGGATGAAGTGGAATAATAATTTTTTTTTATCTATTTGGATTCAAAAATTATGAATAATGAAATGTAGAAGGATTTTTCTACTGATGTTTTTTTGCTTAGTATTTACAAGTTTATGTTGAATTTTCTTGAGGGACAGGTGAAGTGATTTAATGAAAAGGTGATATTTTGACTAAATTAAGGTAACCCTTAATATATAATTAATGTTAATATAATGATTTATGTACAAAGATACGTGGGATATGTATAAGTAAATTAGATAGTATTGTTTACCTTGTAACTAGGTAAGGACTTTTTGATAGGTGGTTTATTCTATCATTAATGAAGTTTACATCATTTTTGGACATAAGTAATATATCCAATATACCCTGGCAGAAGTAATCATTCATGTTTTCCAAAAGGATTTATCGTAATTGAGGTTATTACCATGATTCATGATAATATAGGATTAGGGTATTTACATGTTTTCAATGCGACAACCAAGGGCTACTTTGTGTTATAAAGGGGAATCAATGTTAAACTTATTTCATGACTCTATTTTTAATGCATTGGATTTTAACCTTTCATAAGGGCTATACAGTTAATCAATTGTGAAAATTTTATGTCAAAATTCAAAGGTAGTATTTATGCACTGAGTTTGTAGTGAAAATCGTGGTCAAAGGGATATTTAGTGATTAACCTTATTTCAATTATGTACATCTTATATGTTTTCGAAATTATATTATCATGGTTTAAGAAAATGACATCAAGTATGTCGGGTTACAACCAGTCCAGTTTGAAAAGACCATGTGTCTTTAACCCATGGCTGAAGAATGATAATGGTTTCATCCCTACCACTGGCTTACACAATGTCCTGGTTAATGTATAATTATTTGTAATGATTAATTATTTATGAGGAAACAGTAGTGTTACTTTTTATGTTTATAGATTAATTTATTAACCAAATTTATCTTTTATTAATAGTTATAAATAAATAGTTATACATTCCATTATTTTATTGGATTAAATATCTGCTAAAAGATTATTTTAGTGCTTTGGGAATCAAAGTTACTTTTGGGACATCTGTTTCTAGATATAATGGATGAATTAGATATAGTTAAAATCACAACAAAAGAATAAAATTTTTCTTTCATTGAAATATATCTAGTAATTATATTTCATTACATAGTTGATCAAAACAATAATATTTCAAATATAGGATAATGATAAAAAATCTTTTCCTAACACCTTATCTATCATTGAACAGATGGATTTTGAAATTATCACATATTTATTACTTTGATGCCCTCAAATTTTATTTGATAATTCACTTGTTTGTGATTGATGACCTCAATAACTCCCTATAAATATTTACGTTTTTCTTCAATGTCCAATCTTCACTCCTAGCCTATGTTCTCCTATGTGGAAACTCAGATATATGTTACTTTGGGTAACTATTATGGTTCCAACATTCCATATTCAATGGAATTTTTGTATTAATTTTTACTAAGTGGGTTTCTATGAATGAAAACTTCAAGTATTAAACCATTGATAACCCCGACTAATTTTGAAGGAAAAATTCATTTTAAGGGGGTAAAATGTAAAACTGTAAGATTTTTTGAATTATTTTTTTGAATTAATTTATCCTTTTTTAGATTTTTCATTTCAAGAAACATTGAAGATAGTTTATTTTATATTAAATCCTTTTTGGCTTGAATTATAAGCAACAACAAGTTAATCATACACTATAAAAAATATAAACTTTGTCTTGATCTACATCGAACATTGAGGTTAACTTGCATTATATGCAACAGTGAATTTCCTCAATGACTTGCGTAACAAGGAAGAATGATGTTTACCCAAATAATAATATATTATTAAAATCTAATTATCTAATATAATAAGATAAAACCATTTTTTAAAATTAGGGTTTATGAATATTATGAACTAAATTATGAATATAAGTGTTTTAAATGAATAGAAGATGAATTCATAGGTAACCAATTTCTTATATATGAATATGAAAACTGAACGAATGAAGAAGAATATATTATTATACCCAAAAAGATAGTTTTATATAGTAAATTAAATTAATTAAAATTCATAAGTGTTATTATTGTAATAAATATTTTATTTATTCTATAAAATATTTCTGATATTCATAAAATAGATTTGATAGACATAAGATAAGAAATAACATAATTTTATTCATGAAAACCTTTTTTATAAAGGGAGTTTTATCGGATTTTAATGAAGAACCCATTTTAAATCCAAATTTGGGAACATTAATAGATTTAATATATAAAAATATAATTCATCATTGGAAGAAGGATATAAAATTTATATTAGGATTAATTTGTGGTATTTTTTATAAGGTTTCATCTTTTAATGAAGAGTAAAAAAATATTGGATTTTAATTCAGAAATTCTTTTTCATATAATCTATTTATAAGGCTGTGTTATATTTTATATATATTAATAGTTTATTTAGATAATAATTTTATCAATTAAAAAAATTTAGGTCATTGGAACCAATTTCTCATCGAAATTTGATATAAAAACCTTGAAAACTTTTCATCATTTTTACTTTAAAAACCAGCAGTGCCATCCCCTCAACAGGATTAATTTTAAGATAATTTATGCCACTTATATGATTATAATTTGAATAAATGGATTCCATATTTTAAAAAATATTAATTTATAATTTATAAAAATGTAAACTTTGTTTTTGACCAAAATTATTTTTGAATGTAATTAAAATTAATTATATCGGTTAATGAGAAAAATTATGTTAATAAACTTCTAAACCATAAATATAAGATCCAAATGACCAAGAAAAATGTCCAAAGCCCATTTTTTGTCCATAATTCATCCATAAACCATCCATTATTAATATTAGTTGATTTTATATTACTTGTTTTGGTAAAAACATGGGTACACCTAACTTTTTTTCGAAAATTCCAAGTGTATACATTCCCTTCCCTATAAAAGGCCACCCCCTATACCTACATATTCACACCTCTCAATCCCATTTTTATTCCTAAAAACCAGATAAAATAATTTCCCCAATTACCTTAATTTTTTCTATAATCCTTTCATTGGTCATAAGGAAACTCAAGGAATCCTTTTGGAACAATGGAGACCGAGTTACTCGATTCAGAGGTAATGTCTTCCCTAAAGCTCATTTCCCTGATTTTCCTTCTCCATCCATCCCCTCTCTTTATTCCATTATTATATGAAAACACAAATATCATAAATATAGTATGATTTTGTTATTCAATGTTTTTACCTACACGTACACACTCGTCCATCTAATGGATATTGAACATATTATTTCTATGTACGGTGAACTATTATCTCATGAAATGATGATTATTCATTTTTTACTTTACCACCATCATGGAGACCATTATGATGGAAACTATAATTATATTTATTATATATAATAATTATTACTTCATTAATATTCTTTATTCATTTTTACAACGCATACCTTTTTATTTCCTATTCGGTGTTAATACGATAATCTCGTTTGAGGAAATGTGGACTATAGCCCCCTCGAAGGGATGCAATTAATTTACACACGACATGGACTGTATTAAGGATGGGTTTAGTAAAATTATATGATATATATTATATAATATTTATACTGTAATAATTATTTATATACATATATATTCACATTTTATTTACATACTTTCTTTCAATACGAAGACAAAAATGGAAACAATGTTCATGCATACGTACAACTTAATGTCTCCATGAACGGTGTATTCCATTTCATACATCATTAGGATATAGATTATTGTAATACATAAATAATGTATATAAATGATATTTATATAATGGTTTAAATTTTTAAATAATGATATATTTATAAGGACGAAGGATATAACAAATTAAGACACATACGAAAGACAAAGTGAATATTACCCGAAATGAAAACATAACATAGGATGGTTAACACGTGGGTAATATAAGGTCATAATAAAAACATATATGGTATTATATATAATAATATGGTTATTTAAAATATTTATAATCAATTTATATTTGTTATACAGTTTTTTTGAATGAGTACAATGAGAGTTAAGATACAAGGTAAGGGAATTTAATCTCACTTTTATTTTTTTGAGGTACATGAATTAATATCCACTCACTTATTATGTGAGGTGTATGTTCTTAAAATTAATGTATTATATTAATATTATACATAAATTTATATTTATAAACATATCCATTTTATGACCTTTCATTTCAGGGTTTTGAAGTTTCAAACGATACCAAATCTGTAAAACAATTTTGTCTCAATTTGGATTCTTTTAGACTCATGTTTTATTATAAACCTAAAATATTTTTTTACGTTCATATAATTTAATATTATATCATAAATATCATTATTTTCATGATATTTTAAGCTTCATGTAATTTTTTCTCTTACACAAATGGTATGATCCCATGTTTCCATGTTATAAGAGTTAATTGAGAAAATCTCATTGCTTTTTGAGATTGTTTTTGTTTATGTTTCCATTAATAAAATATAATTACCCATATTTCATGAAGTTCATGAATTTTATTATCCTATAGTTATTAATTATATATTTTTCTTATTGGAACCATTTTCTACTTTTTTTGTACATAAGCTAGTAAAATATGTTTTTTATGAAATCATAACTTTACCCTCTCTTTTGTCGGAAAACCATGTTCTCTAAAAATGTTTTCCACGAATATTTTACCATTATCCTAAAATATTTAAAATACATGTTTACCCTATTTTTTTAAAAATTTTTATAAAGGAATATTCTTCTCTCTTTCCAAAAAGGCATTCTTTTCTAGCCTTTTTACTGTGCAAAAAATAATATTATTTTACCTCGTACGACATGTACAGATTTACCTATTTTCATTTATTTAAATATTCCTTTGTATTTTTAAAAGGTTAATCCTAAAGAAAATGTTTTTAAAAATTATTTTCAATGAAGAATATTTTCAAAATTCTTTAAATTCTTATTTAAAAGTTTTCAATGTTTTTTAAAATAAATTATTTTTAAAACATTTTCCATCTTCTTTCATATTTTCTTTCAAGTAAAAAAGTTTTCAAAACTTTTTCTTGATTTATTTGTAATTTTTAGAATTTATTTTCAAAGAAATGGGTTTCAAACCATTTTAATGCTCTATATATATATGTTTTATAAATATTTCCAAAGAAATGGGATTCAAAACATTTTCAAGAATTCCTTATATGTTTGTATAGTGTTTTTGAAGAAAAGGGTATTTAAAATGTTTTGAATTTTTTTATGTTTTCAAGGAAAACATTTTTCAAATAATTAAAAGTATTATTTATATTTTTTAAATGTATTTTATATGAAAATTACATTCAATTGGTTTTATTTATTAAAAATAGTTGTTTGAAGAAGAAAGGATATTTTCAACAAAAATGTTTAAGAAAGCCTTTTAAAATTTATTTTTCATCTAAGATGAATTTCATTGATGTTACTTAATAACTTTTAGGAAATTATCTAAAGGGTATATTCATATTATTTCACTGAATGGTTTTTGATTAATGTCATGGTCTTTATGAAAATTGTTTCTCCTTTACAGGTTATATGATTTTATAACCTAGTTCTTTTCATGGGTTATGTTTATGATTAAATGACTATGAAACATGTCTCTTTCTATAGGTTATGATATGTTTACATTTTTATGATACTCATTTAATTTCATGGGTTTTTATATCTTTATTTATGATCTCAGGGAAAATGTATTTATGATTTCATTATGTGATGGGTGGGACCTATATCTCCCTCAAATGAATTGGGTAATGATTTATATATCATGAGATAAACATGGATGTAATGAGAAAGGAACTAGGTTCAGTATTATAGGACTGGAATGGGGGATTAAATGGTTATGTAATATAGGGTGGGAAGGGGGGTTTACCCAGTTTAGAAATATAAGGATGGATTGAGGGTTTACCTAGTTTAGTAAAGGACTTTTTCACTAAGAGGATCTTTGAAAAAATTCAATGAATACTATGGAAATCATTATTATATGCTTATGTGTTTTCCACAATTCCATGTTTTATTCCTACTTTATACTTTCATGGTTTATGTTCTTTATTTCCTTATCATCCATTTTTGATGTACTACGTGATTTATTCCATTGTTAATGTATATAAACCTTGATATGCAGGTTATGATCTTCTATTTTCATGACAATATTCTCATAACCTTATGCTCATAATTATGATTGCATATATCTCTTATTTAACCTTATTAAGAATTTTAGCTCACCCCTAATATGTTTCCATACATAGGTTGTGGAGAAGGTTTTAGGTATAAATATTAGCGGTTGAGATCTTTATGGGAGATGTTAATGATATTTAACCAAGATAAAATATTTTGTTTCCATGTTTCCAAAAACACTAAACTTTTACGGTACCCATGGATTTTTTTAATGTAATAAATAATCATCAAAAATGATATAATATCCATATATTTCATGATTGGGTCTCTATAGTTGGTATCAATGGTACGGTTTAGTCATCCTTGGAAACTAGGATGAGAAAAACATAGTTAGATCTCTAGGTATATTTCTATGTATATATATAGGGATGTATCTAGGGATAAGTATAAGGATGAGTTAATGTTTATGAAACTATCCTGGAATTTTGATAAAGGGTATAGTGAGTGGATTCTTAGAAATATATCTCTATATGGGATCTAAAAGTGGATGTGGCTTTGGAAAAGATGTACCTTGGGGTAACAACTCTGACAAGATGTTCTGGGCCTAACTCATGGTAATCTCATATATGACAACGGGTCTTTCTGCACACCTGGTTTCACACTCCGTGGGGATATTCTTTGGAAATTCACAAAATATTTATGAACCATTATGAAGGATTTAGATATAAGTTGGCTAATAATTACCTAGGATGAACCGAGGGTGTCATATATTAAGGATGGTGTCATGATTTATAAATTCAAGAAGTAAATCATTTCATGACTATGTGTTTTTATAGTATTATAATTAATTCTCACATTATGGTTTTGGTTTTATTAAATGAGGGGAACCGGAAGGGGCTAGATTTATGTTGAATGTGATGGAATATTTTCTAATGAGTAGTCGTGTGGGATGATCACTAGATTGAAATATTTTGTGATCATTCCAAATTAGTTTTCACAAAAAATGATTAACATTGTTTACCTCAACCAACTATTGGACTCAATAAGGAAGAGAAAGAAAGAGTTCATTGATAATATGGGTAATGGAGACCATGGAGGAAAGACGATTAGGTTTCTAATATGTCCAGAGTGTGGAAGCATCACCTAATAGAACATCTAAGAGGAACAAGAATATGTTTTTACTGTTAAAAATAAGGACATAAAGGAAGTGAAAACAAGGGACAAATGAAGAGTTTAGTTAATGAAATGGTTATAAATATTTACCTAATAAGTAATAATATATGTTTATGTGCTTTTTTTGTGGAATAAACCATCATTATGAAACCCAATGTCCCAAGAGGAATGTTCCTGAATAGAATCAGCAAGGTGGTGCGAGTAATGGTTACATTGTGGATTATAATGAGACTATAGATGAAATGTGAAGGGAATGAAGTATTGTGTAATAAGATAATGTATCCTTGTTAATTTAATAAGTATTAAGTGTAAGAATAAATGTTTCTATGTATTTATATTAAAAAAAATTTAATGATGAAATATACAAGGTTTCTTCTACTAATGTTTTTTTTGCTCAGTATTTACAAGTTTATGTTGAAATTTCTTGATGGACTGGTGAAGTGATTTATTTACTAGGTGATATTTTGAATAAGGGAAGGTAACCCTTAATATGTTCTTAATGTTATGATAATTTTGTATGTTTAATGATTTGTGGGATATGAATAAGTAAATTGAATGGTACTGATTACCATGGAACTAAGTAAGGACTTGTTGATAGGTGGTTTATTCTCTCATTGATGATGTTTATAGAATTTTAAGATTTAAGAAATAGACCCAAAATACTTTGGAATAAGAAATATTTCATTATTTCCAAAAGGATTTACGGTAATTGTAGTGATTATCATGTTTCAAGATAATATATGATGGGGTATTCACATGTTTGGAATGTGACAACCAAGGTCTACTTTGTGTTATATAGGGGAATCAATTTTTATCTGATTTCGTGACTCTCTTTCTACGGTTTTGGATTTTTATTTATGAGAAGGGCTATAAGGTTAATCGTTTATGAATATTTTATGTTAAATTTCTGGGGAAATATTTATGCACATATTTTTTATTTAAAACCATAGTTAAAATTCCATTTAGTGATTATTATTATTTCAATGATATACATCTAATATTTATTTCAAAATTATATCAGCATGGTTTTAGAAAAGGACATCATGTATGTAGTGTGAATATAAATCAAGTACATCAATATCATATGTATTAAACCCATGACCAAAGGATGTAAAGGTTTTCATGCCTGCCAATAGAATACATGATTTCCCAGTTAATATATAATTATTTTTAATGAAAATTATTTATGATGAAATAGAAATGTTACTTTATATTTTTAGAGTTTATTGTATTAACCATTTTTATTTATAATCAATAATTATAGATAAATAGTTAAACTTTTTCTTATATTATGGTACTAAATATCTACTAAAAGTTTATTTTAGTTCTTTGGTAATCAATGTTACTTTCAGCACATCCATTTCGTGAAGTAATGAATGAATTAGATATAGTTAAAAGCACAACCAAATAATTAAATTATTTTTATAAAAATATATCAAGTAACTATATTTACATACATTATTGATCAATAAAATATTTATTCAAAGATCAGATAATGATAAAAAATATTTTCCAAATAGATTAAGATTCGTAGAACTGGTGGATTTTGAAATTGTCACAGATTTATGAATTTAAGGACCTCAACCATTCTTTGATCATTCACTTGTTTGTGATTGATTACTTCAATCACTACCTATAAATATTTGTTTTTTCCTCTATTTCCAATATTCACTCCCAACCTAGGTTCTCCTACGTGGAAACCTAGTTATAAGTTCCTTCTCAAAACCATTTTGATTCCAAATTTTCCTTTTTAAGGGAAGTTTCAGTATTAATTTTTTTGATGTGGGTTTCTATGAATGAAACTTTCAATTATTACACCTTTGATGTCCCAAAAAAATGTTTTATAGAAAACTTAATTTTAAGGGGGGTTTCATGTAACACCCCGAGATTTTGTGAATTATTTTTTGAATTAATTTATCCTTTTTGATAATTTTCATTTCATGAAACACTGATGATAGTTTATTTTATATTAAAAACTTATATTTTTCTTTAGTTATATGCAATACCATGTTATTCATTCAGTACACACAACATACCATTTGGGTTTCTCTACATGGATCACCAATGTTAGCTTGCTTTATAAGCAATAGTGACTTTTCTTGATGACTTGCGTAACATGCAAGACCGAGGTTTACCGAAAATAATATATTTCTAAAATATTATTATTTAATTTAATAAGATAAAATCTTGATGTTAAATTTTATTTTATTAATAAATTAGGAAAATATGTGGTTTACACAAATATAACACAAATTTGTTGGTTACTAATTAATTAAAAATGAATATGAAAACCGATTCAATATAAGGAAAAATATTATGATACCCAAAAAACTATTTTAACCTTATAATTAAATTAAATAAAATTGATATGTGATATTATTGTAATAAATATTTTATACATTCAATTAAATATATTGGATATTCATCCAACAGATTTGATATACATAAGATAAGAACAAACAAATTTGTTTGCATAAAAATCTTTTTTATAATGGTGGTTTTACCACCATTTAATAGAGAATCAATTTTAAATCCAAATTTTGGAAATTTTATAGATTTATTATATGAAAATATACTTCATCAATATAATAAGGACATTAAAATTCGGTTATGATAAATTTTGGGTATTTTTTCACAAGGTTTTATCTTTTAATGAATACTTAAAAATACTGGATTATAATTCAAAACTATTTTTTCATCTAATTTATACATAATGTTAATTAATATTAATAATTAGTTTAATAGTTTATTTAGATAATATTTTATAAATTAATACAATTTAGGTATTTGGAACCAATTTCATATTGAAATTGGATATAAAAACTTTGCGAACTTATGATCATTTTTACTTTCAAAACCCACAGTGTCGTCTAGTCAGCGGGATAGATTTTAAATTTAATTATTCCACCTCTATTATTATAATTTAGATAATTGGTTTAAATATTTTTAATAATCATAATTTATAATATCTAATAATGTCATTTTTTGACCAAAAAAATTTTTGAAAGTAATTAAAATTCATTACATCGGTTAAGAGAAAAATTAGGTTAATAAAGTACTAAACCTTAAATATAAAACTCAAAATGACCTATAAACTTTCCCAAAACCCATTATATAGAAATTATTAATCCATTAAACATCCATTGTTGAGTTTTTTTTGTTTTTTATTACTTTATTTAGGTAAAAACATGGGTACACATAACTTATTTTCAAAAATGCCAAGTGTGTCCTTTCCTATCCCTATAAAAGGCCACCACCTGTACTCACTTTCTCACACCTCTCAAGACACTAAACATGACCAAATATGATCAAATAAGCTCCAAAATTAACTTATTTCCACTTATAATCCTTAAAATGGTAATAAAGAAACTCTGGGAAGTCTTTTGGCACAATCCAAAAGGATTTACCCAATTTAGAGGTAACGTCTTCACTCAAACCCCTTTCCTTTATTTTCTTTCTTCACCCCCTCCAATCTATTTAATAAATTCTTGAATTAAAAAAAAGTATCCTAAATTTAATATGATGTTTTTATGATAATATTTTTAACTACACTTACACACACCTCCATCTAATGGATATCTAACATACTATTTTTGTGTACGGGGAACTATTACCTCATGAGATGATGATTATTCATTTGTTCTTTACCACAAAGAGTATGATGGACAGTATATTTTTATATTTTATATAATATATTTATTATTTATTTAATATTATGTATTAATATTTAAAAAATATACATTTTTACTTCCTATTTGTTGTTAATACTATAATCTCATTTGAGGAAGTGTGGACTACCACCCCTAAAAGCGATGTGATTTGTTCACACTCTACATGGAATGTATTAAGGATAAATTTAGTGAAATTATATGATATATATGATATATATGATATAATAATGATAATTTAATAATTATATATATATATATTCATATATATACATATTTCATTTACAAACTTTCTTTCAATATGACAATAAAAACAAAAAACAACGCTCATGCGTGTGTTCAACTTATCATCTCCATATACGGTGTATTCCATTTAATAATTCATTATAAAATATATTATATTAATAAAAATATAATGTATATAAATGATATTTATATCATGGTTTACATTCTAAATTCATTATATAAGTATAAGGACCAAAGATAAAACAAATTAAGACATACGAAAGACAATGTGAATATTACCTGAAGTGAAACCCTAACAAAGGATGGATAAAAAGTGGGTAATATAAGGTCATAATAAAAAAAATTATGGTATTAGATATAATAAAATCTTTCATTAAATTGTTTATAGAAATTTATATTTATTATAATTGTGGTTTGAACATGTATGACATGAGTCAAAACACAAGGTATGAGAATTCCATCTCACTTTTATTTCCATGAGATACATGCCTTATTCACCACTCACTTATTTTGTGTGGTGTAAGTACTGAAAATAAATGTATTATATTCCTCTTATACTTAATTTTATGTGTATTTAAATATCCATTTTATGACCTTTCATTTCATGGGTTTTATGTTTCAAAAGTTACCAAATCTGAAAAACAGTTTTGTTTTCATTTTTCATTCGTTGAGACTCATGTTTTGTTATGAACCTAAATTATTTTTTTGATGTGAATATACTTCCATGTTATATCATTAATATCCTTATTTTAATTATATTTTAATATTCATGTAATTTCCTTTTCATACATGGAGAATATTATCCCAACATACCATGTTTTAAGAGTTTGTTGAGACAATCTCATCACTTTTAGAGATTGGCTATGTTTATGCTTCCTTTAATGAAATATTATAACCCGTATTTAAAAACATTAATGAATTTTTTTATAATATGGTTATTCATTATATATTAATTTATTTTTACCATTTTATACTCTTTGGTACATATTATAGTTAAGAGTGTGTTTTTAAGAATGGCTGACTTTACCCTCTCATCGATTTGAAAACAATGTTATCTAAAAATGGTTTCCAAGAATTTTAGTTCATTACCAAATAATCATTAAAAGTCATTTTTCCCTTTTATTTTTTTAAAATGTTTAAAAAGGAATATTATTTTCTGTTTCCAAATGATGAATTTTTCTCTTTACCTTTTTACCATGAAGAAAGAATGTTCTTTTACCTCGTAGAACATGTACGGATTTATCCACCATTATTTCATTGAATATTTCTTTCAATTTTTGAAAGGGTAACATTTATGATTTTTTAAAAAGTTATTTTTACGGAAAAATATTTTCAAATTGTTTTCATGATTTATTTCAATGTTTTTAAAATATTTTAAAATAAATGGGTTTTAAAACATTTTCAAGCTTCTTTCATATTTTTTTTCATGTAAAAATATTTTCAAAATATTTTCAAGATTTATTTATATGTTTTAAATGTTATTTTCAATGAAATTTTTCTAAAAATATTTTCAAGCTCTATATACAAGTTTTAAAATTATTTTCGTGTAAATTTTTTTTCAAAACTTATTCAAGAATTCTTTTTAACTTTTCATTTTTTTTTTCTAAGAAAAAGGTTTTTAAAAGGTTTTTAATATAATTTTACATTTTCAAGGAAAAATGGTTTTCAAACAATTTCAAGTCTTCTTTTTATGTTTTAAAGGTATTTTATATAAAAATTATTTTAAAAATTATTTATTTATTAAAAATACTATTTCAATTAAGAAAGGATATTTTCCTCATGAAACATTTTTTAAAGATATTTCAATAATTTTTTACATTAATATTACATCTATTGATGTTACTCAAGCCCGTTTTGGAAATTATCTAAAGGTTTCATTCATATTATTTCATAAAATGGATTGTTCTTAATTTCATGGTCTTTATGAAACTCATTTACCTTTCATGGGTTATATTCATTTCGAACCCTCTTATTTAACAGGTTATGTTTATTATGAAATGATTGTGAAACCTGTCTCTTTATATAGGTTATGATATGTTTACATGTTTATGATACTCATTTAATTTCATGGATTATGATATATTTATTTATGATCTTTTGGATCTTGTACATGTGACTTCATTATGTGATATGTGGGACTGATATTTCCCTAAAATATATTGGGTAAAGATTAATACCTCATGCGATAGCCATGAATGGAAAGAGAAAGGAACTCGGTTCAGTATTATAGGGCTAGAATGTGGGTTTACCCAGTTCAGTAATACTGGGCTAGAAAAGGGGTTCACTCAGTTCAACAATAAAGTGATGTAATAAGGGTTTAACCCATTTAATAATATATTGATGAAATGGGGGTTTACACAGTTCAGTAATACATGGCTGGAATGGGGGATTACCCGATTCAGTAAAGAACTTTGTCCTCTATAATAGTCTGAGCAACAATGTCTTAACAACTATGGAAATAAATATTATACACTTATGTGTCTATCACAATTCCACATTTTATTCCTATGTTATGCCTTCAGGGCTTATGTTCTTTATTTTGTTATGATTCATGTCCTATAAATAGCATGTTTTATGCAATGATTCATGTATATGATATTTGATATGCAGGGTACGATCTTCTATTTTCATGATCATGTTATCATAACCTTGTGCTCATAATTATGCTTACATATCTCCCTTATTTACCCTTAGAGATAATTTGAGCTCATTTTTTTATGTTTCTATACCCATGTTATAGAGAAAGGTTTTAGATATAAGTAATAATAGTGGAGATCATTATGGGAGATGTTGAAGTATTTCACTAGGATAGAAGGTTTTGTTTCCATGTGCCCAAAGACACAAACTATTATGGTCCTCAGGCATATATTTTTGTAATGTATTGAGTATTCATCTAAAATGATGTAATATCCAATTATTTCAATCCTAGTTCGCTATAGATAACCATAAAATGTAATATAAGTTGGACATATTCCTTCCAATAAGATAACAAGACATTTATGGGTAAGGAAATTTAAATAAGAAATGTTTTTATTTGATGTGAACCCTAATTTACCAACCCCTTGCCCTACCCTGTTAGGGTTCTTACATATAGAATAGTACAAAAAAGTGGGATCATTTCTATAGGTTTTTATTTGAGGTTCAGTCATCAAAACATTATTTTGTGATTTTTTTATATATGAATTCAATAAAGAGACATATTGTCTTCAATGTTTCCAAATATAATGTCTATAATAAATAGATTATTATTTTAATACTATAATTTTTCAAGGATATTATGGAGTAAATACTTCTAGATGCATATTTATAAAAGAGTAGTAATGTAATTGGTGAATTATATACATAGAATATATTGGTTATACCGTTGTCTAGTGAGATATAGATTTTTGATTCTCATTGTACTACTACCTTAATGATTTGGAAAACATTAAGAATTATCTATTGAAAACAATTATAAGTAAAGAAATTTTTAAAGACTACATTAATATATGAATAAAATATTGTTTTTGATAAGAAAATAATGAAATATTGAGAATAATACCTTATGTAAAAGGGAAATGAAAGGAGGAATATGAAAAAAACTCCCAAGATGAAAAAAAAACACCCTCTATTGAATGTGGGATTAATATCAATGATAAATTTGTTTCTAATATAGTTTTTATAAGAATCATTAAAACATTAAAATATAGGTTCTCCCATGGAATAAAAAATCAGTAGTGGATCTGATGAAGAAGTGGAAAGGCCATCAAGTATCCAATTCAGAGAGAGTTCTTGTAACATTAAAGGAGATATCTAATCTTTATAAGAGAAGGTGGATAAATATAATATAATTCCTAGAGTATAATATGAATCTATAGAACAATTGGTTTTAAAAAACTATTAGTTTAAAATCCAAGAGTTTTACTAAAATGAATCCTTTACAAAAAAGGGTATAAATATAAATAGGAAAAGAGGCATACATGAAGAACCTTCATATAAATTTTGAGAACAAATGTCCATGGTGATGAAATTAAAAAGAAATTATTATTTGTCTCAAAACACAAAATAAAGACATGATAAAATACAGAAATGATTTTGTCTCAATATTGTAAAATATGGACACCCAATTAAATGATAAGGGCATAATGATTAAGGATCTTGAATCAAATTTAGTCTTTTAAAGGAAATGAGAAAGTAGAAATCCCAGCATAAAAACACCAACAAGTGAAAGTAATGTAAGTTCAAATCTAGAATCAGGAATAACATATAGAATTCATGTTAAATGAAAAAGAGAAGGTTATTAATAGAAGGTTTCTACAAAGTGCTACTATTATATAAGAATGGGACATATTATGGATGTGCTTCTGGAATACAATGTGATCAACTATATAAGAAAATTTTTTAAACAAAATCTCAATAAATGCATGAAAACATGACGTATGTTTTTAATGGGAGATATTTTCTATGTTATAATCATGGACATATTGAATAAAATTGTTACTGGAGAGGAGATAAAGAAATCCTAAAGAAATCCTACATTATTATTATAAATATGAAGATGGTTTTCAATGAAATAAAATTTTCTATTTTTATGGTGACCTTAATATAGTTAATGAAATAAAATAGGGATAAATAAGAAAAAACCATCTATGGTTATGAAAAAGATATATAAACTTGTAAATAAAGACTCACCAATGGAAATTAGGTCTAAGATGACTCTAATTTCTATATATGAGGATAGACATCAATCATTACAAAGTGGTTTCTTAAATTTTACCACAAGGAACGAAAAGAATATTGGTGTAAGAGACCTAAAATAGTAAAGAAACATGAGGAAATATATTGTGATCTTACATTAAAATAATAAATGTTCCTATGTATGATTTGTCTCATAATATAGGTGAAGCCCAAGATAAGGAATTTGAATGAATCCAAAGAAATTATTTATAGTGAATAATGTACAACTACTGTTTCAATGTTTACTGCTAGTATGTCATGTAAATGATTTTGAAGAAAAGGGTTGGTTCTCAAATACTAACGACATTCTTCAACTTGAGGATGGTCTGGAAATACCCCACTTATAATGTTTTTAAACCTAGTTAACTATATTCTTGAAGTGATATATATTTAAGTGGGAGATAAGATTAATGGGATGATTGTGATGATAAATAAAATTTTTGTTCTAAAAGAGATACATGAAATAAGTGGTGTTGGAGGAACTTCCAGTCATTTTAATTAATAATCTAAATTAACAGGCGATGTAGAGTAACCACTTTTAATATCAAATATGAATATGTAATTTCATGTTTGGTAAAAAAATGGTATAGATCTTGACCTAAAGATAAAGTTGTTTCAAGGCTTAATATGAAATCTTTAGTGGAATTAATTCAAACATAATAATAAACAAGTGACATCAGGATTAAATTGATTTGTTATTATACCAAAAAGGACAAGATATCTCATTGAATAAGCCTAATACTTTATGAAATTTGTGTTTTGTTTCAATAATCCAACAAAATGTTGTTATATAATTGTTTTAGGATATTCAATGATTTTGAAAGACCACTCCCATTGTGAATATCAACTACTAGTACTAATGATAATAATTGGCATCAAGAGATATGATTTTTTGGAAAAGATTGATGTTAATGTTTCAAATGCGGATTACCTCATCTGGAATAAGAGAACTATGTATTTATATAAGATTATGGATATCATATTGTGTCATAATTTTTTCATAACACTAGAGATCATGTGATTTAATATATGGTATGAATCATATACTTTATGAATTATTTCTCAGTTAGTTTTATTCTTGTGTAAGTTTGATTGAGATCAAATTTACAAATGTTGAGTGAATTAATACTAAAATCCGTGTGGTAAGTATAGAATCAAGTGAGTAGCATAGACAATGCTGATGTTATTTACTTAGAATCTTATTTCATACATTGATTTCTGACTCATTATGCTTAATAAATTTTTAATGACCCTTTTATGTCACAACCCGTCATCGGGGCCCATGTCGTGACTACCCCAAGCCCGCCTTCCATAGGCCAGGGGCTGGCGACTAGCACCAAGGCGTAAATCCCAACAAAAAGGGAAGGCATTGCCTTTGAAAAGTAAACAAGCACCACAGAGTAAGAAAGCGGAAAAGTAAACACTAAGTAAAAATAGAGTACAACTGAAGTGCGGAAAAGTAAATGGGCCAGTATAAAAACCCAAACTGAAAGTAAAGTACAACTCGAAAGGGAAAACAGCAACTGTAAAGTAAAAGCCGCTATACGGAGCTATCCACTGGAAATCCCACCTGAAGGGTGGGTACAGATAGCTCCACTGCTCCACGGGTCCCGTCGTCCGCTCCGAACACGTCCCGCCTAGTGGTCCACCTCCAGGTATCGTCCTGCTCTGCAAGCCTCAGCCAAGATCAACGATGTCCGTCGTCTGCAACCAACACAACGTAGTGCGGGCATAGCCCGTGTAGGGGTGAGTATAAGCTACTCAGTAGGGACCCCGAGACCCCTGAAGGTCTCCCAAAATCCACATAGGATAAACCACAAAGAAGGGTACAATCACGAAGTAACAACCGACACTGCTTAGGTATATGCCCATACATATACCTAAGTCATCAATTTCAAATACGCTCCAACCTCCGAGCCCAAGTACAACTTAGTCCACATAGGAAAGTAAACGTATTCCACACAGGAAAGCAAAACGTAATCCACACAGGATAGCACAACACAATCCACACAGGAAAGCAACAGGATTCAGCTCACACAGGTATACTTCTTCGAAAGACGATAAAGATAATCTCTGATCCATCTAAGTCGTCGGACCCACGAAGGATCGATAAGTAACTAACCCCCGCAAAAGACCCACACAGGATCGGGCCCACACAGGACATGTAGGAGCTGGTTCACACAAGACCACTGAGCGCAAAGACCCACACAGGATCGGACCCACACAGGATCTTTGTACTGTCATCGTCGCAGTCACAGTAGCAGTAGTAGCAGTAGTAGTCACAGTCGCAGCCAGCACTAGGGTTCCCGCACAAAGCAAGCTCGTTCGGAGGGTCCGCTCCACGAGCCGAGAGGCTGATACATCAACTGTCACAAAGTCCAGAGTTGATGTATCCAAAAGTTCTGTATCGTCAACAGGAACTCAACGCAACAGACGACGCGTCGATCGGACGCCCGGTCTGAGAGTTATTGGCATTTTCGTCCCCAGGGCCCGGTTGGTTTTTAAGGCAAAACCAACCGGACCATACTCCACCTGCGTCCAAACCTTGGGCGGAGTATTCCAAAAGATCTGTCCCACTAAGAGGAACTCAACAAAGCTGATGGCACGTCAAACGGACGTCCGTAGCTCAAGATATGAGTGTTTCCGCTCCGAAGGCCCGGTTGGTTTCGTGTATGAACCAACCCGGCCGAACTCAAAGTATTCTGAAACCCTGAGTGTAATATACCGAAACGACCATCTCGATCCAAGGATCGTGTTGCCGCAGACGGTTCGTCATTCGGAGGTCCGTGGCTAAAGTTATGGCCAAAATACCGAAAACGATTCGAAAATGGGGGGTCCGGGCCCGGGGCGACCCGACCCGACCCCCCTGGGTCGGCCCGAACCGGGTCGACCCAACCCGGGTCCGAACCGGCCCGGCTGGCGGCGGTCCGGCGCGGGCCGGCGCGGCGGCGCGGTCCGGCACGGCCCGGCCGGCGGCGGCGCAGCCTGGCGCCGCTGGTGTCACGCGCGGGGGGCATGGCCCCCGCTTCCAGCAAGTGGCGGCGCGGCTTTTTGCCGCGCCTTTTGGAGAACCCCCCCCCCCCCCCCCTCGTGGGGGCCTGCTTGAGGAGAACCGGGGGGCTGCCTGCCCCCCTCAATGAAACCGCCCCCCTCCAATAAATGGGGGGGCTTTTGAGAGTTGACCGGGGAAATTAATTTCCCCCGATCTTTGACCTTCCGATCGGCCACCTGGCCGGCCGGTTTTTCTCCAACAGGACCGGCAAAGCCGATCCCCTTCCGGATTCCGTCACCGGCGGCCCGGCGAGCCGCCGGTCTTCCCGTCTCGCCGCGGCCCAGAACCGGCCGCAGTGTTCGTCGTCCGGCGCGGTGCGACGGCACCACGCCCCTCCGCTGCGGCCCCGCTCTGGCCGCGGCACCTTCGATTCCCTTCGACGCGGCGCGACGGCGTCGCGTTCGTGATGATTCTTCCACAGTGCGAATTTCCGCGTGGTGCGATGGCACCACACCAACTTGTTTCATCCGCAAGATAAATCAACAAGAACAAAGGAGGGGGTTCGGCCGTGTTCATGCGGTCCGGCCCCCTCACATTAAACAATAACACATATTTAAATATCCTCACGTTTGTCATGCCAGAACCACGAACGAGAATAAATAAATAAATAAATAATCAACAACAACCCCTACCTTGATAGTCGCACGATGACGTATTCGTGGGAAGCGGTCGTCGTTTCGTTGACATCGGTTAGAAGACGAAAAAGTCGAGGAGGAAGCAATCGGAGAAGATGAGTCAAGATTTCATCATCGGTGTTCTTCGTGGGCGGCGGACGTTCTTCGCGTTCTTCCACGAAGGAGATGAAGAAGGTGGAGGATTTCTTCAGCTTCTCTCCAAAGCTCTTCCACACCTCACCCAACAATCCAAATAAAATAAGGTCCCTCCTTATTTTATTTACTAAGCCAAGCATTTCAAAAACTTATATTTCAAAAACAAAACACTTAATTAATTATACATGAGTTGTGTAATTAATTAAGTGTTAAGTTATCAATCTTTAAAGTGGGAGAGAGGGGAGTTAGGGAATTTGAAAACGTGGGGCTTGGGTGGGCCCCTCCTCAGCTTAATCCTCTCTTAGGTGGTTAAACCACCCAACTTCCAACAAAAGATTTTAACCACTTTAAAGATATAAAATAAATATTGTATCACAATTTTATTTTACTCTTCATTTCATCCAGAAAATTAAACAACTCCTCCTAGGAAAACACAACTTTGGAAAAGGTCTTCTTAAGCGAATATCGGCGCTGCGAGTTCATCGGTGTCCTCGGATTTCAATTCTGAGCACCGGATCAAAAGTTAGGAATTCCTGCTCGTTCGTTCACTGAACGTACCCGAGCCAAACTTTGGAAATTAATTCCGGGCACTCCGGGCCTCGGAATCAGGTGCCGTCTGAAACCGCGCTCTTGTAAAATTCCAATGAAAATTAAGAAAAAATTTTCCTTGAATTTTACGGGTCTTTACATTACTCCCACCTCAGGGCTTTACGTCCCCGTAAAGATCGATCAAAAACTAGGGAAACAAATGAGGGTACTGAGCACACATCTGAGCCTCACGCTCCCATGTGCTCTCCTGGAGGTTCTCGTGCTTCCATCTGATGCGCACAATAGGAATCGATCACCCATGCAGGACCCGCTCCTGTTGATCCTCTATCTCCACCGGGACCTCCGTAAAAGTCGCCCCATCGTCAACGTCAAGCTCCTCATGGTCAATGATGTGCGTCGGGTTGTGCACGTATCTCCTCAGATGAGATACGTGGAAGAGGTCGTGCACCCGGTGCAACTGAGGTGGCAGAGCTAGGCGATAAGCCACCTCGCCAACCCTACTGAGGCCCTGGAAGGGTCCGATGAAGTGCGGAGATATCTTGTCGCCTCGGCCAAATCTCTGAATACCACGTCGAGGTGAGACCCGCAAGAAGACGTGGTCGCCATCCTCGAACTCCAGTGGCCTCCGCCTCCTGTCAGCATATGACTTCTGCCGGCTCTGAGCTGTCCTCATCCGCTCCGGGATGACCTGGACCTTCTCTGTCGTGGCCTGGACCATCTCTGGTCCCACAAGTGCTGGCTCCCCAGGGTCTGTCCAGCACAAAGGAGATCTATAAGGTCGGCCGTACAATGCCTCGTACGGTGCCATCCCGATGGTGGAGTGGTAGCTGTTGTTGTACGCAAACTCCGCCAAGGGTAGGTGGTCCTCCCAGCTACGACCAAAGTCGAGGACACATGCGCAGAGAATGTCCTCGAGAGTCTGAATGGTCCTCTCCATCTGACCATCCATCTGAGGGTGAAAGGCTGTGCTCAGACGTAGCTGCGTCCTGAACGCCTCCTGTAACCCCTTCCAAAGCCAGGAAGTAAAGAGAAAATCTCGATCGGAGATGATAGATGATGGCACACCGTGGAGCCGCACAATCTCCTGAACGTAGAGACGTCCCAAGCTCTCCACTGAGCCCTGCTCTCTAATGGGTAAGAAGTGTGCTGACTTGGTGAGTCGGTCAACAATCACCCAGATGGAGTCGTGACCTCTGGAAGTGCGTGGAAGTCCAGTCACGAAGTCCATAGATATGTCGTCCCACTTCCACTCCGGGACCTCCAAGGGCTGTACCAAGCCTGCTGGTACTTGATGCTCTGCCTTCACCTATTGGCAGGTGAGGCATCGAGAAACGAACTCTGCTACTGCCTTCTTCATGCCCGGCCACCAGTGCTGTCGTCTGAGGTCCTGGTACATATTCTCCACTCCAGGATGTACCGCCAAAGGAGAAGTGTGAAACTCTCTCAGCACTTCCTCTCGCAAAGCGACTGGTACCATGGTACGTCCTCTAAAAAGGATGTCGTGCTCTTCTCCAAGGGAGAAACCATCAGGCGCCTGTCCCGAGGACATCAGTACACGCCGTGTCTCACAGTCAGCATCCTCACGCTGTGCCTCTCTGACCCGCTGCAGTAGTGGAGGGGTGACTGTGAGAGACTGGAGGAAGGTTGCTCCATCTCTATCCACGAAGGATATCTGTAAAGAGGCTAGATGCTTCGTCGCTTCCTCAAGTAGCTGAATTCCCTTCCTCCTGCTGAGGGCATCAGATACTACGTTCCCCTTCCCAGGAGTATAGACTATCTAAAAGTCATAGTCCTGGAGGAACTCGAGCCATCGCCGCTGTCTCAGGTTCAGGTCCTTCTGCGAGAAGATATACCTGAGACTCTGATGATCGGAAAAGACTGTAAAGCGCTCGCCCATCAGATAGTGTCGCCATGTCTTCAGAGCGAAGACCACTGCTGCTAACTCTAGGTCATGGGTAGCGTAGTTCTTCTCATGAGGCCTCAACTGACTTGATCCATAGGCGATCACTACCTGCTCCTGCATCGGAACACATCCGAGTCCGGTCCCTGATGCATCGCAGTAAACTACGTACCCTACTCCCTCCTTGGGAAACCTCAAGATAGGTGCGCTAGTCAATCTCTTTCTCAGCTCCTGGAAGCTCTGCTGACATCTGTCTGACCACATGAAGGGTTTCCCCTTCTTCCTCAAAGCTGTGAGTGGTGCCGCAACTCTAGAGAGGTCTGGGACGAATCTCCGATAGTGTCCAGCTAGTCCCAAGAAACTCCGAACCTCAGTCACGCTCCTGGGTGGCTCCCATGCTAACACAACCTCAATCTTCGCAGGATCCACTGCAACTCCCGCCTCAGAGATGACGTGACCCAAGAAGTGGACCTCACGTATCCAGAACTGGCACTTCGAGAGCTTACCATAAAGCTGGTGCTCTCGGAGTGTGTCTAATATAACTCGCAAGTGACAGGCGTGCTCCTCCTCAGTCGTAGAGTAAATCAGAATGTCGTCGATGAAGACCACGACAAACCGATCGAGGTATGGATGAAATATCCTGTTCATGAGATCCATGAACACTGCTGGAGCATTGGTTACACCGAAAGGCACAACCAAGAACTCATAGTGGCCATACCGACATCTGAAGGCCGTCTTCTGCACATCCTCGTCTCTGACTCTGAGCTGATGATAGCCTGACCTGAGG
Source organism: Viscum album (assembly GCA_963277665.1). Lineage (NCBI taxonomy): Eukaryota > Viridiplantae > Streptophyta > Magnoliopsida > Santalales > Viscaceae > Viscum > Viscum album. Next base: position 1,711,592,360 of record OY728131.1, read on the forward strand.
TCTATCTTCGAGAACCACCGTGCTCCCTTGAGATGATCAAAGAGGTCATCAATCCTCGGTAGCGGATACTTGTTCCTCACTGTCACCTGGTTCAGGCGACGATAGTCAACACAAAGTCGCAAGCTCCCATCCTCCTTCTTGGCGAACAATATCTGGGAAGCCCATAGTGAAACACTGGGTCGGATGAACCCCTTCCCCTGCAAGTCCTCCAACTGTACACGTAGCTCTCGATGCTCGGTGGGGGCCATCCGATATGCTGGAGTGGATATAGGGGCTGTCTCAGGGTACAACCCAATATAAAAGTCTACCTCTCTGCGAGGAGGTAGCCCTAGAATGTCGTCGGGAAAAACGTCCGCAAACAGATCCACCACTGCAGGAAAACCAGGACTCCGCACGTCAACTGCTCCAAGGATGAGGCTAGCCAACTGATGAGTGATGGGCTGTCCTCTCCTCCGCGGAAGTCCATCCTGTGCTACTAAGGCTCCCTTCTCGCTGGTGAAGGTGAACCTGCTCCAGTTGGTGCGTACACATCGCACCTTGCGCCTAAAACAATCAATCTGTTCATGGACCGTAGATAACCAATCCATGCCCAAGATGACGTTGTAAGGCCTCGACGCTGCTACAAGAAGATCCCAGCCGAAGCTCTCACCTCCTAGAGTAAGCTCACACTGCCGGAACCAGTGCGTAATCGTCGAGTCTGCTCCCGTAGGAGTCTCTAGCCATAAGGATCAAGCCAACGGCTCTGTCGGAATCTCCGAGATCCGAACAAGGGCAGCGGCTATGAAAGAGTGACTCGCTCCTGTGTCTATAAGAACTGCAGCAAGGGTGGAATAGACACAGATAGTACCTCGAATCATCTCGGGTGCGCCGTGGTCGTAGGCCTCTGCTGCCTGGAGCTATGCCTGTCTCTGCCTGCCAGCTCCCTGTGGTCAGGGTGGACCTCCTGGTGGTGGTGGTGGCAGAGCCTCAAAGCGTCCCCCACCACCTGCTGCTCGACCAGCTCCTCTGCCTCGTCCGCCTCCTCCCTGCGGACCACCACGGTCGACCCTCTTCCTCTGCCTCGGTGGTACCTCAACTAACTGCTGCTCCTCGGCACGGCAGGTCGGGCAGTCACGAGCCATGTGGCCCTGCCTGCCGCACGAGTAGCACTGTCTGCCTCTCGAAAGACTGGCTCCATGCTGTGTGCCCCGTACTGTTGAGCCAGTGCCCTGAGGTCGTCTGCCCGAAGGTCTGGTCTGTCTGGACCCCTGAGTCATCTGTCGACTGCCTACTGTAGATGACTCTGCCACGTGCCGCCCTGCGGTGGGTCACTGCGCTGGTGTAGACTCAGCAAGGAAGCTCTCGATCAGAAGGGCCCGCTCCAGTACTCTTGTCTGAGTTGGTATGCTGAGGGAGATCAGCGATGCCCTGATCTCGTGTCTCAAACCCTGCTCGAAGGTCCGGGCCTGGAAGAATGGGTCCCGTAACATGTCGGTCGAGTAGCGCGAGAGATCAGTAAATCTCGCCGAGTACGGAGCGACCGTCATGCTGCCCTGCCGCAGCTAAAGAAGCTCCTGGATACGCACCGCACGAAGGGTGGCTGGGACGAACTCCGAGTGGAAAAGGCTCTCAAAGTCCGTCCAAAGTAGAGATGCCTCATCATGCACCTGGAGCATCAAGCTCCACCATCGTCCTGCTGCTGCGTGTAGTAGGCTCGCAGCGAGGATCACCATGAGGTCTGCTGGTATCCTCACTAGCCTAAACACACGTACCACTGCCTCCAGCCAGTCCTCGGCTGCCTGGGGATCCGTCTCTCCGCGAAACCTGGGTGGTCGCTGGCGCTGAAACTCATGCAGTGCGCTGAGGCGACGTGCATCGTCAGCGGCTGGTGCTGGAAGCATCGGGGGCTCGGCGGGTAGAGCTACCGCCGGTGCCACTGCTGACAAAGGGCCATGCACCGAGGCCTTGTCGCTCGGTGGGCTGTCATCACACTCGACTCTCGGAACCCTAGCTGGCTGCCATCGTGGGGCCATCCTGAAAAGGAAACAGGTGCGCCACGGTCAGAACAGTATACCTGGTGAGCTGATATAAGTAATCACAAAGAAAACATGAAACACACACGCAATCAATGTTTTCGTGCATTAAGTCGGAAATCAGAAGTCAGGGTCCTGGTGTACAGATACGTCGGCCACCGCACCAACACTGGACTCCCTGGACTGATAACCACACTCAATACGCTAAACATTATTGCTTTACATAGAAAAGATCAGAGTTCGCGGTAGAACCGAACTCCTCTGATACCAATTTGTCACGACCCGTCCTCGGGGCTCGTGCCGTGACTACCCCAAGCCCGCCTTCCATAGGCCAGGGGCTGGCGACTAGCACCAAGGCGTAAATCCCAACAGAAAGGGAAGGCATTTCCTTTGAAAAGTAAACAAGCACCACAGAGTAAGAAAGCGGAAAAGTAAACACTAAGTAAAAACAGAGTACAACTGAAGTGCCGAAAAGTAAATGGGCCAGTATACAAACCCAAACTGAAAGTAAAGTACAACTCGAAAGGGAAAACAGCAACTGTAAAGTAAAAGCCACTACACGGAGCTGTCCACTGGAAATCCCACCTGAAGGGTGGGTACAGATAGCTCCACTGCTCCACGGGTCCCGTCGTCCGCTCCGAACACGTCCCGCCTAGTGGTCCACCTCCAGGTACCGTCCATCTCTGCAAGCCTCATCCAAGATCAACGCTGTCCGTCGTCTGCAACCAACACAACGTAGTGCGGGCATAGCCCGTGCATGGGTGAGTATAAGCTACTCAGTAGGGACCCCGAGACCCCTGAAGGTCTCCCGAAATCCACATAGGATAAACCACAAAGAAGGGTACAATCACGAAGTAACAACCGACACTGCTTAGGTATATGCCCATACATATACCTAAGTCATCAATTTCAAATACGCTCCAACCTCCGAGCCCAAGTACAACTCAGTCCACACAGGAAAGTAAACGTATTCCACACAGGAAAGTAAAACGTAATCCACACAGGATAGCACAACACAATCCACACAGGAAAGAAACAGGATTCAGCTCACACAGGTATACTTCTTCGAAAGACGATAAAGATGATCTCTGATCCATCTAAGTCGTCGGACCCACGAAGGATCGATAGGTAACTAACCCCCACAAAAGACCCACACTGGATCGGGCCCACACAGGACCTGTAGGCGCTGGTTCAAACAGGACCGCTGAGCGCAAAGACCCACACAGGATCGGACACACACAGGATCTCTGTACTCTCATGGTCGCAGTCACAGTAGCAGTAGTAGCAGTAGTAGTCACAGTCGCAGCCAGCACTAGGGTTCCCGCACACAGCAAGCTCATTCGGAGGGTCTGCTCCACGAGCCGAGAGGCTGATACATCAACTGTCACAAAGTCCAGAGTTGATGTATCCAAAAAGTTCTGTATCGTCAATAGGAACTCAACGCAACAGACGGCACGTCGATTGGACGCCCGGTCTGAAAGTTATTGGCATTTTCGTCCCCGGGGCCCGGTTGGGTTTTAAGGCAAAACCAACCCGACCGTACTCCACCTGTGTCCAAACCTCGGGCGGAGTATGCCAAAAGATCTGTCTCACTAAGAGGAACTCAACAAAGCTGACGACACATCAAACGGACGTCCGTAGCTCAAGATATGAGTGTTTCCGCTCCGAAGGCCCAGTTGGTTTCGTGTACGAACAAACCCGGCCGAACTCAAAGTATTCCGAAACAATGAGTGTAATATACCGAAACGACCGTATCGATCCAAGGATCGCGTTTCCGCAAACGGTTCGTCATTCAGAGGTCCGGGTCTCATGTTATGGCCAAAAGACCGAAAACGATTCAAAAATGGGGGGTCCGGGCCCGGGGCGACCCGGCCCGACCCCCCCCCCCCCCCCCCGGGTCGGCCCGAACCGGGTCGAACCGACCTGGGTCTGACCCGGCACGGCCGGCGGCGATCCGGCGCGGCGGCGCGGCCTAGCGTCGCTGGTGTCACGCGCGGGGGGCATGGCCCCCGCTTCCAGCAAGTGGCGGCGCGGCTTTTAGCCGCACCTTTTGGAGAACCGGCCCCCCCTCGTGGGGGCCTGCTTGAGGAGAACCGGGGGGCCGCCTTCCCCCCTCAATGAAACTGCCCCCCTCCAATAAATGGGGGGGCTTTTGAGAGTTAACCGGGGAAATTAATTTCCCCCGGTCTTTGACCTTCTGGCCGGCCACCTGGCCGGCCGGTTTTTCTCCAACGGGACCGGCAAAGCCGGTCCCCTTCCGGCTTCCGTCACCGGCGGCCCGGCGAGCCACCGGTCTTCCCGTCTCACTGGGGCCCGGAACCGGCCGCAATGTTCGTCGTCCGGCGCGGTGCGACGGTACCGCGCCCCTCCGCCGCGGCCCCGCTCCGGCCGCGGAACCTTCGATTCCCTTCGACGAAGCGCGACGGCGTCACATTCGTGATGATTCTACCACGGTGCGAATTTCCACGTGGTGCGACGACACCACGCCAACTTGTTTCATCCGCAAGATAAATCAACAAGAACAAAGGAGGGGGTTCGGCCGTGTTCATGCGGTCTGGCCCCCTCACGTTAAACAATAACACATATTTAAATATCTTCACGTTTATCATGCTAGAACCACGAACGAGAATAAATAAATAAATAAATAATCAACAACAACCCCTACCTCGATAGTCGCACGATGACGTAGTCGTGGGAAGTGGTCGTCGTTTTGTTGACGTCGGTTAGAAGACGAAGAAGTCGAGGAGGAATCAATCGGAGAAGACGAGTCAAGATGTCATCGTCGGTGTTCTTCGTGGGCGGCGGACGTTCTTCGCGTTCTTCCACGAAGGAGATGAAGAAGGTGGAGGATTTCTTCAGCTTCTCTCCAAAGCTCTTCCACACCTCACCCAACAATCCAAATAAAATAAGGTCCCTCCTTATTTTATTTACTAAGCCAAGCATTTCAAAAACTTAAATTTCAAAAACAAAACACTTAATTAATTATACATGAGTTGTGTAATTAATTAAGTGTTAAGTTATCAAGCTTTAAAGAGGGAGAGAGGGGAGTTAGGGAATTTGAAAAGGTGGGGCTCGGGTGGGCCCCTCCTCACCTTAATCCTCTCTTAGGTGGTTAAACCACCCAACTTCCAACAAAATATTTTAACCACTTTAAATATATAAAATAAATATTGTATCACAATTTTATTTTACTCTTCATTTCATCCAGAAAATTAAACAACTCCTCCTAGGCAAACGCAACTTCGGAAAAGGTCTTATTAAGCTAATATTGGCGTTGCGAGTTCATCGGTGTCCTCGGATTTCAATTCCGAGCACCGGATCAAAAGTTAGGAATTCCTGCTCGTTCGTTCACTAAACGTACCCAAGCCAAACTTTGGAAATTAATTCCGGGCACTCCGGGCCTCGGAATCAGGTTCCGTCTGAAACCACGCTCTTGTAAAATTCCAAAGAAAATTAAGAAAAACTTTCCCTTGAATTTTACGTGTCTTTACATTTTAAAAGTGTAAAATTCACTTACTAATTTATATTTGGGAATATAACTACATGTGGAAGAGTTTGGGGTTTAAATACCGATAAATGTATTTTCTAGTAATTATTTTCAGTGATGAAGTGAAAAATATAGAGTTTCACTACTAGTAAATAGATCCAAATAATCAATAAATAAGTGGTTAGGAGAGCCTAAATGTTTATTTCTAGTAAATTAAGAAAAAGGTTTAATATCTAAGGGTTATTTTAAATTTGTTGAAAATGAAATGTTTTTGAAGATAATTTTCAACTAATTGATAGAGCCAAGAGCTTTGGATGTTAATAAATAATATTGAAATGTTTTATGTAGAATTTTTATGCCAAAGGGAGTGCAACCCTAAATATCTATAAAGTGGTGATTATACTGGAAATTGATAGATCCTCAGAGTACATAAAAATGGGGGAGGATATTCTATCCAAAAAATAGTGTAAGAATTATCCTAGTAAAGAGAAGAACTTATCAAAAAGGTAACCTTGTGGATTCTAGATACAATATTGGAGAAATCTTAAGAAACATGGTTGGAGAGAAGACATATGGAGATTATTAGTGAAGTGGTAGAAGAAAATTCACCATAAATTCATATATTTATTTATAATATTTAGAGACTCATGATGGAGTTGTATTTTTATAAGAATTGAAAATGAAATCCAAATGAGGAAATGTTGATATCAGAGGTTGTTAGTTGTATTTTTTCAATTACTATTTGTGAGTTTTTTAATTAATGATGATGATATAAGGCTATTAGTAAATAATTCATGGTAAAATGAAGGATGCAGAGGATGGTTACTATACTCTTGGTAACCATAATTATATTTTTAAGGATGCATAACAATGACATATATAGCCTTGAAATTTTGATAATTGTAAATACTCTAACCTCAGTATCCCAGAGTTGGCGTCAAAATTATTACATTGGAATAAGATACATGGAATCACATCCCAAAGTATCAAAAAGTTTATTAGTGTTTTTAAACTAGATACATACTTCAATAACACATTATAATTTAAAAACATAAAATAAACATTGTTTTTTTTAAGAATTCCATATTTCCCCTTAGCATATCCCTACATATCAATCACAAAACACTTCTTGGTATCCTGTGGAAATAAAACAAAATAAAGTGGTGAGATAATATTTCTAGTAAGGGTAAAAGTATAGTAGAATATATCCTGAATAAATAATCATAATCAATATAGAAAGGTAAATAACTAAAACATAAGGCCTTTAAATAATAACTAGAACAAAATATTGAATGAATAAATGACGATAAAATAAAACCATATCAATAATCACTTGGGATGGGAACTTATCCATTGAAATTATAGCTAATAGAACAATAAAATGGAATTAAATAACTAATATAATAAAGTGGTAATGTTTAATTCTATACATCAAAAACATATTATCAAGACTATTGAAAAGACAGTATAAATCTATGGTTAAAACCCCTTCTAATTTAGCCAACATATTTTTCACGTGAGAAAATATTGACGCATCAAGGGGCTATCAATAACTTGGCCACACCCAAAACTTTATATCCAAATTATTCCTTATATATCGAATAATTTCATTAATTCATGAATCAATATACCTTATCATCAAATATCAGTACTGATTAAAGAATTCAGGTTTATCAATATTTTCCAATTAATTAAATAACATTCAAAGTAAACACCGTATGTAAACATTTTATATAGTTTAAGAAATAATTATATCTATAATATAATAATATTAATATTTAATATATTTTTTATTTCTAATGGAAAATTATCTCAAGAAAGTGATTGTTTCAAGAGAAAGTAAACAGTCACTAAGGAAAGTGATGTTATACAAAACTTTTTAGCTCTTTGGTAACTTTTAAATTGAAAACCCTAGAAGAATAAAATTGAAACGAAAAATTAATAATAATGAATAAATAGGTATTCATTTTAAATACATCAAAGAAGAATTATATACACCACATAAACATAAATCAGTGCATATTAACAAATATGCCTTAAAGAAATGGAAATTGAGACAAAATCCCTGACTACATTTATAACTTTTGAATCAAAATCCCCATGAAATAAATAACTTTAAATGAAACTTTAAATACTATGAAGAAGAATATATTAATTATATAACATAATAAAAGTTTTATTATATAAATCACATAAATGAATTATTGGTGAATATGGTGTATGACTTATGGAAGTAAAAGTGGGACAAAAAACTCTTACCTTAGGTTTGAATTCCATTGCATGTGTCTGAAACACATCAATAATAAATATAGGTTTATTATACATATATTTTAGAACCTTAATCATATATATCATACAATATATCATTTAATTATATTAATTTATTACATTTTAGCAATTATTTATTAAAATCATTGTTTCATGTGATAATTGCTTAATTCTTCATGTATATTTTAGTTTAGTAATTTTGGTCCTTTTAATTTGACCATGTTTACATAATATAATGAATTTTAACCATGATATAAATATTGTATATATTCATTATATATCAATTTATATAAATATTTATAATTTAGAGATAGAAAATGGATTACACCATTCATAGAGATGGTATGTCATACGTACGAATGAATATTGATTCCATTTTTCTCGACAGATATAATGAAAGGATAATAAATATTAATTAACTATTAAAATGTAATTATTATATTATATGTATTATTTATATTAACAAAATTTCTCTTTATTACAATCCATTTAACAAATAAATGAGAAATATTTCACATCACTACATTGTGGGAATAGTCCACATGTATGCACGAGCGACGTTATTGTTTTCCAAAGGAATGGAATGAAAAAATTATATTTTGTATCATATTTAAAAAATTATTCCTAGTTTATAAATATAAAATATTTCTGTTTATCTTAACCTTACTACCTTCCATGTAGATCTTAAGAGAAAAACAAATCACATCACTCCGTGAGGCGGTAGTCTGCCATACACATGTGTGACGTTATCGTATCCACCACAGAATGGAAAGTAATAAGGTATATCTAATATAATAACTATAATAATAAAATAATGTAATAAATATCATATAAATATGTTAAATCTGTCATTATATCCATACTCGAAATGTGGTGATTAAAAATGAATTACATCAGTTCAGGAGGAGGTAGTTCACTATACACATGATTAATTGTTTTGTTTCCCATTTGATTCAGGTGGATTTGGATTTGGGTAATTAAATTAATTTAATAACATAAAAGTATATAGGGGAAAATTTTGTTATTAAATTAGAATGTTTTGATATTATTTTAAGGAGGTGGAAGAATAAATAAAGAAAATAATCATGTTCAATAATTTTAGCTCTTCTTTATAGATCCTATTTAGGTTTATATCTAAATAATTAGTATGAGGTATTAATAATAAAATTAGGGACTATAGGATGTGTGGAGGGAAGTAATTAAGTTATTTTATAAGTTTTTGTATGATACAAATATTTTTTTAATTGTGATGTGGGGAGGAGAGGGGATGACCATTTATAAGTGATATAGAGGACACATTTTATATTTTTAAAAAGAAAAAGTTATTTCTCTATTTTTATCTTGATAAATCAAAAAAGGTAATTATATAAATTTAGTGGTGATAAGGTTGAAATATGGTTATAAAATGGTTGTTTTAAATGTTTTAGGTCATTTTTAACCACCATCTTCTTAGTTTAACCCCTCAATAAAACCATTTTACCTTAACTATGGTAATTAATTTTTACTATTTCACTATTCATTATGGTAAAAAAATAATTTAAACTTATTAGATAACCCAAATTATGACTATTTTAAATATTGAATTAGTTTTTATAAATTAAATACACTTAATTTTTAGAATTTAGTTTTGAAATCAACCCCCAAGCTGGTCGAAAAAATATGATCTCCAAAGAAATATATTCAAAAGTTTAAAATGTTTTAATATAATAATTTAACTTTAAATTGATTTAAATGACCTATATTAGTTAATTTTTAATATTATTTAACTAGTTTCCCTTTATATTTAATTAAAAATACAATATAAAATTGTAAATAATTTAAATAAAATTTCAGTTTTCAATAGAAACTATATTTTTTCACTATTCATCAAAAAATTGATCTTTAAGAAAATTATAAGAACACAACCAAATATAATTTTGAAAATTAGATTTAAAAAATTATTTTTAATTTTTCAAATAATTTTTATTAAATTATAAAAAATAAATTTTAAAATATGTGTGAAAAGAACAACTATTCCGCATTTTTAAAAAATAATGTTTTTCAGGAAATATTTATTTTTTATTTTAAATGATTCTTATATTATTTATAATCAATATATATTCATTGAATTTATTTTATACATGTGTAAAAGATAAAAATTCATAATTTAGTTGTTACTATTTATACCTTCTAACCTAATAGTTAGGTTATAATGGTCATGTTTAAATAATACTATTTTAATAGAGTGTATTATTATGTTCAAACCCAATGTTTCATGAATTTCAATCTATTTAAGAGATTGAATTTATTTAAAAAATATATCATAAAGTATTAGTGTGTCACATTTTCTTATAAACTTGGCATTTCATGTGGTGTACACTATCAAATATTATGTAGTTATTTTAAAATATAATGGTATTGCATTCTCCCCCTTAAATAAATTATGTTCTAAAATTTTTATCTTGGTCTTGAAAATTAAGTGTCGGATGTTTTAAAATGTTATTCTTTAAACCCCACATTATAAAAAGGTTTCATAAAACTTCTTCTTGATAAGATATAAAGGTAAGTGTGATCGTTATCGAAAATAACACATTAATTGGTTTCCATGTAGGATAACATTGGTGGGAAATAAAGTCATAGAAATGGAAGACACTAATAATTCCAAATAATTACTAGGGAGTAATATATATAATTGATCACAAGAAATTAAATGATTAATATAAATTTAACTACCTGAAAACCACAATTTTCTGATGGTATAAAATAGAATTTTATTTATTAGAAATGAAGGTACTAGGATAAAATTTTTGTTTCAATATAGTTTTCCTAGAGTTGAGGAATTATGTTACCATTATGATATTGAATACCATAAAATATAATTACAATTTCATAATTATTTTTTGTTTTACTCAATTAAAACATCATATCTTACACCATGGAATAAATATCTAGTAGGAATTTATATGTTTGAATCACTATAATTAACATTAAAAATATCATTTTCTCAATAAAAGAATAAAAAGTCATTCCTCCTAACACTAGATATTTTACATGGCCAAAAGTATTACCAAAAGTTATCCAATAACACTCAAAATTAAACTTAATATAGTACATAAATAGATAACCTTAAAACTTACATTATGAAAACATGCATGCTTCCAAAAATAAAATATCAGGTTTTCAAATATATTCCTTAAATCCATACATGCAGTAACATCTAACAAAGATAATATAAACCATCAATTCACTAACCAATTTCAAAATCACTAATATTATCCCATAAATATGTCTTCATCATTATTATTTCAACATCAACACAATTTAATGGTTATCTTACCTCAATCATGTGTTTTCAAAATGATCATCTTTCCATTGACTCACTTTTCTTGTTACCATTAAACACATTCTTTAAAATCATTAAATAAATAATATTATAGTATAACAATTATAAAATTCTTGAACTTTATAATGATAATATCAATGATAAAATACTTCTATAAAATATTTATTGATTCCAAATACAATTATATTAATCATTACACTTTGTATTTATCAATAGAATAATCTAGACCTTCATTCATTAGCTTATTCTGGGGTATACGTCCTTAATACTTAAGTTATTCCTTTTAATAGTTCCTCAGATCCTTACAGTTGAATAATTTAACATTTATAACATATTTATTTCCCATGAAATTCGGATCATGGTGGCATTTCTCTCCAAATTTATTACAAAATCTTATTATATTCAAGAAAGTACTAGGTTTTTCTTTAAAAAATTATCACATGGGGGAAAATCTTTCTTCCCTTTATGTATATTATTATTTTTCATTACTATTATTTTCCATATTCCTTTCATAGTCACAAGACATGGATACTACTTTCTATATTAGATGGAACATGATATTTTTTCCTCATATGATGGTAATTTTTAGGAGACAAGTGACCTTATATGAATTGGAATTTACCCATCAATTAAATGTTCAATATTTCTCTTTAGATTAGCTACATAGTATATATCATGTATTTCTGACCTTTTAAAGCTAAATTAACTCTTAGAAAAAATTTAATCTTCCATTTTTCTTTGAATCATGAATTATCTCTCCATATCCAATCATTTCTCATGAGGAAAATAATGTTCCAAGAAGTGTACATTAAAATCCTTCCATTTAATGTTTCCTATTTCTTCTTCATCCATGGTTTTTTTTAATAAATGACCACTATCGATTTGCATCTCCTAAGATATTATAACATACCATTAAATCCTTCTCCCTTTCGTTACATGATAAAGATAGAGATATCTTCTCAAAGGAATTAATCAATTACTTAGCTAAAAATGGATTTATAGTCTTATTGAATGATGGTTATTTTGTATTCATAAAGTGGTATATCATTATTACACTATATAGTGGATCGATAGGATGAATCATACAGTAAAGGTTATTTCTCATAACCTTATTTAGATTCCCAATATGGTTATAATTTGATCAATTCTAGTTGTATCTCAAGCTCCAGCTTCATAACTGTTCCCATGACGGTAATATCTACAGGAGGTACGTGCATTGATACAATTATCATTATATAAATTATAATCCATTTATAATAACTTAAATACAATAAATTATGTCATAAAATTATGAGGAATACTATATAAACCCAATACTAGTGAAATACATAGCTTATGTTTAAAATAATTTAAAGGGCCAATCTCATCATAATAAACATTTTTTCTTACTGAAACTTTCCAAATCATATATTATTTTAAAAAAAACTTCATAATGGCTTTTAAATAATTTAATTAAAAAAATAATATCCCTTAGGATTGTTAAACCAGGTTTGTAGTGAGGCCCACTTACATGCACTAGGTAATGCTTGAGTCAAGCTTGACACAACTTTTTGGGTGTCTTTACCCCTGAGTAAATTTTCCAGAAGATTTCTTAATTGCAGTATCTATATATGGATGTGTTACTAGTGAAACCATATAATATATACCTTACCAAATCATTATGATGTTATCCTATAATTATAATTATACTTAATGTAAGTCATAAGTTTATATTCCCTAATCAATTTTTTCCTAAATCTTGTTCCCATAGTTTCTAGTAAACATCCTCTATTTGTAATTGTAAAGGCCCTAACCCTAGTAGACCAGAGATAGTGTATACTTTGTTACATTGGTATAAAATAAAAGTTATAACATCCTAATTGAATGAATAGTTTATTATATCTTGATAACCTAGATTCATTCTTGAATCATACATTATAATTAATATAAATACAAAAAAATAATTAAGATCTCTCTATTAACCCTTATTATATCCCTACATATCAATCACAAAACACTTCTTGGTATCATGTGCATGTAAAATATAATAAAGGGGTGATCTGAGATTCTTGGTAAGTGTAATAATACAATGGTTTAAATCATTAATAAATATGCATAATCAATATAGCGAGGTAAATAAATGAAACTCATGCAATTTAATTAATAACTTAAACTTAATATGGATGGAAAAAAAATGATCAAATAAATCCATATCAATAATCACATGAAATTTAAAATTATATAGGTATATTATAAATAATTGAATCATCATATGGACATCAATAACTAATATCTAATTATGTAATTCATAATGTTAGACATGTGAACTATACTATCAATACCTTTCATAAGATATATTAACTATGTGAGTATAATCCCATCAAAGTTTTTTCAATTGATTTTTCACATGATAACATTATATTAATTGAGGTTCTATCTATAATCATGCCCTACCTATAACTGTATTTCAAAAACAATACTCATATATCAAATAATAAATTTAATTCAGGAATCAATTTTACTAATCATCAAATATCTGTTTTGAGAAATTAATATGAATTTATAAATATTTCCTCAGATAATAAAATAAATTTCAAAGTAAAAAACATATTTAATAATGTTATATGGTTTAATCAATAATTATTTTTGAATACGGTGTATGTCTAACAGAATTAAAAGTGGGATGAGAAACTCTTACCTCAGGTTTGACTTCCTTCATATGTGTCTAAACCTCCTGTATAATAGATATAGGTTTATTATAAGAATAATATTGAAAAATAATCATATATATAATACAATATATGATATACTTATAGTATTCTATCACCAATATAATGACAATTATTTGTTAAAATCAATATTTTGATTGCTAATTGCATCATTTTTCATGCTTGTTTTAGTTAAAAAATAGTCCTTGTAATGTCATCATAGTTTATCCATATAAATAATTTTAATCATGATATAACTATCATATATACTCCTAATATGTGAATTTATAGAAATATATGTAGTTTAGAGATATAAAATGGATTACATCATTCCTAGAGATGCTAGATCATACATACGCATGAACATTGTTTCCATTTTTCATGACGGGTAGAATGAAAGGAAAATAAATATTAATTAAAATTTATAGAACTATTATAATTATATATATATATATCATTTATATTAACAAAATCCATTCTTATTTCAATCTATGTATGAAAATAAATTAAAAACACTTTACATTGCTACATGGGTGCGATAGTCCACACATATGCAGGTGCAACGTTAATATTTTCCCTAGTATTGGAAGGTAAGAAGTTGTATGGGATTTTATATTTCTATAAGTATGGTTAGTTCATAAATATAACATATATTTACTAATTTTTACAATACTAACTACCATGTAAAATTTAAGTAAAAAATGAACAACATCACTTCATGAGGCTGTAGTCTGTCGTACACATGACTGGCATTGCCATATCCCCCAAGGAATGGAATATAATAAGGAATATATGATATCAGAATTAATTAATTATAATAATTTCATAAATATTATATAAATACATTAAATCCATCATTATATCCATCCTTGAAAGGTGGTGATGGAAAATGAATTGCATCAGTTCGTGAGGCGGTACTTCGCCATACACATGATTGACAGTTTCGTTTCCCATTTGTTAAGAGTGGAGATGTATACAGTTTTTTAAATTAAAATAATAAAATATAATTATATATAGGATACTGTTTTTATTATATAATAATACTTTCACAAAATTTTACGTATGTGGAAGAAGAAATAAGTAAATACATACGTTTTATAATTTTACCTCTTCTTCAAAGTACATCTTTAGTTTCATACCTAAAGCCTCTTTAAGAGGGATTACTAATATAAATAAGGTATCTAGGATAGGGGATTATAATTAAGGAATATATATTTTTAGTTCTTCGATTAATGAAATGGATTTTCATTTGTTAAGAGGGGAGGATATTGGAGGCCTTTTATAAGTAGGGGAGAGGATAAACTTTTTATTTTAGAAAAGAAAAATTGATAACCACAATTTTAAAATTCAAAAAGAATAAAAAATGGTAAATTATTGAAATTTAATTATTAAATGATCTCAATATGTCCACAAAATGGGTACTGGACAATATTTAGGTCACCTATACCAATTTTCTTCTTATTTTAAACCCCAATAAACCAATTTTGACCTTAACCGCGATAATTAATTTTTAATATTTTCAAAATTCATCATGGTAATAAACTAGGTTGAACATTTTAGATAATATAAATTATTATGATTCTAAATATGTAATCAATTTTTATAATTTCAATTCACATGATTGGTAGAATTCTTTTTAAAATTAAACCCATAGGCGCGTCAAAAAGTGTATTTTTCAAAGAAAAACAGTCAACGGTTTAAAACGTTTTAATATAAATATTAAAAAGGAAATTGATTAAAATTAAGAAAATTATTTAATTAATAATAAAATTTAAATAATTTAAATTTTAAAACAATTTAAAATAAGATTTATCATTTTGAATAATTAAAACAAAAGTTTAACATTCAATAATAAATCGTTGTTTTCACTATCCGTTAAAAAATAATCTTTTCATAAAATTATCAAAAATTCCACCAATGATAATTTTAACATGTAGTTTACAAAAAATGAAATTTATTTTGTAAAATATATTTTCAAAAAATGGTATAAATTAATTTTAAATAATGTGCACAAAAATGACTAAACTACCTTTTTTAGAAATATTGTATTCATAAAACATTTTTTTCTTTCAAAAGATTCATATTTTATCTATAATCAATATATATACATTAAATTTATTTTAAAAATTATTAAACCATATAATTTTCATAATTTAGTTATTACTATTCATACCCACCAAATGAAAAGCTATGTTATAATGTTTATATTTAAATAATAATATTTTAACAGAGTATCTTGTTTCATTCAAACCTAGTTCTATATACATTGCATGATATTGAATTTATTTAAAAATAAATATATAATAAAGTAACAGGGTGTTAAATTCTATTCTAATATTTTTTCTTCAACTCATATATTCTATTGAATATGACATTCCTCTTTTAATGTCTCAGGGTGTTAGAAGAATGATCATATAATATCAGGTGGGGGAGTGTCAGATCAATTATAGTGGATATATGGTGGAAGTTATGAAGAATTGAAAAACTATGTTGATATTTATACATACAAAGGTCATTGTATGATGAGATCGTGATTTTTTATGTGATGATGAATGTAGAATTGGTGGAAGTAATTGTGCGCATAATGATCATTATTATTTTCCACTAAGGTGTCAGATAAAGTAGGATCTTTCACTTAGTTATTTGAAGAATATTGGAGATGTTTTTAGGGAAGAAAGCATATCACACTGCAAAAAAAAAGTAACCATGTTATCATCTAGTCTTATGGGATATTAAATATTTTCAATGTATTAATAACTTAACAAATCACCCAGTGAAGTAAAATTAATTATGGACTGGAGTTATATTGTTGGGATATGAAAGATTGTGACTATACCAAAATCATAGTGTTATGTAAGAATAAACTGATAAAATATAGAAGTTCTTGAATCGTGAAAGATAACACCATATGATATAATGAGTTTCATAAGAATAAATTAAGAGTTATAAAAGATTAATTAAATTATAAAACTAGAGAATATTAACTCTCTGATGACGATGAACACACTGTAATGGAAGACATTGAATATTAAAATGAATGGTGAATTAATTATTATAGGATGAAGGTATGTAGTAGTGAGAATTTTCCAGAAATGGGTATGGAAATAGAATCATTTGAATTGGGGGAATCAAACCACATTACATGAACCATTTTTCAATAGGTATATATCTCAAAATAATTGTGCCACAACATATTGATTTCACCATGTGAAGTATAATTTTAGAACAATTGAAGAAATATGGGGTTGTTTTGGGTAAATTAACTTTCAACATGAGGTAGTGTGTCCTTTCACAACATTTCCAAGACTATAGGATAATCATAGAGATATTGAATATCATTTCATTTTATTTTAGGGAATTTAAAATGTGATTCTAATTTGATTTTCTAGATCTAGAGTTCGAATGGAAATATGATGCATAGAGTTTTATCAAACAACAATCGAGGTGATTTAATTATACGTTATTACTAATTACATTTAATAATACCTTGATCTGAATATTTTTAGAGTTCCTTTAGGATTTAGATAAAAATTAAAAATAAGGACTATATCATAATTAGGTAATTTATTTGTCATTATTGGAAATATTTGACCACTATTAATTATGTGGTTTACATGGGATAATCGTGGATAATTATAAGAAATGAATTTGTCCAAACCATTGATTTTAAAGGTTATTTTTTCTGAATATCTTTTAAATAATTACAGTAATAGTTTTGAAATAAATAGAGAAGAATGAAATTAAATATCTAGTTCGAAATAAATAAGAACAGGGACATGCGATTTTTTTCCTTATATAGTTCTTTGATAAAAAGAAAGAAAAGGATAAGGATTTTCACTACTAAAACTAGATATTTAATTACAAGAATAAGAATAATTTTTTGTTGAATTTTTCATTACATGTAATACTTTTTTCACTACTATGATTTTTAGAAATAAAAAGAGTTAATAATCACATTAAGAGAACAGTCTAACTAGGTGTTATAAGAGGATTACAAAGATTCAACTATTTATAAAGACTTAATATAATCCAAATTTAGTGAAAGAATATTGTTGTAAAAATGGAAATCAATAAATCATTGAATATAGATTTGTTATGCAACAATTTTTAATAACCTATGATGATCTAGAATATATATTCATTTTAATAAATTTTTTAAGATACCTTCACATCAATAAAATGACCAAGACTTCTCGAAGCATGTATGGTGATGAATAAGAGAAAGTAATTGTTGGATTAATTGTGTATCTTTTATAAAACATTTAAAATTAGTGCACCTTGGGGTAGAGTGATCATATCGTAAAACATATATCCAAAAAATGTGTGTATAATTAGTTTTGGATGCATCAGTGCACCTTCATTTTATTCTTCTTGGACATAGTCCTTTGAGTTTATCTAGGTAAAATAATTATGTTATTTACACTTTAAATTTATATATTTTCATATGTTTCAACAAGAGTACCATCAATTGTAGCAATGAATTGTGTTTGTCCCATCTAATGAGGGAATAATATTTTTATAGGAATGACACTCCAAAATATGAAAATTTTAATTTAGTGTGCACCATGATTAACCCTCCACCATCTTAAGGATCTAACATTCAAACTATACCATATTTATTGGTATCCTATAAAAGTTATAGGAACATATTTTAGGAAAACTTTTTATATAAATCATGTTTCAATAACCAGTTGTTTTGCAACCAGAGACACCCTATGAAAGGGGATGAATCAGAGTTTTTCCCAATTAATTTTTTTTCATAATTTCCTTTCCCTTTGGATCTTATTACCTTAATAATAGGAATACTATTCAACATATATCTCTATTATATAAACATATATAACATATCATTAACATATGTTGAAATAAAACATTTAGGGACACATATATCTTGCTTGGCTTACCCGCACTATGATACAGCCGAGGACTATACACAAAGAATTGTATAAGTGTATCAAAAATCCACTATCACTATATATTTTTTTGAATATAATGTTTAGGTAAAGTCACCCCTTCCCAAGGATCATATAATGTACTATTATAGGGATTAGATCATTGTCTTCAAATGTCACTCCCTTTTCCTCATTTGTGTATTTCACTAGAATATATCAAATTATATACTTATAGGTATCTTATAAATTTATTGACATGAAGCTTGAACTAGGTTTAGCATTTATAATACACATCATAACTCCATATGTTATGTTCCAATTTCTACCATGTGATACCTCCAAATACAAAATACATATATAATAAAATCCATATATCAATAATAAATATTCTCTAGATTTATTAATTCAATCATAAGAATTATCTTTAACACATTCTATCTTCCTTACTCTTACAAGATAAATACATCATTGAAGTTACACATATCTAATATTAAATATATTCTCAATCAACAACAACACAATAGTCTCAATTAAAATATTCATTTAATCACTTTTTTCTTATAACCATCTTCTTTCTTCACTATCTTTAAAACAATCATCTCATGTACTATCTATTCTATGTTATCTATGTTACTTGTTTTTTTCAATCAATAGACTTACTCATTTAATTATAGACATCTCCCTCAATTTTGAGTTAGTATATTTCAATTTCAAATTCAAATTTCTGAAAGTGGAATACCATGAACTTACTTTACTTTAAACTCTTCTATTAGATCATCTTCAAGTAAATCTCAACCACTAAACTCCATTTATACTATTAAACTTTGTTCCATAACAACCAAATTGCTAAAAAGTTCCAATACATTAGTTTTATTTTAAATATTTAAATTTATAAATTATTAATAATATTTTATAATAGATAAATTATATCATAATTTTTTCATGGAACCTTACATTGAGACATGAAATGTTGGATTCTTCTTCAACAACTAGTTTCACCATGGGATGATATAAAAATTCATCATGTGAACATGGTTTATATTAAAAAATAGCCTAAAGCGTAACAATAATAGCCTTAATCTTTTGTATGGTATAAGTGTCTTGTATGAATCCTTTTAATCATTGTGTCATTCTTTTTATATTCCATAAAAACATTTACAAAAATTTTTCTTTATCAATCGAAATTTATAACAGATAATGGATATCAAAATCTGTATCTAGTTTTATGGTTTCCGTTAAATATTTTTCTAGTGAATCTCATATATTGTACCTTTATCAAATTATTATGATAACATTTACATATCAGTACTGGTCACCCTTTTTTATATTAGTGATATTATACTCTTTAAGATAATAGAATGGAATGGTTACAACAGTTTGATAGAGGGTATTTTATATTTGTCCCATTCAAATATGGTAACCATATCAATTGGGAGAGAGTCAGAATAAAATAAAACCTCCCAAATCACTCCCCTATTTCTAAGATAATCAGCAAGGTAGTTTTCATCATGAAATATGTGCATGATAATGAAATTCATGGAAGATAGCATACCCTGACAATATACTCATTCTATTGTTAGTTTCCATGAATGGTGGATCACCCCTCATCCAAACAGTGTGAACAATGGTAGAATATTCACACTAAAATCATATTTTGATACAGTTTAGTTTATTTTTAGAACATAAAGATATGATAAAACCAGTCATTTCGACTTCGAGAGCAGTGGAATGACCACAGGGACCACGAAGAACTTCCACCACATCACCAGTGTGATTCCTAAAAATAGGCCCATATCCTATAGGCAGTAGATTTCTCCTCAATACACCATAAGTAATTTAGATGATCCATCCATGGAATCTAGTGGCCCATATGAATTCCAGTGTACCTCAAGGATTGGGAAAATTCCATGGAATTGTTAGTTTCCTAATGATGGTGATGTCCCTCACTGAATTGATGCATTTCTCATCATGAAGTGCATTCTCTTTTGGAATAGCTACAATGATATCAGTAATGGAAGACCAATCATTGAATTTTTTTTTCTCATGAATATCCTTGTTTTTAATTCTCCAAATAACATGTATCAATTTGGAACTGGAAACCTAGTAGAGAAGAGTAAGTTTCCTAGAAAACTGAATACCAATAATAATGTACAGAAACTCCTAGAAGGAGGTATCATTTAAATTCCTAGTCTCAAATATACCACATAGAGCCTCCCAAATAGAGGATAAAATCTTATAGAACAAAAGGAGGTGATCAACATCCTTTCTATACTTATATAAAATGGAACACCTTGAGAAGAGAGATATTACAACACTATGTTGATTGAATCAACATGAACCTTGTTTAAAGAAAGCCTCCAAAGGAGTATTAATATGGATGGGGGAGCCACTTATTATTGAAGGTACCAATACATTTTTGGTTCCCATGAATAAGGTGCATATAAAATTTCTTGGAGTCTAGAACTCTATTAGAGGATGGTTCCCAGATAAGTAAGTCATCTTAGTTAAGGAAATCATAGTTGGAAATAGCATAAGAATATCATCAGGAAAGATATCCAGGTTGGCCACCTAGTCCTTGATTGAGATGTTGTAGTCAAGATTATGATCATAGGATTTAATCCACTCAATCAGTGGAGTTCTTATCCATTTTTCATTACTGAATCTTATATTTTAATTCCTGTTAACAAGCCAGTGAGATTGAAAGTGATTTTTTTTGAAAAAATTTCCTCAAAAAAGGCCTAATGGAGGACACCATGTATCTCGAACATCCTGCAATGATATTTCGTAAAAATTTAGATCTCAGCAAGTCTATGTAATCATATTGACTATTAATTAACCTCCAAATAAATTTTTCAAGAAGTGATTGGTTAAAATATTCCAGATTGTTTATGCAAAGATAACCAAAAATATGAGGCAAGTATCACTTTTTCCATTAGGTTGTACTAACTTTCCATTCCAAAATTATTTCCATTCAGAAAAAATTCATCATAATTGAGTTAATGGATTTGATAATATAATAAGGAGAGGAATAAATGATGAAATAATGGACCATCTTTGATACCACTATATTCTTAACAAGAAAAACTCATCCTTCCATTGAGAGATATTTTCCCTTCCATGAGGGAATAATTATTCTAATTTGACTCAAATAATCTTTTAAGTAAGATTCCCGAGGATTTACATAGAATAAGGGAACTCTAATATAGGTAAAATTTAGAAAAGAATACCTAATTCCCAAATCACTAATGATGGGTGAATTCCTTGAGGTTGGAATTATCCTTCCAAAATAGATGAAGGGCTTGTTCCAACTGATTTCCCATACTAACACACTCTCATAATAAATGAAGGAACTATTGATGTTGTTTATGTTTTTCCTATGTTTATGTGTAAAATAAATATCATCAAAAAGGAATAGAAGTGATGTAATTGGGACACCTCTCACTGACTTGATTGTTGTAATTTCACCCTTTTCCACCATATTAGGGAAAAACCTATTGAGGTAATCCTTAACACTAGAACAAATGATGGCTAAGATTATATCTCCCTACCTCACTCATTTGGATAAATTTATGTATCCTTATAGGGACCAATTTATGTGAATGAAGATATAAGAAGACCCAAAAAGGTCTTTGGTCCATTGAATAAGTTTTGTACTAAATCCAAAGTTGAGAAGGACATCACCAGTAAAACCCTAGTCAATTCTATCAAAGGATTTTGTTATGTCAAGATTAAGAGATATTTTTTCTCCTCTATTGGTATTTCATAAGAGTTTGACACATTCTGTAGTATTTAAAAAGTAGCTCTAGATGTTTATCCCTTTGAGAAATCCAAATTGTTTCTAGGATATAGTTTTTTCCAAGTATTAGCAAGTTTGTAAGAAAATTTTTTTAATCACCTTTTGAATAGTGTAAACAATGGAAACTGGCCTAAATTGGGTGATGTTGCTAGCATTATCCACTTTTGGAATTAAGGAAATAAACAATTCATTGAAACCTTGAGTGAAGGATCCACCTTTAAAAAATTTCTACACCAGGTGACACATATCTTTCCAAACAATGTCTTAATAAAATTGAAATAAGTGGTTTGTGAATCCATCTAGGCTAGGTGATCATTATTTTTTTAGACCAAATGTTGGTTCCGTGATTTTAATATACAAGAAAATAATTGTAAGTAATTAGTTTTCACACTCAGTGATCAGTCTAGGAATGATACTATCCTTGACTCTATAATTCTTTGGAGTTCCATTGAATAGATTCCTATATAAGGAAATAATGTTATTGGAGAGATCCTACCTTTCACCAATAACATGTAACCTTTAACTATTGGACTTTATCATGAAAATAAAATTTATGTATCATCAAATTATTTAGGAAATGACATTCACAAATCAAATTTTTTTTAGAGTAAAACCTTATGTATAATCCTATTTAGGAATTTTATATTTCTTGAAGATATTGACCAACCATTTTGTATTCCAATTTATTTCCACACTTTCTTAAAAAAATTAATCAAGTATTATAGTGACTATTACATATCATCCTTATAGTTCAACACTTAGATATTTTTTAGAAGACATATCCCATAGAGTGACCAATATTTCTTGGTGTAGAAATGTAATATATATTAACCAAGAAAAAACCATACATTCCAAACAAATTTCAATTTTTACAAAACTCTACATCTCTAGAATTTTACATATAAGGGAGAATAAGTTTCTTCCTTCGCTACAATTCATTATCTTGTAAGATAATATGTATCATTGTTACCATTATGTAAAATATAGATAAATACATATATATATATACAGAGTGAAGTTCAAATATTTATAAAATTGTAGATAATATTCAACTTCACTCAGGGAATGATCCTTGAGGTCTAGTTGTGAATTGTTATTTTAACTTAAAATACTTCAAAATATATCACAATACATTTCCAAGAATCTTCAGGTACCCTCCCTAAAAAAATTTTGAACATCCATTTATTCAATATCTTTTTCAAATTTTATCATTTATCTTCTGAAACAACTTCAATTCTTTAATTTTGGAGAAAATTATTAATTTCATAACATATCATCTTTTAGAATAATTTATAGTTTTTTATATTGATTGAAAATAAATCCAACCGAAGTGGTTATTAATAAATCCTTTTTAAAAGTTCTTATAAACAAAATTATCTTCATCAACCATTAGTTATTTTCAAAAAAACCAATATGACACTTATTTATTGCAGAAAAATCATCCTTTAGATTTTTTGATACACTTTCATTAAATACATGAACTATCAAGAGATGGATATAACCCCTCCCCCTTTCTCATTAATTCCATGATCAGCCAATCATATAGATTTTGCGGTCCTATCCCCCCTAGTTAATAAATTTCATATGATTAATATTCACCAAATGCCTCATTCCTTTAAACCAACTTTACTCACCCCTTTTAAAATTCTTTTTGCATCATATTTTCAAGAATGTCCATAATGTTTTAATTATTAAAATAACCTCCATATTTAGAGAGATTATTCTACCCTATATATTCACCTAATATATCCATAAGATTCTATATCAATGAACCTAGATCTCTTTTTACCACTAGAATATTAAATCCAGATTAAGATATAGAGAACGCTTCCCATTGGTAACCTATACATTTATATCTTTCATCCACTTTATTTTCTCATTAATAATTGCTTCTTTCTTCCAATTATTAAATATTATTAGGTTATTTAATATTATTTCAACCACCAGTAATTTAATTTTTAATTTCAAACCACTTTTTATTTCATATTTATTATTCTAAAGAAACAACATTTTTTGGATTTACTAATTATAAATGAATTATTAACATACCCTATAAGCCTAATAAGTTATAAAATACTATATGAAATAATAATATAAGACCACAACTTTAATAATGTCCATGTCACCCACTAATTTCCATAAACACTTGAAGCATGGGAAGTTAAGTTTCTTTAATATAAAACTCTATATTATCTCTATCACATATATACAAAACTATCAATTAATAATAAATAAAGTATAAAGTGTCTGAGTCATACCATATGTTGAACCAATTGATACCAATTTTTATGATAAACTAGTGATACTACTTGAAATCTGTGGTCTATTATTATTTTAATGACTTCTGCATTCTTAAAAAACATAATGATCCTTTACATATTCATCACCAAATCCACTTAATTTTTCCATTTTCAGACACTAATTATTTTTAAAATATTTGGTATGTGGAAGATAATCTCTTGTCATAAAATTTTATTCCCAAAAACATTATGTATCTAAGAAATAAATCAATTTATAACACATTATTAGTTTATGAACA
Organism: Viscum album; assembly: GCA_963277665.1. NCBI lineage: Eukaryota > Viridiplantae > Streptophyta > Magnoliopsida > Santalales > Viscaceae > Viscum > Viscum album. Next base: position 1,711,617,363 of record OY728131.1, read on the forward strand.
AATAGAATGAGTATTCTTTTACGAAGGTAGTTATTACTCTATCTTACTATCAATATTATACTTCATGGGCTTCCACCAATGGATAAATATAAAATACCATATTTTTAATTTTGAAATTGTATTAAAACAATTTATAAATTTATTATTAGGTTTTGAAACTCATTTCAATTAAAATAAATCTTTATACCATCTATACTTTATTATCTCGGTATGTATTAATAGATTCATCTTTAATTTTCATTTGTGGTTGCTTGAAATCACTTGTTGATCAGGTTTAGCTTCAAAAAATTTATACGTATTCATAACAACATGTATAATTATATTTACAATTTTTATTCTTCTAGTATTCCTCAACCAATATGTTATCTTATATTTTTATTTTATATCCATAGTAACAGCTTCCAACACCCCTTGTTGCATTTTTTCTATTCTCAATGCAATCAGTATATCTAAATGCATTCACTATATTAAAATGAATTCATCATCTTCAAATACATACACTACATGTATTGTTTCTCCCCTTTAGTCCTACATCAATCCAAAAAAATATAAAAAAATTAAGTGCATTGGGAGAGGGGGCCTCTAACATTTTCAAGTTAAGGATTGGGGTTGTTCTAGTTAAACCAATAAAATTATTTCATCATTCTAACTAGGATTATTAGAAATATTTTTTTATGTCATACCACTAATATAATATTCCTTATTATTCAATGGTTTCTCACACTAATTATCATTTAATATTATGTATACTTCATGTGTGGGGATATTTTTATTGATTCCACCTGTTCAAGACTCCTTTTTTTATAACAATACATCTTCCACTATTGTTAAAAGTCTATTATTATTTTTCCTTTTAACATTTTGAATTGAAATATTTCTATTTACATCTTCTTTGATTTCCAAAAAGAAAAATTATTTTTTCTTATTAGTCTTCTACAATTTCCAATTTTACATCCATGACTGTAATAATAAAATAAAAAACTTTAATTTCCAATACACATCCCTTGGATATGCAGTCTTATCTTTCATCAAGTCCATGAATATGTTCTTTAATGAAACATATTTACTTTCCATACCATCTTGAAATATTAAATTAATTCCACATCAATCCATATCTTATTCTCATATTGTAATATCTTTAAATTTTTCCTTTATAACCACATTCACTTCTTTATATTCTAATGCTTGGATTTCTTCCCATTAATGAAATTATACAGTTATTAATAAAATTTACTTTCAATACATAATAAAAAATAACTAAAAAGGTTTAATTTGAATTATGTTTTCTAGGAATAATATTTGTTATAGATCTATATTTGTTGTTTATGTTATTAAAACAACAATGAGAAGAATTATAATCAAAAGTATAAGAGTTATGACATTTCCCATATGTTTTGGATGACTTTGATATTCCTTTCCCTTCACAATCTAAAATAAACTAAATGGAATATTCAAAAAAACTTATTTTATGGTTAGGAAACCCATACAAACACATGGTGTCATATTTATCTCTCAGGATCCACTTATTTGATTAAAAAAATTCTTTAATTTTTAACATTGTTTCTTTAATTTATATTTGTGAACTCCTATTATCTCACCTTTATAATTCACTATAATTTTTCTGATTTATCAAGATGATGATATATTAAATCTCAAGATTATTTTCCAAAAATAGAAATTCTATAGACTTCAATACAATCCTTAAACTTTCCTAATGACCCAGTAAATCTACATTGATTTTTTTAGTTTTTTCAGTTAATTATTCAACATTTTTCAACATAATCACAAAACCAAATCACTTAAAGTCAAGATTATATCTATTATATAAGTGATATTTTACATTGAAAAAATATTCCCATTTGAGCAGATTTATTTGATCTTCATTTTCTTCTTTTAAGGAAAGCAAAAAAAATCAAGCACTCTAATCCTTCCCCCCTTATATCTAAGTGACAATTCTTGGATTTTTCACCTAAATTTTAATTCTCCTACCATTTATTTTTATTTTTATTCATTATTTTTCATTGAGAATTTTTCCCTAGATATATTCTTCTCATCAATTAACTGATAAAGGATAATATTCCGTGAACTTATTTTTCTATTTCATCTTTAGAGAGCCTTGTTATAGTATCATCACACTCTTTTAATAGTTTCTATGGAGATACATTATTTTATTGAATCTCTAGTTCTTATCCATTAACACTATAATCATACACATGTGATTTATCTTATTTTATAAATATCAAAAAATATTTCAATTTAATTTTCTTCTAGGGGTTCCTCAAAAGGCCTCCTTTTAAACAAAAAAAATTCTTTATCCATAGACTTCATCACCTATTTTTTTCTTCAATAAAATCACAAAGATTTTTTATCACCTTGGATTGTTATTATATTTTTTTTTATTCAAAAAAATATATAATTTTTATTATTTAACTATTACATTATAATATTCAACGACTTTTTTATGTCGACATTGTCTAGATTTACGTTGTTTATCATAATCATAGAACTCTTTCAATAGTCCTCAAATATTCAAATTATTCATTATTTATGTCACGAACCAAATCTGGTCGCCGCCTAAATCGACACCAAACCAAGCCCGTGACAAGGCCCAAAGGGCGTTCCCGATCCCCACGGGCTGGCACAAGTGCCCGGGTATCATAAAATGATAATTGGGAACGATTTACCCGATTCTATAAACATTTAACAACAAAAAAAAACTCAATAAAACAAATCTGGATTTTTCAACTAAAACCATCTTTTACAAAATTTCAGAACTGAATTACATAAGATAAAACTACATTTAAAGACCATTACAAAGGTAAAAAACAAATAAGGACAGCCCAAGAACCCTTTTGTCAAGGGGCACCACCCTTATGCTATCTCCACAAGACTTCACTACTAAGGACCTGCTAGAAACCCGAACCACTAGAACAAGAAAAAACTGTACCCAACCTGCGACAACAAAAATAACCAAGTCTACTTACACCCAAGGGAGTAAGTAGGCTGTGATCCAAAGCCCAATAGGATACCACCACTAATAGATTCCATGTGATAAACATTTAATGGCGAAAAGCATGCATGTTTTCAAAGACATGAGATGCTAGTTAAAATTTCTAAAAGATGCAACATTAAATAAAAACAGTTTTTAGGTGGGATAATTTAAAGAATAAAAATATTTAAAATAAATACCATAGCTACTGAATTTTCCAGCCTCTCATACCGTATACCGACGGTAATAACAAAGTATCCAGTGAGCACAAGCAATGGGAAATAACCCCTAGGCACTAGCTAGTTGTGGGTCCCAGGTACCTCGTATCTCGGTGAAGGTAACCATCACAAATATCCATTCTCGTGCATGAGCCACTAGTAGGGAACATACCCATAACCTAGTGGTCCCCAATAATCATCATCATAGTTTAGTTAGAGTTGTAAGCGTCAATCTTGCTAAGTGAAACTGAGGCCAAACCTCACAGATTCACTAGCATACTAGTACACGTCCACCCACCTAGATACCCGGGTTTTCCCATTGTGCTCAAACAAGTTCAGCAATCCAAGAAGTATAGTTTTCACATGAAAATATCACTTCCACATCACAAATTAACCAAACAGCCCCATGTACATCACACAAGTCAAAAATTCCACTTTTCATTCAAATGAATTTTGAAATCAAACTCACTCCAAATTGCCTACAACACTTTTCAAATTTCATTAACACTTCCACAAATCCATTAAACAATTTTATAAAACCATTACAAGATATTCAACTCACATAACAGCCCACACACATGTCACACAATACCATTCTCACCTTCACAATTCATTTTATAAATAAACTCACATGAAATATCCCACACCCGTGTTTCGCACACAAGACACAATTTAGTAAAACTTTTCGACAATTTATAAAAAAATAATAAAAATGTTCAACATCTCAAATCACCACTTTACCATTCAAAAACCCACATTAGGTGAACACACTCACCCAAACAGTACATATACACCCTTTCCCAACTTTGTGTAACCAAATAAAACATTAGCAATTTTTATAAAACAAACCCAAGAGGTATAACCATTGTTTGCACACTAAACCCATTTCAAAACCCTCATTTAAAAGAAAAATCATACCAATACCAATCCAAAACAGAATTGTTCAGCCCTAAAACAAAAATTAAACCACCCCCAAATGTTATAAAAATACATCAAATAATACCACAAAGATACACATGAAAAACACACGTTTTCATAAATCACCTTCAAAAAGTACAACATGTTTTTACTCCTTAAACTCATTAAAAAAACCTAAATTCAAAGCCAACATGACAATAAGGAATTAACAAACCAGAATTGTAATCCCCTTTCAAGACTAATAAATCACTTTCATATGTTATAAACTAAACCCAAACATTACCCCAAGAGTCACACATGAAAAGTACCCAATTTCAAGCTATAATGCAACTAAAAATTAAATGTTCAACCAAATCCAGCAAAACTGTTTTCACAACACATAAAACAGATTATAAACATGCTAAATTAATAATCCATGCAAGCTAACTCATCATAAAATGGCTACACATGGAATCACCTACCTTTTGAGTCGAAATCCTCAAAACTTGGTGCGAAACCTTAAGCGCACCACCGCCGCACCACAAGGAATATAAATCCATACCTAGACCACCAAACATTAACCCAAAAGATACCAAATCAGACCTTAGGATCGAACCCTAACTTCTGGACATTTTAGAATATAATGAAAGAGGGAGGAAACCCTAAGGAGAATGAAAAATTGAAGAGAGAAACACTTACTCAAAACAATCATGAATAAAACGACCCAAAATCCACCAGATTCTGAATCTGAAAACATCCAACCATTAAACGGATGTTCGAACAAGGATTATGAGACCATGTAGGAATTTGAATGGGGAAACAATAGTGAGAAATGAAGGATTTATGAAGGAAACAAATTACCTTTATTAATCTGCCCGAAATGTGAATGCTTCAGAAGTTTCGACCTAAACCGAGATGAACCGGAGCTTCAAAGAGGGTGGGAGGATATGTGACGCGCGGCTGGGTTCAAGGGGAGTGTTTGGGGCTTGGAATCACCGAAAAATCCTTAATATTGTATAAGTTATTAATTAAACAAAATTTATTTTTAAAACTGGAATTGGGCTTTCGGGCAGGTCCAATCCCTTAAATAAAAACCCATATACAACTTGTTTATGGTTTTATAAAGGCTCCAAACTACAATGGTGGTGTTTCTATATCAGGGTAGACCATTTAAACACTTGAATGGGTGGAAAATATTAAAAATTGAAAAAGTTATAAAAGAAACAAAATTTATTTTTAAATCTGGAATTGGGCTCACGGTTTGGCCCAATTCATGAAAACTCACCCATTCCACCATAAAAGCTTGACAAACCCCAAAAACAAATCATAAACGAAAAATAAATGAAATTTAACTTTAAAATAAGTCATGTATGTGACAATTTGTTGATTTATGAAAACGTGTGTTTTTCATGTGTATCTTTGTGGTATTATTTGATGTATTTTTATAACATTTGGGGGTGGTTTAATAATTGTTTTAGGGCTGAACAATTCTGTTTTGGATTGGTATTGGTATGATTTTGATTTTAAATGAGGGTTTTGAAATGGGTTTACTGTGGAAACAATGGTTATACCTCTTGGGTTTGTTTTATAAAAATTGCCAACGTTTTATTTGGTTACACAAAGTTGGGAAAGGGTGTATATGTACTGTTTGGGTGAGTGTGTTCACCTAATGTGGGTTTTTGAATGGTAAAGTGGTGATTTGAGATGTTGAACATTTTTATAATTTTTTTATAAATTGTCGAAAAGTTTTACTAAATTGTGTCTTCTGTGCGAAACACGGGTGTGGGATATTTCATGTGAGTTTATTTATAAAATGAATTGTGAAGGTGAGAATGGTATTGTGTGACATGTGTGTGGGTTGTTATGTGAGTTGAATATCTTGTAATGGTTTCATAAAATTGTTTAATGGATTTGTGGAAGTGTTAATGAAATTTGAAAAGTGTTGTAGGCAATTTGGAGTGAGTTTGATTTCAAAATTCATTTGAATGAAAAGTGGAATATTTGACTTGTGTGATGTACATGGGGCTGTTTTGTTAATTTGTGATGTGGAAGTGATATTTTCATGTGAAAACTATACTTCTTGGATTGCTGAACTTGTTTGAGCACAAAGGGAAAACCCGGGTATCTAGGTGGGTGGACGTGTACTAGTATGCTAGTGAATCTGTGAGGTTTGGCCTCAGTTTCACTTAGCAAGATTGACGCTTACAACTCTAACTAAACTATGATGATGATTATTGGGGACCACTAGGTTATGGGTATGTTCCCTACTAGTGGCTCGTGCACGATAATGGATATTTGTGATGGTTACCTTCACCGAGATACGAGGTACCTGGGACCCACAGCTAGCTAGTGCCTAGGGGTTATTTCCCATTGCTTGTGCTCACTGGATACTTTGTTATTACCGTCGGTATACGGTATGAGAGGCTGGAAAATTCAGTAGCTATGGTATTTATTTTAAATATTTTTATTCTTTAAATTATCCCACCTAAAAACTGTTTTTATTTAATGTTGCATCTTTTAGAAATTTTAACTAGCATCTCATGTCTTTGAAAACATGCATGCTTTTTGCCATTAAATGTTTATCACATGGAATCTATTAGTGGTGGTATACTATTGGGATTTGGCTCACACCCTACTTACACCCTTGGGTGTAAGTAGACTTGGTTATTTTTGTTGTCGCAGGTTGGGTACAGTTTTTTTTTGTTCCAGTGGTTCGGGTTTCTAGCAGGTCCTTGGTAGTGAAGTCTTGTGGAGATAGCATAAGGGTGGTGCCCCTTGACAAAAGGGTTCTTGGGCTGTCCTTATTTTTTTTACCTTTGTAATGGTCTTTAAATGTTGTTTTAACTTATGTAATTCAGTTCTGAAATTTTGTAATAGATGGTTTTAGTTGAAAAATCCAGATTTGTTTTATTGAGTTTTTTTGTTGTTTAATGTTTATAGAATCGGGTAAATCGTTCCCAATTATCATTTTATGATATCCGGGCACTTGTGCCAGCCCGTGGGGATCGGGAACGCCCTTCGGGCCTTGTCACGGGCTTGGTTTGGTGTCGATTTTGGCGGCGACCAGATTTGGTTCGTGACAATTTAGATATCCAATTCTTCATGGGTTCCCCCAATATATATGTCATGTTTAATAACTCCATTTATTTGATTCTCATATCAATCTTTTATACAATCATTTTGAGATATTAGAACCAAAGAAATTAAATAATATATCTTCAAGGTTAAATCTATAGAGGAACAAATTATCTCTAATACCACTTATTCTTACCTGAGAAACACTAGTAGTGAATTAGGGAGATTCCCAATTTAAAAAAAAAATCCCCATACCTTTAACATCAAATATTGTTCCTATTTTAAAAAGGAAAACTATTCAATCTATCTCTATATTGAATTCACCCACATCAAATATAATTTACATATGTTGATATTAAAACATGCAGGGACATAATCGATTTTATTTCATTCATTTTCAATTAGCTATATCGAAGGACTATATACTCATTATTATGTTGGTGTACCAAAATCCACTATCAATAACTATTTTTATGGATACAATTTTTTGTTAAATCCACTACTCACCAAGTATTTCAACCTATACAAGTTTGGGGAATAGATCACTACCTCCCAAGGAACACTCCAGTTGCTTTTTTATACACTACTCCAAAATAAATTACTTTATAAACATATATGTATCTTCATAGTTCATTTTCATGAAGGTAACACTATATAAACCATTTTTAATCTATATAAAAATTTTAAAATGTGATGTGATAATGTATACCATATTCAAATCCTAAATACCAAAGTACAATATAATCAACTCTTTATGAGATGTGTTAAATATTTTATCTTCAAATAAATTTCATAGAGAAGAAAACAATATTCTCTTTATTGAATAATTTCTATATTGAAATTATCTTCAATGTATTCTATCTCTTCTACTCCAACAAACTGAATGTATCTATGATGTTTGAAGAAAAATGATCATTAGTGTATTTTAAGTTAGAGAAAAATAAAATATTCTTAATTTAGATATTCAAAAAAGGCATTAATATTGACTACTTTCTCCTTCTTTATTATCCCTTATTTTAACACTCTGTTTTTTCCTGTCTATTCACTATCATATATGTTTTTCATTTTTTATATCAATAAATTTACTCTGTTTATTGTATCCATATCCCTCTACTTCATGTTAAAAGGTTTAAATTTCAAATTAAAATTCAATAATGTCAAATACCTTGAACTTACTCTTCTTTATACTCATCTATTGGATAAGATTGAATTAAATTTCCACAATTGAACTCAAATTATAATGTTGATGCTTTTTCCATAAACATCAAATAGTTTCAAAGTTCAAATAGATTATTTTTGTTTGAATTGTCCATATTTTTAGATTATCCATCATATTTTTCTGTTGATAAAGTATATCATAATCACACCATGGAACCTTTCTTCATGGAATGAAAAGTTGGTTTTTTAACCACTAGTTGTAACACAACATGATATAATCCTTCATGACATGATATTGATTTATATTTCAAAAAATCCCATAACATAACCAACATAGTATTTCTTATTTTTCATATTCAAAGTTTCATGATTCAATAAATTTAATAATGGAATTATTTTTTATATAGAAACAAGTAATAAACCATAATAGGTTAAATTATTGATCATATTTTAATATTGTAAATGGATATCATAATTTATGGCTGACTGTATAGTGACCATTATGTATTGTCATGGTAACTTTTATATATTATAAATTTTCCAAATTCTTAAAATAGTCTTTACATATCAGGATTGGTGTCCTTAATTCATTATCCTTTATCAAAAAAATTACCATTACGTATTAACCCATTATCATGGAAATAAACTTTACTAACATATTATCGGCCATGTAAACACTTACATATTATTTATTTAGGACTTTTCTATTTTTCCTAGAGTCAGCTAAATCATTACGTGTTCATGTTCATTTCAGCACTCAAATAAATTTTTAAAAAAATTATGATATTGACACTTATGTATCACCCTTGTAGTTCAATGATTTTTTATTTTCTAAAAACATAGATCCCATGTCATGACCAATATTTCATGGTGCAAAAATATATTCCATATCAACCAAAAAAACCTTACATTCCAAACATTTTTCTATTTTGTAAAACCATTAAAGTCAAAAAACATACATATACAAGGATAATATCATTAGTCCCTTATAATATTTAAGTATCCTATAAGATATTATGTGTCATCCATACCATTATGCAATATATAGAAAAATACTAATTTATATATAGTGAAGTCCAAAAAAATTTAAAATATCCATCGATCATCATCTATACTCACAGTTTGATCCTTATGCTCACAACATGACTTATAGATTAAACTTTAAATAATTTTTAATATATATCCATTTATTTCCAAAAATCTTCCTATCCTCTTCCAAAAAAAATTTAATATTAAAATTATTGAATAAATTTTAAACATCTATTTATTTAACATTCAAAACAACTCAAGTTCATTACGTACGTGGAAACTCATTACCACTAGAGTATAACATCTTTTTCTTATAATTCATGAATAAAAAATATTTTATAAAAACTTTTGTTTATTTAATTCTAATTAACAATAAATAAAAAAAATGGATTATTGAAAACCCTTATCACAAATTATTGGATACTCAATAACCTTTATCAACACTTAGGGATTGTTAAAGAATCTAATATACAACCTCCTATTTATTACAAGTATCTTGTAATATAAATAAATAAGTTATTAAATTTTTAATATAATGGTTACTATAAGAAAGAATATAATACAATAAAAAATAAACAAAATGTGGGGATTTTTTGAAAGATCATCATAATGTTGGTGATGGAAAAATTACTATTATTCTTAGAAAATTAACTTTAATTATGATAAATAATCATTCCCACATGGAGTAAAAAGTTTACCATAAATAAGTATCAACTTATTTAGATCATTTTATTAAGAAAAACCCATCATTAATCATTATTTCCACTAATACAATGATGACAGAGAAATTCATAAAGTATTTAGATGTGATCTTAATGGCACTGGGATGTACTATGAAATAAAAAGTTATCATGATTATATATCATCTATGGAGAGATGTTTCCTAATGGTGGTACCTAATTGTAAATACTAATAGTGAGGGGGATATAGAAAATATGGTGTGTAATTAATTTAAGGTTAATTTTTTAGAAATATATTTTCATCAAAATAAACATTCTAAAATGGAAAGATAATTCTTAAATCAAAGGAAAAAGGTAGAATAAACAGTGGATTAATATAAGGATAATTTCACAAGGGTACCAAAGTATGTTTCAGATTATATATGTAATATTGAAAGCAATATGGATCACTTTATTGATAGTTTAAATCCATGCATTCAAATATATTTAGCCTCCCAATCTTTTTCAATATATGAAGAGATACTAATGAGTGTTCTCAAGAATAAGATAATTTTTTTTAAATAATTCATTTAGGAAGAGGAATATAATAAGAAGAGGATTAATGATCTTCATAAAATAAGATATGATATAATGTAAAATAATTGGAATTTGGATTTCTATACATGTAATTAATGTGGGACTAAGGACCTTAAAGATTACTTAAATGGATAGGGAAGATACTATAAATTTTTATAAAACGGTCATCAAGCTTACGTGTTCAAGGGTAGAAGAGATTCCACAAATGTTATATTATTCATCTATATATATATGGGACATTAGTATAATAAATTCCCCATATTATAATGTAATATACCCCAAAAGAGGCATAGAGACCAAGATCAATATTCTATAAGTATACTGATTGAAATTGAAGTTTCAAATGATGTGATAGCAGGTACATGGATTATACACATAACGTTAGATAATAAATTAGTTAATATTAGATCAAATTACTCTTTTACATCATTAATAGATGGGACAATATTCAATAATCCCTATAAACATTAAATAATGATTTATAAATTAGGACACTTAGTGGTATTTTGGTTACAACAAATTTATACAAGGAAATTGATATTAGAATACATGGGTTTTAGCTAGTAAAAAATTTAATTATCATACATATAGTGTATTTTTATGTAATTTTGGGTATTTTTTGGATATTAAGTTATAAATAAATAATTTATTTTAGTGATAAAAAGATAGAATTCATAAAGAAAGTAAATAATTAATTAAATTTAAATGGGAAATTTAATTAATGAAATCATGTTATGAACCACTGGTAGTATCTCATATTAATGAGAACCTTATCAATGAAATTGATAAAATAAAATCTATATAGGAAATGTAGTTTTTGAGAATAGAATATATATCCATTTTACAAGATTATATTGATTTATTATTTGTTGAATTTCTTGGATTTCCCACTGATTGAAGAGTTGAATTATAATTGGATATTATACCTGATGAGAAACCCATATTTACAAAACCAAATAGAATATATCTAGATGAAATATTTATATTAAATAATCAATTAAAAGACTTATGTGATAAGGGTTACATTCAACTAATTATTTCACTATGGTAAGAACTAGTTTTATTTGTAAAGAAGATAGATTGTCCAATGAGGCTTGTCATTGATTGTAGGGAAATCAATGGAATCAATATAAATATAAAGTATACATTTCCTCATACTAATTCCTTTTTTATCAACATCAAGAGACTCAATAATTATAAAATATTGATCTTTTTTTATAATCAATTAAAATTTAATAATGATGATATCCCAAAGATGGATATTGGAACTAGGTATGGTCATTATGAGTTCACAAAAATGACTTTTGAGTTAACAAATCAAACTTATTTATTTATATATTTTATTAATAGATTACTAAAGGATTATTGTAACACCCTAGGTAAATAAAGAGTATGACATTTTCAAATTTATACATATTTTTTAATATAATATTAATATGACTTTAAAGGGGACGCTATGCTCGATGGCATACCCAACACGCAACAATGAGTTTCTTGGGAATCTTACGTTGCACTCTAATAATAAAATAATATTTTTTTTAAATGGTAGTTAACGCCTAGCCGTTGTAATGGCGGGAATGAAGAGAACTAACTACAAAATTATTATATATGTTTGTCAAATTTTTTTACTTTTTTCAATAAATTTTAGAGGATTAAAAATGCAAATGAATCCAGTTTTTAAGCGTAAACATTCTAATATTCTTTAAAAGGTCAATTAACCGCCTTTTGATGGCGAACCCCTTTTAAATACACTTTTTGACAATTTTATAAGATCCATTCTTCAAGATAAACATATTATTTATGATTGGGACATTTAAATTTACCTTGGGTTAATTTTTTTTATTTTTCTGACAATGTTCATTTTTCAATGAATAGTGAAAAATACTGCATTTTACATCAAAACAGTTTTATCATATAATTTAATTATATGGTTATATTATCTTTTTAATTTGTTTTAAAGTTTAATTATAATATATTTTTTACCATTTAATTAATTTATGGTCATTGGTATTAATTTCACTTTGGAATTAGGCATAAACAAGTGCCAAACTTTTCATAAATATTGTTTCTAAAAAACCCGCTATTTGTTTTGACAATGGGAATTATTTTTTAAATTAATTATTTAAATTTATGTGTTTAGAATTTGGTGAAATGGATTACATATTTGGAATCATAAGGTCCAAATTATGTAATTAAGACTCTTTTGTTTTTGAACTTTATGAATAGTAACGACGGTAATTATCTTTAATTATCTTGATTAAGGAGTAATCAGGTAGATAAAGATAATAAAACCATATCATAATAATAAAAAATGACCACAACATGTGTTCTAAGGCTACTGGTTGTCTCATGGCCGACCATGGTATGCCTTGTGCCAAACATGGGGGCCCCATGGAATCACTTTTGTGAGAAAGTGACATTTTATCTTTTTATTTTTAAAGAATGTTAAATGTAACAAAGAATGTATCACCTAAGTAAAATATTTTTAATTTTGTATAAATAAATGATATTTTGGACTCTAAATGTCCATTGGAAATATAAAAAGATTTCCTACATCATATTATTTTTTTATAATTTTTAGACATTAAATAAATTAAATTATTTATGACATCATGATGATGCAACGATGACCTCATTATTTAACGATTTAAATAAAATGGAAAGATAATGTAACATATAAGACCTAAACATGTACAAAACCTATTGGATTGGTTGATTTCTAACCCTTATTACCATATCCACGAAATATATCAATGTGGGACCTTTTAAATCCAAAAATCATTTTCAAATAAAGTAACATTTGCTTACTTTCCAAGAGTGCCCCTCCTCTCCTCTTATAAAAGGCCCCCACCTCTACCTCTTTACCCACACTTCCAAAGCCTTTGGATCGGCCAACCCCTGCCCATTTTGTCTCTCCACATCCCTATATAACTCCTTGAAGCCTCACTTTGGGAATAATACTTTCCAAGGAAGCCTTTGAGCTCAAATCAAAGGAAGTTACCCGATTTAAAGGCAATGTCTTCACTTGAGTCCTTTTGTTTTATTTTGCTTCTCCAACCCCCTAAACTCTTTTTATTAATTTATTTTGTAAGAAATCCAGTATAATAAATATACTAGGATGTTTTTATAAGAATTATTAGAGATACACATACACACACCTACATCTAATGGTTAAAGAACATATTGTTTCTGTGGATGGCGAATTTTTGCCCCCCGAAATGATGATTGTTCAAAATTATTTTAACACCTTCAAAAGTGGCCATTAAGATGTCACTATATTTATATATGATATATAATATGTTTATGTTTTACTTAAGCTTCTGTATTTTTAATTTATGGCATACCTTTATGGTTTCCATTATGGGTAAACACGATATCTTCATTTAAGGAAGTGCGGACTACCACCCCCTCAAAGTGATTTGATTCGTTAATACCATATGTGGTATGTATAAATGATATATTTAATGATATTATATATGATACCATACTGAAATTAAAATAATATTATTTATCATTATGTTTTAATTCCATTAAATATGAAATAGAAATGGAAGTAGCATTCATGCGTACGTACAGCTTACCGTCTCTATGAACGGTACATTTCATTTCTTATCTCAAAATGTTATGTACTATTATAAGTACATATATATAATGTATATATATGTAATATATTACATCTAAATTATTGATATCATTTTGGAATTATAACATATATATATCTCATTTTATTTTAATTCCATTAATATGACAAAAAAAATGAAAGTAGTGTTCATGCATACGTACGGCCTACTGTCTCCTTGAATGGTGCTTTTAATTTATCTCCAAATGCTATGGAATGGAATAAAATGAACATATACTGGATATATATGATATTTAAAACATCAATACCATTCTGGATATTATGTACCTATAACTACATGGAAAATTATTTTCCAACAAGTTCAATTTTTGACTCATGTACCAAACATCGAAAAAAACGTCTGATATTAACTAATATTATTAACCAGTTATTATAACATTAAAATATGTGATATTAACTGAATAATAATCTTTATATGAGGTCCTTAATAAATTATAAATTTACCAAAGTTTATTATTCAGGAATATAAAGAAACGAACAAGACAAGTTGGACTTGAGGTAAGGGATCCTACTCCTCTCTTTCTTTTTAAGTACACTCTTTTATGTCATTCCTTTTAAGCTCATATTTATTATTATTGGGATGTTATTTTATATTAATACTACTTTACTTCTTATGTTCATATGATTAGAGACCCTATTTTCTCTCATTAATCCATTTTTGGAAGTTTTGAGTGGCCCCGTTAGGTTGCCGAATTTTCGTAAGAGATCTAACCTCTCTCTTTCTTTTCAAGTACTCTCCTTTATCTCACTTCTTTTAAGCTCCTCTTTGTTATGTTGGGGGATGTTATTTTATATTACTCTTTCTGTAAATTATATTTTAATATTATTATAGGCCCTATTTGATCTCATCAATCCATTTTCGGAAGTTTTATGTGGCACCGATATGCTGCCGAGTTTTCGTAAGGGATTTTTCATCTCACTTTAATTCCCGTGAGATTTGTGCTACATTTGCCACCATTTCCTTTGAGTGGTATATGTAATGCCCATTATTCTACTATTTTTGTAATATAATTTCGTTTATGAGTATTTACATCAATGTTTTATTGTCCTTCTTTAATGGGGTGTATGTTTCGAAAGATACCCAAGTCGGTAAGGGAACCTTTCACCCTCCTCTTTTTAAAAGACTTATTTTGTTGGGTCTTTTAATTTACATATTTTAATGTTGGGATATGTTCTTCTATATCCTTGTTGATTTAAATTTTATTTCCAAGTGATGAGATACCCTTTATCTCTCTCATCAACTCTTTTTCTAAAATTTTATGTGACGCTGTTAGGCTGTTGAATTTTACCATGGGAACTTCTTAACACAATTTCGATTTCTTTGGGTACAACATGTAGTTATTGGATATGTCATCCATTGAATATGTTTGAATGACCTTTGATTTTTTTACAATCAATATCCACTTATATTGGGTTTATTTATATTTTTCACACATAATTATGAGAGTGATTTACCCTTGATTTAAGGATACCTTCTTTATTATGGATTTCATCTCATTTTACATTTCTATTGAGACTTCATTGTTTTTATTCACCAGTTCACTCTTATATGGTGTATATACCGTCCTTTGGAATATTATATCATGAATCCCTCTATTCTCATGATATTATAATGTTCTAATTAAATGTTATTCCTCAATTATTGTATTCAAGTGTTTCTCATTTTGTTAAAAACACTTTAACTAAAATATCGTTTTAAATGTTTTAAGGATTTATTCTTATAAATATTTCTCATTGATATCCATGTTTTCAAAATGGTTTTAAGGATTTATTTATATGGATATTAATGGTTTAAAATGTTAAAAGCTTCAAAGAGGTATGGGACACTTTGAATCAAAAATCTCTTTATTAAATGTTTTATATGGTTTTGAAAATGGTTTTTAGAATAGATTCATTATTTCAATATCTTAAAATGTTATATTGTTATTACAATGTGGGAATGTTATCTTTTTTTGTGCTTAGGTTATGTTCTATGATTATGTTATGGTTCTTGGGCATTTTTTATGAATACGGGTGGTTCCGTGATAAACAAAGGGCGGGTGAGCCCGATATACCTCTCCAATGCATTGGGTAACGTGAAGGAGTGAAACGTTAAGGTTTCTCCGAATAGATTTAGGGAATATACTGTGGTGGGTATTCCAAACGTAACCAAGAGGGTTACTCCCTACGTAAGAATGTTATGAATACCTCAAGTTACCTTTTATGTCTTATGATTTCTATGATTTGATGAGGTATGTTAAAGTGCCTATGTTTTATTGATAAAGTATGATTTCATTCTTATGTACATATGAACTCATGTTTCCTTTCCATTTTTTTATATCCCTTACTGATCTTTTTATGCTCATCCCAAGTTTTTGAAATGTTTTTCACAGGTCAATGGAAGGGTACATGATATGATTATAGTGTCAAGGAAGTGTCAAGAAATAATCCATGTTTTATTTTAAATATGTTTCCGTTGAGGGGAAAAATTAATACTATCTTTTATGTAGCCACTTTGTGAAAATGTGGAATGTAATGCAAGTTTTATGATCTAATTCTCAAAAACTCTAAACTTGAAAAGATCCTCAATGTGTAATCTTGTAATAACTCAATATTAAGTAAGGTTTAATGCTGGGGCCTTGTAATTATATTGATAAGTTTATAGGGATTTTTATTGATGATATCCAGGTAAAATATATGATTTATGAGGAGCATGAAACTCATTTTTGAATTGTTACTGATGGTTTAAATAAAAATAAGTAATATGGGAAATTCAATAAATGTTAATTTTAGCATTAATAAGTTTCCTTCAACATAAATATTGTATCCAAGGATTATATATCTATTAAACCATAAAAAATGTTATCGAGGAATATTCACTACTCATAAACAAAAGTGAAATATATCATTTCCACAGCTTAGATGGATACCATTAATGGTTTGTTGAAACATTTACTCAATTATCTAATCCATTAACCGTGAAAACTTATAATGGGGTAAAATTAACATGGTAAAATAAATATTAAGTTAAAATTGAATAATTAAAGATGATATTGATAAATGAACCTATATTAAATCTAATATCTACTAAAGAATAGTATATTTTTTATAGTGGGGTGTAAAGGAAAGGTATTGGATTTTTTAAAATGAAATGTGATAGAGTGGTGGATTATGAATATATATAATTAAACACCTATGGTATTAATTTAAAAAATTATTTAGAGTTTCTGGTGGTGTTGTTTGAATGAAATAAATGGATAATTTATATTTATGGTGATAAATGTGATATATATATATATACATATAATGATGAAAATAGTTTGAAATATATATTAACTCAGTAATATCTTAATATTAAGAAATGGGGATGGTTAGAGTTACTAAAGGATTATGATTGTGAAATATATTACCATCCTCTGAAATCAAACAAGGTAGTAGATATATTAAGTATAAAATATTACGGTATTTGATCCATGATGATGACAGAGAAGGGTTAAATTCTCAATGATTTGGTAAGAATGGTCTTGGGTCTTATAATAAAGGGGTAAACATCATTATTATTCCTTGAAATTTACAATCCATATTTATTAGATAGGACTAAGAAATTTAACATTACAATGTTTCACTAAAAAATAATATATAATATGTGATAAATGAGAAATTACTAATGTTTAATATTAGTGGAGATGATGTTTTATGTTTTGGTAATAGTTTATTTACAACATCAATTCCAAATTTATATAAGGATTTATTATTTAAAGCTCATATATTAAACTTCTTTATGCATCCTATAAGTGACAATATGTATATTGACATCAATTAGAATTTATGGTGGAACAATTTAAAGCAATATATTGTAGATTATGCTTCAATATTCTTAGTATGCCAACAGGTAGAGACCAAAAGAGGAATTAACAAATAATTTTTAAAAACATTAGGTATACCATAGTGAATTTGGAATAATATTACAATTTATTTGATTACAATGATTCCTAATACATATATGGGTAATAATGTAATAAAGTTATATATAGAACATCGCACTAATCAATCTCATTTCTTAGTAATATGAGAGGATTTATCTCTAAAACATATTTCTTCGTTGTATATAAATAATTTATTAAGATTCCATGGTATAGATTTATCAATATATTTTGATTGTGATCTAATATTTACATAAATATTTTAGAGGAGTATTCAGATCTCTTTAAATATAGAACATAATCAGAGAATAACTTATTATACTCAAATAGAGGGTGATCCTTAACTGACTATAAATATATTAGGGGACATGATATGGTCTTACTCACTATACTCATAAGGAATTCCAAATCAGTATTTACCTATAGTAAATAATTAATAAAATAATATTTACCACTCTATAATTTAAATGGAACTATATGAATCCTTAGTTTTTAAATAGACCTTAGACACCAATATATTGTGATTTACTTGGAGAAAGTATGTTATTAGGACCATAACTTGTAGAAGAGACATCAAATAAGGTAATTTCTATTTAAGAGAAAATTAAAGTGAATTATAGTAGATATAAATGTTATTCCAATAACTAGAGGAAGGATATTGAATTCCAAGTAGGGTACCGTATCTTTCTACAGATATCTACAAGAAAATGGGATTTATATTTTGAAATAAAGGGAAGTTAAGTTCAAATTAAATTACATGGTTGGAATTTTTAGAGTATACATGATATGCGGAATATTATTTATCCACACCACCAAACCATTCACAAGTGAATGATGTCTTCCATATGTCACTTAGATGTAAGTATATTCACAAAAATTCAAATTTCATAAAGGTTGATCATGTTTACTTAGAACTTGACTTATAATATAATGAATAGCTAATTTAGATTCATGATATGATAGATAACATTCATTGAAATCAAATAACTTTCATAGAGAAGGTTTCACAATGGAATCCTTAATTAGTTTAGGAAACATGGGAACCTAAGGATCCAATAAAAAATGATTATCAATATTTTTGCATTGATTTATTTTCATTTCAAGTATGAAATTATCATAAGTGTGTGAGAATGTAATACATAAAAAATTATATTAATAAATAAACATTTTTCATTCATAAATAATATAATAAAAATTTAATAAATATATTTATTAATACATCTATAGATAATAATGGAAATTAGTCAAAAAATTATGTGAATACAATGTAAAAGTCTCTTACCTCATATTATACAATATAAATCACTTCTATAGCAAGTATAGTACAAAATAAAAATAATTCAATCCATGAAATGTATATTTTTAATGAATAAAAAAATGAGAAGTTGTATTTGGTGAATTTGTAAGAATTAATTTATAGGATCTATGAAGAGTACATATGGTTGTTATATGACCATTGGGAATTATGACCATTGGTTATATATAATTCATAATTTTACTATTGTAATTAGTACATATTATGGGTAATTAATATATTTAATTAACATATACGGGAGAATTACAGGCTTCAACAAGTAAGGAAATCCCTTATCAAGCACATTTTTTAAATGCATGGGAAAGAGGTGGAATCACTAGAGTTTTATCTTGAATGGATCCAATACAAACTTAAATAATTGTGGTTTTTGTGGAATCATCTAAAAGATAAGTTCATGTTTGTAGAAAACATTACCATATCAACATTGTTCAAACAACCCCATGTAAGTACCCCAATTGTAAAACATTCCCTTAGGGGTTATGCTCATGTAAAATTGGGATTAAGTACCTAGGAGTTAATTATATTTAATTAGTAAATACATTTAGAATTGTGATGGTGTTTAATATAATAAAAAAATTATAAAATGTATCATACTTATTTAAAAGAAAAAATTCACATAAATAGGGGATTAATTTTATAAAATAGATTGAATATTTGGAATTAAGATTTCAAAATTAGGTAAGGTGTGAAATTTAGCATTTTGTTATATAAATAGTGAACTATTTTTGAAAAATGGTGAACTGTGATGAAATATGGGAAGTATGAAATAATATATATATGTAATCCTAACCATTTTTACTCAAGATAGTGATATTTTCCTAATGTTTGAATTATTCATTATAGTAGAACATTAAGAGAGATGATGGGGAACTATGGGATGCAGTAAATCACTAGAAATTCTTGAAAAATAAAAAATGGAATACTTTATTCCATGGTTATTCACTCACTATACCTTTAAGTACCCACCCCTCTTCTAATTTCTCCACACACTAGGGCTAGGAAGCTTAAACAAGGTAAGAGTTTCTATTTATTTCCCCTATTTTCTTATTTGAAACTATTTTGTTATAATATATATTAAACTACTACTTAATGTGTTTTAATGATTATATATCAATGGTGTTATCACCCCTTTTATCTAATATAAATGATATATTACCCGAATCCATCACATGTTACCCTTTTCATAACTCGTTACCATGTCAAAGTAAGGATCATTTTTCCCTACTTTCAATTCCTAATTACTTTTCCAGTATACTTTCCATTTCAATTTCCATGTTAATATTATAATATTTTTGTGATATTATTTTATTTACTTCCTTTATGATATTCTATACATGTGAGGCCCCATTTTCCCTCACATTATGTTGTATTCATAATCCATTATAATGCCATTATTCTCCTTAGAGGCATGAATTTTGTTATTATCCCATGATCATAAATCCATATATATACCATGTATGTGTGGAATTATAGGTACATTATTTATAATAGAGGTCCTTATCTATGGAAGGATTAATAAAATGTATCTAGATAATCTCTTATAGGTTTATAAGGGTATTAAATACTTTTTTATCACAAGTTTTCATTTTCCATTATAGCATGCCATCCAAGATGTTTCTCCTCAAGAAAATTTTATATCTCTAATGCATATCAAATATGTTTGATCACATATTCCTAATTTTCAAAGGGAATTTATTTAAAAAAAATATTCTCCTACCATTACAAATACATATATTCAATCATGTAAACATACTAATCCACCTTATCTTTGTAAGTACTCAATAAATGAAATTCCACATTTTTCAAATGATAAGGGAACTTATTTTTATCATTTTAAACCCCTTTTATTCTTAATAATATTTAGGGGAATTCATGTATACCTTATTATTAATTAATTAACTAGTACAATATATTAATATTTTTGTATAACTATTTGGTATATATCAAAAAAATCCAATAAGTTTAGTTTTATTGAGTAAATATGAGAAGTATTTTTAAGTTGTTCACTCATGGACATTACAAAATTAATTGAATATGATATTTTAGTATATGACGAAATTAATTGGATGAGATTAAGTAACGGGTGGATATTAAAATTGCTTCTCAGTGAACATCTAGGTCAAAATATATTACTATCTTCATTATTTGGTATATTAATGAAATTTTATATATTATATCTTGGGATAAGGCTGTGAAAATATGATTATGATGTTCTGAATTATGTATGCATAGAATAATGAATTTGATGATACCAAGTAGAATATGGGGCCTAGAATATCTCTTAAATGAAATGGTAGGCCTCATGAGGCAACTAGTCATGGTATTCAGTGTATACAGAAGCCTTATATATGATGTATTGGTAAAATTACATGAATGTATGTTTATGATGGTCAACATTATACATGTCCATCATGATGAGATAATTTATTATTATCCATGTGATTATTTATTTCCATTATCATAAATGGATTAAGTTACACATATATTTCCATTGATATAGAATGATTTTATTATATATTCTTGTTATATAATTTATTCCATTATTATTCCAAGTAAGATTATGTTTTTTGTCCCTTACTAAACATATAAGATCACCCTTTAATTATGTTTTTCATTTCACCAAGTAATAAAGTTTAAAACATTTTATGATCAACATTATTGGAAACATAAATGGAATTTAATATGTATTTAATGATGTGATATGTTTTTTTAGAAATTTAATGTAATGATTATGTGTCTTGTCTCCTAAGGTCTAATAAAACATGATCCTGGGTATATGATATGATGTAATCATATTACCATGTAATATATATAACCCACCAACTATGGGTTACCAGGTTTGGGTGAGTAGCATTCCCTAACCATGGTTAAATGAACCTCAAAAGAGTAGAACCATTAAAATTAACTACCCATGACTGCACAACACAGAGAGTATAGTCATGCCAAAACTATCCTAACATAAGATTAACCCATGAATACCTCGAGACTCACTATCACATGATGTAAATGACTTTGATGAAACTTAAAAGTCACATCTAAAAATAATTATGATATAAACAAACAGCATAAGATACATTTCATAAGGAATATTCTCACACCACAACTAATGTGATCACAGAATAGCACACCAGTATATTGCAACACTGCTTCTCCAAGAAACTGATCACGGTAAAAAATCTATCAGTCACAACACAACCCATGATAACAGCTGAAATTTTTGTTTGGAACTCCATTCTTATTTTTTAAATCATCTATAAACTCTCTCTCAACACTGACAACACTCATAAATTTCAAATTAAATTTCCTATAAAATCTAATCCCTTATATTAGTTAAATATCAAATAATTCCCTTCATTGGGGATGCAAACCAAAACCTAGAATATGAAAATTGATGAAAACCCCAAGAATCCCTATGGTACACCTCTCAATCATGTATCTTTAAAATTCATGAATTAAATGAAAAAATACACGTCAAAAACAAAATCACTCACACAAGTAAAAAATCAATAATTTTCCATTAAAATGAAACTAGGAAATAGAAAATTCTAAAAACTACTAAGAGAGATAACTCTAAAAAACTAGTTTTATCCAAAGTAACTAATCTCAAAACCCTAATAATAAGAAAAAAGCATAAAGTAATTATCTTATGGTTATTAAGGATTAATACACTAAAATGAAACATCTACTTCACAATTAACACCCTCAAATAAATATTTCTTTAACAGCATTTTCTCTTTCATTACAAGAGATTCCCTATAACAAATATTCTACAAAAGATACCTCTCAAATAGGAATCTAACCTTATAATTGAAAAAATAAATCATTAATCCATTAATACCAACACTATATCATATTAATAACCATTAATCCTTTATTAATGAAAAAATAAGATCATAAAATTTTGTTTCAAAAATAGTTTATCTAGAAAAACATGGATTTAAATTTCTCAAAAACATTTATACATTTATAAAATCATCTATGGTATATGTAAAATATAAAAATATTTTATATTTTATATTATCTTATAAAAGTAAAATAATGTTTAATCAATAATTCCTTTAAATAATGATCAAGAATCAATTTCTAAACTATTTTAAGAGGTGTATTGTGAATATACCAAGAATAATTTAAACATAAATTCTACATATTATAATTAAATAAAAGGAATGTTAATTATCAACAAATAAATTCAATAACTCAAAAAATGACACTATTAAATCCTTAAACCAAACCAACATCATAATTATTGAATATATAGTGTCATGATATTTTTTTAGATATCACCTTTGGTTTTTGTTTTTTATTTTTGTATCAGATTTGTTGCGGAAATTTCATGATATTTAGAACCCTTATTGGTCATTCTTTATAATTTTTATAAAATAAAATATTTTTTAAGTTAATCTTTACCCTTATAGAGGGAATAAAATTTTCATAAGGGTAATAACCCTATATCTATATATAGGGGGTGTTGCATCAAGGTAAATGTAGATTTTAAAGGGTTACATAAGGGTAAACCTATGTTGGGTAAGGGTAGAGCTACTGCTTAATTGTCTTAGATATGGGTACCAAACCATGTAAAGGTGTTTCATAAGGGTAAAACTACACTCTATTAGGGGAAAGTTACTCTATAAAGTTCTTTTATAAGGGTACCAACCCATTTTGCGTGTTTTATAAGGTTAAACTTGCACTACATCAGGGTAGAGCTATAGTGTAAGAGTCTTTCATAATGGTATCAACCCACAAAATGGTGTTGTGTAAGGGTAAAATAATATTGTATAAGGGAATATTTTCTATGTAAGGGTATTTATTAAGGGTATATGGGTGATATGTAAGGGTAAAACAGTCTTTGTGAAGGTTGCATAAGGGTACATATAAGTCGCATAATGGTATCTTATTTTTTCTAAAGGTTGTATTAGAGTATTCCTAGAGCTCAGTCAGGGTAGTCTTTGTAGGTGACCTATATAAGGTTAAATCATAATACCCATATGTGATATCTATGGGATGAATAATAGTAAACATTTTTGCCCTTATAAAACATTCTTTTAATTAAAAATATTCTTATAAAACATTATTTTTATTATTCTTCTTCTAGAACACATGTAACTACATTTTTGTTAATTAAAAATATGAAAAAACCTTGGATTTAAATTCTTTTGACCTATTAAAGTTTATAATCCCCTTTATATATTATTTTAATCCCATTCTATTCAATATTAAATTGAAAATTAAAAATTAAATACAATTATTGTTAGGGTTTTTCTTTTTGTGGACCAGAGTTCTAGTGGTATTCTTAACATACATGATGTTGTGTTACTTTATTTTTTTTAACCTCTTGAGTAGAGTTTTAAGGGTCTCGTTTATAGTTACCAATATAAGGGGATTTTATTCCATTTATCATGGGTGAATTATTTATTCTTGTTCCTTCCTACAAATCATTTATTAGGGTTTTTTGGTATTTTTCTGTAAAGTGGTTTTAAAACCAATATTTATTATTTTAAACCTTTTGTGGTTTCCTAAACTAAAATATATTTTTAATTTATTTTCAAGACTAGATTTGTATTTTTAAATCGTATAGTATTTTTTTTTAAAATTCTTGATAGTGGTTGATGGAATGTTTTTATTAGGTTTCATAAAAATGTTTATGTACTAGAAAATTGACTATTGGAAGAATTTTGATGAAATGAAAATGGAATGAGATATTTTCGGAAATAAATTTGATGATGTGATGAATTACGATGAAACCCATTTTTTTATTTTTTTAAATAAAAGACGTGAGTTTACATTAAAAACAATTGATGTCAGTTTTTGAAGTACATGACATGAGTTTATAGTAAAATAATTTTTACGACGATTTTTGAAAAATAAATGAATGTTTTGAAAATAGAAAATGGTGTTGAATGAAACGATGATTGAAATGATTTATGAATGGATAAATAAATCATAATCCCTTATATTTTTTGATTTATAATGAAGCACATGGGATATTAGGTAGTTAGGCAGGAATATCATATGCTAATTGGGTATTATCCCTACAAGGAAATGGATTGATGACTATAATGTAAACTAAAATTCTTGAGGGTCGACAGATTATCACTCAGAGATATTATTATTTTTATCCATAGGGATATTCCTTGTTCACACTAGAATTAATAATTCCCAAATATATGTGAGAATCCCTATTTAAAAAAATTGTGGTCCTCTTAACCATAGTGATATGACTGGAAATGAAATTATATTAAATTTTTATGAAATAATTCATCCATGTCATTTTTCTATAGAAATTCTTTTTTGTGCCTCTTTTGATAAAATGATATATTCATGTCTGGTTTGATGGAAAATATCTATGTACCTATTTTATTATTAATATTTTAAAATTATCCTCATGTATGTTTGGTATGAACCATGGAAATATATTAATTCCATGTTTTGTTTACTTTTAAGCATGAATAGTTTCTTTGATATGGATATAATATAAAATGATTTGTGAAATATTACTTGACATATAGATCACACCCTACTTTTCCATATTATGTTTGTATAATTTTTTCTGTCAGGTACATGGAATGGGAATTCACCACAAAAAGGTGGAGGGTGTACCTGACTTGTAGGACTATTGGAGTTGGAAACACATGATGGATTCTGTGAACCACTTGTTGTGGGAAGTTCAATATTCTATTTTTGAGTCTTTTTAGGGTGTTTGTGGAACATTTACTCATATAGAGTGTTTTTCATGGACACTATCATATTGATTATTATTTATTACAATAAATTATCTTGTAACTCTTAATTAAAAATCATTCTCTCTTTACTCTTATTGATCCCATGGTGATTTCCTCTTGCCAGTGGGGATCAGGAATTCCCTTCAGGTCATAAAAAGGTTGGATTGGGTATAGATTTAAGTGGTTTGTCTATGTTATTTCATAAAAAATTTATATCATAGGGAATTGAAACTATTATTTGATTTCAGTATGTAGTTTTGGATATTATTTATAGAACATAAGGGGTTTGTTACAAGTGAGTATTTGGACAACTCTCATCATAGGGAGCATAAAGTTTGTATGGGGTTTTTTTGGGAAATGTGTATTTTGGAGAATTTAAAGATATTAATATAGAATTATCCATATATTTGATCTATGTTTTTTTCATCCTTGGTTTTCTTCTTAACACAGTTTATTAACTCAACTGTAATAACTAATGAATTTTGAGACTAGGAAATTGTTATTAAATTTTAAATTTTTCTTCTAAATTCTCATGAGGGGGGAAATATTCATTTTTTTCTTGCATATGATCTCAAGTAATTTTTTCAATGACTTCGGTTGTCTTGGAATAGGTTTCATAGATTTGGATATGAGTTTTTTTTAAATATGATATATTCTAATTTTTATGGAATAGTTAATATTTAATTAATTAAATACTATTTTATTCATTTGCATTCATTCAGCTGTATAATTTTGAATGTTGTGTTGTATTGAGATTTTGTCTCTAATTTTTAGTTTTTAATGGGGGTTTTACCTAGTTTAGGCACAACCTTGAGTCATGTATTGGGGTTAGGCATGGGCACCTATTTATTTTTATTTTCTTTTTTTCCCTTTTCCTTTTCCTTTTTTTCTTTCCCTCCTCCCATGGATTCTCAAATACACAATTTTGTGGGATTCAACTTTAAATTATCATTATATAAAAAGGGATATTGGAGAGACATATGGGGGAGATAGATTGAGGGAGACAAAGAGATGTTCTTTCATAGAGCTCTGGAGGATCCAGATTGTCAAACAACAATAGCGGAGCCGAGATACAGGTGAGGCTTTAGAGGATTCCACAAAAAGGTGGTCCTTTTTTGTATTTTTCATATATTCCCATATATCTACTATATTATATTTTTAAATATATATTATGAATTCTTATGAACTGTAACACCCCAAGCTTCTGTGGTACTTTTCCCTTTGAATAATGCAATAGCATCCATTGTACGCAACTTCGAGATTTTAACACACCACAACTAATAAAAGTAGCCATTATGAATAGTAATACCCACTTTTTGAAATTTTATAAATTTTATCTTTCAAAATGGACTTCATTTGTGGATTCGGAATATCGAAATTAGCTTATGGTGAATTTTTGGTATTTTTCTGAAAACATTCAATTTTTTATGTATAGTGAAAAAACACCGACTTATAGTTTAAAACCAAATTTTTATTTAAATAATTATTTATTTTATTTAAATTTAATTAAGGTAAAAATAGAAACATAATACCTATATAATTTCAATTTAATTCATTAGAGTCAATTTATAATAATTTTGGATATATAAAAATTTTATAGAACTTTTCACCGTCTTTTACCCACCTCCTTGGAGAATTTTCAAATTCAAATAAAACATAATTTTACCTCTTCTATGAAGGAATTTCGAAAATATAAGATACACAGTTAATATCAAGGAGTAAAATTTGGTTCAATAAGATAAAAATAATTTTTGGTGAATAGTAACGTTTTACTTTTATTTACCACGGTTAAATATAACTAGGGTAATTAAGGGTAAAAATGATATTATTATTACCCTAAAACATGTCCTAATTCTATTGGATAAGTATAATTAGACCAAAAACAACCTTAGTAATATAATATGAACCTATTTGTTCAACTTGTATTAGATTAGGACATTTATTATTATTTAATTCAAAGAAGAGTTAAAAGAGATAAAATTAAAGGTTAATAAATAAAACGTTCTTAATATAGGGTTATACATAAGATAAACTTAGTTACAAATATTAATTATAAATATAAAACTATTTCCAACATAATTTTATTTTATATATAATTTTTATAAATTAAATAATTTAATTTTATTATGACACAATAATTATGCAGTAATTACCTTATTAGTGAAATTTTAAAATAATTGATATTATAAATACCAAAATAAATATAATTTGAGACTTTTAATGAATTAAAAGAATTTTATAGGTTACTATGACATTTTAGGTTTTATTAAATGAATTATTTTTGAAGTAATAATGCTGTTATCAATTTTGAAAAAACAAACTACCAAATAGTGTCAAAATTGACATAAAAGAGTTTTAAAAAAAATATTATATTATTAATTATTATTCAATTCCTAAAAATATGAGGTTCGGCCATGAAACTTATATAATGATAGGTGTATCATTAATGGACCACTTGGGGGTCTCTTGTAAGTATATAGATATTTTATTAACTATATAATATAAAAATACCAAGAGACATGGTAAATGTCAAACTATTTAACTAATTGTTAAATAAAAAAGATAAAGTTAATATAGTGATCCAAACCTATCTAAAACCTATTTTTTGAGTGGTTTTAGAACTATCCACACTTTACCCTTTAAATAATACACTTTGTATCCATTAGAAACCGAATATGAATTTATAATAAAATAATATTACTAGCTTTTCCTAAGGTGCCTCTCACCCCTCTTATAAATGGGAACTTCCCCATCCCTCTATTTCACACCTTCAAAGCCTTTTAGCTCGGCAAACCCCTGACCAAATATTGTCTCAAATTACCTCACTTAAACCTACAGTACTTAGTTTTATCATAAATCTAACCTATGGATCCCTTCTGATAAAATCAAAAGGAAGAACCCGAAGAAGAGGTAATGTTTTCACCACCCTCTTTCAAGTTCCTTTCTTCATCAACTTCTTCTTTCTTTGTTATTTCCAATCTAAAATAATAACTCCAGTATCTTCTATATACTATGATGTTATTTTAAATATGGTAGAACCATATTCAATATTCTATCCATCCTTTGAATGACATGTCACCATACGTGCGTACGTACGGCTTACCGTCTCCACGTCGTGGTGTAATTGTTATTCAAAATATTATTATTTGGATGGGTATGATAATGATGTGTAATTAAAGTAACTAATAAATATAACATGATAATGATTCTTTATATATGATATACCATCCAATTATATATTATTTTAATATCAAAATAATGATATCATCGCTCGTGCGTACGTACGGACTACCGTCTTCACGAATGTGATGAAATTCATTCTGCATCGTATCCATTAAAGTAGAATTATATTTTTATGACTACAAATAATGTTTAACGACTTGATATAATTATGTATATGAATGAGATACAACATATCCTTAACAAACATGTCTTATGTAACAAAACAGAAAAAAGAAAATGAGTAAGTTAACACCCGAAACAATGATAATACTAAGATATTATTTACAAATCAATTTTAAGAGATCATATATGATATAATATTAATTTAAATGATTATTGTATAATTTAATAACAATTATTTCACCATTATATCCGAGGTTAACCTACCCTCGGCCAAGAAAAATTAGAAGGTAAGTGTTTATTTCACAATCTCTTCATTATCTGAGGTTGTTTATACGTAATTATCTACTAGGACCTCTTTATCATCCACATACATGTTTCTTAAAAATTTATTTCAAATCATTATTATTATTTTATAGACTATGTGTTAAAGTAATATATACCCTTGTTGACTTTTTATAAGATTTTTATAAAATAATATTTCCGTCATTTTCCAAACAAGGTCCTTTTTAACCATTTCGACAGAATTAAGGTAAGAATGTCTTTTTTTAACTTGTACGACGGGTGTGGCTATTTTCCACCGTTATAAAATCTTTGAAGCTTCCCTTACAATATTATAAGGATATTTTCAAAGTAAATGTTTTATTTTATAATTATGTGACTTTTAAATGATTTCAAAAAAAGAGATATTTCTCTTAAATAGTTTTGATTTCATCTATGTCAACATCCTTTGATGGATTTTAAGCTTATTTGAAGTTGATTTATTATAATACAAAACTTCCATATTGTATTGATGGTTTTGTGATGTGTTTGACTTTGTATGTGTTCTTTTTATACCATTCATGGTTTCTGGAGAAAGTATTGACATTTCATATGCTAGTTTCAATATGAATGTTTATCTTATGTTTAAACCTGTTCATATGAGGAATGCATTGGACTTAATAAGTGATGGGAGGAGACCTCTATAGCTCCTCGATGCATCGGTAGGTCTCATGAGACAAACTAGTGTCTTGGCACAAGGCCTTGACTATGTGGTTATGATAGTCTGGCATTATACATTACATCCTTATGAAAGTGGTTATTGATATTGCATGTGATCATTCGACTAGTATAATGTCCATGTGAATAAGTGAATTGAATTATTTCATGTTATTTTTTCCATATTATGCTAATTTTCACGTTTAAAAGGATTTTGTTTTAGTTATACATTGCCTTAAATGTTTATGCTTATTTATGAAAGTTTGTTCTATATTGTTATCCTTACTGGGCAATTGAGCTCACCCCTTTATATGTTTTATTTTTTTACATGATGTGAAGAAATATTTTATGAATTACCTGTAGGGATATTATAATGGGATATGAGTGTGGAGACAAGATGTTGTTATAGTTTTCACTTTATGATGTAATGTAAACTTTATGAATGTATCTAGTGTTTCTAAGGCTACTAAACTAATCGGTCTTTCGAGACTTGATCTTTTGTGATCATGCCAATGTTATGTAATAATGCACTAACTCTGGGTAACTGGAGTTGGGGCGTTACAGTTGGTATTAGAGGAAGTTTAGTACAAACCTTGGGAGCTAGATTTAGATAAACTCTGATTAGAGCACATAGACTTAAGATGGACTTTGAGGATTAGTATAGAATTATTTCCTAGAATTTTGGTATTTTAGAGATTTTGTGATTTTTAGGAGCAATACATCCCTGTCTGGATATGAGCAGGTAGAGGCGGCTATGGAACAGATGTACCTAGGGGTAAAACCCAAAAACACCGCTTTGAGCTAGACTTGAACAGGAACTGGTGCACGACAACGGGCCATGATGCACTCTTGGTTGTGACACTCCTGGGGGATATTCTTAGGATAATTCTCATTTTCTTTAAAAACCATTATGAAGGGTTTATGAGTATATACTTCCTCAAAGAAAACATTTTTATGATTATGGATTATATCCATAAATTTTTCAATTCATGTTTAGTGTTTTACAAGTATGGATTTATGTATTGCGATTCATAAACAAATTTATTGTATGCCATTATTTAGAAATGGCTCTTACTGGAAGAACTGGAAACCATATCAATACACGCACTCCATGTAGGGATTTCCCTCCTGCTCAAGATAATTATTGTGGATCTGGTGATACAACCAGTGCTGATCATCTTATCCCCATACTGGGACAACTCACTCAGGGTATGAATAATAACCTTACTCATATAGTACACCTAGATCCACATCGTGGAGGATCAATGTTAGATCGCTTCAGGAGGCAACATCCACCAACAATCAATTGGAGTACAAATCCCTTAGTAGCTGAGAAATGGTTAAATTACTTAGAGAAAATATTCCATGCCTTTGGGAGTAGTGAAAGAGAAAAAGATATCATGAATGTTTACCACCTCACTAGAGATGCTGATCAATGGTGGTCATTGATTCAAAACACGAAGGAAGATGATGAAGTATCAAATATGGAATGAAGGGAGTTCAATGAGATTTTCTTAGAATAATACTCTACTCTTGACCAACGAGCAGATATGGAAAGGAATTTTTTGAGTCTAAGGAAAAAGGAGGATAAAAATGTCACAATGTATGAGGCTAACATTAAAAGGTTAGCGAGGTATGCTACAGATTATATACGTAACCCAAGGAGTAAGATTGATCGTTTCTTTGATGGGTTAAATTTTTTTCTCCATCGAGCATTATTCTCACAAACCTTCTCATTATACGAAGATATTGTCTCATGTGATATCAAGACAGAAAAGAAATTCAGTAAATCATATGACTTTAAAGAAAATCTGGAGAAGAATATATCTGTTGATCACTCTGGAAATGGAAATAAAGGGAAGAAGGGAAAATTTGAATATCTATCCTGCAGTAAACGTAGGAAGAAACACCCTAGTAATTGCTTGAAGGGAATGGGAGTATGTTACAAGTGTGGTGAAAAAGGCCACCATGCTCGTGATTGAAAGGGGAAGAAAGAAGCTATTGATGTTCAATGCTACAATTGTAGGGAGATGAGACATTATGAAAATGAATGTACTAAGCGTCTGAGGAACTTACCTCAGAAAAGGCCAAGGGATCAAGGCCATGCTTATGCTATCACTACTACTGAGGTTGGAGCTCCAAAAGGCATGGTGGTAGGTAATTTAATGGTTTCCTCAAGTTTAGAAAATGAATTATTTGGTTTTAGATCATCACATTGTTTCATATCTTGCCAGTTTTCTAAGAAAATTATATATTTCCAATTTGATTTAACAAGGAAGTTGTCAGTAAAAACTCCTAAGGGAAGTATCATTGCAACAAAGTTTTGCGAATCAGTCCCCATTTGAGCACATAAATGCTCTTTATCCATTGATCTCATCATCATACCTATTATGGAATTTGATATAAACCTCAGTATGGATTGGATTTTAGACCATGATGTGAAAATTTATTGTAAGAAGAAAGAGGTTACAATTTTTTATGATGACGATAAAGAACACCTTATCTTTAGAGCAGAATCGTCACCACCTGATTCTTATCTAGATCCACCCCCATTAGCTCAACTAAATTCAATTATTTTGGAGGAAGAAAATTAAATAATTGTGGGTGAGGAATGGAATGTTCAAATAGAGGATTTACCTATTTTGAAAGAATATGTTGATGTTTTCCAGAGGATTTTCCTGGACATCCTCCAGAATGATAAATTGAGTTTTTCATTGATTTAATTCCTGGTTCAAGGCCCATATCGAAGACCCCTTATAGAATGGCCACTATGGAATTAGTGGAACTAAAGAAATAACTTTAGGAATTGAGTAATAAGGTATTTATTCGGCCTAGTGTTTCTCCATGGGGATCCTCTGTCCTTTTTGTTAAGAAGAAATATGGATCTATGAGGTTATGTATTGACTACAGGGAAATCAATGCTATAACAATAAAGAACAAGTATCCCCTACCTTGCATTGATGATTTATTTGACAAACTCCTTGGAGCTCATACTTTACAAAGATTGAATTTCGATCTGGATACCATCAGTTGTGTTTGAATAAGGAAGACATTATGAAGACATCATTTCGAACCATGTATGGGCATTACGAGTTTACTATAATGACTTTTGGATTGACTAATGCACCCTCTGTATTCATGGATCTAATGAATAGAGTTTTCAAGGAATATCTTAATGATTTTGTGGTGGTGTTTATTGATGATATATTGGTATACTCCAAAATCTACGAAGATCATGAAAATCACTTGTACATTATATTGAAGACTCTGAGAAGACATGAATTATATGGGAAGTTTAACAAGTGTGAATTCTTGCTTTAGGAGATTTATTTTCTTGGAAATATTGTCTCTAAGGACGGAATCTATGTTGACCCTTCTAAGACCAAGGCAATACAAGAATGGCCAGCACCAACGAGTATAACCAAGGTATGCATTTATATTGGTTTAGCAGGTTATTATTGACGTTTCGTCAATAATTTTGCCCGATTGTCTAACCCATTAACAGAGCTCAGACATAAAGGGGTCAAATTTGATTGGAAAAAAGAGTGTGAAGAATGTTTTGAAGAACTGAAGAAAATATTAGTCAATTATCCTATATTGATTCTACCACCGGGGAATGATGGTTTTTTTATCTATAGTGACGCATCGAAGAAAGTACATGGTTGTGTCGTTATGTAGAATGATTGGGTTATTGCCTATGCATCAAGAGAGTTAAAAATTCATTAGCAAAACTATCCTACTCATGATCTTCAGTTAGCAGCTGTAATCATTGCTTTGAATATTTTGAGTCACTATCTCTATGGTGAAAAATGTGAGATATATACCAATCACAAGAGTTTGAGGAATATTTTCTCACAGAAATAACTCAACATGAGGCAAAGGAGATGGCTTGAATTACTCAAGGATTATGATTGCACGATACACTACCAACAGGAGAAGGCAAATAAGGTGGCAGATGTAACACCCTGAGATTTTATGATAAATAATTTTTTATATATTATGTTATACGCAACACCAAAGGAATCTTTCACTACACACAACACTGGCTTGGCTTGCGTTACACACAATCACGACCTTCCTTGATAGCGTGTGTAGTACGCAATACTGAGTTTCACGACACATCGATATATTATTATAATATTATTATGGACTAGCTGTTATGAATAATATTAACTAAATTTTTAATTTTATAACATTATTATTCATATTACACATTTTCTAGAACA
The DNA here is from genome assembly GCA_963277665.1 of Viscum album. NCBI lineage: Eukaryota > Viridiplantae > Streptophyta > Magnoliopsida > Santalales > Viscaceae > Viscum > Viscum album. Next base: position 1,711,652,107 of record OY728131.1, read on the forward strand.
TGGTATGAGAACAAAATAAATTTTTTAGGTAAAATTAGTATTTTTTAAAAAATGTAGTTTTTCCGCCTTTCGATGGCACACCCACATTAAATATAGTTTTTGACATGTTTATAAGTTCAATTTGACAAAATAAAATTCTTTTTTCGAATCAGTATATAAAAATATACTCTGGATAAATTTTTCATATTATTCTGATAACTTTCATATTTTAATGAATAGTAAAAACACACTATATTTTAATTAAAAAAACTTTTTTCATTGCAATAATTTATATGGTTAAATTATAATATTTAATTGTTTTAAAGTATAAATAGAATATATTTCTACCATTTAATATAATTTATGTCATTACCATTAATTTTACTTTGAATTCATATGTAAAAACATTTCAATCATTGGTAATGTTTTAACTTTTAACACCCTTTTTCTTAACAACAGGATTAATTTTAAATTAATTACTGCAACTTCTGTGTTTTGAATTTTAAAAAATGTATTCGATATTTTAATTCAGTGGGTCCAAGTTTTTTTAATATCTTACTCTAATTTTTTTGATATTATGAATAGTAACTATGGTAATTTTTATTTACTACAGTTTAAGATAAATCGGGTAATTAAGGGTAAAAATAAGATTTTATAATTACCCAAACACTTGAAAAAAATCTATTGGATGAATAAAAGTCAACTCATATCACCTAAGGGTCGTAATAGATTCATTTCATGGACCTTTGACCATGAAAATGATGTAATTATTTTTAAAACTAAAGAAAGTGACAATATGTCACTCTCTAAAATCTTATAAGTGTAATAATTTTCATTTAGTGATAAACTTCATAAAAATTCGAACATGAATATTCTCATGAAATATAATAAAATTATATACATCATGTGAATTTATTTATAATTTTAAGGGATTAAATAATTATCATTAATTAATACACAATAGTGATGCTGAAATTATTTTATTGATTGAAATATCAAATAAATGGTTTTAAAAATATTAAAATAAATATTATATGAACTATTTAATGTACTCCACGAATTTTCTAGATAAATATGACATGTTATGAATCTATTAAATCTTTTATTTAGAACATATCTTCTGTGTGGATTTTCTATAAATTCAAATAAATGAATATTGTAAAAATTGACACTATTGTTATTAACATATTATAAAATTGTTTAAACATCACAAAAATATATAAAAATTATAAATTAAAATTTATATTGTCTAAAATATCATAAAATATAAAATTATGGACAATTAAAAATATATAAGTAATTATTTATAATGATTTAAAATTTAGAATATTATTACCACAAATAAAATTAATTAGATTAAATAACGATAAATAAAGTTGATAATGTTTAAAATAAATTCCCAACATGAATAAATTTTATTGGATGATGAGATTACAACCCTATCTCATCTAATATTTAAATTTTAGTAATTGTGTAAGTTTTTAAGTGGGGTTTGATTTATTGTAAACTAGTATTTTTGAGGTTTCCAACGGTGCCCCTCTCCTCCCTTATAAAAGGGAACCTCCTCCCTCTCCTATTTACACAATTTTGAGCCTTAAAGCTTGTCCAAACATGTCCCATTTCCCTTCTCAACATCCCTAGAAACATAATAGAGGTTCCGGTCTTCTTCAAAGACCATCTTTAGTGCCCTAAGAGGAGGTTTAGAAGAGGCGCGTCAAAGAAGAAGTAATATCTTTTACAAATTATTTCAAATTCATTTCTTCTTCTACTTCTTCTTATTTTGTTGTTTCATAATAAATTAATAACATAGGTATAACTCATATACTTATATTTAATTATAAATATGAAACAACCCTATTTCACCTTCTATCCATCCTATGAAAAACAAAATCACCGCGCGTGCGTACGTACGGAATACCGTCTCCACGATGTGGTGTAATCTGTTTTTAAAACACCACCATACATGGATGGGTATAATGGTGTAAATAATAACTATATATGTTTATTATTACAGGATACTAGTTCTGTGATATTCTATCATTCACTTCACTACAATTCCACAAACATGGGAATGTTATCATTGCTCCTGCGTACGTACGGCCTACTATCTCCATGATGTGATACGACTCGTTCTACATGATCTTCATTTAATAATGACTATATTAATGAATTTAATGAAAAAATATGATATATATTATACTAATACCATTCTTCAAATGATGTATCTATAACCTAAAAACAATAGTAAGAATTTATTCGACAAAACATGCATAAGAACATAAAGCAATGAACACCCGAATAACAAGTAGCAATGAAATATTATTAATAAGAAGATAATAATATGACCATATATGATATCATAACAATGAATATGATTCTAGAATAAGTAAATGACATTATTTAAATCATTATACATGTTTTTCGGACACGTACAAAGCATATCGAATCTAAGGTATGGGAAAATCTCACAATCTCATTTTTATCCGAGATTGTTTATACTTTAGAATTTACTAGAGAATATTTATCATCCACATAAATGTTTCCTAAAAATGTAATATAATATCTACCATACTACAATTTTTTAAATCCAATTTTACCTATTGGTGAGTTTTAGTACAAGATATGAAAGTAATCTTTTTTCATTTCCAGTACAAGATACTTTTTGACTTTTCTGGCCAAAGTACAAGAAGAATGTTTTTTTAACTTATACGGCATGAATGGATTTTTATGATTTCATAGAACATTATTTGCTTGAACCTTCCTTTACAAGTTTTCATATTTATTTTTAATCAACTTATTTAGTTTAAAATTGTATGACATGTTAAGAAAGGAAAAATATTTTTTGAAGTAGAAAGGATATTTTCCTCAAGATTGGAGTTCAAGCGTTTTATTGAAATTATTTCCCATATAATATAATATTGGGTTATATTTCTATCCCTATTTTTACATTAATTTGATTATGTTACGATGGAATTATTTTTATAATGTCCTTCTGTCTTATATGGATTATGTTATGATGGCATGATGTTTTAGAATCCCATTTTTATTTCATGGGTTATGCTATAATGTATGATTTATGATCTTGTGGCACAAATAAGAATGGTATCATTATGAGATGATTGGGACCTATATCTCCCTTCAATTCATTGGGTAAAGATTTATATCTCCTGAGATAGACATGGCTGGAACGGTACGTTAATCTGGTTCAGTGATACAGGACTGAAATTAGGAGTGAACTCAGTTCAGAAATGGACTTTGTCCACTAGGATAGTCTTGGAAATGAGTCTTGAATACTAAGAAATGATTCTCTATGATTATGTGTGTATGACACAATGTTTCATGTTTTATGTTCTGATTATTGGGATTACATTTCATTATCATGATTTATCCCATGTTTTGATATTATGATCTCTTTTTTAGGTTAAGATTTTCAAAATGTTAGGTTCTTATTAATATGATATGATTGATATTTCCTTTGTTTACCATTACTGAGCATTTGATATGACCCTTTTGTATGTATTATTTTCCCCAGGTCAGGAAGAAATGTATTAAATAAGACATGCCAAAAGGGACTCTAGATATGATAAAATAAAATGGAGACAGTTTAGATGATTTATAAACCAGTTGGTTATGTTTCTCAGTTTCTAAAGACACTATACCTATATGATCCTTTAATGGTTTTTTTATATGTTGTAATAAGTGTTCTTCAATTTTGAAGTAATAAAAATTTATGTAATGTAAGGGTATTTATAGTTGGTATCAGAGGAATGGTATAGTCAACCTTTGGAATCTAGGAAGTGAAAGCCTTAGTAAGAACCCTAAAGATATGTCTAAGCATAGAACACAATATTAGTGTTTTAGAAATAGCCATGAGTAACCTATGATAAGACCTAAAGTGTAAAATTTTATTACTGATTTGTTGTTTTCCTATTATAATTAGTGTTCCCCACACTATTCTTCTTGGTTTTAGTCAATGGCTGGAACCCGAAGGAACTGTAGTAATGCTGAATGCGACGGGCGATGCAATAATTGTCCCCTTGAGCAACCAAACATTATGGGAGCTGGAATGAAAAATCTTGTAGCCATGCTCACACAACATTCTCAAGCTTTGAATCATGCTGGACTTCCAAACAATCCAAGGAAGGAGAAACATTATGTTGAATTATTCATGAGGAAGCGTCCACCTTCATTCAGTGGGTCTTTTGATCCATTAGTGGCTCAACAATGGATCAGTACCAATGAAAAGATATTTTCAGTTCTACAATGTTATGAACATGATAAATTCATCTTAGCAGTATATCATTTGGAAGTAGAAGGTGATCAATGATGGAATCATATTAATAATATGAGGCAATGGGATGAAATTGAGTCCATGGAATGGGACGAGTTCAAGACCTTATTTTTAAAAATGTACTTCCCTCGTATTCTTCAAACAAATATAGAGAAGTAGTTTCTTGAAATAAAGCAAAAGGATGATGAATATGTTGGTACCTATGAAGAAAATTTTACAAGACTTTCAAGGTACACTTCCAGAATTATTGTCCAACCTGAGAGTAAAATCGATCGATTCTTTAGTTGATTAAAACCAAGTCTTCAAAGGGAGTTAGCCATAAGGGACTTCAATAGGTATGAGGAAATTGTTCAATGTGCTCTCATGGTTGAGATGGATATTGGAGTAACCCATCAATCATATGGGTTTGATAAGAAGAGTAAAATGGAATTCAAATGAAAATATAACGACCACACTGAAAAGAAGATGAGTTTTCCCTTATGCTCAAAGTGTGGAATGAAACATGGAGGGAATTGTCTTAAAGGGACAAGTAAATGTTTTAAGTGTGGAAAAGAAGGTCATTGCGAAATTGAATATCGAAATAATGGGAAGAAGATGTCTAATGATGCGAACAAAATAAAGTGATACATAGAATTCACCTCCTACACTTCAATGTTTCATGTGCAAGGAAATGGGTAATTATGCCAATAAATTCCCTAATCCAAGGGTTGTTGATGATGATCGACATAAAAAAACTCTTAAGGTCAAAGACAAAGTAATGTCACATGCAATTTCTATTGGTGATGTGGATTATGATAACGAAGTGGTGAAAGGTACACTTAACATCCACTCTAAAGTAGAAAATGTTTTACTTGATTCTGAATCCACCCACTCTTTTATTTCTGAAGAATTTTCTAATGGTATCACCATATTACTTCAGCAGTTAGATATTGAGTTAGCTGGGACAACCCCTAATGGAACAATAGTCACATCCAAAGTTTACAATTCTTCTCCGATTGAAGATTGTGGGAAAGTACTTCCTGAAAATCATGTGATTCTTCCTATAGTGGAATTTGATGTGATTTTTGGCATGGATTGGCTTTCTTTATACATAGCTCATATCAATTTCCAAATAAGTGAAATCACATTTAATATTCTCGATCAATCTACTATCATCTATCGATACAAGGATGAATATAACCTTCCAGTGTAAATTTTTTCCATCATATGGGTCTTGATTCTACTAAATGAAGTTTATTTATCTCAAATGGTTGGAGAGAAACTCAAAATTAAAAATACACCCATTGTACGGGAGTCTGATGATGTCTTTCATGAGTAATTTCCAGGTCTTCCCCCAAATCGTGAAGTTGAGTTTTCAATAGAACTCATACCAAGTGCTATGCCATTTTCAAAGACACCATATAGAATGGCCCCAATTGAGTTGTAGGAATTGAAGAAGAAACTCCAAGAAAATCTTGATAAAGGATTCATACGCCCTACTACGTCGCCTTGGGGAGCACCTGTTCTCTTTGTTAAAAAGAAAGATGGATCAATGATACTCTTCATTGATTATCGAGAACTTAAAAAGATCACTATCAAGAACAAATATCCTCTCCCACGTATTGATGGCTTATTTGACCAACTACGTGGAGCTCAATACTTTTCGATGATTAGTCTTCATTTAGGATATCATCAAAGGGTCAAATGGGAGGACATACCAAATATGGATTTCCGTACAAGGTACGGACCCTATGAATTTATAGTGATGCCATTTGGTCTTACTAATTCCCCTGATATCTTCATGGATGTAATGAATAGAGTCTTTAGAAACTATCATGATCAATTTGTGGTAGTCTTTATAGATGATATTCTTGTCTATTCAAAGAGTAAGGGAGAAGATGAAGATCACTTAAGAATTTTATTAAAGACCCTAAGAAAGGAGAAGATTTATGCCAAATTTACTAAGTGTGAATTTTGGCTTCAAAATGTTTCATTTTTGGGTCACATAGTCTCAAAATAGGGGATATCTGTAGATCCATCAAAAACAAAGGTTATCGAAAGATGGTCAAGACCACTCACCAGGTTGACTAGAAAAGGAGTTCAGTTCATTTAGACAGAGGAGTGTGAAGATAATTTCAAATAGTTAAAATGAAGGTTATCCATTTCACCAATTCTCACACTACTGTGTAGTGGAGAAAGTTTTGTGATCTAAAGTGATTCATCCAAGAAGGGACTGAGGTGTGTTCTCATGAAAAATGATATGGCGATAGCTTATACCTCACTACAGTTGAAAATACATGAGAAAAATTATCCAACTCATGATTTGGAGTTATCCATGGTAATCTTCGAATTAAAAGTATAGAGGCATTATCTTTATGGTGAAAGGTGTGATATTTATACTGATCATAAATGTTTAAAGTATATTTTTACACAAAAGGAGCTGAATATGCACCAAAGAAGATGGTTGGAGTTGATTAAGTAATACGATTGCTCAATTCATTATCACCCTGGGAAACCAAATAAGTTGGCAGATGCATTAAGTCGACAAGACCATGCTAGCTTATCCATGATGAGGATCGCAAAAGATCCAATATTTATGGATTTACAAAGGATGGATCTTGGAATTATAATGAAAGGGGAAAAATCTTGTCATTATCAAATGAATTTTCAACCATATATACAGGTGAAGATTAAAGAGGCACAAAAAGAAGATGTGGAGTTACAAAAGAAGGTGAGAAATGTTCCAAAATTCAACCTTGATTGTGATGGGATAATAAGGTTCAAGAATAGGGTATGTGTTCCTCCCATCCCAGAATTAAAGATGGAGATATTGGATGAGGCTCATAATTCTTCATTCTCTATTCATCCTAAAAGTACAAAGATGTATAAGGACCTGAAATAGTACTTATGGTGGGATGACATGAAAAGAGATGTTGCGAAATATGTCTCTCGATGCTTGGTTTTTTAGAAAGTTAAAGCTGAGAGATAGAAGTATAAGGGGATGTTACAACCATTACCCATACCCGAATGGAAATGGAAAAACATCACTATAGACTTTGTCACCAGACTTCCTAAAACATAAAAATGAAATAATGTTATCTGGGTTATAGTTGATCGCCATACGAAGTCAGCACAATTCATTTATATTAGAGAATATTTTTCTCTTGATCAATTTGTCGGCATATATGTGAAGGAAGTGGTAAGATTTCATGGAGTACCACTTTCCATTATATCTGATCGGGATCTGAGGTTTACCTCAATGTTTTGGAGAACTCTTCATCATACTCTAGATATAGAGTTGAGTTTCAGCACTGCTTATCATCCTCAGACAGACGGTCAGTCTGAGAGGACAATTAAAACTCTAGAAGACATGTTGAGATATTTCTCTATGGATTTCAAAGGTGGTTGGGATCAACACCTCCCTTTGGTGGAATTTTCATATAATAATTGCTTTCACTCCAGTATTCAGATGGCTCCTTATGAAGTGCTCTATGGAAATAAATGCAAAACTCCAACTTGCTGGGATGAAGTTAGGGAAAGAAAGCTATTAGGACCTGATCTTGTTAATGTGATGGCAGAAAAGGTCAGATCTATTCAACAACACATAAGAGCAACTCAGGGTCGACAAAAAATTTATGCTGATAATCGAAGAAAAGACCTAGAGTTTGAAGTGGTTGATAAAGTGTTCTTATGAATATCTCCTTGGAAGAGAGTAATGATATTTAGAAAGAAGGGAAAATTGAGCCCTAGGTATGTCGGTCCTTTCTAAATACTGGATCGTGTTGGGAAGTTAGTTTACCGATTGGCACTTCCATCGAATCTCTCTCAATTTCATGATATTTTCCATGTATCTATCCTGAGAAAGTACATACCTGATCCATCACATGTACTAAGCTCAGAAGTTTTACCGCTGGAGCAAGATATATCTTATGAAGAATAGCCGATAGATATTCTGGATCGTAGCGAAAAATTTCTATGAAACAAGACCACTCGCTTGGTTAAAGTATTATAGAGGAACCACCAATTAGAAGAAGCTACATGGGAACTTCAGGATATGATGAGGGAGATGTATCCTCATCTGTTTGTTACAAAATGACGAATTTCGAGGGAAAAAATCATTTTAAGGGGGGTAGAATGTAACACCCTAAGATTTTATGAGAAATATTTTTTTATGTCTTGTGTTATACGCAACACCAAAGGAATATTTCACTATACACAACAATGGCTTGGCTTGCGTTACACGCAATCGCAACCTTCCTCGATAGCGTGTGTAGTACGCAATACCAAGTTTCATGAAACATCAATATATTGTTATAATATTATAATGGACTAGCTGTTATGAATACTATTTACTAAATTTTGAATTTTATAACATTATTATTCATCTTAAACATTTCCTAGAACATGGTATGAGAACAAAATAAATTTTTGAGGTAAAATAAGTATTTTTCAAAAAATGCAGTTTTGCGGCCTTTTGATGGTGTACCCACTTTAAATCTAGTTTTTGACACGTTTATAAGTTAAATTTGACAGAATAATTTTTTTTTGAATCAGGATATAAAAATTTACTTTGGATAAATTTTTCATATTATTCTGATAACTTTCATATTTTAATAAATAGTAAATACAAACTATATTTAAAATAAAAACAACTTTTTCATTGAAATAATTTATATAGTTAAATTATAATATTGAATGGTTTTAAATTATAACTAGAATATGTTTTTACCATTTAATATAATGGATGTCATTACCATTAATTTTACTTTGAATTCATAGGTAAAAACATTTTAATCTTTGGAAATGTTTTAACTTTTAAAACTTGTTTTCTTAACAACGGGATTAATTTTAAATTAATTACTACAACTTATATGTTTTGATTTTTGAAAAATAGATTCCATATTTGAATTCAGTGGGTCCAAATTATGTTCATATTTTACTCTTATTTTTTTGATATTATGAATAATGACTATGGTAATTTTTATTTACTACATTTAAAAGAAAATTATGTAATTAAGTGTAAAAATAAGATTGTGTAATTACCCTAACACTTTCCAAAATTCTGTTCGATGAATAAAAGTCTACCCATATCACCTAAGGGTCGGAATAGATTAATTTAATGGACCTTTGACCATGAAAAATATGTAATTATTATTAAAACTAATGAAAGTGACAATATGTCACTCTCTTAAATCTTATAAGTGTAATAATTTTAATTTAGTGATAAGAATCATAAAACTTCGAACATGAATAGTCTCTAGAAAGCTAATAAAGTTATCTAAAACATTTGAATTTATTTAGAATCTTTATGGATTAAATAAAGATCATTAATTATGACACAATAGTGATGTTGAAATTATTTTACTGATTGAAATATCAAATAAATGGTTTTAAAAATATTAAAATAAATATTATATGAACTATTTAATGTACTCCACGAATTTTCTAGATAAGTATAACAAGTTATGAATATATTAAATCTTTTATTTAGAACATATATTCTTTGTGGATTTTTTTTAAATTCAAATAAATTAATAGTGTCAAAATTGACACTATTGTTATATTATAAAAATAAAATATTATATAATTGTTTAAAAATCACCAAAATATTTAAAAATTACAAATTAAAATTAATATGGTCTAAAATTTCATAAAGTATACAATTATGGTCAATTAAGAACATATAAGTAATTATTTATAATGATTTAAAATTTATAATATTATTACCACAAATAAAATTAAATAGATTAAATAAGAATAAATCAAGTTTATAATATTTAAAATAAATTCCCAACATGTCTAAATTTTATTGGTTGATGAGATTAAAACCCTATATCATCTAATATTATAATGTGAGCAATTTTGGAAGTTTTTTAGTGGGGTATGATTTATTATAAATTAATATTTTTGGGGTTTCCAAAGGTGCCCCTCTCCTCCCTTATAAAAGAGCACCTCCTCCCTATCCTCTTTACACAATTTTGAGCCTCCAAGCTCAGACAACCCCTACCCATTTACATTCTCAACATCACTTGAAACATAATATAGGTTCTGGTCTTCTTCAAAGACCATGTTTAGTGCCCTAAGAGGAGGTTTATAAGAGGCGCGTCAAAGAAGAGGTAATATACTTTACCAATTATTTCAAATTAATTTCTTCTTATACTTATTATTATTTTGTTGTTTAATAGTAAATTAATAACATAAGTATAACTGATATACTGATATGTTATTATAAATATGAAAAAACCCTATTTCAACTTCTATCCATCCTAAGAAAAACAAAATCACCGCGCAGGCATACATACGAAATATCGTCTCCACGCTGTGGTGTAATCTGTTTTTCCAACACCACCATACATGGATGGGTATAATGGTGTAAAGAATAACTATATATAGTTATTATGACATGATACTAGTTCTTAGATATTCTATCCTTCACATCACTACAATTCCACAAACCTGAGAATGATATCATCGCTCGTGTGTACATACGGCCTACCGTCTCCACGATGTGATGGGACTTGTTCTACAAGATCTTAATTGAAAAATGATTATATAAATGAATTTAATGAAAAAATATGTTATATATTATACTAATACCATTCTTCAAATGATTTATCTATAACCTAAAAGGAATAATAATAATTTATTCTCCAAACATGCATAAGAACATAAAGTAATGAGCACCCAAATAACAAGTATCAATGAAATATTATTAATAAGAAGATAAGAATATGACCATATATGATATCATAACAAATAACATGATTCTATAATAAGTCAATGAAATTATTTAAATCATTATATAGGAGGTTCTAACATGTACAAAGCATATTGGACCTAAGGTAAGGGAAAATCTCGCAAGCTCATTTTTATCCGAGATTGTTCATCCTTTAGAATTTACTGGGGAATATTTCTCATCCACAACCATGATTCCTCAATATTTAATATAATTTCTACCCTCCTACAAGTTTTTAAATCCAATTTTACCTATTGGTGAATTTTAGTAAAAGATATGAAAGGAATATTTTGCCGTTTTGAATACGTGATACTTTTTGACTTTTTCGGCTAAAGTATGAGAAGAATGTTTTTTTAACTTATACGGAATGAATGGATTTTTATGATTTCCAAGGACATTATTTCCATGAAGCTTAGTTTAAATGTTTTCAAGTTTATTTCTTATCAACTCCTTTTAGTTTAAAATTGTATGACATGTTAAGAAAGGAAAAATGTCTTTTGAAGTAGAAAGGATATTTTCCTCATTAATGGAGTTCAAGCATTTTGTCAAAATTATTTTCCATATAAGATAATATAGGGTTCTATTTATATCCCTATTTTTACATTGATTTGATTATTTTATGATGGAATTTATTTTATGATGTCCTTTTATCTTATATGGATTAAGTTATGATGACATGATGTTTTAGAATCCCATTTTTATTACATGGGTTATGCTATGATGTATGATTTATGATCTTGTGGCACACATAAGAATGGTATCATTATGAGATGGGTGAGACCTATATCTCCCTCAAATTAATTGGGTAAATATTTATATTTCATTAGATAGACATGGCTGGAATGGCAGGTCAATCTGGTTCAGTGATACAGGACTGAAACGAGGAGTGAACCCGGTTCAGAAATGGACTTTGTGTACTGAGATAGTCTTGGGAATGAGTCTTGACTACTAAGAAATGATTCTTTATGATTATGTGTGTATGTAAAAAAGTTTCATGTTTTATGTTATGATTTTTGGGATTACATTTCACTACCATGATTTATCCCATGTTATGATATTATGATCTCTTTCGCAGGTTAAGATTTTCAAAATGTTATGTTCTTATGAATATGATATGATTGATATTTACTTTTTTTACCCTTTATGAGCATTTGAGCTCACCCTTTTGTATGTTTTATTTTCCCCAGGTAAGGAAGAAGGGTATTAAGTAAGATATTCCAAAAGGGACTCTATATATGATAAAATAAAAGGGAGACAGTGAAGATGATTTATGAACTAGTTGTTTATGTTTTCCAGTTTCTAAAGACACTATACCGATATGGTACATTCATGGTATTGTTATATGTTTTAATAAGTGTGCTTAAATTTTTAAGTAATAACAATGTATGTAATGTATGGGTTGTTATAGTAGATGATTTGAGCAGAATGGATCATGGAGTTTTGAAAAAAATGAGAGTTGAAAGGGATCCTATATACATGGATTTAGTAAAGACGGATATGGGAATCACCATGGAAGGTGAAACATCTATACTTTTTCAAATGTTTGCCAAACCATATTTACTAGAAAAGATAAAGATTTCTCAGACCAGTGATGAATAGTTTCAAAATAAGACTAAAGCTGTGAATGATGGTAGATTGAGTGACTTTTCATATGAAGATGGAATTTTGAAATTTGGGAAGAGACTTTGTGTTCCCAATATACCTGATCTAGAAAGGGAATTTTTGGATGATTCTGATAGTTCCAATTTCTCTATACACCCTAGTAGCACTAAGATGTATGGAGATTTGAAGGAACATTTTTGGTGGGACAACATGAAGAGGGAGATTGCTGATTTTGTGTCAAGATGTATGGTTTGTCAACAAGTTAAAGCTGGAAGGCAACAGTGTATAAGAGTATTGCAACCTCTTCCCATACCTGAGTGGAAATGAGATAATATCACGATGGACTTTGTCATGGGACTACCAAAGTCTCCTAGAAGGAACGTTGCAATATGGGTCATTGTTGATCGCCTTACCAAGTCATCACATTTTCTTGCTATAAGGGAAGATTTATGACTTGAATGTGTAGAAGGATAATATATTAATGAAGTTGTGGGACTTTATAGAGTACCCCTATCGATTTTTTCTCATCGTGATCCCCATTTTACATCAAGATTCTGGAAAAGTCTTCAGAAATCCCTGGATACTGATCTTCATTTGAGCACTGCATACTACCCTCAAACAGATGGACAATCAGAATGGACTATTAAAACCTTAGAAGACATGTTGAGATCATGCTCACTTGACTTTCAGGGTATGTGGGATCAATATTTACCTCTTATTGAATTTTCCTGTAATAATAGCTTCCATTCGAGTATTTAGATGGCACCATATGAAGCGTTATATGGAAAGAGATGTCGCACACCATCCTGTTGGGATGATGTTGGTGAAAGAAAACTCGTAGGCCCAGAACTGGTAGAGGAAACTATGGAAAAGGTGAAGGTAATCCAAAACCACATCAAAGCAGCTCAAAGTAGGCATAAGAGCTATGCTGACTACTGAAGGAAGGATTTGGAATTTCAGGTAGGAGATCATGTTTTCTTGAAGTTATCTGTATGGAAGGGAGTTATACATTTCAGTACGAAAGGTAAATTGAGTCCCAGGTACATAGGACCTTTTGAAATTCTAGAACAAATTGGGGCTGTAGCTTATCGTTTGGAAATGCCACCAAATCTCTCCAAAGATCATAATGTATTTCACGTATCACTGTTGAGAAAATACATGTCGGAACCCACGCATGTACTTACCTATGAGGAATTAGAACTTGAACCTGATCTATCTTATTGCGAAGAGCCTATCAAGATTCTTGATACAAGAGAACAAGTGCTGAGAAACTGGATGACTAGTCTGGTAAAAGTTCTATGGAGAAACCATAAGATGGAAGAGGCAACGTCGGAACCTGTGGAAAATATGATGAAGAACCACCCGAGTCTTTTTATACAGTAATACTATAGAAATTTCAAGGATGAAATTAATTGAAGGAGGGGAGAATGTAACACCCCAAGCTTCCATGATACATTTCCCTTTGAATAATGCAATAGTTTGCATTGTATGAAACTTCGAGATTCTAACACACCACAACTAATCAAACTAGCTGTTATGAATAGTAATACCCACTTTTTAAAATTTTATAAATTTTATCATTCAAAATGGACTTCATTTTTGGATTAGGAATATTGAAATTATATTAGGGTGAATTTTTTGCTTTTTTTCTGAAAACTTTCAATTTTTGATGAATAGTGAAAAAACACTGAGTTATAGTTTAAAACCGAATTTTTATTTAAATAATTATTTATTTTATTTAAATTTAATTAAGGTAAAAATAGACACATAATACCTATATAAGTTCAATTTAATTCATTAGAGTCGATTTATAATAATTTTAGATATATACAAATTTTATATAACTTTTCACCGTCTTTTACCCACCTACTAGGAGAATTTGCAAATTCACATAAAACTTAATTTTACCGCTTCTATGAGTGGAATTTTGAAAATACAAGAGACATGGTTAATATCAAGTAGTAAAATGTGGTTGAATAAGAAAAAAATAATTTTAGGTGAATAGTAACTTTTTACTTTTATTTACCACGGATAAATGTAAATAGGGTAATTAGGGGTAAAAATGAAATTATTATTATCCTAACACATGTCCATTTTATATTAGATAAGTATAATTCGACCGAAAAAAAACCTTAGGAATAAAATATGAACCTTATTGGTCCACTTGGATTAGATTAGGACATTTATTATTATTTAATTCAGAGAAGAGTTAAAGGAGTTAAAATCAATGTTTAATAACTAAAACATTTTTTATATAGGTTTGTACATAAGATAAATTTTATTATAAATATTAATTATAAAGATAAAAATATTTCATACATAATGGTATTTTATTTATAATTTTTATACACTAAATAATTTAATTTAATTATGACACAACGATGATGCAGTAATTACCTTATTAGTGAAATATTAAAATAATTGATATTATAAATACCAAAATAAATATAATTTTAGACTTTTAATGACTTAAAAGAATTTTATAGGTTACAATGACATTTTATGTTTGATTTAATGAATAATGTTCAAAGTAATAATGCTGTTATAAATTTAGGAAAAACATACTACCAAATAGTGTCAAAATTGACATAAAAGAGTTTTTAAAACAAATATTATATTATTAATTGATATTCAATTCCTAAAAATACATGGCTCGTCCAAGAGACTTATATAATGATAGGTGTATCATTAAAGGACAACTTGGGGGTCTCTTGGATGTATATAGTATGTTTATTAACTATATAATATAAAAATACAAAGAGACATGGTAAATGTCAAACTATTTAACTAAGAGTTAAATCAAAAAGATAAAGTTAATATAGTGACCCAAACCTATCTAAAACATATTTGTTGAGTGGTTAACAACCTATCCCCACCATAACCTTTAAATAATCGACTTTAGAGCCATTAGAAACCGAATATGAATTTATTATAAAATAATATTTCTAACTTTCCGTAAGGTTCCCCTCACCCCTCTTATAAGAGGGCACTTCCCCTTCCCTCTAATTCACACCTTAAAAGCCTTTTGGATCGGACAAATACTACTCAAATATTCTCAAAACATCCCTAAATTCAACCTAGAGGCCTTATTGTTTTCATAATAATAACCTAAGGAGCCCCTTCGATCAAATCAAAAGGAAGAACCCGAAGAAGGGGTAATGTTTTCACCACCCTCTTTCAAGTTCCTTTATTCTTCAACTTCTTCTTTATTTGTTATTTCCATTCTAAAATAATAAATCCAGTATCTTCTATATATTGTTATGTTATTATAAATATGGTAGAACCATATTCAGTATTCTATCCATCCTTTGAATGACATGTCACCACATGTGCGTACGTACGGCTTACCATCTCCACGTCGTAGTGTAATTGTTATTCAAAACATTATTATTTGGATGGGTTTGATAATGGTGTGTAATTGAAGTAAATAATAAATATAACATGATAATTTTTATTTATATATGATATACCATCCAATTATATATTATTTTAATATCAAATGAATGATATTGTCGCTCGTGCATACGTACGGACAACCGTCTCCACAAACGCGATGAAATTCATTCCCCATCGTATCCATTCAAGTATAATTCTCTTTTGATGACTAAAAATAATGTTTAAGGACTTGATATAAGTCTGGATATGAATTAGATACAAACTATCCCTAACAAACATGGATTATGTAACAAAACATATAAAAGAAAACGAGTAAGTTAACACCTGAAACGTTGATAATACTAAGATATTATTAACAAAAAAATGTTAAAAGATCATATATGATATCATATTAATTTAAATCATTCTTTTATAATTTAATAATTATTTTTTCACCATTATATAGGAGTTTAACCTACCCTCATCCAAGGAAAGGTACAAGGTAAGGGTTTATTTCACAATCTCTTCATTATCCATGGTTGTTTATACGCAATTATCTGCTGGGACATCATTATCATCCACATCGATGTTTCTTAAAAATGTATTTCAAATCATTATTACTATTTTATATACTATGTTTTAATGTCATTTATACCCTAGTTGACTTTTTATAAGATTTTTATAAAGGAATATTTCTGTCGTTTTCCAAACAAGTTCCTTTTTAACCTTTTTGATAGAATGTAGGTAAGAATGTCTTTTTTTAACTTATATAGTGGTTGTGGCTATTTTTCACTGTTATAAAATCTTTGAAGCTTCCCTTAAAATATTATAAGAATATTTTCAAAGTAATTTTTTTATTTTATAATTATGTGACTTTTAAATGATTTCAAAAAAAGAGATATTTCTCTCAAATTTTTTTTATTTCATCTATGTCAATATCCTTTGATCGATTTTAAGCTTATTTTAAGTTGATTTATTATGATACAAAACATATATATTTTATTGAAAGTTTTGTTATTTGTTTAACTGTTGATGTTTTATTTTTATACCATTCATGGTTTATGGAGAAAGTATTTACATTTCGTATGCTAGTTTTAATATGAATGTTTATGTTATGCTTAAACCTATTCATTTGAGGAATGAATTAGACTTAATAAGTGACGAGTGGAGCCCTATATAGCTCCTCGATGCATCGGTAGGTCTAATGAGACAAAATAGTGTCTTGACACAAGGCCTTGACAAAATCTTATTTGTATTCTTGGCACAAGGCCTTGACTATGTGGTTATGATAGTCTAACATTATGAATTCCATCATTATAAAAGTGGTTATTGATATTGCATGTGATTATTCACCTAGTATAATATCCATGTGAATAAGTAAATGGAATTATTTCATTTTATTTTTTCCATATTATGCTGAATTTCAAGTTTAAAAGGCTTTTGTTTTAGTTATACATTTCCTTAAATGTTTATGCTTCTTTATGAAAGTTTCCGCTATATTATTATCCTTACTGGAAATTTGAGCTCACCCCTTTCTATGTTTTATTTTCTTCTAGGATGTGAAGAAGTATTTTATGAATGACCTTCAAGTATAGTATAAGGGGATATGAGTGTGGAGACAATATTTTGTTGTAGTATTCACTTTATGATATAATGTAAAATTAATGAATGTATCTAGTTATTCCAAGGCTACTAAACTAATTTGTCTTTCGAGACTTGATCTTTTGTGATAATGTGAATGTTATGTAATAATTCACCAACACTGGGTAATTGGGGTCAGGGAGTTACATGAACCCTTTAGGATCAATCTATAGCTTTTGTGGATAAAATGGTGTTTTGGTCCATTTAAAAGGGCTTCTTTTTCAGAAATCCTAGTCACATGATGTGTAGTTTAGGAACACATGCAGTATGTTCTTCAAATTCTAGGAAGATTCCTTTTTAGATGCATATGTCATGTAATTGGAGTATATTTCATGTAATAGTTCTTTTAAATGAAGTTGAGCACCTAGATAGACAGCCCGCGTAGGGGGACTTGGCTATACAGAGTACATGGTCAGAAATTGTGGGGTTAAATGTTGTATACAAGTACACATCCTCGGCAAGAAACATGACCAAGCCATGTGAGGTATACAGGGAGATAACAAATTTATAATTCATTACATATAAATTTAATAAAGGTTTTTTACATTGGCTTTACATGCCATGTCCGACTTAAGTACATGCTCAGGTGAGGCATTGAGAGTACACACTCTGTACACAAGTATATACATTGTGTACTCATTCCATGATACCCTTTTGAGGGTTTTATGTTTTCATTCCCCAATGTAAATATTATACAAATGATTATTCAATTTTGATCATTTTTTCATGTAGATCATGATGGTACCAACCTTGATGTTATTTGAGGAATCTTAAAAGGTGATTTGAGGTGAAAAATCTTGAGTAGAGATGTTATTCCTATAGTTAATTAATACCTTTGTGTATATAAGCCAAACGTGGTGTGAGACCCTCATGTGTCTGGTATGAATTAATTATTTTTTGAGAAAATTGAGCAGAGAGTATCTTTATTTAAAACAAATGAATATTACAAGAGTCTTAAGGAATTAATTTTACACTTATCCCATTGAAAGACGAGAATCATGTCATAAAGAATATTGTTGGAGCAAGTGCACATCTCCTAAACCACTCCTTTATTTAAAATACCATTAGTAATATGATTATATTCATGAATGATGTGTTTAATTATGTAATTCATTGAAATAATACTATCAATAAAACAATCCCATTTCACTCTCAGCTTTCATGAGAGGTGGTCCATTCCCATCCTTATATAATGAACAATGGTAGTGGAGTCACACTCAAAAAAGATATTATTCCAATTTATTTTACTTTAAAGGTCAATATATCTTATTAGCCCAATCATTTCAGATTCTAGGGTAGTGAAATTTCTACAAGGAACATGAAGATATTCCATAACATCACCATTGTGATTCCATAAAATGACCCCAAATCCCTATGGCCTGAATGTCCCCACAAATCCCCACCTCAATTTGACTTTTCCCAAAAAAGGAAGGAGAGATCCAAGATACCTCAATTGTACTATATTTTTAGGTAATTTTCCTAATATCTTCATCTATCTTAGGATATTTATTCCCCTCACCAAATTTCTTCAATGTTTAGAATGTGGTGAGTTGGCATTTTACACTTCTGACAGTATATTATCGAGGGAAATTTAAATATTGATGTGTGTATGGACATGAATTTCCTTATTCTAGATTCTATATATGATGTGAATCATCTCTTCATAGGCCACCCTAAATAGTACTATAATAAATAAGCACAACTAAATGTCAAGAAGAGAATGAAAGAAATGCTAGAAGGAGTTAGCATGTAGGGATCGAATCTCAAAAATATCTAAGGAAGCTTTCTGAAGTGAGGATTTGGTTTGGTAGCACAAAAAGAGGTGATATACATCCTTATAATGTTGATGATAGAGAACCAATTTATAGAAAAGTGTGATTCCAACACGCTGAATATTGGCATCTACTGAAACCTTGTAGAGAGAGAGTCTCCAGAGCAGTATAAACCTGGAAGGTTAAATACACGTTTTATTAAAGTCCCCAATCCATTTGAGATCACCTTATAGTAGGTTATTATATAATTTCTTGGAATATATAAGTCCATTTGGAGACTATTCCAATATAAGAATATCCTCCTTCTTAAGAAGGACATAGGTAGGAATACTTAAGGCAATATCATTATGTAGAAAATCCAGATTGTCCATTTGATCTTTAATTGAGATGTTGTGATCAATTGAATGTCCAAAAGATCTAAACTGATCAATCAAAGGTTCCCTAGTCCAATTTCAATTCCAAAATCTAAGAGTAGAATTCATGTTCATGAACCATTGAGAGTGGCTGTGAATTTTCTGAAGAAAAGTTTTTTTAGACCCGACTATATAGAGGTCTCGATGTAGCTCGATTTTCAAGCTAAGAATTTTGTTAATGATCTAGATTTGTGAAAGCATTAAGAGTCATATTTTTTGTTAATTATCAACCATATAAATTAAACTTGTAGGGAATAGTTGAATAGTTCCAAATTTTTTAAGCCAAGACCTCTGAGGACATGAGTCCTGTAACACTATTTCCAAGGAGCATTAATTATTTTCTTTTCCAGCATGCTACCACTCTAAACAAATTTTCTCATAATGGAGTTGATGGTTTTAATAATAGAGGTAGTTCATGAATATATAATTAATTAATACACCATCTTTAAAACCACCAAAAGTTTTACAAGACAAATTTTACATTCCATTAAGAGGGACTTTCCCTTCCAAGAGGTAAGTGTTCTTATAAAAAAACCCAATAAAATGGTTAAGTGAGACGGATGGGGTCTTCCCCAAAACATGGGATCTCAACGGTAAATAAATGGTATAGATACCTCCCTTATTCTTAGATCACTGATGAAGCATGTTTTCCTGGTAATGAAATATTATTTACGAAATAGATGAAGGATTTGGTTTAACTGTTTCTTGACCTGACACAATTTCTTAATGTAGGAGAGTATTTTTGATGTTACTAATATCCCACCTCTCTCCCTGAGTAAATATTATAATTTCATTAGAAAAAATATATGATAAGAATATTATATACCACTATTCACCCTGATAGTTTTCATTTTACCCTTGTCCACTATGTGAAGAAGAATCCTACTGAGATAATCCTCTGTAATGGAAAACATGATCAATTGTAAAGGATCACCTTTTCTCACCCCTATAGAATTTAAAGTAGCCTTATAGGGAAAAATTAATAATAATATAGATATTAAAAGACCCAAGAAGGACTTTGATCCAATAAATAAATCTCATGTTTAAGCCAATTTTGTGAAGGACATTGATTATAAATCCTCAATACATTATGTCAAAGGCTTTCTTGATGTCAAGATTCAGAGAAATTTTTCCTCCCCTAGTTGGATTTCAAAGATGATTAACACATTATGAGGCATTAAGAAATCATTATTGGATGTTCCTTCCTTTAACAACTCCAAATTGTGTCCAAGATATGATTTTGTATTACACACAAGAAATTATTTTGGTAAGAATATTTATAATGACATTGTAGATTGGGTTGATGAGAACGACTGGTATAAATTGAGTTATGTCTCTAGAATTATAAAATTTTTTAATTAGGGAAATAAATTTAGGTTTCAAGAATTAAGTGAATGATACACCTTTAAAAAATGCATAAAAATCTTACAAACATCATTTTGAATGACAACCCAATAGAATTGGAAAAATTGATTTGTGAAACCATCTCGTAATTATCTAATCATCCTCTAGAATAATAGTATGATTTTCCACACTATTATGGACTAGAATCCAGATTCTATCAGTAGTGGAAGTAAACCAAGATATTCCCATAAATAAGTATTCTCTACAAATAATAGTGATACCTAGATTTGATGAGCTAATATTTGTATTGGAGAGACCAATTAAATCACATTTATACCTACCTAAAAGGGGAATGGGAGAAATTTTATGTAATGACCCAAACCTTTGTTAATGAAAATCTCTCTTGATCTAATTAAATGTATTAATATGTGAAATGGTTATACAAAATATGCGCTTCTTTTGTTTTTGGATTTTAAAATACCATTAAGAATTGTGACCGTTGCTTTTGTAGCCGTTGAATAGTGATCACATGATTAGTATAAATATTGGTTTTAACAAATCCAATTTACTCAGACAAAGGAAGTGATGGACTTGTCCAGTAAAATTTCTCCATACAAAGCCCATTTTTCGGAGCTTGGAAAAGAGGTGGCATCATTGGGCTTCACTCTTGACCAAGCCCAAGTTGAGCTTTAATAGGTATTGCTCAAACAGAACTGCCTACGGGAGAAGTGGAAGTTGATTGAGATCACCACACGAGCAATGTTATCTGAGCCACCCCAAGAGTCTTTCACCATCACACACCTCATCCTTCAGTCTTATGTGGGTGTTTTAAGGGATTATTTAACAAGACCCTAGTACTATGGCTATGTACATTACTTCTGGTATATAATAATGAATATACTTTCATTTTATTATTATTGCCTTGTAAATAGTTTTTAAAGCACAAATAATAATTTTAGTTAATATTCAACTAAGAAATCAATTTTGATGAACTAATTTATTTTTTCTATTAAATAACATTTTAATAAAATGTTATTATTATTTTTATTATTAAATTAATTTTTATTAAATATAAATTATCGTATAATTTTATGAATGCAATTGTAATTTTTATTAAGGTTTGAAAGCCATTTTTGTCAAAACCCTTGAGTTTTCGATAAATATCGATTTTTAATTTAAAAGTGAAAATTAACTTATTTAGAAAACTATTTAGATAAAATAAATATTATTTTTTGAATCAGGATGTTGAAATTATCCAACGGTGATTTTTTCATAATTTTTTTAGACAGTCAAATTTTTGGGTAAAAATTAAATACCGTTTAAATATATAATGTGTTTTATGACATAATAATGACCCAATAGTGATGTCATAAAATACTATAAGCATTATTTTCGGAGAATATATGTTTTAAAAATAACTTAATGTTATTTTTGGTATGTTTTACTTGTTTTACAAAGCATTAATGGACCCATAAAGACTTATTAAACATCTTGTATTTTTAAATTATTTTCTTGGTAGTGTGACTCACCTACACATAAGAAAACCCATTATTTTAAGAAGTTAGGACTTTGGCCTTATAAAATATTTTTTTCCACTTCCCTTTTCCAAAAACGATGGGAAAAAACCATGTGCTGGTTTGTGGTTTGGATTAGTTTAATGTGAGGGGTCCCAAACCTGAACAATAAAGAATTACCTCACCTTTCCTATATAAACCCACCCAAGATCCCACCTCCTCCTCACTAAAAGCATTTGGAGTTCGTCCAACCTCTACCATCCTTTCTATAATCCTCCAAAGGTTTTCTAATCTCCCATGAATCCTCTATCAAGCCTCTCTCGAGCCTTTGGAAGAACACTTCCAAGTATGGGTTTTTCTTCCTTTCTCATTTCTGTCCAATATTCTATAAATTGTTATGCCCATTTAATTTCAATTATAAATGTTGGGGTATGGTTTCAAACCTCCCCCATACACCCCTCTTCATTTTTTAATGATGGTATATCCCTTTATATCTCATTAAATTCCTCCCATTTACACTCGTTACTATGCCGAAATTCTGAAAGGAATTTCTCTCTCCTCACATACATTCAAGAAATTATTTTGTATCGTGAATCTAAATTCCATTAAATTTGTTGTGAAATGTATCTATATGACCCCCTAACAGTCCATGTCATGTAAATATTATGATACACCCCTTTCTCTCTCATCAACCATTTTTATGAGTTCTTATGTCACGTTGTTATGCTGCCGAAATTGCACCGTGTTTTTTCAAGCCAAAGTCATTGTGTAGTGAATACCATGCCCATTTCTATATCAAGGGTATTCTACTTTATGCACATTTACTTATTGTTTAAATAGTTTCATTTATTTATTCCATATTCATTTATCATGGAATAAATGATTATGCTGAATTATTCCATGTTTCATGATCCATATGGCACACTTATGCATTAAATGAAATGTTTAAGAAGGGTGATCCCTGATAGCGCTCCAATGCATTGGGTAAAGTATAGTATCATGATACGTTATGTGAAATGGGTTTTGACTCATGATAATTCAAGTTAAATGAGGGTTTACTCATGCTTAATTTGAAATGAGGGTTTACTCATGCTCTGTGTGCAATGAGCCTTGGCTCATGCTAATTCAATGTTAAGAGTTGTTGCCACATTTCCATGTTATGATTATCATGCTTTATAATGACTTTTTGTTTATGATTCTCTTATGCTCAATTGATATGCCTATTTTCTAACATTTATATTATTCCTCATGTTATTCCTTTTTTATTGCCTTACTAGGCTTTGTAGCTCACCCTTTTCTTATTCATGTCCTCAGGTTATCCCATGAAATGCTAAGTACAAGTGAATGTAGTGGTAATGTAAAGGAATTTTTCAATAACAATGTTGCATGTTTCACATTTTAAGTTGTTATGTAATTATCCTAAGCCACAAAGACACTAGACCCCTCGATCTTCTAGGTTGTATCAATTGATGTTCATGTAATAAATTAGGTTTAATTATGTTATAAATGATCAGGGTTGTCAAAGTTGGTATCAGAGGATAGGTTTAGTTATTTTTGGGATTAGGATTAGAAAACCCTAGTAAATCCTTAGAGACAAGACTAAGTATAATAAAAACATCCCTATGTTTTGGTGAGTATTGAGTAAGTGGTTTATTGAGAAAATACATCTCTGTCTAGATACGAGCAGGTAGAGGCAGCTCTGGCACAGATGTATCCTAGGGGTAAACCCCAAAACACCGCTTTGATCTAGACTCGAATGAGAACTGGTGCACGACAATGGGCCTTTCTATACTCTTGGTTACGACACTCACAAGGGAAATGATTTGGTAGATTCACGAGCTTACTGAAAACGATTATTAAGTGACAAAAAACCCATAAAAATATAAGTTAAGAAATAGATTTAGGATAACCTAGATTTAGAAATAAGAAATCACAAGTTAGGATATACTTATTATTTATATGTTTATACTTTTATGTTAAAAGTTTCCTTTTCCAGCACAATGGATAAGTATTTAAGACCTCTTATTATACGTTTTTTTCTTAGTTAATGGAGGGAAATATAAGAACACGTTCTAATAACCAATGTGATAGGCAATGTGATGATTTCCCTAATAATATGCCCGATATGACGGGAGTGGGTGGTCAAGACTTCATGATAGTACTTACTCAGACGGTTCGAGTTATGAATAATAACTTGAATCAGGCAGAAAGACCTCCTACTCCACGGAAAGAGAAAGATGTTTTAGAATCCTTCATGCGGAAAAAGCCACCCATGTTTAGTAGATCTTTTGATCCCCACCTCATGGAATAATGGATTACCTCTATTGAAAAGATATTCTCTATCCTCTAGTGTTTAGAAGAGGAAAAATTTGTACTGGAGGTCTATCATTTTGATGGGGAAGTTGATCATAGGGGGACACTGATAAAGAATACAAAGTCCCAAGATGAAATTGATTCCATGAATTGGGAGGAATTTAAGAGGATATTTTACAAAACATACTTTCCTAAAACCCTCCATCTCATGATGTAAAGAGAGTTCCTTAGACACAATCAGAAGGAAGATGATTCCTTTGGGGCATATGAAGAAATCTTTACAAGGCTTTCAAGGTACGCGTCTGTCTTTGTCATGAACACCAAAAGCAAGGTTGAGCACTTCTTTAGCGGATTAAAGATGATTCTATGAAAAGAATTGTTGATTCGAGACTTCAAAAGTTATGAGGATTTTGTTCATTGTGCCCTCAAGGTTGTAATGGAGATTGGAGACTCATAGTGGTCTCTTAGGCCCATTGACAAGAAGCAGAAAATGGAGAATGAAATGGGTGGTCCATCAAACAAATTCAATAATGGAATGAAGCCTGACTTTTCCCCTTCAAAAAATTGTGGTATGAAACATCCTGGTAACTATCTCAAGGGAACCAGGAATTTCTTAAAATGCGGAAAGTTTGGCCATCTAGGCATGAACTATTGAAGGGATATAAAAAATCCTGCTAATGTTGAAGAAGAAATGATGTTTCAGATCAACACTGAGATGGAATTTCATTGTTACAACTGTAAGGAACTTGGGCATTATTCAAACCATTTCCCTAATCCGAGGGTTGTCGGAGGCAATCTACAAAAACCTCCAAGGCCAAAAATAAGGGCCTATGCTATCACTAATGATGAGATAGAGCCGAACAATGATGTGGTCATAGGTACACTAGTTAATCATTCAAGAATCAAAAATGTACTATTTGATTTTGGTTATACGCATTCTTCCATATCTTGAATGTTTAGTAGAACAATTCAAACACCACATGAAAATTTGGAGGAAAAGTTTTCTATGAGAATAGCGAATGGGGAAGTCGTTGCATCCATGGTTTATAACTCCACCCCAGTTAACGTTTGTGGACTGAACCTCCCAGAAAATCTCTTCATACTTCCTTTAGTGATTTTTGACACTATCTTGGGCATGGATTGGCTGTCTTCATACAAATCCAATATCAACTGCCGGGAAAGGGAGATCACTCTTCACATCCCAAAGCATCCTCCAATTCATTACAAGTGCAAGGAGGGAGATGAATCACCTTTCGAATCATCATCTCAAGTGTGGATATTGCTGCCTTATGAGAAAGAATATCTAGAACAAATGATTATGACGAGGAGAGAATCATGCTTGAAGACATGCTCATCGTGAGGGATTATACTGATGTATTCCCTAGAGAGTTTCCTGGTATTCCCCTAGATAGAGAGGTTGAGTTCTCAATTGAACTTATCCCTGGATCTCTACTAATATCAAAGACACCTTATAGAATGGCCATCGTAGAGCTGGAAGAGTTGAAGAAGAAGTTATAGGAGAATAAGGAGAAGGTTTTTATACGCCCGAGTGCTTCATAGTTGGGTTCCCCAGTCCTCTTCATCAAGAAGGATGGATCAATGCGCCTCTACATTGATTATAGAGAGCTCAATAAAATCATGATAAAGAACAAGTATCCCCTACCATGGATAGATGACATGTTTGATCAGATTTGTGGGTCTAGTTATTTCTATAAGGTAGACCTTCGGTCGAGATATCACCAATTAAAGGTGAGGAAAGAAGATACTCCCAAGAATGCCTTTAGAACGAGGTATGGACACTATGAGTTCATAGTGATTCCCTTCAGACTCACTAATTCTCCAGAAATTTTCATGGATTTAATGAATGGAGTCTTTAGAGATTACCTCGACAAATTTGTGGTAGTATTTATTAATGATATTCTGATATACTCCAAGAGCAAGGAGGAACATGATGAGCATTTGAAAACTATGTTAAAGACATTGTGAAGGGATAAGTTGTATGAAAATTACAGTAAATGTAATTTTTGGATGGAGGAAGTATCATTCTAGGGGCATGTTATCACCGGGAAAGGAATATCTATAGACCCAACCAAGATGATGGAAATTGAAGAGTGGTCGAGGCCAACATCTGTAATGGAGATCCGCAACATTTTGGGTCTAGCTGGGTATTATTAACGATTTGGGAAGAACTTTTAATGATTTTAAAGCCCAATGACCATGATGAAAAGGAATGGAGTAATGTTTTTCTGGATATAGGAATGTGAAGATTGTTTAAAGGAGTTGAAAAAGAGGCTTATCATTGCGCCAGTACTCACACTCCCTATAAGAGAAGAACTCTTTATGGTGTATAGTGATGCTTATAATAAGGGATTAGGCTGTGTGATTATGAAAAATGATAAAGTGATAGCCTATTCCTTAAGGCAGTTGAAAATTCATTAGAAAAACTATCCAACACATGATCTAGAGTTGGCAGTTGTGATCTTCTCCTTGAAAATCTGGCGGCATTATCTCTATGGGTAGAAATGTGAGATATATACTGACCACAAGAGTCTCAAATATATATTCACATAGTAAGAGATTAATATGTTCCAAAGAAGATGGATAGATCTCATCAAGGATTATGACTGCTCAATCCACTACCATCCCGATAAGGCAAAAAATGTGGCGGATCCTCTAAGTAAAAAGGATCCTGCATCTTTATCAATGATGAGAATTTAAAAGGATCCGATCTTCTTAGATTTGAAAATGATGGACATGGAAATCATTAAGGGAGTAACATCATCAATCCTTTCTCAAATTTTTTCTCAACCATCCCTCTTGGGGAGAATAAAGGATGCTCAAAGATAAGATGTTGAAATTCAAAAAAGGGTGGAAGTTGTTAGAAATGGGAAATCCTCTTATTTCAAAGTTGATGAGGAAGGAGTTGTAAGATTTGGGATGAGAATATGTGTTCCATCTAATACATAGATAAAGAAGGATCTATTGAATGATGCACATAGCTCAACCTTCCTTATCTACCCAGGGAGCACAAAGATGTATCAAGATCTCCATGAAAACTTTTGGTGGGACAATATGAAAAGGGAGATTTCCGAATATACATAAAAGTGTCTGGTATTTCAACAAGAGAAGGCTGAGAGACAAAAGTCTTAGGGGATGATGCAACCACTACCCATACCAGCATGGAAGTGGGAGAAAATTACCATGGACTGTGTCACTGGACTTCCAAGGACATCCAGAAGAAATAATTCCATATGGGTCATTGTGGATCATCTTACAAATATTACTCACTTTATCATTATTCGAGAGGACTTTTCATTGGGTCAAATTGCACAGATTTACGTCAAGGAAGTGGTAAGGCTGCATGGAGTACCACTATCTATTGTATCTGACCGTGATCCTAGATTCACCTCAATGTTTTGGAAGAGTATTCATCGTGCTCTGGATACTGAGCTGAACTTCAGTACGACTTATCATCCCCAAACTGATGTCCAATACGAGCGGACTATCCAAACACTTGATGACATATTGAGAGCATTCTCAATGGACTTAAAAGGAGGGTGGGATCAACAACTTCCTCTGGTTGAAATCTCTTAGAATAACAGTTTATACTCGAGCATACAATTGGAACCTTATGAAGCCTTATATGGTAAGAGGTGTCGAACACCAGTATGTTGGGATGAAGTTGGTGAGCGTATGATTCTGGGACCTGAAATGATCGAAGAAATGGTGGAGAAGGGGAAAACCATTCAGTAGTATATCAAGGCAGCCGAGAGCCGGCAGAAGAGTTATGAATATAAAATTCAATGAGACCTTGATTTTAATGTAGGATACATTGTATTTCTAAACATATCTCTGTGGAATAAGGTCATGAGGTTTGGAAAGAAAGGTAAGTTATGTCCTAGGTACATCGGCCCCTTCGAGATTCTTGATCATGTCGGGGTTGTAGCCTATCGAATAGAACTTCCACCTACCATGGACAAAGTACATGATGTATTTCATATATCCCTCTTAAGGAAGTACATACCAGACCCTTCACTTGTACTCTCTTCCATGGTGGTACAGTTGGAGGATGATCTTTCCTATGAGGAGCAGCAAGTGAAGATCTTGGATTGTAGAGACAAAGTTATACGCAACAAGACTACTCATCTGGTCAAGGTACTATGGAGAAACCATAAGTACGAAGAGGCAACATGGGAACTGGAGTAATTAATGAAGGAGAAGTACCCACATATGTTTGTGGCCTAGATTGTAAAATGAAATTTTGAGGGTAAAATTTCTTAAGGGGGGAAGATTGTAACGACCCAAACCATTGTTAATGAAAATAACTCTTGATCTAATTAAATGAATTAATATATGAAATGGTTATAGAACATATTCACTTCTTTTGTTTTTGGATTTTAAAATACCATTAATAATTGTGACCGTTACTTTTTTATTCGTTGAACATTGATCACATGATTAGTATAAATATTGGTTTTAACAAATCCAATTACTCAAACAAAGGAAGTGATGGCCTCATCTAGCAGAATTGCTCCATACGAAGCCCATTTGTTGGAGCTTGTAAAAGAGGTGGTGTCATTGGGCTTTTCTCTTGACCAAGCCCAAGATGAGGTTCGATAGGTTAAGCTCGAACGGAACTACCTACGGGAGAAGTGGAAGTTGATTGAGATCACCACGCGAGCAATGTTATCCAAGCCACCCCAAGAGTCTTTCACCATCGCACACCTCACCCTTCGGTCTTATGCGGGTGTTTTAAGGGGTTATTTAACAAGACCCTAGTAATATGGCAATATTTATTAATTTTTGTATATAATAATGAATATACTTTTATTTTATTATTGTTACCTTGCAAATAGTTTTTAAAGCACAAATAGTTTTTTTAGTTACTATTAAACTAAGAAATAAATTTTGATGAATTGATGGATTTTTGTATTAAATAATATTTTAGTAAAATAATATTATTATTATTAAATTAATTTTTATTAAATATAAATGATCGTATAATTTTATGAATGCAATTGTAATTTTTATTAAGCTTCGAAAGCCATTTTTATCAAAACCCGTGAATTTTAGATAAATTTTGATTTTTATTTTAAAATTAAATATTAAAATATTTAGAATGTTATTTATATAAAATAAAAATTATTTCTGGAATCAAGACGTCGAAGTTATCCAACATTAAATTTTTCCTAATTTTCAAAGACAGTCAAATTTTTGGGTTAAAATTAAATAATGTTTAAATATATAATGTGTTTTATGCCATCATAATGACCCAATAGTGATTTAAATAAAATACTATAAGATTTATTTTCGGCCAATATATGTTTTCCCAATTAATTAATGTGATTTTGGGTGTGTTTTACTTATTTTAAAAATCAATAATGGACCCTTTAAGACATATTAAACATCTTGTCTTTTTAAATTGTTTTCTTGGGAGTGTGACTCACCTCCACATAATCAAACCCATTATTTTAAGAAGTTAGGACTTTATAATTATAAAATATTGTTTTAAACTTCCCTTTTCCAAAAACCATGGGCAAAAACCATGGGCTGGTTTGTGGTTTGGATTAGTGTAATGTGAGGGGTCCCAAACCTAAATAATAAAGAATTCCCTCACCTTTCCTATATAAACCCACCCAAGATACCACTTCCTCCTCACTAAAATACTTTAGAGTTCATCCAACCTCTACCCTCATCTTTCTAGAATCCCCCCAAGGTACCCCAAGCTCCCAATAAGCCACTCTCAAGCCTCTCTCAAGAATTTGGAATAACACTTCCAAGTAAGGGTTTTTCTTCCATTCTCATTTTTGTCTAATATTATTTAAACTATTATGCCTTTTTAGTTTAAATTATAAATGTTGTTTTATAGTTTCTCACCTCCCCCATAATTCCCTCTTTATGTTTAAATGATTTTATACCCCTTTCTATCTCATTTAATTCCTCCCATGTACACTTGTTACTATGCCGAAATTCCGAAAAGAATTTCTCTCTCCTCACTTACATTCAAGCAATTATTTTGTATCATGAATCTAAATTCCATTAAATTTAGGTGGGATATGTATATATATAACCCCCTTATGGTCCTTGTCATGTAAATATGATGATACACCCCTTTCTCTCTCTTCCATAATTTTTATGAGTTCTTATGTCACATCGTTCTGCTGTCAAAATTGCACCGCATCTTTCCAAGCCAAATTCATTGTGTAGTGAATACCATTCCCATTTATATATCAAGGGTATTAAACATTATGAACATTTACTTATTTTTTAAATAGCTTCATTTATGTATTCCAAATTTATTTATCATGGAATAAATGATTATGTTCAATGATTCAATGTTGTATGATCCATGTGGCACACTTATGCATTAAATGAAATGTTTAAGAAGGGTGTGCCCTGACAGCACTCAAATGCATTGGTTAAATTATAGTATCATGTTACATTATGTGCGATGGGTGTTGAATCATGCTAATTAATGTGAAATGAGGGTTTACTCGTTCTTCATGTTCAATGAGGGTTTACTCATGCTCTATGTGCAATGAGCCTTGACTTATGCTAATTCCATGTTAAGAGTTGTTGCCACATTTCAATATTATGATTATCATGAACTATCATGACTTTATGTTTATGATTCTATTATGCTCTATTGATATGACTATTGTTTAACATGTATTTTATTCCTCATGTTATTCCATGTTTATTCCCTTACTAGCCTTTATAGCTCACCCTTTTCTTATGCATGTCCTCAAGTTATCCCATGAAATGCTATGTACAAGGGAATGTAATGGTCATGTAAAGGATGTTTTCAATAAAGATGTTTCATGTTTCATGTCTGAAGTTGTTATGTAATGATCCTAAGCCCCAAAGACACTAGACCTCTTGATCTTGTATGTTGTATCAAGTGAATTTCATGTAATAAATTATGTTTAATTCTGTAATAAATGACCAGGGTTGTCATATTTTATACTAGGGTTGGATATTTCCTATAAGTTCCAAAAAAGAATCTTCATTATTATTTTGATTTGGGGGTGAGGGCCCCTTTTTCTTTCATCTCTAGTTACCATTTTTATTTTATAGTAGGATCTATTTTCAAGGTATTTTCTATAGATTTTCCCCCATTTGAGCTATCATCAATGCAGACCTACGTTGAATATATAACTACCTCTTTTGTGAGGTTATTGTCATGATTTTCCATTATGTTAGTGTAAAATATTTGCTGGGAATGCACCTCAACTAGACTGTTTTCTATGACAAGAATTTTTTTATTCTCCACTAAAATAATAGTTTGGACTTATCCAATTGGATAGATACATTCAGATCCAAAGAAATGAGATCTAAAAAATAATATCCAACTTTCATTTCAGGAACAGTATAGAAAACATCTTATGATAAGGGCAAGATAATATTAATATATTCCACTGATGGGATACACTATTTATGAGTCCCAAATGGAATTAATGACTCCTCATTATAATTTGACATCTTTCAGTCTTCCTCCTCAACTAGGGTGGCCCAAGAAGTTCTTATACTAACAGATTTTACAAATTTCACACCGTAAGCTTGATTAGTCCCTTCCTTTATTCCACAAACAATTGAAGTTTTTTTATTAAAACTCAAAACATCATTCCAATACATGTTGTTAATATATTTTTTAAATATTTTTCGAACTACTCGATAGTTTTTGAATGCATGACCCACCATTTTATAATGACCATAAAATTGGGGAAGATTCTAAAATTCAAAGAATACCCACATTTAATGATCATTCACTACTAGGGACACTTGTTCTTGAGGGGGTTTATAAATATTAATCTTAAACAGTACCCTTGAATATATGCTAAGATTTCAATTGATATAGAATTGGTGAATTTTCAAAGGGGTAACAATTCCAAAAGCGATGTCGTTGAGAATTTTGGGATGCTAGTAGACCCAGGAGAGACTGTAGATCCCGGTCCAAACCAGTGTCATTGATTGAAGTTGGTTGAAAGGGTTAAAAATAGAATCCCATTCAATGATTATAAGGAACCCTATTTTGAGGTTGAGGTTTCCAAATTTCTATGCCACATCAAGATCCTCCTTTCTCTCTAGAATGACATAGAAGAATCCTTTTCCGATTTGAATTAGCATCCATTTTGAGAAACTCCAACATTGTGAGATTCTTTATTTCATGATAGAATAAGGCCATCGTTTCATGACTTTTTATATGATATTGAACTAATAATTGAATTTTTTTAAAGATACATCATTTTTTTAGCGCACCCGGATTGGAAACCACTGTCCTAGAGCCATCCCTTCAGCTCTTAATAACAGTGAATCTGTTGGATTCAGAAAATTTATTCTCCCATCTAGAAAGAACTTCCATGAACAATATCACTTTGCGAGGCATGTTAGATGAGCCAAGACCTCCACCGAGATCATTATAAGGAGGTTTGAATGATCTTTCTCAATATAGATTGAATGATTCCATGGGAAAACCAGATCTTAGCCAGGTGATGATTGGCCAAAATTGATTTGAAATGAGTAACCTCATGAACTCTACTTACACAATTCAATTATTAATTAGTGTAATTTCCATGGGTTATCCAATTTCCACATCCAATGTGTCTCGGGATTTTAATGGGTTAGTGGGACATAAATGAGACTAGATGATATAGAATGGTTATGTGTTCAGTCCATCCTAGTGTGAGACTTTGATCTAAGGTGGGCCATGACACATCCCCCTTGACTGATTCTTATGTATATTTTTCATTTTGGATGTCTTCAATGAGATATGTTAACTTCTAGCCTAGGAGGCCATGAGATTAGTTGTAACCAAGGTTCCCATGTTGGATTCCTATATTTCTTACTCTTCCAATGATCCCATATAGGATTCCTCTTGATTCTCATTTTGAGGATCCCATGAGGGTTTCCTTTTTCTTTTTTTTAACTAAATTATCTCAATAGGTTTCCTTTTCTTATGTAGTGAATCAAGGATCCCAAGTAGGATGCATTTCCAATGTTTTGACATTAGGGACCCAACGGGTTTTCTAATTTTTGACCATCCCTAATCTAGTGTGTTATGATTTTGGGTGGAGATAGTAGTGGGTGTCACCTTAGAACCTATACCAAACATTTAATCTTGATTGTTTGTGGAATTAGTGGTGTTTTTAGGTGTTTAATCACCCTCTATATTTTATTTAAGCATTAAAATGGTTACTGTTGATGCATCTATGATTTCTATAGTTGTTTCTTGGTTTTGGTCAAATGAGCCCGATGCCATGTGATGTATGATATGGATACCTAAATGTGCTTCTTAGGATCACACTTATGAGCCTTCTTGATTTACTATTATTTTATTGGGATTCCAAAATGTGCTTCCTAGGATATGGATTCTAAGTCATTTTATTTAGTTTTATATTTTTGGGATTCCCAAAGGTATTACTAGAGATCTTTATTTAGAAATTTTTTGTTTGATTGTTAGCTTATAGAGATGATGATATATACTTTTTAGGATCTATCTTATTAGAGGTAATTGATTTCCAGATGGGAAATGGTGCTCCTCATCATTGATTTGAGATACTCATGGGGATCAATTATGATCTCCTCAAGTAATCCCTTGGAATCTCCTTAGGGTTGGGTGGTTACATCATTACTATACTAAATATACCTTCCTAGTAATGGGATTTTGATTCCTTTATTGAATGAATGTTGAGATTGTACTTGGATACAAAGATCATTCCTTACAGATCACCTAAGGT
This sequence comes from Viscum album, assembly GCA_963277665.1. Classification (NCBI taxonomy): domain Eukaryota; kingdom Viridiplantae; phylum Streptophyta; class Magnoliopsida; order Santalales; family Viscaceae; genus Viscum; species Viscum album. Next base: position 1,711,686,803 of record OY728131.1, read on the forward strand.
TCATCCCCTTAGGGATTATCTAATTCACAATGTCATGATTTCCTATAAATTGGAACCTAGAATATCAATATTAGATTGGATTTACATGGAGTGAGTGATATTGATTCCAACTTAGTACTGTACTTGTATAATGTCAAAAAATTACCTCTATTCATTCATTGTAGTTATTGGAGGTGAGTACGCTTTATCACAGGGAAACGACATGTGTACAGATGTGGTGATATAGCTCAATAAAATATATTTATAGTGTCGGCTGAAGTAGGTATCATAAATTGGAATTATGGACCTGTGGATCAACAAAATTATACATAGCTTGAATGGTATGATATCCATCTCAAGGCCTTTGTCACAAGATTTCTATATGATCAGGATCATGGGCATAAGGATCAGTTATGGACTGTGTTTATTCTTGATATATATTTCCTTTATTTTTATTCTAGTTGTGTCTTGGATAAACTCATAATATTTCATGGGAATTAAATTATGGAAGTAGTTTGCAGGTTTATTCTTGGGGGTATCCTATTGTGATTTATTTCCTCAATCTTTACATGAACCTCTGTTTGTGTGAAAACCTTATGTCTAATTTCAGGTTGATCCAGAATACATAATGGATATGTTTGAGGCCCAGGATTTTGTGATGATCTATTCCAATAATGTGTATTTTTATGATCATGAATGAGAAATATGATAGTATCATAGAGATAACATATCTTATTCATATTGGAGATGGTAGTAAAAATAATTAATTTTAGTTTAGTTTATTTTATATACTCTTATATATGTGATTGAATCAGTGGGTGATCAATACTTTTGTATGACATGGTCATTCATGCCTTTACTAAAATTCATTTATTATCATAGACTTAGTATATTTATTTCTTACACACTCATATTATGTACTACAGTGTGTTATTTATGGTTATTTTCACTAGTTTAATCTCTAATATGTGGGTATATTCTTCTCATAGACACACCCTAATCCATCCCTATTATTTGGAAGCCTATAACATACAATGTCGCATTCTTGAGGCCTTTTGGCTAATCAGCATGGGGCAGTGGTTTAGTGGAATCTCGGTCCAGATGTTACAATGTGATATTAGAGTTTTTCCATACCTATTGTATTATTATTTTGGATATATGTGACATAAGTATTAGTAATGTGTCGAAACATGTGATGGATGTCATATTGGTGCACTGAGAGCACTTGTTTCAATAAGAATTATTGGTTTATTATTATATGGAATTGTTGTTCTTGATATGTTATGTTACACATTTATTTGAATTTCACTTTGAGAGACACTCATGTTGATGGGTATTGCAAGATTTATTATGGATTAATGGTTCTTGAACAATTGGCAAGTAACCATTTACTGATTTTGACTCTTGGGTGGTAAAATTAGGAGGTGTCTCATGCATTATATTTGGCACATATGATCCAAATTTTGTAGTCCTACTAGGATGTGATTATTACTGATGGAAGAGGTCAACTTTTATGTGTTTAAAAACTACCTAAAGGGTGTTTTCCTATATAGGTTCTTTGTGGCATTCAGCTCAGGTTTGCTGATGTGTATATATATTTCCTCTTATTGGATGGATTTGTAGATCTATAGTGAGACATTTGATAGTGAGGATAATCACTCCATCCTCATTCATAGGACGTGTAGTGACCCTAGTATGATTATATAACATGTAATTATTTTTTATTATACCCATTTTGAGTGTTTCTTTTTTATCTCTGGTTAATTAAATGTTTATGACAACCTATATAGAGTTCTCTGATCTATATTTATATGATATTTTACATAACTAACCATTTTTTATGGTCATCTAGTCAGATCCCCAAGTAATATTCCAATAGGTACCTATACATTTATAATAAATAGTGACTTGTAGTGGCTATTACTTTTTGTGGATGCTCGATGAGTTACATTTCATTATCCTTTCTATGTTCATATCATGACCCTCTAGGGAGTAGTTTCTTATAAGGATTCTTAGAGATGATCAAGGCCCTAGTGGGTTGATTCATGGGAGGTTATGTCATTATAATTTGTCCTTAAGATAAAAATTATAGTTGAGTTTCAATTAAATATTTTTATAATTGCAATTTAAAGACTATTTTACTATATAACAAGTAATTTAAAACCTACATAATTGTAACCATATTGATAGGTTTTGAACCTTATAGGTTCATTTTAACATTACATCCCTTAAATAGGGTTGATAAGTGCGTTAGATGCCTTGAGTTGAGATGGGGGTGAAGATGACACATCATGTTTCGTAACCTTGGTGAGAAGTTTCCCTTTAGGATAGATGGTTAAAACTAGGGAACCTGATATGAGACTTTATCAGTAAACCTGGGTGGGAGACCTAGAGGCCCATTTTCGTTGAATCAGTCCCTTGTAGATTTAGGTTTTTTTTAATCAAGAGAAAATAATGTGAGGGGTTGGACTGAGATTATGGATGCCTTTTTAGGAAGTGAGCTTGGTTTTTCACTCAATTTGAGACCAAGAAATGATATATGATTAAATTTTTTAATATATACATGATTGTTACTTTGGTTATTGAGGAGGAACCAAGGGTTCTTATGTTTCAAAAATATATTAGATGGGAAGTATTGTTCGAGTGTCTGGACATGTTTACTACCAGTTGTGTGTTTTTTTATTTAATTTTTGAAAATTGTTCTGTATAATAAATTGTCAATGAATAAATTGTAGCATAAGAGAGGTCATCATTTTTTAGTTGGATTTCCAATGGATATTCTTGATTGATGAGACTAACATGTTGTGTATCATTCTATGCCAGCCTCATAATGTACTGCTCACATAAGCATGATTAGAGTGATAATGGTGTGTGTTTATTATGTGTGGTACCATTTAAATTCTTAAATTAGTGAGTGGTCATGTACTATTTGAGTACTAATGGAATCAAGGAATTTCTACAGGCATTTTTTCTCAAGAGTTGTGATTAGATGAGAAATTTTCCTCTATGGTAGAGGATACCTCAAGAATGGATCATATGTTGTGGCATGAACAATGTTTATGAATCCTAGTCACAAATTGATAGGATGGGTATTATTGATAAAAGATATATATACATTCCTATAGATAAAATATAATCGTACTACTAGTTTATATATGACCATTTCATGTCTCCTGACGTCATCCTGATTATACTGAGAGGGCATTGACTCTATGCTAATATTTTTATATATCATTTAAGGGTTAATGGAAAAACCTATTTTGGTTTCACTTTGGGAGTTTCATAAGGTAAGATATATTTTCAGGGTACACTATTAGTAGTTTAATGGTGGTGGCCATTATTTTGAGTTAAATTTCAACATTTTCGTGGAAACCTTTTTTGTTTACCAGGAACATGTGATGTTTTGATGCCTCTGAGTTGATGCCTAAGATTAGTGGTTTCTAGCCACATCATCCATTGTTTTTAATTATGGATAGATGGTGTGACTTTTATATTGGTCTTGGTTTTGAGGAGATGATAAGGGAACTCAAATGGTGGGGAGTACTAAATTAGTTGTGTTTGAACATCTTCCTTGGGGGGAAGTTGTGGATGCTATGGGATAGGTCATCAGATGGTGAAGCTAGCATAGTTATGAATATTCTCATGATGAGATGATGGAAACTTTTGACCACCAAAGCTTCTTAAGGATGAGAATGTTTATGGTGTGGAAGTAATGACCCAAAATTTTTAAATGATATTGGTTTCCTGAGAAAATTTGTATTATTTTGTTCCCAAAAAACTATATATCTTTATTAATTAAGTGAGTATAATTTGAAATGTGACCATAATATTTTCACTATTTTTTATAGTTGGGAAATTATGATTGTTGGTGAATATGATAGTTGGATACTATACTTTTCATAATATTTTTAACATTATAATTAGTGTTTATAAGTAGAAATAACAAAGTATAATCAATGCAGAAAGGAGAAATGATGAACTCAACCAGTATAGTTGTTCCATATGAAGCCCTTTTATTAGAGCTTTAGAGGGAGGTAGTGTCACTAGGGTTCTCCCATGACAAATCCAAATCTGAGATTCAAAAAGTGAAACTAGAATGAAGTATCCTACCTGAGAAGTTCAAGTTAGTGAAAATTACCACTCAAGTTGTGTTAGCCGATATGTCCCATTAATCTATCACCATCACACACCTTACAGTTATTTCATATTCTTGTATTATAACGGGTTATGTATTGAGACCTTGGTTACTTAATGTATAATTCCATTGCTTAAATAAAATTTTAATTCCATGAATTACTTTTTAATAATATTTTTATCAATATAAAAATATAATGAATTTAATGAATTGATTTTTCAGAAAAAATGTACTTTTAAAAAACATATAAATAATTATAATAAACTAAGGTACTATGAACAATGTTTATTTTAATGAAATAGTATGATAAAATCACTCTTTATTCAATATAAATGATAAATAATTATTTTTTCATGTGTCATAAATTGCACTATGCATATAGAAACCCTCTATTTTAAAAACATTTAAATTACATAACTTTTTTGGAATGCTGAAACATTAAACAAATAGATGCCCAAAGATCATAGTTGGTTTAATGCCTTTGGAAACTTGGATACATAAACATCGGTACATATATGAGCTATGTCATCTCCCACTAGGTTTTTCTTGACTAGAACCCTTTGTAGACATATCAAACAAAGTACATATCATCATAGCATTGTGGAAAGGAAACATAAAAGGGGTGAGCTCAAATTATTTGTAAGGGTAAACAAAGAAGACATATAAGAATAAAAATGAGTATAAGGGTATAATAACTTGATCCTAAAAAGAGAAATTCAAACCCTGTATATCAAAGATCATAAACTAAATCATGGAAAAAATATTGGTAGTTCATAATACATGAATAATTTGAAAAAAAGAGCATAATCCAGGAAAGCATTACATAGGAATAAGACATGGAATTTTTTTAAACACATAAGCATATAATGATTTCAATAATATCCAAGGGATCGCTTCAACGACCATCTTAGTAGTATGGGTACACTCCACATGCCATCATATTAGTCATGGTTCACTCCCATGCCTATCATAGTAGCATGAGTTTACACCTCATACAGTCTTAGTATCCATGGTTCACTCCCATTTCCATCATAATAGTCAATATTCACTCCCAAGTCCAACTTAGTTTATCTCATGAGATATAAATCATTACTCAATGCATTGGAGGAAAATATCGATCTCACCCTTCACATAATGAAATCATACATACATTTTCCACAAGATCCTAAATAGACATATCATAATTCATGAAATTAAATGGGTATCATAAACATGTAATCATATAAATAATAGTGGAAAGATTGCATGTTTTATAATCATTTCTTCAAAAGAATAACCCATTAATGGGTAAAGTATTTCATATATATATAACTCTTTAAGGAGAAATGGGTTTCATAAAGACCATGACATTAAGCATAACCCATTAATAGAAATGATATGAATGGTACCTTTATATTGGAATGAGTAACATCAATAGATGTCATCTTATATGGGAAATTATTATGAAATATCTTTTAAAGAAAATTCTTAAGGAAAATATCCTTTATTGTTTGAAAAAGAATTTTTAATACATAAAACCATTTGAAAATATTTTTATTATAAAATACCCTGAAAAATTATAAAGAAGTCATGAAATACTTTTGAAAACCTTTTTCCTTGAAAACATATAATATAAGACTCAATGAATTTTGAAAAAAAAATTATTTGAAAACACATTGAACACTTATAAAAAGAGCTTGAAAATGTTTTTAATATCATTGTACTTTAAAATTTATAAAATAATATTAAAAAAATTTTGAAAAAAAAATCTGGAAAACTTATAAAAAATAATAAAAAACATTTAAAACCCATTTTTCAGGAAAATATCTTTTAAAAACATTTTCTTAATTATTATCCTTTTTAAAATGAAAATACATCTTTGAAGAAATGATGGCGGGTAATTTTTTACATGTCATATGAGGAAAACAGAAGATTCTTTTTGCGTGGAAAAAAAAGTATAAAAACATTACTTGGTCAGAAAGCGACAAGAAGATCCCTTTAAAGATATTGGTAAAATTAAAAAGGGTAAAATTGTGTTTTTTGAGATTATTATAGAATTTTATAATATTTTAGGAAAACCTTTTTTTTTTTGATAACCTAGTTTTCCAACCAAAAAGAGGGTAAAGTCAGGATTTCTTATAAATAAATTCTTAACTATATTATGTACCAAAGAGTAGAAAATGGTACCAATACATAAATATAGCATGAATAACTAAGGAATAATAAATTTCATGAATTTCATGATAGATATGTTATAATATTTCATCAAAGGAGGCATAAACATAAAATATCATGTAAAAAACGATGAGATTGTCTTAGTAAACTCTTATAACATGGAAACTTCGGATCGTACTCTCCATGTAAGAAAGGAAATTACATGAAACCTAAGATATCATTAAAAAATTATATTCATGTTATAACATATAAAATGGAATTATATACACCTCGAAAAAAGAATTTAGGTGAATATTAAAACATGAGTCCCAAAGAAGGAAAATTGAGATAAACTATTTTACCAATTTGGTAACTTTTGAAAGTTAAACCACATGAATGAAGGATAATAAAATTTACACATGAATACCCATTAATTTAATTATAATTATAATTGAATACAATCATGGTCAGAACATACACCACACCAAAGTAATGAGTGGTGAACATAACATGTATCTCACTGAAATTAAAAGTGATATCAAATCCCCTTACCTTTTGTCTTGAATCTCATCGTACTCATTCAAACCACCTATGTAATAAATATATATTTATTATAAATATTTTAAAGAAACATATTATTATATATAATATCATATATGGTTTTATTTTTACCTTACATTACCCGCATGTTAATGATCTTATGTTAAGGTTTCACTTCGGTTAATATTCACTTTGTTCTTTGCAGGTGTCTTAATTTGTTATATCATTGGTTATTATACATATATCATGATTTAATAATTTATATAATTATATAAATATCATTAATATAAACTATATATATTTTATAATAGTCTATGGAATAAATAAGTACAAAATTGAATACACCGTTCATGGAGATGGTAAGTCGTACGTACGCGTGAACATTGTTTCTATTTTTTCATGTCATATTGAAAGAAAGTATGTAAATGATATCTGTATATATATATATATATATATATTATAATTATAATATCATATATTTCATATAATTTCATTAAACCCATTCTTAATATATTCTATGTGGTGTGTGAATGAATCGCCTCACTTTGAGGCAGCGATAGTCCACACTTCCTCAAACGAGATTATTGTAGTAAGGCCAAATAGAAATTAAAGTGATGTGTGTTGAAAAAGGAATAAATAAGGTTAAATACATAATAAATACAATATATTACAAATATAAAAAATATTTTCCATCATAATGGCCTTTGTGATTTGTGGTAATGGAGAAATAAACAATCATCATTTTGTGGGGAAGTAATTCACCATACATAGAAACAATATGTTCAGAATCCATTAGATGAAGGTTTTTGTAAGTTTAGGTTAAAATATTTTCATAAAAAAATATTATTATATATAATTTACTAGTTTTTGTACACAATAATGTAATAAAGATAGTGTATGGGTGAATAATGTAAATAAAGGAATGGAGTTTGAGAGAAGATGTTACCTCTAAATCGGGTAACTCCTTTTGGTTTGTGCCAAAAGACTTCCTTGAGAGGATTTATACACAAATGGAGGATTCATGGTCTAAGGTATAATTTTTTAGAGGAAAATTGGGTAGATATTGTATGAAGTTAAAAGGTTTTAGATGTGTGAGGAATGGGTAGAGGTGGTGGTCTTTTATAGTGGAGGAGAAGTGACCCTCTTGTAAATATTTGAAGAGAGAATTCCACCTACATTTTTTCATGTTTCGAGTGGATACAATAATGGAACAAGTTTTATAAAATTTATTATAGGGTAGAAATATGGGCATAAAATGGGTTTTGGAAAACTATCTTGGTCGTTTTGGGTCTTAAATTTAAGGTTTGGTACATGATTAACATAATTTTTCTCTTAACCGATGTAATTAATTTTAATTACTTCCACTAAACTTTATGGTCAACAAGAATGTTGGAATTGTTAAAAATTTTATATTATTTTGATTCCAAATATTGAATCTATTTTTCCAAATTGTAATCATAGATGTGGTAGAAATTATTTTAAAATTTATCCCTCTGTGAGGACAACACTGTGGGGTTTTAATGTAAAAATGATCAAAAGTTTGAAAAGTTCTTATGTCCAGTTTCAAAGTAAAATTGGTTCCAATGACCTAAATTGGATAAATTCGTAAAAATATTATCTATGAAAATATTAAACAATTTAAAAATATAATTTATCCTTATAAATAAATCTTATTAAAAATAAGTTTTGACGTAAAATCCAGTATTTTTAACTATTTATTAAAAGACAAATCCTTTCATAAAAATAACAATAAATTATCCTAACCTAATATTTAAGTTTTTTCCCAAAGATAAAGTTTTTTTTTTGAAATATTAAATTCTTAAAAGTTCCAAAAATTGGATTTAAAATGGGTTCACCATTAAAAGGAAATAAAAAATGCCTTAATTAAAATATTGGTTTTTAAGCATAAAATTGGGTTTGTTCTTATCTTACATCTATTGAAATAATTTAATAAATATAAACAATATTTTATTGAATATAATACATTTATTATATTAATATAACATTCCAATTGTAATTAATTTAATTTACTAGGTTAAAATATCTTTGTGACTAAATTGATATTTTACATTATATTCAATCGGTTTTCATATTTATTAAAATTTTATTGGTAACCTATGAATTCATCTTGAAATTTTTTTATACTGCACATTTTAATAATTTAGTCAATACTATTTATATCCATCAACATAATGGATATATTATATCTCATTATAGTAATATTTTTATCAATATATTATATTTAGGTAATACTCGATCATTCTTGTTACATAATCCATCGAGAAAGGTCTATATTTTGTGTAATGTACGCTATCCTTGATGTCCTATACAATGTATGTCAAGTTTGGATTTCATGTAACATATTCCAAGTTGGATCCATGTGAAAGGAATGTTTGACTTAGTGAAAATATTTTTTTAGTGTTGTTTGAAATGAATAATATCAAAAGATTAAATTAATTAAAAAATCACCAAAATCATAGGGCGTTACAATCTATCCCCCTTAAAATGAATTTCACCTTCAAAATTCATCTAGGTAATAAAATGTTCAATACTTGAAAGATTAATTTATAGAAACTCAAATCATAAAATGGATACTAACTCTTCCCTTAAAAAGTGAAATTTGGAACCATAACGGTTACCTAAAGTAACATTTAACTGGGTTTCCACATAGGATAACATAGGTTCGGAGTGAGCACTGGACGTGGATGAATAGTATAAATATTTATATTTAGTGATTGATGTCATCAATAATAAACAATATATTTTTAAAATTAAAGTTAAGGGCCTCAAATTCATAAATCTTTTATGATTTAAAAGGCCACTAACTAAACGAAAATTATGGTATTGGGACAAAAAAATTGATCACTTTTAGAATATTGAGAAATTCTAGATAAATTTCTATAGACAAATTTTTATTCATGGGTTGTGCTTTAAAAAATTTATAATACAATATTACCTCATGAATTGATTGTTATGAAATTAACATTGATGCAAAAATAACTAAAATACACTTTTAACAGATCTTGAGGACAATAAAAGAATGAAATAGTATAACTATTTGTCCATTTAAAATCAACGCGCATAAACATAAAAAGTAACAATACAATTTCATCATAAATATTAATTAATTAAAAATAAATATACATTAATGAGGACATCATGTAGGCCAGTGGTAGTAGTGAAAACCTTATCATCCTTCGTTCAAGGGTTCAAGACCCATGGCCTGGCTTGACTTGATTGGTTTTCACCCGACATACATGATATCCTTTTCTAACACAACGCTAATATAATTTCCAAAATATAGAAGATGGAAATCCTTAAAATAAGGGGAATTACTGAATCATATTTGAAAAAAGTTTTTTAATACAAACATACAACATAAATACTTCCTTCAATGTTTAACTTAATATTTTTATGAATGATTAAACTTATAACCCTTCTCAAAGATGAAAACCGAAAACATTAGATAGAGAGTTGCGAAATCATATTAACATTGATTCCCCTATATATCACAATGTACATCTTGGTTCTCATAGTCCAAACATGTGAATACCCTCATCATTTTTTCTCTTAAAACATAGTAAAAAACTAAATTACCATAAATCCTTTTGGAAAACATGGATTCTTCTTTATTCCTAAGTGTAATGTATTTATCCCATAAATCTAAAAAAAACTTTAAAATTCATTAGTGATAGTATAAGACACCTATCAATAAGTCCTTAATTAGTTCCAATGTAATCAATACTATCAAATTTACTTATTCATATCCCACATATCTGTATCCATACAACACTATCTTGACATAAAGAATATATTAAGGTTTACCTTACCTTAGTCAAAATATCACATTTTTATTAAATAACTTCACCATTCCATAGGGAAAATTCAACAAAAACTAGTAAATACTACACAAAAAACATAAGTAGAACAATACTTGTATATTTCATCACTCATAACATCTCAATCCAAAAACATAAAAACATTTATTACTTCAACCTTAATCCATTAACAATTCTACCTCATCCTATTACAAAATACTTATTTCCCTTCACATTTCATTTGTAGTCTCATCATCATCAATAATGAAACCATTACTTGCACCACCATGTTGATTCTCTTTTGGAACATTCCTCTTGGGAAATTGGGTTGGATAATGACCATTTTTTCTCTTAAAACATAGTAAAAAACTAAATTACCATAAATGATTTTGGAAAACATGGATTCTTCTTTATTCCGAAGTGTAATGTATTTATCCCATAAATCTAAAAAAAATTAAACTTCATTAGTGATAGTATAAGACACCTATCAATAAGTCCTTAACTAGTTCCAATGTAATCAATACTATCCAATTTACTTATTCATATCCCACATATCTGTATCCATACAACACAATCTTTACATAAATAATATATTAAGGTTTACCTTCCCTTAGTCAAAATATCACATTTTTATTAAATAACTTCACCATTCCATAGGGAACATTTAACAAAAACTAGTAAATACTACGCAAAAAACATAAGTATAACAATACTTGTATATTTCATCACTCATAACATCTCAATCCAAAAACATAAAAACATTTATTACTTAATCCTTAATCCATTAACAATTATACCTCATCCTATTATAAAATACTTATTTCCCATCACATTTCATTTGTAGCCTCATCATCATCAATAATGAAACCATTAATTGCACCACCATGTTGATTCTATTTTGGAACATTCCTCTTGGGAAATTGGGTTGGATAATGACTATTTAGTCCACACTTAAAACAATTAACCTTTGATGATGACTTAGGGAGGCCAATATTATCATCCATTTTTTAACCAAACTATTCATTTTCCCTTGGAATCACTTGTTTGGGTTCATATTTTCCATAGTCAAAATATCTTTTGTTTCTATAAGACATTCACATAGGTGATTCTTTCCACATTATTGATAATAAGGAAACTGAATCTTTTTTCCTCCATGGTCTCCATTACCCAAAATCACAGTCAACTCATTCATTCTCTTCCTTGGTGAGTCTTAGAGTTGGTTAGGTTAAAATTTTTATACATGTTCCATGAAAACTGATGAGGCATGATCATGAAATCTTTCACTCTAGTGATCATCCCACTTGAATGATCATTAAAAAATTTTCCATCCCATTCAACATTAATCCAATTCCTTATGGTTCCCACTATTTACTAAAACTAGAAGCATAGTGTGGCCATTACTTGTCATAGTATAAAACCACATAGTTATGAAAATAATTACTTCTTGGATGTCAAAATCGAGATACCTTCAAAAATCTATGAAACCTTAGTTTTATCATAGGTTATTCATAGCTAACTTATACTTAAATCCTTCATGGTTATTCATGAAGAGTTTATGAACTCCCAAATAATGTCCCTTCGGAGTGTCAAACCTGGTGTGCATCAACGCCCATTTTCAAGTATTGTATTACCTCGAGTAAAGACTGGAACATCTTTTCAGAGTTTTTATCCCTAGGTACATCTCTTTGAGAGCCACATCCACTTGTAGTATCCATATAGTGATGTATTTCTTGGAAACCACTCACTCTATCCTTTAACAAAAATTCTAGGAAATTTTTTTAAATGTTAACTCATCATTATACTTACCTTTATACATGTCCTTAGGATTCTTACTAAAGTTTACTTATCCTAGTTTCAAAATCATAATAATAAATTTTCTATAATACCACCTATAGTGACCCTATATTTTCAAAACATTAACATTACATAACTTATTTGGAATACTTTAACATTATAAAAATAGATTCCCAAAGACCTTACTTGGAATAATTCATTTGGAAACATGGAAACATAAACAATGGAATATATGTGAGCCACATCATCTCTCACTAGGTTCTTATTGACTACCACCCTTCTTAGACATATCAATCATAGTACATATAATCATAACCCGGGGAAAGGAAACATAAAAGGGGTGAGGTAAAATGTTAATTAAAGGTAAACAAAGAAGAAATGTAAGCATAAACATGAATTTAAGAGTATGGGAATGTGATCATTGAAATATAATATCATGACCTGCATATAAAATTTCATAAATGAAATAATGGCACAAAGAATGGTAGTTCATAAGACATGAATCGTATGAAATAAAGAGCATAATACATGAAATAATCAAATAATAATAAGACATGGACTTATAGAAAACACATAAGTACATAATGATTTCCCCATTATCCAAGGAATCACTTCTAAGACCATGTTATTAGTATGGTTTTACACCCCATACCATCATAGTAGTCATGGTTCACTCCCATGGAAATCATAGTGGCATGATTTTGACTCCTCATACAATATTAGTAGTCATAGTTCACTCACATGGCCATCATAGTAGTCAAGGTTCACTCCCAATACCATCTTAGTTTATCTCATGAGATGTAAATCTTTACCCAATGCATTGGATGGAGATATAGGTTACAACCCTCACATTATGAAATCATACATACATGTTCTACAGGATCATAAATAGACATATCATAACCCCTGAAATGAAATTGAAGTCATAAAAATGTTAACATATCACAACCTATGGTAAAATTAATGGTTTCCTACTCATTTCATCAAAATAATTACTCATGAAAGAGTAATAGATTTCATATATATATAACCCATGATGGACAAATGGGTTTCATAAAGACCATGAAATTATTCATGACCCATTCATATAAAGGATATTAATGGAACATTTACATTGGTAATAGTAACATAAATAGATGTCAACCTAGAAAATAGTTTTGAACTATCTTTTAAAAACATTACTTGAGGAAAATATCCTTTCTTGTTCGAAAAATTATTTTTAATACATAATACCATTTGAAAATATTTTTATTATAAAATCCTTTTAATACATATAAGGAAGGCATGAAATGATTTTGATAACATTTTTCCCAAAAAAATTATAAATTAAGCTTCAAAACATTTTAAAAACCTTTTTCTTCAAAAACACTTTGAAAACTTATAAAAAGATATTGAAAATGATTTTAAAATACTTATACTTGAAAACATATAAAATAAGATTGAAAACATTTTGAAAACCATTTTTCTTGAAAACTTATAAAAAATGATTGAAAACATTTTTAAACCCATTTTTATTGAAAATATATTTTAAGAAAATCATAAAGATTAACCTTTTAAAAATGCAAATGGAGCTTCGCATAAATTAATGTGGGTAAATCCGTACAAGTCTTATGAGGTGAAAAGATATTTCCTTTTGCATGGTAAAAAAAGTTAGAAAAGTTACATGTTGAGAAAGAGACAATAATATTACTTTAAAGAGATTGGTAAAAGGAAAAAAATTGTAAAATTGTCTTTTAGATATTATAATCTAATGGTGTCATATTCTTGGAAAACCTTTTTTAGAGAAACTAGATTTACGACTGAAAAGAGGGTAAAGTTAGGCTTTCTTAAAACACTTTCATAACAATCTTATGTACCATAGAGTAGAAAATGGTACCCATACATGAATATAGCATGAATAAACAGAGGATAATAAAATTCATTAATATATTGAGATATTTGTAATAATATTTCATGAAATTAGGCATAAACATAAAAAATCTCGAAAAAAATGATGAGATTTTCTCAATAAACTCTTATAACTTAGTAACATGGGATCACACTCTCTATGTAAGAACAGAAATTACATGAAGCATAAGATATAATTGAAACAAGTATATTCCTGATATAACATGTAAAATATTAGTATATACACCTCAAAAAAATAATTTAAATTCATAACAAAACATGAGTCACAAATAAGGAAAATTGAGACAAAATTATTTTACCGATTTTTCAAATTTTGAAAGTTAAACCCCATGAATGAAGGACAAAAAAATGAAAATTTGAATATAAATAAATTTAAGTATAATATAAATATAATATAATAATGGTAAGTATGTAGAACACATAAAATTAAATAGTGGTGAACATAATATGTATCTCATAGAAATGAAATGTGAGATGAAATCCCCTTACCTTGTGTCTTCAGTCTCGTCATACTCCTTAAAAACACCTGTATAATAAATATAAATTTATTATAAATATTTTAATGAACAATATTATTAAATATTATATCATTTATGGTTTTATTATGACCTTATATTACCCCCTATTTAACGTTCATATGTTAAGGTTTCACTTCATTTAATATTCCCTTTGTTCTTCACTGGCGTCTTGATTTGTTATATCATTTGATATTATACTTATATCATTATTCAAGAATGTAAATAATGATCTAAATATCATTTATATCCATTATATGTATGTTATATTAATATATATAATAAAAAAGTAAAAATGGAATACATCGTTCATGGAGACGGTAAGCCGTATGTACGCATGAATGTTGTTTCCATTTTTTGTTGTCGTATCGAACGATAGTATGTAAATGAAATATGGATATATGTATATATATATATATTTTAGTATCATTATTATATTTTATATATAATATAATCACATTAATTTAATCTTTAATACATTTTATGTGGTGTGTGAAAGAATCACATCGCTTTGCGGGGGCGGTAGTCCATACTTCCTCAAACGAGATTATCGTATTAACACCAAATGGAAAGTAAACAGATTCTTGTTATAAAAGGAATAATGAAAATTAAATAAATAATAAATAAAATATATAGATATATAAATATATTTTCTATTATAATGGCCACCATGATTGGTGGTAATTTAGAAATGAACAATCATCATTTCATGAGTTAATAGTTCGTCAAACACAGAAACAATATGTTTAATAACCATTAGACGGAGGTGTTTGTAAGATTAAGTTGAAATATTCTAATAAAAACATCTTAATATGATTATGATACTGGTTTTTTAGACAATAATGGAATAAATATAGTAGAGGGTGGAATAAGTTAAATAAAGGAAAGGAGCTTGAGAAAAGATGTTACCTCTAAATCAGGTAACTCCTTTTAGTTTATACCAAAGGGATTCCTTGAAATGCTTTATTCCATAATGAGTGATTAAATATCTAAGGTATTATTTTTTGGATTCTATTTGGTCAGATAATTCACAAAATTAAAAGGTTTTAGAGGTGTTAAGAAGGGGTAGAGGTGGTGACCTTTTATAGTGGAGGAGTGGCACTCTTGTAAATATTTGAAGAGAAACTTTCACCCATGTTTTTCATATTGATAGTGGATCCAATAATGAATAAAGGTTTAGAATATTTATTATAGGGTTAAAATATTTAAATAAAAGTTTTATTTAGGTAAATACTATTGAAAAGTTTCTAGGTCATATTGGGTCTTAATTTTAAGGTTTAGTACTTTATTAACACAATTTTTCTCTTAACTAATGTAATTAATTTTAATTAATTTCACTAATATTTTTGGTAAAAAAAATTTGAACTTATTATAGATTATAAATTACACTTATTAGAAATATTGAATACATTTTTTTAAATTCTAATAACATAATTGGAAGAAATTAATTTAAAATTAATCTGGTTGTCAGGACGACACTGTAGGTTTTTAAAGTAAAAAAATCAAAACTTTGCTATGTCATTATATCCAATTTGAATATAAAATTTTTTCAAATGGAATAAATTGGATTAATTGGTAAAAATATTATCTAAATAAAGTATTAAACCATTTAAAAGATTAATTTAAACTTATAAATAAATTATACAAAAAAGAAATTTTGAAATAAAATCCAGTATTTTTGACTATTCATTAAAAGATAAAGCCTTTCATAAAAATTCCAAAATTTTACCTTACCTAATTTTTTTTGTTTTTAATCCAAATATGAAGTCTATTTTGAAATATTAAACCTATGAAATTTCCAAAAATTACATTTAAAATGGGCTCTCCATTAAAAGGTTGTAAAAAATTCTTTAATAAAAATATAGGGTTTTAAAGCATAAAATTGGGTTTGTTCTTATCTTATATGTATCGAATCTATTGAGTAAATATCAAAAAAAAATTATTGAATTAATAAAATATTTATTATATTTATATCAATTATCAATTTTAATTAAATTAATTTACAAGGTTAAAATATCTTAGTGACCATAAATATATTTTCCATTCAATCAGGTTTCATATTCATTTATAATTAATTTGTTACCTATAAATTAATCTTTTATTTTCTATAAACCATTTATTTTAATAATTTATTCATTAATATTAATATCTATAAAAATAATTTCAATGTTATATTTCATTATAATAATATATTTAATAATATATTATAGTTAGGTAACACTTGGTATTGTGTGTTACGCAAGCCATCGAGGAAGGTCAATCTTGCATGTAATGTATATTATCCTTATTGTTGAATGAAATGTATTCCAATTTGGTATTTGGTGTAATGTAAGTAATGTTGGATCTATGTTATAGTAATGTTTGACTTAGTGAAAATCTATTTTTGGTGTTGCATTAAATGAATAATATCATAAGATTAAATTAATTTGAAAAACAATCACTGAAATCTCAGGGTTTTACACTGAATTTTCTACCTGCTATTATTTTTAATAAATAAGTATTTTTATATTTAAAGAAAAAAATTCTAATATTTGAGAATAATTTTGATAAAATAAATATCATTTTTTTAATCACCACGCTAAAATTAGTTTAGGGTGACTATATGATAATTTTATAAAATAATTTATTTTTTCACAAATAGTAAAAATATGATTTTGGTTTTTTAGTATGATTAATGACTTCATAATTACGTGATAATGATGTAAAAATTAATTGACCACAATACATGACATAAAATATTTTATTCTATTAATATCAAGTATTTTAATATATTTTAGTCAATTTAAAAACATGTATTTTACTTTATAATGTTTAAAATGGAATCTTTAACTTTAAAAGTATTATTTTGTGGAAACTTTACTTTTCCATTACAAAATAAGTAATATAATATTCTCATAAACTCTTGAAGATTAAAATAGCATAACATATTATCCAAGTGTCCAATAACATAGGAATATACCATATTCAATCTTGCGGTTTTTCATTTTCCACCACCTAGATTTCCAAGGCCTATACATGGAAATTAATAAACAAATCCTTTATTTTTACTATAAATACCCCCACTATTTATCCATTTTTCAACTAAAAAAATCCTACACAAATATTAAATATTTTTACCTCCCAATGTTTCCTCCCAAGGTGTCTACAATCCCAAAGGTCCGTATCCTCAATTTTTAGAAACAACTCTTCAAGGTAAGGGAAATATCATTCCTTTATCTTCATTTTTAGAACATCTTTTTATATATGTCCTGTGAATGATATGGTCACCATATATTATTTAATTTTTATTCATTAACTTATTACTAAATTATTTTTTATCAATTTTATACCTATATCCCCTCCCTTTTTACCCTTTTCAAAAACCACATTTTATACTCGTTATGCTACCGATTTTCCTTCTCAAAATTTATCTATTCTCCTCAAGAAATTCCCATCATATATTATTCTCATGAATACTCAATCCTCATTACTTTAAAAGGGTATTCAACTAAATTTAAAAATTATTTAATTGATTCTAGGATTCACAAACAATAAAACTATATTCGTTTTTGGGGGGTTTAAAATGATATAATATTCTTACTTTTAAGAACTTTTGAAACATAATAATTTTGATATAAAACTAATTTATTTTATTATACATTGGTTATTTATGATATGTTTGATTATGATCTACATGGATTACATAAACTTAATATATATTAATGGTGCACCTTAATAGTTCTCTAATTAATTGGGTAAATAATTTAATCTCAATAGATGACATGTTTTACGATACCTTGGTGAATAACCATGGTAATATTTATGACACCTCAGTAACAAACCTTGGTGACGTGGTTGTGAATTTATTATTTAAATATTATATTCACATTTACATGTTATGATTCATGTTATTTTTATTATGATATGACTCTTTCTCATACATAATCATTATGAATCATGTTTTTACTGATATTCCTCAAGATCAAGAGTAACTTTTTTCCCTTGTTTTCCCTTACTGGGCCTTATACTCACCCTTTCCTTTGATGTATTCCCCAGGTTATGAGATTCAGCAAAATTACTTAGGTTTAACCAATGAATAATTATTTCACGTTTTTTTGAATAATGTTTTATTTTCCACGTATTATGTACCTTTTTCTAATAAATTAAACTTTAAAAGATCATTTGTTCATACAATGTAATGAATAGTTATAGAATAAAAAAGAGGGAAGTTATAGTTTGTATCAAATTATAATTTACTTATTTGTGGATACTTGGATTTGAAAACATTTCGAAGGACTCTGGAGAAAATTTTAAATATAGGAAAACATCCTGCTATTTTGTTGAAGTATTATGTTAGTGATTTCTGAACAATTAAGTCCCTATCTGAATATGAACAAGTGGATGTGGATCTGGACGCGATATATCTAGGGGTGAAACCCAAAAAAACTACTTTTATCTAGACTCAAACAATAACTAGTGCATGATAATGATCTAATTTTCACTTCCAATTAGACACTCTGGGGAGATATGTTTTGTTAGTAACAATTTTTTTAAGAATTACTTTGAAGGATATACATAAAATTTAATTGTTGTTAAAGAATAAAATATTTAATAATGATATTTTAGGATATAAAAATCCTATAGAATGAAAATATTAATAAATGAAACACCTTTCTTCGTAAGGTTTTTTTATTTTTAGAAAATTGCGTGAAATAGAGGGAACCGCATAAATGTTGAGTGCAACAGACCATGCACTGATGGAACTCCAATGGAAGTCGGACTGGAAAACATCATGAGAATGATGAATTAAAAAACATGAGTTATGATTATTAAATTAAAAAAAATCTAGGATATTGGATTAACCTCTAAAGTAATAACATTTTATTGAGTCCAATATGAATCAATTACCACCTTTTTAAAATTTATATACCGAACCAATAATTTATGAACAATGGATAATCTCTCTCTAATACAAAATAGTGCTTTAATAGCTCTAGAAATGTCCTTCATCAGTGCTAGAAAATTACTGACTACATGAGAAATGTTAAAAGCCCTAGACTTTTATCAACACTTATAAAAATGATGATAAATGTATTTTATCATCTCTTTTAGAAGAACTTATAAATGTCTCTTCACTAGTTCTTTTAAAAGAACTGATAAAGTTCTATGATGAAATATGTTGTTACAGCACACTGTAGCACCAGAAACACAGAAGATATAAAAAAACAAGTCTCAATACATAATTTAAATGAAATTAAATTTACAACATAATTTCTAGAAAAAAACACTATATTGTAGACATTTCAAACATTGGTTTATACAATTACATAAATTAAAATTATTACCTAAATTCAAAAACAATACTGACTATCAATGTTTCCATTATTTCCACTAAATTTCTTTGTCGAACTGGCATTACTGAATGGTTAGTTTCGAACAAACCACCACAACATGAAAAAAAATAAACCACCTATATGAGAAAAAAATTATTATGAGTAATACTATAAATAAATAAATTAAACATAAAGATGAAATAATGTTTTAATTATATGGAAAATGATTTTATTATAAGAATATAAATATTACGTCTGTGATTGAGTAGTGAAGGGAACATGAAGTAGAGTAATAAATGTCGACATTATAGGAATGAATGGTTTTGTGGGAGAAGAAGTCTATGGAAGTTTTGGTACAAAAGAATAATTAAATGTGGACAAATCAACCGAGCTCGAACAAAATAATTCACTTATATAAGAAATAAAATATTATGTAAGTAATACTAAAAATAAATAAATTAAACATATATATGAAATAATACATTAATTCTATGGACAATGATTTTTTTTTCCAAAACACCATGATTACCTATGTAATTGAACAGAGGCAGCGTTGTTGATCTTCTTACATGGGTAGTGGAGGTAACTTGAATGAAAGTGATAAATTCACCACTAAATGGGTAAAAAGGTTTCAAGGGAGAATTATCATGAAAGTTTTATATATCACCCTAACTCGAACAAAATAATCCAACTATATAAGAAAAAATTATTATTATGCGAGTAACAATAAAAAGAAATAAATTAAACATAAATATAAAACAATAAATTAATTAAATGGACAATGATTTTAGTATGAAAACATCAATATTACCTATTCAATTGAGCAGGGACAACATCGTTTATTTTTTTACAAAGACTTGACATAAGAACATAAATCTTCAAAAAAATCTACAAGGAATAATGAAAATTAAATCAATGTTATATTATATAATTTTTTAGTAAAATAGTGACAGTATATCATAACATTACCTTTGCATCAATCCAATGGGTTTCCTTCATTACAGTTTTTTCTTCTGAGGGATTAGTAACATCATTAGGTGTAGAAGACATTGTTTACATGACTAGTCAATAATATAATTTAGATTATGTTAATGTTGTAGAGAACATATAATATTATGAGGGAAAAATAATATATTAAAAAATAATTTTACCTTCTGGTTGAACTCCCATTATTTTTTTAATGGTTTCAAGAATTTGGTTCCTCTTTCAAGAATTGAAATCTCCTCTCGGTGGTCTCCTCTAATGTAAAATACATTGTCTACATTGGTACCCACATGAACTGATTGTAATGTCCCAATGAAAGGGTCATCCTCGATTGAATTTTCATCAGACCCAACATTTGTTTTAGTCTCTAGTAGTAAAATCAACTAATTATTGTTTTATGGATCATATACATAAAATACTTGCAATTATTGGGATTCTATTATGAACAACTCACCTTTTCCCCCTTAAAAACTGAAATTCACCTTCACAAAGCCCATTTCATCAACTTTCACTCCATTGATATTGTCAACCCATTTGAAATAGAAAATAGACACTTGAAATGTTGTATAGTCAAACTTTTTTTTCAATTCTATAATGCCAAAATATGATATATTGGCATAAATTGGATTTCTATCCTTGGAACCAAGTATGTGCATCGCTGCAGCCACAAGCATAAAACTATTTTTTCACTTCCTAAAAAAGTCACCATGTTCTTCTATATAGAATATATTACCATTTATTACAAAGCATGTGTAAGATATAACATTTTCATTTGGTCCTTTGGTTATACATTGAAGTTGTTTTGCAATTGAATTTAGTTTTTCAAATAACACCTTATAAATTTGATCTCTAAACCATCCTATAAATTGTTTATTATGTGTTTTTGATATCCATCCTTCAACCCATGATGGATACAAATCTTTAAGAATTTATTTGTGGGATTCAATGAATGGATCAACATCTTCACTATTAATTAATATGTAAATATGTGCCTGCTCACACTCTGTCAATGTAATTGTAACAACATCTCTTCTACAAATCCCTTTGACCAAAATTTGTTCATTGTGACGAGACTTTGGGAGACCGATACTTTCAACATCTGATTGGTATTCGGTATAGAATTCAATATCTTCTTCAACAATATATCATTATACAATACAACCTTCTATCCAACTTTGATTCTTGACATACCCTTTCAAAATCATCATATACCATTCAATGGGGTACAACCATCTCATGTTTATAGGAGCACATAGTTGAACCTCTCTAAACAAGTGAACCATCATGTAGACAATTATATCAAAGAATTATAGTGGTAAGAACATCTCTAATTCACATAATTGACTATAATCTCTTTATTCGTGATGGGACACTTCACCGAGTCTTCAAATTTAATACATGTGGGTTTTAAAAATAATTCGAGTATTGTTAATTTATGTAGTACATTTTGAGGAAGAATGAAACAAAAATAAATAGACATTAAATATTTCATCAAAAAAACGACAGTGGTCTAATTTTAGTCCTTGTAACATCAATTTAGTCATTGACACAAAATTATCGATATTTGATGAATACCCATGTAGAACATTTACAATAGTAAGTAAAATAAAAAATTGAAATTTTTTCTATCTGGATAAGGTGTATACTACTGGAAAAAGAAAAATATTCATTTTACCCTTCACTGATGCCAAATCTTCTCTTACCCCCATTACAATCAAGTCCAACCTAGCTGTGATTCCCTCTTTCGTTTTACAAGGAACATTTAGTAATTTGTCAATAACACTATAAAACACATTTTTTTCTACATTCATGACTTCAATAAAATGTATGATATACAAACAATTATAATACACTAATTCAAAGAAATTTGATCTTATCTTCTAACCTGATTTGGTAAGGTTTTTTGAAAATCGTTTACAAAAAATAGTTTCAATCTTTTTTAATTTTTTGTACATTTTATCTCCCATTGTTGGAGATGTTTTTGTACCTTTTTCGATATTCCCATAAAATTTTGTTTTCCAGGTTCGGTATTTATGTCATCGAGTTAAAATTTTCTAATTTCCTAAAAACACAATCCTCAAGGAATGTTTCAACCAAACTTAGTTTCTATTTTTTCACAAATGGGACACCCCAACATTCCATTAATGTTATAACCTAATAAATTTATATAAGTGGGGAAGTCATTTATCATTCCATACAACATATCCCTTAATGTGAAATATTCACTTCTATGATAATCATACATTGTACCACATGTATCCCACATTAATTTCAGATCATTTATCAATGGAGATAAATAGATATCAATATCATTACTAGGTTTCTTTTGTCGGGATATAGGAATATAAAACATAATTTATTTTCACTTCACGCATAACCATGGTGGAAGATTATAATTTACCAACATGATGGTCTATGTAATATGAGTACTACCAGATATACCAAAAGTATTTATTCCATTTTTATATAACGCATGATGAAATTTTTCTGGTTCATCTCCAAATTTTGGAAACTTGTAATCAATTTTCTTCCACTGAGGATAATCTGCTGGATGATGTAGGTTCTCATATTTAATTCTTATATCTTCATATGATGTTAATTTTTTTGTGGTTTCCTATCATCCATATAGTCTTACAAATCATGCAATGATAGGAAATTACCATACATATTCTGAATGACTTGATTCATTTTTTTTATATCAATTTATGCTGCACATAGGGCATTTTATGAATGATTCATGGTCCTTGCGAAACAGTATGAAATCATTTGGAAAAACATGTATTTTTTAGAGATAATTCCCATTGAAAAAGACATTCATTTAGCATCATATTTTTGGAATGGTTGATCATTTTCTTCTGGCAGCATATCTTTCAGAAGAGTAAGTAGTTCTGTAAAGCTGGTGTCACTCCATCCACTAACATCTCTCAAATTATAGAACTTCAATACATTTGAAAACGTTTTTTATATAGTAAAATAGGTATATAATGGTTTCTTGGAACATCTATTTAACTAATCAAACAAATTTGGACAATCATGAAGGTTATATTCAATTACCCTTATCCTTTCCTCCATATAATCTCCATAATATTTTACAAAGGTATTCATATCAAATGGTTTATAAATTGTAGTATCATATGAATTGATTTCGACATTTAGTTTTCCCCATGTTTAGTCCAACATTTATAGATTTGATATATTCCGTGACAAATCAAATGTTCTTCCAACTCTTCCAGACTATTTTTTCTTCAATAACAACAATGTAATCATGGAAAAAGGATTTTAGAAGGTTCTTATTCATGATCTATTGCATATTTGATGAACTATTTACCTCCATCTTCATATTTATTTGTCAAACAATTAGCGTGCATCAATTTTTTATTCATATCCAACATATTGGGTTCATAAAGGATCAATTTTATTCATTATATAAATAAATATACATAATATAATCATTATCAAAAGTGAAAGTTATAGACAATTCTAATTAGGGAAATATGGATCATTTCTACTAGAATATTTGAGCGGAATGATATTCCTAGTCCAACAATAAAGGGTTCTAGATTTTAAAAAATATTGGGTGATAAAGGTAGATAATAAATTTTAGTATCACTAAACTTTATAGGTGTAAAATATAAGATAGATAGTGTAATGAACCTAGGCCGAATTAACCAAAAAATGCCAGGTCAGATCATCTTATGACCTCTAACACACCTCAAAGTCACTAAAGGATAGATTAAACATTGGTTGAAAAAAAAACAATAAATGGGAGGTGGTCCCCAACAAATAGAAAAATTTATTACCACAAGTTGAAAAAAAATCTTGCATGGCCCCTAGGGTCAATGGACATGAAGACCCAAAATCATCACTACCCGATATAAGCATACCTGTTAGAAAAACAACTATGGAGATAAATGATTCAATATATGTATATAGACACCCATACATGTCATGAAAGTATAAAAACTCACTTATAGACTGTTAGAATGATCAAATACATAAAAACTGATATTCAAACATAACGTGAACTATAAAGTCACCATAACCTGAGTGGAAAGGGTTGTTGCTTAGCATCCAAGAGACCCAGGTTAAAAATTGGGTGGAGGCGATTTCTAGGGTAATGTATAAGCACTATAGTAGGTACAGTTCAGTACTGTAGCATCCAAAACTATTCACCTGATTTGGGCCTTCTGGCCACCGGTTTTGGCCTACGGGTCTCAAGGGCCTTCTGGCCATCAATGGCCTTCAGGCCATAGGGCCTTTGGGCCATTGAGACCATGGAGTATCCCAATTCACACAGAGTTGGCCCCTAAAAAGGATCATAGCAATAAGAATAGCTGTCACCAAAATTAGAGCTAACTGGATTGGAAGAATGAGAGGGTATGTTAACCACCATCGGGACCAAGCACCATGCAACATTTTACAGGGCAATGCTAGCCGATCAGTAATGCAAGGTGGGGAGGTAGGTGATCAATGATGCAGAAGCTGGGGAGGGGAATTTCTAGTGGGTTGGTCCTACGGGTCATGTATTGGGCATGGTATGCCTATGGGCCTTCAGGTCATGTATTGCAAGTCGTGTCAGGCCTTGTAGCATGGGCATACAGGTCATGTATGGGTTCCCCTACAACCCTTAAAAGGGGGATTATCCATAATAAAATTAAAAAAAGAAGGCCTTAAGGCCATTTGGAAAAGGTTTGATGTGATTAAACCTCATGTACTTAACTGGGGATGATCCCTTTGAATATGATTCATAAGAAAACAAAGGACCATAGTGAATTATAATAGGAACTAGATCCTATGATAAATATAACCAATAGAGGAACACACATCACTCCAGTAACTTGGTTTCCGAAAAATACCATCTGAAGTTGCATGTCCATTGAGGTTTCCCTAAAAGGTGTCAGCCTATATATAATCATTAGAGAACCACCAATGTGAATCAAATCGGTAGTCAATAAACAATAATATACATGAAAATTTTCCCCCCATGCTCATCTCGGGAGGTAAGGGTGGGGAGGGGTTTGGGGCATGATTGTGGGGTCATGTCCATGGGCCAGCGATTTACCTATATTTTCGTTATCGCATTGTGTGTCCCTTTTGAAATTATACCCAATTTTTAAAAAAGAATTTAAATGAAAATTTCAACACATTTATATACAAATATGGAAACAATATTTATTAAGAAGATATAAAACATAATATTAAAACAATAATGAATAAATCAAAGGTTCAGTGTTTGATATAAACAAACAAATATATCATAGATCAGTAGTCAATACAAACAACGGACCAAAAATTGTTCCCTAAACAGCGGATCAAAAACAAATTTTAAGCAATGGATCATAAAAAAATCATTGAATAAGAAATTAAAAAAGAAACAAAAAAGAAAAATAAGAAAATAGGAAGGCCAACATCATTAGGTTGAAGAAATATGAGACCCTCTTTGGAAACCCTAACTCCAATCAAACATCGAATGTCAGATAAGATGTTGGAGTAACTAGAGGCAGTCAAGTTGTGTGATTCAACCTTTCATTCACTGAGGAGGAGGGCCACCAGTGGGTGGCTTCTGCGAAAATCTTCTATATCACGATGGGTTCTCAAATGGTTGGGGTTTTTAAAATATTCTGGGACACTTTTCTCAGTCCTTATTACTTAGGGACTGATAAAATGTCTCTTTATCAGTCCTAAAGTAATAACTCTAATAAATATTAATTTTATTAGCTCTTTTTTAGCACTGATAAATCATATCTTTATCAGTGCTTATTACTGAAGCGCTACTAAATGATTTATAATTATAATTATAAATAAATCTTTTTAAATAATTATATCTACATAATACATATATATATATAATGTATATATATTCCTTTTAAAATATATTTATTATAATTTTATAATTATTTATTTATAATTATAGAAAAAAATTTAAAAAATAATATTTATATTATTATATATATTTATACATATATATTTAATAAATATATATAAATATGTATATAAATATATTAAATATATTCATTATTTATGTAGATTTATTATAAATTTAATAATTATTTAAATATATATATTTATTTATAATTCTATATATAATTTTAAAAAAAAATATTTCTTTATAATTATAAATGTATAGATGTATAAATATAATAAATATACATTTATAAATATTTTTTTTATAAATATTTTTTTATAAATATTTCTTTAAGGTTATTAATGAATATCTAATTTTAAGTGCATGCATATATGTTAAAAATTATTGAAATTGAACAAATTATGAATAATCACACTATAGAGACCCAATCTTGACATACATTGACATTACATTACTTTTACGAAATACTTAATACATAACAAAAACAAACACACAAGAACCATAATAGTTTAGTGTCTTTGGAAACTCAGAAAAATAATATTCTAATCTTGGTGAACGATCTTCACCATCTCCCATAAATATCTTCCTCTTTTTTTTTATTACCTAAAACCATTTTTTATATCCTGGGAAAAAGATAACATAAAAAGGGTGAGCTCAAATGCTCAGTAAGGGTAAACATAGAGAACATAAAACAATCCATAAACATTTGAATGCATAAACTTGAACATAAAATCTAAACATCACAATCTTGAGAAAAGACATAAATCTCGGAAGTATGTAAGGCATATATCATAAAGGAACATCAATCATGATAAAATAGCATGGGAATAAAACATGTAATTGTGGAAAACCATTAACCACATGATATGATTTCCATAGTAGCCAAGGCATTGCTACCAAGACCATCTTAGTGTACGAAGTCCCTTTCTGAATCGAGTTCACTCCCCGTTCCTGTCCTGTAACACTGAACTAGATTAACTTTCCATTCCAGCCATGTATATCTCATGAGATATAAATCGTTACACAATCAATTGGAGGGAGATATAGGTCCCACCCATCTCATATTCAAATCATTCTTACTTGTGACATAAAATAAACATAAATCATTCATCATAACACAAAGAATAAAATGGGTTTCATAAACATCATCCCATCATAAAGTAATCCTTATAAAACAAATGATATCATTTCATCATTAGAAGAATAAAACCATGTAAATAATATATACATTATACTTGAAACATAAACATGCTAAATAGTGTCATCTTAGATGGAAAATAGTTTTGATAGAACTCTTGAAATGAATTATTGAGGAAAATATCCTTTCTCCTTAAAAATAATTTTCTTTTTACAAAATTCCACACAATTTAAAAAGAAAATGATTTTATTGAAAATAACCATGAAAACTTGTAGAGTAATATTCTTTAAAATTAGTTGATAATAAACCGTAAAAATCTATTCATGTCATATAAGTTAAAAAACATTCTCCTCATACTTTTGTCGGAAAAGTCAAAAAGATCCTCGTATGGTAAACAAAAGAAATATTTCCTTCCATAACATGTGGTAAAAGTAAAAAATGGGTAAAAAGGTAATTAAACATACATGAAAACGTTTTTAGAAAACATGGACATGGATAATAATAATAACACCAATAAATACTTACGTATAAGAAATCATAGATAAAAATGAGATTTGCAAAATTGTCCCTTACCTTACTTCGTATGTATCTGAAAATCCATTATAATGATTAAAATAATGTCATTGACTTATTTAAAAATCATATTAATTGTTATGATATCATATATGGTTCACTTATGACTTTATATAACCCATTCATTAGTAAATTCTATGTTAAAGCGGCGTTTTGGGTAAAATCATTTTATTTATTGTACGTGTTTCGACTTTTTGTTCATGACGTTATTATTACTTATATATTGTTTTACTTACATCTCTAATTTAAATCATTATTTATATATAATATATATTCAATATATATATATATATAATAGATAGATAAATGAAATGAAATACACCGTTCATGGAGACGGTAGGTCGTACGTACGCATGAACGTTGTTTTCCTTTCCTTATTGACATGAATTGAAGTAAGTAAATGACACACACAAACATATATATATATATATATACAGTAGATTTATCATGTCATATATTTCATTATTATTCATTATATGTACTTTATAATCATTCTTGAATGGTTAACATGGAGAATGAATCTTATCGCGTCGTGGAGGCGGTAATCCGTACGTTCGCACGAGCGATGATATCGTTCCTATAATTATTGAATTTAATTGTAGTGGATGATATAATATCTAATAATCATTATGATGTTATGATAACTATATATAGTTATTCTTTACACCATTATACCCATCCAAGTAAGGTGGTGGTGGAAAAATAGATTACACCACGACGTAGAGACGGTATTCCATACATACGCACGCGGGGTGATTTCGTTTTCAATAGGATGGATAGAAGGTGAAATGAGGTTGTTTCATATTTATAGTAACATATAATTATATTAGGGATACTGATGTTATTACTTTATAATGAAACAACTAAAGAATAATAATTTGACAAGAAAGAATCTTGAAAGAATTGGTAGAAGAGATTACCTCTTCTTCGATGCACCTCTTTTAAGCTTCCTCTTAAGGCAATAGAGATGGTATTTTGAGGAGACAAAAACCTCTAAAATGTTTATAGGGAAGTTGAAAAGGGAAATGGCCAGGGGTTGTCCAAGCATGAAGGATCAAAATTGTGTAAAAAGTAGAGGGAGGAGGAGCCCTTTTATAAGGGAGGAGAGGGGTACCTTAGGAAAAATTAAAAATATTATTTTATAATAAAGTCATATTCGGTTTATAATAGCTCAAAATTTATTTATTTCAAAGCTAAAGTGGGTATAGGTCTAAATAATCTCAAAAAATAGGTTTTAGACAAGTTTAGGTTACTATTTTAACCTTATCATTTAGATTTAACTCTAAGTTAATTAATTTAACTTTTACCATGTCTTGTTGTTTTCTTACACTATATGGTAAATAAAGTTACTATAACCAGTCAAACGAACCCCAAGTGGTTCATTATTAATATATATAACCTTATCTAAGTCATTTTTCTGAAACTTTGATTTTTAGGAATAGGATATCAATTAATAATATAATATTTGTTTTAAAAACTATTTTATGTCAATTTTGACACTATTTGGTAATTGATTTTTGTGGAAATCATAACAGCATGATTAGTTCTAAAAATGTTAATTTAATAAATAATAACAAGTCATATTAACGTAGAAAATTATTGTAATTCCTAAAAAGTCTCAAATTACATTTATTTGGGTATTTATAACATCAATTATGTTAATATTTTATTAAAACTTGTAGAGGAAGCTTCTTAAAAATTAGGCGATATGAAACCGTAAAAATCCGTTCATGCCGTATAAGTTAAAAAAAAAATCTCCTTGTACTTTTGTCGGAAAAGTCAAAAAGTTCCTCATATGGTAAATAAAAGAAATATCTCCTTCCATAACATGTGGTAAAAGTCAAAAATGGGTAAAAAGGACATTAAACATACATGAAAACATTTTTACAAAACATGGACATGTATGATAATAATAACCCCAGTAAATACTTACATATAAGAAATCTCAGATAAAAATGAGATTTGAAAAAATATCCCTTACCTTAGGTCTGAAATACTTTGTACGTATCTGAACCTCCTATATAATGATTTAAATAATTCCATTGACTTAATACAGAATCATATTCATTGTTATGATATCAAATATGGTTCACTTATGACTTTATAGTACCCGTTCTTTAGTAAATTCTTTGTTAAAGCAGCGTTTTGGGTAAAATCATTTTATTTATCATACGTGTTTGGACTTTTTGTTATTAATATTATTATTACATATATCATGTTTTCCTTACTTACAGAATGTAAATCATGATTTATAGATCATATATATTCAGTATAAGTATATATATAATAGATAGATAAATGAAATGAAATACACCGTTCATGGAGACTCTAGGACGTATGTACGCATGAACGTTGTTTTCCTTTCCTTATTTACTTGAATTGAAGTAAGTAGATGACACACATATATATATATATACATAAATCCAGAAGCTTAATCATGTCATATATTTCATTATTATTCATTATATTTATTTATAATCATTTTTTAATGGTTAACATTGAGAATGAATCTCATCGCGTCGTGGAGACGGTAATCCGTACGTATGTACGAGCGATGATATCGTTCCCATAATTATAGAATTGAACTGTATTAGATGATATAATATCTCAGAATCCAAATATGATGTTATAATAACTATATATAGTTATTATTTACACCATTATACCCATCCAAGTAAGGTGGTGGTGGAAAAACATGTTACACCATGGTGTGGAGACGGTATTCTGTACGTACGCACGCGCTGTAATTTTGTTTTCTGTAGGATGGATAGAAGGTGAAATGGGTTTGTTTCATATTTATAATAAAATATCAGTATATTATTGATACTTATGTTATTAATTTATAATGAAACAAATAAAGAAGAAGAATTTGAATAAGTGTGAATCTTGAAAGAATCGGTAGAAGAGATTACCTCTTCTTCGACGCACCTCTTTTAAGCTTCCTCTTAAGGCACTAGAGTTGGTCTTCTTAGAAGACAAGAACCTATATAATGTTTATAGGGAAGTTTATAATAGAAATGGGCAGGGGTTGGCCGAGCTTGAAGGCTCAAATTTGTGTAAAGAGAAGAGGGAGGAGGTTCCCTTTTATAAGGTTAGAGAGGGGCACCTTAGAAAAAACTTAACATATTATTTTATAATAAAGTCATATTAGGTTTATAATAGCTCCAAATTAATTTATTTCGAATATAAAGTGGGTATGGTTCGAAATCATCTCAAAAAATAGTTTTTAGACAATTTTAGGTTACGATTTTAACCTTATCATTTAGATTTAACTTTAAGTTAAATAATTTACCCTTTACCGTGTCTTCTTGTTTTTTACACTATATGGTTAA
Source organism: Viscum album (assembly GCA_963277665.1). NCBI lineage: Eukaryota > Viridiplantae > Streptophyta > Magnoliopsida > Santalales > Viscaceae > Viscum > Viscum album. The sequence goes on from OY728131.1 coordinate 1,711,718,830, forward strand.
TAAACATACTATAACAAGACAAATGAACCTCAAGTGGTTCATTATTAATATATATAACCTTATCTAAGTCTTTTTTCCAAACCTTTGATTTTTAAGAATAGAATATCAATTAATAATATAATATTTGTTTTAAAAACTATTTTATGTCAATTTTGACACTATTTGGTAATTGATTTTTGTGAAAAATCATAACATCATTATTAGTTCTAAAAATTGTAATTAATTCAATAATAACATATCATATTAACCTATAAAATTATTATAACTCATAAAAAGTCTCAAATTACATTTATTTGGGTATTTATAACATCAATTATGTAAATATTTCATTAATAAGGTAATTATTGCATCATCATTATGTCATAAATAAATTAAATTATATAATTTATAAAAACTATAAATAAAATACCATTATGTAGTAAATATTTTTTTATTTATAATTAATATTTATAGTTGAATTTATCTTATGTATAACCCTATATTAAAAATGTTTTAGTTATTAAACTTTGATTCTAACTCTTTTAACTCTTCTTTGAATTAAATAATAATAAATGTCCTACTCTAATCCAAGTGGACATAAATGATAATATTATATTAATATGGTTTTTTTGGTCTAATTATACTTATCCAATAGAATTATGGCATGTGTTAGGGTAATAATAATATCATTTTTACCATTAATTACCCTATTTACTTTTAACCATGGTAAATAAAAGTAAAAGGTTAATATTCACAAAAAATTATTTGTATCTTATTGAACCAAATTATACCCCTTGATATTAAAAATTTCTCTCGGATTTTAGAAATTCCACACACAAAAGTGGTAAAATTAATATTTATGTAATTTGGCAAATGCTCCTAGGAGGTGGGTAAAAGACGGTAAAAATTCAATTAAATTATTATATATATATAACTATTATAAAATGGCTCCAATGAATTAATTTGAACTTATATATTTATTATGTATCTATTCTTACCTAAAATAAATTTAAATAAAATAAATTATTATTTAAATAAAAAGTCGGTTTCAACCAATAACTCAGTGTTTTTCACTATTCATCAAAAATTGAAAGTTTTCAGAAAAATACAAACAATTATCCCTAGGCTAATTTCGATATTCCGAATCCAAAAATGAAAACCATTTTGAAAAATAAAATTTATAAAATTTCCAAAAGTGGGTATTACTATTCATAACGGCTAGTTTATATAATATTTTAATACATATCGTTGTTTAGTGAAACTCGGTATTGCGTACAAGACACGCTATCATGGAAGATCAGGATTGCGTGTAAAGCAAGCCAAGTCAGGGTTGCATGTAGTGGAAGATTCCTTTTTTCTTTGTGTATAATATAATCCAACCATATTTCATTTATACATTGAATATATATATATATATATACATACACACTCAATGTTGCGTAGAATAACTTCTATCAAACGATCTTGAAATTTTGTGTAACACGATCCAAGAATAGTGTTGTGTATACTGTTAGCTAATACGGTGTTGCGTATAGCGCAAGATAATCTTTGTGTAGCGTACAACACAAGTCATTAAATAAATTAAAAAGAATACTTCTCATAAAATCTCAGGGTGTTACATTCTACCCCCCTTAAAATGAATTTCGCCCTCGAAATTCGTCGGGGTTATAAATAATTTACTACTTGAAAGCTTCTTTTATAAAAACCCACATCGTAAAAAGGAATACTAAAACATAATTTTATAAACTAATGTATGAAACGTAATGGCTACCCAAATTAACTTATCATTGGGTTTCCACATAGAAGAACATAGGTGAAAATATGGATATAGAAGAGAAATCTAACCACTAAGTTCTGATGGAGAGTGGTAGAGATCATGGCTATGAAAAATCCAATAATCCAATAGCCATAAATTTGTGGTGATCTAAGGTACCTTCTGATTCATCAGATATGAGATTACTAGGACAACATTTTTCGTTTTCAAGATCATTTCGTTAACATTGATGAATTTTAAATAAGGAGAAATTCTTACTTGATTTCAGTGTAATATCATCGTTGGTCATTCCATGAACAATATCCACTCCATCTTTATTTAAATAAATGAAGTTGAATTTGTCATTCATGAAGTGTTAGCAGATCATGCGGTAGAATGATAAGTCATCCCATCTGTTTCTATCAAAAAAAGGTTAGCATATGTTTTTAAATATACATAAGTCCATCTATGGTGAGATTAATCGTATTTGATTCCAAAAATGGACTTATAATTCATATATCAAACCTCTTATTAAAATAAAACTAGTTTCTACTAACCAGGGACTTCATGTAGGCCAGTGGTAGGTAATACAGGCCTGTCACACTTTAGTTGTGGGTTCTATTCTCGCAACCTTGCCTGACACAACGCATTGTCGTCTGTCCTACAGGTTGTCCCTTTTTCTAAAACTACATTATCATAACATTTCAGAAATAATATGGAAAAATAAGTTCTACCGTAAAATAATACTATCTCATCTACAACATAATCCATTCGAATATTTAGGCTTATCCAAAATACAACTGTCCAATCCTATAGTATAAAAAAAACGTTTACTTGAAAGGTCACAAAACAAGCACATGAATACCATCATTTATCCCCCATATATCATCAGATATATGTTTTTGGTCACATTCCAAACAGGTGAATACCTTAATCACGTATTACCATAGAACTTTAGTTAAAACATGAGTGTTGTCAAAAGTTAACTCTTTCCACATACCAAAATCCCAAAATTTCTATATACTCAAACCATGATATCACTTTGTCCTTATATCAGTCATGAGATCATGAATACTATCAAACATTTAATTTTATCCTTATCCCTTCATTATGTTCATATCATCCTCTTTCCAAAAATATTTCAATCACTTTTCATGGTTACCGATACCATACAATTATTAAAAACCAATACATAGATATTCCAAAATTCCACAATGCTATAAATGTGATTCTATGATACTATTTTGAAATCCCATTACATAAACTCTTAATCATTCCACAACATCATTGTCATAACCAGCATCACAAATAGTGATCGCATGTGACTTACCTTTGTCCTTTTCCTTAAGAGGTTGCTCACGTCAATCATTATTAACCCTTGGATTAGGGCATTGATTAGTTTAATTCCACATTTCCTTTCACTTGAAGTATTGAAGTTTTAGTGGAGCATTATCTATAGTCTTTTCTCTATTTATGTCATTTGAAACCTTTTTACCATTATTTCGGCACTCATCAGCTCAATGACCTTCTTTTCCACACTTAAAAAACATTTTTAGTACCTTTTAGACAATCTCTCCCATGCTTCTTTCCACACATTGAGCATAAAAAAACATTAAACTTCTTTTCACCATTGTTATGAGATTTTTCCTTCAACTCCATCTTTCGTTTCTTGTCAAAACCATGAGATGGATATATAACACCAACATCCAATTATACCTTGATATCACAACACACAATTTCTTCATAGCTACTGAAGTCTCTTATAGCTAATTACCTTTGAAGACTTGGTTTTATGCCACTATAAAATCGATCAACTTTACTTTCAGGTTGGATGATAAAGCCAGATGCATACCTGGAAAGCCTTGTAAAATTCTCTTCATATATACCAATAGATTCATCATCCTATTTATTAAGATCAAGGAACTCCTTTTCTATCTTTGTTCGAAGAATACGAGGTACGTACTTATTGAAAAATATGTTCTTGAACTCATTCCATTCCATGGATTCAATTTCATCTTGGGGTCTTGTATTTTTAATTAGAGTCCACTACTGGTCTGCTTCATCTTCTAAACTGTAAACAACTAAAATTAATTTTTCATGTTCTGAACAGTGAAGTATGGAAAATATCTATTCATTGGTACTAATCTATTGTTCACCAAAAAGTGGATCAGAAGACCCATTTAAAGAAGGTGGACGTTGCCTCATACAGGACCCAATAGAATATTGTTCCTTTCTCTCCTCATTTGGAAGTCCAGAATGATTCATAGCTTCTATAAGTATTGAAATAGGATTTTTCACTCCATCTCCTATAACATTGGTTTGTTCAGTAGGACAATCATTGCATTGTATATTACATTGATCAACGCGGTTCTTTCAGGTTCCGGCCATTTTCTAAAACCCAAAAAGAACAGTGTGAGAAGAAAAAATCATGCTAGGAAAATTGCATAATAATGGGGGATTACATTCAATGTATAACATCATAGGTTTAATTATAATATCATTACTATAATTCTATGACTATAACCTATATGTATACTTATCCTTAGGGACATCCCTAGACATACCTTAGAAATATCTCTAGGGATTTCACTAAAGTTTTCACATCCTCTTTTCCAAAGGTTAACTAAACCTTTACTCGGATACCAATTGTAGAGACTCAATCATGACATACATGGAAATTACATTACTTTTTCGGAATAATTAATATATAAAAAAAACAAACACACAAGTACTGTAATAGTTTAGTGTCTTTGGAAACTTGGAAAAATAATCTTCTAATCATGGTGAAAGATCTTCAACATCTCCCATAAAGATCTTCCCCTTTTGTTTTCTTTCCTAAAACCTTTCTTTATATCCTGGGGAAAATAAAAAATAAAAAGGGTGAGCTCAAATGCTCAGTAAGGGTAAACATAGAGAACAAAAAACAATCCATAAACATTTGAATGCAAAAACATGAACATAACATCTAAACATCAAAATATTGAGCAAAGACATAAATCATGGAAGTACATAAGGAATATATCATCAAGTAACATCAATCGTGATAAAATAGCATGGGAATAAAACATTTAATTCTATAAAACCATTAAGTATATGATATTATTTCCATAGTATCCAAGGCATTGCTGCCAATACCATCTTAATGGACAAAGTCCCTTTCTGAATCGAGTTCAGTCCTCGTTCCAGTCCGGTAACACTGAACCGGATTAACTTACCATTCCAGCAATGTCTATATCATGAGATATAAATCTTTACCCAATGAATTGGAGTGAGATATAGGTCTCGCCCATCTCATATTGAAATCATTCTTACTTATTCCACAAAATAAACATAAATCATTCTTCATAACCCAAAGAATAAAATGGGTTTCATAAACATCATCCCATCATAATGTAATCCATATAAAACAAATGGATATGATTTCATCATTAGAATAATCAAACCATGTAAATAATATAGACATTATACTTGAAACATAAACATGCTAAATAATGTCATCTTATATGGAAAATAGTTTTGATAAAACACTTGAAATTAATTCTTGAGGAAAATATACTTTCTCCTTAAAAATCATTTTCTTTTCACAAAATGCCACAAAATTTAAAAAGAAAATAATTTTATTGAAAATAACCATGAAAACATGTAGAGGAAGCTTCTTGAAAATTAGGCGATATGAAACCATAAAAATCTGTTCATGTCGTATAAGTTAAAAACATTCTCCTCATACTTTTGTCGAAAAAGTCAAAAAGTTCCTCATATGGTAAACAAAAGAAATATTTCCTTCCGTAACATGTGGTAAAAGTCAAAAATGGGTAAAAAGGACATTAAAAATACATGAAAACATTTTAAGAAAACATGGACATGGATGATAATAATAACCCCAGTAAATACTTACATATAAGCAATCTCAGATAAAAATGAGATTTGCAAAAATATCCCTTACCTTAGGTCTGATATGCTTCGTACGTATCTGAACCTCTTGTATAATGATTTAAATAATGTAATTGACTTATTATATAATAATATTCATTGTTATGATATCAAATATGGTTCACTTATGACTTTATATTACTCGTTTGTTAGTAAATTCTTTGTTAAAGCAGCGTTTTGGGAAAAATCGTTTTATTTATCGTACGTGTTTGGACTTTTTGTTCTTAAAATTATTATTAGATATATCATGTTTTCCTTACTTACAGAATGTAAATAATTATTTATATATCATATATATTCAGTATATGTATATATATAATAGATAGATAAATGAAATGAAATACACCGTTCATGGAGACTGTAGGTCGTACATACACATGAATGTTGTTTTCCTTTCCTTATTGACTTGAATTGAAGTAAGTAGATGACACACACACACACACATATATATATATATATATTTATTTATATACATAAATCCAGAAGCTTTATAAATTCATATATTTCATTATTATTCATTATATATACTTTATAATCATTCTTGAATGGTTAACATGGATAATTAATCTCATCGCGTCGTGGAGACGGTAATCCGTACGTACGCACAAGCGATGATATCATTCCCATAATTATAGAATTTAACTAGATTGGATGATATAATACCTCAGAATCAGTATGATATTATAATAACTATATATAGTTATTATTTACACCATTATACCCATCCAAGTAAGGTGGTGGTGGAAAAACAGATTAAACCACGGTGTGGAAACAGTATTCTGTACGTACGCACGCGCGGTGATTTTGTTTTCTGTAGGATGGATAGAAGGTGAAATGGGGTTATATAATATTTATAATAAAATATAAGTATATTATTTATACTTCTGTTATTACTTTATAATGAAACAAATAAATAAGAAGAAGTTGAAGAAGAGTGAATCTTGAAAGAATCGGTAGAAGAGATTACCTCTTCTCGACGCACCTCTTTTAAGCTTCCTCTTAATGCACTAAGTTGGTATTTTGAGAAGAAAAGAACCTCTATAATGTTTATAGGGAAGTTGATAATGGAAATGGGTAGGGTTTGGCCGAGCATGAAGGCTCAAAATTGTGTAAAGAGAAGAGGGAGGAGGTTCCCTTTTATAAGGTTGGAGAGGGGCACCTTTGGAAAAACTTAACATATTATTTTATAATAAAGTCATATTCGGTTTATAATAGCTCCAAATTGATTTATTTCGAATATAAATTTGGTATGGTTCGAAATCCTCCCAAAAAAAGTGTTTTTCTACATTTTTAGGTTACGATTTTAACCTTATCATTTAGATTTAACTTTAAGTTAAATAATTTAACCTTTACTGTGTCTTCTTGTTTTCTTACACTGTATGGTTAATAAACATACTATAACAAGCCAAAAGAACCCCTAGTGGTTAATTATTAATATATATAACCTTATCTAAGTCATTTCTCCAATCTTTATATTTTTAAGAATAGAATATCAATTAATAATATAATATTTGTTTTAAAAACTATTTTATGTCAATTTTGACACTATTTGGTAATTGATTTTTGTGAAAATCATAACAGAATGATTAGTTCTAAAAATGTTAATTAAATCAATAATAACATATCATATTAACCTATGAATTTATTATAATTCATAAAAAGTCTCAAATTACATTAATTTTGGTATTTATAACATCAATTATGTTAATATTTCATTAATAAGGTAGTTACTGCATCATCATTGTGTCATAAATAAATTAAATTATTTATTCTCAAAAAATTATAAATAAAATACCATTATGTAGTAAATATTTTTATCTTTATAATTAATATTTATAGTCGAATTTATCTTATGTATAAACCTATATCAAAAATGTCTTAGTTATTAAACTTTGATTTTAGCTCTTTTAACTCTCCTTTGAATTCAATAATAATAAATTTCCTAATCTAATCCATGTGGATGTAAATGATAATATTATATTAATAAGTTTTTTTTTGGTCAAATTATACTTATCCAATTGAATTAGGACATGTTTCAGGATAATAATAATATCATTTTTACCCTTAATTACCCTATTTACTTTTAACCGTGGCAAATAAAAGTAAAAAGTTACTATTCACCAAAAATTATTTTTATCTTATTGAACCACATTTTAATCCTTGATATTAATAGTGTCTCACAGATTTTTGAATTTCCACTCACAGAAGAGGTAAAATTAAGATTTATGTAATTTTTTAAATGCTCCTAGGAGGTGTGTAAAAGATGGTAAAAATTCCATAAATTTTTTATATATCTAAAACTATTATAAAATGACTCCAATGAATTATGTTAAACTTATATAGTTATTATTTATACATTTTGGCCTAAAATAAAATTAAATAAAATAAATTATTATTTAAATAAAAATTCGGTTTTAACCAATAACTCAGTGTTTTTCACTATTCATCAAAAATTGAATGTTTTCAGAAAAATACCAAGAATTCACCCTAGGATGACTTCGATATTCCGAATCCAAAAATGAATTACATTTTGAAAAATAAAATTTATAAAATTTAAAAAAGTGGATATTACTATTCATAACGTCTAGTTTATAAAATATTTTAATAACATATCTTTGTTTAGTGAAACTCGGTATTGCGTACAACACACGCTATCGTGGAAGGTCTTGATTGCGTGTAAAGAAAGACAAGTCCGGTTTGCGTGTAGTGCGAGATTACTTTGTTGTTGTGTATAATAGAATCCAACCATATTTCATCTATACATTGAATATATATATATATTCAATTTTGCGTAGAATAACTTCTATCAAACGATCTTGAAATTTTGTGTAACACGATCCAAGAATAGTGTTTCGTATACTGCAAGCTAGTATGGTGTTGCATATAGCGCAAGATAATCTTGGTGTAGCGTAAAACACAAGTCATTAAATAAATTAAAAAGAATACTTCTCATAAAATCTTGGGGTGTTACACCCACTTTAACAGTATTGAAAAAATGGATATTCTTTTTGTGGGTGCATTTTAATATATAAAAATGCATTTATTATGTATTTGTGAAATCAATATTACACACCTTTGATCTATATTAAATTATAAAATCAAATGAAATTCAATTATATACTGAGTTCTATGTAATTAGTCAATATTATTAATTCATATTAATATTTATTCATAAACCAGTATTCAATTAATATATTACTATTTAATGTAAGTCACATAAAAAAATTTATATATAAATCATATTTATATACATTAATATATATCTATATATTTAATATATGCGATTTAATATCATTAATTATCATAATTGTTTAATTAATAAAATGTATAATATTTAATAATGTATAATCAATATATTCATTATTATTATTAATTATTTAATTATTATAATTTGTAATATATTTTATTAATAAACACATTTTATATTTATTATTTATTTCATTGTTTATTTTTATTTATTGGGACCATTATTAGCACTAAAAATGTGCAGATGAAAAAAATATTTATCAAAGCTAAAAAAAGTGTTGATAATGGGTACCCTTTATTAGTACTAAAAATAAATCACTGATATAGGATACCATTTAACAATGCTAAAAAGAAAGTTCTGTTAAAGGATCTCTTTATTAGTGCTGCTAAAAGGTTATATTTATTAGCTCTTTCTAAAGATTTGATATATATGTTATTTATTTGGGTTTTTTATAGCACTGATAAATATCTCCACTGTTAAAGTCTTGTTTTGTAGTAGTGTGTATAGAAAAATGTTTTCTATACTAGGTTGTACAAAATAAGATAAATTTACCATGGTTTTGTAACATATAGAGGGAGAATCTAATCAGTGGTGTACACTGATTAAAAACATAAAGACAAGAAGGGAGACTAAAGCTATAAAGTGGGAATATTTCAGGGGAACCTTTTTCAAAAAATATTTCTCATATTCAATATGAACAAAAATGGATATGGAATTACTAGATTTCAAGAAGAATAAAAATTAATCAGTGGGAAGATATAAGATGGACTTTATAATACTTTCTCATTACACCTCTACATTTTTTAGAAATCATAATGGAATGGTTAATATATTATTCAGTCGAATAAGACCACATTTACAGAAGAATCTATCCAATCGAGACTATGATTTGTTGGGAAATAGTTTGGATTTTTATGAAGGTTAAACAAGGATTTGGAGAGACCTAGTGGTCCCATATATTGAATAGATTAAATATAAAAATAGAGCTAAGCTTAGGGATGAACATTGATCATGGAAGAAGAGGAAATCAAGTGAAACATACCAGATGAGAAGAATGTGGGAAGAAGAATTAGGAGAAATTCTTTCACTAGAGTAGAAAATGTTACATTTGTTGAAGAGATGTCCATATAGATCAAACTATTTTAGTGAGGTGAAGCCTCAACTTCTCAACACCAATGACAAAGGTAAGATGGTGCAGACCCATCCTAAAGTCCATTTCTATAACTGTGGTCAACTTGGGAACTTTTCCAACCATTTTTCAAATCAAATAATAAATGAGGGGAATCACAATCAACCTCATCATAGTAAAAAAGAGAAAGATTATTCTTTTTCTATCAAAAATTATAAATTTGATGCTCCAGATGATGTGGTGGAAGGTACTCTCATTATTATCTCAATACTGGAAAACACTTATTAATTCTTTTTATCTTTATTCCAATATTTCCTCCATGTTTGCAAAGAATATTGAATAAATCCTCGAACTTCTAAAAGTAGAGTTATCAGTCCATACTCCATGAGAGATTATCCTAGCATCTATAGTATATAGAAACTCTAGTATTCACTTTTAGGAGAACATTCTCATAAAAAATCTAGTATTCATTCCCATGCTGGAATTAAAAACTATACTAGGGATGGACTGGATCTCAAAGTATAATGCTAATATCATCTATAGAAGAACGTAAATCTTAGTTATCTTGAATAGAAACCCAACAGTTATCATCAAAGGAGAGATATCGAAAACCAGAGCTTTGTCTAGAATCACCACTCATTGCCTTATTTATGGTGATGATTGGTGAACATGAAGAATGAAATGAAATTATAAAAATAGAAAATATCCACATCATTCATAAATACATTAAGGTATTTTCTGAGGATTGACAGGGACCTCCCACAAATATTGAGGTAGAGTTATCTATTGAAATCAATCCTAGATCCAAGATGATACCAAGACCCCATATAGAATGTAAAATATGGAGATGGAGGAATTAAATAAATAGCTTCAAGATATTTTTGGCAAGGGTTTTTTCTGAACAAGTGTGTGTCCTTAGGGATTACATGTTCTCCTAGTGAAGAAGAAGGACAAATCAATGTGGCTTTGTATTGATTATAGATAACTTAATAGGATAGCAGTGAAGAACAAATACCCTCTTCCAAGGTTTTGTAATTTATTTCACCTACTTCATGGGGTTTAATTATTCTCCAATATTGATCTTTGATATGGTTATCATCAATTGAGGGTGAAGAAAGAAGATATTTCAAAGTATTCCTTCCGATCAAGATATGGGCATTATGAATTTATTATTATTCCCTTAGGTTTGACTAATTCTCCTACAATATTTATGGATTTTATGAATGGATTCTTTAAGGACTATGCTGATAAAGTTTTTATAGTTTTTGTTGATGATATTATAATATATTCCAAATGTAACAAGGAGAATGTGGATTGTCTAAGGTTTATATAGAAAACTCTAAAGAAGGAGGGTCTATTTATAAAGCTTAGTAAATGTGAATTTTTGGTTAAATAAAGTTGATTTCTTGGAGCACATTGTAAGTATGAAAGGAACCTCAGTTGGCCCTATCAAGATACATGTTGTGGAGGAGTAGAATTGTAGTACCCCCAATTTCTGGTATGTAACCCCTTTCTTTAATATTTTCATGGTTTTAAAGTTAAGGTTGTTGAATGGGAGAGTCGGAAGAACTCAGAATTATGTTTTGAGGGAAAGGGGTAGTCACACGGTCGGTGCATGGTTTGTCTAACCGTGTGACCAAATCGTGCGCAGTGAGCCTTGGAGGAAGTGGCTTCTGCACGGTCGGCACACGGTTTGTCTAACCGTGTTGACAAACCGTGCATGAAGGATGGATGAGGCAGAACCTAATGCACGGTTAGTGCACGGTTTGTCACACTATGTCGACTAACAGTGCAGTCACTTAAAGTTAGATCCTAAAATGTTGGATCTAACTCATTTTGCATTTAATTGCCTTTTTTAAACCTCCTAAGAGGCCCTAACTTGGGATTACTCTCCCTTGAAGGTTGGAAGACTTCTCCCAAGCATTCCGGAGGTGATCTGAAGGCTTCTCTTGGATAATCGAAGCTAGATTCTTAAGGTATGTGATCGTTCTTGATCGGTTTCTTCGATCTACATATATCTACTTCTCCTTTTCTCTCATTTTCATAGATCTACACCCATTATGGGTAGATCTAAGGGTGTGGATGCCAAATATGAAAAGATTTGGTCTTTGTTTTGTTAGGAGAAGAGATCTAAGGAGGGTTTTTGGAGTTTTGACCTGGTGTTCTTGAGCGTTCTTCATTCGTGGTTTGGTTTCGCCTAATTTTTTGAGGTAGGTGGCTTCACTATTGATTCAACTTTCTTAGAACTTGAAGGCTTAGCTCAAATTGATTTATTTTCATGGTTTTGATTCTGAAATTGTGGTGAAAAACATGCTATAAATCTTCCTTAGTGATGATTTATGGGGTTTGATAAAATTGTGTAAATTGAAAGGATGGTTGTGAAAAGTGTTTTGGTTTCTTGATTTTAAAATATTGATTTTAAAATATGGTTTTTCAATATTTGGAAAATGGTTTGTGGGAAAAATGGGGTTTTAAAAAAAAGGGATATGCTTTGTTGAATGGTTTTGAGAACACTTGGTTCTGGGCATGGATTTTATGGGTTGTGGCGTGTGTTCATATTCATTGCGATGGATAAGGGAGAGAATTCCCCCCATCAATAGTTTGGGATGGATAAGGTCGTGAAGTACCCCTGTCATGGTAGTCCACTAAGTGACAGCTTAGTGGAAGGATAACTCACCACTCGTGAGTATAGGGAGGTCCAGGTTTCATGCATGGTTGGTTGTGTCGATTGGTGAAATGGAACGAATGTGCCAGATGGAAATGTGAATGGAATTGGAAACTTTGCTCGATTTATTTTCTTGAGAAAGATGGGTTTTGTTTGAAAATGGTTTTGACATGGAAATGGTTATATTGTGAACTGTTTTGGAATTTTTTTATATAAATTGTTTTATATAAATGTGATAACATGTTTTATCTTAGAGGAAAGTGTTGGGAAGTCATCAGGGAAAACCTACTGAGTTTCATTACTCACCCCCTACTTTGGCATGTTGGTTCTTTTTCAGATTTCATATACAAGGAAGTTGGAAAAGGTAAATTGTCACATGTTTAGAGCCCTGCTTCTTGACACTTGGGCCGGTTCGTGATGTTGGAGCTTGGAGCTTGTGGAGTATGGAGTTGGGTTGTTGTCCTGTAGTATTCGAGGTTTTCTTTCAACTGTTTAATCTGATATTTTAGTGTTGGTTTCCACTGTGGTACTCTTTGTTGGGTTTTTATGAATAAATGGTTGAGTTTTCTGTGTTCTTATCATGCATCATTTAGTTGTTTAGTCTGGTTATGGTTGTTGGTTTTGTGGAATGTTCAAAAAGGGTAAATCATCCCCCACTTGTTTGAAACCCTCGGGCATTTATTTCCAGCATTTGGCACCTTGGGGATGTCGCTTAAGGCTGAGTAATGACTCATTACACTCTCAATACAATGAGAATTGGCGTGTCATTACAAATGATATCAGCTTGTTTGGTCCTTTCCTAACAAGTAGTCATCGATTTTTTTGGTCTTGGAGTTTAAATTCCTTATTTTCTATATCTTGGGTGGTCATCTTAGACAGTAGTAGTATTGTTGAAGCTTGAAATGTATAGCATAAAAGAACTTATCTAACCTGTTTATGCTGAACTTCAAGTTACCATGGTGTTGGGTACATGAGTGTTTTGGATACACTTATAGAATGTTGTAAATCTCCTTGTCATGGGATTATCTAATGAGATGAGCATGACATGCATTATAGAGGAATGACTTCCCACTAGGATTGAATAAATAATTTTGAGAAATGGATTATGGTTTGATACAAAAGCGTGATTTCTGTAAATTTTAATCACGTTGTCAAATAAAAGATTTTGAAAATATAATGGTTGATGTATTTTGAAAATATATTTATTTTCAAAAGAAAGAAAAGATATTCTTTAGAAATGGTTGGAAATCAATGTTGCGATAGTAGTGTAATAGAGATTGAAATTCTAAGCCTTCAGTTGCTAGGAAGTGAGACTAACGGTGTGCGTTGTTTGTATAGAAAATGGCACCCATTAGGCGTCATAGAAACCAACCCGAAGAAGCTGTGGAGAATTTGGTTGCACCAAAACCACGTTTGAACCAAAATATGGTTTAGAGTATCGTTCATGCGTTCCAAGCTGTGGACACAGGGAATCAGAGGGATGAGTCAAGGAATGTAGACCATTCTATCTAGTTCTAGAAGTAGAATCCACCCATCTTTTTGGGTGATGTTGAACCTGAGAAGGCGAAGGTATGGTAAAGAGGGATGAATTGTATATTTGATTTCATCGGCACACCAGTAGAGCTAAAAGTAAATCTGGCGACGTATATGCTCGAGGATCTTGCACGTTAGTGGTGGGATTTAGCAGTGCAGTCTAAATTGGATGAAGGCCTTACATGGGAGGATTTTGATGATTTTTTTAACAAAAAATTCTATCCTCACACCTTCAAGATCCAGAAAATGACGAACTTCTTCATCTTGAAACAATAGAGCCTCTCTGTCACAGATTATGCGGCCATGTTCCTGAATTTAGTTCATTTTGCACCAGAGGTTGCGGCAAGTGCTTCTTTGAAAGCATGCATCTTCGAATTGGCGCTAAGGCGGGAGATTTGATCGAAGATTGCGGTGCTCTATATTATAGATTATACAGAGATGGTTAACAGAGCAACGGTTGCTAAACGTGAAATCTTAGGATCGATAGGAGAAAGCATTATAATACCCACGGGAGTGGGTGGGAACTTTAATGCTAGAAACAAGTGGAAGAGGGACACCTAATTCCAAGGTGGGAGTGCAAATGAGAACCAGACAGCGAGATCAGTCAACCTTCCTCCACGACCCCAGAGCAAAGCAGGTTCCTTTCAATGTGGTTCGACTGATCACATCAAATGAGAATGTACAACACCACTGAGATAATACCACAATTGCAAGAATATGGGGCATCTTCAGCGATATTGTCGCAGTGCCCCACGGTCAGGTGTTTGTGACACTTCTCAAGTGTCACAAGAATCTTATGCTTCGACAGGGCGAGGATAGCAAAATCAGCCTCGCCAGCAGAACAGAGCTAGTTATGGTGATTCCAGGAATACCATGACAACTTAGACAGGTCAATCTCAACAAAGAAATAAGGAGCACAGTGCAGTGATGAAAAAACTGTATTGAGCTAAGAAAATGATGGGTGATGATCAGGTTGGACCATCTACGGTGAGAGGTGTGGTTCTTTTTTAATTCTACCATCATGAAAGTGTTGTTTGATACTGGAGCATTGAATTCCTTTCTTGATTCTTGTATTGGTGATTTTCCAAAATTAAAACTCAAAATTATGCCTTATGTCTTGAAACTACAAACTCCTCTAGGTGAAAAAGAATGTCAAGCCTTCATGTGTAGAGCATGTGCTATAACTGTTGATGGAGCTGAGCTAAAATGGGATTTCTCTGTGCTGGAGATGGTTTTCTCTGATATAATCCTGGGTATGGATTGGTTGACAAGGTTTAAGGCTCACATCGACTGTTAGAGAAGAACAGTTCGTTTCACGACTGAGGACGACATAAACCATCTCTTCAGAGGAGAGAGGATAGTAAAGAAAGGCGCAAAGAGATTTTTGGAACCAATGGTGGGAAAAATTTATTACCAATTGGAATCATTGACTTACGAATCATTGGAAGAGATCTCGGAAAAACTTTTCCCAGTTTTGGTGGACCAATTTCCTGATGTTTTTCCTGAAAATTCAAAGGATTACCACCAGTAAGAGAAATGGAGTTTACAATTGATCTCATTCCGGGGACCATTTTTATCTCACTTCCATCTTATATGATGGAACCAATGGAGTTAAAGAATTGAAAGTGTAGTTAGAGTAGCTGGAAAGAAAGGGTTTCATTCGGCCAAGCGTGTTTCTATGGGAAGCACCAGTTTTGTTTATATAGAAAGTAGATGGAACTTTGAGGCTATGTGTGGATTATCGTAAACATAACCAGGTTACGATAAAGAATAAATATCCACTTCCATGCATTGATGAACTATTTTATCAATTGAGGGGAGCTCAGTGGTTCTCTAAAATTGACTTGCGGTCAGGATATCACCAGTTGGAAGTTCGGAAGGAGGATATTCCGAAGACATACTTCAGAAGCATATATGGGCACTACGAATACATAGTCATTCCTTTTGGTCTTACGAATTCACCAGTGGTCTTCATGTATTTGATGAATCGGATATTTCAGCCATATCTAGATTCTTTTGTTGTGGTGTTTGTGGATGACATATTGGTGTATTCAAGAACAAGGGATGAGCATGATCAACACTACGCGATAGTGTTATAAATCTTGAGGGACCATCAGTTTTATGCCAAATTATCAAAGTGCAATTTTTTGATATAAGAGGTATGTTTTCTGGGCCATGTCGTTTCTGAGAAAGGTGTTTTAGTGGATCCATAAAAGATAGAATTTGTTCTTTCCTTGCAACCTCCGAAGAATGTATTTGAAATACGGTGTTTTCGTGGTCTATCTGGTTATTACCGATGCTTTTTCTGTGACTTCTCACAACTAGCTTCTCCTATTACAGCATTGAAAAAGAAGAATAATTCATTTCAATGGACTGAGGGATGTCAGATATCTTTTCAAGAGTTGAAAGTTCACTTTACATCATCACCCATCTTTATTTTTCTGGAATCAAGACAGGGGTATGTGGTGTATTGTGATGCTCCAAAAATAGGGTTGGGTTATGTTTTCATGAAAGTTAAACATGTTGTTGCTTATGGTTCAAGGAAGTTGAGGGTGCATGAGAAGAATTACCCAACACATTATTTGGAGTCAGCTACAGTTGTCCATGCCTTGAAGACTGGGTTTCATTATCTCTTTGGTGAGAAGTTCACTGTGTTTACAGATCACAAAATCCTAAAACACATTTTCTCACAATGAGAATTGAATCTGAGGCAGAGGAGATGGATGGAGTACCTTCAAATGTTTGACTTTGACTTTATGTATACACTAGGTAAGGGAAATTTGGTGGCCGATGCATTAACCAGAAATTTGTATGCTCAGTTGGCGAAAGAAGCTTCAGATGAGTGGAAGTTGATGTCGGTCTTAGCCGAAAAGCATGTGGAATGTGAAAACTGAGGTGATGTTGCTGTTTTCTTTTCAGCTGCACTTGTTCCTGATTTGGTGGAGACAGTAAAGGAGGCACATGCATCCGATGTAGACTGTGGTGCAATGAGTTCAAAACTCAATGGTGGGGAGACCATTGAGGGATGGAAGATGGATGGGAGTTCAGTCTTGTGTTATAAAGATCGGATGGTTGTACCCATGGTTTGTCAAGAACAACTCCTTCATGCTTACCACCAATCGAGATGTTCTTTACATATGGGTACACATAAGATGAGTAAGGCACTAAAGACGCAGTTTTGGTGGAGCGACATGAAAAGGAAGGTGGCCGAATTCATCTCGCAATGCTTAACTAGTCAGCATATTAAAGAAGAGCATCAGAGACCAGCTGGTATCTTACATTCTTTACCTATCCCAGTGTGGAAATTGGAGCATATATAAATGTATTTTATTACAGGTATTCCAAGAACGGTCTAGAAACACGATGCCATTTGGTTGATAGTGGATCTTCTAACAAAGTTGGCCCATTTAATCACAATTCTTGAAACCCATATGGTGGAAGATCTTTCAAAAATCTATATCCGGGAAGTGGTAAAGAGACATAGTGTACTAGTGTCTATCATCTTAGATAGAAATCAAAGGTTCACATCCTGTTTCTAGAAATACATACAAAAAACCCATGGGACACAATTGACTATGAGTACGGCGTATCATCCTCAGACGGATGGGAAATCCGAGCGAACAATACAGATGTTGGAAGACATGTTGTGGGCTTATGTAATGGACTTTGGTGTCTCATTGGAGGAGAATATACCCTTATTGGAGATCCCATACAATAACAGCTATCAAGCCTCGATATGCATGGCTCCGTTTGAAGCATTGTATGGGCGTCCTTGTCGTTCTCCACTATGCTGGGTGGAAATTGGTGAAACAACACTAGTCGGGCCACGCATTGTCTAAGAAACAATAGAGAAGATTTAGTTGATTAGAAAGAGGATGGATATGGCTCAGAGTCATCATGAATCTTATGTGGATAATCGTTGAAGATTGTTGTCGTTTGCAGTGAGTGATCACGTGTTTTTGAGAATCTCTCCAAGGCATGGACAACATCGTTTTGGGAAGTAGGGAAAACTATATCCTTGATATTTAGGCCCTTTTGAGATACTGGAATGGGTTGGAGAGGTGGCGTATCGGTTGGCATTACCACCGTGGTTCAGTGCAGTGCATAATTTGTTCTATGTATCTTAGTTAAAGATGTATCAACCCGATCCTGACCATGTGATCATATAGGATCACATTGACCTAGAGATGGATGCTTCGTTGTTACATATCCCAATGTGGATTATGGATAGGCAAGATAAGGTCTTGTGTTGAAAAAGCATCGGCCTGGTGTGGGTTTTGTGGCAACATGGTCAGATTCAAGAAGAGACTTGGGAACATGAGAATTAAATGAAGGAGTAGTGGCCAGAACTCTTTCATTCAAGCTGTGGTTTACTACTTTCCGGAGATGGAAAGGGCAATGGTGGGGAGAATGTAGTACCCCCGGTTTCTGGTATGTAACCCCTTTATTGATGATTTTCATGGTTTTAAAGTTAAGGGTGTTGAATGGGAGATTCGGGAGAAATTGGAATGATGTTTTGAGGACAAGGGAAAGTTGCATGGTCGGCGCACGGTTTGTCTAACTGTGTGGCCAAACTGTGCATGAAGGATGGCCGAGGTAGAAGCTAACACACGGTTAGCGCACGATTTGTCAAACCTTGCGGACTAACTATGCGGTCACTTAAAGTTAGATCCTAAAATTGTGGATCTAACTCGTTTTGCCTTCAATTGCCTTGTTTAAACCTCCTAAGTGTCCCTTACATAGGATTACTCTCCCTTAAAGGTTGGAAGACTTCTCCCAAGTGTTCCGAAAGCGATCCGAAGGCTTCTCTTGGTGAATCGAAGCCGGATTCTTAAGGTATGTGATCGTTCTTGATCAGTTTCTTAGATCTACTTAAATATACTTCTTCTCTTCTCTGGTTTTCTTAGATCTATGCCCATTATGGGTAGATATAAGGGTGTGGATGCCAAATATGACATGATTTTGTCTTGGTTGTGTTAGGAGAAGAGATCTAAAGATGGTTTTTGGAGTTTTAACCTGGTTTTCTTGAGCGTTCTTCGTCAGTGGTTTGGTTTCGCCCAATTTGTTGATGTAGGTGGCTTCAATATTGATTCCTCTTTATTAGAACATGAAGGGTTAGTTCAAATTGATTTATTTTCTTGGTTTGGATTCTGAAATTTTGTTTCAAAACATGTTATAAATATTCTTTCATGATGATTTATGGGTTTTGATGAAATTGTGGAAATTGAAAGAATGGTTATGCAAAGTGTTTTGGATTCTTGATTTTAAAATAGTGATTTTAAAATATGGTTTTGCTGGATTTGGAAAATGGTTTTCAGGAAAAGGGGGTTTTCAATAAAAGGGGGAATGCTTTATTGAAAGCTTTTGAGCACACTTGGTTCTAGGCATGGATTGCATGGGTTGTGGTGTGTGTTCATATGTATTGGGATAGATAAGGGTGAGAAGTCCCCCCATCAATAGGTTGGGATGGATAAGATCATGAAGTACCACCGTCAAGGTAGTCCACTAAGTGACGGATTAGTGGAAGGATAACTCACAACTCATGATTATCGGGAGTTCCAGTTTGCATGCATGGTTGGTTGTGTGGAATGGTGAAATAGAACTAATGTGCCAGATGGAAATGTGAATGGAATTGGGAACATTGATCGATTGCTTTTCTTGAGAAAGATGGGTTTTGTTGGAAAATACTTTTGACATGGAACTTGTTATATTGTGAACTGTTTTGGAATTGTTTATATAAATTTTTTTATATAAATGTGCTAACATGTTTTATCTTAGATGCATGGGTTGGGAAGTCATCGGGGAAAACCTACTGAGTTTCATTACTCACCCCCTGCATTGGCATGTTGGTGCTTTTGCAGATGTCATATATCGGGATGTTGGCAAAGGTAAAGTGTCACATGTTTAGAGAACTACTTCGTGACACTTGGGCTGGTTTGTGATGTTGGAGCTTGGAGCTTGTGGGGCATGGAGTTGGGTAGTTGTCATGTAGTCTTTGAGTTTGTCTATCAGCTGTTTACTCTAATGTTTTAGTGTTGGTTTCCACTGTGGTACTCTTGGTTGGTTTTTGATGAATAAATGGTTGAGTTTTCTGAGTTCTTATCATGCATCATGTGGTTGTTTAGTCTGGTTATGGTTATTTGTTTTTTGGAATGTTCAAAAAGGGTAAATCATCCCCCACTTGTTTGAAACTCTCCGGAATTTATTGCCAGCCTTTGGCACCTTGGGGATGTCTCTTAAGGCAGAGTAATGACTCATTACACTCTCAAGCCAATGAGAATTGGTGGTTCATTACAGTAATCATCCTATAATATTATCTAAAGTTCATAGATTCCATGGTTTAGCAATATATTATAGGAGGTTTGTGAAAACATTTCATGAATTTATAATCCAATGACCAAGTTAACCTGTAAAGAGTCCAATTTCATCAAGAAAAATGAGTGTGAAGAATGTTTCAAAGAGAGGAATAATAGACTGGTTACTACACCCATGTTAACTCTACCCAACAATCAAAGAAGGATTAGTTATTTTTAGTGATGCATATTTGAAAGGTATTGGGTTCATCCTCATGAAAAATGAAAAATTGATATCTTATGAAACTCGATAGTTGAAGACTCGTGAGAAGAATTATCATATGCGTGACCTGGATCTAACTTCAGTTATTTTTTATCTAAAGATAAGGAGGCGCTATGTTTATGGGGATGAATGTTCTATATAAACATACCACCAAATTTGAATTCTATTTTCACAAAAAATGAATTCAACATGACATACAATAGATGGATTTAACTTATTAAATACTATGGTTATTTGATTCATTATCACCCTGTAATAGAAAACAACATTACTGATGCATTAAGTAGGAAAGAACCTATTGTTTTGGAAATAATGAGGATTCAAGGAGATCCTTCGATCAAAGACCTAGTAAAACTGAACATAGGAATCATATGGTAAGGGAAATCAACAACCATATCCCAAATTATTTCTCAACCAACATTACTTGAGAAGATCAAGGAAGCTCAAAGGGAATACCCTTTGTTACCAAAGAAGATAGAGGTTCTAAAAAATGGTATGTTTCATGCTATAAATATGGATCAATAAGGTGTACTAGAATTTCATACAAGGCTATGTGTTCTATGAATTCTATAAATAAAGAAGGAGATAATGGACAAATCTCATAGAACTAAATTCCCTATACATTTTAGAATCACTAAAATGTATAGAGACATTTGTGATCATTATTGGTTGGATAACATAAAAAGGGATATTACTGACTACACTATAAGGTTCTTGGTGTGTCAATAAGTGAAGGTAGAGTTACAACTTTATAAAGGGGTATTATAACCACTTCCCATACCAAAATGGATGTGGGAAAATATCTCTATGTACATTTTAACTAGTCTCCCAATATCAACCAAAGGAAACAATGTGATATGGTTTATAGTGAATCTTCTCACTAAGACTTCCCATTTCATCATTATTTGAAAATATTTCTCTATTGAAAAACATTCCAATATTTACAAAAAGGAATTTGTAATGTATCATGGGTTACTACTTTCTATCATTTATAATTGCGATCCAATGTTCACATTAAAATTATGGATAAGTCTTAAATATTATTTGAGTACCAAACTAAATTTCAATACAGCCTACCACCACAAAACTGATGGCTAATATGAATGGACTATACAGACACCTGAGGACATACTGAGAACTTTCTCAATGAAATTTTAAGGTGGATGGGATCAACACCTCCCATTATTTGAGTATAATAAAAAAAGTAGATTGCATTAGAGTATTAAAATGGTGCCCTATAAAGCTTAATATGGGAAGTGATATAGAACTCCAACATGTTAGGATGAAGCTGGTGAGGGAAATCTTCTTAGGAAATATATTCTACAAGAGATGTCAGAAAATATTCTTCTTATCCAAGAACTCATAAAGGATTCTAAGAGTTAGAAGTAGATATATTCTAATATCCATAAAAGGTACTTGGAGTTTGATATTAGTGATAGAGATTTCCTTAAAATATCATCATCTAAGAGATTCATGCATTTTTAGAAGAAAGGGAGTCTTATTCCTACGTACATTGGCCCATATGAAATCCTTGATTAGATAGAAGTAGTTGCCTATCAGACTTCACTTCCATAAAATCAAGATCAAGTTCATGGTGTATTCCATGTATCTCCCTTGATGAATTATATACCTATCCCTTAACATGTATTGAATCTAGAGTTCATCAAACTATAACATTGCCTCTCTTATGCGGAGTATCCAATGGATATCTTGGACCATAGAGACATGGTTCTATGCCAAAAGACTAACCACCTCATCAAAGTGTTATAGAGGAACCATAAAAATGAAGAAGAAATGTGGGAACTATAGGAGACAATGAGAAAGAAGTAACCACATATTTTCTCAATTGAGAGAATTATTTTGAATTTAGATGATGAAATTTCTTAACAGGGGAAGAATGTAATGACCAAGACTTTTTAAATGCTGTTTGTTTCCTGAGAAAATATGTATTATTTTATACTCATCCAAACTATATCATTTTATTAATTAAGTGTGTATAATTTGAAAAGTGACCATCAGGTTTCGACCATTACATGACCATTGGTAAATTATGACCATTGGTCAATGTGAACATTGGAAACTATACTCTTAATAATTATTTTGACATTATAATTATTGTTTATAAGTAGAAATGGAAAAGGATAATTAATTCAAAAAGGAGAAACGATATCATCAACTAGAAGATTCATGACGGATGAATCCTTTTTTAGATATTTGGAGGTAGGTAGAGTCACTAGGGCTCTCCTTTGACCAAGCCCATGTCAAGCTTCAAAAATTGAAGTTATAATGAAGTCATCTATGAGACAAGTTCAACGTAGTGGAAATTACCACTCGGGTGATGTTAGCTGATCTACCCCATGAATATACCACCATCGCACACCTTATCCATAGGTAATATGTGAGTGAAATATGGTGTTATGTGTTTAGTAATTAGTTAATTAATGTTTAATTCCATTATATAAATTAAATTGTTATTCCATGAATTCTGTTTTGAGAATATTTTCTCTTAATATAAATATATAAACAATTTGATGAATTTATTTGGAAAAAAACAATTGTACATTTCATATAGATATAAATTATTATAATAAAATGAGGTATTATTAATAATTTTTATTTTAATGATATATTATGATAAAACCTCTCTTTTTAAATATAAATGATATATTAATTGTATTTTTTCCAAGTGTCAGAAATTTTAATCTACATTTTCAACCTGCTATTATTTTTAATACATAAAGAAGTTTTATATTTAAAGGATAAAATTATAATATTTAGAGAATTATTCTGATAAAATAAATATCATTTTTTGAAATCATCACATCAAAATTAGGTTTGGGTGAATTAATGTTAATTTTCTATAATACATTATTTTTTCATGTATAGAAAAAATAAAGATTGAGTTTTCTGATATGTTTAATGATTTCATAATTATTTCATAATGATGTAATAGTTAATTGAGCACAATACACATCATAAAATATGTTTTCTTATTAATTTTAATTATTTAATAGTATTTTAATAAATTTAAAATACTATAATATACTTTCCAAAGTTTAAAATGGAAGATTTAACTTTAAAAATATTATTTTGTGGAAACATTAATTTTACTTTCTGAATTAAGTAATATAAAATTATGGTAAACTTTTTTTATATCAAAATAGAGTAAAATATGATCCAAGTGTCAAATTCCATAAAAAATACCATGGGAAAGCACATGGTTTTTCATTTTCCACAACCTAGGTTTCCAAGGCCAATACTTGGAAATTAAAAAACTAATCCTCCACTTTTTCTATAAATAACAACCCATTTACCCATTTAAATTCACTCAAAATATATCAACCATGAAGATATTGTAATTTACCTCCCAAGGACTCCTCACAAGGTGTCTTAAATCCCCAAAGGTCCCAATCATCAGGTTTTGGGAATAACATTTCAAGGTGTGAAAAATATCTTTCTTCTCTCCTCATTTTAAGAACCTCTTTTGGTTTATGTCTTGTGAATGTTTTGGTCACTATCTATTATTTCAATTTTTTTCATTCCCTTACATCATATAGTTTTTTATAAATGGGAGACCCGTGTATCCTATCTGTTTACCCTTTTCTAAAACCATGTTTTATACCCGTTATGCTACTGATTTTACCTCTCAAATTTTCTCTCTTCTCCTTCATAAATTCCATTTTATTTTTTCATGTAAATACCCAACCCTATTTTTTTTACAAATGGTGTTCAAATAAATAAAAATTTCCATCATTTGGGAGTTTAATATATTTATTATGATATTTTATGACCCCATGATTGTCCATCTATTTCGTTTTGGGAGAGATATAGGGTTTTAGGCTATTTATATGGGTTTCTAATTTGGAAATCTAGATCACATGGAATTTAGTTTATGAACATGGTCTATGTGTTCTTCCCATTTAAGGAATATGAATTTTTATAAGTACACTCTTTGTACTATGAGAACCATCCATGTACAGTTGCATGGCCATATAACCAAGAACCTTGCCATAAAGCATGTGTAGGGACACTTGGTTGTGTAGAGTACCAAGCTAGACCCTATGTGGTTACACGCAGTGTAGAAGTTCACGAACAGGATAAGACATATGTCCATACCATGTGAGGTACACAAGAAGGTAACCCATTTTGGGTACATGATATATATATTTTAAACACAAAGTGTACATGGGTTTCCCAAACCATGTCCAGCTGAAGTACATGCCCAGGTGGGGCATTAAGAGTACACGACATGTACACCGGTATACATGTCGTGTACTCCATCCATGATACATTTTTAGGGGTTTTCATGTTTTAAACACTATATTAAGATTTTTAAACGTGATTAGTCCATTTTTAGGGTTTCTCTATGTATATCAATATGGTACAACCCCTGGGATGAGTTAAGAACTCCTAAAAGGTTATATTGGGTGAGCGAGCTTGAGTGGAGATTCTATTACTTTAGTTAATGAATATGGTTGTCTTTTTTAAGCGATACATGAGATAAGACCATTATATGTGTCATAGGAAATTATTATTGGACTTTTAATTGGTTATCCAAGGTCCTCATTATATTTTTTTGGGATAGTCTTGAGTTTGTGGGACTAAGATAAGAGTTGATGAGATAGATTGGTTGGGTGTTCAATCCAACCTACAGTGAGAACATGATCGATATGGGACATGATCCATCTCCATTTTCCAGTGATTATGTATCTTTTTCATGAGGATTTATTCCCTAAGATATGTCCCCTTCTATCCTAGGAGGTTGTGATATTAGTTGTGACTAAGGATCCCATGTAGAATGCATCTATTTTTAAATCCTCCAAGGATCCGATGTAGGATTCCCCCTATTTATCTTTACAAGGATCCCATAATGGATTCCATTTTATTGTATGTTGACATAGAGTATCATAATAGTGATTCCTTCACTTGTGTGCGGACTGAATGATCCAAAGTAGGATGCATCTCATGTGTTTTAACATTAGGGACCCAGTGGGTAACCTGATGTTTAACTGACCCTTAGATACTGTGTTATGGTTTCAGATAGATATGGTAGTGGGTTTCACCTTAAAACCCATACCGGACATGTAATCCCAATAGGTTATTGTTGTAGTGGTGAGTTTAGGCATCCAATCACCCTCACTCTTATATTTATGAATTTACATGGTTACTATATATGCATATATATTTTCCATATTTTTTCTTGGTTTTATATGATGAGCCTGATATGATGAAATGTATGATAGGTATGCCCAAAGGTACTTCTTGGGATCCAGATTATGGGAATTCTCAATTGACTATTATCTAATTCAGTTGAAATTATGTACTAACATGGATTAATCTTGTGATCCTTTTTATTTTTTTATAAGATTTTAATTCCCAAATGTATAACCTATGATCCATATTTATAGTCTTCTTGATTGATTGTTACCTTATCGGGATACTCATATGTACTTCCTAGGATTCGACTTACGATCCTTACATGACAACAATTTTGGTCATGGAACACCTTATCATTGATTTGAGATACTATCTAGGATCGATTCCACTATCCTCAAGTGATTCTTAGGATTCTCCCTAAGGTCAGGTAGATGCACCATTACTAATCCTCATTGATTTTATGAGGGTCATCTCCTTAGGGACTATCCAATTACAAATATCCTAATTACCTATAAACAGACACCTAGGATTCATAAATAAGAATCTATTTACATGTATTGAGTGGTATGCCATCCAGCTCAGTTCTATATTTATATAATGTGCAATAATTGCTTGGAATCCTTCATTATAGTGATTAGAGGTTATTATGGGTGATTCTAGGGTAATGAAATGGTTCCCCCTATGGTTACATAGCTTACAAAGAGATATTTCTAATGTTGGTCAAAGAAATTATCATCGATTGGGATTACGGACCTAAGTATCGATATAATTATACATGTCTTAATTGGTATGAAATCTGGATCAATGCCTTTTTCATAGTATTTACATATGATTGGGATCATATACCCTATAATCTTCTATGGATTGAGTTTATTCATGATATTTATTTCCTTTATTTTTATTCTAATTTTTTCTTATCTAGTATAATCATATTACATGATCATTCACTTATGGCAGTAGTCTATAGATTAGCTATTGAGGTTTCCTACTGTGATTTCTTTCTCACCCACTGTAAGTGAACCTCATTGTGTGTGTGTGTAAACCCTATATATTATCTCATGTCGATCATCGATACATTATGGATAGGTTTTAGGCCTAGTGTTTCATGATCAAGTGATGATTCATATTTGGATTCATATGATTAGGTTAGAGAAACTAAACTATTTCATAGAGACCAAGTATTTTGTTTGTCTATTAGTTGGTAGTAAATACATGTACATTTATTTCAGTTTCTATTATGTGATCACATATATATGATCATCCTATTGATTTATTAGTTTCGTAGGTATGAAATGGTTTTTTTTGGGATTACTACATTTCATTTATTATTACATCCTTATTATATTTATTATTTCTACCCTCAAATTATCTATTACTTGGAAGATGATTGGTTATTTATTATGGATTTTTTTTGTTATATGAGGTATTATTCTCATCATATATACACTATAGTCACTTCCATCTAGTTAAGATACTTTGTAATATGAGGAGTCACACTTGAGGCCTTATGGAAAATTTACTTGGGGAATCAGTTTAGTGGCATCCATGTCTGGTCTTTACATCATGTCTCTTGACTGATGTTTTTTATTATCATTTTTTGATGATTTAAATATCATTCCTATAATAATATGTTTGGATAGACCTCTAGATAGAGTTTATGATGAATCATATCATGAAAAACCTCTAGTTGATCTAAACCTTGTTGGGGTTGTTGTGTGTGCAGTCCAATCACCTAGAACTATAGTAGAATTTATTCTTTTCTCATGATATAGTGGTTGTACCAAAAAAAAGATTGAAATGTTTATTCATAAAATTTTATTTGCCTCAAACCACTATCCTTAAAATGAAATAATATTCCTCATTAGATAGAGGATTGGTTGAATAATTTTGATCATCTCATTGATTTCTTAAATAGATCGGGTTTTTTTAAGGTGAAATGTGTTACTTCAAGTTTTAATGGCCTAATAGAAGGTGGTGGGACAAGATATTTTAGATAGGTAAAAATGTTTTCTTAAAGTGTAAATAATCATGGGATGTTTTATAGGTTATTTTTATTTGTATTCAATGGTGTTAGATAAATCAATGAAATTCCTTAGAATCTAGAAAGGTATTCAAACTATGACTTAGTATGACAATAGATTTTGTTGATATTGTTCACATATCACATGAGGTGGTGTAAAATTAGGAGATTAATTACTAGGGATTTTAGATGGGTCTCTGACTATATATTGTATCTTATGTTTTTATTTTAAATAAAACCTCGTATTTAAATGTTCTATATAGATCTTTGATGGTGTAACATTACTTATCTGATAATTTTTGGAATGATGGGAGTTCCTCCAACTCCTAATGGCAATCTTAGTGGTCACATTAAAGGAAATAGGAAGTATGATCGGACTCATGGTTGAAACTATAGTGGTTTTTCACTATACCATACCTCCACCAAATCATATATTGTATCCAAAAAATTCCCTATTACCTAATTTCAGTATAGTAAGGTTAGGAGCACAAAGCATATTTTTCTAGAGTATCTAAAGTACTATAACTATTATGAAATATTATGACATTTACATAGGTTTTTTCTTGTTTTTTCACTCTTCAGAGTGGAGTGGGATAGTCAGTTCCAAGAGCCTCTACGGAGTAGTCATATGCTATAAAGATAAAGTAGTTCTAGTTGAAAGAATCATAAAAAATCATCTTCACGCAACGCATGAGTATCTAGTGGAATATGATGTAGGTTCAAAGGTAGTGAGATGTATAGTTTCCATTTCATTATATTTAGTGACTACATTTTTTATAATGGTTCTTATCATTCCTCTATATCTATATGTATTGTTTAATTGTTAAATCTTCCTTTTGAACTCATGCCTTATGTTATATATAATGATACATCTCTCAGGATGAAGAGAGAATAGGGCCTTTTATCCTATTCTTGTACCTTTTCCTTTTCAAAAGTCATGTCTTATTTAACATTTTTTGTTTTTGAAATTAAATCTCTAGATTAAAATCTTAGGATAGATTAGATGATCACTCAAAAAGATTTTATCAACTGTTATCTTTGACTGGTTTCCTTTACTAGAACTGATATATTGAGTCATATTTTTTCAGGATAATGGGATATTATGTGAAGTTAATCCATTCCACCACTTTCGAAGTTGGGTAATATGTTATCATTATTTTCATTAGAATTGGAATAGAAACCATTAAATGGTGAACTTTCTATAATGTTCATTGAGTTGACTAACATTTTTCCATCTAAATTTTATAGTTTTTTATCGGTGAGGGAGGTAGAAATTTTCATAAACTTGGAACTAGGTAGCCACCATATTTCTATTCCCTCTTACCATATGGTACTAGTGGAACTGAAGGAGTTGAAAACTCAATTAGATGATATATTATCGAACAGATTTATCTGAAACAATATTTCACCTTGGGTTTTTTCAGTTCCTTTTTCTAAAAAAGATGATGGGAACCTTCACGTATTTTTTCAAAATCAAAACATAAATTGGTTAAAAATTGAAAATAAGATAATGTTTTATATTATTTATGGTTCTTTATCCAATAAACAGTGGATACCTATTTCTGAAAGATTGATCATTAGTCTGGTTATCACCATCTTTGGTCCAAGGAGTCTGATATTCCCAAAACTGTCTTCAAGAGAAAGTATGGCCATTATGAGTACCTTTATATTCTTTCTGGTCACACTAATCCTCATATATTATTCATGGAATTAATGAATGGTGTATTCCATTAGTACCTAGATTCATTTATGGTGGTATTTCTAAATGAAATATTGATTTAATCTAAGACCATGGAACACAATATATGTCATATTATATTAGTACTAGTTATCTTGGTAATTAATAAAACTTTATTATAAGGTTTAAAAATGCTTCTTATAGACATGGTTAATAATATTATTAGGGTGAATGGTTTCCAAACATGGTTTTTTAGTTAATATTGAGATGTTGAATGCTGTTATAACCTATGAGAAACCATGGAATGTCCTTGATATTCAAATATTCATAGGACTGGTAGGATATTATCGTCATTTTTTGAAGTATTTATATAATATTAATTCTATAATGATAACTCTTGTTCTAAAGTAAGTAATTTTTCTATGATATTTAAAATTATAGGATTCCTTTGATGAGTTAAAGAATTAGTTGAATTCAGCTCTCATTTTGACACTTGTATAATCTTTTTAGGGATATGTGTTTATTTATGATTCATCATATTCAGGTTTTTGATTAGTTATTATATAAGGTTATAATGTGGAAGCCTATGGTTCTCAATATCTTTAACCTCAGGAGAATAATTATCCAATGTTTTACCATCAATTCATAATTATGATGCATGATCTGAAGATTTGGTAGTGTTACCTTCTCAAAACAAATCTATCATATACTATGATCAGAAAATATTGATTTACATACTCCCTCAAATATATTTTAACCATTGGAAGATATGGTGGGTAGAGTACCTGAAGTATTTTTATTACTACATTTCCAAAACACCTAGTAATGGAAATGTCATTATTTATGATTTAATTAGGAAACTTTTATCTAATACCATGAAAAAATCATCTGAGGAGTGGAAGTTGATTGACCACTTTGTTGATATGCAATTGTGAGTCTAGGAGGATGATACTGAGATTAATTTTGTCAGTATTTAGTTGAAATATCCATTTCTTGATATGATTTGTTAGGAAAAACAACCTGATAATGAGTTTTGGGGAATTAGAGATTGATTATATGGTAGGTACACTATCAAAAAATGTTCTCTATCAATGGAGGGTGTCATACACTTCTGGAACATATTTTTCATTAATGTAACTTTGAGTAAAGTTGTGATGGGGGACTTCCATAATTCCCAAAGGAAAGTAAACCCTAGCACCACAAAGATGTTTTATGATTTGATTTGATGTTTCTAGTTACTATATATGAAATGAGGTATTACTGATTTTTTTTACCATTATTATAATTTCTAATAGATTAAGGTCGAGTATCAGAATCCTTCAGTTTTTCTTCATCCCTTCCAGTGCTGACTAGAAAGGGGGAGAAGATATCTATGGACATTTTGATTATATTTCCACGTACCTATCGAGGAAAGAATGTGATGTGGGTGGTGATAGAATGATTGAAAAAATAATATCACTTTATTACAAATCTTGAAAGTATCAAAGTTAAGGAATTGTGAAATATGTATGTCTCAAATATCATTTGATCACATGGAGTAATATCTATTATCATTTCTAATAGGGATCCCTAGTTTACTTATAATTTTTTGAGAGGTCTCTAAGAGGTTATGGGATCCTAGGTAAAGTTGATCACAGAATTCCATTCACAAGCATGTGGTCAGATAGAATGAGTGATTAATGTTTTTGAGGATATGATATGTTCTTGTGTCATTGACTTTGGGGATCTTGGGATAACCATTTAGGACTGGTTTAGTTTTCATACAAAAACATCTACAATTTATCCATCAGGAAGGATCCCTTTGAGCATTATTTTGGTCGAACATGTAAATATTTTCTTTGTAGGATAAAGTTTGGTGAATCTTCCCTAGTGAGACCCGATATGTTTTAGGATATAAGGAAAAATATTTAGTTTTTGATTTAAATAATGGTAATGGGAAATAACTATTAAAAATATTATGATAATCATTGTTAATTCTATTTGGAGTTTAGATTTGGTGACCTAGTTTTTTTAGATTTTTGACAATGGTTAGGTTACTAATGAAACATAAAATATGGAAAGTTAGCACGAAGATATGTTGGACTATTTGAGGTTGTTGAGAAGTTTGTTAATGTGGCTTATAGTATGGATTATTAACTATAGAGATCATTTATGCACAATTTTTACCATGTGTTATGGCTTAGAAAGTTTCTCTATGATCCATCTCATGTCTTGATCTTAGAAGATCTAGATGTGGAACTTTATTTATCCATGACTAGGCAGCTAGTTCATATTGTTTATTATTAGATAAAGTTTCTCCATGGAAAATTCATAGCCTTGTTTTAGGTGTTATGGAAACATGGTTTGGATTCACACAATACTTAGGAGTGTGAGACACTAATAATAGAATAGTGTCATGATCTCTTTGATATGGAGTCTTCTTGACATGATTTGTAGGGGTATAAATCATTTATAGTAGGGTTAATCATAACATCTTGATATTTTTTTAGGTATATCCTTTGTTTTGAGTAGTTTAATTTGGGTCACATGTTTTGGGGACTTTTCTTGATCTTTAGAACCCTTTTTGGTTTTTATTTATAATTTCTTTTTATGGAACTACTTTTCAAAGTTAATATTTACCCTTTTTGGTCATGGTGTCTGAGTAAGGGTAAGTACCCTCTATTTATACACACTAGGTGTTTCATAAAGGTGTCCCTAAATTATCAAGGGTTGTGTAAGGGTAAACTTACATGGTGTATGGTTAGAGATATTTCATATATTTTATGCGTAAGGGTACCAAAACACATAATCATGTTGTGTAAGGTTAAACCTGCACCATGTTAAGTAAGAGATAATGTGTAAGGGTACCTACCCTTGTAAGGTTGTTTTATAAGGGTAAAATTGTGTTGCTTAAGTGTATAGCCACTACATAAGGGTATTTTTTAGGGATACCTACTCATGTATGGGTGTTTTGTAAGTATAAACTTTTGATTCATAAGGGTATTGTGTAAGGGTACCTGTGTTCTATGAAATAGTTAAACAATTTTTCCAAAGGCTGTATAGGGATACATTCAATTTGCATAAGGGTAACTCCTTTTTTAAAAGGATTCATAAGGGTATTCTAGGAGTTTCATAAGGGTATTTTTGGTGGGTGACATTCATGAGGGTAAGGCCACTTACCCTTACATGATTGTCATGGAATGCATAAGGGTAAACCATGTTACCCTTAAGTAGTAACCCTTTAATGAAAAATATGTTTTTAAAACATGATTTGTATTTTTATTCTTCTAGAACATATATAACTTAATTTTGGTTAATTCAAAATCCTTAAAGGACGGGATATAAATTATTTTGACATTTTAAAAGTAATAAATCCCATTTTGATGGTTTTAAGCCCTCTACATTCAATATTAAATTGAAAATGGAAAATTAAATAATTTTTTAATATGGGTTTTTCTTTTTGTGAACCAAAGTGCCTACAGTATTCTTAAAATATCGAAACCTATGTTACTTTTTTTTACTCTCTTGAGAAAAATTTAAGGAAACCATCTACTGGTGACCAACATAAGGGTATTTCTTTACTTACTTGGATCATGGGGCAAATAATTCCTATTATTTATTCCTAATTATTCCTTCACTAGGATATTGAGATATATTATTTTAGGATGGTGGTTTCAAAAGAAAACTTTATAATTTTAAACCTTTTCTATATTCTTAAACTAAATATAATTTAAAAATTATATTAAATACTGTATTTGTATCTTCAAAATGGTTTAGTGTGTGTGATCAGAATTATAGATAGTGGTTGGTGGAAATTATATTTTTATTATCAGAAAAAAATTTGAATTGAAATAATTACTATTGGAAGGATTTGGATGAAATGAAAAGTGCGTGATGTATTTTATGAGTTGAAATTTGATGATTTGATGATTTTTAATAAAAAATATTTTATAATTTTTTTCAAAAACATAAGTAATGAGTTTTCATTATAAACTAATGATGTTTTTTTAAATAAATTACATGAGTTTATGGTAAAAATATGTCAATGTTGGTTTGTGAAATATATGTGCGTTTTAAAAATTGAAAAGGGGGATGAATGAAGTAATGATGGAAATTATTTAATAATGATTGAATGAATGATATCACTTTATATTAATTTATTTACATTAAATAAATGAGATATAAGGTAGTTAGGTAGGAAGATAACACCCTAAACAGGTATTATTTCAACTAGGAAATGGATTAATGATGAAGAAATAAACTAAACTACTTGAAATAAAGGATATTAGTCTTTAGGGATCATTACCCTTTCATCCCTCGGGATATTACATGTGAATAATAGAAAATATTCTTTACTAAGACGTATGAGAATCCCTGTTTAAACTACCCTTGGTTATCTTTGTTATGGTTCTATGATTGGAAATGAATTTACATACTAATTATATCATGTGTTTCACCCATATCTATTTTTATAAAAATCATTATCCATTTTTCTTTTCATAAATTGTTATATTTATGCCTAAAGTGGTGGAAAAGATATTTTTACTTATTTTATTATTACACATTCAAAGTTATCTTCAAGCATATGTTGATATTAACAGTAAAAATATTTCTATACAAGGTTTTATTTACTTTTATCCCTAAAGAGTTTTTTTAATATAGATTGATTTTTAAATTATTGGTGATGTCCTCATAGGATTGTACCTCACAGCCTAACTTTGACTTTGGGAATTTAAATATTTTCTTATTCTAGGTTCAAGTAAAGGGAAGTAACCACTCAAAGGTGGAGGGTGTACAAGATTTGAAGGACCTTTGGAGTTGGCATCATACGATGGATTTTATGATCCACTTACTCTGTGAAGTTCGACTTATTATTTTTGAAACTTTTTTCAGATTTTTTGAGGAACCTTTACTCTAGTGGATCGTTTTTTATACCGACCATTCTGTTGATTATTATCCACTACATTGATTTTTCTTCTAACTATGGTGGTGAAATTGTTCCCTCTTTACACATATTTATTTCATGCTTCTTATTTCTAGCACATGGGGATCAGTATTTCCCTTCGGTTCATGTCAGGGTCAAATAAGGGATTTTTTAGTTGGGTTATCTAGGTTAGTTTATGAAATAATACCCACTAAAATATAACCACACTTCTGGATAAAACATACACCTCTCATAAACAATGGAATAGAATGAATCATAGTTCACTCATATTGTTTAAGTCCCACCACATCAAAATTAAAACAAATCAATTTACTGGATATGTGGAACCCATAGTGTAAATACCACATTCCTACAAATAGGTAAATATAATTTATTTATGACCATTATAAATAATTTATAGTATGTTTTGGATAAAATTATGTATCAAAATATTTTAAGAGGAATTGGAGGGAAATGTGTAATAGGGATAGGTATATAAAAAATCAGGTACTATATGGCTTAGTATCAGATACCCAGTGGGTTTCCTGGGGAGTAGGTTTTTTTTCATAAACCATAGAGTACCTTGGGTTTTAGTATCACGTACTTGGTAAGTTATTGGATATAATTCTCATAATAATTGGAAAAATTTTCTTTTAAAAGCTAAAATTAACCCCCCCAGAATTTCCATAACTCATGAATTCACCTAATTTTTCAATTGTATGACTTCTTAAAAGACATATATTTTTTCCATATCCACTCCCCTCCAATCTACCATCAACCATTCCTTGTTTTAGAATCAATTGGATATATAATTTCTTATTTATCAATGTAATACCATGGATCACTCCTAATTAACTTTTTACCACTATTTTTCATAACAGTAGGTATAAAGTCTATTGTCAAACATAGAAGTCGTGTTGGATCAAAATATTTCCTCAAAATTATTCTTTTTTTGGTGGCTACTGAAGGTTTTCTTAAGTTATATTAATATATGACCCTGATTTCATTCTGGGATTCCAAATTATGTTTTATGAATTTTTTAGTCATTAGTTCTATTATGGTCTTAGGTTGTAGCGACCTTGGTTTTCTTATGTGGAAGACATAGTTCATTTTTTATTTTAAGATCCTTAGTCCCTTAATAAAGGGTATAATGATAATTTATATTGATCTTAGGATGGGGTGTTTACAATATGGGGTATAATTTAGAGAGATTTTGATCTAGGAATACTTTTTTAAGATATATAATATTTATTTAAAAATATTATTTATTCTTACATGAATGAATATCAATATATCCTATAAGGATCCCCGGATCAGAATCTAAGCATCATATTTGAGTATGGAATGAGTAATTTTACCAACATAATCTATAAACTTCATTTGGGTAATGGTCCTTGGGTAGGGACTTGATGGGTCCTTCTATTTTATTTTGTTTTTATGTTTTTATTCCCCATACACATATTCTAGACCTCATTCACATGATAATAAGGGAAAACATTCCCCTCACTGATGGTTGTAGACTAAAGGAAGAAGAAGGAAGAGGAAGGATGAACTTCATCTGATAAGGTCAATCAAAGTCAGATCGGGGCACATTGGCCATGGTGCATGGATCAACGACATAAAACCTTGTTTCTTCAGTGATTCACAATGAGATAAGGCTTTTTATTTCAATTATTCCTCTTAATTATTATAGGAACATATTTGTACCCATTTTGGAGGGGTTATTTCTTGTTAGGTGATGAAGGAACAATGATGAAGTTGATTATGATGGAACATTTCGATTCGGGTGGTTTGTACAAATTCTATGTCTAGAATTCTAAATTAGATGACATGTATTTCTTTTATGTTTTATGTGTACACTATCATTTCTAAAAAGGTTATAAGATATATATACATGGTTTGTTGGCTATTTGGACACACTATATATGACCTTTTGGTACACAACATAGGGTGTGAAAAAATACTTGTAAATACACCTTTTGTGATGTATATGGAGTGTAAAAGTACATGCCATGTAATGTTACATCACATGGATTTAGCCAGTTTACATGAACAATTACCTCATGTGGATTACACATCATTTATTTTGGAAATACATGTCGATAAAAGTATAAAATCCTTCCAATAGTGGGGAGTTAGATGTAAATTCTATGTACCCAATGGTACATGGTGTGTAAATTCCCTTCATAGGGTTTTACATGACTTATCACCCTATAGCTAGATTTGGAAAATTTATTATTACATTCCACTTATAATTTCATGTGGACTGCAATGTCAGGGTTATATTCACTATCAATGGTCATTAGAATGATCATTTGAGGCTGGTTGTGAATCTTAGTAATGGGGAAATGATGATGGGATCCAGGTGATGATGTAAAGAAGGTGCAAGTATATTGAACCCCTAGAAGTATTATAACACTGAGGTATAATATATTTACATGTATTTAGATATCGGTACCCTCTAATATTTTTTCAATTCTTTTGGATCCTCAAAGCATAGAGAGTTTCAAATGTAAGAGTTTGAGCTAGTCTTTGATGGTGTGATCTATGCAGCAATGTAACTCAAAGGGACTTCTAGACTTGGATAGAACTTGAGGAGATTACCGATTTCCTTTTTACTAAAGAGTTTGATCTGGTTCACGTGGTTTGGATTAGAGGATAGGAATTTAGTCATTTAATAAATTTTTGTATTGGTCTTTCTAGACAATCTGTATTATAGACGGTAGATGTCTTATCTCTCCCATGTTTCACCCCAGTCTATGACCATAGGATATGATGAATTGAATTTCCCAAATATCCTCAGTTACCCTTTCATCGGACATATAGAGTTTAATAATATCTGATGCACCCCAAACCAGTACTCCTAGATCTGATGTTAAAATAAAAAATTACCCTTTTTCTTTGATACCAACTCAGAACACCAAACCTTAATATACATATATATTACAATATTTTATTTCAATATATATTATATATTTTAATAAATCACACCCCAAAACCAAATCTTATATTCTATTTGGAGATTAGATTCATAAAAACCTATTTTAAAACACTTTGATCATTTATCCATAGTTTCTCCCCACTAGACTCCCTTCTAGACATGTGAGATGTTACACTATTCTTAATATAATATAGAATAAATACCTAAGAAATGGGTTCACTCAAATGGCCATTAAGGGTAATCATAAGAGATCAAAATCAAAGATCATATGTGAGAATAAGATGACCATGTGGGTATAATAACATAATCAAGGTGAATAGACAAAAGAAAACAGAAACATAATGAGAAAAATATAGACCATAAATCATGAATTGTGGAATAATGATTTTGGAATAACATAAGACAAGAGTAATATATGTATAGAAACACGATTCAATAATCATGAAAACATAAAATAGAAATAAGAATATGGCATACACATAAGCATATGAAATCATATCATTATGAACATATCTAACCACAATCATGTCCATACAAAACATGAAAACATAGCTACCTATAATTATTTCTATGCTCAATATTGTAAACATAACTACTTATAATCATGTCAATGCATAAAATTGTGAGTATATCTAACCAAAATCATTTCCATGCTCAATATTCTAAAAATAGATAACTATAATAAGGTCCATGTATGAACTTGGGAGTATTGTAAGAACTTGGTTCTTCCATTAATGTAGAAATCTTTTCTTTTTAGTTTTCTCTTAAGAAAATGAGGGAAAACATGTCGAGTTCTGGATGAAGGAATTTTACACAATGTGAATGGGGGTTAGATGCTGTGTAAATCCCAGTACACATAGTGTAATAATTTTGGTAGGTCATCCGGAAAAATTTGTTATGTGATGGTGGAAGTTGGCTGAAGGGGGTGAAACTTGGAAAATACACAACATGTATCCTCAAGTACATGTCATGTACATTTTTATTGTTAAAATGGATTTTAGCCTCCTTTATTCTTTTCTTATATAGATGAATCATTGAGTTCACAAACCAGCAATGCCAAACCTTTTTTCTCTTTCCATTTGATCATCTGAACACTTGATCATCCGAACACCAATTTGATTGTCGTCGGAAGTGTTGGAACCCAATCGATAAGCTCTCAATTCTTCTTGATATGTTCTTCATGATTTATTCTCTGGGATGAGTTATCTATGGTTGTGAATTTATACCCATTTTGTAGATCCACCCAATTATTGGTTGAATTAGAGCTCGATGCTAGTTGAGGAGAGTTGTACGACTACGAGGTTGGTGGTCTCAAACCTTTCATTAAATGTCATGTTGATTATATGTGACAGAGTGTCACACACCAATTTTTCAGTGTCGTCTTGATTAATAATTAACCTATATTATTGCCTATTGTTTATTAGGCAATTTTTTAACTAGTTCAAGGACTTTTTTAGGTTTTTTTCCGTGATTCAGGGCCACCCCATGGGTGTGTTTCCCCTGGATGACCATTCATGGTCATTTGGTTGAAGATGCCTATGGGTATGACTTTGATTCCCTTTTAATGGGTTGGTTAAAATTAAGTGGTGTTAATGATATAATTACAAAGTTGTTAAATTGTAATTGTTTTGGTTAAAGGTGTTAGAATGGTTTTCTTATAGACCCATGTTTATTCAAATACTTGTTTAAGATTGATTGGAATGTATTTCTCTAATTGTGAACATGCCCATGTGAGATAAAATCTTGGTTAAGCCTTGTGATCATTTAAATTGCATGATAAGATTTTTTATATATTGTTTCTATGTGAGTTACTATTTTTTAAACCATGTAATGGTGTAATTTAAATGTGTTTCTTGTTATATGAATTTCCCACATGAGGTTATTATGGTAAAAGATCTAAAATAGTTTAAATAACATGTGTTGATTGTTATGTGTTTTACCCATTTGAGTAATCAAAATACCAAGCCTTAAAAGTTTTCTCAGGATGTTATGTTCAATCCGAGAGTGAGACATGGTTTTAGTGGTCGGGCTCATGGATGGTTTAATTATTTTTTTCCTAGTAAAACATGAATCATTGAGGGATTCCGTGAGAAAACTCTATTATCTTTGTTTACATGTCTTGAGTGATACTTGTGGATTCCTTATAGGACCAACAGTAAAGGTCTTAGTATACATGGACTTGTACCACACCTAGAGTGATATTGGGATTCCATATAGGTTCGTTGGGATGGGATTGTAGGATGTTGGTAGGTTTTCACCTAGAGTGATACTAGGTATCCAGAGAGGTTTTTTGAGATGGGATTAGAGGATGAAACTAGAATTGCACCTAGAGTGATACTTGAATTCCAACTTTGGAGTGTCATGTGCGGGCTCGGGTTATAAATTGAATATTTAAATGGAATGACTTATGACGCATATTCCAATCCAAATCACAATTTTGGATTCTGTATACACTTACTTTTTTAGATAGCCTTCTGAGGTATATGTTGTGATTTCCTCTACATGTGGGTTTCCTGGATTAGGCTAGATCTAAAGACTTATATAATTCAGTATAACTGAATTAATTAATTATCATTAAATGAATATAAATGAATATTGGTAGTTGTATGACTCTTTCATTTTGAGTACTTCCTAGATTACTAATTTCATTATTGTACACTTCATATTATATATATTCACTAACTAACTAGAACAGATCATGAGTGGTTTCCAATTGGGATTTAGTCTAACAGCCTATTTGGGTCATTTTTTTGGGCCCAAACAGATTATATTATTATTGGATTCTTCACCATAGAGATCATTTATCCAAAATTTTTACCATGTGTTATGGCTTAGTAAGTTTCTCTATGATCCATTCCATGCCTTGATCTTGGAGGATCTAGATGTGGAACTTGATTTATCCCTGACTAGGCTGCTAGTTCATATTGTTGATTCTTAGATAAAGTTTCTCCAGGGAAAATTCATAGCCTTGGATTAGGTGTCATGGAAACATGGTTTTTATTCCCACAATAAATAGGAGTTTGAGACACTAATAATGGAATAATGGCATGATCTCTTTGATATGGAGTCTTCTTGACATGATTTCTGGGGGTATAAATCATTTATAGTTGGGTTAATTGTATCATCTTGATCTTTTTTAGGTATATCCTTTGTTTTGAGTTGTTTAATTAAGTTCACATGTTTTGGGGACTTTCCTTGATCTTTAGATCCCATTTTGGTTTTTATTTATAATTTATTTTAATGGAAATACATTTTAATGTTAATATTTACCCTTTTGTTGGTCATGGTGTCTGAGTAAGGGTAAGTACCCTCTATCTATACACACTGGGTGTTTCATAAAGGTATCCCTAAATTATCAAGGGTTGTGTAAGGGTAAACTTACATGGTGTATGGTTATAGATATTTCATATATTTTAAGTGTAAGTGTACCAAAACACATAAGGGTGTTGTGTAAGGTTAAACCTGCACCATTTTAAGGAAGAGATAATTTGTAAGGGTACCAACCTGTGTAAGGTTGTTTTATAAGGGTAAAATTCTGTTTCTTAAGTGTATATCCACTACATAAGGGTCTTTTTTAGGGATACCAACTCATTTATGGATGTTTTTTAAGTATAAAATTTTAATTCATAAGGGTATTGTGTAAGGGTACCTGTGTTCTTTGAAATAGTTAACCAATTTTTCCTAAGTCTGTATAAGCATACATTCAATTTTCATAAGGGTAACACATTTTTTAAAAGGATTCATAAGGGTATTCTAGGTGTTTTATAAGGGTAGTTTTGGTGAGTTACATTCATGAGGGTAAATCCCTTTACCCTTAAATGATTGTCGTGGAATGCATAAGGGTAAACCATGTTACCCTTGAGTAGTAACCTTTTAATGAAAAATATGTTTTTAAAACATGATTTGTCTTTTTATTCTTCTAGAACATATGTAACTTCATTTTGGTTAATTAAAATTTTTTAAAACATGGAATATAAATTATTTTGAGATTTTAAAATTAATAAATCCCTTTTGATGATTTTAAGCCCTCTACATTCAACATTAAATTGAAAATGGGAAATTAAATAATGTTTTAATTAGGGTTTTTCTTTTTGTGAACCAAAGTTCCTACAGTATTCTTAAAATACCAAAACCTATGTTACTTATTTTTTATTACTCTCTTTAGAAAATCTTAAGGAAACCATCTACTGGTTACCAACATAAGGGTATTTCTTTACTTACTTTGATCATGGGGAAATGAATTCCTCTTATTTATTCCCAATTATTCCTCATTAGGGTCTTGAGATATATTATTTTAGGAAGGTAGTTTCAAAAGAAACCTTTATAATTTTAAACCTTTTCTATATTCTTAAACTAAATCTAATTTCAAATTTATATTAAATACTGTATTTTTATCTTCGAAATGGTTTAGTGTGTGTGATCAGAATTCTTGATAGTGGTTGGTGGAAATTA
The DNA here is from genome assembly GCA_963277665.1 of Viscum album. Taxonomy (NCBI): domain Eukaryota; kingdom Viridiplantae; phylum Streptophyta; class Magnoliopsida; order Santalales; family Viscaceae; genus Viscum; species Viscum album. The sequence continues at coordinate 1,711,760,793 of OY728131.1, forward strand.
TATTTTTATTATCAGAAAAAACAAATTTGAATTGAAATAATGTATATTGGAAGGATTTTGATGAAATCAAAAGTGCAAGATGTATTTTATGTGTTGAAATTTGATGATTTGATGATTTTTTATAAAAACTATTTTATAATTTTTTTCTAAAATATAAGTAATGAGTTTTCGTTAAAAACTAATGATGTTTTTTTGAAATAAATTACATGAGTTTATGGTAAAAATCTGTCGATGTTGGTTTCTGAAAAATATGTGTGTTTTGAAAATTGAAAAGGCGGATGAATGAAGTAATGATAGAAATGATTTAATAATGATTAAATGAATGATATCCACTTATTTTAATTTATTTACATCAAATAAATGAGATATAAGGTAATTACATTGGTAGAGAACACCATAAACAAGCATTATTTCAACTAGGAAATGGATTAATGATAAATAAAAAACTAAAATACTTTAAATAAAGGAGATTAGTCTTTAGGGATCATTAAACTTTCATCCCTGGGGATATTACATGTGAATAATAGAAACATTACTTTAATAAGACGTATGATAATCCCTATTTAAAATACCCTTGGTTCTCTTTGTTATTGTTCTATGGTTGGAATTGAATTTACATACTAATGATATGAAATGTTTCACCCATATCTATTTTTATGGAAACTATTATCAATTTTTCTTTTGATAAATTGGTATATTTATGCCAAAAGTGGTGGAAAAGATATTTTTACCTATTTTATTATTACACATTGGAAATTATCTTTAAGAATGTGTTGATATGAACCATAAAAATATTTCCATACTAGGATTTATTTACTTTTAATCCTAAATAGTTATTTTTAATATAGATTGATTTTTAAATTCTTGGTGATGTCCTCATAGGATTGTACCTCACACCATAACTTTGACTTTTGGAATTTAAAGATTTTATTATTCTAGGTTCATGGAAAGGGAAGGAACCACTAAAAGGTGGAGGGTGTACCAGATTTGAAGGACCTTTGGAGTTGTCATCATATGATAGATTTTATGATCCACCTATTGTGTGAAGTTCGACTTATTATTTTTGAGACTTTTTTCAGAGTTTTTGAGGAACCTTTACTCTAGTGGATTGTTTTTTATACTGGCCGTTTTGTTTATTATTATCTACTACATTGATTTTTCTTCTAACTATGGTGGTGAAATTGTTCCCTTTTTACACATATTTATTTCATGGTTCTTATTTCTAGAACATGGGGATCGGGATTTCCCTTCGAGGAATGTCAAGGTCAACTTAGGTATTGTCTGGGTGGGTTATCTGGGTCAGTTTATGACATAATACCCACTCAAATCTTACCACACTTTTGGATAAAACAAACACCTCTCCTAGAAAATGGAATAGTATGAATCATCATTCACCTATATTGTTGATGGCCCACCACATCACAACTAAAACAAATCAATTTACCGGATATATGGAACCTAGAGTGTAAATACCACATTCCTACAAATAGGTAAATATCATTAATTTATTACCATTATAAATCATCCCTAGTATGTTTTGGATAAAATTAAGTATCATAATATTTTAATAGGAGTTAGAGGGAAAATGGTAATAGGGATAGGTGTAGAAAAAATCGGGTACTAGGTGGCTTAGTATCGGATACCCACTGGGGTTCCTAGGGTGTAGTTTGTTTTTTCATAAACCACCGTGTACCATGTGTTTTAGTATCAAGTACATGGTAAGTTATTGGATATAATTCTCATAATAATTGGAAAAAATTTCTTTTAAAAGTAAAAATTACCGCCCCTTGAATTTCCATAACACATGAATTCACATCATTTTTTAATTGTATGACTTCTTAGAAGACATATATTTTTTCCTACTCCACTCCCCTCCAATTTACCATCAACCATTACTTATTTTAGAATCAATTGGATATATAAGTTCTTATTTATCAATGTAAGACCATGGATCACTCCAAATTAACTTCTTTCCACTATTTTTCATAACAATAGGTACAAGGTCTATTGTCAAACAATGAAGTCATGTTGGATAAACCTATTTCCTCAAAATTATTCTTTTTTTGGTGGATATTGAAGGTTAGATTAAGTGATATTAATATATTACCCTGATTTCATTTCTGGATTCCAAATAATGTTTTTTGAATTTTCTAATCATTAGTTCCATTTTGGTCTTAGGTTGTAGCGACCTTGGTTTTCTTATGTGGAAGACATAACTCATTTTTTAGTTTTAGATCCGTATCCCTTTAATAAAGGGTATAATGATAATTTATGTTGATCATAGGATTGGATGTTTACCATATGGGGTATAATTTAGAGAGATTTTGATCTAGGCATACTTTTTTAAGATATATAATTTTTATTTAAAAATATTATTTATTCCTATATGAATTAATATCAATATATCCTAAAAAGATCCCCAGATCAGAATCTAAACATCATATTTGAGTCTGGAATTAGTAATTTTACCAAGGTAATCTATAAACTCACTTCGGGTAATGGTCCTTGGGTAGGGAGTTAATGGTTCCTTCTATTTTATTTTATTTTTATGTTTTTATTCCCCATACACATATTATAGACCTCATTCACATGATAGGAAGGGAAAACATTCCCCTCATTGATGGTTTTGGACTAGAGGAAGAAGAAGGAAGACGAAGGATGAACTTCATCTAATAAGGTCAATCAGTGTTAGTTCAGGGCTCATTGGCCATGGGGCATGGATCATCGATATAAAACATTGTTTCTTCAGTGATTCACAATGAGATAAGGCTTTTTAATTCAATTATTCCTCTTAATTATTCTAGGAACTTATTTATACCCATTTGGAGGGTTTTGTGCTCCTTGGGTTATGAAAGAATAATGATGGAGCTGATTATGAAGGAAAATTTTGATTCGGGTGGTTTGTACAAATTCTATGTCTAGAATTATAAATTACATGACATGTATTTCTTGTATGTTTTATGTGTACACTGTCATTTCTACAAAGGTTATAGGATATATACACACGGTTTGTTGTCTATATGTACACACTATATATGACCTTTGGGTACAGAAAATAGGGTGTTAAAAATACATGGAAAGACACCTTTTGTGATGTATATGGAGTGTAAAAGTACATCCCATGTAACGTTACATCACATGGAATTAGCCAGTTTACATGAACAAGTACCTCATTTGGATTACACATCATTTATTTTGGAAAAAAATGTCGATAAAATTTTATAATCATTCCAATAGTGGGGAGTTAGATGTAAATGTTATGTACCCAATGGTACATGGTGTGTAAATTCCCTTCATTGGGTTTTGCATGATTTATCACCCTACAGTGAGATTTGGAAAATTTATTATTACATTCCACTTATAATCTCATGTATATTTCAATGTCATGTTCATATTTACTATCAATGGTCATTAGAATGATCATTTGAGGCTAGTTGTGAATCTTAGAAATGGGTAAATGATGATGGGACCCAGGTGATGATGTAAAGAAGGTGCAAGGATATTGAACCCCCTAGTATTATTATAATATCGGGGTATAGTATCTCTACTTGTATTTAGATATCGGTACCCTCTAATATTTTTTCAATTGTTTTGGATTCTAAAAGGATAGAGAGTTTAAAATGTAAGAGTTTGAGCTAGTTTTTTATGGTGTGATCTATGCAGCAATGTAACTCAAATGGATTTCTTGACTGGCATAGAACTTGAAGAGATTTCCGAATTCCTTTTTACTGATTCATGTGGTTTGGATTAGAGGATGGGAATTTAGTTATTTAATAAAATTTTATTATCGGTATTTCTAGAAAATCTATATTATAGAAAGTAAATGTCTTCTCTCTCTTATGTTTCACCCTAGTCTGTGGCCATAGGGTATGAGGAATTGAATTTTCAAAATATCTTTAGTGTCCCTTTCATCGGAAATATAGATTTTAATAATATGTGATGCACCCCAAACCAGTACTCCTAGATGTGATGTTAAAATAAAAAATTACACTTTTTCTTTGATACCAACTCAGAACACCTAACCTTAATATACATATATATTAAAATAGTTTATTTCAATATATATTATATATTTTAAGAAATCACACCCCAAAACCAAAATTTATATTTTATTTGGAGATTCGATTCATAAAAACCAATTTTAAAACACTCTGAACATTTATCCATAGTTTCTCCCCACTATACTCCCTTCTAGACATGTGAAATGTTACACTATTCTTAATATAATAGAAAATAAATACCTAAGAAATGGGTGCACTGAAATGATCATTAAGGGTAATCATAAGAGATCAAAATCAAAGATCATATGTGAGAATAAGATGACCATGTGGGTATAATAACATAATCGAGATGAATAGACATAAGAAAGGAGAAACATAATGAGAAAAATATAGGCCATAAATCATGAATTGTGGCATAATGCTTTTGGAATAACATAAGACAAGAGTAATATCTGTATAGAAGCATGATTCAATAATCATGAGAAAATAACATAGGCATAGTAATATGGCATACACATAAGAATTTGAAATCATATCATTATGGACATATCTAACCACAATCATGTCCATAACAAACTTGAAAACATAGCTACCTATAATTACTTATGTGCTCAATATTGTAAACATAACTACTTATAATCATGTCAATGCACAAACTTGTGAGTATATCTAACCTAAATCATTTCCATGCTCAATATTCTAAAAATATATACCTATAATCAGGTCCATGTATGAACTTGGGAGTATTATAAGAATTTGGTTCTTCCATTAATGTACAAATCTTTTCTTTTCAGTTTTCTCTTAAGAAAAAGAGGAAAAACATGTCGAGTGCTGGATGAAGGGCTTTTACACAATTTTAATGGGTGTTACATGCCGTGTAAATCCCAATACACACTGTATAATAATTTTGGTAGGATTTCAGGACTCATTTGTTATATGGTGGTGGAAGCTGGCTAAAGGGGTGAAATTTGGAAAATACACAGCATGTATCCTCAAATACATGTCGTGTACTTTTGTTTTTTTGTTAAAATGGGTTTTAGAATCCTTTATTATTTTATTATATATATGGCTCACTGGTTTCACAAACCAACAATGTCAAACCTTGTTTCTCCTTCCATTTGATCTGCTTAACATTGATTTGATCGTCGTCGGAAGTGTTGGAACCCAATCGGTAAGCTCTCAATTCTTCTTGATATGTTCTTAATGATTTATTCTCTAGAATGAGTTATCAATGGTTGTGTATTTATACCAATTTTTTAGATCTACCCCATTATTGGTTGAATTAGAGTTCGATGCTGGTTGAGGAGAGTTGTACGACTTTGAGGTAGGTGGTCGCATGCCTTTCATTAAATGTCAAGTTGATTATATGTGACAGAGTGTCACACAACCATTTTTGGGTGTCGTCTTGATTAATAATTAACCTATGTTATTGCATATTTTTTATTATGTAATTTGTTAAGTGATTAAAAGTATGTTCTAGGTTCTTTCCATGATTATGGGCCACCCCATGGGTGTGTTTCCCTTGGATGACCATTTGTGGGCATTTGGTTGAGGATGCCAGTGGGTATGCCTTTGATTCACTTTTTATGGGTTGGTTAAAATGAATTTATGTTAATGATAGAATTACAATGTTGAAAAATTTTAATTGTTTTGGTTAAAGGTATTAGAATGGTTTTTTTCTTGACCCATGTTTGTTCAAATACATGTTTAAGATTGATTGGAATGTATTTCTCTAATTGTGAACTTGCCCATGTGAGATAAAATCAGGGTTAAGCCTTGTGATCGTTTAAATTGCATGATAATATTTTTTATATATTGTTTCTATGTGAGTTACTATTTTTTAAACCATGTAATGGTGTAATTTACATGTGTTTATTGTTATATGAATTTCCCATGAGAGTTTATTATGGTTAAAGACCTATAATAGCTTAAATTATATGTGTTGATTGTTGTGTGTTTTACCCATTTGAGTAATCAAAATAACAAGCCTTAAGATGTTTCTTAGGATATTATGTTCAAGCTAGGAGTGAGCCATGGTTTTATCAGTCGGGCTCATGGATGCTTTAATTATTTTTTTCTGAGTAAAACATGAATCATTTAGGGATTCCATAGACAAACTATATTGTCTTTGTTTACACGTCATGAGTGATATATGTGGATTCCTTATAGGACCAATAGTAAAGTTCTTAGTTTTCTTAGACTTGTACCACACCTAGAGTGATATTTGGATTCCATAGAGGTTCACTGAGATGGGATTTTAGGATGTTGGTAGGTTTTCACCTAGAGTGATAATAAGTATCCAAAGAGGTTTTTTGGGATGGGATTGTAGGATGCAGCTAGAATTGCACCTAGAGTGATACTTGAATTCCATCTTAGGAATGTCATGTGTAGGCTCAGGTTATAAATTGAATATTTAAATGAAATGACTTATGACACATCTTCCAATCCAAATCACAAGCTGGGATTCTGTATTCACTTACTTTTTTAGATAGACTTCTGAGGTATATGTTGTGATTTCCTTTACATGGGGGTTTCCAGGCTTAGGCCAGATCCCAAGACTTATATAATTCAATATAACTGAATTAATTAATTGTCATTAAATGAATATAAATGATTATCGGTGTTTGTAGGACTCTTTAATTTTGAGTACTTCCTAGCTTACTTCTTTCATTATTGTAAACTTCATATTTTATATATTCACTAACTAACTAGAATAGATCATGAGTGGTTGCTTATTGGGATTTAGTCTCACACCCTATTTGGGTCTTTTTTTATTCCCAAACAGATTATATTATTATTTTTGTTGATAAGGGTAAGAACCCTTCTATAGGTACTTAAAAATTCCATTTATCTTGGGTGGTTACGCACCCAGGCTGGCAGAAGTACACGCCTGGGTAGAAGCTTTAGGGTACATGATTTGTGTTGTTTCTACACGCAGCATACTCCTCATTTTGTAACCTTTTATAGTTTTCTTCTCCTATTTAGTTCTTTCACTATTGAAATTTGAACATTGAAAATGAAATTGAACTAAGTTGTGTACTTGAACTTTTAGAGTCATGCCTCCACAAAGACCTCCAACAGTACACCAGGAAAGTGAAGGTGATCATACCTCGGAGGTGGTAGGTCATGGCCTATCGGTGGATACTCCAGTCACACATATTATAGAACCATGTGTTATACTACACGCATGTGTTAATTCATAGTTCTATGAAGTATTTATGAGATTCATGGAAATTGTTCAGGGAGCACCACAGCCTACAACATCTATGGTGGAGTAGATGCAAGTATTCCAGCAGTAGCATCTTCCCACATTTTTAGGGGATGGAGGACCGCAAAATGCTGAGTCATGGCTGGAGTACAAACTTATGTCATCGATCATCTAGATATGTATCCTAGAAGGAGGGTAAATCTCATGATTTATATTATTTATGATTCCACCTTGAGATGGTGGGATGTTATCACTTAGGTAGAGCATCATCAGAATATGTCGTGGAAAGATTTTCCAATGGTTTTCTATGATCTCTACTATCTTGTGATGCAGAGGTCTGAAATATCATGGGATTTAATGCATCTAGAGTAGGGAACTTTATCAATGATGGAATACGTGGACTATTTTACTAAGATCCAGAATTTTCCACCTATTATGATGGGTGACATTGTATCAAAGGCTAGGTGGTTTGAGGATGGTCTTAGGTTTGACATCCTATCAAATGTGAATGTAATCAAGTTTCCTTCTATATCTACTATTGTAAATCCAGAAATGATTACCAAGATTAATATTAGGGAATTTAGAGGTCCTAGACTAGGAGGTTCGACAATAAGGTCTAGTACTGTCTCGACTAATAGTAGGAAGTGTAATATGGATATTTCTTAAAGTGATAGTAGGAGTGAGATTCTATCTCCAAGTAGCCAAGTGAGGTGATACTAGTGTGGTAGGTTAGGGAATATGATTCCATAGTGTCTGTAGGACCTAGTCGAGTGCTGATATTATGGAAATATGTGCCATCTAAAACATTTATATAAGAAATTTCCACCAAAAACTAGTGTGAGAGGGTCCACACTAACACCACGTTCAGAAGCAGGGTCAACACCTTCTCACCAGTTAAGGAATTAGAATGCATCAGGACATTCAAGCTGAGGTGGTGGTTGTGGTCAGGATAGACAATCCCTAGGATCTAAACCCCATCAGGTTTGATCATCTCAGGGTATCCAGGTAGTGTCACAGGGCTATGGAAGAGGTCAGACTTATGCAGTGCAATAAACCAAGAAAAAGAGGGATCCAAGACCATGTACTGCCTGAGGTACTATTCCAGACACCTTTGTTTTAACATATAAACTTTTTTATATAGGGGCTTCATATCATTTCATATTTGTTCCCATTGTGGAGATCCATGGGCTTTGGGTTTTTCCTTCAGATGAGGTTATGATTCTAGACACTCTGTTAGGAATTAGAATGCTATGTGTGAGTCAGTTCAAGGAGTCCCCCATGAGGTTGGTGGGTGTCACTTCTTATGTAACCACTACATCTTAGAGATGATAGTATATGATGTCATTCTTGGAATGGTTTGTTTTGTCTCCTTTCAAGCCTTTGTCGACTGGTATCATCGTAAGGTGAGTTTTACATCACCAGAGGGTGGATTGATTCTATACGAGGGTGAATGGGATGTCTATACAAGCTATGATGGACCCCAGCATCGTGGATTGGGTGGGATGACAACCCAACTTTAAATTTTATATCTGGATGATTACAAAACATGTTAGATATATTTCCATCCTATATTTGATCGTTTCATGTACATCTTCCTAGATGACATTTTTTTGCTTATATCTAGTGAGATAGGTAGATTTATCTATCAAGATAGTACCAAGAGCTACACTAGTAACCATTCCTTCTTATAGGATGGCTACGACATAGTTGCAAGAGCATAAGAGGAAGCTGGAGGTTTTAGAAGCTAAGGGTTTCATCTGATCCAATACTTCTATGTGGGGTCCACGAGTCCTTTTTTCAAAAAAAAGGTGGAAAACACCCTCAGTCTATGCGCGTATTACTAAAAATTGAACCAATTGACAATTAAGAACCCATATCAACTATTGCAAATAGATGATCTCATTGATCAGCTCCAATGAACATGAGCATTCTATAACATCGATTCGAGATCTGGAAATCATTAGGTGCATGTTATATCACCGGACATACCTTGCAGAGCATTTTGGAGTAGTTATGGTCTATATGAGTTCTTGGTCATGTCATTTTGTCTAACGAACATGCCGACAGTCTTAATGGAACTAATGAACCGAGTGTTCAATCCTTATCTTGATTCATTTTTTGTGGTTTTTGTGGAAAATATCTTTGTGTATTCTCATAACCAAAATGACCATGCCAACCATCATGAGATCATTTTGAGTACACTGAAAGAGCACTGGTTATATGATAAGTTCATAAAGTGTCACATATGGATGGATCAGATTCACTTCCATTGTCACATCATCTTAGAGACAGGGGTTTCGGTGGACCTTGAGAATATGAGTGTATTAGTTTCCTAGGAGTATCGCAAGAATGTCTTTGAGGTGAAGAGTTTCTTAGGGTTGTCTGGTTACTATAGGAATTTCATACAAGAGTTTTCACATTTAGTAGTGTCATTGATAAGCTTGAATAAAAAGAGTGCAAAGTATGTCTGCATAGATTCCTATGAGACGAACATTTAGAAACTAAATGGGAGATAGACTTTGGTGCTGATATTGATTTCTCTAGTATGGAAGAAGTTACACTATATACTGCGATGCATCAGATATCGGGAAATGAGTAGTTCATATGTAGGGATATCGAGTCGTTGCATATGGATCTCAGCAGTTAAGGCCTCATGAGATGAACTACCCAATGCACGATCTTGAATTAGCTACAGTTATTCATGATTTATGATGTTGGAGACATTGTTTATTAAGAGAGTGTTTTGTGGTGTACATAGATCAAAAAATCCAAAAGTACATATTTACTCAGTATGATCTGAATCTGAGGCAATGAAGGTTAGTGAAATACCTTCATTCTTATGACATCGAGCTTGCCTACACACCTATTAAAGGCAGTTCCGTTGTCGATGCATTGTGTAATAGGACACGGATACTTGATGTAAAAAAATCCAATAGTGAGTGGTAGATTATGGTGTTGTTCTCTAAGATGCACTTGGAGGTTCACGATAGTCAGGGAAATAATTTTCTTTCATCTTTAGCTATTACCTCTACACTACTAGATATAGTGAAGATGAGTCAACTATTTGATTGTGAAGGCCCAGTTCTATGGTAGATTTTGTTAAGTAAGGACCCACCTCCTGGTTGGACCATAGGTGAGGATAAATTTTTGTGGTTACATGGTTACATATAGATTTCAGCTGACATGTACAAGGATCTGATGTAAGATTTTCATTCCTCTATATGGGTAGTACAACCTATTGTCACCAAGATGTATTAGGATTTTCATTGTCAGTATTTGGGTCTAGGTATGAAAAGGGATGTAGCTCGTTTTCTCATGAGGTTCTCCACCTGTCTGTAGGTGAAGGCTGAACACTAGAGACTAGTCGGACTTTTATAGCAAGTACCCATTCATGTGTGTAAAGGGAATGATGTCATGATGGATTTTGTGATGGGGTTACCATGGTCACCTTGACGTAACGATACAGTATGGGTTGTTGTTTATAAACTCACAAATATTTCACATTTCCTTCCAAACAAGGAAACCATTAGTGTTGATGAGATTAACAGGTTTCACATCTAGGAGAATATATAACTACATAGGGTTCTACATTCTATTGTTTTGATAGGGATGCTCAGTTTACTTCGCGTTTCTAACAAGGGATATAGAGGGCACTGGGTACATAAGTGCTTCTGAGCATAGCCTACCACCCTCAGACATATGGCCAGTCAGAGAACACGATTCAGGTGCTGGAGGAAATTTTGTGGTCATGCTTTCTAGATTTCAAGGTTTCTTGGTATAGGCACATTCCCCTGGTTGATTTTACCTCCAAAAATAGCTTTCAGGATTCAATTCAGATGGCGCATTACGAGTCTTTATATGGTAGACCATATCAATCACCCATGTGTTAGATAGAGGTAGGGACGATAGCTATTCTAGGACCACATTTTGTTTAGGAGACTACCAAGTAGGTACATTTGATTCAGAAGGGGATGGCTACTATGTAGCCCTCTGATAAACCTGATGATGATCCCCACAGACAGCCACTAGAGTTCGAGGTTAGGTGTAGAGTTTTGCTATGTGTTGCACTGAGGCCAGTACATGAGAGGATCAGGAGACCAGGAAAGCTTTCACTGAAATATGTTGGGCAGTTTGATATTTTGTAGAGAGTCGGGTCATTTTCCTATTGGTTATAGTTACCTTAGAGGTACAAGTCTATGCATGTCATCTTACACATTTCTCAATTGCGATGTTACTTTTTAGGCTCGTCTCATGCTTTTCAGCCTGAGGAGATTGAGTAACAGGTATATGGATCCTTTTAGGATAATCCAATGTGAATTTTGGATCATAAAAAGAAGGTTCTTAATGGATGGTATGTTCCTCTAGTATGGGTGTTATCGAAGCACGAACGAGTATAAGAAGAGACTTGGGTGAGGGAGGCAAATGTACGATCATAGTGGAAAAAGTTGATCTTAAATATTTCTTCACCACCCTTTGAAGGGAAATTCAATGATGAATTTATTTAAGGGGGTGTTTGTAAGAAACTATTTCTTCCTTTAAGGTGCACATATTTTCTTTTTAGTTTGCGCTTTTGAAAAGGAGGGAAAACTGGTCGAGTGCGGGCTATCGGAATGTTACATGATGTGACTGGGGGTTATGTGCCTGGTAAATCACAGTATATGCCATGTAAGCATGATTTATGGTTGGAAGGACTCATTTATGATTTGGAGGTGGAAGTAGACTGAAGGGGGAAAATTTTGGAAAATACACAGTGTGTATTCTCAAGAACACACCATTTACTTTTTTTGTTAAAATGTGTAATAGCCTCATTTCTTCTTTTCTAATTTAAACGGCTCACTAGGTTCATGGACCAGCAGCATCAAACCTTGTTTATCATTCTGTTTGATCATCCTAACACCAATTTGATTGACGGAAGATGCGTTAGAACCCAATCTATAAGCTCTAGATTACACTTGATCCATTCTTCATGATTTTATCTCTCGACCAAGTTATTTAAGGTTGATAATTGGTACCCATTTTGTATATCTACCCGGTTCTTGGTCAAATTAGAGGCTGACACTAGATGAGAAGAGTTGTATGAATATGAGGTAGGTGGTCTCGTGCCTTTTGTTAAATGTCTTGTTGATTGTATGTCCCAGAGTGCCACACACCCATTTTTTAGTGTCACCTGGATTAGTAGTTAACCTATGTTGTTAATGACTATTGATTGGATAATTGGTTAATTGGTTAAAATAAAGTTTGAGGTTATTTTCATTAATTAAGGGCCATGACATGGGTCTATTTCCCTTTGATGACCATTTATGGCCATTTGGAAAAGGATTCCTATGGGCATGGCTTTGATTCAATTTTTAGGGGTAGGTTAAAATGAATTGATTTTAATGGTGGAATTACAAAGTTATTAAATTATAATTGTTTTGGTTAATATCATTTGAATGGTTTTCTCCTCGATCCATGTTTATACTAATACTTGTTTAAGATTTATTGGAATGTTTTACTCCAATTGTGAACATTACCATGCGATACAAAATCATGGTTAATCCCTATGATAGTTTAAATTTCATGATAATACTACTATATAAATTTTACCCATATGAGTAACTATTATTTAAACCATGCAATGGTGTAATTTAAATGTGTTTCTTGTTATATGAATTTACCATGTGAGTTTATTATTGTTAAAGTCTGATAATATAATAAATAACATGTGTTTCTTGTTGTGTGTTTTACCCATGTGAGTAATAAAAAGACCAAACCTTAAAAGGCAGGTCAGGATATTTTGTTCAAGCTATGAGCGAGCCACAAGTGTAGCGGTCGGGCTCCTAGATGATTTACTTTTTTTCTAAGTGAAATGTGGATCTTTGAGGGATTCCATGGGTAGACTCTATTGGTTTTTTTTACATGTTGTGAGTGATGCCAAGGGATTTCATATAGAACTTCCAGTAACAATATTATTTGGCAAGGACTTGTACCACACCTAGAGTGATACCGATATTCGAAAGAGTTTAGTCAGGATGATCTTGTAGGATGTTGGTTGGTTTGAACCTAGAGTTATACTGGGTTTTCAGAGAGGTTTATAGGGACTGTCATGTAGGTTTCAGATAAAATTTCACCAAGAGTGATACTTGAATTCCAACTTAAGAATTTGAGGGATAGGCTCAGTTTATAAATTGAATATTTAATTGAAATGACTTAAGACGTGTCTGCCAAGCCAAATCACAAGCTTAGACTCTGTATTCACTTAATTATTTATATATCCTTCTAAGGTATATGTTGTCCATTATTTTACACGGGGGTTTTTAGGCTTAGTCCAGATCCCAAGAATTATATAATTCAATATAATTGAATTAATTAATGTACATGAAATGAATTTAAATGAATAACAGTTCTTGTAGGACTATTTACTTTTGATTACTTCCTATCAAACTGATTTCATTATTTTACACTGGATGTTATATATATTCACTGACAGAACGGCACAGATCTTGGGGGGTTTCCAACTGGGATTTAGTCTCACACCCTATTTGGGTCATGTTTTGGGGCCCAATAAGATTATATTATTTCATGTGTTGATAAGGGTAAAAACCATTCTATAGGTACTTGACTTACTGTTAGGAGATGGAGATCATGGGACAAAGTTGAGGCTTGTGATGCTTCTGAGTTTCTTTTGTATGTTTTGTAATTTTGGTACTTATATTATGCATTACTACATTTTGACATTTCTTGTATATTTTCATAGAACATGTGACATGCAACATCATCCTTTGAATTCTATGACATCTTTTTATTTATATTATCTAAATTCTTCTATTTACTTCTATTGCATGATACTAATGCTTCTACGATTATATTGTTATAATGTTAGTTGTATTACACTTTGAAAATGAAGGAATAGTTTCCCCACTATCACACCTGGGCCCTCACTTCTAGACAATAGCCTCTAGGGTTTTAATAAATTCACTTGAGTCCATGTTTCCAACCACATATGGGGAACTTTTGAGTGGAATTCGGATCTGGGATGTTACAAGTAGAGCTACCCAAAATCATGTCCACACACAATATTGTGATCATAGATGCCCTAAATAATTTCCATGCCAAACATATGAACATAACTACCTGAAATAATGTCTATGAATAATCTTGTGAACATACCTACCTTAAATAATGTACGCATACAAAATTTTGAACACAACATACTAAAATCATTTTCTCACAAAAAAAATATCTCATTAGATTTAAAACATTACCCAATGAATTAGCAGTCAATAATGGACACACCCAAACAATAATTATAATCCATATATATGTGTGTCATATAAACATGAAAACAATCATAATTATTCAATAGATCGTTTAACCCAAGTGGAGAAAATTGGTTTCCTAAAAAAATTCATAAGATAATATCATAAAACATCCATAAATAGAATATGGATCATATAATTAGATAATATACCCAGTAAATCATAAGAAAAGTTAAATGGTGTTGAAATATATTAATGATACTTTTATAAGAGCATTAATAAATTTCTATAAAAATAATAATAAATATAATTTACTTTTAATAACTTTTATTTTAAAATATAATAATTTATAAAACCATGGAAATAGAAATTAATTATAAAAACCATAAAAACACACAAATAAAATTTATATATGAAAAATTATGAATACGTAAAAAATATGTATTCTTATGGAAAAGGTTTAAAATAAATTACATTCACACTTTTAAAAATAGTTTCAATGATAATAAAAAAATTACATGTGTTGAAAATTTTAAAAGAATATTCATTTAATTGTTTTGTAAAGAAATTCAAGGCTAATAGAAAATGGCCTTGAAAATTCCTTGAATTATATAGAATAATATTTATAGATAAATATAAGTAACATGTATATGGGGTTATTCCTTCCCCAAAAGAAGAGATAAGTTTATCTCCACCTACGACCATATTTTTTGGATGAATTGTGAAACAATGGGAGATGGACTTGTAAACCCCAGAAATAAGTCAAGGATAAAAAAATGGATGGGTTTTTAGATATAAAAGGTATAAAATTTCTATTAATGTAATTATAAAACTAAAAAAGATATTTAAAAGAGATATTTGAGAATATAACCTTTCCTTTACTCTCAACTTACTCAAAAGAGCATTAACCCCTTTGATGAATTTTCTCCTTCTCAACAGGAAGTCCTTCAAAATGAAGGAGGTAGGCCTCCTCATTGGGACAAAAGGATATCAAACATCAAATAATTATTTATTAGAGGAAATATTTTCAAATATTCAACAGAGAAATGAAGGTAACTAATTCTTTTTAAGGGGTAGTGGAGGAATCCTTTTATAGGTGACTTTTCAGTAGAATTTCTACAAATATCCATTCCTTAATGCATAAGGTATTCATTTTAAAAGAAAAGTAGATAAAAATTAATATATAATGGATATAGATAATTTATCTCCTCTTCAACAGAATTCATAGATACTTTTTCAGGATTTTCTTAATTCTTTACCACTTAGATTAACCATATTTACCTCCTTTTATATTTATCGTGGTAATGTAATTTTTACCTCATTAACTTATTTTTATACATATAATTGAAATTAAACTACATACCAAATTTTCACATTATGATTCTAATTATGTATTCCCTTTTACTGAATTTAATTTATTAAAGTGAAAAAATATGTTTTTAATATAAAAATAGTTAATTCTAAAAATCATTTATTATAAAAAACGAATTTTTAATCATAAAATGAATTTATTTTTATAAATATTCATTTAATAAATATTATATGAATTTTAATTTATATTATTTTTTGTATTATCAATAAATTTCATTAAAATCACTCTTTAGTAGAGATTTATTTAATTTCATATGATAAAAATACATTACACGCGTAAAAACATTTCTTGCAAATGTATCTGTTTTTAACATTAAGTTATTTTATATTTACTTATGACTAATTAATAATCAAAAAATGAATAATTACACATTTTATGTATATATAAACAATATATTTTATTAATTATTATTCCAAAGAAGATAAATTTAACATTTAAATAAAAACATTTAATATATATAATAAAAATAATGGTTCTCAATGAAACATTTTTTATCCATGAATAATTCAATTTAAATTTCTTATAGTTCCATAATTATTTCATTGGTATTATTAATTTATTTTAATAATAATTCCTTGAATTTTATTAATACATATTATTGATATAATCATTTAATAATAATAAATTCAACAAAAATATGTATTTCATAAAAATAGTTTCTTTAGAATCAATTAATTTTCAAAAGTGAATTGGCATATTTTAATTATATTTTAAAATAATTTAATTTATTTTAAATAAATTATTTAAATAAAAATTTTCTGTATCAACCATATATCGATATTTCCAAATAGGTACTATATTTATTGGTATTATACTCAATAGTAATATACCCTTTTATAATGGTTATAAAACAACTATATTTCCCAAATTATATATTATAAATTCAACTAATTATGTGATAACAAAGAAAAATTATCAATCATATAGTTTTAGTGTAATATTTTAAAACATTATTTCTTCTTTCATGATATTTTTTTATTATAGGTTTTTTTTTACTAATGGTGACTTATAATGACCCTACTTTTTCTTACATAACTTATTGCATCATTTTATATACAAAAAACATACAATAATTACACAAATAGGATCCAAAGGTTTAGTGTCTTTGGAAAATTAGAACCATACATAACATTTAAAAAATAAAAACATTAACATTAATTTAATTTCTTCTTCTCTAGCTTCTTATTGTCCCTTGTGTTCTCCTTAGTATAAGTAATCACCTAAATATATACATCAAATAAAAAAGTGAGATAAAATCCCATTAAGAGGAAAGAAAATAACATGAATCAATATTCCATGGGTTGAGAATAATAATTATCATTATAACATAGTCATAGGATCATAATCATGAGATTAAGCATTATATAAAGGCTTGGAATGTGGCAATGCATACAAAATGAAACATCATGTCTTAGTGCTCAACTACAATACATAGTAGTGAACAAATATAGAATCATGTTCACACATATTTCACTTGTTCTCATGAGATAAATCATATTACCCACTTAATTGGATCATTGTATAATTTTGAGTGAACCCATCAAATCATAACATTTATATTGTTCTATATAATTCTAGGTGCACCCATCATATCATAACATTTACATTATCATGCATGCCACATAGAAATATATCAATATTATACATAATATAACCTATATAATGAAATGGGTTTCATTTCATAAAGCTTAAATTCATGAATAGACTTTTGGGTTCCTAAAATAAATATATAATAGAATACTTTTTATAAGATTCATTGATTTTTAGTGATGTAGAAAAAATATCAAGGGAATTAAAAGATGTGTTTTTAGAAAGATGAGTTATTTTTGAAAAATATTTTCATTCCCCATAAAACTAGATTAGTAACATGTATATCCCATATAATATAATATAATGATGAGAAATTATATTTAAGGAACATAAAATGAATATTCATACTGAAAATGGGGTGAAATAGGGAAACGCCAAAGAAAGATATTTGGGTTTGAGAATTCACCTTACTTTATGCCTGGACCATATCTTCTCTTTAATATCATGGATAATCAAATAAAATTCATAAATTAATAAATAAAAAACCTTTTATACATGAATTTCATTAATTATGGTTTTATTAAGTTTTTTTACGTGTTTCTTGATGACTTATAGAGTTTCATTTCATCGTTTGGGAGTGTTTCTTTTCTTAGTTTTCATGAAATGTTCACTTGTATACAAGAATGGAAGTTTGTGTAAAATATGGATAAATATACTGAATTTTATTACATTTTATTAATGATATTATAGATTTTTAACTATTCTTATAATGAATTTGGTTATATTGTATGAGTAAAAATCATTAGATAAAAGTTAATGATGAATGTTTTAGGTTAATTTTGGCAGTTTTTTGATCATAACGAACTCATTTTGTTTTATAATTTAGTATTATATATATATATATGTTTGCTTAAGAACATAAATAGGGTTTTGACATAAATTTTTAAATATTATTCAACCATTACAATGGTTTTATTAATATCCTTGAAGGATTTAGAGGAAACTAAAAGTGCACCGCCCATGATGTTGGTAAATTGACACATCACCGACGATGATCTCATTTTCAGAATAAAAGAGGGATTAATTTAATGATAGATATTACATTAAGATAATAAAATTACCTTATAAGTATGTTAATGGATTTACAATTCCATTTTTATTAGGGTAGGTGAGGATAGAATAAAAATTTGAAAGAACTTGAAAAGAAATTAAATGAAAAGGTGGAATCTCTTGAATTTCTCCTCCTTAAGAACCTCCATAGGGAAAATCATTTGGTCTTTTGATAAGACCGAGATTTCATGGACATAATTAAGAGGATTATAAAGATACTTGATCATAATTTTTACCTATCTAAAATCATGGATGGTGTGATGAAAAGAGGTGTTGATGGGTGGATTTTAAAGTGGAGGAAAGGTCTGTTTTCTAATTATTTTAATCATTAGTTTACTATTTTTCCTTAAGATTTTGAATAGTCTTAAACTTATCAATGAATATATTAAAATAATTAAGTAGAGTTTTATATTTTGGGATTAGATATTAAATAAATCATCTATGACTCTGTAATTCATTTATTTAGCTTTTATCATAAATTATCGTATTTTTCATTCACCAAAAATTCAAGTATTTTAGAAAAATCCCAAAAATTAACCCTTGCTATTTTTATAAATTTAGAATGAAAATGTGAACTACATTTTATTGAAATAATTTTTTATGTATGATAAAATTAATTTTTATTTAAAATCATCATTAACTCAAAAAATACATATTTTAAATTTAAAACTGATTTTTTAACAGTTTCAAAAATTAATTAAAGTCTCATAAAATTATATTACAATAATAAGAAACAAAAATATTAATTTATGAATAAATTTTTTGAAAATAAATATTATTTTAAATTATTAGATTAATCAGAAAACTGTAATTAAATATTTATGACTTACAAAAATACCAACACATAATTAATCATTTTTAAGACATTTATTTAATTATTCCATGAACTAAATATATCATATTTTAATTTATGAGACACCTAAATTTTAATATTTCTTTAAAATTATAAGTTATTATTCAATAAGATGGTTTAATATTCCTAAGTTTCATGTTACTATTCTAAATGTTAAGTTACTATTCCATCAGTATAGGTTCCATAATTTCTATAAATACCTATTATTTCATTAATTATTCTTTATAATGTTTATATTGTGTTCACTATGTTATTTTATGTGATTTATGATATATTAAATTATTATAAGAAATGTTAAATTAAATTGATAAAATTTTGGGTAATTACATTCTTACCCCTTTTAAAAATTCACCATCAAAATTTCTTTTTACATAAATAGGTGTGGGTACTTATCCTTCATCACCTCCACCAGTTCCCATGTCGCTTCTTCATACTTATAGTTCCTCCAAAACACATTGAAAAGGTGGGTTCTCTTGATTATTATAACAATATCTCCCTGGTTTATAATCATTACCAGATTCTCCTCATATGAGAGATCATCCTCTAGTTATACCACCTTTGTGTTTCGTACAAGTGAGGGATATAGTATGTACTACATCAGGGGATACACGTGGAACATATCATGAATTTGAGCCATACTTGGTGGAAGTCAAATCTGGTAGATCAGTTCAATTATGTGATCAAGGATCTCAAAGTGGCCAATATACCTTGGGATGAGCTCCCCTTTCATTCCAAACCACATAAATCTTTTATATGGTGATATTCAACGGAAGACTTTTTCTCCAACATCGAATTACAAGTTCCTTTGATAGTTGTTGGTATAAATATTTTTTCAACTCTAAAGATATTTATATGTGTTTTGATGGATTGAACCTTCTCTATCATTTATTACAAAAGATCAGATCTATTTATCTTTCATTCTCCTACTTCATCCCTACAGGTTAGAGTTCTACATCAGTTTCCATAAATATCTTTATATGGATCCATCTGAATACTTGAGTGGAAGCTATTTTTGTATGAAAACTAAACCAATGAAATATGTTGATCCCATACACATTTTAATTATATTAAGTGGGATCTTAACATATATTTAATTTTCTAAATAGTTATTTTAGATTTCCCTTCATTTTGGGGGTGATGGGTCATGAGAAAATACAATTCAATACTCAAGGCATGGTTAAGACTCCAACAGAATATAGATGTGAATCTAGGATCATGACAAGAGACAATCTATATTAGAATCCCATACAATCTCACCAATTTCTTCACATATATATTTTAATTTTTTTCATGAAATAAATCTTCTCAAACAGTGATAAATGTGGGCAGTTTGGTGAGTCGGTCCACCATAACACATATAACAATTTCTCCATTGGATGTCTTCAGGAGACCCATGGAAAAGTATATAGTGACATTCTCCTATTTCAAAAAGGGTATAGGAAATGATTGCATAATCCCTTGTGACTTTTATTTCCCTACTTTAACTTTTTGGCATATCAAGCACCTTGAGATATACATTGTAATCTACTTTTTCATGTTATCCTACCCGAAGTGTTCTCAAATATCACGGTACATCTTGGTACTTCTAGGATGGATAAAGAAATTTGAGATATGTGAATTATCAAATGTCTCATTATTTATCCTATGTGATCAAGGAACACAAATACTCATTCCAAATTGAATCAAAAAAACATCATCGATATGGAACTATAATAGCTTTCCATATTTTATTTCATTAACCTTCTTCTGTAATTATGGAACATTCATTTATACCTATTTAATATTCTCTTTGATAAATGGTTGGAAAATCATTTGGGTAAGGTAGGATGTATTCCTTTTCATTTTTATTTCCAAATACATCCTCTTCATATCCATAGAGATAGTGTCTTTCTAAATCAGTAACATTGATATAGTAGCAGGTTCTTTTCTGTTGAGAACATTAGCTACCTTATTTGACTTACTAGGATGATAGTGAATAGAGAAATCTAATTCCATGATTAGCTCTAACCAAATCATTTTTTCATGATGGGATAATTTTTTTGAATATATATTGAAGGCTCTTTTGATTGGTATATATGTCACACTTCTTGCAATAGAGGAAGTGCCACCTGATTTACATGGAAAAAATCACAAATTATAGCTCCAGATCATGCACTGGGTTGTTTTTCTCCTGGATTCTCAACCACCATGAGGTGTAGGCTATCAAATTATCTTTTTCCAGATTGATCAACCCAATAATTTCTTTCAAGCATCAATATATATCACAAAAAATTTTCATTTTTTCAGTAGTGTGATTACAGGTGAAGTGGTCAACCACTTATTTATCTCATTGAATATTTCCTCACATTATTCTATCCAGAAATACTTTACCCCTTTCCTTATTAACTTAGTTATCGGGATTGATAATTGAGATAAAGTTCCCATAAAATGTCAACAATGCCCAATTAATCCAAGAAAACTGTGGATTTCTGTGACACTTGACGGTATAGTCCATTCCAAAATTGCCTTTATTTTTAAAGGGTCCAGATAAATTTCCTCACTTGTTATCACATGTCCCAAGAATGTGACATGTTGTATCCAAAAGTCACAAATGTTGAACTTGGTGTTTAACTTCTCCTTTCTTAATGTTTCCAAAACAATGCTTAGATTTTCTTCATGATCCTCTTTTATATTGGAGTAGATTAGAATATCATCTATAAAAACTACCAAAAATTTGTTGAGGTAATATCTAAAGACTCTATTCATCAAATCCATGAACATTTTAGGTGCATTAGTAAGTCTGGAGAGCATTACTAGAAACTCATAGTGCCAATACCCTATATGGAAGGCATTTTTCTAAATATCTTTCTTCTTTACCTTTAGTTGAAGATATCCGAAATGAATATCCACTATTGAGAAGTACAAATCTCCTCGCAACTAATCAAACAAGTAATCAATCCTTGAAAGGTGATACTTTTTATTTATGGTGATATTGTAGAGTTCCTAATAATCGATACACAACCGCATTGATCCATCCATCATCATTTAAAATAAAACTTGTACACTCCAAGGTGATGCAGTAGGGTGTATTAACATTTTTTCCAAGTTCCCTTGACACTGGTTCTTTAAATACTCAAGTTCGATAGGGTCTATCCCATAGGGACATTTTTATATAGGAGAATATTTGGGTATGAGTTCTATTGAGACCTCTACATCGCGATCATGGGGATGTTAATGTAACTCTTCAGGAAATACATCGTTGTATTCCTTCACTATGGGTATTTCTCCAAGGTTGATACCTTCTTTTGACTCAACTATTTGAGCGAGGTATACTTATTTATAGGGAATCAAACCCACACCATTGAAGGATTTCCAAAATGAGATTCATGATCTTCCTCAAATTTATATAGAAGCATGGGATAGTTTGGAAAATTAAAAAAAATTCTTTTTCATAATAGTTTATATGTTCTCTATATAACAAGATCCAATCCATTCCCATTATGGCATCAAATTCTTACAATGGAAGTATCAAGAGATTTAGTGGAATAATTTTCCCACATACACCAATATGAGAAGATTCCAACACATGGTTTACAATTATTGCACCACTTATTTTTTTTTTAAATATTTGTACTTCAAGGTTTCTGGGGTTTGATTCAATAGTTTAATAAATCTTTGAAGATATAAAGGAATGTGTATAACCAAAATCAAATAAAATTTTTTCCATTCATGAGTGAATAAGAAGTGTACCTTGTATGAATTCATTTTTTTTCTCCACTTCAGTAGTAGTGAATGGAATAATCCTTCACTTGTTCCTTTGTCTTTGGTGGATGATGACACTGATTACCCTTGAGGACTCAAGCTTTAGTGCACCAGCTTGCATAGTGCACATTCTACCTATAGTTGTAGATTTAGACCATGGGTGGTGCTCTCTTTTCTTCTATTGTATTGGTTGGATTCTTTATGTCTCTTCAACATTCATTAGCATGGTGGCCTTCTCTCTAAAACTTATTTCATTTTCCCATCCCATTGAGAAAGTTCCCATGATGATTCTTTTCGTATTTTTGATATGTGGGTTGTTGGGATTTATTTCGACATTTTTTATTAGATCTGGTAGTTTAAAACTCTATCTTTCATTTCTTATTACCATATCCATGGGAAAATTCTCCAAACCTCATCTCCACTTTGAGACCACATCAAAAAAATTCTTCATAACTCCTAAAGTCTCGAATTTCTAAAGCCTTTTGAAGGTGCAGTATAAATCCACTAAAGAATCTATCTATTTTTCTGTCATTTTCAATAAAGAAACCCGAAGCATACATTGAAAGACTTGTCAAATTTTCTTCATAGGTCGTGACAGATTCACCATCCATTTTCTTCAGATCTATGATTTCTCTCTCCATATTTTTATAAAGAGTTCAATGGAAATACTCATTAATAATCAGTTTCTAAAAATCTTCCTACACCATATCTTAAATTTTATCTTTTGGCTTGGTGTTATTAATAAAATCACACCATTGATCGACCTTCCATCTAAATAGTAAATTTATAGAGTCTCCTTCTCCATCTCAGAATAGTGAACCATAGAAAATATCTTCTCAATTGAGTTGACCCACTATTCTATGACTAGTGGATTAGAATATCAACTAAATGTCATTGGTCGTTACTGCATAAAACACTTGATATCTAGTATCTCCCTCTTAGGTGGAGGTGGATGTTCTATATTATTCAGGTTATTGTTCATAACCTAAGAAAACTGGGTAAAAATTTCCATGAAATTTTGAACTCAACCTCCCAAGGCATTGGTGATGACATTTAGTCAATCACTGTATTGTCCCTAACATGAGTTTTCGGCTTGGTTTCTCCTAGTTTCCGCCATTTCATAAAATAGAAAAAGTTTTAATAAAACATAAGTCAACTAGTCATTAGTAAATAATTTATTCCTTTTTATAATTATATCTAAAGGCATATCTTATGGGATCACAATGTTTAACATTTTTCTAAAACATAGATTCTTGGGTTATTACATTTTATTAGTCTCATACTAATGGTTGAAACTAAGGTTCTCTAATCCTACTTCCAAAATTAACTAAACCACGCTCTGATGTAAACTATAGCCACCTTGTCTTTTCTAACATAACTTATTACATCATTTAATATAAAAAACAAAAAATACACTACTGAAAAAGAGGATTTTAACAATGCTAGAAAACGACTTTATTAGCACTAAAAAAGTACTAACAATCAGAGTGAGGTTAAAAGCCTGAAGATTTTATCAGTGCTAAAAAAGAGCTGTTAAAGGCCCCAGTTAAAAGTGCTAAAAAGAGAAGTTAAACAGGTCCTTTAATAGCAATTTTTTTAGATTTGTTAAATGGACCTTTTAATAGTGATTTTTTTGCATTATTAAAGGGTCCCTTTAATAATGCTTTTTATCACTAATAAAGGCAGTGCTGTTAAAAGGGTTAAAAATAAATTTTTTCAGATCCATGAGCCTAACCCCTATTATCAACACTTCCACAACACCTTTAACAACACTCCCCCCACATTTATCATCAATTTTCACTACACCTCCCCTTTTATCAATGATTTTCAAATTTCCAGCCTCAAGCATTCCCACATGGATTCGAACCCTACACCTCTCTTTCAAAGATTGAATGCATTTACCACTACACTATTTTTTTCTATGTTTAATGATATTTATATATATAGATATATTCACATATTTATGTAATTATTTTTCAATACATTTATATAATATATAAGTGTGTGTTATATATATATACTTATATTTATTTAAATATATTATATTTATTTACATATACTAGAATATAATATAAATATATATTTGTTTATTAATACACACATATATGTATATATAAAAATTAAAAATATATTTTTTTAATGTAAAAATGGTCTGATATGGTTTTAAATACATTTTTAGAATATGTATTTATTTACATATATTATAATATACATTTTTACATAAATATGTTGATATATGTATTTATATGAGTTATTTATTATAAGTAAATATATAAAAACATGTGTATATTTAATTATAAATAAAATTAAGTTCTGAAAGAAAATATTTAAAAACCATTATATCTATATGAATGTAATAATTGTGAATAAATTCAATCTCCACCAAAACAATGAAATAATACCCCCTTAAACAAGGCTGGAAATCCATCAAATGTTAAAAAAATAGGGGTACACTAAGTAAATACACATTTTTAGAGACCTTTTGGCCATTTTTTCATTGAAATTTTTGACTGAGATTTACATGTTTCATTGAGGGCATAAAGTTCTTTGGAGGCTTTGATTTGATATGTCTTAGAGCCCAAATGGACTCTTGGATCAAAAGTTATGGATGTTTGAATTTTGAGTAATGTTTTCAAATTATTTTAGATCATTTATTAATTTTTTTGATTTTTTTATATTTTAATTGGTATTAAATTAATATTACTTCGTAACAATAATAAAATTATTAATTAAAAATATTTTTTTAGTTTTTTTATAATCCATTTTCAATAAATATCTTATATATTAAGTGTAAATACCAATTTACCTTATCTAGAAAATATATTAACAAATAAGTAATATATTTATATGAATATAAATATATTAATATATTAAAATATTATTTCTAATGAAATATGGTTTTTTTGGAAGTATATTTTTAACACTGCTTGTAAAAAAGTGCTGATAAAGGGGCGTCTTTATCAATGCTTTTAAAAAAGCGCTAATAAACTTTCCATTTATCATTCATTTTTTTCAAGTGCAGCTAAAAGACCCCATTTATCAATTAATTTTTAAAATCAATGATGAAAGTTAGTCCTTTATCACTTCTTTTAAAAAACACTAATAATGGACCTCCTTTAATAGCACAGACAATGGGGGTCTTTAATAGTGCTGTTAGCTATCGCTATTAAATCCCTAGTACTGGATAAACCCTATTTTATAGTAATATGTTCCAAATTCTTAGTGTCTTGGGAAAATAAGGGCCATATATAACATTTACAAAATAAAAACACAAAAATTTATTTAATTCCTTCTTCTCTAGCTTATTATTGGCCCTTTTGTTCTTCTTAGTACAAGTAATCACCCTGATGATATACATCGACGAAAGAGGTGAGAAAAACGCCCAATAAGAGGATAGATAAGAATATTAATCAATATAACATGGGGTTTTTATAATAATTATAATCTTAAAATAGTAATAGGATCATAATCATGAAATCAATCATTGAGTAACATCTTGGAATGTGGAAGTGCATAAAAAATGAAACATCATGCCTTAGTGGTCAATTAACACACAATGTTGTGAATAAAACTAGCATCATGTTCACACATATTCAACTTCTTCTCATGAGATACATCAAATTACCCTATGAATTTGAGTTCTATATAATTATAGTTTCACCAATCATATCATAACATTTACATTTCTCGATATAATTCTGGGTGCACCCATCACATCATAATATTTATATTATCATGCATTCAAAATAGGACATATAACAATCTTAGACATAAGATAAAACATGGAATGAAATGGGTTTTATTTCATAAATAATAAATTAATGAATAGAATTTTAGGTTCCAAAAAGAAAGAGCTAATAACATACTTTGTATAAGAATCATTAATTTTGAGTGTAGAAGAAACAATCTCACAAGAAGTAAAAGATGTATTTTTAGAAAGAAAAGTTGTTTTGAAAAAATATTTGCATTCACCATAAAACCATCTTGGTAACATTTATATTCTAGAAAATATAAGATAATTATGAAAAAATTATATTTAAGGAACATTAAAGGAATATAAAAATTGAATATGGGGTGAAAGAGAGAAAACCCAAAGAAAGAGAGTTGGGTTCGAGAATTCCCATTTCTTTATGTTTGAACACTCTCTTCTCATTAATATTTCGGTTAATCAAAATAAATAAATTAATTAACAAATTATGAACAATTTATACATTAATTTGGTTAATTATATTTTTATTAAGTTCATTTATGGGATTTTAGATGAGTTATAGAGTTTTCTTTCATTATTCAGGAGGGTTTATTTTCATAGTTTTCATGACCTGTAAAATTTTATACATGAATGGAAGTTCATGTAAATTGCTGATAAATAACCATAATTATTATTTTATTTTATTAATTATCTTTTATAGGTTCAAATTACCTTTTAATGAATTTGGTTATATGTTATGAGAAGAAATCATTAGATAAATGTTAATGACGATCGTTTTACGTTAATTTTGGCGGTTTTTTTATCCCAATGAACTCGTTTTGTTATATAATTTAGTATCATGTACATATGTTAATTCTAGAACATAAATATGGTTTTAAAATAAATTCTAAAATATATTCCAACCATTATAATTGTTTTATTTATATCCATGATGGAGTTAAAAAAATTGGAAGTGCATCACCCACGTTGTCTGTAAATTGACACATCACGAACGACGATTTAATTTTTAGAATAGAAGAGACAGAGGGATGAGTTTTTTGATGGATATTAAATCAAAATGATAGAATTAAATTATATTTAAGTTAATTAATTAATAATTTCATTTTTGTGGGGAGAGGTGAGGAGGAAAAATAAATAAAGATAACTTTAAAAGAAATTAAAAAAAATAAAGAGAAATTTACTACTTGAATTTATCCTACTTGAGAACCTCCTTTAAGAAAAGGTTTTGGTATTTTAATTAAACCACTAGATCATAAATTTGGTTTAGGGTATTGGTAATATACTTGGGAATAATTTGTACAAGGATCAAATATTCTAAGGTGTGAGGAAAAGAGGTAGTGAGGGTAGTATTTATAATGGAGGAGAGGGGTGTTTTCTCATTATTTTAATCATTTGTTTATTATATTGGCCAAATACTATGAATATTTTTAGAATTATCACTAAAAATGATAAAATAAGGAATAATATTTTGATATTTTTGGTTTACATCATCAATATATAATCTCTGACTCCATAATTCATGTAGTTAGCTTTTATCATAAATTATTGTATGTTACAATTTATCGAAAAATAATGTATTTTAGAAAAATACTAAATATTACCCCTAATCATTTTCTAATATGTATAATTAATAAATGAACTCCATTTTATTGAAATAATTTAATTAATATGATAATTTTAATTTTTAATTAAAATCATCTTTTACTCAAATAATATAGATTTTAAAATTAAAACTAATTTTCTAACAATTTGGAAATTTAATTAAGATCTTATAAAATTATCATATAATAATAAGACGTAAAAACATTAATTTTTGAATCAATTTTATGAAAATATATTTTATTTTAAATTATTAAATTAATCATCAAATTGAAATTTCATAATTATGAATTACAAAAATACCAACACTAAATTTATCATTTTTTAAAATTATATTTACTTATTCCATGAAATAAATATGTCATATTTATATTCATAAGGTACCTAAATTTTAATTTTAATTTCAAAGGTCAATTTATTATTCTATTGGTTGGATTACTATTCATATGGTTCATGTTACTATTCCAAAGGACAAGTTATTATTCCGTCAATATAGGTTCCTTAATTTCTAGAAATTCCTCTTATTTTATTTATTATTCATTTATAAAGTGTTTATGGTGTTCACTGTGAGGATTAATTTGGTTTATGCTATACCAACTTATTATAATAAGGGTGAAATTACATTGATAAAATTTTGGGTTGTTACATGATTCACAAGGGCGAATATGATCAAGGGAATTTCCTATTTGTAAAGTAATTATTATTTTCTATTTATTTTACCATTTTAATTTATAAACATTTAAGGAATGTAATCATCCATGGTACGTACTATATAGTTTCATATATTGTTTTTTGTAATTATTTATTAATAGTGAATGCAATTTTTTTATTCATATGGTGTATGACTTTTTTTTACTCAAGTTTAATTCTTTCCAAAATAAAGTAAAAATATATTCTATATATAAGGTTTAGGAAAATAAAATGTTTCATAAAACACAGGGTGTTACAATCCCTCTTAATTAAGTTATATCCATTAAATTTTAATTATCTTTCATTGATTAAAATAGTTAAGGGTATCCATAAGATAAAAAAGGCTCAAGATATAATTTCTAATGAGCTTTAACCTCAATATCTTATGTAATACAAGGAAAATAATTTCTTACTCATAATAAGAATATCACTAATATTGATTTTATCCCTGACCATTTTATTTAAATACCTCTCTTGCTTGGGAATAAAGACCTGTATAATGGATGTAATTCCCATAGGATGTTCATACCCAATCTTCCATCTATAGTTGATCATAGGTTGATATGGGATATGAAATGTGACTTCCCTATCCTAGTAATTAATATGGGTACTATATAGAGAGATCCAAAAAAGGCCCAAAATCACATAAATTATACTAAAGGAAGAATAATAAGATTTGAAGGAATCACATTCCTTTAAACATCAGTTAGATAATAGTTATATACTTGTGATGGAATCATGGAACTATTGTGATTTTCACCAATAATTCATTATATATACATTTTAGTATTGATTAATGTCATTTAAAAACTTTATATATATATAGTAGTGGTTAGAAACAGAATCAAATAGTAAATTTTTAGTTCTTTAGTGGATGATGAGTCTGTCTTACAACACTTCATTTTTTCAACCCACTTTTTTAGTTAGGTTGCATAAAATTTAATTTATTTCCTTTTATTAGGGTGTTGATAATGTCAATTGTTGTCATTAGGCCTTTAATTTGTGAATTTGATGGCATAATGTTCATAATAATTTATTTAGACCACTTTTGGTGAGTTGTATTTTTCATGAAGAGATGTTAATATGTTGAAGAAGAATTGATTACAAATTATCATGTACTCTTTAGAATAATCCAATTTTGAAGAAGATGAAGCTCCCAAAAATTGTGCAACATGATATTAAGTGGTGATCTATGAGACACATCTTGGAATAGTTATATAGTTATCATCTTTGAAAGTATTCATAGATTCATCTATTATTCATGGAACAAAATTTGATTATTTGAGAAGTCCATACACAAATATTGATATTTGTGAATGAAGTAAAAATATTGAAGAATTTTATTAACTCTTTTTTACAACATTTTTGGTATAAATAAGACCATTCCAAACCATCCAAGATAAGTTATCTTGACGACATTTGTTGGATTATTCTCAACCACACATAAACCATCATAGATAGGTTATATAACTAAATAATTATCTTTTTCCAACAGGGGTATATCAGTTATTAAAAGTTATTTTTCTATTGGAAAAGTGTTTTACAAAAAAAAATTGCTATTTTAGTGAATTTTTTGTAAAAACTCTCTCACTAAATGTTGTTGTGAAAAATAAAATATTTCTATAACAATTATAATAATATCAAAAAATAATATATTTTTTGGTAAAAATGTTTAGCAATAAATTCATATGAAAATTTTATCTTTTGATAATATCATTAGCAACATTTTTATTTTGGTTGGTATTATTAAAAATATTATATTATATATCCCTAAAATAAATTCCCACTAATAATATTCTCTTATAATTTATTTTTAAATTATGCACTCATTCTATCGTATATGTTGATAGAATTTTATAATATATTTATTAATTAAAAAAATATAATATACATATTATAATTAATATATATTACATATAAATTATTTTCCATCAAAAAAAATAAAACAATATATAAAAATAATGTATCTTAATATGTCAAATGTATCATAAAGAATCCATCCAAATGATTATAATATATCATAAAAATATATATACAATCATGCACAAATAGAGGAAACACATACTCGATAATTTTTTCTTTTTAATTGATTAAAAATAGAAAAATAATTTAAAATGTACATCTCTAGAACTGTAGCTACTATATACTATGAAGGCACCCCAAAACCTTCTCAAAAGGTAACTTCTACTCAAAATCCATCACCCCTACTTTCTCAAAAAAATACACAACAAAAAAATAAGAATGTATGATGAATAATGTTGTGTGTAGAAAGTCACCTTCATCTCTATAATACTATAAACTAAAATCCAAAAATGGACATGCAAACAAAACAATAACATTTTACATTTTTATATTCAAAGTGATAAGATTATATTGATTAGAAAATAAAAATGGGTTTGAATTTTTTTAACTGATATAATGAATCCACAACTGATTTGGGAGTTGGATCTAGGATGAAGTAATAAAATACAAAAAAAATAGTTCAATATCTCAAGGAAATCCCTTACTCAAATAAAGGACATGATATTGGAAATTTTATTAAGGTAAGAACCTGTTTCTTTGAAGCTTACCAGCAGACAAGTTAAAAGAGATTGAAATTTTTTCTAAGATAGGCATCAATATTCAGCCATCAATCCAATTCCTCACTTCACCCATTGTCTTTCCCCACCCATATCCCATGTGTTTATTTACAATTCATAGTGAAAATGTGACCACACCTGTATTTTTTTGTCCTTGTCTACATGACCAAACATTACTCATACCTCACTTTTTTAACTTTTAGTGACGTATAAAAACTTTTTATGATGCAAGACACCCAACCACTCTTTTGATCTAGTGAATCCTTAATAAAATCAGAATCTTCTATCCATATTACACCTATCTTCTTTAAACCAATCAGAAGATATAATTTTATAAAATATAAATGTTTAAGCCAAGCTAGTTACACATAAAGTCTACATTTCATACAAATAATAACTCTAAATCAATATTCAGGACATGTTTGGTAATGATATAAATATGAAAACACTTAGAATAATAAAATAATACCAACTAAAATTTCAAATTATATTCCTCTCACTAGGCTTATTGGTACTATACATACCCTTGGGAACATTTAGGATTGAAGAAACCATATGAAATAAAATAAAAAACAATGCCTCTTGATTGGTGAGACAAATTACAGATATCTAATTACATATAATAAATGCAGAAAAAACACAAATGAAAACAAGAACTATAGTTAGTACAACATACCTTCGAAATAATAATAAAATCAATAATATCCCAGCCTAGTTCATTCAAAAATTAAATAACTAATATAATACATCAGCTGGGAACATTTAATAATCATACATAGAGTAGACAAATAAGTATATCAATAAAATGTAAATCTCATTAACTTACATTGAATTTAAAATACACATACTATTAAAAGTATTATATTATACCAACATACAATAACTAAAAAATATTTTTATAAATTAATTACCTCAAAATCCTTAACATTATTTTTCATTTTTATCAAGTTCTAACATTTTGGATTTAGCTTTATAGAGCTTACAGGCACATCTACGGTTTGGAAACTCTCATACCAAATTTCTAGATAATTTTATTGTATGTATATACGACTTGTCCCACTTGGTTATAATATTAAAAATGGAATCTTCCTAGTAGAAAATATCATATAAAAACCCCCTAAAAAGAACAATATATCACTAGTATTATCACTATACAACAAATAACCATCGAGAAAATGAATAAACATGAAAAAAACCTTTTTAATTACAAGTGTTTGAAGGCCTTACATTGATTCCTATAGATTTCATAGATAGTTCACACCATTAAAAGAAGACCAGTGTTCACATGGTAGTCACATAGACTGCACAACTATGAAATAAATCCTATATTAATATATCACATTCATGGGGACTTCCTTATCAACAAGATAAATAAGGGAAATGCATTAACCATACCAAGTTGAATGTTGAAGGAACTGATAGGGGATGTGACCTCAATTGAATATACCAAATCAGGGTTTCCCTAAGATCATATGAGTGGAATATGTCACTATTTAAGGAGGGGAACAAGGTTTCAGAATCCAAGATGTGTTATTAGTCCTTTGAGGCTGACATTGGGATTAGGGATATTGGTTGGGGAGGGATCCCCATGAGGGGTCTTTGGATTTGATATGGGAACACTGGGTTACTAGAGAGGCTGTAATAATGGGATGGGAATGGTATTATGCAGGTTTAATTGGATTATGGTTCATAAGAGTCTTATTAAATTAGAGAATATTATGGGCACGTGTCATCCAAGAGAGTCTATGAAACCATAATAGAATAATGACTTAGACAAATTTAATCACATCATGTAGTAAATAAACCATGTACATCAAACTGAGAATTTATTTTCTTTCAGTAAATGAAATTTAATATACCACTTATGAAAATAAATTATTTTTAAAATTTATTATTTATCATGTATAAGGGTATACAAATTATTTATTCAAAAAAATTCCTCCACTAATATAAATGATTTTATTTTTGAATTGATGTGTAATAGTTTTCCAACAAAAATAAACAAGAGTCATTTATACCATTATTTTTTTTCTCATTTTTCACTTATCTACTGCATGGTCATTATTCTATATCTCCTCTATACAAAAAAAATTCAAAATTTTAGAATATTGTGTATAAACATTATATAAAATATTTATTTCTGTAAGTTATAAGACCAATATTATTTTATAGACAAAAAAAGCCACATTTCAAAATTTCACCATGAAATCATTAGAAATATAATAAAGAAGAGGCCAATGATCTCTAAATTCATAGATCATGGTGGATTAAGAACCGTAGTTTTTGGTACCCTAAAAATTTCTCCCAACCCTTAATGTATACCAACCATATCTAAGACCTTAATAATAATTTTCCTAGACTCATCCAATGGGGTGTAAAATTGATCCATACATAACATATAAGATCTCACTGAATTTCATCATCCATTTTTGTGAACTTTACACAATTTAATCATTACAAAGACAATTTTATACCTATAATGGGATGATTTTATATTGAAAATTTAGGGTATAACTTGAAGTGGTCAAATAGGAAAACATATCTCTAGAACGTGACACCTCAACTACTCTAGATTGTAGAATAAATCAACTAAAACACTCATTTGAATCCCCACCTCCTGTGAATTATGATTCACTATATTAATTCCCCACACAAATACACTTTAATTCCCTAATAAAATTACCGAAAAAGTACAAAATAATTTTTTAAAAATATTATAAACATCTATGAGAAAGAACCTTTAATAATCAATAAGAAAAACAAGTGCATATAGCTTCATTTTCAACCACTTTTCATGATTGAAATATTTTTATCTATTTTTTCTTGATCTATTTTATCTTACAACTTCAATTCACACTCCTAAAAAAATTCCTTTTACAGTGCTAGCCTTCATCAGCACTAGCAAAAAGCGATGATAAATGGTACCCTTTATCAGCACATTACATTTAGCATGGATAAAACACATTCTTTATCAGATTTTTATTTTTAGTACTGAAAAATGAATCCTTTATCAGTGATTTTTCAATGCTGATAAGGGTCCCAAATAAAATGAAATAATTAAATAAATAAAAATTAATGGTGAGTTTAATAAAAAATATTAAAAAATATATTAATTTAATAATTTTTGATAAAAACGAATAAATTTAATATACTATATATAAATTATAAATACTAATGAATATATAAATATTTAAAATGAAATTATTAAAGAAATAAAAATTAAAAATAATTAAATTAAGAAAAATATTAAACATTTTATTAATTAAATAATTACTTATTAAAATTAATAAATTTAATATTCATATATATATATATATTATAAATATTAATAAATATTATATTTTATATATAGATATATATGAATGTATTAAATATTTCTGAAATATTATTTATATAATGCAAAATATTTATGTTTTACATTAAATTAGTCATATATTTAGTGAAGAATGGTTTATAATTAAAAATTAATTTGAATTAAAAATACGAACTAATTGCCTCGAGTAATAGACAGAATTGAATTTTGTTTGATCTTTCAATTTAACATATATATATCAAATGTGTTTCATATTGATTTCACATACATATATGTATCATTAATGAATTTTTATATACAACACACACACACACACACATATTTACACAATTAATGAAATATTATACAGAAACACATACACCAAATATTTATGTAAATTACTCATATTATTCTATAATTTTATTATAATAGAATACATTTAATATATTATGTCTTTAATTAGTAAATTTTATTTATTTATTTTAATTTCATTTTGGAAATTTAATCATTTTTTATTATTTATTGATATATATTTATTTACAATGTTTTAAATAAATTTATATTTATTATATTTATATTTATATACATTTTGAATATATATATATATAATTATATAAATATATATAATGATATAAATATATATAATGATATAAATATATATAATGATATAAATATATAAATGTTATATTTTTAAAGTATATATATAATTATAAATAAATAATTATATATGTAAATAAGTTTAAAATTAAAATAAATATATTTGAATAATTAATATATTTAATATATTTATATTTATATATATTTATTAAATATATATAATTATATGAATATATTAACAAAAAAATTATTTCTAGTTATAATTATAAATATTTTATCATCCATTATTAATTTAGCATTGATAAAGATATCTTTATCAGTGTTTTTTGGAGGCATTGATAAAAGAATACCTAATCTATTTAAATAACCCTAACTAGTCAAAAATTAGTCAAGATATCCAAATATTTCTGTGGAAACCACCTACTATCGGTGCTCCTCCTTGTCGAATCCAAGATCAAATCAAGGCTAAAACAATTTCATGGCACAAATCCAAGGCTTGAACAAATCAAGGGTCAAATGAATCCAAATCTCGAATGAATACAATTTTTGGAGATATCTATAAATTCCCTTAGATAATTCAAATCTTATGTCTAAGTTATTTTATTTTCTCCTCCTCACACACTCGTTGATTGCTTGTTTGATGATATATATTTTCATTTTTTGTTCATTATATTTTTCTCATTGATTCCCCCTCTAGAATGAATTTATAATTGGGGTTTATATGATTTTTTTGTTTGTGTTGACCCTTTAAGGGATTTAATTTATTCCTTGTAGTGAATTAAGAATTACAGACACTAATTTCATCCTTGTAGGGTATTATGCTTAAATTCTTTGTATATCCTACCATTGAAATAATTCAGACAAGTTGTTTGTTAAAATTACACTCATGGTTTTTATTTAATAAATCATAATGGATTTCATGTAATTATTTCATTAAGTTGAGATGCGGTTTTTATGTCTTTTCTCTTTTTATGGTTTAGTGGTAATACATCAAGATTTTTATTTTATGTTAAGTATCATAAATTTTATCACTTTGTTTTTTTCTTGATATCTTATATGAATATCCATATATATGTATGTATGCATTTTGGAATATATATATATATATATATGAACACATTATTTCATGTATATATGTAATTATCCAGTCATAATAAATATAGATAGGCTTTATTTAATCATATAGATGATAATTTTTTTCTTGCTTTCAAAAATACGTTCCAATAGAGACTATTAATGTGTGTTTTTTAAAATTATGACTTTTAGGCATGTTTGGAATTTTTTAAAATTAATTTGATTATCATTTTTTTATTTTGAAAAAAATTGAAAGAATGAAGTTTTTTAATGAAAATTAGTAGTAGTATAAAATGTTATGTACTTATTAGTACCACAAAAGGGATTTTATAAAAAGCTATCACCGCCTATGGAAGATATCTATGATAGTTTTAATAGGGCCAGATTTTTTTTCTTTTAAATACAGAGATCATATTGATGGTTGTTGAAAGGATATTTGAATAAGAATGTTTGGCTTATATTGATTGTTGATTGATATGTTTTTAGAACATTTGACCATACCTCCCATTACTATCATAATAGGTATTTTATGCATTTAGTTATGGATGAGAGATAGTTTCAATAAAGTCTCTATTTGATTTTACAGGTCCCCACTTATATCAAAGTCCACATTATAGTCCAAAAAGGTAGGTTAGTTGCGGGTCTCTAGTAGGATATAAACCTATGAACTCATCATCAGGATTATAGGTTGTTCCAACCCAAGTACTTCCAGAGTCTCCTCGTAGGATGTTTTGAAATATACTAAGATTACTATTCTTAATTTACTCGTGTTTACATGTATATTGTTTTTTTACTTACTCAACATTTAATATTGATCCACTAGAATGTGACTGAGTTTTTCTATTTTTTATTTAGTTGTATTGATTTATTTTTTTTCTGAATAATGTTTTATTTTATTATTATATATTATTATTCGTGAGTGTAGTTATAAAGATGCATATTCAAGAACTCTAGAATATTTACATAGTCAATATGTATCATTATTCAATAAAATATTAGTTATTAAGGTGAAAATGTTTACTAAGAGAAGTTATGGAGATTAATAATATTTGATATAGCATTAATATTAAATGTAATAATTATTTAGGATGTTACATCACTTATTCCAAAAAATAGAATGGATGTTATCAAATTATATACATGTTGGAATAATTATTAGAAAACATTGTTAGGTATTTATCATTTTTTGTCAGCATGTATTGGTTCCACCCCTAGGAATCTCTAATTACCATCCATGTATATGAAATAAATCTTTATGTATTAAAATATTCTATCAATACATTTTTATATCTTCTAGTTGATGGAATAATAGTAGATTATTCTTGTTTATCATATTTTGGTTTCTTATTACACCTTAAGTTCCTATATTATATTTTCTTTTATTTAGAGGATTTAAGAAAGACTTGATTCCTAATTTTTGGATTTCTCCTATAAATATAGAATTCATAATGTCCCAAAAGATTCATTTATCATAACATGTCCCCATTGAGGCCCCCTGAATCACAGGAAAGAATGTGTATGCCCCCCAAATCTTGCCTTCAATAGTCTATGAGTTAATAACTAGTTCCCATGGTGTAACTCTCACAAATGGGAGACATTATCCCTTTTAGAGAACATAATGGAGTATAACTTTCATCCTTATCAACTTCATTTCCCAAATAGTTATTATTGAAATTTATTTATTGAGACCCATACTTCATCTCTTTTCTATTGTCTAAACTATTTTAAGTAGTGATACCCTATATGACTACTTCATTGAGTATTTTAGGAAATATAGGCTTATGTACACAATAGATATAGGATGAGAATTAAACAAAAAAAATCAATAAAAATTGTTTGAGAGAGAAAGCTGATGAGGATGATAGTTGTCTATAACTTTCACTATTGGATGAATTCATAGGATAAAACCTACCATAGTAGATTAATTTTTTTCTTAAATTTAAATACCCATTTCCTTCAACGAATATTTAAATTCTTTGAAATAATCAAATTTTGGGTTTCTCTTATTATAATTTTCTGTAACTTTCATATTTTATAATGAATATATTTTGCCTATTAATTTTTTTTAATAAAAAATAAATATTTATTAACCTAATATGATTTATATGAATAAAAAATTCTTGCATGATAATCATTTGATAAAAATAATATGAATATGAAGTTAAAGAGTTCATCACATTTAAAATATATCATTCATAAGACACTTCTCAAATCCTTTGTTAGGGTTTACGTTGTATTAATTAAAGAAAATTTTGTTTGGAAGAGTTGGAAGAACATCTGATTTGTCACTGAAAAGATTAGAGAAATAAATTTTGGAATAAACACATCGAAAAACTGAATTCACACACTAATTAAGATGATTCTAAAATTTATATATCATTTCATATGAATACCAGTGTTAATAATGATAGAATCTCATGGAGAAAATGAAAATGGAAATTAAATATGTCCTTCGCGGTTGTCCAAATTTGTTTGAGAAGTTAAGTAGTTGTTCTATGAGTCTATTGTATACTGGTTGTACTAAATACACAAGATTCTAAACTATATTGATGTTATATGATTTTAATGTTGCTAGCGGATGGTGTGACACTAGATTAATAGAACTACTTGGTATCCTGATTGGTATGATACCAGAAGAAAATTATCTACCTTGTAAAACATATCATGCTAAATGAATTATATGTTCAATGGGAATAATATATATAAAATACATGCTTCTCCAAATGATTGAATATGGTTTATCAAGGATCATGAATAACTCATAAAATGTCCTAAGTGCAGTGCAGCTTGATATAAGAAAAATGAATCAATTCATTTGAAATTTTTATGGTACTTTCCTATCAATCCATGATTTAGAAGACTATATAGTTGTTAGGAAACTATGAGACAATTTATACGGAATACAGATATAAAAATTAAATTTGGGAACCTACTTCATCCAATATATTCTACTCCGTCGAAGAAAATTGATTATGAGTATCCTGAATTTTGGGATTATCCTAGAAATATTCATCTTGTGTTATCCAAAGATGTGATAAATTATTTTGGTGTACAAAGTAGTACACATAGTGCATGGCCCATCATGTTGGTAAATTACATCTTTCCTCCATGGGGGAAGCACAAATACATTATGTTATATCCATTTATATATCGACCAAATCATACCTATAATGATATTGATGTCTATTTGGATCCATTGATTTGTGATTTGAAATTAATGTGGGATACAGGTGTTACCACGTATGATGCTCATAAAAGTAAATAATTCACATTTAGGGCCATATTGTATGGGAAGATAAATTACCTACTGGATAATAGAAATTTATCAAGCTATATAATTAAATGAATATTGGCATTTCCCATTAGTGGAGAATACATACATTCAGTTTGGTTGAAACATTCCTTGAAAAAAAAAATTTGTAAGACCTATGAAATTATACCCCAACAACATAAATATTGATCTTGGATGACTACATTCAATGGGAATATCGAACAAGGTACAACTCCATCTCCACTAACGGGTGATCAACTATTCGATAAATTAAAACTTATTGACACTGTTTTTTAGTAAACCATTTTTTTAAAAAAACTTATGAAATCTGTTTAGAAGAAGAGATCAATTTTTATTGAATTATTGTATTTTATTTTTTTATAAGTTAGATATTTTTTGGATTTCTATGCATATAAAAAATGTATTTCATTTTTCTTTGATTATTTTTTAAATATTTCTGTGAGTAATTTTTGATATATAGGATTCAGCTGCATCTCAATCTGACACATGATGTGTCAGGTATGACTCAAAGTTTTTATTATAAGTTTTAAATTGAAATTTTAGTTAAAAAAGTGTCACTCATTGAAAATTGAGAAAATGAACATGGATTGTATTGATAATTTATAACAGTGATTCATATGTAATTTTTGATTTGGAGGAATTAGTCTCATGTCAAATCAATGCATGGTGTGACCATTATGACTCAAAGTGAATGTTTCTAGTATAAAATTGCATTTTAGTAAAAAAAGACATGTGACATACTAAAAACCCATAAAACACATTCATATTGTTTTTGATAATTTATTAAAACGATCCATAAGTCATTTGAGACATATAATAATCATTCATACCTCAATTTGATGCATGGTATGACTTGTATGACACCAAGTGTGTGTTTTTATTTAAAATTGACATTAATTTTATTAAAAAAGACAAATAACATACTCAAAATAGAGAAAACAAATTTTTATTATTTTTATACATTATGAAAATGATCCATAAACCATTTTTTATGTTTAAGAATTATCCACAACTAAATTTTATACATGATGTGCCTAGTAAGACTCAATGTGTCTGTTATTAGTTTAGAATCGACATTTAAGTTCAAAAAGTGTCACTGACTAAAAATTGAGAAAACACAATAATATTGTATTTATAATTTAGAAAAATGAATCATAACTCATTTTTTATGTGTATGAATCTATCTCATGTCATACTGTCACACGATGTGGCCGGTATGGCTCAAAGTCTATATTTCTAGTTTAAAATGGCTTTTTTTGTAAAAAAGACAAGTGACATACTCAATATTGAGAAAATGAATTCATATTATTTTGATAATTTATTAAAATAATTAAAAATTAATTTAGGATGTTTCAAAATTATCCAAACCTCAATTTGATGCATGGTGTGACCGGTATAACTCTAAGTGAGTCTTTTTATTTAAAATTGACATTAATTTTAGTAAAAAAAGACAACTAACATACTCAAAACTAAGAAAATGCATTAATAATTTTTTTATACATTTCACAAATGATACATAACTTATTTTTGACATCTATCCATTATCCATAGCTCAATATGATACATGATGTTCCCAGTATGACTCAATGTGTCCCTTATTAGTCTAAAATTGAAATATCAGGTCAAAAAGTGCCCCTCACTAAAAACCGATAAAACATGATTAGATTATATTGATAATTTAGGAAAAAAATCATATGCCATTTTTGACATGTATGAATTAGTCACATGTCAAACTGACACACTATGTGACTGGTATGACTCAATGTGAGTTCTTCTAGATTAAAATGGTTTTTTTGTATAATGAAAATTGATGTACTCAAAACTAATATAAGGCATTAATATTGTTTTAATACTTTAAAAAATGATCCATAAGTCATTTTGGATGTTTAGGAATCATCCATAACTCAATCTGATGCATGCTATGACTGGTATGACTTCAAGTATGCCTTTTTATTTGAAATTGACATTAATTTTAGTAAAAAATACAATTGGCTTACTAAAAATAGATAAAACGCATTTGGATTGTTTTTATACTTTTGGAAAATAATCTTTTAAGTCTATTTTGTTGTGTAAGAAACTATCATACATTAATCTAATACATGATGTTCCTATTATGACTCAATGTTTCCATTATTAGTTTAAAATGGAAATTTTAGTTCAAAAAGTTTCACTCACTAAAAAATAATAATATTTCATCAGATTTTCTTGATAATTTTTTAAAATGATTAATAATTCATTTTTTACATGTAGGAATTAGTATGATGTCATACTGACACACAATGTGTCCGGAATGACTCAAAGTGGGTCTATCTTGATTAAAATTACATTTTAGTAAAAAATGTAATTGATATACTCAAAACATAGAAAACCCATTCATATAGTTTTGATACATTAGTAAAATTATCCATATCTCACTTTTAAAATGTAGTAATTATTTTCACCTCAATCTGATGCACATTATGTCTGGTATGATTCCAAGTGCATCGATTTATTTAAAATTGACATTATTTTTAATAAGAACTCAACTGGAATACTAAAATAAATTCATTCAGGTTGTTTTTATAATTTATGATAAGTATTCATAATTCATTTTTGATATGTAGGAATATGTCCCACCTCAATATGATACACAATGTGCTCAGTATGACTCAAAGTGTTTGTTATCATTTTAAAATTGATATTCTAATTCAAAAATTATCACTCCTTGAGAACTAATCAAACTGTATTGTATAGTATTCATAATTTAGTACAACTATTTATAATAAATTTTTACATTTATTAATTAGTCTAACATGAAAACAACATATTATGTGATCAGTTTGAATCAAGGTGTGTGTTTCCACTTTAAAATGACATTTTAGTAAAAACGATAAGGGACATACTCAAAATCAATACACCACCTTTGGATTGTTTTAATTATTTATTAAACTGACCCATATGTCATTTGGGATGTATAGGAATCATACTCACCTCAATATCATGCATGTTGTTACCAGTATGACTCCAAGTGCATCATTTTATTTAAAATTGACATTAATTTTAGTA
Source organism: Viscum album (assembly GCA_963277665.1). Lineage (NCBI taxonomy): Eukaryota > Viridiplantae > Streptophyta > Magnoliopsida > Santalales > Viscaceae > Viscum > Viscum album. The sequence continues at coordinate 1,711,803,723 of OY728131.1, forward strand.
AAAAAGACAATTTACTAACTCCAAACTTATAAAATGAATTTTTATTATTTTGATACATTATTAAAATTTTATATAAGTTATTTTTTATGTTTATTAATCACCCTCACCTCAATATTATATATTATGTAACTGATATGACTCAAAGTGCATGTTATCAGTTTAAAATTAACATTTTAGTTCAAAAAGTGTCACTCACTAAAAACCAAGAAAGCATGCTAATATTGAATTGATAATTTAGAAAAATTATTCATAATTCATTTTTTATGTGCATGAATTATTATCATGTCAAAACAACACACTATGTGATAGGTAGGACTTAAAATTCGTTTTTTAGCTTAAAATGATATTTTTGTAAAAAAGGAAAATTCCGTACTCAAAACTGAGTGAACACATTTAGATTATTTTGATGCTTTAGGAAAATATCCAAAAGTAATTTTGGATTTTTATAAATTATCTACTCCTAAATATAATTCATGGGGTGATCTTTTTGAAACCAAGTTCTTCCTTTCAATATATAAGTGTCATTTTAATTTAGAACATCCATCACATCTCCAAAACTGAGAAAACAAGCCTATATTTTTTTCTCATAATTATATATGTTATTAATTAATTAATTTCCTTATCACTTTTACTATAGAATTATTATTTTATTTTTACAAAGATAATTCCTAAAGAAGAACAAGAAATGGTGTGACATGCAATAATTATTAGCAATTCAATATGACACACATTGTTCCTGGTATGACCCCATGTTTAGTTTAAAATTAACACTTTATGTTAATTTATTTCTTTATATTATTAAAAACCTAATATTCTTTTATTATAATAGTGCGTTACTTTACTCGAGTACAATTGTTTTTCAGAAATATCATGATTAGGGTCAGGATCAAAATACAACGGAATATTGATATTCTTGAATGTATGTAATAATTTTAACTTATGTAATTAAATAAGACAATTTTGAAATGCATATAATATAGTGTTTTTATTGTATTTTGTTGTAAATTTTATTTCATTTAAATTCTCTATTATTACTTGATTTTTCTAATTTATGGTTGTATTTTTCAGGCTATAGTCTTCTATTACAGCTCACTGCACTGGTGCTGCAATGTGTTATGGAAACACACTACAGTATGCCCCTTTATTAGTGCTAAATAAAAGAACTGATAAAGGATCCCTTTATCATCATTTTTTTATCTCAGATAAAATCCTATGTATTTTATTTTCTCTATAGCAGGTAGTTCTTCTCTAGTAATGAAAAAATCCATTTTTAGCATTGTTAAATTATTTTTTTGTAGTTTCATCACATATAGATTCATTGTCAACCATTCAAATAATAATTAATTTTTTTAAGGTGTTACTTTAAATCACATTTATTCACTTAACTTCAGGAAAAATAAATGAATAAAAATAAAACATGACATAGGAATATTATATGTGTTGAAATATAGAAAATATGAAAATAAATCCAATAGATAAGATATTGAAAACAAGATCCATGTATGCATTGAAATAAAAAAAATATCAATGGACTAACATAACAAAGTATCATAAAAGGAACAAATATTCCATGAAATAAAGAAAATATAAATCATCATATGTGTCCTTTAGTTCTTATTAATTTAAAGTTTACAAACTATAATCAATGAAGATAGAGAAACAGGTAGGTTGTTTTTTGGATCTGGTTACTTATATATGTTACGTCCAATCATCTATAGTTACCATGTTTTTAAAGTAGGTAAATGAATTTCTATCCTCTTTTACATGGTCAGAACACTGTACATCACATATGTGTAAAATCCTTGTCTATACTAATTTTCCTATAACTATATTATCACACAGTAAATAGAGATATTATATTTTATATTGGATCATGGTGGATTAAAAAAATTCAATGAATTAATATATGAAGAATGTGTTGTATCTTATGAATGGGTATTGTCACATGTTACAATGGAGGGCTGTTGTAGGTTTTTACTCTAAAAATAAAACATTCCACTTTATAAGATAAAGGAGTTACCTGTTTTGATAAAAAAAATCAAGCACTAGTTTCTATGAAGGTCAGTGTTGTACTATACAACATATATATGCAATTCACTATTATATTTGAAGAGTAGATACTACCATGATTGAAAGTATTCTAAATGAGAAATATGTTTATATATAGGAAATAACAATAAGGTGTAATAAAAAAGAGTTTCTAATATATACATGGGAATTATGTTTATATTATATATAATATATTGTGTTAGAATCACATTTTCTTTTCTCCTAGACATCAAGATCTATATAATATACTAGATGGTCATTTTTTTCATACTTTACCATTAGTTTCAATTCTAATTTTATTACCACCTAATACATTTTCAACACCTCCAAATATCAATTTATCGTTATAAAAAAATCAAATCATCATTCCATTGATCATGTAAAAAATTTATTCAATATTATTAACTTATATAGTGATTTTATATCACTTGTATAAACTTTTTATTTAATAATTTAAGTATATGTATTTTCGAAGGAATTAAATCAATCATTTTTTGAAAACACTTATCATAGGTTATAATATTATAATATCTTTTTAATAATCCACATTAACCAAATATATATATATATATATATCTTTTTTCAACTTATATTCTCAAAATTATAACTATTTTAGAGATTTATTAAGACTTTGTAACTTAAATTGACAAAAAAACAAATATTATTCATTACTATTAATGATTCTGATATTATTTTTTCTCAAAAAACCTTCTTTATTTTAATCATCATATGTTATATTCAATAAAATTTTCTATACAATTTAGTCCTAATGATATAAGTTTAAAAAAAATTATACAAAAATATTAATAATGAAATAATATCAAAGATAACACAGAAAATGAGAAAAACATGGGTCTCAAAATACATATCGTAGGAAATTCCCACCTATCCACTTCATTTTTTACAACAATAATCAATGAATTATATTATTTATTCCAAACAAGAGTTGATGTGATTTATTTAGTACTTATAGGAAATTTTTTAGATCTCATTACATCTAACATAAAATTTTCCTAAGTATTTAGAAACATTGTTTTAGATATTATAATTTTAAGTCTTCTTATTACATAGATAATAGTTAAGATTGATGATGTAGTAATAAAAGTGGTGAAGAATGTATTTTTCCAATGGTTTTTTATCTAAAAAAAATATGATTCTTTCAAGACAAAAATAGAAAGCCTTTTTGTTATTACATGTGCATTTATCTAATTGTAAATATTTCTCTTATATTGGTGTGAAAACCATATTATTTTGGTAATGAAGTTCATGCCACTTCACTATGAGCATGAAAAAATATTAGACTAGTTTACCCAGGTAAAACAATATTTAGTTTAATCTTATACTTGAATCTACATAGAACATTAATTCATAGATATAGAGTGTCATCACGAAACAAATAATGTAGGAGAGAATAATGAAAAACACATGTTAAAAGGATGTGTTCTGATGGGAAAGTGTGTGGCTAGGATTCAAGATGATCTTAATTTTTGATGTTTCGGCACATCCTCACTCTAGGGTGGGTGAATAGTAATAGTTTCATGCATTTCCGCTCAATAATTTCTTATTTTTTAGGGGTATCCACATCCCAAATATTGACTATTAAAAAATCCAAAAAACACCATATAGAAGTGGAGTGGTTCTAATTTATAAATAAAAATTATAGATATTTTTTCTAGCTAAAAATATATTAATAATATCAAACAACATGAAAATGAAAATAAATAATGATGAAATATAAATAGGGATATAAATATGAAGGGTGACATAAGGGAATATTTTTTCAATATTCTACATCAGTCGTCAATATTAAAGCCTCGTCAATTATAACTAAATAAATAGAATGTGCGTAGTATTGGAAAATAAAAAAAAATTATTAATTATAAATGGTAAATTATAGAAGATCTCAATAAACATGGTATTCATAAAAAAAATTCTCCAAAAAATCCCCAAAAATGTTATAATTAGAAAGTCAAGGTTATAAAAGAGAAATATTGAATCACATTTTCAAGTTGAGAAACTATATAAAATAGTATCTATTAAAAATTAAACCACCCTTTCCCAATTTTGGTCCTCTCCAATAAGTATTAGTAAATAATAATTAATAATCCAAAATTTCAAGTGTGTAGAAAACAAAATGGTTTATATTTAATTTTTTTAAAAAAAAATTATTTTATGCAATAGTGTTCAAACAAAATTATTGAAGCATAACTCATTCTTGGGAGAATTTTATTTTCTGGAATATTGAGGATTGTCACAAGGGACAATTGTGGCCATAACCAAAAACTCATTTGTTAAGGAAGAGTACATAATATAGATAGAATAAAATTTTACATTGGTTTTTGAATTCTTTTCAATTCCATGAGAATCTCTACTAGCAAATAATCTCTGACGAACAAGTATATCATGGTAACTAAATATAATGACTAGGTTTTATTTATTTCATTGAATGTAAACATGAAAATGGTAATAATTCGTTAAGAATTTCCAAAATATTATTTAATATTCAAATTTGGTTATTCAACATCAATAATTTCAAAAAATATTTGAAACATCATAGAATATTGAGATAAGGAAAAATACACAAAATCCTATTGAAAATTATTTCAGTAAATATATTAAAATATAAGAACTAAAACTTAACCATGCCACAATTGAAATCATAGACCTCCAGAGAATGAATATGAGGTATAATTTAGAAGGTGAAATCCCTAATGAAGTGGTCATATATTTCAATTGGATGAGAATAGTTATAAACTCTACATTACTCATGGATTTATATAATGCACAGGTCAATAAAAAGGTATAGTATTTTTCCATTAAGATATAAATTGATGTCATAAAGGGTTTTACATGGAGTAACTATGTTGAAGATGATTTAAATGGGTTGAGGTTATAAAATAACTAAAAAAATTACTATAGTGGCTTTAGATAATTTTGAAATTAGTAAACTAAAATGAAAAACCAAAATAAGAAGAAATAAACCAATACAAAAATTAATTTTTTCTAAATTTCATAGAAACCATAACAGTAATTCAATGAAAATAGTCATGATTTCAGGTATGTAGAACTTGAAGAGAATAAATAAATAACTATAGGCTCAAACATTGACCAATTTAATAAAAAATAGGTTCCTCTTTGTTCTCTTCCAAATACATTAATTTGTAGTTGAAAGAGGAAAAAACTCATCAAACATCAGTGGATGGAGGGGTATAAGAGATGGTATAGAATCAGGGGTGTGGGTATCGATGTTAGATAGGGTGAGGAACTAATAATTTGAGTGCAGCCTCTACTGACAGAGTTTTCCAATGTAGAGATATAGCTAATGAGGAACAGGGGAGAAGGGAGGTGTGGGCGCATAGGTAAGATGTGAATTGGGGTGTCTTTTCTTTTATTTTTCTTTTTTCAATGGATTTATCCTTACATTATATTTTTCATTTTAAAATTTTTGAATGTTTTTAAAAACTCTACTACCATAACATATTTCATTTCAAATAAAATATTTCTATGATATAATTTTAGTTCTGTTTCAAGTAGATATATTTCAATTTAATTTCATAATCTATTATAAATGGTTATTAAGATATTTTTGTTAATAGATACATGATTTTTAGTGATTAAATTAAATTTATATCTTATAGCAGTTTTATTTTTAATAATTTCATCATGTTTTTGTAATATATGTCAAAATGGTAGTATCAAAATTATTATTTTTTAAATGATTTTTTTGTGAATAAATAATATAGACATGTTTGTATGCTGATAAAAATGTTCAATAATAATTAATAATAATAACATTACATTTTAGTAAAAAAATGTTGGTATTAATATGATAGAGTGTCATATTTAATTGTTGGTAAAATATTTTTTGGTATTAAATAATTAAAAAATATATTTTTTTGATAAATATAAATGTTAATGTTTAAATTTAACATCAAAAAAACTTAATATTTATTGGAATCATTCATTTTTACCAATGGATATATTATATGTCACTAAATTTATTTTGTTATCTGTCATTTTTTATAGTGGTATCCAGAGATGATTAGGGAGTGTAGTGAAATAATATCACCTATAAAGGATGGTTAGAGCATGAGCATTAGGTTCATAGATAAGTGGTGGTGTGACAACATGCAATGCGGTGTGGTAGCATGAGAGAGGATTCTAGTAGAGGAAATGGATACTCAAAAGTGGGAATGATTTTTAGTGCAAAGCATTATTAAGGAGAACAAGGTCATTTCATCTCTCTATGGGGAATCCCATAGTAGCATGTCCCTGTTAATTAATCGTTTAAAAATTAAATTTCACACAAATTAATTAAAGTTTGTTGCATCATTATCTTCCACCTCAGGATTGGATGGTTGTCAATGCATATAGTATTTAATTGAACATTCCTATTTTGGATTGACCACAAGTGTTACTTCAATCAACCGCATGACCAAAACTTTGATCAAACACACACCCACTTTGTTATTGAACACAAGATTAATGAAAACAGACCTCACATTAGAGTAGATTTACCTCATAATGGGTTTAGTGACAATATTAAGGGATGAATGACTACACATTAATATTGGATTGACCATAAATTTCATGATAAAATAGTTTATGTTTTTATCAACTTTATGTTGTAATGATCTGCATCATGATGAAGATAATCAACTATGAGCAACTTCCATGGTATATTGGTTCATCCATAGATCCATCAAGACAATATGTGACACCTTATATCAATGTGAGTTCAAAATATATAAGAAATCATGTGATGATCATTAATACATAAATCCATAAGTATATATAAAATATTGATCCAATATTCTTTTTTGATCGCACAATAGAATTACATGGTTGTGATTTAAATTGAGATCCATTAATGTAGTGTTTCTTTATGAAATTTTAATGATATTAATGAAGTTAATGGAATATAGTGAATTTTCATGTCACTGAGAAGTAGTAGGTCATTCACTTCATGAAATTGATACTCTTCCTTAGGATCACTCATGAACATGAAGAGAAACTTCATGGAGGATGAGTTTATGTTGAAATTATAATTGTAGAGTTATGAAGTGTTAATTGAGGGAGAATATTATGGTTTTTTATTAACCACATGAAACAGTAAAGAATACGTGATCCCCTTAGGTATTTAATACTAATGATGCCAAGTAGAGTAGTCCTTAAATAAAAAATATGATAATATTCTTATTGTATTTCAATAATGTATAAAATGGAAGAAGGATTTAAAGTATTCTCATATTCTATCAATAAGGGACCACGACTGAAGAGGTTTTATGAATTTATGCATTTATTGAGAATCATATTGAATTCATGTAGTTATCATGTAAATATGAGAGAAATAATTACTATCATAGTTACTACAAATTATTTTAGTTACAAGATAATATAAATATATTCAATTTTTATACAAAGAAGATAGGGTAGGTAATTGTGAATCTTGTTAATGGAAGAGGCCAGTGATCCTGTGGGATTTGAATTAAATTGAGACTTTGTAATTTATATTATGTATTTAAACAATTTTATTAATACAGAAATGTAGAAAATAGATATAAAATAAGTATCTAACACTATAGTTATTATTACTATTATATGTATATATATATTGGACTTTCTAAGATTGAATGTGTTGAGGATCTATTAAATAAATAAAAAGAGATTATTTTTTTGTATCAATTAATAATAGATAGAGACCTTTAGATTTGATTTTTAGACATATAAATAAGTTTTGATTCATATATAATAAGAACTAGTATAGATTATTTACACTAAATACATAAGAGGTAATAAAAATGATTAGAATAATTCTTTTAACTATGCAAGAAAAGCACCATTTCATATTTTAGTTGTGATAAAGAAAAATATTGTTTGCGCTGGTGTGCAAACAAGGGAAGAAAAAGAGAGGTTGCTTAAATGTATTTGTACAAGTAAAAATATAAGAATAAGGAATAGTGGAAAAAATTAGCACAAAAATAATAAGTAGGAATCACATCTGAGAAGGACTTAATTATGTTTAAAAGAACATGAAGAATTTGAAGATAGTATATATAGGTAGTATAAATATCTAATAAGGAGTTGTAGATGGACTAGGTTATCATATTTAAGAGATTCCGGATTATTTTTTCCCACTATTGAGTATAGGGTACCACACATCATGTTCATGTTTTTTTTCTAGCTAACCCACTATAACAGGTATCACGTTTATAGTGGCATGTGTGATCAAGGAGTATTTACTGATTTCACCAAGGACGATCCTTTCTTATTAGAAGGTGAACCCTGTAAATCTCATTTTCACTATGTGTGTGTGATAATTAATGAAGTAATGGTAAGAGAATAATAATATCATGATCTGAATGGGTCTAAGTGGTAATGGGATAAAAATATTAAATTAGAATAAAAAGTCTCCAACATTGATTCCCCCCACCCTCCAATGTTGAGAATATTCTGAAGTGGTCTAATCAACTAGTATCAGATCTAGGTTCAACTCTACTGGATTATCTACCTTAAAGATTATTCTATTTTTTAGGATTTAAATTTTATTTATTAAATTCATAATTATGTGATGCTCTAGTGAGTATTATTCAATTTTGGATAATAATTCTATTTCTACAAATACTTAATTAATAAGAAAAATAAAGAGTAAATAAATTTTAAGAATATTTCATTTTTAATCGAAGAGGAAGAAAGATCGGTATCTCCAATGCATTAAAATACATAAGTAAGATCATTTTTTGAATGTAAATAATATGTGGTTTGGATTACCAAAAATTAAATATGCATACCCTTTACCTTGGAATGATAAAATAAGATAGGTGATCTGGAGGTATGTATAAATTATTATAAAAATTATTTTGAAGAAGTTCCAGGATTTTTTTGTAGTGATGGAATGTTAGTTGATTTTTTAATTGGTGTATTAAAATAAGTGATACATGGATTCCCTAAATAACATGTGTATATAATCTAAGGGGGGTTTTTAAAGCATACAGGATGAAATCTCCCAGCTTGAGTAGAATTCAAGATTACAAGAAAATGTTATAAAGGTGAATTTTTTAATGTGAGAATATCTCCAAAAAAGTTACAGCCAATGAATTCACAAATGTTATCCTTGAAGAAAATTGATCCAAATTTGAAGAATATTGGATCATAAATACATGATAAAATGATTAGTTCACTAAATAATTTGAGAAGAATACTTATGCATTGGATGAAGATAAATGATCTTGCATTAATGTTAAGAATGTAAAATTAGAAATGAAAATTAATTGGATCAAGGGGATTAAAACATTATTACAAGGGAAGGTTAAAAATCATGAAAAATAATATAAAATAATTTTTATGGAGGGTGAAAAAAAATTGAAGGCTAATGAAAATGAAAAATAAAATCTCAAAATTAGATGTATTGAGCTTGAGATCAGTTTAGAAAATCTATAATGTTATTAGAATATGTCTTTATAAGGAACATATAAAGGAGTTATCACAGATCATTATAAGTATGATGCATGTGTTAAAAGACCATTTTTTGTTAAAAGAAAATCCTGAAATCATTTTATGATCATTCATGAGTATCTTTGAAGAAAGTGGTAACATCCAAACCTTTTGTAATAATTTATCTAAATCTTTTTTCCTGAATAGTATAGATTTTTATATAAGTATAAATGAAGAAAAATTAGGAGAAACCTACCACCGTGTATATAGTGGATAGAATAAGTAGTATAGAAGTTAGTTCCCATAAAGATCCCAACCATTGGAAAAGAAGACCCAACTAATAGCTTGATTGAAAATATAAACCATAATAAGTACATGTAAAAATAATAAGGCTTATGAGTCATTATTTGAGTTGACATAGATTGATGAATTATGTATTGAATTTTTGGTACAACACACAAAATTATAAATAATAATGGAATTATATTTCTATGGGTAAAGAAAAATATGAAGAATAAATGTCCATAAATTAACAAAAACTATATACTTTAATAATATGTGAAAAATGGGTAATATATGGTATGTTTACAAAATTATTATTCATAAGAGTGATAAATTCTCATCTGAACATGCATTTATGTCTAATAGGATGAAAATTCCCAAATTAAAAGTGAAGAGTGAAGTATCAACCATGAGAAATATGTTGGATAATTCTTTAAATTAGAATACATACAAGAAAATATCAAGAAATACTAATAATACATCTTGGGTAACAAGTCCAAGAAGGCCAAGAGGAGTTTCACATTGAAAAAGATTTATGTAAAGTGGAACACTCACATGTTTCCATGTGAAGACTCCATAAATAATGAAAAATTTCGTAATGATTGTTTAGTAATATAGACAAAAGTTTTAGAGAAAAAAAATAAATTAAAATAATCATAAGGTAAAGTTAAATAACAAAAGAAAATATTCCACATAAATATTTTTTATTTCATGATATGTTTTTAACCAAATAAACCCTTGTATTATATAAGATATATTTGAGTGATTCATAAAATTTGGACATAATGAAAAAGGTTGTTTAACTATTCTTCTAAAATAGGAATGAGAGTTTAAAAGAATCAGGATGTACTCAATATGAAGGTTTATGATAATATGTACTCTATACAAAAAGGAGTTTAATAATTATTCAGATCCATACTCTCTAAAATTAAATAAAAAGTTATAAACAAATGTGTAACCATGAAGAATGGATAAAATTTGTAGAGAAATTTCTCTCAACCTTTATTTTAACATTAAGAATCTATCAAGACCCACCTCATCCCCTTAATCATTAATTATTTTAATTTTTCTCACAGTGGAAGGAATTGGTGGTGAATCATGCTCGTAGGGGGGGAAATAAAAAAGGGTGATGGTTATCAATTTTAAATAGTCCGAATAAAAAATTCACCATCTAAGATTGATATCTCAATTAGTATTCTAGAAAAACTAATTAAAGGATCGTATTTGATGAAGTTGAAGGAAGTGGTAGCTCTCAAAAAATGAAAGAAAATTTAAGAATTCACATCTAGGTTTGATCTCAGATTTTATAATTCCAAAGGATATATGTTAATAAATATCATACTTTATGAAGTTTTAGAAGATTTCAAATCAAAGGAGCCATAAGTAGAAGATACATTTTGGTATATTATCAATATGGAGATACTAAATCATATCTATATAATAGATTCATCATTATGATTATCATGAGGAATATACCCTTATAGGGGAGGCAAGTGGAATATATTTAATAAGATACAAGAATTATTATCTCATAAAAATCATATTTTTTTAAAAAGTCTTTGAAATACATGTCATCAAAGAGGTATGAATTCTTTATATCTTAACCTTAATAATCAAGTAAAAATTATAATATTAATGGGGGATAAATTTAATTATTCAAGGCTGTTAATCTTATTATTTTTAGTTGAATTATTTTAACCCAATTTTTAAAGGGATTACAACAGTTTCATATTGATATTTATGATAAAATTGTATCCTTATTGGTATCTATAATTTCACTTGACCTTATACAGTTTATAAATCCCTTGATGAAAATTTTGTGAGTTTCAATTTCATTTGGTATCAAGTTCAATTGGAAATTTAATGTTTTTTTTCTAAGTAAAATCCTATGATTTTCTACACTGATAATGCCTCATATATACTTAGAGTGAGATGATTGATGGAACATTTATTAATAATGTATTGGATAACTTGTTCTGATGTACTTATTATTTCTAATAAATAAGGGGGAGAAAGTAAAATGAATGTTTGGTAAGAAAATGGGAGAATAGATATAATGTTAGCCCATATTAGCTCATCATTTAGAAGGAATTTCCAACTAATACAATGGTGGATATTATTGATCCCATTTTTTGTGAGTTTTATTTATTTCCAATATATTTCAATATATTTAATAACAATTGAAAAAAAGTAGCTTCAATTTTTTTTCAAGAATCCAAAATTAAAGAATATGAAGTTCCCAATATTTATGTGGATTTATATTAGGTGATTATGTATGTGAAACATATAGGTAGAATTACGAAGTTATTTCCTTTATAAGGAATAAATTATTCATCTATTATTCTTGGGAAAATACTTTTGATGATTTGATAGGTACTTGCAAAAATTTTAGTATTTGTGTATGAAGAATAAATGTTGAATAATTTGATTAATTATTTTTGAAAATATTTTTCATAAAAATAAGGAATCTTCAAAATACATCAATATATGTTATGTCAAATGAATTTTTTGTATTAGGCTCACCCACCTAGGATCCAACCAAACTAGGATTTCTTGATATATCTAGGGAGCATATTGAAGTAAGACTTCCTAAACAGGTAGGTAGGAGTACACACACTGATTTCATAGAGAAGTAGTGGAACAGTACTATATGGGGTCCATATAGTGGTGGAGGAATGGGTTATTAGAGTATCCTTAGAAACCTGAAATGAGGAAGCATTGGAAGCATGAAGTATTATTAAGGATTCAAAGGTCATGGAATCTTTTAATGTAGGATCATGGACTAGTATGTCATTGTTACTCCATCATTTAAAAGATAGAAATTTCACATTGAAAAATGAAATTCCATCATGTATTTTTATTCCTCATCAATATTGGAAATATTACTATACACAATTTATTTAATTTATTTTTCCCCTCTTTCAAATCGATTTCAATTGTTACTTTGATCAACCATATGACAAATACTTTGATCAGCCATATACCCACATTGTGATTGAATGCATGAGTATGAAAACTGAAAATATTTTGGAATAGATCCACCTCATGATGGTTAAAATGAATGCATGAATAGATTAGTGGCCAAAAATAGAGATAGTATTGATCATATGTGTAATGATCGAAATCATAAAGTAGTGACTGACTGGACATTGTAATGAGCTACTGAAAAAAGAATATAATTGATCAGGTGTAAATTCTATGATATGTTGGTTTATCTATTGAGCCATCAATCCGATATGAGAATCATTACATTTAGATGAGTTAAAAATAATGATATATTCATAAAATGATCATGCATATATACATTCTTAAATATTTATAAATAAATACCTAGTATTTTCTATTGATAACACTGAAAAATAAAATGGGTGTGATCAAAATGGTGATCATGTATGCATTATTGATTTTATGAACCCCAAATTTGATTAATGATGGATGTGGCATCTAGATAAGTTTTATATCATTGAGAAGGAAAAGTTAATATAGTGACCCATAATTTTTATATATAAATATTGCATAATTTTTTATGAATACTCAATAAATTGAACAATAATATGTGCCTGAGGGCCATAGAGTTTTTGTGTCTTTGGAAAATTGGAAACATAAATAACTGTTAAATAAAATAACTATATCATTTACCATTTATTTCTTCACAACATGTTCCCTTTTTAGACATAACATACTTAAAACCTTTCTATGTAACTTAGGGAAGTTAAAAATTTGAAATGGTAAGATCCAATTCTTATTAAGGAAAAATATAATAGATATCAATAAATTATCATAAGTTACCATAACATAATCATAAGGTCATGATAACATGAGGTAAAACATTATAAATCCCATCCATCAATTCATATATCATAATCTTGGAACATGGTATAATGTTTTATCAAACAATATATAAGATTACAGAATCATAAATAATCAATCATGATCCATGAAAACTAATCATAATTTTAAGGCATAATTTTTTGGAATGAAAAAAAGTATATAATATAATTACCTTATTAAATTATCACTAACAATACTATCATAGTATATTGGGTTCACTCTATATTCCATTATTTCTGTAGTCGTGGTTCACTCCCAAGACTGCCTTATTGGACAAAATTCCTTTTTGAACAAGGTTCACTTCCCTTTAAAATTATTATTATATCATTATATAACCTTATTTAACCAATTTATTATAGTGATATATAATTTTTGTCCCCACCCAACACATAATTAAAACCATACATACATATTCCACGAGAACATAAACCGTTCATCATATCGTCAAATCATAACCCGTGGGAATGATATGGATTTCATAAAAAATATATCATCATAATAATAATCCATAAAAAGCAATAATAAATATGTTTAAATTAGATCATACACCTAGTATTTCATAATAAAAATCAATGGATTATTTATTAGATAAACATGCCTTTAAAAGATCACTAGAACATTTGTTGAGGAAAATACAATTTTTAATTGAAATCACATAATTAGAATGAAAAAAAAATCTAGGATATAAGGAATTTTTTTAAAAAAAAAATTGAAACATATAAAGGAATATTTAATTAAAATATTATTCATGATAGTGGTTGAATTCATTCATGTGGTGTTTATTAAATTAAAAATTCCTTTCACGTTTTCGATAAAAATTAAAACATACCCTTTTTGGAAAATGATAAGAATGATTATTTTAAAACATTTTAAGGAAATTAAAATATAGTAAAAAAAATTTAAATAATCTTTTATAAGAGAAAAAACACTCTTGAAAAAATTTTAAAGAAAAATATGGACATGATAGAAAAGATTCTTGATCGAAGGGAAAAACCAGGCCAGTGTTCCTTAAAAACATTTTTTTGGTATCTTGAGTAGCTGAAGAGAATAAAATGAAATGAATTATAGAAATAATCACAAATAAAAATAGGGTAATAAAATACATAATATATGTTAAATATTTATTATATAATTTCATCATCATATATTTTAAGCATAAACAATCCTAGTAAAAATGAGACTGTAACATCAAAAGCTTACCTCAAGTTTATCTTTCTTCATAAGAAATAGAAACTCCTATATAATAAATTTAAATCAATTATAAATATTTAAAATAACCATAATAATACATATAATACCATATATGGTTTACTTATAACATATTATCACCCATTCATTAATAATCATTCATTATCATCATCTTTTTAAGTGTTAACTTCTTCATTTTTCATGTATGTTTTAGTTTTGGTGATTATGGTCCATGCACATTGATCATGGTTAATTTATCTCCAGGATTTTAATAATGATATTAATATTATATATATTCTTTATATACATATTTATATCCTATCATATAAATTAGTTATGAAAAATGAATCACATCATTGCATAGATATGGTCGTCTGTATGTACGCATGAGTGACATTTTAACTTTTTGATAGATGAAATAAATAAAAGATAAATATTATTTCATATTTAAAAATAATAATTATTACAAAATAAATATCATATATAAATTCTAATTCCATCATAATAACCAACCATAAATTATTGTGGTGGAAAATTAGTTGTATCACTCCATAGAGGCGAAAGTCCACATGTATGCCTGAGCGCTACTTTTATCTCCCATTAGTTAGAGAATACATGGTAAATGGTTGTGAAATAATCATAATAATATCTATATATATTTATGAAACTATATTTATCATGTTTTTATACATACAAAAATTTTATAGGATGTATAAAAATAAATAAAATTTAAATGTCTTGTTTAAGATCTATACCTCTTCTTTAATAGGCCGCCTTTTGATTAATCCTTAAGTCTTTAAGGATAAAGAACCCAATTAATTTGTATTTCTTTTAAATGTAATTTAATAATAATGAAATAGAAAGATTTTGTTAATTTAAATATTTAGAAGAAGTTATATAGAATAAAATTTTTCAATTTCTCATTGAAGAATCCAAGAATGGTAAAATTTTGATGTTTCTTGGATGAATGGATTGAGAAAAAAAGGACGTTCTGAAGTCTTATTATCTTATAAAAGATATTTTTAAGTCTTTGATATAACCTATGATGATTTTTGAGTTATTATTAATGTCTCTAAATTTTTTTATGTTTTATTGATAATAAAATATATTATCAATAATATGAATGTTTCCTTAAGAAGTGTATGAAGATGGTCGGATGAATGTTTATGTGCAGAAGAATTGGAAAGATTTACTCATATTAAGATAATAAAATAGAGTCCAATGGAAAAAATGAAAACTGATAAATGTTTCCATGATACATAATGGTCATGCTAAGACCTGGGTAAAGGGACCACATGGCATGAAAGATACCAATGTAATGGTAGTGAATCAATGTTTAAAGGTTTTTTGTAGAGGGAAAGGATACATAAATTTAAAAAGGAACCTATTTAAGGGTAAGATTTCCTGTTTCATTATAACATAAGGTTAAACCAATGGATTTCATAAATTTAATACACCTAATACACATGTTTCATAAGGGTCATCATGTGTTCCTAAAGCCTATGTGAGGGTAATATCAATGGGATGGATAGATTGATTCAATCAGATGACACGTGGGAAGAAACGGTTGAAAAATTTAATATTTGGTTACATTGAATATATGATGATTAGAAAAACTATATCATACATCACTATGTTATTAGTCATTCATTGATCAAATATCACAATAACTTACAGCTTTGATTCAAAGTTTTTGAATTTATGTTGGAAGAAGAACATTATAAACTCCAATGCATGGAATTATAAAAAGAAATATATGCAAATAGAAGAAGTTAAGATGAATGAAAGAAGAAAGTGTTGATGAAGTTTTTACTCTCAATATAAAGTACAATGTTTGATATAACAACTCGGTGAGTTATCTGTTAAATTCTATAAGATATAGTAATTGTTTTGAAATTACTGATAATGTTTTTGGAATGATCGGATAATTGTTTCCCAACAAATATAGAGGAATCATATAGAGATCATAGGATAGTGATTTCTGATTGTTTCTGAGCTAAGGAGAAGGGAAGACGTCTCTAATCAGTGGCATAGAAAAAATGATTGTGAGATAAGGAATTATATGGAAGTTCCTATATGAAATCATCAGACAAATGTTTATGTTTGATGTTCATCAAGATAAATTTTCCATGAAAGATGATCGGATAGATGCTACTGAGGTTTTTGAATAGTAGCAACAAACAGATTTTTTGGATGAATTCATCAAAAAAAGTGTTACAAAGACTTTAGGATGATTATTAAGAATTATTATGACAGAGATATATAAATTCATCAAACATTAAAAGTAGAATATATCTATGAGGGTTTAATAGATAAAATAAAACAAATGAATATCAAAGAACCGATCATATGGAGTAATATACCTATGAATGTATTTTGAATAACCTTTAAAAGGGAAGATCGAATAGATTCTTCATAACAAATAAGTTATCAAATTTTTTTATGAAGTATGTCATCGGTTAAAATAAGTAACATTATAAGGATTTCAAGATGTTCAAATGAATTAATGAATAAACATCAGTTGAATTTTCACCTAACAGAAGATGTGAAAGTAAGTTGTTTCAAACAGAATGTTTGAATAACTTTATAGATATTTTTTAAAAGTAATTGAATGAGGTGATACTAATCTAGAAATTCAATGTTTCAATAATCATGAAGGGATGATTATGATTCTAGCTGATATTATAGAAGGAATTAGAATCACTATAATAAGATCAAAATGAGATTGAATTTCAAAATTCATTTTTGATATGGGTGAGAAATTAAATATTACTTCTTTAAATTTCCCATGGAATTTCACCGATATAAAGGATTATAGAAGTGTATGATATATTGGATATTGTTCACAAATTGTTGTGCATTATTATAAAGAAATAAAAATCCATAATAATGTTTCATCCATAAATATTGAAATAAATTCTCATTTGGGAAGAAATTTTGAGAGAAGTATATCAGATGGAGTATGGGGTATCAGATGGAAGTAAAGAACTAGACAAATAAAGGAATAAGATAGATTAGATAAACTTTCATTGGGAATATCATTAATAGGTAAGCATTTTTGGATGGGCATATCAGATAGACCAATCAAATAAAATATCAGGAAAATAGGTTTTGGATGAAGGATGAAGAGGAGTAACAGTTCAACTAGATGCTGAAAAAATATCTAATCATTTGGTATTAGAAAAATGTGTTGAAAACGAAGGATCGGATGAATCATTATGATATGGATAATATTATATGAATTTATCTAATAGAAACTCTATGGATATAGTAAGAAGGTGGAACATTGAGTGATTATAGCTATTCAAGTAAAAATGTGAAGAAGAAGAAGGTGGAGAACAAAGAAGCACTATGACATTCATCAGAAGTTGAAACAAGTGGAAGACGTCCTTAGGGTTATAAATTATCTTAAAAATAAGGTGGGAACTATCTTTTATGGTAGTATAATGAATTAGTGAGGAGTTGTAATATGAATAAATTCATTTCCAGTCCATGGATTCAATATTTTTTTTATCCCCCTCCAAAAATATAGGGAATTAAAATGGGTGCACCATTAAAAGGCGATAATACTGCATTTTTTTGGAAAAATACTTCATTTGTTCAGAAAATTGAATTTGTTCTTATATTATTTCTAGAAAATATATAAGATGAATTTTAAACATTATATTGAATCCATAAATAGTGATTTTATTATTTTATAGACCCACTTACTTTCATTTAAATAGTTTTTTAGAAGGAAGTTAATAATATTCATACCTACCATTATAATGACTAGGTTATATTATTTAGTTGTTCACTTATACTTGGTCTTATATAAAATGAATTCTATCAAAAGAACATGAAATTGTATATAACTCAATACAAGCATAGATTTGGGTGTATAAAAAGATAATATGTTGTTTTGTATAGTAGAAGCTAATATCATGATAGCATACAACACAAAACATCAAATAAATTATAAATAATCTATCTCATAAAATCTCAGGGTGTCACATTCTACCCCCTAAAAATGAATTTCACCCTCAAAATTCGTCGAGGTTATAAAAAGGTTGCTATATTAAAGTTTATTTTATAGAAACCCACATCTTAAAAAGGAATATTAAAACTTCATTTTAAAAAGTACAGTTAGAAACATAAAGGTTATCCAAATCAACTCATCACTGGGTTTCCAAATAAGAGAACATGGGTGGGAAGTGAAAATTAAATAGAATAACTAAGTGTTAATTAAAATGATAATGTTTCAATTTACATAAACACATGTCTAAAAATTATTTGTTGATGAGATTACAACCCTATCTCATATAAACTTATAAATTTGGTAAATTTTATGTTTTTTGAGTGGGGTTTTATTTTTTTATAAATTATTATTTTTAAGGTTCCAAAAAGTGCCCCTCACCTCAATTATAAAAGAGCACCTCCTTCCTCACTTGTTCACATAAATCTGAGCCTTCAAGATCAGAAATAACCTACCCTTTTCGCTTATAAAATTCCCCAATTACATTATACAGGTACGGGTCTTCTTCATATACAAACTCCAGTTTCCTAAGAAGAAATTTAGAGAAACTATGTCAAATAAGAGGTAATCTCCTCTAGTGATTCTTTCAAACTTATTTATTCTTCTACTTCCTCTTAGTGATTTTTTTCACTATAAAGTAATAACTATAGTATCACTTATATACTTAGATGTTATAATAATTATGAAAAAACCATATTCCACCTTTTATTCATCCTTTGAAAAGATGAAATAATCATATGTGTGTAGGTACGTCTTACCATCTCCACGTTGTGGTGTAATCTGTTTTTCACCACCACGTGACTTTGATGGGTATAATGATTGAAATAATAACTATATATGATTATTATAAAAAGTTGTTTATTTTGAAATAATATATATATAATCTAATTCTATTCCATTTCATAATTAAAGTAATGATATCATCGGTTGTTCATACATACGACATTCCGTCTCCATGATGCGGCACGATTAATTCAATAAAATATTCATTAAAACATCATTAAATAAATAAATGGAATGAATAAATATGATATATATTACTCTAATATCATTAAATAAATAATATAACTATATTTTAAGAATTGTAACATTAACTTTTCTAACAAAACAAGCGTAAGAATATAAAGCAGTTAATACCTGAATAAGGAGTAATAATGAAATATTATTATCAAAGAGATGATAATATGAAAATAAATGATATTATAAAAATTAATATGATTCTGGAATAAGTCTATGACATTATATAAATAATTATATAGTAGGTTGGGATACATACAACGGATAGGGGGCCTAAGGTAAGGGATTATTTTGTCTCACTTTTATTTTTGTGGGACATATGCCTTATACACAACTTATTTATTTTGTGTAATGTTTATGCTTCCCATGAATGGTTTTATTATTATTATTATGAAGGTGATGATATTCACATATTCATATAATTTTATTTATTTTATGATGCATATGATTTGACATATTATAAATTTTCAAGGGATTATTTCGCAATATCATTATTATCCGAGATTGTTTATACATAATTATTTATTGGTGTATATTTATCATCCACGTCAATGTTTCCTAAAGATGTAATATTATTATTCTAAAATTTTTTAAATTCAATTTTAACCCTTTGTTAATTTTTATTAAAAGTATGGAAGTAATCTTTTTTCATTCTCGGTATGAGGTACTTTTTGACTTTTTTGGAAAAAGTATGAGGAGAATGTTATTTTAACTTATAAAGGATTAATGGATTCTTAAAGTTTCATAACAACTTATTTACACGAAGCTTACCTTACAAGTTATCATGGTTATTTTCAATGAATTTATTTTATTTCAATTTTTCATGGTGTTTTGAGAAATGGAAATCTTTTTGAATAAGAAAGGATATTTCCCTAAAGAATTTACCACAATTATTTTCCTTCTAAGATTAAGGATATTTTTCAAGTATACTATCCATATTATTATTATGGCTGATTATATTTATGATGAAATTAAATTTATGAAATCCATTTGTTTTAAATGGATTATGATATGATTAAATGATGATTTGGAAACCCATTATATTCTTTTGGTTATGTTATGATGAATGATTTATGTTTTGGTGTCACACATATGTATGGTTTTCATTATTTGATATGTTAGACCTATATCTCCCTACAATGTATTGGGTAAATATTTATATCTCACGATATAGACATGAATGGAGTGGTAGGTAAATTAAGTTAAGTAATACAAGGCTAAAACAGCAAGTAAATCTGGTTTAGTAATACTAGGCTGAAACAACAAGTAAATCTGGTTCAGTAATATCAATCTGGAATGAGGAGTGAACTCAGTTCAAAAATGGGCATTTTTCACTATTATGGTTTTGGCTATAAGGCTTGGTTAATATAGAAATTATTTTCTATGCTTGTTTTTTTTCACAAGTTTTTTTATATAAATGCTATGTTTAATGTTATTTTATGATTTATTCCTTACATACGGCCAAGTTTTATTTTATGACTCAAGATTTTGATATTCAAAATATATTTTCATGTTTTTACATTATTATGTTTATGTTTTTTTGTTCTCTATGTTTACCATTAATGATCATTTGATCTCACCCTCTTTATGTTTTCTTATCCCCATGATATAAAGAATGGTTTTTGGTAGAAAAACTAATATGAAAGTTATTCATGGGAGATGTTGAAGATATTTCACCAAGCTAGAAGAATGTGTTCTGAGTTTCAAAATACACTAAAATAGTATGGTCTTTTGGCATCTATTTTTGTAATGTATTAAGTATTTTACAGAATAAATGTAAATTCAATGTACATAAATCTTGAGTTTTTAGAGAAAGGACCTTGGATTCTAAATATAAAAATATAAAGAAAATTGATGCATCCAAAAGAAAAAATTAAATTGATAGAACTCAAATAAATCCATGTTGAAAATCAAAACATGATACCAACGTTCCTAATGATATGTTAGTTACCTATCTAGAATAATTGGAATGAATAAAGAAAATAGAAGAAGAATATATAAAGGCCAGTGTAATATGAAAATAAAATATTCCATATCAAGGTAAAAAGGTTAGGTGTGTTTACAAAAACATGACTTGAAAAACTCCTAGAATTGTTCTTCATTAATTCTATCATAGGAAAAGTTCTTAGAGAAGATTAAATATTCCCTAGGTGATACAACTGCTTTAAAATATCTTGAGAATAGAAATTTCAAACACACAAAAATTTAATAAGTTATAAGATCCTCAAAAACCTCAACAAAAATTGATGTTCATATGTGAAATCATAAAGAATAGAGGAAATGAAGATACTTAGTTGATAAAACTGTCTCAACCATGTTTTTCAGATTATAATGTAAGGAAGAGTTGCCTTATTCCCTTAAACATAATGTTTTCTATTTATTCTTTTAAAAAGGAAATTCAAAGTAAAGAATAATATCAATGAGAGAACTTGAGATAATGGATGGTTTCTAGAATTGGTTAGTCAAGATAAGGATGTTTTCATCCTAGATTGTTTCCTATACTGGTTCACTAAATATTTTATGAGATGATTATCCTTGGTAAAGATGTGGACATTGTATAGAAATATACATAAAAATACATTTTGGTTCTTTCACAACATGATTACCAAAATAATATATATTGATGATATTTATCATTCTGTATATCATAAGTAAATTATCTTTAAGAGGGGTATATTTGGAAAATGTTGAAGAAGCCTCTAGAATCATCATCTCTTGAAGATATATTATTTTGGAATGTTCCTGAAGATCATGTCATTAGAAAAGTTATTTGTTTCTCAATTTCCCATCCAATTTTACTCAAGATAAATATTATTTATACAAATGTGGAGAAATTGAATTAATCAATGACAAAAGAAAAGTTAAATTATGATATTTCTCCAAGTACATTTATCATACTTGGTATAAATGAATGTTTTTAATCATTTTGTTAAGTGAGTGAAGGAGTCTTAGGTTGTTCTTTCTTATAAAAGTTTCATACCACAATTAGTTTATTCATCCTAGATGAAAAGTATAAAACCCTTGAATACAATTTTAAGAGATCTAATTACATGTGGTATCAAGATCAATTTGTAATGGATAGCTCAATTATCTAAACAAAATAATCTTTTTTTCTATACTGATTATGGACCATGTAAATATAGAGTAAAATTATGGATAGAAAGTTTCTTAAGAAAGATATAATAACCTTATCCCATGAACTTTGTGTTTATTTTATATAATGTGGGAGAGTGAAATGAAAAAAAAATAAAATTAATGGTTATAGAATAAAGATAAATACTCACATATTGACACATTCATTTGTAAATAACTTGGAAGCTATTGATAATAAATAAAAAGCAGGAGATTAAAAATACAATGTTGTTTGTGAGTTGTATTTTTTGTCAATAGATGTCAATAGTCAATGGAATATTAATATTTCATTTATTTAAATTTGATAAGGAATTAAGAAAGAATAATTGTTTGGAAAGTTCAATTGAAGAATCCTAGCTTAGTTAGAAATTTGATGTTTCTTAGAAGAATGAATGGAGAATAAAAGAATTTCTCAAGTCATATTATCATATAAATGTTATTTTGATTACATTGAGATAACTTATGATGATTGGTGAGATATTATTAATGTTTATAAGTTGTTCTATGTCTGGTAGAGAAGCACATTTGTTATCTATATTATGAAAGTTTCTTTAATAATTTAATGAATTCAATTAGATGAATGTTTCTATGGAACACCATAGAATGAATAAAATCATACTAAGATTATTAGACATATTCCATTAGACCAAGTAAAATGAATGAAGGTTTCCAAGTTATCAAAATTTCACGCTCTGTACAGTAGAAAGGAACCCTAGTTCATGAAATTTACCTACATAATGGTAGAAAAATACTGCATAAAGGTTTTTCTTCAACTGAAAAGGTTGGATAAAGGTAAAAAGGAACTTGTGTGAGGGAACGATCTTCAGAACCCTTTTCACGTAAGGGTAAACCCATGGATCATGTAAGGGTAACACACCCAATACACATGTTTCATAAGTTTCAACATAATTTACTAAGGCCTACGTAAGGGTAATATTGATGTGATGAGTGGAGGGACTTGTACAAAAGAAACTGATATGAAGAGAACAAATTGGGATGTATAGACAAAGTAATTATTAATGAATTTATTTATACTAAATGAATGTATTAGTTCAATCATGCTAGCTTTTTGAGTTATCAAACTAAATCTATAGAATGAATAATAGTTATGAAATTGACAATAAATCGTTCATAATGATTGGACAAATGTTTCGAAATAAAGTTATAGGAAACATAAAAATATCATAGAATAGAGATTGCTAAAGGTTTTTTTAATCTATGGTATAATATAGAAGTCTCTGAGAAGTGGCATTGGAAAAACTATATTGAGTCAATTCAATAAATATAATTTTCCATATGAAATAATTGGAAAGATTTTTCTATGCGATCTTCTTCAGACTAAAGGTTCCATTCAAGCTAATCATAAAAAGGTTGTTGAGGTTAGTGAATAGTTTCATCCAAAATATGTTTCTAGAATATTTCATCAAAATAACAATTACAAAGATATCAGGATGAGTTTTATGAAGTCTTCTGACAAAGTTATAAAAATCAATCAGACAAAAGAACCATAACAGATCCATGTGGTTTCAATAAATAAAGTAAAAATAATGATCATGAGAGAACCTTTTGAGTGGAGGAAGATAACTATGAAAGTTTCTAAATAAAAATTCAAAGAAATATTGGAGAGATTAATTATAAAAAAGAAGTTATAAAATTAAGGTTTTTTAAAGATTTTCATTGGTCCTAAGAATTATCTCATTAAATATTTCAAGATATTTTTTTTAATTTGTGAAGGAACACAAGATGAAGTTTTATCAAGAGGAATATGTCCATGGAAGTTGTTTTGAAAAATAAGTTTTAAGAACATTATGAAGATATATATGTCCTAGGAAATATATATTTGACGTATTACACTTTCACATGGAAGCTTGCCTATATAATGAATGTTGGAACCATAAAATATGTTGTATATTTTTCACATGAGGTTGTATGGAATTTTTAATAATTGAATAGTTGTAAGGATGTTTTGGGAATCAAACATGAGATAAATTATCATTTGGGATGATGTTTTGAGATAAGTGTATTAGATGAAGCAGAGATACCATATGGTGATAAATCAATAGATGAAACTAAAGAACTATATGGAGAAATAAATAAGATATATTTGATTAATTTTCACTAGGTGTATCATTACTAGATGAAAATTATCAGATGTACATATTAGACAGAAATTTTGGATAGAAGATAAGATGGATAGGTTCCAGAAAAATGAGGAAGAAAAATAGAGGTTTGGCTAGATACCGAACAATGCTCTTATTATTTAGTATTATTGGATGAATTGGTTAAAGAAGAATGGTCAGATGAATAGTCATCAGATAAATTAGCATTGTATTGATAGGATTGAATGAAGTATTAGATAGAAAATATCTCATTAAAAGAAGGAGAAGTAAATTTTATTGCCTAGTGTTGTGAAAGTTACAAAGTGAAAAAGAAGAGATTTGAGAAAAAAAAGAAGTTCTTTGACATCCATCATAAGTATCAAAAAGTGGAAGACATTATTGGTGTTATAAAGTATGAAAAGAATAAGGTGGAAATTTCATACATTGGTAGTTTAAGGAACTAGTGAGGAGCTATAAGTTAGACTAGATCATCACCAGTATAGGGATTAAAATTTTTTTCATTAACCCCTCCTAAATTTTAGGGAATCACACTTTGTTTAAGGATTGTTTTTTTTCACACCACTATACTTGGTATCATATTTGTTTGTATAATCTATTTCGTTCATTATCATCACATGTGGAAAGGACTAGCTACTCTTATTTAGTAAGGAACCTTGGAAAATATCATGTGAAACCTTTTACTTGATTTCATATACCTTCATACTATAAGGATAAGAGAATAAGAGAATCTAAATATTAACATGTCTAAGAGATAAAGGGATAAAAATCTATAAATTATGAAAATTTTCCCAACATTGATCCCCCCTTAGTGTTGAGTACATCCAAAAGTGGTATGTAAAAAAGATTCATCATAAGAGAAGAAAAAAGTATCTAGGATGAAGGGGAGGATTTTGAGTAAGTATTGGTTCAGATATAAGGCTAAAGTTTTATAAATAATAAATGATGATAGATTCCCTTTTAAAAGTGATTGGAGGGATACACATGAAATATCTTAAATTATTTCAATGATTTAAGGTCACTTTCATGGGAAATGAGCTCCAGAATAGAAACATATCCAAATTTAGGATAATATAAGGTTGAAATATATTCAATAATAATAATTTTATAGGTTTTGGTGTCGATCCCATAGTTATATCATGGTTTAACCCTGCGGATGAACCTCTTTTAACCTTAATCATTGTAAAAAAAATTATTGTTTTTACTATTAACTATGAAAACAATTCTGTTAAACCAATTTAATTATATTAATTGTGATGATTTAAAATATGAAATAAAATTTACCTGATTAAATCTCTATAATTAGAAGAATTTAATTTTAATTAATCACACAAACTTCAATGAAAACTCATTTTCAAAAAATGATTTCTTAAGTGTAAAACATAATTTACTTCCATTCATTGTATAAAAAAACATCAAATTAATGTTAAAATATTATATTAAATATATAAAATATAAAATTTATTAAAAACATTAATAAATAAATATTATATTAATTTATTGTTAAAAAACACATTGTACGCAAAAAAATAGTTTTTTATAAAAATTTGTTTTTAATCCGAAAAGTTAACTTATACAAAAATCAAGTATAATGTTGATTACTATGTTAATAATTAGAAAAATTATAGTTAAATGATAATTATGTTAATTTATGATCAAATTAAAAACATAATGGTACATTTACTTGAAAATAAATGACATTTTGTTTACAAAAATCCT
Organism: Viscum album; assembly: GCA_963277665.1. NCBI lineage: Eukaryota > Viridiplantae > Streptophyta > Magnoliopsida > Santalales > Viscaceae > Viscum > Viscum album. The sequence continues at coordinate 1,711,830,507 of OY728131.1, forward strand.
TATTTTTCACTATTTAGTGAAAAATAAATTTTTTTCTAAAAATTATTAAAATTAACCCTAAGATAATATTGACATGATAATTTTATAAATGATATAAATTTCATAAAATAAATTTTCTAAAAAATTTTAAATTAATTATAAAATTCATATGAAAAAATGTGATAGAAAACAAATTTTAAGAAAACATATTTTTAAAGCATAAAAATGACTTTACTAAAAATTGGGTACCTATTTATTATGAATTAATCAATAAATTTGAATTAATAAAAATATTTATATATATTTTTAAAAAATTGGTTATTATTATTCACACCTTCTAATTTAACAGATGGTTTATAATGGTTTATTATTTTAAAGTTCATATAGACTCAGGGTTGTGTGTAAGGAAAGTTATCAAATACTTTAACTTTTATGTCAATGTAAATACGTATAAAATCTTGTGTTGTTATATTCTAATTCCTTTAAAATAAATTTTTCCATTGAAATTCCATCACTCTGGTAAAAAATGACGATATCTCTATTTAATCACCTCTTTATGTTCCTATGAAGCTTCCTCAAATTAATTATTCCTCCAAATAACTTTAACCAGGTGAGTACCCATGTTAGATAAAATTGTATCTCTATGATCTATGATTTTGATAATTTTTTATTTATAGGAAAGAAACATTATCCATTAGTATATCCTTTGAGTTCAGTACATGTGAAGGATCTGGTATGCACTTCGTTAGGTTAAATGCATAGAACACGTCATGAACCTGAGAGAGGTTTGGTGGGAGTTCCAAGTGATAAGATATATTCCCTACTTGATCAAGAATCTAAAAGGGGTCAATATAGCTAGGGATCAACATTTCCTTCTTTATAAATATCAAAACCTTATTCGATTGAAAAATTCTAATGCAAACCTTCTTACCAACTTCAAATTTCATATCTCACCAATGATTGTCAGCATAACTATTCAGTTAACTCTAATATGCCAAGATATATTATTGAAGGGCTCTAACCATCTCTAACATTTCCACAACTAACACAGGTCTGAATAGAATTATTTCTCCAACTTCATCCAATTATATCATAGTTATACAATTATTTCTATATAATGGTTTCATAATGAGATATCTAAATTCTTTGGTGAAACCTATTATTGTAATAAACAATGACTAAAGGGAAGTGTTTATCCGAAACACTATTTAAATCTAGAGAGTAAGATCTAAACATATCGTCCAATGTTTTAATGGTACTCTTAGTCTAACCATCTATCTAAGGATGATAAAGAGTATATAAACACAACTCTATATGTAGACCTTGCGGAATACTTCTCTAAAACTTTATGAAAAACCTAAAATTCTGATCAGATTTAATAGAATGTGACTTTACGACTCCCTTAATGTATATACTGACAAGACAATCAAGTGATAAATATTCTCTAATAGTGATGAAGTTTGTAAAATTTCTATGTCAATAAACTACAACCAAAAAATAATTATGGCCTTTAGATGTTATAGGGAGTCTAATAATGAAATATATGGTGATTTTTTCCAATTTCTATTCTAGTATGAGTAATGGTTCAAACAACCCCTTTTACTTTTTTTTCTCAGACTTAACTTGAATTCATACCATGAATGAAGATATATACTCCATAATACCTCTCTTTATATTGTCCCATCATAAATACTCTTTTAGGTCTCTATACATATTCATACTTCTAGGATGAATAGAAAATGAAGATATATGATCGCTTAAAATAGTTTCTTTTTAAGTTCTAGAATTTAAGGGACACATACTTGGTTCCTAGACCCTATCATTCCATCACAATCAATGTTTAACTTAGGATTATTTATCAACTTATTTTTTTTACTCAACATCCATATTTTGGGTCTATTTAATCATTAAATTGATATATGGTTAATTGATAATTTTAGAAATATAAGATTTATCCACTTCCTTCAATATTTCAAGTTTCATAATTTGAAAATATTTAAATATTTGATCTTTTTTATCCTTATAATAGATAATCTAGCATGATTCTTTAGACTCAAATCATTATCCACCTTGTTTTTTTCCTAGGGTTATAGTGTATTGGGAAACCATGATCATTAATCAACTTCACCCATATTCATTGTTTCATATTCAAATATTTCTAGGTGAATATATAATTTAAACATTTATGATCAGTATATATTCCATGGATTTATCTGTAAATATAATTCCTCTAGATCTTTAATGTAAAGATTAACATTGATAACTCTAAATCATGATTCATGTAATTTTTCTCATGACCCATCAATTAGAATTTGTCATATTCTATAACCATATCATTTTTGATAAGAATACACCCCATACGCATTTTTTTGAATCACTATAACTTAGAAACCATTATTTGTTATAGGGTAGTGTGAGAATAGTTTCCCTTACTAACCTTCTATTCAATTCTATGAAATTTTATTCACTTCCATCAGTCTAGAGGAACTTAACTCCATTTTGAGTTAACTTGGATAGTTTAGTAGATATTCCTGATATATAATTCACAAATAATTGATAATATCCATCTAATAAAAAAATTCATATTTCAATTAGAGTGGTTTGTCTGATCCAATATTTAATAACTTTTATATTTCATGGGTCCACTGATATACCATTTCTTGATATTATATGACCCAGAAATGAAACATTATGTAACCAAGACTCACACTTGGTACATTTTTCAGACAAAATATCCATCCTTAGGGTATTCAGTACAATCCTAAAGTAATATTCATGATATTCCATGATATTAGAATGTATATAAGAATAATGTCTATAAATGCTGCCAAAAACTGATCAAGGTATTCTCTAATGACTCTGTTAATTAAATATATAACAATAGTGGGGGAATTAGTAAGACTAAATGGAATTAATATATATTCATATTTTCTATACCTAGAATGGAAAGTTATCTTGGGTATGTATTCACTTTTTATCCTCAATTAATAGTATCCAGATCAAAGATCAATCTTTTAAAAATATTTAGCTTCTTACAATTGATAGAAAAATCATCAATACATGGTAGAGGGTACATATTCTTTATCATGATCTTATTAACTTCTTAATAATCAATGTAGAGTCACATTAATCTATCTATCTTCCTAAAAAGTATAGGTGTTCCCCATGGTGATGCACTTGGAAAAATGAATCCCTTATCATGATTCCCTAATATTTTCTTATACAATTATTGTAATATAATCTAGCCATTAAATATGGATTCTATGAAATAGGTTTAGCACTAGGTATGAGTTTTATTGAAAACTCAACTTCACAATTTAGAGAAAGACTAGGAAAATCTTCTAAAAATACATTAAAAAACTCTCACCTAATTGGAATATAATCAATGTTGAGTTTCTTCCCAACCATTTAATAAATACCCACTCAATGGATATAATTTCAACTACATGTTCACAATTATCACCACACTGATAGATATTCAAGGGTTGGTTCAGAATATCAAAATATGATGTCCCTTCCTCAGATATTGATATGGGATTTATATAAAGACAGATAATATGATACCCTTAGAATTTTTTTAAATACTCTTAGAAATTTAAAATGTGATGTCCCTTCCATGAATCTATGACAAAACCATGTCCACGTGTATAATCTAGATAAGGATGTATTTTTTTAGGGAAACCAAACTCTTTTCTTTAACACAAATTAGGTTGAATGCCTATACCAAAGATTATCCTAAGGGTTATCCCCAAATTTTCCTCATCATGGTTTGCAAAATTTACTAAAAATCACCTCTGATACCAACTATAGAGATCCATACATTTCATACATAAGTTTTACATCATTTTAGATGAATATTCAATAAAAGTCATTATAATACTTACATAAGGACTTTGGAGATTTAGTGTCTTTGAAAACATTGTTTTTAAAACAATGGTACATAAAATATCTGTGTCAATTCACATTATGTTCTTTAAAAATAGCACCCTTCCTAGATATAACATACATAAAACATTTATCCATAACATGGGGAAGAGAAACACAATAAAGTGTGAGCTTAGATGCTCAGTAAGGGTCAAAAAAAGAGATAACAATAAATGTTCATAAGTGAGCATAAGATAAGAATGAGTGTATGATAACTTTTAATAAACATTAATAAATCATTCCAATCAAGTCATATATCATAATCATGAAACATGGCATTAATTTTTATCAATCCAATGACATAAGACATAAGAGTATAGAATCATCAATAATCAATCATGATCTAAGAAAAAATATCATAAGCATAAGGAATAAATTTTTTTCATGATTATAAGTATATAAAATCAATTCCCTATTCAAGATTCACTACCAATACTATCAATATTGAATGGGTACACTCCCCATTCTGCAATTTTGATAGTTTAGGTTCACTCACAAGACTATTTTATTAGATAAAGTCCCTAACTAAACTGTGTTCACTCCCCATTAGAGTCCTTATTATATAAGGATAAATCCATATTTACCCAATTAATTGGAGGGATATATAATTCCCAAACCACCCTTTATAAAATTAAAATCTTATATAACCATGGAAAAATATCACAAAACATTCATCATATAATCACCTCATAAAATGTGGAAGGGATATGGGTTTTATAAAAATTTCATCATAATAATCATAAAATATCAATGTAAAGAATAAAAATGGGTAACATTGGATCATACCCCAAGTAAATCATTTGAAAAGTTAATTAAAATTATTAAAGATATAAATACCTTTAAAAATCACTAGAACATTTTTTTAGGAAAATGTTATTTTTAATTGAAATTTCCTATTTAGAATCTAAAAAATTCTAAAATGTAAATGAAAAAATTTTCTTTGAAATAATAAAAAAGGAAACTTATAATAGAATCAATAAATAAAATATTTTTCATTATGAAATGTAAATTTATTCATGTGGTGTATGTAAAAAAAATCCATTTCACATTTTTAGTAAAAATTCAAAAGTAACTTATTCAGAAAGAAAAAAGAAGGTTCCATTAAAATGTATTTATATAATGTCAAATATTTTTAAAATTACTTCAAATAATATTTATATAATATTAAAAACATTATTGAAAATATTTTAATGAAAAATATTTACCTGGAAGAAAATATTCGCAATCGAAGGGGAAAAAAGTTAGTTTTCTTAAAAAACAGTCATTTAGTATCATGAGTACATAAAGAGAATAAAATGAAAATAAACAAAAAAAATATTAAAAAATATCCATGTAAGACATCGATATTTTAAAATAGGAACATCATATTCGATCGTGTATATAACACACAACACCAAGATTAGAAGATAATATAACACCACAAGAATTTATGATATATTTAATTTTAAAAATTTAATATCTTTGATAAATTGAAATGCATGAAACACTAGGTTTGAATGTAATGTTATACACAATTAAAATATTATTATTTAAACATCAGCATTATAACCTAGATATTAAGTTGGAAGTAATAAATAGTAATAAATAAATTATGAAAATTTTTTAGTTTACACATATATGAAATAAATTAAATGTATTTAAATTTATTATAAAAAAATAAGAATAATTTTAACTAAAAATAAATGTTTGATGAAAAAATGGTATTTTCAAAAACGATTGTTTAGTTATGATTTGCGTTCATAATTTAAAATTAATTTTTTCTATATTTAGAAACATTATTTGAAATAAAAAACTTTATTTACGAAATATAAATATAAAAATTATCTTTGGGTGAATTTTGGGATAATTTTTCAAAAAGAGTAACTTCTTTTAATATAAAAAATTACTGATTTTTTATTTAAAATTTTCAGTTAGTTATAATTATTTACAAAGTTAAATTATATTTTAAATTTGTTTTAAATAGAAATTATTTAAATTATTTTATGAATTAGCTAATTTAGTTATTTTGAATCAATTTAATATTGAATTATAATAAAAAACATTTTAAACATATATATGTATTATCCCATGAAAATACATATATACATAAATATGAATATACATGAGTCAGGTTAATGAAATAGAAAAATAAAAAAGCAGTCAATCTTGGGTCTGTAATATCGATCACCTGGAAATCCTATGCAAGGGTAGTGAGATGGATATATTACCAACAAAATCATGTATAATAAAGTTTATCTTTGTGTACATAATCCCAATCAACAAATATCTTCTTTGGCTAGTGCCAGAAATGTCTCTAAGCAAGTTGTGTCTCCATAGGAGGATACTCATCCAAACCCTGGGTTCACCCACACTCACCTCTAATCACAATAATAATGAATTCTAGGGAAGAAGATCTATACATACTATAAATGGACTAGAGATGGATTTCATGAAGCTCATTCCATGTTAACATAGTCCAATGTTTGAGCCCTAGTTCCTAATTCGTAGGTAGTCACAACATTGCGGCTCAGATAATCTCTAAGGGTCTGACCCTTAGGTGATCTGTAAGGAGATGTCACCATTGAGATGTCATGACCACCCCATGAGGTATTTAATCATAGAGAGCATAATCATACCTATCATCTGGGATAGTTCAATCATACATGGGTATCCAATGATGTGAAATTCCATGTCCAACACCATGGTCAATTAATCGATCAGGGGGATCATAATCACCCATATTTCTCGGGTGAGCGCAAACATCTGAGAGTATTTTTAGACATATGAGAGCATAATCATCCTTCTCACATTTTAAATAGTTAATATAATAATAATCCTCATCACTCAAAATATCATAATCTTTCATGAGTATCATTACTAGGGATTCCATGCCCGTATATCATAATCATAGGCTCAAAATTCTAATCCCAGGAAGCACCTCTAGAGATACCAGTAGAATAATATTCAAATATATAGGCTCTACATCCAGATACCAAGTTGTAACTCTAGGTATTCAAAAAAATATAAGAAATAACATGTCTTATAAGCTGGATCCCGGGAAATAATGTATGGGAATACCAATGGAGAAATAAGGACGCATCGCATCAGGATTATCAGTCACCAACTAGGAAGAACCTCTACTAATAATTGCTACATTAGTAGAAAAATGTGAATTTATAAATAAAAGAGTGAGGGTGTCTAAATGAAAAAACTCACCTCTACTTCCACAACCTCATAGGCTTATTAGTTTGACATGGGTTCTAAGGTAACACCTTCTCCCATCTCTACCCAAAACCATCATACTAGCTCAGGTTCGGTCAAACATTGAGGCATACTTTGGGTCCCTAAATTCATAAAATAGAAGCATAATCCTACTTGGGATCCTCAGAAAAGAAATTAAAAGAATGAAACATATATAGGATCCTCAAAATTGTATATAGAAGGAGGCATCCTATATGGGATCCCCAAAGTAGTGTAAGATGGTAGAGGAATACTACATGGGATCCTTAGGATAGAAATAGGTGAATGGGTCCTATAAGGGATTCCCTATGTTTTAATTTAGTGAATTCATCCCTCAAGTGAACCCTTATTAATAGAAATAAGATAGATTCGTCCTACATGGGATCCTCTTGGTCAAAACTTAAGCAGAGTCATTCATAGGGGATCCTTGGAGACAACTAACCAGCCTCCTACTCCAAAAGGGAATATATCACAAGGGATACATCCTCAAGGAAATGTTACAATGCAGTGGTCTAGATATATGTCTTATGGATCATCTCAGGTCATAGGTCATTGTCTTAGGAGACAACGGGTTGGGATTACTAGTGTAAGAACCTCCCTATTTAGGAAAATCCCAAAATGAATCATAGCACTCCTCAAATCACTAAAAGGGCTTCGATATTGTGATATATGGGGAAAGATACCCAGAATAGACTAATCATGGGCACAATTTTTACTCTTGGGTGTGAATATATGAAAACCACCAAAGGGTAGCAAAGGTGAAATACATGACATGTATAATAAGAATGTTGTGTGTTCTCCCAAATCCCCACTTGGGTGGGTATCTCAATCGGAAATGGCATGTAAAATCCCATGCGCACATAGTGTACTATACATGGGGTACCAAACCATGTACATCACATGGCCTAGCCATGTATATATCATTTTAATGTACCTTTACACGGTTTTCAACCCACACAGAGTCTGTCCATGTAATCTGTATAGCCGTGTGTCCCTATATAGGCTATCTGGCTAGGTACTCAGCTACAATGTTGAATCCTAGTACATGGGGTGCATACACCATACACAGCGTTCACTTCCAATATATTATCTTCCCCAAATATGAATAATATAAAAAAAATTCTCTATACCACACACCATGTACATGGGTTTTACCAAATGAAAAACCACTAAATTTCTTGAAACCCCCATTTTCCCCAAAATCCACAAATTGAATATAAAGGGGTCCTAAGCATGAATAATGGGGGTTTAAAACTACAAATATCAAATATACATGAATATATGGAAAAACATGAAAATAGTCTAAATTTGGGTGTAATTCATTGAATCTTCACCCATTTCCATGCTCCACAGCCACCTCACCACAATCTGGCGTGTGCCAAGCTTTGTGGTGGTACCTAACTTTCCCACTCCCTCTTTCTCTCTCTCTCTCTCTCTCAATCGCTATACCTTTTTCTCTATTGATCATGTGATGAAGGAGCATCCCCTCGGGTCATACACTATAATTTAAGTAAGGAAAATAAGAAAAAGAAAAAAAATAAAGAAACTGAGGAAAGGAAATAAAAAGAAAAGGGAGCCCGACCATGCCCCAGTGCCCAATTTGAGTTTATGCCCCGCCTAGGAATAACAAAATGTTCCAGACTCAAAAGAAGAGATGGAAACTCAATATTATGACCCTTTTAGAATTAATTTACTAATGAACATGTTTGGATAAATTAATATTTAATTAATTAAATATAAAAAATTAATTGATCTTCAAAAATTGGAATGGTTTGAAATTCCACAAAACTCTGATCCCAGGTCAAACACCCTATTCTGGAACCAAAGGAGTGATAATAAAAATTTTCTAAGATCATATTCTAGGGTAAAAGTGTAATATTACCCCTTATAAGTATCTGATTATAAAAATTCATATTTATGCTAAAGATTATTTTCTGAAAAAACACAAGACATTACAGAAACCTCATTTTCAAAAAATAATTTTTTTAAGCATGAAACTAAATTTACATGCATGCCTTATAAAAACCACAAAATTAATGTTAAAATATTATATTAAAAATATAATCTATAAATTTTATTAAAACCATTGATAAATAGAGATTAAATTAAATCATTAAGATAAAAACACATTTCACACATAAAAAGTTTTTTTAGAAGAATGGTTTTTAAGTTAAAACATTAACCTATACCAAAATCAAGTTTAATGATGATTAATAAAGATTTTATTAGATGATTTGTGATCAAATGAAATTTAAGTTAATTTATGGTCAAATTCTAAACATAATGATATATTTACATGAAAAGAAATGACATTTTTTTATAAAAGTCGATATTTCCCACTATTCACTAAACATTAATATTTTTAGAAAAATACAAAAATTTCACCCTAAGATAATATTGAAATGATGATTTTGAAAATTATATTCATTTATATAAATAAATTTTCTAAAAATAGAATAAATTATTAATAAATTTCGCATGTAAAACAGAGTTTGAAACTATTTTTTGAAGAAAACATACTTTTAAAGCATAAAATGAATTTAGTAAAAATTGAGTACTTATTTATTATGAATTAATCAATATATTTTCATTAATAAAAACATTTATACATATATTTCATAAATTGATTGTTATTATTAATTTTTATCAACTTAATGTCTAAGTTATAATGGTTTATTATGTCACGGTTCATATAGTATCGATGTTGTGTATAACGATACCTATTGAATACTTAAAGTTTTATGTCAAAGAAAATACATATAAAATATTGTTGTGTTAAAATTTGAGAATGAATTTTATGTGATACTCAGGCATAGGATAATGCATAAACTTGAAGATAAACTATGAGCAAGATGGGTTTTAGTCTATAACTATAATTCTAGAGTTATGCAACATAAAATTAAAGAGATTATTATGGTAATTTATTAAACACATGGATTAGTGAAAAAGACACAATCCCTTAAAGTATTTAATTATAATTCTTTCAAGTAAAGATGTCCTTAAATGAAAACTATGATACTCTTCTTATTATATTTCAGGAACGTATAAAATGGAATTAGATTTTTTAGGATTATCATCTTCTAAAAATAGATGTGATATGATAGAAGTGGTTTCATGAATTTAAGAAATTATTTATAAATGTATTAAATTCATGAAATTATCATGAAATGATGATTAGAATAAAACCCATCAAAATTTCATCATTTTATTTTAGTTTCAGATAATTTAAATATAAGCGGTTTTTATGATAAGAATACAATGTCAGTAATTAGGGATCTAGACGATGAAATTGGATGATGATCTAGGGTGACTTGAATTTTAATAATATTTGGTAATTAAATTAATTTATTTACATAGTTTTATAAAGGCATAATTGTAGAAGTGAAAAAAAATATTTAAATAGAACATAATTTATTATACATACATATATATATATATATTATAGGTTTTTTATGATTGAAGGTGTTGAAGATCCAATATTAAAAATAATTAGTATATTTGATGGTATTAAAGAAGAATATATAGAGACCCAACTCTGTATTTTCATCCTCATACACATGTTTTGAGTATAATAGAAGAAGAAGAACTAGTTCATATTTTTCACTATAGAAATAAAAGGAAAGAAAGGGGAGAATAATAAGTCACTCCCCTATACAACAAAATAACCATTCCATATTATTTTGGTGAATAATAAGAATAAGGTTTTGTGCACTGCTATGAATACAGAGTAAGATTTTGAGAGGTTACTTGTATGCCACTATGAAAGAGAAAATGTAAGAAAAAGGAGGAGAATAATAAAGAATCCCTAAAACAATAAACAGAATTCACATCTAGAGGAGGACTTTCTTGATGTCACAAAGAACATGAAGAAGTTTAAGACTATATATATAAGAAGTATAAAGATATTGAAATGAGTTATATTTAAACTTATATATCACCAATCCTGGGATTTATGATTGTTTTTTATCCCCCATGTTGTATTTATGGTACCACATTTAAAGTTAAATATTTTTTCTAGAGAACCCACTATAACATGTACCTTATTATAGTGTCATGTGTGATATATGATTATTTAACAATTTCACTAAGGACTGAGTTTTATTATTTATGGTTGAACCTTATAAATCTCATTTTCACTTTTTGTGTTTGCTAACAAATAAAGGAAAGTACTGGGAACAAGAGAATAAATATCTTAATAGTTATAAGAGGTAAAGGGTTAAAAATATTAAATTTGATGAAAAATTTCACAACATTGATTACCCCCCCCCCCACTCAATGATGAAAATATACCTAAATAGTCCTACCACCATATAATTAAATCATTATAGTGTGGGTGGTGCATTCAGATGAGATTTCATTTCATTAATTTAAATGTTTGGCCTCTTCATATCTCATTAGCATTCATATAATTGATATATTTATCTTCCACACTTAAATAATTTACCTTTTCCTTTAATGAAATTTCATCTATACGTATTCCCATATTTTCATCATATAAGAATATTAATTTTCTTTCCTTAATGGGTTTTATCATTATAGTTTCCCCAAAACATCATTTTTCAATTCGTGTCCCCAAAACCACAAGATTATTTGGATTATAAAATCTTTAATTCTACCTTGAGAACACATAAAATAGTTTTTTCATGTCTAAAAAAGTCCCATATGGATAATAAATTTCAAAAAATATTTTTTAAGCTACTAAATAAATTAATTATTTTACTATCAGGGATAATGATAAAACTATTTGTGTACCACAAAAGTATTGTGAAGTTTTATTAATAGGTAATAGTGGATTCATCTTCCTTTTCCATTAACTCAAGTAATTTTCTCACTATTTTACTTTCAAGAGTTTGGGGAAATTATTTATTGAAAAAAATACTTAACCCCCCCACCCCCATTTAATAGAGTAAACCACTTCATTTGGCCACATTTTATTTATAAAATTACACCATTGTTATACTTATACTTTCAACTGATAGACATCCAAGATTAATTTTTCTCACATTGATAATTAAATAAATGAAAATATATTCTCTTCATGTTAATCAATTTTTTACTGATTAGTTTAATTGAATATCCATAAATGGTTGGAGGTAATTGATACATGAAAGTGTCAATAGTGTGTTACTTATTTATTGTGTTCATCTCTTGATATGGTTTGATTTATTATTCATAATATAAGATAGATTTTCCATAAATTCATTCACTCTATCTCTCATCCCATTTTTTAATCTTTGGTATTATCAACACATTATGAATCATATTCATTTTTAACTTGATTCCACCTAGTTCCATCCATTTACTAAAAAAATATTAGTGTGGGTATCAAGTAACAATAATAAAAGTGGTCATGTGATAAAGAAAATATGACCTAAGATATCCTAAATCACAGAACCGTAATTTCAACTTATGACATTTTAGGTTCATCCTGCATCAATATTGGTTCATCATAGGTTTTTTAGTTTTTATCCTCTTAATCTTCCTATCCTATCCCCAAAAATATCTAAATTTTTTTCTCCTACCAAATGAGACAGCCCATACACACACTCCCAAATCCAATATCAAAATACAAACATTCACATATGCTTTGAAACCAACTATTATGACCCAAGAATAATAAAAATATATTTTAAATCATTTCTATAATTTAAACATTATGCCTCACAAATTATCACAATCCTGAAACCCAAAGGATTAGTGTATTTGGAAATTAGATATATGAACCACTTATTTTACAGTCCTATAAAAATTTCTCCGTAGTCATACTCCACTATACTGACTTCCAGACAAGTCATATGTTACACTCTTATTTATATCCTAGAGAATAGAAACAAAAGAAACTATTGAGATCATATAATCAATAGGGGTAGACAAAAGAGATAAAAATCAAATATCATAAGTGATTATAATATGATTATGTGGGTATGAGAATATAATCAATTTTTTTAGGCATAATAAAATAGAATCATACTAAAAAATATAGTTCGTAGATCAAGATTCATGACATAATACTTTTGGAAAATCATAATACATGAGTAATAGGAATGTGAAAATAAGATCAAATTATCATGAAAACATCACATAGGCCTTAGAATATAGTATATACATTAGCCTAAGAAATGATAATATTCTGAATATATCTAACCAAAATCATGTCCACACACAAACTTGTGAACACAGACACCCACAGTCAAGTCCATAAACAATCTTGTGACTATATATATCCATAACCATGTCCATGGACAATATTATAAACATAGCTACCCACAATCATGTCTATACACATGCATATGATAATAGTATCCTAAAAAAATGTCCTTGCACAAACTTGTGAACATATTTAACTATAAACATCTCCATGCATAATATTATGCACATAGATACTCGAAATCATATCCATGCACAAAATTGTTGACATATCTACTCGCAATCATTTCCATACACAATCTTGTGAACAAAGACACCTAAAATCATGTCTACACATTAACTTGGTAATATATCCATACACAATCATGTCCATGAAAAAACTTATTATCTCATGAGATATAAGACATTACCCAATGAATTGGAGGGATATAATAGACCTAACCATCACATAATGATAAACCATATATATTTGTTTCACATATAGATGAAAACAATCAAAATTCCAGTATAGCCTAATTAACCCATGTGAAAGAAATGGGTTTTATGAAAACATCCATATGACATTATCACAAGGCATCAATAGAAAGAATGTATATTTTATCATTAGATAATATTGAAGGTTATGGGGCATGGTAGAAGCAGTCGGGTCTATGTTCAATAATTAAAAATCGTCAAATTCTTCAAATTTTTCCATAAAACTAAACAAATTGTAACCCCTAGGATCTACATGATTTGTTCATCACAAATAATTTATAATTAATTAATATAAATAAACCATACCTCATGTTGAATTATTTCTTCATTGATAAATTAGATGATATATTCACATCAAACTATTATTGCATGAGAGGATTCAATAGAAGAATCCCACTAGCAGTGATCCACACATACACCAAAAACATCTGATCCTCACCATAAAAATCCCCAAGTTCTAGAAAAAAATATTGTAATGCATTCAAAATTTATCATTGATAACCGAAATAATCATATCAAGGTGTACAATTTATTCTTTTTTGATAAATTTTTAACTGGTTAGAGGATGATAAACACTCTCTATTTTTTAGATTATTCTAGAGGAAGATATCACTATGTCCTGAAAGGATTCACTCTATAATCTATTGGGTTAAAAAGTTATTAGGGTTGAAAATTACATAGCCAGGATTATATAGTTCTATGGTTATAGAATAAATAATTTTACAAGCACATTCATTGTTAACTTAATACCTCATAAATACCATTTCTAAATAATAATATTATTATTATCATCATTTATGTGGAAAGGGATAAATGTATGAAAAAATGAATATTATTTCTTGAATAAATAAATTAAAATTTATTCAAATAATATTTAATTTATCATTTCTCATCAGACCATTTAATCCATGCTTCATTCCTCCTCAGTATTTGTTGAACCTAGAATAATGAAAATTTGTCTAAATAAATAAAAATTTATATTTTATGCCCCAATAAATAAATAAATGTTATATTAACTAAAATAGATAAGAAATATTTAATAAATATTCTACTCATATATATTCTCTTTAATAATTGGTGGTTGACTATTTTTTATCATCAAAACATGAATAATTATTAAACCATGTAATGAAATAATATTTATTCAACAAGTAAAATTCATATAAAATTTATCTATGGTTTTAGATACATTTAGTGTATGAACCATTAGTCTCTTTTTTCTATGGAATTACATAGAACCACTTAAAATACAATGTTTTCATATAAAAGTATGCCAAGGAACCCATATAGAAAGATGTTAAGGTCGCAATGTCAAACAACCTCCTACGAACATACATTGTGTAATATAATCTATTTATCTTGATATCTCTAACCAAGTAGGTTACATACTTGCATCATTAACATATGTTCTCAAAATATCTATTTTGGACTTTTTATAAATGAACTTTACAATATAACACCATGGAAATGGAATTAATTAGGCATTTTAATTCCCATAAAAGGAACTCGGATATCAAATTTCATTAAATCACATTAGGTAAATATAATTTCTCATCTTATTCATTAATATAATATCACTTTTAAGGCACCCAATGTGTCTTACCTATCTATAATCATATATCCCCATGTATTTTATCAATAACTAAAATTAAGAGACTTATGATATGTATTAATAATAATATTAAAGTATGAGTAGAATTAAACATATTTTTAGATGGAAATATCTCATGACACAAAAAAAATGTATATTCCTTGCTAATAGGTGAAGTTTCCATAACCTCTTCTATTTACATTACTAAGGAAAAATATATGAGAATAGGTATCAATGTCTTATTAACCCCCTTGAAATAGAAATAATTAATTATATGTTTCATATTAAATGATATCACTCACCCATAGGACATGTATCTAAAAATAATATCATATCACTTTTAGGTTCTCATCATAGTGGGGAACTTCTATGGACTTTGAGTGAAATTAGAACCCTTAGGAAATTATCAAATTCAATGTCACATATAATATAAATGATGATGAGATAATAACTTTATCAATATATATAATCATGAAGTGTATTGAATTTGTTTATAGAGAACCATCTCCAATAGACTATCTCTTGCTCTAGAGCCAACTGTTAATAAATATCACTCTGTTATTTCTCACATGATTTCCATTCTTCTACTAAGATAATGATTTAGTTTTGGGTACACCATGTTTTATTTTATTTAAAACAAAATCATCATGACCACACCCCATTGAGAAAAATCTATCAATAGGTGATACTTTCACATTTTGTGCTCTTTCCATTGGTGTGACATATTCCCTTATTCCAGATCCATCAGTAAAGTATTATCACAAAATAATGTGACAGGGTTTCCAATTCTAGGAACCTCATTAATATGTTTAGTGAATTTTAATATCCAAAATTCTCCCTATACAACATTATAGGACATAATATATTTTAATTCCACTACATAATCAACAACCACTTATTGTTTTGAACTCCAACTCACAGCTCCTCTATTGATATTGGATTCATATTTTGATTATGACTTTAGATATTTATAAAATATAAAAATGTTTTATTATATATATCATTTGATGATTTTTTTCTCATCTCCTACATATAATTGTAATATATCTTTAATGCACCTCAGATTCATAAATATATCCTTAACAGTAATCCAAGGTTTTTCTCCAAGATTATTCTGATATATAACAACCATGCTCAAGGAATAAGAAATATCAATCTTGGTACATAACATGGAATACATAATCTATCCTATAATAGATGAATATGGGATATTACTCATCCTTTATTTCTCATATTATATCTAAGGAAACATTTTCTTGGAGATATGTATTCCTTATGACACCAAAATAAATCCCTTCTTCGATTATTCCATACTAAATATCTTTAGTATCTGATCAATATGTGTACTTTGATTTAGTCAAATAATCCTCTTTTATATATCAAAAATAATCATGTTCCCAAGAATATAGGTCACTTCAACTAAGTCCTTTATAGAGAATTGATTGTTCAATTGGTTCTTAACTGACTGTAATACTAGTATTTTTTTCTAATAAGTCGAATTTCATTGATATACACTATTATGAAAAACAACTAAACTCATATTAAACCAATTTTATAAAAATTACTCACATTCATTCTTTATGAATCCAATTTCTCTTATGGCTTCACCTAAAAAAATATTTCATGACTAGGATGCTTGTTTCAATCCCTAAATGGATCTCCACAACTTATATACCTTACTAAAAATACCTAGAGTCAAAAACCCTTCTTGTTGTTCTATATAGACATATTCCACAAGTTTCTTATTTAAAAAATCTATTTATACATCAATCTTACAAATCTCAAAGTCGGGAAAAAATATCAAGTAAAATTAAAATGGATTTAAGAATTAAAATTATATAAAACATTTTATTATAGTATATTAATTGAAAATTTTAAATCCCTTTATCTAAAATATATTCTTTATAGGTACTCACTCTACCTTATATGTATATCATTCTCTTTAATACCTATTTTAACTAAATTTTATTTACATCAACTAGAAGATTTTCTAAAACCCATACTCGATTCTGATACACAAATTATATCTCAAAATTCACAGCTTCTTGCCATCTTATAGCTTATGGTCTCTATGTTTAATCCTTATTGGAAAAAGTATCATTATTGTCAACCAATAATTATTAATAATATTTGGTGACTAAAAAATAAAATCTTTCTTGTTATCTAACCTTTATAGTGCTCCTATGAATTACTTGTGTCTTAGGAACTACCACTTTTATAGGGACTTGTAGAATATTTCCTTACACCAACTCTTGTATATCTTGAGAATAAACATTTTCAAAGTCAATATTTCTCCCACTATCTCTTTTATATATGTTATATCTCTCAAAAATATGTATTTTCTTACCAAAATTACTTTTTTATAAGTATTCTTATATGTGATGTATTTTTATTTCCTTAGTATATCTTATAAAGATACACTACATACCTCACAGTTCTAGTTTGTTTCCAAAACTGGACTTAACAAAAGACTCGCAACCCCATACATGAGTATATGACAGCACATGCTTATTTTCACTTAAAATATAATGTAAATATTTTTTTCACTATATTTGGTACTCACTTTAGTGTGTAAAATGCAGTTTGTAATGAATATCATCAAAAGGATAAAAGAATATTTTTATGACTCATCATCAACCTCACCATGTCTAACAAAGTGCACTTCCTCCTTTCACTAACACCATTTTATTATGGTGCATAAGGAGGAGTTAGTTGAGGTAGAATCTCAAAATCCTGTATATAATCGATGAATTCTTATTTAAGATAATCTCCACCCCAATCAGATTTTAGCTTATTTGTCTTCATACCAAGTTGATTCTCTACTTCATTCTTCATTTCTTTTTAATTTATCTAATTATTCAGTCATATATCGCATTAAATAAACATTTTTATCTCTAATAAAGTCATCAATAAAAATAATGAATAATACCCACATCTAGCTTCTAATGGAATTGGTTTGCACACATTTATGTTTACTAATTCAAAAAACAATATGGCCCTTTTACCCTACCCACAAAAAGGTGGCCTGGTCATTTTTTCCTATAAATAGATAAGATATTTATCAAGTTGATTTAGTTCAAAGGAATATAAATAACTAACTTGATAGAGATTTTTCATATTCTTATCAATTATATGACCAAGGTGGAAGTTCTAAAAGTGGGTGTGACTTGAGTCATGTAAACCTAATTCATTATTAATTACTAATACTTGTTGGAAATGGAAGGAATTAATCTCTTATAACCAAGGTAAAAATATAATATTCTATTTGAATCTTGAAGAACCACCTCTACTCTAACAATTTTTCATAAATACACAAGGATGTACATTTGGATGTAGATGTGAGTAATAAGATCTATATATAATACCCAATTGGTAGATATTTAAATATTACACTTGATAATGAATTCACCTGAAAATTTCACAGGATTCTTAAACTATGTGTAATTCTTCTTCCAATGTCCAAAATTTCCAAATGAAAAATATATTGAATTTTTCCTTTTCTTATCTTTATATCTTCCTCTTTTTTGAAGTATGGTGTTCAAGATACATAGACATAGATTGTGTCTTAGGTCCCTTTTTTTGTTTGTTCTTTTATTCACCATAAAGACTATAGGTTTTTCATGCCTCATGTCCTTATTAAATTGGGTTATTAGGTTATGGAGTTCTAAGAGTGTCATCTCTCTATTTATCATATTATTATTCGCAATGAAATGGGATAATATTTGAGGTGGTGAGGATATGATGAGATATTTTCATAACTTATACAAAATCTTAAATCAAATCACTTCATATAGCTAATCACCTTGACTATATGTGGTCCAACTGGACTTACACTATAAGCTTACACATGAATAGTGCTGGAGAGTCTCATATATCTCTTATCTATCCATATTATGATAGTGATCATGAAGTTAAAAAACATATTATATGTTTATATTTCCTTATATTACTTTAGGATATCACAATACATGGATGATAAAATAAAACACTAAAAATATAAAACATCATCTAGATGTTTAATATATATATATATAGAGAGAGAGAGAGAGAGTTCCTCCTCACTAGCCTCTTTACCAGGAGCATTATAAATATGTGATTTTAGCACATATAATTTCCAATAATGGAATATTACAATGTGTAAAAAATTGTACCGCTACTAAAAATTCATGTTTGTGAGAACGTTCTCCTTATCTAATATTAATCAAAGTGATAAATTTAATGTTTTTTGGATTTGAATTTCAATAATAAGATTATATTTTAGTACATTATCTGTATTACAAAATAAGATAACAAATTTTTATCTTATTAATCTCTCACTATTTTACCAAAACCCAATATCCCTTACTATTGGTTTTAGAATATCTTATCATGTGGATGTTATAGTGGTAAGGATTCATATATCCCATATCATAACCCAAACAATGACTTTTAAATTTATTCAAAGGTATTTAGGTTGGAAGTTATCTTCAACTATATAAATATATATCTCCTTGATCTATTGAGTAGACTCCCCAATTCTAAAATATTAAACTTGTAATTTGTTATCACTTTCCTTATAGTTACAATAAGTCTTACTTGGGTAGTCATCCCTTTATTCAAACAATATTATGTTAAAATAAAACTCAAATTAAAACTCCCCAATAAATTTATGCACCCAAACAAAGTCCAGATAAATAATATTAGTTATAGATATATCTTAATTTGAGTAATAAAATTATTTTCATATATAAAATTTATTTCAAGGTATTTTTATCATTATGCATAAATTGCCCATTTTATCTTATGACAATTTTTTAATATTAAGTGTATTTTACTACACATATCCAATTTATTTAAATTTCATCTTGTATTCTTGTTAATTAATTTATTTAGTTATCAGGATTGAGAATCCATAAATAATTATCTACAATACTGTTTGAAATAAAATAATAATGTGGAATGATCATGATATTTTATAATATTTATTTTATATGGAAGATGGTAAACCAACCCTTGGCCCTGGTGAAATAACTCACGAAACCATGTTGTGTTTGAGTTGTCATATTTTTTTGTAATCATTTGTACCTCTTAGGGGTGTTTCACCTTGGCTCTAATATTAGACCACCTACACTCTCCTGGTAGTTCCATACATTATATTTGATTTTGTTTATATGCAGGTGGGGGAACCAATAGAATTTTTTATGTGGTTTCTATAAAATAAACCATAGACACAGGGTTCTTTCATAGTCTGGAGGATGGGATGACATGAGGGACATCATTTTAAATTAATAATCATAAATAAAAATAAACTAATCACCTACATAGGTTTTTATTTAATCATTTTCATCCAAATAATTAATGAATATGAAAATGTTGAATATTTAGCATTCACTTCAATTTTTTATTTTTCATTTAGAACAACATGTGTGAATTAATTCAATTAATTCAATTAATTAATTAATTCTTTTATCATAATGTCCAAAGAAATACTCTAGTAGATTCCCATAATCTGTGGAAGTATGGAAATTAAACTAATTCAAAAATATAATTCATAAAATTAAATGTAATTAACTAAGAATTTAATAATTTTTAAAACATTATTACATAGTAATCCCACCATCTGGTAGCAATGTAATTTTGTTTTATGGTTGAAATTATTTATTCTTAATTTAATTTAATTTGTTAATTAGTTTTTAACTACATGGTATATACTAACAAACTACACATTATGTTTTATCTTTTCGTGTGTCTTGGATATATTCCTAGGGACTATCTATATATCTTATACAAGATATGTTCTATATACTAACATGATATATGTCAGGCATACAACTTCTCATTTTGTCCAAAAAATATTTTAGAGACCCAATATTTTTTTCAAACATGGACACTTATGAGTAACATGTCATGCATGCTAGCTATAAAGTGTGTAAACTCCTTGTTTCATGATTATGAGTCTGATGTCTCGTACATTAATACAAGACAAGTATTTGAAAACATGGATTTTGTGATATTCACCATGAAACACATAGACTAAATGGTGTTCTTTCCAACTACATGTCGTGGACTCTGAAAAAACCACGTTATAGTCTAGAAAGTCAATATATAGTGTATAATTACACAGCGCTTATTAATCCATTAGGTGAGATGTGTATCCAACGTTCTTTCTTGATGCGGTGAACCTTGGTATATAGAGTGTATGTAGTTGTTACATGTCATGAAACTATTACAACTATCCCTAACCTCAGGAACCACCCAATGGAGTCTCTAGTCATTTTTCATCTATTCATAACATGATTTAGATTATATAAAATTGAATGAAGCATGATTAAATGTTTAAAAATGTTAATTGACTTTCATATTAAATAATTAATAAACTAAAAATGAAAAAACTAGAAATAATTATGTATAATAAATCAATGAATAATAAATTATTATAAATTATTATGTGACCACTCTGATACATCCTGAAAATTTGAAATTTTTATTTAAAATAGAACTTTAATGGTTATAGTGGGAACCTCCAAAAATTCCACGACATAATAGAACCTAAAACTATATAACATATAACAAGACCATTAAAAAATTAATAAAATTGGAATCATTCACCTCATATAAGATCTGTTCAATTTAGATTACCTTCATGTTTGGATCATCCCTAAAGTGATAGTCCACCTTTTCTGAAGTCTGAATATTATCCTATAGATTTATTCTCCATTTCCTATAGTCATGTATCAAAATCTGATCATGTTTTTTGATCTAATAATATTACACTTAATTATGGATAACAATTAATAGTCTTTTGAACATTATACTAGAATCCTGAAATGAAAAATTTATATATAAATCCTACTCCCATATCTCTTCCTTTGAGTGTAGAATTAGCTCCAAAAAAATTCTTTATCATATTTCTCATTTCCTACCTCCTTCAACACACCATATATAGGATATTTTTCTATGAAATTATGTATTGTTCCAAGTTTACCTCAATTTGATGTAATTTTAAAGTGATGTCATGCTCCCTACATCTAAGGATACTTCTTATACATGATCTGGGTCTTATTTTTTGTCAGCATTAATTTCCAATTGTAGGACAGCCTCATTGTAAGGCAGTGGTTCTTGGACCATTGGATTTTCAAGCTTTTGTACTACTTCAAGTTACATTGATTCATCCCTCACCTCTTTCTTATTTTTCCTTAAAATGCGCCCTGTGAGATTAATAAAAGATTTGATGGCCATTGGTTTTCGTAGTGTTGAATAATCCTTACATTGTCTAGTTTTTTTCCTTTGTTAACAGAATAATTACTATAATTGTACTTGTATTTCTTCCTATTCCTCAATCCATAACCACTAGGCACCTCCCAAAATATATTTTCCTTATATTTTATTGAATATTTAGATTCATCATTTATATCACTAGATTCGTGTTTTTTATATCTTACTTTATTAGTCAGAACCAATGTTTCCATTCTATAATCTTAAATTATTTTCCACATTGGCAATAATATTTTACACCATTCATAGTCAGTGTTTCCTAAAGAATATTAATCGAAAGTATTGAATAATATTTTTATTTGATTCAAGTATGGGTAGTTAGAACTCTAATATTGGGTTTTAGACTATTTCCACCTACATTGCTTCACCTATCTCATTAGGGAACGATGGTTCCTAAGGACTATTCCTATGAATAGAATGGACCTGAATTGGATTTAATGCTTTTTTTTAGGTCACTACATCAGGTGTTGAACTCCTAATTTCATATCCAACCAATAATGTTGAATTATGAATTATTTATAATTAAATAATATGATTCATTCATTCATTAAGACTCATAATAGTTATATTGATTAGATTAGAATCACCAAAAATCATATAAATTCCTTTGACCACACCAATAATTTTATTGTTCGAATGATCCATAGTATTTCATAATAGGGGGAAATTTCTTCTCTTCTGATAAATTAAGATGAATTCCCTTGATGAAAACAAATATCAAAAAAATCATTCCATGATTCAAATAAAATGATTTTTTATGCCTATACAGACCATCAATTTCAATCCACAAAAAAAAATCTCTAGGGGTTATATATTTCAACCTTGGCGCAAATACATGGCGCAATTGGGTGACTCAAGGAATGAGTTCTAGGGAATGTGTAGAGAAAGTGACCCACCATGTTTTAAATAAACTTAAGGATATATGTGTTTTGAAATGGGAGGTTCGTTATGGGAATCCTGGTCCAAATCATCACTGGGGGAGAATCAAGTTTCAGATATAAATCAAATGACCATCTTTGTAAATAAAAACACATCTAATTGATGCATCAGGGGGATCTGATCCATATAGAGATCTATTCATCTTCATCATCAAACCAAATGATAATATTCTGAGAGTTAATCATTCAAACCATATCATGCTTTTATATACCTAAACCTTCATTGAAAAATCAATCAAAAGTATTGATAAGGTGGTGTTTCCCTCTAATGTGATAAATCATGGGGAATTAGAGGAGGAAGAAAGATTCTAAAATCTATGAGTGGAAAATTGGGAGTGAGAGAGAACCCTTAAATAGGTTTTAGACTTTAGGGTATATAGTTATCAAAGTAAAATTAGGAAATTAAATGAGGTTTAAAAATGGGATAAAATAATTTCACACCTAGAAAGAATGAGAGTTAAGACCCCCCTCCCCCCAGTCAAGTATAGGCGGTTTTCACTGGTAGGTGAAGGAACCCTAGAGGGAGTGCGAGTGATAGAGAAAAAGAACCCTCCATGACCACTTAGATACCAATTTAAGGTTTTGGGGAATAATATAAGAAGTTGAGTTCATGACCAAAAATGTAAAATCAAAAAAATATTCATATTTATCCTATAAACTAGATGAATTACAACCATTAAATCCATGATTAAAAATTATCACAAATAATTTACAATTAATTTATATAAATTAATAATTACAAAACATTGAAATTATTTCTTTGTTAATGAATCAAATTACATATTCTCATTATTTAATCATTGATTCAGATGATTCAAGGGTATAATACATCAACCAGTGAACCAAATATGTATCATAATCCTCTGAATATCATCATATAAATCCTTTTAGTACTAGCATGGAATTTCCCAATTCTTTTGAACTTCATTATTGATCACCACAAGAATCTCCTTGAGGTGAAATGATTCTTCATGATATCTCTAGGATTAAGAGGGTGGAGGAGGATTGTCACTCTCTACTCTTAACATCATTATAGTGGAAGATATTTCAAGGGATTGAAAGGATTATTTCTAGAATTAATTTTTTATACTAGTGATTATTGTTGAAAATGATATAATTCTATTTTTATAGATCTTGGTTTGGAGAATAAATAAACACACATGTGCCTTCATTATTCTCTTAATCACCTATTAACCCCATGTATAAATGATAATAATATTATTATTTTCTTGACTTGGGATAAAATTTTAGATATATAAAAAATATTTCTTGACTAAATAAATTAACATTTTTTTAAATAATATTTAATATATCATTTTTCACTAAAAGATTTACTCAAAAATTCATTCCTCCTAAATATTTATTTAACCTTGAATAATGAATATTTATTTAAATAAATAAACATTACTAAATTATTCATTGAGAAATAAATGAATATTATATTCACTATAATAATAAATAAATATTTATTAAATATTCAACTCATGTATAATCTCTTAAATACCTGGTGACTGAATATTTTTTATTAACCAAACATGAATAATTATTAAAACATGTATAGTAATAATATTTATTCAATATTTTAACTTCATATAGAATTTAAATGAGGTTCTGTATACACTTAGTGTTTGTCCCTCTAGGCCCTTTTCCTAATGGTATTAGGTAGAAACACCTAAAGTACAATGATAAAATCAAGAAACATTCTATGACACCCATTGAGAAATAATTTTTTACTTTAATGACATAGAACCTCTTACAAATTTACACAATGTTACATAATCCCTTTCCCAATATCTCTAATAAATAATGTTGTATACCATTACCGTAAACCTATTTGCTAAATGTCCCTTTATTTCACTTCATAAAAATGAATTTTCTAAAAAATGATGTAGACATGGGTATAACTAGGTAGTTAAATTCCCTTAAAAAATTATTAGATTTTAAATTTTATTAAAGAATTGAAGGGGAAAATATTTTATCAACTTATAAATTATTGTAATATCACTTGTGATGCACCTAGTGTATCCTACCTCTCCGTGAGCATATATCAACACAATTTTCATTAATACATCAAAGTACATGACTTATAATAGGAATTAATATTAATCTTAAAGTTTAAGGATCATTACCAAAGTATGTGTATAGGAATATCTAATTACATAAGAATGTGGATTTCTTACAAGGAGGTCAATTTCTCATAACCTCTTATCTTGAGATTACTAAGGATTAACTTCATGAGAATAAATCCCAAAGTCTAATGATACCCCTATCCATCATACTTTATATCATCTATATCCCATCAAATGATATCATCTGATTATAAATCATGTATTTAAGAATACCACCATAGCAGTTTTGGGTTATCATCCTAGTGGGGAACTTCAATTCCATTTCAATGTGTAATGTACCCTTTTGAAAGTATCACATAAAATCTCATTCGTAATACTAAATAGGATGTGATAAAAACATTACTAACACAAGTAATTAAAAAGTACATGGAAGTTAGTTTTAGGGAACCAACTCCAGTACGTATCCCTAGTAAATAATAAGAAACATTAAGGGATGTTGACATAGATGAAAAATAATTTTATATGATAATTATAAAATTTATTTGAAAATAATAATAAACAAACTTT
Organism: Viscum album; assembly: GCA_963277665.1. NCBI lineage: Eukaryota > Viridiplantae > Streptophyta > Magnoliopsida > Santalales > Viscaceae > Viscum > Viscum album. The sequence continues at coordinate 1,711,856,669 of OY728131.1, forward strand.
ACTTTTGATATTTTTTTAAAGAATAAGATTTATAAAATAATTGGAAAAGAAATTACTTTACAAAACCATGAAACTTTGGAGACAAAGTTTCTTAAATAAAATTGATAAAAAAATAGTTAGAAAATTAATTCGTGTACAAAATGGATAAAAAAAGACTCATTTCACACTTTTATAGAGAATATAAAAGATAATAAAATATAATCCATATGGAAAACATTAAACAAAAATTCAATTCATTATTTCATAAATAAATTCAAAGATAATATAAAATTACCTTAAAAATCATTGACGTATAGAGACGGACACCCAAAGAACTATATAATGAATATATAAATGGAGGATAAGGGATCTTGACCAAAAATAAGAGATAAGGTTGGCTATACCTACGAGGATCATTCTATTTTAATTATGAAACAACATGTAAACCCTTGAAATAATTAGGGGGAAATAAAATTAATTGGTTTTTCAAGAAAAATAGCATAAAAGCTATCCCAATTTATGTTTAAACAAAAAAATAATTATTTTAATATGATTATGTAGAATAAACCCTTTCCTTTACTCATAACTTACATGAATGTGTTTTAATTCATTCGATGAATTTTCCTCTTCTCCACACATGTTCATTTGGAATAAAGTATTTATGACTCCTTATTCATACTAGAGGCTACTGAACATATAATAAGGATTTAGGAGAGGGAAATGGGTAGTCATTTAAGATATAATCCAAGGAAACCGTGGTTTTGGATAGTTATAGGAAGGATCCATTTATAGTTGAGTTTATATAGCATTTTCATAAATATTAATTTCGTAATGTATAAAATTTTCAGTTTAAATGGAAAGTGAAAAAAAGTGAAAAATAATGGATATGGTTCATAAATTATATAATCCCCTGACCCAAAAATCCTAGATTTAGTGCATTATTTTAATACATTGGCATGATTACATGGAATAAAATCATGAAGGACCGATCAATTTAGCAGTCTTAGAAAATATATTGCATACATACACTTTACATTAAAATTTCTAACATAAAACATAGTATAGATAATCCTTTGATAATTATATAGATTAACCCATAATATCAATCATAAAACACTTATTTTAATCCTAGGAAACTAGAATATAAGAAAGGGTTTATCTTATATGCTTAGTAATGATAAACAATATAGCTAAAGCTATCAAAAATAAGCATAAACTGTTAAGGAAAGGTACAAAACCAAAACAAAAACCTTTTAAAACATTATATTTAGTATAATATGGAAATAATAAATCAAATAATTCCATTTAAGTATTCACATGGATATTATACTAGTCGAATAATCACATGTAAAATTAATAACTAATCTCATAACGATGGAATGAATAATTTCAAACATCTTAATCACTATGTCAAGGCCTTGTGCTATGAGCAAAAACAAATATATCATCAAGGCCTTGTCCCAGGACACTAATTTTTCTCATGAGACCAACTTATGCATCGAGGGGCTAGAGAAGGCCCCACCGATCACTTACTAAGTCCAATGCATTCCTCATATGAAAATGTTGAAACATAACATAAACATTCGTATTTAAAAAAAGCATATGAAATGTTAATATTTTAATCATAAACCATGAATGGTATAAAAATATAATATCTATAGTCAAAAATATCAAAAACCCATAATACAATATGGAAAATTTTATCATAATAAATCAACCTCAAACAAGTATAAAATCTAACCAAGGATGTTGACATAGATGAAACTAATTCATTAAAACTCTTTGAGGAAAATATCGCTTTTGCATTAAATCATTTAAAAGTTGTAAAATTTTGAAATAAAACATTTATTTTGAAAATAACCTTTTAATATAGTAAAGAAGGCTTAAAAATGGTAATTTGACATAACATAGAAAATAGTTTCCTGCATCGTAAAAGTTAAAAATTATTTCCTTAATTTGTTGAAAAGGTTATAAAGTAACTCATTTGGAAAAAGACTGGAAGATTCCTTTGAAAATATTTTATAAAAAGTCATAAATGTTTAAAAATTAACATAAACATATATAGTATATTATTAAAACTTTTTATGAACACATTTTGGGAAACATGGATTTGTATGATAAAAATGTCTCAGTAGATACTTACGCATCAAAAACCTCGATTAATAATGAGATTGGGAAATTAACCCTTACCTTAGGTCTGATATTATCTGTTTGTGTCCTAAAATCCTATATAATGTTTTTAAACATATTATTAACTTATATCAGAATAAAAATAATATTTATGATATCATAAATGATTCTTTTATGACTTTATATTACAGTTTTATTAATAATTCCAAGTTAATGCAACATTTTGGGTAACAATCGCTTTGTTTCTCATACATGTTTTGACTTGTTATTCTTGATAATGTTACTTAAATCATGATTTAATTAATTATATAATTTATAATATCATTTATATATCATATATATTCATAATATAAATTTATATAATAGATATATATATAAAATGCAATACACCGTTCATGGAGATGGTAGGTCGTATGTACGCATAAACGTTATTTCTGTTTTCTTATCATATTCAATGTAAATATATATATATATATATATATATTATTCTAGTGTCATTATTATTTCATATATATCATAATTATTCATAATATATATTTATTTATAATCATTATTGGATGGTGAATGTGGAAGATGAGTCCCATCGCGTCATGGAGATAGTAAGTCGTACGTATGCACGAGAGACGATATCACTTCCTTAAGGGTTAAATGGTATGGAATTGGATGGAATATGAATTTTAAATAAATAATATAATCTTATATTTATTATTTAAGTCCTTTATATTCATCATTATACCCATAAAAATAATGTATAGATGAAAAAAAGTTTACACCATGATGTGGAGACGGCAAGTCGTACGTACGCACGCATGGAGATATTGTTTTTCATAGGATGGTTAAAAGGAGGAATACGGTTATCCCACAATAATAACAACATATAATCATATATTAGATTCATTAGTTTTTATTTTAGTTTGTTAATAACTTAGGAAGATGAATTATAAGAAGAAAATAACTTTGAAAGAAGGTATAAAATGATTACCTCTTCTTCAGGTGTCTCCTTTTGATTTGCACAAAATGACTCCTTGAGTTGGTTTTATTCCCAAATTTTTTCCTCCAAAATGAATTGAGGTAAGTTGGGGGGAGGTTTTTTCTGGGTTTCTCTGAGCCAAATGGATTTGGAGGTGTGAATAAAAGATAAGGAGAAGTGCCCTTTTATATGAGAGGTGAGGGATACTTTAGGAAAGTCTTGAAATATTAATTTATTATAAATTTATTTTCGATTAATAATGGCTAATAAGTGATTCAGTTCTAGGTTAATATGATTATGGGTCAAAATAATCTCAACCAATAGGTTTCATACAAGTTTAGGTCATGAATTTAACCTTATATTTTGGCTTTAACCCTTAGTTAAAAAGTTAACTTTTAACATGTATTCTTGTATTTGTATACTATATGGTTAATATAGTTATAATAAAATGACAAGAGAACCTCAAGTTGATCATTAATGAATTTTCTAACACTATATATATTAATTGGACAAATGTTATATTTTTATGACTATTATATCTTTTACTAAAATGGTTTTTTTAATTCATTTATGTCAATTTGGACACTATTTAGTAATTGATTTTCGTTAAAGTCAAAAAAACCTTATTCCATAGAAAAAAAAGGAATTAAATCATTGTTAGCATGTTAATTTTATCCAAAAAATTAGTGTATGTCATCAAAAATCTCAAATTACATTTATTTTAATTATTAAAATATCATTTATTTCAATCATTCATTAATAAGGTAATCATTACATCATCATTGTGTCATAAATAAATTTATTTATTTTATGTCTAAAAATTATAAATAAAATATCATGATGTAATAAATATTTTTACATTTATAATTACTAATTATAGGTGAATATATAATTTATATAATCCAAATTAAAAATTTTTTAGTTAGAAGATACATGTTTATGTTATATTTCCTTTTTCTTTAAATTAAACATTAGAAAAGGTCATTATCACACCCAAGTAGCTCCATTGGGTCCTAAAATAGACCTAAGAATGTTCATGGTTGGCCTTATATAATCCAATAGGATTAGGACACGTGTTATGGTAGTTTTATATTATTATAATATTATTTTTTTACCCTTATTTACTTGATTTACCCTTTAACCATGGTAAATAAAAATATTTACTGAAGTTACTATTCATAATGTCCAGAAATTAAAAGTGCCTATTTAAAAAATTTGTAGCTTAAAATTACAAATATGGAATCAATTTTTTAAAATTCAAAACACATAGTTGGAGTAAATTAATTTAAAATTAATTCCTATTATCAAAACCAAAAATCGGGTTTTTAAGAATAAAAAAATATCAAAAGATTGGCATGTGTTTATATACAATTTGAATATGAAATTACTTCCAATGACAAAAATTGGATTAAAAGATAAAAAAAATAATCTAATTAAACTTTAAAACAAATTAAAATTACTATCTAACTCTATAGATAAATTAGATATAAAAGGTAGTTTTGAATTGAAATGCAGTATTTCTCAATATTCATTAAAATATGGATTTTATCAGAAAAATACCAATATTTTTTCCAAAATAAATTTTTATGTCAATTATCTAAATAATAAATTAATTTGGTCAAATTTAATATACAAAAGTGTCAAATATTGGATTTAATAAAGTTTCTCCATTAAAAGGTGGAAAAACTAAATTTTTTGAAAAATACTTATTTTATCTTTAAAATTGAATTTGTCCTTATATTATGTCTAATAAACACATAAGATAAATGTTAAAATTAAATGTTATATATTAAAAATTAAAATTTTGATTAATTTTATTCATAATCGCTTTTTAAATTACTATTTTGATAGTCCATGGTGTGCTCGAACTCAGTTTTCCGTGTAGCGCAAGCTAAGATGGTGTTGTATGTAGCGCCAGCTTATCATGGTTTATCGTACAACACAAGATATTTAATTTATTTAACAAATACCATGTAATCTTGGTGTTTTACATTATCACCTACTTTAATAAATTAAATCCTTGGAATTGTTAAATTTGGGTTTGATAACTAAGGGTTGATTTCAAAAATCCTTTTATTGTAATCCAACGTAGGGAAAATTGGTCAAAAAACTTCCACTTTAAAATATATAAAGGAAAGTAAGAAGGTTACTCAAGATAAAATATATTAGGATTCTATTTAGGAAAATATGGATATGTAGTAAAGAACTAACGAACATGTTATGATGGAGAGTGATAGAAAACATTGTTAGGAAAGGGTTAACAACTATAAAGGGGTAAATCTCTGATGATTCAAGGGGCCATTTGATTCATCACAAAAGAATGTACTAGGGAAAAAAATTTGGTTTTCAATATACCTTACCTAAATTTAAATAACATGAGATGAAATAATTAATTTATTTCAGTACAATCTGATTTTTGGTCATTCATTGAACAATATCCACTTCATCTATTATTCAATTAAATGAAGTTGATTTTTTCATTCATGAAGTGTTGGAAGATCATGTGATCCATAAATAAAATTATAGGTCTTTACGTCAATCTCAAAAAAAAAATTAGCACAGGTTACCACATATACCTATGTCCACTTATAGAGAGATAATAAATTAATCTAACAAACTTCAACTAGAGTATAACTTATACTATCCATAAATGGATAACCATACAATCCTTCCAAAAACTGAAAATCTAAAAGTTTAAAAAGTGGTGAACCAAATTATCTTAGCATTTATATCTCATATCTCATAGGTTGGTTCTTGGTTGTCACATTCCAAACATATGAACACCTTCATCATGTATTCTCTTGAGTCTCAGTAACAACCTGAATTAGCAGATATCCTTATTGAAAACATGTATGTTTCCTTATTCTAAAACATAGTGGATTATTCCTTAAGTCCCAAAAAAATTATATACTTCATCCATGATAGCATAACCCACTTATCGAAAAATCCATAATTAGTTCACAAGAAACTAACATCGTCCAATTTACTTATTCAAATCTCACATATCTTTATGCAAACTTCATTATCTTAATAGAATAATTATATTAAGGGTTATCTTTATCTTATTCATATTTTCTCTAAATATACTCTTACCCTTAAATCAATTTTCTTGTCCATTATAACTATTCAACATATTCTTAAAAATCCTTAGTGAAAAATGTAAACTGAATACTCTTTATATAACTCACTATTCAAAATTCTTGGATACAAATACATAAATATTTATATCCATCCAATTTAATCGTTGTCATATAATAGGTCCTTCTGTGGTTTATAATTATATTCTTATGTTTGGGCATTGAGTTGGGTAATTCCCATGATTTTTACATATGAGACATTGAACTCCAAAATAATTGGTTACTCTATGACCCTTTTTCCGCAGAGATAACATCTTCCCCTCCATTTGAGGTATTCTGCAAGGTTCTTCCTCCCTTATACTTGACATGTAAAAGCTGAATCTTTTTTCCTCTATGATTCTTAAATTTTTAACATTTATAAACTTTCATCTTCCTCTTAAGAAATGTGTTAGTAATTTCATCAAATATTACATTATTAATCAAATATCATGATAACTAATTCGGAATAATCATAGTATCTTTCTCTCTAGTCTTTATCCAATTTTGTTGCTCAAAATCACTAGATATTCCATAAAACTCAATGTTAATCCAATTCATTATATTTTTCTCAATTAGCTACGACTAGAAAGAACAAGGTGAGAAACACATCTCATTGAAGAAAAACACATAAACAAGGGAAGGTAATTTTAGTCTATAATATCTTAGGTTTAATCATAGGTTATCCATTATCATTACCAAAATTCTAGGGGGTTCTTCTATACTTATCTACAAAGTCTATATTAGGGTTATGATCCCTAATCTAAATTTTCTAAATTGATTTCCAAGGTTATATATAAAATTTCTTTGATACTAACTATAATACCCTTACCCTAAAATCTCAGAGCCATTGTATTATTTTAATACATTTTCATGATTAAAGTGAATCAAATATTAAAGGATCGATCAGTTTAGTAATATTGTAAAATAGATTACATACATAAACTATACATTACAATTTCTAACATAAAACACAACATAGATAATCCTTTGAAAATGACATTATTTCGCTATCTTAACCCTATATATCAATCATAAAACACTTCTTGTAATCTTGGGAAAATAAATCAAATGAAATAGGTGAACTCAAATACTCAGTAAGGATAAACAATATAGATGAAGCTATTAAAAATAATCATAAAATATTAAGGAAGTGTAAAAAACTAAAAAACAACACTTTTAAAACATTATCTTTAGCATAATATAGAAAGAATAAATCAAATAATTCCATTTAAAAATTCACATATAAATTCTACTAGGTGAATATTCTCATGTAAAATCAATAATAAATCTCATAACGAGGGAATGCCAAATGTTGAACATTTTAACCATTATGTCAAGGCCTCATGCCAAGACCATACAAAAATATTTTGTCAAGACCTTATTCCAAGACCCTATTTTGTCTCATGATACCTACTGATGCATTTAGGGGCTATAGCAGGCCTTTCACATCACTTAGTAAGTCCAATGCATTCCTAGGATAAAAATTTTAAAACATAACATAACATTTGTATTTAGAAATAGAAGATGAGATGTTAATACTTTATCCATAAACCATAAATGGTATAAAAATAGCATATACACAATAAAAAATATCATAAAACCTTAAATAAAATATGAAAGATTGTATCATAACAAATCAAACTCAAATAAGAATAAAATCCAACAAAGGATGTTAACATAGATGAACATAATTCATTAAAACTCTTTGATGGAAATATCCCTTTTAACTTTAAACAATTTAAAAGTTATACAATTTTAAAATAAAAAATTTCTTTTGAAAATAATATTTTATGATTTTAAGTAAAGCTTAAAAATGGTAAGGTGATGTAATGGAAGAAAATAAATGCTCTCGCCGTATAAGATAAAAATTCTTTCCATAATTTGTTGAAAGGGTCATAAAGTACCTTGTTTGGAAAATGACCAAAGGATTCCGTTCAAAAAAATTATAAAAATTAAAACATGAGTAAAAATGAATTTAAAAATCCATAATATAATGTTAAAAAAATTTATGAAAACATTTTTAGAAACATGGACTTGGCTGATAAAGAGGTCCCAGTATATACTTACACATCAATAACCTCGAATAATAATGAGATTTTGAAATTAACCCTTACCTTTGGTCTGATATTCTCCGTATATGTCCAAAAATCCTGTATAATGTTTTTAAACTTATTGTTAACTTATATAATAATAAAAATAATATTTATGATATCATATATGATTCTTTTATGACTTTATATTACCTGTTTATTAGCAATTCCAAGTTAATGCACATTTCAGGTAATAATTTCTTTGTTTCTTATATGTGTTTTGACTTGTTATTATTGATCATATTATTTATATAATGATTCAATTACTTAAATAATTAATAATATTATTTATATATCATATATATTCATAATATAAATATATATAATAGATATATATATGAAATGAAATACACCATTTATAGAGACGGTATGTCGTACAAACACATGAATGTTATTTCCATTTTCTTATCTTATTGAATGTGAATATATATATATATATTATAGTGGCCATATTATGTCATATATATCATAATTATTTAAAATATATATTTTTTATAATCATTCTTGGATGGAAAACATGTAAGATGAGTCTCATCGCGTCGTGGAGACGGTATGTCGTACGAACGCATGAGTGACAGTATCATTTTATTAATGGATAAATAGTATGTAATTAAGGGGAATATAAATTTTATTGATATAATATAATTTTATATTTATTCTTTAAGTCATTTATATTCATCATTATACCATTATAAATAAATTATTGAGGAAAAATAGTTTACACAACGATATGGAGACGGTAAGTTGTACGTATGAAAGCACGGTGATATTGTTTTTTATAAGATGGGTAAAAAAAGGATTATGGTTGTACCATAATCATAGAAATATATCATCATATATTAGATTATGGATTTATTATTTTATATGGTAACAACTTTGGAAGAGGAAGTAGAAGAATAAAATAATTTTGAAAGAAGGGATAAAATGATTACCTCTTCTTCAGGTGTCTCCTTTTGATTTGCACAAAAGGACTCCTTAAGTTGGTTTTATACCCAAAGGGTGGCCTCTAGGATTAATTGAGGGAATTTTAAGGAGTTTTGGGCTGGTTTTTTTATCCAAATGGATTTTGAGGTGTGAAAAAAAGAGAAGGAGAAGTTCCCTTTTATTATAGGTGAGGGACACTTTAGGAATGTGTTAAAATATTATTTTAATATTAATGAAATTTCGGTATTTAATAGATAAAAAGTGTTTTATTTCTAGGATAAGATGATTATGGGTCTAAATTCTCTCAACCAATAGGTCTTATACAAGTTTAGGTCATTAATTTAACCTTGTCTTTTGGCTTTAATCCTTAGTTAAATAGGTTAACTCTTACCATATCTTCTTTTATTTGTATACAATATGGTTAATATAGTTACTATAAAATGAAAAGAGAACCTCAAGTGGATCATTAATGATATTTTAACACTATCTAAGTAATTTGGATGATTATTATATTTTAATGAATACTACATAAATTAATAAAATAGTGTTTGTTTTAAAAATTCATTTATGTCAATTTTGACACTATTTAGTAATTCAATTTTGTTAAAGTCTTAATAACTTGATTCATTAGAACAAAAAGAATTAAATAATCCCTAATGTGTCAATGTTATCCAAAAAATTAATTTATGTTATCAATAATTACAAATTACATTTATTTTAATAATTATAATATCATTTATTTCAATCATTCATTAATAAGGTAATCAATGCATCATCATTCTGTCATAAATAAATTTATTTATTTAATGTCTAAAAATTATAAAAATAATAACATGATGTAGAAATATTTTTATATTTATAATTATTATTTATAGTCAAAAATATCAATTATATAAACCAAATTAAAGTTGTTTTAGTTAGGAGATACATGTTTATGTTATATTTCCCTTTTCTTTAAATTAAACATTATAAAAGGTCATTATCACTCCCAAGTGACTCCATGGGGTCCTAAAATAGACCTAAGGATGCTAATTGTTGTCCATATATCATCAAATAGGATTATTATATGTGTTAGGGTAGTTTTATATTATTATAATATTATTTATTTACCCTTATTTACAAGATTTACTCTTTAACCTTGGTAAATAAAAATAATTTCTCAAAGTATTATTCCTAATGATAAAAAATAAAAGGCTCATATTTAAACAATTTGGAAACTATGATTAAAAATATTGACTCCATATTTCTAAATTCAAAACACAAAAATGGTAGAAATTAATTTAAAATTAATTCATGTTGTTAAAACTAGAAAGTGTGTTTTTTAAGATGTAAAAACTATCAAAAGATTGGCATGTGTTTATGTCCAATTTCAATGTGAAATTACTTTCAATGAAAAAATTTGTATTAAATGGTAAAACAATAATCCAATTATAATTTAAAAAAAAATTAAAAGTATAATCTAACAATATATATAAATTATATTAAAAGTGATTTTTTTAATTTAAATGCAGTATTTCCCATTATTCATTAAAATATGGATTTTATCAGAAAAATACCAAACAATTATCCAAACTAAATTTATTATGTCCTGATTATAAATAAGAATTTAATTTTTTCAAATTTAATATATAAAAGTGTTAAATTTTGTATTTAAAAGGTGTTCTCTATTAAATGGCGGAAAAACTGTGTTTTTTGAAAAATACTTCTCTTATCTAAAAAATTGAATTTTTCCTTATATTATTTCTAAGAAAAAAAAAGATGAATGTTAAAATTATATGGGATATATATATAATTTAAATTTTGTTTAATAATATTAATAACCACTTTTTAAACTTTTATTTTGATAGTTCATGGTGTGTTCGAACTCGTTATTGCGTGTAGCGTAAGCTAAGATGGTGTTGTGTACCACACAATCTTATCTTGATGTTGCGTACAAAAAAATCTATTGAATTTATTTAAAAAACATATTGTGGAATCTTTGGGTGTTACAAATTCCACCATTCAAATTTTCTAGAGATATGTATTCATGATATTTTAATTCTTTATCACTAAGTTGAACCTTTTTTATCTCATTTTATAATTATTATGGTAACTCAATTTTTACCTTGGTAACTTATTTTTATCCATAAAATTTTAATTTAAAATCATAAATATTTTTTAAATTTCAATTCCAAATATTAAATCAATTACATTTAATTCAATTTCTAAAATTGAAAAAAAAAATAAGAACACATAATATAGAAAATACCATTTGTTGAAAAAAATATTTTAAAGCATAAAATGAATTTATTCTTATAAATTTAAATTTAATAATAATTATGTAAATTAATTTATTATATATATATAATAAAATATTACATTAAAATCAGTGTTTATTAGTCATTTATTTAATTTATTAACATAAAAATACATTGTACACATAAAAAACTCTTTGAAAGGTGTCCCTTTTGAATATTAATTGATTTTATATTTACTTATAATCAATTACTAATAAATGATTTAATTTTAATTCATTTTTTGTTTATATAAAAAATAAATTTTACTAAATTTCATACTCCAAATAAGATAAATTTAACATTAAAATAAAAATATATAATATATATAACAATAATAATGTTTTTAAATGAAATATTTTTGTTTATTCAAGAATAATTAAATTTTTTATTATAGTTTCATAATTATTTATTAAATGTTATTAAGTTATTTTACTAATCATTCTTTTAATTTTATGAATACATTTTATTAATATCATTCTTTAAAAGTAATAAATTTATCAAAAATATATAATTATTAAAAGTAATTTCTTTTGAATCAATGGTATTTTCTCAAGTGAATTAGTATCTTTTAATTTTATTCTAAAATCATTTATTTTATTTCAAATAAATTATTTAAGTATACTTTATTTATTTCAACAATAGAGTGATAATTTCAAACTGGTAAGAGGATTATTGGTAGTATACATAATGAACATATACCCATTTATATTGTTCATATAATATCTATATTACCCTAATTGTATCTTATAAATTAATCTCATTATATATTAATAAATAACACTCTTTATTCCTATTGGTTTCATTATGAATTTTAAATCATTCTTTATACTTTCAAGTTTTTTTTGTTACTATATGTTTTGTTCCACTTATATGAATCATAAGGGTGAATAAGATCTAGGGGATTTTATAACCATAAAGATATTATTATTTTATACTAATTTACCTATTTTAATTTATTCAATTTTAAAGTATTTAATACTTGATGGTATATAAATCATGGTTTTACATACTTTTTTTGAAATTCACTATTGTGAGTGAATAATTTTTTTTTTATTTGATTTATATCTTTTATGAATTATTTTATACTCAAGTTCAATTTCATAAAAATTACTACAAAACTTATTATGTAAATGTAGTTTAAGAATATAAAATGTTTCTTTATACATTGGGCATTACACTATAATTAAATAACGTTATAAATATGGGATCCAGGTACTCCCTTGGGATTGTATCATGCGACGAGGTGTGGTTCATACCTTATGTTAATAGAGTTAAAACTCCCATAATTATATGGAATATTGGACCTCCATACTAAGATATGGTTTCTTAATAATCCCCCTTTGAGGCATGGAATAAACCATACATGGATGAAGGCGGTATTTTTTTTTGATCGATCATGGAATTTGGTGAGGTGTGAGATCCTCAATGGGGTTAGTACTCTCTCGGCCAATATGTCTTCTTCAATGAGGTTTGGGTCCCCTAATGTGTTTTTTAGTGGTGTCAGGATGGTTATAAAGGGGGAGTAGTAGAGATGGTTTGGGAACTTAGGGTTGGTAACTCCCTCCATTTTTCAATGTACCTTATTAAGGATTGGCTCCCTAAGTTGTGGTATATTATTAATAGAATGATGATGGTAGTATTTTTCAGTTTTAGATATGTGTGAGTTCTTGTAAACTTTCAATGAATAGGGTGAACCAAATTTCTCCCCTTTGGAATGTACCTATATTGGTCTTAGATTGAGTAAGTAGGGATCCATCTTATGGTTAGTTGATCTAAACCTTTTGAACATATCTATGTTTTAGGACTCCCTTTTTCAATCCTAGCAAGGATGAGGAGGTGTATTCTCTTTGGAAGGATAGGTTATGGAACACCCTCATGGAATAGGGTTAGAGTAACCAATCCATGAGAGCAATAACCCTCTCAATCATTATATAGTTCTTGATGTGTGGGTCCCCCACTTCATATATACTTTTAATTTTATACATTGAGTGAGATGTGTTTATATAGGACTTTAGGGAATAAAGAATAGTTCTAGGGATAATAATATACTAGTGAGTTTTACTGATATCCATGCATGATGCGCTAGTGGTGAATATGGTGCATACAGTTTGGATTTTGGTCTATGATCATATTCATTTTTGGATATTCCTAATTGGATTTAATGGAATTAACATGCTCATTTAGGTTTTGGTTCCCTCATGTGAACTTGTGTGGTTTAATCTCCCCAAAGGCATATGAGCAAGGAGGTATTTTCTCATGAGGTGGATAAGTAAGGAAGTGTTTTTTCCTATAGTATTTGTTAATGAAGTACTAATTCCATAGAAAATGTATACATTTGGGGCTATTTCCCCTTTATTTTATATTTGATAAGGATAAGGGTCATGTTATGAAGTGAATTCATAGATTACTCCTTGGTTTTTATTTCTTCTTGTTTATTGTGTTACATGACAATATAGTTTATCCTTTTTTATGAGATAACCTTTAGATTGACTCACTTTTTATGTTTTTGGGATGTCCTACTAAGTATTATTATATTCATCCCTACATAGGCCCTATGCTTTTAAATATTTTTTCTATGAAAATGATACATAGGTTAGTGGATATTCTGGTGTGTGTAACGATAGTTAGATTGAAGTACAGTGGTACCTAGTGGAGTTTGGAGCTAGAAATTTTTGGGATTAGAGTTGGTTTGATGTAGCGATTCTCCTTCCCAGACACTTAATATTAGTTATTTATTTTGATGTTTTGGGACTTGTATTATTTCCCCCTTTTTACTATAATTTTTCTTGTACGCCATTAGGATTTCAGCAAGTGTGTAGATATATATTTTACCTTTTCAGTTAGTTACCTATACCATATGTGTATATAGGTATTTTTATTATTTTATATTGATGTAAATTCATTTCATATTATATAATATAAGGACTCCTATGTATATGTTATGACTTCTTGGTGTTAGTCACCATCCCCTAGCCTATTAGAGGCAGGCATGGGGTGGAACACTCATCTCACCACCAACCTAATAAAGGGCCATGTGAGTCGGGTCATGTCAAATTTGTATCAAAGATAGAAGTTCTATGGAGGGATTTTATAGATAGGTATCTCATGAGTTTTGGTTTATTATATGTGGAGTGATTGTTATTGAAGGTTCTTAGGTTTGATTGAATGATTAGGGATCCAAGCTAAGGTCTGGAGGTTGATTCATTCTTATGAAAGGACTCTAATAATCTATTGGATAACTTTAGTAATTATATAATTGGTTTTAGGGTAAAAATAGTTGGTATAAGCATTATATAGAGATTAGTATAGTGTTAATTACATGGTGTGATGACCTACCTTGGAGATGTCATCGTGAATGAGAATATTTATTTCCCCCATAAAAATATTTCTTTAGATATGAGAAATGTCCCATACCTGAATGATGGGACCAATGGGACTATTTTCTGATGTTTGATAATTCTTAATGATTATCTCTCGATATTATGAGTGGTTTGGTTCCTAGAATTTTTTTTTATATTTTTCATAATATAATGGAAAGGATCCTGATAGATTTAGATGTTCTGTTTGGAATGTGTCAGTAACCCCTTGGCGTTATATAGATACCTAGTTGTGGGTCCCCTATATGAGATTATACATTTTGGTACTTCTCTACAGATACACGGGTGTAAAATACTATTATTGGGGAACATGAAGTCTACTAATACATGGTTTTGGTATGCTATTGATCAAAATGAGGTGAGGGAATTTGGTTGTATGATCTCTTATCGTATTGACCTTTGTGGACAATCATCATTATAGATGGTAGAAGACTTCATTATCGCATACATGAAAGAAGGACGTATTCTTCCTGATAAATCTTATCCTTCGGTAAGGTTAGAGTTCCTCTATAGGTTTAGTAATTCCTTAGTTAGTATTTATTCACTGATGAAGCACGGGTCCTTAATATGTTTATTAGTGGTGGTATGATGGTTATGGAGTTTGAGTAGGTGGTATGGTTCGAAATAATAGGTATGGTAACTCCATAGGTTGTTCTATATACCCCTAAAAGAAATAGGTTCCCCATTTGTGATATCAGTTTGGTGGTATGATGATGGTGGTAGTTTTGTGTTGTTTTGATAGGTTCATTTTATTTGGGAATTTTATTTTATGGGGTTCATAAGTCTTATCCCCTTTTGTAGGTTTCTAGGATGTGTCTAGGATGATTGAGCAAGGAATGTAAAACCCTGAGGTTTTGGAATGTATTAATTTTCTCTAAATTAATAATATGTCAGATAGATTTTTTCACATAAAAACACTGTCTAAAATTAAACCATGAAATTTAAAAATAAAATTAGTAAATTATAATTTTGTAATCTAGTCTTTAAATTAGTGGGAATATAAATAAGTAAGAATACTATAAAATCAAAAAAAAAAGGAAAGAAAGGGAATCAGGAAGAGTATACCTCTATTATAAAGCTCATTTTTTCATGCTTTAAAAATAGGAACCTTCTCTAGGGTTTTCCCTAGACTAAGCGTAAGATTACCTCCAAAAATTGTGGTATAAGTTAAATAATTTTTGAGAGAAGTCCAAGATATTTGAAATTTCCATGGGATCCATGCAAGTGGAATAACCACCCACGATTTCCACTAGATCTTACGTTATTCATAGATTTTGTGCATATATATTTAGGGATTATGTAACTAGAAATTATAATGATATAATCATGAAACTATTAATATGGTATATTAGTTATAAAATGTATTTTACAGAAAAAAAATTATTTGTTAATGCAATAAAAAAATTAACAAGATCAATTTATTCTTTAAAATGTATTTTTTTCTAAAATTACATAATATGGGATTTATTTAAATATACTAAATAATTTATAGAAAAAATATATTATTTATATGAGTAATATATTTACAAAAATCTAGTTTGTCATTTATATGAAATAAACGTAAGAATATAAAATATTTTGAAAGTTTTATTGGTCTATGAAAATAGTTTTCAATATATTTTTATATTTTCATTTAAAATCTAAATTATTATTGTTAGAATTTTCATTTAAAAAATTAAATTCATTTTTTGATTAATCTTGTCAATATTATTTTGCATGAATTTTTGGGATTATTATGAAATAGTTAATTTTTAAGTGAATGGAGAAAAAAATATTAAAATAATATTTTTATGACCATATCAATAAGTATAATGCAAAATATAATAAAAAAATTTTAATGATTAAAATTTAATTTCTAATTTTTAATTATGTATTTAAAAATAATATGTTTAATTTATAAAACTCATGTTTAATGTTTCATAAACATAAATAATATTTCACTCTAAAAAATATTTCTATTATATTAAAAATTAGTTTTCATAACTTGTAAAAATTAAATGTGAAAAAATGAAACTTATATTTTAGAAAATCATTTTCATATTTTATAATAATTTCATTTTCATTTTTAATCATAAAAAATGATTGCAAATACTAAAGTTAATGACCAAAATAATGGTGAAAGGATAATTTTAAAAGAATTGTTTTATTAATGTTGCATAATTTTTATCTAATAAATTAAATTTATCTATTTTATGTAATGAATTTTATATTATAATTACACATATATATAAATAAATTATAAATCCTTTAATTGGTAATTAAAGTTATAAAATATTAAGAACACTTGATGGTGAAAAAAACATTTTTCAAAATAACAGTTTTTCTATATATTAACTGATTTAATTTGAAAGTTAATTTTATTTTATTTAGAAATTAAATAAGATTATATGGATCATAAATTTAGGTTTTTAACTTCAAAGTTTTGTAATAAGTTTTACCTTATATTCTTAATAAAATATAAACTACTTGGGTAAAATATAGTTACTAAGGTAATAACCAGAATGGTAAAATGTAAAAATATAGTATTAAACGACATGAAACATGGTCAAAATATGTGCAAAAATTAATCTTAGAGGCTTTATATTCTTTATGTCACCCCATAATCCATTATTTCTCACTTTTGGATCCATTGACCATTGAATGGTGTCGTGTAATCATTGAAAAACTAATTGGTATTTACAAAAGTTTCATTTTCTTGACTTATAAAAGGATATCACTTCCACCACATTTATCTACCAATTAAAAAGCATTCAAAATACCAAAAAAATCATACTCTCTCCTCAAAAAAATCCTCATATCCTAGATTCTTTTTTCTTTCAAAAATACAAAGAAAATGAGATTTAAGGTGTCACGTAAGTGATATCATCCAATGGGAGTGGTAATGTTCTCTATCAATCTCTCTTAATTATTTTCTTCTCGTAACCCCTAAAATCCATTAAAATAAATTATATTATTAAAAATTAAGTATTAATTATATTTTACAATTTTAAAATACTAATGGAATATCAATTTTCTAGCTTTTTATATAACTATTTATGAAATGAATATGTCGTTATGCATAAGTGTATATTACCGTATCTATAAACATTGTATTCTATTTTTCATAAAAGTCATTCATGGATGATCCAAAAGATTTTTTAATGAATTTTTTTATAATTATAAAATTAAAAAAATTATTAAATGATAATTATTTTATATTTTCTATCCCTATCCATTTTTAAAAAAATTGAAGTGTCATCAGTTTGTATGTGTACACTACCACCTCCATGAAACATTGTGTTTTTTCCATTATCACCTATCATAGATGAATTTAAAAAATAATTTAATGTATAAAAATTATATATATAACTTTATTAATAATCTAGAAAAATAATATTTAACATTTTATAAGTTGTATCTATAATAAATGTTCAAATTAAAATTAACATCGTAAAATAAAAAACATTATGGTACCTTTCTTAATTTGAGACCATTTTGTGAAAACTTTTGAAATTTTATAAATTTTGTATATATATAAATATAAAAAGAATAATCCTATAAAACTCTGAATATTATAAAGTTATTTTGTGACATATTTTACTTCGATAAATATACTGAGGAAGTTTATGAGAAATTTACCAGACCACCTCAATTAACTGACATAAGAAAAAACTATTTAATAAATGGATATAACATGATAATGAATAAACCTTAGAAAATTAAATATAAATGAAAAAATTATTAATAAAGTTTTTAATAACCATAATTTAACTTTTTATGATGTTAGGTACACGTGAAGAACAAATTAAGACAAAAGTTAAATGTTTTTTATCTCAATTTTGTTTCCTTGAGATATAATTCAAATTAACCACTTTTTTGTGATTTATATATTGAACATTAATTTAATTTTTAATAAAATTAATGAAATATAGGTCATTTAATAATATATCTCATGTTCTACCTTCCATGGATTTTCAATTCAAAATATTAGGATGATGTAAGGGTTATTTTTCTCTTTTCAAATCAGTAAGACATTATTGATATTACACACCATAATTTCTTTTATATGGTATATTCACTACCCTATTTACTTAAATTATAATTAATATATTTCATTTAATTATATTTTAATTTCAAATTATGTTCTTTTTATTCTTATGTTACCATTATTTTTAGATTTTTTGTAAAAAAAACTCTCTGTATTGTGTCAAAATTATTTTCCATAAACATATTTCTTACAATATTAGTCACTTTCACCTTAATAATTTATTTCATGATAAAATATATTTCTCTATAGGGGAAAATTTCTTTTCAATTCAATTATTTTACCTTGATTAATTTATTTCCCAAAAATAATATTATTGTTAAAAATAAATCTCATCCTCTTTAATAGTAGTTTCCCCTCCTAATCCATATTTTCTTTTTGCATAGATATTTATATATATATATAAACCCAATTATGTGTTATCTCATGTGACCATCATATTTTTTTTGTCCTCTTTTCAAAAATAAGTTTTACCATTCCTTTTTATGATTTGGGTTTCAATAATTTTATTTTAAAATATTTAAAAAAAGGTTTCCCTTCCATGATCGTTTGTTTTACCTTCCACTACACATTTCATTAAGTTAACATTTATGTATTATTTAAAGGCTTAATTATTCATTATTATTTTTAAAATTAATTTTTTTTCAAAAAATTTAACATTACCTTTTCAAAAAATGTCTTCAAAATTAACCTGTAACTTCTTCTTTAATGAAAGTGTTAAAAACATTTTCTACGAAAAATATTTAATGGTTTCACTTCGATTTTACAATTTTTCAAAAAAAATTGTTTTATCTCTCAGGAAATTATTTTTGAAAAATTTACCCTCTCAATTCTATTATAATACTTTAAGGTTCAAACTAGTGAAAGTATATTACTACTTTTGTCATACCTAATCATCCACTGTGAACAAATATGGATTTTATTCCAATGTATTTCCTCTATGGACACTATATATTTCCTTCCATTAATTAATTTTGGTTCACTTAGATACCATACATCAATTGATTAATGAAATTATTAATGTATTATTATAACATTTAACTATAAATTTTAAAAACCATATTGTTAGAAACCAATGAGAATAGGTGTTTCCATGTGTTTTCTCTTTCATTAGTTTCCAACCCTATTGAGTTGGTGTGTTGGATATGGTGTTTACATTGAAAAATTGTGATAGATAATGTGGGATTTTCTATTCATCATATCAATAGTTTCATGAGAATTTGGTGTTATTGATAAAGGGAATGTGGCGGATTGCATGAAGAAATGAGAGAGACCAGAATGTCGGTCATGATATTTCGGCGAGATGAGGTGAATTTATCAAAGATAACGTAGAACCTGGGAATTGTTGAAACATGAAAAGTTTTTTAAGAAGTTAAAATACCATTAATACCTTTATTTAATCATAAATAAATGGTTCTAGAAGTGTTTAATTGTGTGCGTAAATTTATCATAGAAAAACAAAGCAAATGAAAAATACTCACAAAAATCAGAAGTCATTCAATCTTTTTGATTCCAAGTCATCTCAATGAAATATTTAAAAAGAAATATCTTCCTTCAATAGAATAAGTTGTGTTAAATTAAACATTATTTTAATGATTTTTTTTGATGTTTCATGAAAATGATGTTTTGAGAATACCTCCTCAAAATATAGAAGACCCATATATCATGAAATATTGAATGTTACATAAAATAATTATGATTGGTGAAAATTATTTTTGAGAAGGTGGTGAGTTTCATGAAAGAAAAAAGTTAAGCAATGACTCCATGTTTTCTATAATCATAAATGAATATAATATATGCAAATAAGTATCATTAAGAAAAGGAATTTCTCAAATAGAATAAAGAGTTTCATGAAAGATAGTGGTGAGTGAGAAAAGTTTTTAAAGGGGTGGAAACATCGATAAATATGACATTATCTCACTCATTTGATAAATCCTGAATTTTTTCATATTAGAAGGATCTAAATTCGTTAAAGAGTTGTGTGAAATTATTCCTTTTGTAAAGCATTAATGTTGAAAGGAGTTGTGAGAATAAAGGACTTGTGTCAGTTTGACCAATTGATTTTCACGAAAGACTACAAGTCTTATGAAACTTGGATATTTTAAAAAATAGTGAAAGTCTTGTGAAAGTTGGATGTTTCATGACAAAAAAATTCTTTTTATAAAATCTAGTAGTTTCTCAAAACAATGAATTTTTCAAGAAATTTTTTGTTGGGAATTCTCTTAAAGTGAATAATACAAAAAGTGATTATCACTCATTACAGACCTTCCAATGAAATTTGGAATTCCTTGAAGACTTTTTCAATAATTAATGTTAAGTTTATCCAATATAGATATTCACAAATATTTTATGAAATATTATTCTGAATATTAATGGGAACTAATCAGTGCATCAAAAATCAAACAGTGAAGTCATGCATAGGCCTTTAATCGGAAGAACATTCCCTTTCAAAGAAATGAATAAAGGGAGATGATAAATGGAGTGACCATTTAGTTGTAGTGAGTGAAACCCTAAATCTTGTAAAAGTAATAATCCTAGAATATAGTGTCCATAGAAAAAACATTGTATCCACTTGGGGAACATTAGTGGACTTTGAAAAAATAATATAACATTAGTGTGTGTTCCTTCGACATATCCTAATTGGGGAAAACCAAGTAAAATTATTATGTCTTATTCATTTTCATTTCTAATGTTCTATAAGATAATAATTAGTGCATGTGGATTTATAAATCATCGATCTTATATGAATATGTATTATATTAGAACACCAGTTAATTGGTTCATCACTTAACCTGTGAACTCAAGATTAACCCTACAAATAAGTGAGGTAAAGATCAATTATTCTAGTGATAGTTTCATGGGTACTAGTGGAAATTAAAATGAGTTTCATAACCTAATTTACCACCCCCCCCCCCCAATTAGTGAATCTATCAATAAAGTCCCTTTTGGTTCCTATAATTGGTATTATAGTAAAGGTTTATATTTTTTAATTTCTTTTTGTAAGAATTGATCTGGTCATTATTTGGAGGTGAAATATGTTTTCCTTGTACAATATAGGAATGATAAATAATCTAAATATGAACTAGACCTCAAAAGTAGTTATATATTATGGGATAGTTTTTTGAGAAATGTTTGATTGATCTAAAGTATCCCAACATCTCAAAAATATAAGTAATAGATGAATATAATTAGGTACCTACTTGTTTTTAAAATGATGTTATAAGAATATATTAGTATCCTTATATGACAAGTTATGTATGAACAATTGAAGATGATGAGATATAAATAGATTCAAATGTCGAAACATTCCATATATTGTATAATCTTGGATAGGAGATAAAGGGAGGAAATATGGAGCTATGAATGAATAATGAGTCTCAAGGGGGCCATGTTGAAATGCTAAAAAATGAGTTCAAACAAATTTAAAAGTCTCAATCAAAGACTAATTAATATCTCTATAAATATGAAGGATGATAATGATACTTATGCCAAGTAGTTGAAGGAAATTAATTCCAAAGTTAATGAATGTAAATATAGTTCAAAATAAAATATCCTTTACTTTAAGGAAGTTGAAAATATGAGGGTTAAGAATAATTAATTTGGTACACACATGGTAGATTTCTTTAAGATAACAAATATCTGAGGCAAGTAAAGGTGTCCCAAAAATATGATATTGTGAACATGGGTGAAAAATGAGTATTTAAAGTGACTCAGATAAAGAACTATCACATGAAGTGGAAAAAATGGTTGTGAATAAGGAGATGAAAATAAGAATTTTTCCTCTCAAAAACTAAACTTTAAGAGAGGTTGAAATCTAAAAAGAAGCAAGCTGAATCCTAAAGGAGTATACTACCTGATTAAATGATAAGGATATGAATATCAATGATCTCATATTTAGGTTTAAAACCTTAAAAAGAAAATTGATATCCATTATATGGGAGCCTCAACAAGTGTAGAACAAAAAAATGGTAATTTGGAGTCCAAAATTAAATATATGCCTCTTTCCAAACATGAAAGTGATTACTCTTAGAGTAAGGTAGACACTAACTACTAATACTATGGAATCAAGGGACATACCATTAGTGTCTACCTGGAAGCCTAAGGTATTAAAGGAAGAAGTAAATAGTTTAAAATAACATCTCAATGAATGACTATACATGTTTTGGTTTTAATGGGATATGCTTCATCTATGTTAACCATGGTCATATGGATAGAAAATATAGCAAGGGAGGAATCAAAATATACACCAGGAACTTATCCATTCCTATAACAAACATGAATAAATTGTTCACTAAAATAATGTCTTTTAATCTAGATAATAGATTTAATTCAATGGGGGAAAATAATTGATCTTAATGAAATTCACTTCAAGCACCAACATCAGTTTACTCATGGTAGCCCTCTCAAAAATAAATAACACAAATCTAGAGAAAAAAAATCTTCAACATCTATGAAAAATATGGATAATTATAAAAAGATGGATCTTCTGGTTTAAAAATAAATCTGAGTTAGATTTATTTCCTATCAAATAATACAGACACAAAGTGTGTCTAAGTTGTATTGAAAAATGTACCACAAGGAAAGAGAAGAAGAGAACTATGGGAGTTACAAAGAAAAGGGGAGATATTAGTTTAGAGAGGAGTTCCAAAATTTGATATTAAATAGTATTTTTCTTGTAAAAAAAATAAATACATGGAAAATTGAACATACTCCAAAATCTTCTCATGTGAAAGATATATCATGAACTAATACATGGGTTGTGTAAGTTTATAAATTAGATAGGGATAAATAGAGCTTCCAGAATATGTGGAGAAGAATGATCCAATAAGTAATGGGTGATGAGATTCATGCAATTAAGATCACATAATGATGAATAGTTTTTAATTTTGCCTATGTAGAATAGAAAATTCCCATGAATTTTATGGGGAATTCTAAAGTAGACATCTGAAATGAAGTTTATGTAAATAGAATCACTAAAATGATAGCTTCTTAAAAGTCATTGAACAAGATTACCATGAATAATGATCAAGAATAATAAGTGGTTGATGAGGTTATGTAATTCCTTTTTATCAACCCAGTCTTTTCATACCTATATATTGCATCATTTTATATTAATATTCAATACATTTCATAAATATACCCTCAAGGATTATAAAGTTTTAATTTCTTTAGAGACAAGATACAAAATATTCTTATTTCATGAAATATATTTATCATCTTCCAAAAATATATACCAATATAGTACTATTCATAAACATATTATACTTTAAACCTTTCTTCATAACCTAGGTAATGAAAACATAAGAAAATGTGAGATCATATGTTTAGTAAGGGTAAACATGGGATATTTCAATCGATGATCATATAAAATAAATAAAAAAGCATAATGGTATGAGATTATGACCATAACATAAAATTTTTATACCTACTATGTCAAATATCATAAACATGATTCATGGGATAAATCTTTTTCCTTTCCAAATTCATGAATCATAAGAGTGGGGAATCATCATAAATCAATCATAAACTATAAGTTCATATCATAAAATTTTACCACTATTGTATGTATAAAAACCAATTCATATTTAAAAGTTAACTAATTAGACCATAAAATCATAATATAATAGGAATAAGAACCTATTTACCTTAGTGTATTAATAATGTCAAATCTCATCCAATAGTGGATATAGCACATCGACTTTTTCCCATAATGGATCAAGCATATCAACTTGTTTCCCATAATTATATCATGATATATAATACTTTACCAAATTAATTAGAGGAAAATATAATTACCAGACCTCTCTTTACATAATTAAAATAATATATATTTTTTCAATAAGATTATAAAACATTCATCATAACATCATATCATATCCCATGAAAATAAAACAAGTTTCATAAATATTACATCAATTAATAATAGCATATCCATGAAAAATAAATGGTTTTTATAAACATATCATAATACTAAAACATACATTTAAATAATAATTAATTTATTATTGGATCATATACCTAGTAAAACATAATTAACATCAATGGATTTTATCATATATGAAATTTCCTTTAAAAGAATCGCTCGAATATTTTCTGAGGAAAATAAAATTTTCACTTTGAAATCATTTATTTATAATCGAAGAAATTCCTAAATATTAATGAAAAAAAATCATTTTTAATTAACCTTGGAATATTTTAAAGGAATATTCAAATTATTGAGAATTTATGATGTTAAGAAATTCAATTCATTTTATATACATTAGAAGAAAACATTCATTTCACACTTTTGTAAAAATTCAAAAAAGTACCTCATTCAAAAAATAACAAGAAGATTCCAATGAAACCTTTTTGAAAAAAATTATTCATTAGTAAAAAATTAATTTATAAAATTTTCTTATAATATTAAAAAAATTTAGAAAACCTGGATGTACAGGAAAAAGGATTTTCGACTATATAGTGATATAAACTAGGTTTTCCTTAAAAACTTATTTCTTTATCTTGAGTAATTAATGCATTGAAAATGAATATAAAATATGAATTATAAATAAATAACTATAGTATGATAAAATTATTAACTTTCTTAATATATAGGATATAATATTCTGTCATTATAAACTTAATCATAAACAATCCTGATAAACAATGGGATTGTAACATAAAACTCTTACAACTTTGGTAACTTTCAAATCAAAAACTCAAGAAAGAGATAAACTTATATGGATATATAAATATATATATCCACATAATTTTCTTTTGTACAATAATAAAATATATTCTTGGTCATTATATAAACTACATAAAAGAAACAAGTTTAGAATATGTAATGTATCTCACAGAAGTAAATGTGAGATGAAAATCTCTTACCTCAGGTTCTAGTTCCTTCGAAAGCACTATAAACTCATATATAATAAATTAAAATTTAATATAATTATATTTAATAAAAATTTAATTACTTATAATATCATGAATGATCCATTTATAATATTTCAACATTCATTTATTAATAATTTCGTATTAAAATCATCATTTTCAGGGTTGACTATTTCGTTTTTCATCAGAGTTTTAGTTCAGTAGTTATGATCCTTGTGATTTGATAATGATTACATCATATATATAATATAAATTATGATATAAATATAATATATATTAAATATATATATTTATATTTTTATTAAACCATAAATTATAGTGATAGAAAAAATAAATTACATCGTTCATGGGGATCAAAAGTCATATGTATGCATGAACATCATTTACACCTTTTGAATGATTTAATCAAAGAAAGGTAAATATTAATTAAAATTTTGAAAATAATTATTATATCATATATATCACATATATTTATTAAATTGATCATTATTATTATCCATGTAAAGGAGAATTGAAAAATAAATCTCATCACTTAATAGATGCGATAGTCCACACGTAGGCACAAGTGACATTATCATTTTCCAGTGGATTTTAAGGTAAATATTTACATGGGAAATTACAATTAAATAAGTATAATTATTTAATAAATATAACATATATATATATATTAAATAAATCATTTCATCCATCTATGATATGCAGTAATGGAAAACGAATTACATCGGCTCGCAAGCCGCCAGTCTGCTATACACATGATCGATAGTATTGTTTCTCATTTGATAGAAGATTAGATGAATATATGTTAATTAATCAACAAAATAAAATTGAAAAATGTATTATATAATTATTATTTTATATTATAATTACTAATACATAACTATAGGTGGTAAAACAATAATTAAAAGAAATAAAGAGCTTGATGAAGACAATTAGCTTCTCCTAGAAAAATCTCTTTTGAATCTCTTATTAAGGACCCTAGGGTTCATATTTTAAGAATATCAGAAAATATAGAACATTTATAAGGAAATATTTAATATATTAGGTAGGTTTTATTCACTATAAATTCCTTAATAGGTGTGAATAAGTTAGTGTATGAGGTTCCCTTTTATTATTGTGCGGAGTGGCACACTTGAAATTATTCAATGTTTTAAAATAAGGCCAAGACACTTTTTTGGGGAAATGGATCCAAAAAAGACCATGATAAAAAAATTATATTATATAAGGGTAAAATATGGCCGTAAAATTGGAATTATAGATGTTTATAAATCATTTTAACAACTTTATTTTTATATTAATCCCTGAGTAAACCTATTTTAACCATAACCGCAGAAATAGAATTTTATAGTATTCACTATTCATTATGACCAATAAATAATTTAAAATAACTACCTAATAAGAATTATTCTAATTAAAAATACATAACCTATTTTATAAAATTAATTATATATAAGTATCATAATTTAATTAAAATTTTAACTGGTGATCACGACAAAAAAGTTGTTTTCCAATGAAAATGTCTCCTCAGGTATAAACATTTTTTATATAAAATTAAACCTAAAATTGATTACATTGAACTAAATTGGATCAATAATAATATAATTGAACTAATTTTATTTTCAAAACTACTTTAAAACAAAATAGATCAGTGTAAATTATTTAAATGAAAAGACGGTTTTTAATAAAAATCAGTTTTTTCACTATTCATCAAAAAATTAAACTTTTTAGAAAATTTTCAAAAAATAAATCTCAGATACTTTTTAAAAGTATGATTAAAAAATTAAGTTAATTTTTTCAAATAAATTTTCTAAAATTTGTATAAAATTAGTTATATTATTTTCTCACAAAAAGCAATAAAACCCATTTTATTTAAATTTTTTTAAGAATAAAAAGAATTGACTAAAAGAAAAACTTATTCTTTATAAAAAAACCTTTATACATATTTTTTTTAATATGTTTATTATTATTAAAAATCACTAATTTAATGGTTAGGTTATAATTTTATACTATATTATGGTTCATTTAGACTCGAGGTTTCGTGGGTCGTAAATTATCAAAGATATTTATTTAAAAACAAGTATATCATAAAATATAAGGGTATTACAATATAAACCCATTAAGATGAATTTAAACCTCAAAATTACATTAGTATGATATATAAAAATATTTATATCTTTATTTCATCACATCCTCAAGTTCTTATGTAGTTTCTCTAAATTTTGGATTCCTCTAGAGAACTTTAACGAGGTGAGTAGCTTTGTTCCATAACACTTTATCTATATGATCCATGATTTTTATTGTTTTTTCTTCATATGAAAGATCATGATCCATAAATATGAACTTTTATTACAATTCATGTGATGGATAAAGTATTTACTTCCTCATGAGAGATATTTGGAACACATTATGAACTTCAGAGAGGTTTTGGTAGAAGCAACAAGGGATAAGCTACCATCCCTACTCAATAAAGAATCATGAAGGGGAAAATATACCTAGGGATCATATTTCCCTAATTTTAAAAACTCATAAACTTATTACATGGATAAATTCATAAACAAATCCCCTTAAACACTTCAAATTACATATCATACTAAATATATTTAGTCTAACTTTTCCATTGACTATCTCATGCATTGATTTGATGTTGAATAGTTATAACTTTCTATACCATTTCCTCAGCTAGATAAGTTCCTAATATCTTTCTATCTATAACTTCATCCCAAAATTATGATGTTATAAACATTCTATAAAGAGATTTGTAATGATCCAACTGAATTCTCAATTGAAAGCTATTTTTGTAAGAAAACTTAACTATAATAAAGTGTTTATCCTAGAAACCATTGAAATCCCTGGAAAAAGATAGCATCATGTTCTCTAGGTTTTTAATGGTACTCTTAGAATGACCATATTTATGACGATGATAAGAAGTTATGAAACCCAATTTTTTTATCCAAATATCTCTAAAGACATTTTCAGAACTATGTGGCAAACCTCAGATCTCAATCAGATACAATGGATTGTG
The DNA here is from genome assembly GCA_963277665.1 of Viscum album. NCBI lineage: Eukaryota > Viridiplantae > Streptophyta > Magnoliopsida > Santalales > Viscaceae > Viscum > Viscum album. The sequence goes on from OY728131.1 coordinate 1,711,885,444, forward strand.
GTACTCCATGCAACCTTACTAATTCCTTAATTTATATTTTTACAATATTATAGAGAGATGAATATTATCTAATATAAGTAAAGTTTTTTGACTTTATAAGGCCATTAACTATAAACCAAATAGCATTATGACCATTAGATGTTTTGGGGAGTATAATAAAAAAAATACATGGTGTTTTTTTCTCAATTATATTATGGTATGGGTAATGTTTTTAACACCCCCTTAGATTTTAGTCTCTTAGCCTTTACTTTCTAACATACCAAGCACTAAGATAGATAATCTGCAATATCTCCCTTCGTGTTTTCTCATCCAAAATACTCTTTTAGGTCTCTATACATATATTTATATTAATTATTAACAGATAATGATGAACTATGAGTCTCATATAACAATTCCTCCTTTAAATATTGTATAAATGGGAAATATACATGGTTCCTGAACCTTATCATTCTGTCACAATCAAGATAGAACTCTTTTATATTTCTCACCTTCTTTTGTAGATCTACATATTCCTTTTGTACCTCTTTATTCATTACATGGGTATATGCCTAAACATTTCTTTAAAAAATATAAGATATATCCCCTTTCTTTAAGATTTTCAAATACATTCTTTACAAATCTTAAAATATTATATATTTCATGATCCTCATTAAAGATAATCTAGAATTATCCTTTTTACTCTAAGAATATTTCACCTTTTTTTGCATTCCTATAGTGGTAATTCATTGAGTATTTATAACCCTTAATCAACTCCAATAATCTTGTCTAGTTCATATTCATCTCTTTTTTAGTGAATATATACTTTAAAATTTTATGATTAGTATATATATCAAAACTTTTTCTGTGTAGATAATGTCTCCATATCTCTAATGTAAAAAAATTAACACAACTAACTCCAAATTATGAATTGGGTAACTCTTCTCATGAACCTTCATTTGGAAGGAATCATAATCTATAAAAATATCATTCAGCATCTGAACGCATCCTAGTCCCTTTTTGATGCATCACTAAAGATTAAAAATCATTATTTGTTATGGGTTAAATTAAGAACATGTTCTATAACTAACCTTCTCTTTAAATCCATGAAACATTAATCACATTAATATGTATAAAGGAACATATCTACCTTTATATTTAAATTTTCAAGTATATTAGACATCTGTGAGAAATTATTAACAAATTGATGATAATATCCAACCAAACTAAGAAAAATATGGATCTCAGTAACCATGGTTGGTTTGATACATTTCTAAATAACTTCTATTGTTTAATGGTCCTCCAAAAACCAAGAAATGATATTAAATAACCAAATATTGAAACCTTCTATATCAAAAATTGACATTTGGTATATTTTTCATATAGCTTCTCCTTATTTATTATTTTTAGTTCATTTCTCAAGTGATCTTCTTGTTCCTCATTTCTCATTGAATATACAAGAATATCATTTATAAATACAACCACTAACTTATCGAAGAAATCTCTATAGGATATATTCATTAAGTACATTAAGATAGAAAGGTAATTTGTAAGACAAAATTGTATCACTGTAGATTTATAGTGTTTGTACCTCATAAAAAAGGTTATCTTGGATATTTCTTTAGTTTTGGCCCCTAACTGATAATACAAGATCAAAGATCAATCCTGTAAAATTATTGATCACCTCATAACTAATCAATCAAATCATCGATATGGGGTAGATAATTCTTATTCTTGATAGGGATCTAGTTACGTTCTTGATAATCAATGTATATTCACATTAATCTATCTTACTTCTTAACAAAAAGAACCGGTGAACCCCAAGGTGATTCATTTAGCTGAATAAATACCTTATCAAGATTTTCCTATAGTAGCTTCTTCCATTCTTTTAACTCAATTGGGGCCATTATATAAGGATTCTTTGAAATAGTTGTACCACCAAGTATGAGTTTTATTAAAAAATTAACTTCATGATTTGATGGAAGACTAGGAAACTCTTCTCGAAGGTCATCACCAAACTCTTGAATTATAGTAATATTTTCAATTTTGACTTTCTCTGCAACCATCTAAGATAAAACCCCTTTGAATAGGAATCAAGAACCATTCAATAGAAGACATTTCCATCGAAAGTTCATATTTATCATCACACTAGTATAAAATCATAGGTTTTTTCGGAATATCAAATGTGACTTCCCTTCATGTTAAAATGATATGTGATTTATGTAGATAAATATAATCTATTCATAATATAACTTCAAATTTAACCGAAGGGAGATTTACAATATTTACATGAAGTAAATTCCCACAAACTTTAACCAGAGAAGAATCAATGACTTGAGATAAGAGCATCATACCATTATGACTTTTCATTACTAATTTAGAATCTAATCATTTAGGATATCATCTGAAATTTATCGGGATATTAGAGGCTTCTATGGAAAGATAACTATCTTGATGAATTTCAGTGATAAATTTGGTGAAAAAGATGAGAAAGTTATTGGAGTTTTGGGATTTAAATTTGACAAATGGTTTCCCCAACAAACATGGAATAAAACCCTGTAAATGAGAGAAGAAATCAATTACCAAGAATACTTCATAAATATTTCTTAAAATTTGAACATATAATTCATCATTTCAATAATTAATATCGGTTTAAATAATTGGTATTAGTTTCAACAAATAGAATCATTCATCATATTGGTACCTATGATAGTTTTTGATAGTTTCAACATTTGGTATCGTCTTTGATTCTTTAACTGAATAATAAATCTAGTAGAATTAATTTATTGATTAATAATTTCTATGGGTTTTTGAGATTTATGGAAGTGAGTGAATTAGATAGTGGTTGTGTTATTAAATTTATCTCATAATTCATATATAGACTCTCAAATCAGGGGGCATAGAGGTTTCATTTATGGATCATTGGTTAGTGGTAATTCCACCCACTAAAAATAATTATGAATACAGATTCAATAGAAAGATGTTTTTGTACTTGAGAGATCTTTCAAACCAACAGTTACATGTGAAGATATGATGCAGTAGAAGGAGTGAATTTTTTGGTCTAACCAATGGGCCTAACAAGTAGTGGAGTTGTATATCATATGTGGGGAATTATATGTCCTTATCAGATGTAAGGACCATGTTGAAAAGGGTTGATAAATAGAAATACCCTTATTCACATGATTGATAAAAGACAAAAGGTTCAAAAATATAATGCATGGTCTCACTAGTATAAAATGGATAGAAGTTTATGATATCATATATCAAGAAAACAAGGTGAGAATGATATGATTCTAAAAGTTATATCCCTATTTCCCAAGGTATAATTTTTTTTGGATTATATATCTAGTTCATATTATAAAAAGTATAATTTGGATTTTATTTATAAGGGGGAGAAGAAAAGACCATGAATCGGTGTGTATTTTCTTCTTATAGTAGAAAGGATAATGGATATGTGTGAGTTTGTATCCAACCATTTATAAGGGGGGTAGAAAGTGATGGTTGTAATATTTATGATGTTGAGGATGTTTATTAAATGAAGATAAATCATGTAATGAGTTTTTGATAAAATAATTTACCCAATATGGTTGAATAAAGTGGTCCTATCATGTTCCATGCATTGTAAAAAAGTTGATATTGATTGTTAATAGAAATAAATAATTTATTTTGGCATTCATGAACAATTGGTATTGATAAATGTTTCTTAGGTGGTATCAAGATATTGGAAAAGGATTCATTAAAGTGTTTCTAATAAATCCAAAGGGGGGATTTTAGACAACAATGGGAGTTTTTGTTTCCATGTCTTGTGTATTGTATTGATTGCCAACCCTTATCATTATCAACCCTAGTTAGTTGGTGTGTTGGATTGAGAATTTCCATTCACATGGTGTGATAGAGAATGTTGGATTTACTATTGATCGTTTTAATAGTTTCATGATATGGTGGTGTTCCTAATAAAGGGAAATTGGTGGATTAAATAAAGAAATGTGTGATCCCATAATATCTATCATGATAATATTAATAGATAGGTTAAAGATGTCCAAGAAATATGAGCACCCAAAAATTACTGCATCATGTAAATTTCATGCATAATTTCTATGAAAATGAAGACTTTGATGTATCCATAAATATATGGTTCTAGATGTGGATGAGAGTGGGGGTAGTTTATAATTATAAAAATGGATAAAATGAAGAAGACTTGCACAAATCAGAAGTTGTATGAACATGGTGATTAAAATCTATCTCAAGGAAATATTGAAATTGAAATACTTTAAATAAATTGAACATGTCACATTAAAGTAATGAATATTTTTATTTTATTTCATGAAGTTTCATAAAAATAAAGTTTTGAGACTTCAAAATATATAAAAGTCATAGAATTCTCAAAATATTGATTATTTCATGAAACATTGTTGTTTCATGAAAGTAAATTTTATAAATGAAAAAATTTATACCCATATGTCATGTTTTTTATAGGTGTATGTGAACTAAAGATATGACCCTAAGTTTAATGAGGAATGAGAGTTTAACGAATAGAATGAAAAGTTTTTTGAAATATGGTGTAAAAAGATACTATTCTTTGAAGGGGTGTAAATGTCGATAAATAGGTCGTGACTACCCTCATATGAAAAATACTTCATTTTTCAAGATTTGAATACTCATAATTCATGAAGGAGTTGTGTTAAGGTATTTCTTGCATGAATCATTAATTCTTACATGGGTTATGTGACTAAATGACTTGTGTTAGTTTGACCAACTGAGTTTCATGAAATACTAAAAGTCTCATGATAGTAGGTAGTTTCAAAACACAGAGAAAGTATCATGAAAGTTAGGAGTTTCAAGACCCAAAAAAGTTTCTTTAAAGCTAATACTTTTGTAAAATATAAAAAGTTTCATGATTGGGTGTATTAGGCATTCTCTTTTGGAGAAAAGTACAAAAAGTGATTGGAACTCAATATAGACCTTGCCAATAGAATTCAATATTACTTGAAGACATGTTCAATAGGGAAAGTGAAGATACTTTAATGGTTATGTTCATAAATAGTTTTTGAAATATAATTGTAAAGATCAATAAGCACAGATTATTACATGAACTATTAGATAGTGAATTCATGCATAGGCCTATGATCTAAAAAACATTCCCCACTAAAGCACTGGTAAAAGGGATAGAAAAAAGGGAGTGACCCTTGGGTGGTAATGATCCAAACCAGAAACCATGTAATGGTAGTGATCCTATCAAGGAGTAACTATATCAAAAAACTATCCATAAAACTAGTAAAATTAGTGTATTTAAGCACTTTAACACAATATCAATGTGTGGTCTTTGGATGTAGCCTAGTGTGGATGAAGCATGTAAAATTCTTGTGAACACAATAGTTATTCTACAAATAAGTGAGGTCATGTTTGGTTAAGATAGTGATATTTTTATAGATATGTGTGGAAATTATAATGAGTTTCATACCCTGATTCACCCCCCCCCCCATGTAATCTCTTACTAATGTCCCTTTTGTTCCCAACAATTATCTTATTATCATTATTGAAGGGTATTTACCAAGTATGTTGCTGAATATGTTTAGATATCTTTTTATTTTCCATGGGATTATCATGTCATGGTTATTGATTGAATTATGAAGTATTTCTTTATGTTATTTCAATTAAAAAGTATATGAAACCCATTTTATTTCAATGGGTTTTTCATGATATGTTCAATAACTGATTTATTATGAAATGAATATGTATGGATGATGGAAAGTTGGGTCCAATATCACCATCTAATGCATTGGTTACGGTTTTATATATCATGAGATAATATAGTGTGGACCTTCTTAGATATGTTCAAAAATTAAACAGTGCACCTTCTTAGATATGATCACAAAGTAAAGGGTGGTCCATATGGTATGTTATCATAATATAATGATACCCTACGATTATGTTTGTTCCAAAGTTATTTTTTATTTTATGTTCCAAGGTCATGTTACATTTCCATTCCATATGCCTATGATTATTCTCCATGGATATTGTTTATTATCTCTTGATTATAAACTCTTTTTCCATGGTATTAGTTTTCTCATTTGAGATTACATGTCCTTATATCAAGTCTTATGCAAAACCTTTATTATTGTGTATTATCTTTAATAAGAAATTTCTCCCATGCTCATGTTTTCTCATATTCTTATGATCTAACACTTGAGTAAATGTTGATAAGTTTTCCCTTAACAATAATTTTAGTTTTCCCATGCATTATATTTTCATTCCTCGGGTCATGAAGATGAATATAACTTATTGTAATTTTAGAAGAGATCCGATTGTGGATTAGTTATGGAGAAATGTTCACAATTATAATAAAATATTTCACTTATGTAGCTGATATTCAAAGACAATAAACCTTATGTTATTTGGATTTTTTTGGGAGATTTAATGTTTAACTTATGGAAATTATGTAAAATAAATATATGTTTGGAATAGTTCATTTCACTTTTTATCAAATCCAGTGTTTAAAGAAATTTTTTTTTGTAGAAAAACCAGGAGTGCAGATATTGGAATTTATAGTTGGTATAAGAGTAGGGTCTTGTTATTTTTTTAAGGAATAGTTTAGTTCATTTTAGTGATTCAGATAAGGGAAAATTATTTAAAACCCTAGGGATAAATCAGAATGATAATTATAAATATAGAATAATATCCTGAAATTTTTTTGATGTTTTTATTATGTGGTTTTCCTCGAAATTGATACTCTATCTGATTAAGAGAAAGTGTATGTGGCTATATAATAGATGCACCTAGGGGTAATCACCCTAAAAATGTTGGTTGAGTACTAACTTAATCTTTACTCAGTGCCTGATGAGTGTGACAATGATTTCACCACTGGACAGAGGCTCTTGGAGTTTATTATTTCGTCAATCAAATTATCTTTACATTCCATTATGAAAGATTTATTATGTTAATAAATTTGGTCAAGGAGTATAAGAGAACCCAACCTAAAGAAACCTACATTTAACCGTGAGTGGTTTAGATTAAATTGAAAGGTAATGTGATGGTTTTAAAGAGTAATACATTTCAAGGTTGAGTCTTTTATAAGATCATTTATGATAATTATCTTATGATATAATTTAATTACCACTTAAATTAACCCCTTTTGGTTTTAGTAATGGTTGAATCTTGAAGGAACCAAGTTAAAAATGGATTCCATGGAAAATGTAGATATTTTACTAGTAAGTAACTTAATAGGAAAAAAGAAGGAGTGAGAAACCTTGTGATTATACTAAACCATCTATCATGAAATATGATTAACAATGAGAATATATATGAATTTACAAACACACCAAATAATATAATGATGTAGTCTCGTAGAATTTCAGGTGATGAAGATGATAAAGGAAGGAATATTCAGTTTCCTCTATGTTGAAAATATAGGAAGTGGCACCTAGAGGGTTTTCTCAAAGGAATAGGAAGATGTTTTATCTATGGTAAAGGAGGTAATCAAGAAACAAGTTACCATGTAAAA